>OZ010794.1:534865704-536181061 GCA_963932465.1 Maratus speciosus | reverse complement strand
AGCTTTCCTTCGGGCCGGGCCGGGCCTGGAAATTCCGGCCCGTGCAGACCTCTACATAGAGGGAACACGTGCGATTGCGAAAATATCGGGCGCGTTATATTATTACTTGTTTATATTTCGATAATTTTTTTTTCCATTTTTCATATGCATTGTAATTTTTCTGTTATACATTCTAATGATGACTCAGTAAAGTTGAAACATGTAAATATAGAGTTTTAATTCCTTAATGTGTTTTTATAACGTCTTTTAAGCAAATATATTTTTTAATATTGTGATATGGTTATATAAGGCAACAGTATTTTAAAACTACAACTATATTAAGACAATTGTAGAAAAAGGAGGACTTTAAGTTGCCATACGTTTCTTCGTCTAATTACGGAATGTTTGGATATATTTTTATGAAAACTATAAAAGAGGAAGGAAAAACTAGAAAAGAAACAAAGTGAAAATATTTTGAACTTTATGAAATTAAAATTGCAAAAAAATATTACGCTTTGAAAACTAATGAATTTCTTAGCTTTTTAATACATTTCCTTTTAATAGCTATTTTAACATTTCAGAACTCGGCACGTGTAATAAGTGGCGACTTAATGTAAAAATATGTGATAAATTGTATTCGTAATATATTTCTTGTACACCAAATTAATTTTTAATGTAAGGCATTTTGATGTCTTTAATTATAATTTAACAAATGAAATATCGTTCTTTCTTTAAATGAAATTCTTAATTATTATACACGCACAGCCTAAATACGCTCAATTAGGAAGTAAATGAAGATTTTGCAGGAAATTAAATTGCATAAGGAAGGTGAAAAATGTATTTCATTTTGAACATCATAGATCCTAATTAAATGTGAGAAAATTTATTATTTTAAGCAGAGGATTTGATTGCGAAGTATTTGGTTTTTCATTTCCTTTTCTTTCATTTATTTGTTTTTATTTTAATACTACATAAATGAGAGTTTTATTTCAGACTGTAGACGTTTTTTTAATTGAAAATTGAAATAAGTTTTTATTTATTCTGCTGTTGTCGTCACGTCATGTTATCTGTTTTTGATAACTTTTTCCCCCTTGATTAATTTATTCATTCATTTCCCCGCAAACATTTTTTTTTTCTGTAGATTTTTTTTTTTTTTTTTTAGCGAAAGAATAAATTAAAATGCTTTTCGAAAAGCGGAAAAAATTATATATTAATGAGTTGATGTTTATAAAATTTCTGATGATTGAGTAATTTTTCTAATTTTCTTACGCCCTATGATGTCTATTTTCTTTTCAATGCAGACAGGATTTTGAATGGATCGTGTTTTATTTTTTTATTTTTATCTTCTTCCTTTACTAACTGAATGACTAAATGGGCGCAGTTGAGTTTGGAAAAGTAATTAATTATACTCTATATGAATATTTTTAAAGTTTTAGTTAATTAGATAAATTATTCAAGTTAAATTTATTTTTAAAAGAAAATATATATATATATTCGTCAATTTATAAAAGTTTGAAAATATCGAAATTATTACGATTCGAAATATTATGAAGAAGTTATCTTCAAAATATTTCCTTTTTCCTTAATACATTTCAGAATTTAGCGCGATATATATTTTAATAAGAGTACAGTTAACTTAAAAAAAAATTTTAACATCACTCGGAACATATTTCTGGTCGTACATCTGATTATTTTTTTAAGGATTTTAACATTCTTAGTGATAATTAAAACAAAAAAAAAAAAAATCTTAATTATCAGACTCTTGCTGTCTAAATAAGCCCAGTTTAAAAGTGCAATTTCCCAGGAAATTAAATTAAATCAGGAAGTGAATAATTTGTGTGAGGAAATTTGTTGTTTTCTGCAAACGATTTGATTGGGAAGTATTGCTTTTTCATTTCTCCCCTTTTTTATGCTACATAAATAAGAATGTTTTCATTTTGATTGCAGACGATTTTTTTATTGGAAATTGTAGTGAGTTTTCATTTATTCCTGTGTTGCCAATGCCATCAAGTGGTGTTATCTATTTTTGATAACTTTTTTCTTTGCTTAGTTTAATTATTTATTCACTTCCCCGAAAATATTTCTTTTAAAGTGGAATACTTTTGTGCAGTTTTTTATCCAAGAAAAGAATCAATTATAGTATCTTTGCAAATAAAATAAAAATAAATAAATAATTAATAATAATAATAATAATAATAATAATAATAATAATAATAATAATAATAATAATAAATCATTAATGAATCAGTATTCATAAAATTACAGATGATAGACGGATATTTTTATTCTTACACTGTGCGATTTCTTATTACCTTGTATTGCACAGGTGATTACGATTGGACGTTGATTTCTTGATTTATATTCTTTCGCTGCAAAAATAACTGACTGAAATCTCGGAAAAAGATCGTAAAAATAATTAGTTATTCTGAATATTAATCATATTTTTATTGTTTAGTTTGTTGAATCAGAAAATCTATTATTAGAAATCATCATATCAGGAAATCTATTTTTTTTTTTTCTTCTAAGAAGTGAAATGAAATTATTTTATACTTAATGAAATTTTCAAAATACTGCAAATTGTATGATTCGAAAAATTATGAAAATGTTAGTTTTTTAATGTATTTCTACTTTTCGATGATATATTCTCGAATTCAACACGAAATATATTTTAATATGTGTAGATTTAACATAAAAATATCTGTTAAACTAAATTCGAAATATACGCACGGTTAATTTTTTACATGAGGCATTTTGATATCCTTAACGATAATTTCAAATGAAATATTAAATCAATTTGTAAAAATGAAATTCTTAATTTTCAGACGCGCACCACCTAAATATGCTCAATTTAGAAGTTAATAAAAATTTTGCCGGAAATTAAATTACATCAGAAAAGTGAAAATGGTATTTTATTTTGTACGTCATTGAACTTAATTAAATGTGAGAAAATTTATTGTTCTCAGCAGACGATTTGATTGGGAAGTTTTATTTTTAGGTACGTTCCTAATTATATAAATACGTAGCACCAATAGTCGTCGTTCGGTTCAGTTTGCGTTGGAGCTCTGTTGAGAGGGGTCATGTGAGGCGATTGCTCCATCGCATGTTATATTTCTCGCAGTTTCAATGGCAGGTGGGGCGGTTCGTTAGAATAGTTTCATCTCTATCTGAACTGTATCATGGCATCTATTAAGGATACGAGTTATATGGCGGATGTTATTGAAAACATCGCAAATGGAACGTTAGTCAGCAACTATAAGGAACAATTTGATAATATTTCGTCCAACTTCGAGGACCATTCTAAGAAAATACTGGCTGATTTTTACACCTTTGTGGACAGATACATTTTAGACTTGAAAACTAAAGATGGCTACTTCGCCTTCTGATCAAGAGGAGGTAAGAAGAACATGTTTTGAAGCTTTTTCTTTGCTAAGGGAGCCTACTGTAGATAATTTGTTAAACTCTGCTATTTTCGGTTTTTTCTGTTCTATTCAGTATAAGAAAGCACCTAACATAATCTTTAATGAAACTAACCTTAAAAATGAATTATTCAACGCAGTCAAAAAGGGGATTAAGCGTCCCTTGACAGAGGAAAGTTCTACTATCCCTCTTGCTAATAAATTCAAAAATATCGCAAATGAAGTTAATTTAAGCGACAATGCTGACATGGAGCAATCCAATTCTGATGATAGCTCCGTCCAGGAACCTGGTAACTCTAAAAAACTTACTAATCCCTTCTATATCGAAATCGACTAAAATTGGACGACGCTAGCTCAACAAATTACCGAGATAAATTCTGAAAAACCAAAAATAGCTCTTAAAGGGGAACGCTTAGTAGTTCAATGTGCTTCGGACAATGACTTTAAACTAACACAGCGATGGCTAAATCAAAATAAGATAAAATATACTACTCTTGACCCCAGACAGTTAAGACCGAAGAAAATATGCATTAGGGGCCTCCCTTGTTATACAGATGTTAAACTAATAGAAGAAAGCCTTCGCGAGCAATGGATTTGCAGTCACTAGGGCTGCCATGCTTAAAAATAGAAAGACTGGGCATCCTATGCCAATCTATATGGTAAATGTTATACCACGAAAAAACTTTGAGGAAATCTACAAAATTAACGTGATCCACTATATTTCTGTTAAAATTGAAGCCTTTACTTCAAAAAATAAAGTTAAACAATGCTATCGGTGTCAAGGGTATGGACATGCCTCAGAGGTGTGCGGCTTTGACGCCAAATGTGTCAAATGTGGGGAATTACACTTAAGCACTGATTGTGTGCACAAAGGTAGAATTAAACCTACATGCGCTAATTGTGGCCTTGGACATCCCGCGAATTTCCGCGGGTGCCCTAAAAACCCGTACAGACTTGAAAATAAACATAACAGAAAAACTACACGTAATAGCGTCAGCAATCTCTCCTCGGAAACACAAATTCTTGCCGAAATCTTTAAAGATTATAACTACACCAAAAAACCTTCGACTAATGATCCCTCAACTAGTACTAACATGATAAATTCCGAAACTAACGTTAATGATACCTCAAATACCCTTTCCTCTCCTACTACTGAAAATACTAATAATACTCAAAATTTGAAAATTCCAGTAAATTACTCTAATGATATTAAAGATATACTTACCACCTTCAATGAAATAAAGGAAGTTTTTCAATTTACAAAATTCTTAAGCTGCATCAAAAACATTTCAACTCAAACCAAAAAAATTGATAACCCTATGCAAAAAGTAATGGTGATCATCAATGAATTCGATAAACTTGCTACCCTTCTCAACTTAAATGAAGAATAACTTCATTCCCTGCTAAACTATTTCCTTTTTTCCCTGTCTTTCTGTCCTTCGTGTGCTTAAAAAAAAAAAAAAACTTTTAAGCTGTTTTTCTTATGCTTTTCAAATTCTTTATTAGTTTTACCTTTTGTGCTTTAATTACACTATCTTGGTCTCCTCATATAACCTTTTATCATCGAGTTACCAGACTGGGCGGGCGCCGTCCTTCTTTCCCCTTGTTCCCCTATACATTTTGTGCTTTTTTAAGTCCTGTTAGTCTGAACTCTCCTCAATGTTGTTTTTTACTATAGTATTTTCCTATCTTTTGTGCATTTTCTTATAAACTTTAATCTCTCTTTTTTCTGTAAATATGTAAATACTTCATTTTGTTATAAACTTTTGTATCTTACTTTGTTTTTTAATTGTGTTAAACTTATGTATGGTCTCTGAATTGAGTCTTTTTTTTTTTTACGGGGCTTCCTTTGGTAGCTTTTTCGCCTGTCCTGGACATTTTTGGATCATATGGAACTTTTTTTTTTTTTTTTTTTTTTCCTACTAGTTATACTAACAATTTTTTCTTTAAAAATTGTCTATCCTTTTTAGTTTTCTCTCTATTTCTTCGTGGCTACTAGCCGCGTTTAAACGCTCTTTTTTCTATGGCTCCCATTGCATTGTAAAACGAACTATTCTTAGCCTGGATGTAAAGTTGCCACGCAACTAGGGAATCCATACACCAGCTCTATTGTTCCATTGTTCCGTCGTTCGGTCCGTCTCTCTGTCCGTTCGTCTGTCTGTCAGCATATAACAGAGCAAAAACTACCAAACCGAATGGTCTGAAATTTTAAATATGTAATTGTTGCAAAATTTTGTCTAGTCATTTCATATTTTATGAAAATCGAAATTTTGTCGAGTCATTTCAAATTTTATGAAAATAGGATTTATAGCTTAATTACAGGGACAGTCAATAGTTTTCCGTTACATTACGGCCAATGGGGGAAAAAATATTGCAAGTGCATTTTAATGATGTTACAGCCTTCCGAATGGTCTGAAATTTTAAATATATAATTGTTGCAAAACTTTGTCGAGTCATTTCAGATTTTATGAAAATCGGATGTATAGTTTAATTACAGGGACAGTTAAAATTTTTCCGTTACATTACGGCCATAATAGGAAAAAATTATTGCAAGTGCATTTTAATGATGTTACAGGCCTTCGAACAGAATGAAATTGATATGCACTTATGAAGTGCACTAAAATATACATTCAGTATAATATGCGGTGCAAAAAATATTTATAAAACTAGTTATAGTACAAACGCACCTCATTTTCCACGTTTGACGAGCAATTTCCAACTTGTTTCTTTTTTTTATGCTACAGTAATATAAATGTTTTCCTTAGATTGGGCGATTTTTTTTAATTGTTGAGTTTTTATTTATTCCTTTGTTGTTGTCAGGTGGTGTTATCTGTTCTTGATATCCTCGGACTCCCCCCCCCCCCCCCTCTTGCTTAATTATTTAACTTCCCCGCAGCTATTTCTTCCAAAGTAGAATACTTTTGTGCACTTTTTTTTTTTTTCGGAAAACGAATCAGTTAAAGTGTTTTTGCAAATAAAATAAATAAATAAATATTAATAAGTCAGTATTTATAAAATTACTGGTGATAAATTGATATTTTTAATTTTATGCTTTTTATCTCTTTATACAGCGGAGATGATTGCGATTGAACGTTGTTTGATTTCTTGATTTTAAGTTTTTCTTACAAAAGTAATTGACTAAAATTTTGAAGGTAACATTGCAAAAGTTATTAGTTATTCCAAATACTAATTATTTTTAATATTTAGTTCAATGAAATCAGAAAAATAATATCCATTGTTAAATTATTATTATTATTAAGTAAAATGAAGTTATTTTATATTTAATAAAAGCTTCTAAAACCAAAAATTTTATTATTTCAAAAATTATGATGCGCTCTTTTTTAATATTTCCATTTTCCCGCAGTATATTTTATAATTCAAAACGAAATATATTTTCATAAGTAACCACTTAACATAAAAACTTCTTTTAACCGGAATTCGGAGCTTACTTATATCTAGTCTGCGTGATTAATGTTTTACATCAGTCATTTCGATATTCTTAACGATAATTCGAAGAATGAAGCAGCAAATCAATTTTTAAAAATTAAATTCTTAATTATCAGACACGAGCCTATAATATGATCAATTTAGAAGTTAATGAAACTTTTGCAGGAAATTAAATTGCATCAGGAAGGTGGAAATTTTATTTCATTTTGTACATTTCATTGAACTTAATTAAATGGGAGAATATTTATTGTTTTCAGCTGACTGTTTGATTTTTTTTCTTTTTTTTTTTGGAAAGGGGGAAGGGGGGGGGGCGTCTTCTGTAGTCTGATGTTTTCCTTTAATTGAAATTGAGTTTTTATTTATTCCTTTGTTGTTGTTATAAGGTGGTGTTATCTGTTTTTGATACCTCCCCTTCCCCCCCACCCCCTCCCTGCTTAATTATTTATGAACTTCCCCATAGATATTTCTTTCAAATTAAAATACCTTTGTGCGCTTTTTTCTCCAGAAAAAGAATCAATTAAAGTGTATTTATAAAATTACTGGTTATAGATTGATATTTTTAATCTTATGCTGATTTTTTTGGTTTTTAGTTTTTCTTTACAAAAATAATTGACAAAAATTTTGGAAGGAACATTACATAAGTAATTGATTATTCCACGTATATACTAATTATTTTTAATAGTTACTTCAATGGAATTAGAAAAAAAATTCATTGTCATATTTTTTTTAAAGGTAAAATGAAATTGTTTTACATTTAATAACAGTTTTTAAAACCAAAAATTGTACGATTTCAAAAATTATGATGCGTCTCTTTTTAATATTTCCATTTTCCCGCAGTATATTTCATAATTCAACACGAAATACATTTTAATAAGTGTCGACTTAACATAAGAAACTTTTTAACCGGAATTCGGAGCATACTTATGATAGTATGCATGATTAATATTTTACATCAGACATTTTGATATTCTTAACGGTAATTTGAAGAATGAAGCAGCAAATCAATTTTTAAAAATTAAATTCTTAATTATCTAACACGAACTTATAATATGATCACTTTAGAAGTTAATGAAAATTTTGCAGGAAATTAAGTTGCATCAGGAAGGTGAAAATTTTATTTCATTTTGTACATCATTGAACTTAATTAAATGTGAGAAAATTTATTGTTTTCAACAGACAATTTGATTGAAAAGTTTTTTTTTTGCGGAGGGGGGGGGGGGTGCTTCAGTAGTCTGGTGTTTTCCTTTAGATTTCAGACGATTTTTTAAAATTGGAAATTGAGTTTTCATTTATTCTTTTCTTGTTGTCAGGTGGTGTTATCTGTTTTTGATAAACCCCCCCTATCCTTGCTTAATTATTTATCAACTTCCACCCAGATATTTCTTTCAAATTAAAATACCTTTGTACGCTTTTTTTTTCCAGAATAAGAATCAATTACAGTGTTTTTGCAGATAAAATAAATAAATAAGCATTAATGATTCGGTATTGATAAAATTATTGGTTATAGATTGATATTTTTAATCGTATACTGATTTCTTGGTATTTAGTTCCATGACATAATAATTGACTAAAATCTGGGAGAGAAAATTGCAAAAGTAATTAGTTATTCCAAGTACTAATTATTTTTTATAGTTAGTTCAATGGAATCTTAAAAAAAAAAATCCATTATTAAATTTTTATTTTTTTTAAAGTAAAATGAAATTATTTTATATTTAATAAAAGCTTCTAAAACCAAAAATTTTAATTTTTAAAAAATTATGATGCGTTCTTTTTTAATATTTCCATTTTCCCGCAGTATATTTCATCATTCAACACGAAATACATTTTAATAAGTGTCGACTTAACATAAAAGCTTTTTAATCGAAATTCGGAGCACACTTATGATAGTATGCATGATTAATATTTTACATTAGACAATTTGATATTCTTAACGTTAATTTGAAGAATGAAGCAGCAAATCAATTAAAAAAAAATAAATTCTTAATTATTTGACACGTACCTATAATATGATCACTTTAGAAGTTAATGAAAATTTTGCAGGAAATTAAATTGCATCAGGAAGGTGAAAATTTTATTTCATTTTGTACATCATTGAATTTAATTAAAGTGAGAATATTTATTGTTTTCAGCTGATAGTTTTTTTTTTTTTTTTTTTTTTGGAAGGGGGTGGGGGGGTGTGGTCTTCGGTAGTCTGATGTTTTCCTTTAATTGAAAATTGAGTTTTCATTTATTCCTTTGTTGTTGTCATCAGGTCGTGTTATCTGTTTTTGATACCCCCCTTCCCCCCCTCCTTGCTTAATTATTTATCAACTTCCCCGTAGATATTTCTTTCAAATTAAAATACCTTTGTGCGCTTTTTTCTCCAGAAAAAGAATCAATTAAAGTGTATTTATAAAATTACTGGTTATAGATTGATATTTTTAATCTTATGCTGATTTCTTGATTTGTAGTTCCTTTACAAAAATTTTGGAAGGAACATTGCAAAAGTAATTAGTTATTCCACCTATATACTAATTGTTTTTAATAGTTAGTTCAATGGAATTAGAAAAATAATCCATTATTATTTTTTTTTTTAAAGTAAAATGAAGTTGATTTACATTTAAAAAAAGTTTCTAAAACCAAAAATTTTACGATTTCAAAAATTATGATGCGCTCTTTTTTAATATTTCCATTTTCCCGCAGTATATTTCATAATTCAACACGAAATACATTTTAATAAGTGTCGACTTAACATAAAAACTTTTTAACCGGAATTCGGACCATGATAGTATGCATGATTAATATTTTACATCAGTCATTTTGATATTTTTAACGTTAATTTGAAGAATGAAGCAGGAAATCAATTAAAAAAAATTAAATTCTTAATTATCTGACACGAACCTATAATATGATCACTTTAGAAGTTAATGAAAATTTTGCAGGAAATTAAATTGCATCAGGAAGATGAACATTTTATTTCATTTTGTACATCATTGAACTTAATTAAATATGAGAAAATTTATTGTTTTCAACTGACAATTTGATTGAAAAGTTTTTTTTTGCGGAGGGGGGGGGGGGGGGGGACGGTGCTTCAGTAGTCTGGTGTTTTCCTTTAGATTTCAGACGATTTTTTAAAATTGGAAATTGAGTTTTTATTTATTCTTTTCTTGTTGTCAGGTGGTGTTATCTGTTTTTGATAAACCCTCCCTATCCTTGCTTAATTATTTATCAACTTCCACCCGGATATTTCTTTCAAATTAAAATTCCTTTGTGCGCTTTTTTTTTCCAGAATAAGAATCAATTACAGTGCTTTTGCAGATAAAATAAATAAATAAGCATTAATGATTCGGTATTGATAAAATTATTGGTTATAGATTGATATTTTTAATCGTGTACTGATTTCTTGGTATTTAGTTCCCTGACATAATAATTGACTAAAATCTGGGAGAGAAAATTGCAAAAGTAATTAGTTATTCCAAGTACTAATTATTTTTTATAGTTAGTTCAATGGAATCTTTAAAAAAATCCATTATTAAATTTTTATTTTTTTTAAAGTAAAATGAAATTGTTTTATATTTAATAAAAGCTTCTAAAACCAAAAATTTTAATTTTTCAAAAATTATGATGCGTTCTTTTTTAATATATCCACTTTCCCGCCGTATATTTCATCATTCAACACGAAATACATTTTAATAAGTGTTGACTTAACATAAAAACTTTTTAATCGAAATTCGGAGCACACTTATGATAGTATGCATGATTAATATTTTACATTAGACAATTTGATATTCTTAACGTTAATTTGAAGAATGAAGCAGGAAATCAATTAAAAAAAAATAAATTCTTAATTATTTGACACGTACCTATAATATGATCACTTTAGAAGTTAATGAAAATTTTGCAGGAAATTAAATTGCATCAGGAAGGTGAAAATTTTATTTCATTTTGTACATCATTGAATTTAATTAGAGTGAGAATATTTATTGTTTTCAGCTGATAGTTTTTTTTGTTTGTTTGTTTGTTTGCTTTTTGGAAAGGGGGGGGGGGGGTCTTCAGTAGTCTGATGTTTTCCTTTAATTGAAAATTGAGTTTTCATTTATTCCTTTGTTGTTGTCATCAGGTCTTGCTATCTGTTTTTGATACCCCCCTTCCCCCCCTCCTTGCTTAATTATTTATCAACTTCCCCGTAGATATTTCTTTCAAATTAAAATACCTTTGTGCGCTTTTTTCTCCAGAAAAAGAATCAATTAAAGTGTATTTATAAAATTACTGTTTATAGATTGATATTTTTAATCTTATGCTGATTTCTTGATTTGTAGTTCCTTTACAAAAATTTTGGAAGGAACATTGCAAAAGTAATTAGTTATTCCACCTATATACTAATTGTTTTTAATAGTTAGTTCAATGGAATTAGAAAAATAATCCATTATTATTTTTTTTTTTTTTTTAAGTAAAATGAAGTTGATTTACATTTAATAAAAGTTTCTAAAACCAAAAATTTTACGATTTCAAAAATTATGATGCGCTCTTTTTTAATATTTCCATTTTCCCGCAGTATATTTCATAATTCAACACGAAATACATTTTAATAAGTGTCGACTTAACATAAAAACTTTTTAACCGGAATTCGGACCATGATAGTATGCATGATTAATATTTTACATCAGTCATTTTGATATTTTTAACGTTAATTTGAAGAATGAAGCAGGAAATCAATTAAAAAAAATTAAATTCTTAATTATCTGACACGAACCTATAATATGATCACTTTAGAAGTTAATGAAAATTTTGCAGGAAATTAAATTGCATCAGGAAGATGAAAATTTTATTTCATTTTGTACATCATTAAACTTAATTAAATGTGAGAAAATTTATTGTTTCCAGCTGACAATTTGATTGGGAAGTTTTTTTTTTGTGGGGGGGGGGGGGGCTTCAGTAGTCTTATGTTTTCCTTTAAACTTCAGACGATTTTTTTTTTTTTTTTTTTTTTTTTTTTAAATTGGAAATTGAGTTTTCATTTATTCCTTTGTTGTTGTCGTCAGATGGTGTTATCTGTTTTTGATACACCCCCCCCCCCTCCTTGCTCAATTATTTATCGACTTCGCCGAAGATATTTCTTTCAACATAGAATACCTTTTGTGCACTTTTTTTCTCCAGAAACGAAATCAATTAAAGTGTTTTTGCAGATAAAAATAAATAAATAAACATTAATAAGTTGGAATTTCTAAAATTACTGGTTATAGATTGATATTTTTAATCTTATGCTGATTTCTTGATATTTAGTTTTCCCTTACATAATAATTGACTGAAACCTTGGAGGGAACATCGCAAAAGTAATTAGTTATTTCAAGCCTACTAATTATTGTTATAGTTAGTTCACTAGTATGTCACATAGTATGTCAATGGAATCTAAAGAAAAAAATCCATTATTAAGGAGTCTCAGGACTCTTAAAGCTTTTAAAGAATTTTCGAAATTTCAAATTTTTTAGATGTTAAACTCCTATCTTTCCGGAATATTTTGATATAATTTTTTTTCTTGAAATTCTCATTAGAACAGAAGTTATAGTTTTTTGAATTATACCCTCTTAATAGCTGAAGCGGCGTTTCCGAAACTTTGAAGTCATTTTTCTGCAAATGATATTTTTGGGCTTCACGCGCACAATATCTCAAAAACTTCTGAATATTTTTTTCATGAAATTTTCAAAACATAAGTTTCATGTTAATCTCTATAAACTGAACCTAAAATTTCCTCTTTATCGTTCAAGAAAATATTTTTTTTTTTTTTAGATGATTATACTGTTGAAAATTTCTAAATTTTGCAGTAGCTAAATACAACATTGTATTAAAAATATAAAAATTCTTTAAATACAAATTTAATTAGGTTCGTGGTAATTATTACAATCTGACGTATAAGTAGGCACCGAATTTTCATTCTAGTTTTCACTCTAGCAAAATTTATTTTGTAATCCTGCGCGTAAGCTGTTATACCGATTTTCTGGTCGTCAAATGTCTGACAGTTTGGAGCCCCCTGTAAACGCTAGTTCTGCATCTTGCAATTTTTTTAAATACAATTCATCCCAATTAAAATTGTGTTTTAAAATCAAATACATTTTAAGATATTAAATGTTGAAAATTGGTTTTTTTTTTCCTTTTCTTTTCACTTTTTCCAATTTTAAGAGCCCTGAAATCCCTTACATTATTAAATTGTTATAATTTTTTAAAAAGTAAAATGAAATTGTTTTATATTTATTAAAAGCTTTTAAAAACAAAAATTTTGCTATTTCAAAAATTATGGTACTTTTTTTAATTGCCATTTTCCCGCAGTATATTTTAGAATTCAACACGAAATATATTTTAATAAGTATCAACTTAACCTAACAACTTTTTTTAACCCTTTCGGGTCCGATTTTTTTTTTTTCAATTTTGAGAAAAAAAAATACTTTTACATTAATAATGTTAATCGTAGCTATCCAAATAGATTTGCTGAAATTTAAAAATTATCTCCTTGTCTGAAATCTAACGAATGTGCTTATTTTGTGTACTGTTCAATTCATATTTATATGATAATAGGTTAAGGAAGAGTTTTCGGAGACGTTTGGAAAATATCGTATTACCACAGGGTTTAATTAATCATAATAATAAATCATAATAAGAAAGGCATAGCCATATACTATCATTTCTCTATGTAGATAGTAACAAAAATAATTGTTAAGATAAAATAATACTCGATGTAAATAGTGTTGGCTCTAGAAAAAATGGGCCGTCGGGCGGAAATTTTTCAAAAAGAGAACTAGAGACTCTAAGCCGCTTTAGCAGGGCGCAGCGCCCGGCGGTCCTTTTTATTTCTTTTTTGCGCCCGGCGGCTCTTTTAAACCTTTCGATGCGCCCGGCTGCCCCTTTTAACACTTCCTATGCACCCCGTGACAATTCAATTGATCTCAGGAAAATATCGCAAATTCTAAGGACTCTAAACAAACCAGTTCAAAATATTTTTTGTGAACAAGGTACAAGTGTGTCCTTTTTTTTAAAAAAATAGTGTTCCCTTTTTTTAGAATAGTGTTCCTTTTTGAAAAATGTACCCTTTTTTAAGAATAGTGTTATTACACTGGGCTGATATAGCTCAAAAATGGATGGCTGAAATGTTGATAATGTTAGTCAAACTGAGACTACTACCTAAGTATGTTTTTAGATAATTTGGGCGGCCTATTTCAGTAATTTTTTCTGAACATAGTAGTGCCCCTTTCTATTATTTGTAATAAGTAACAAATTAGATGAAGTTTTATTGGGGTTATTGGTCACTTATGTGTCTGGCAGATCATTTGAAAAGATGTTATTGATCATAACCACATTTCGTCTGGCACTCTCGTGTCTTCCATCATTTTAAGAGGTTGAAGAATTAGGCTCATTAAGTTACGAAAACCAACGGCCTTTCGCCCGCTTGTTTTTCTCAAATTGCTCTGAAATATCTGTCAACTTGCAGGCGGCGGAATGCTTAGTAATTCTTTTGGCTAGCAGAACTCTAATTACGATTTCGTCTCAAGAAGTCAGCGTCGCTTAACCACGTGTCAAACGCGGTGAAGGACCATCACTAAAAACAATTATGAAAGAATGGTATATCCGCTGAGTAGCAGCTGGGGTAGCGTGTAATGCACTCACCCCTTATTAAGTCTTAACTTCCTGCACAACCCCCTTCTTTTTCCTTTCACATCCCCTCCCTCGCAAAGTTCTCAGACACCGTCTACTGAACTTCGTACGTGATCCGGAACTTTTTCTTGCGGATTTTTGTTTCATTCCTCACATTTGTATTCAACATCTGCACCTGTCGCTTGGTGTATTATCTTACGTTTCTGGTGGTTTGTATTGTTGATGTTTATATTTGACATATTTGTCACTAAAAAACGACTGATTCACCCTAGAAATTCTTCATACAAGATTGGTAGGTTTTTTACTTGTTGGAGATATTAAAATATAATACAATATAAAAATACCCAAATGACTGACTGCCTAAAAGATTATTAATACAGTTTAATGATGTAAAAAAATCAAAAAAAAAAAAAAATCAAGTATTTTCGACTATCTACCTAGGTTTCATCAGGATTTCAGATTTAAACTGGCGGCGTTACGGACACTACTTTTCCATATTTCACTCATAAAAACCTCATACCCTGTTCACACTGAGATATCGGAACTATCTTAAACCGCCGAACTCTCTGAGGAAGTTTCACAAACTTCCTCAGAGTTTCAACTTTCTTCCGGCTAGAGACAGTCACGACTATTCACTCGCGCTGGCTGAAAAGCTTCGCATTAACTGATTGGGTGTTGCGGGCGATTTTATTTTAAGCGCATGCGCAAACAACACAGTGACGTTCACTGAGTTATCTTAGGTGAGTTTTTCCATGTGACCAGGTTTCCAATTCCGGGAGGGTACCACCTCAGAATTAAGAGAGTTCGGCGGCCTAAGATATCTTAAGTATCCTAGTGTGAACATAGTATCAGGTCTATACTGTTCATCCGGGTTCCATGATCGATAACACCACACGGCAAAAAAGAGAAAAGAGGCGGGGTGGAGGTTATTTCGTAACGGCCAGTTTAAATCTGAAATCCTGATGAAGGTCTAGGTACATAGCCGAAAGTACTTATTTTTTTTTAACATCATTAAACTGTATTAATAATCTTTTAGGTAGTGAATCATTTGTGTATTTTTATATTGTATTATCAAGATGAATTTTAGCATTCTGAACTAGTTTATTTTGTAAAAACTTTTCAAAATAACAGACATTACATTACATTACAAGATAAAAACACTAAAAACAATATAAAAGGACGTTTCGGATTCATTCTGAATCCCTCATCAGCTAATTCCTAACGTAAAAGTCATACTAATGTTTAAAGTTCAACAAATAGAAAAACATTACATCAAGTTGCCAAAAAATTATAGTTAAAGCAAAACTGAATATTCTATTGGTAGAGATGCAGCCTCGTTAATTGCTTTATCAGCAGTTCTCGTGTACCAAGCTTCCAAAAACATACGACTTGCATAAATGCTGCAGCCTGATCTAATTATGTAAGCATTCTCAAAACTCGGAAAATGATCAGTTTTCATGGCATGGTCAACAATTTTAGAACTTAAATTTTTATTTCTAAAAGCATGTTTATGCTCTTTTCTTTAGTTTATTTTATCTGCTACAGATTTTAACGGCATTCACTGTTAGTGTGATTTAAAGAAATAGAACAAAAGCATCGATTGTTGCTTAACAGAGCATTTATATACGAAAACAATGAACATATTTTAATGTATCTTATGTGAATTTTAATCCCTTGCTTGTGTCGCCCGAATCCAGTTCGGACAACTCAAATGCTCATTTAGAATACCCGAACTCACTTCGAATAGGAGAAAAAATCAGTGGTTCTACTCCGTGAGTTTGTTTTGCCTTAGAAAATGTTTAATATAATTTAATTTTCGATTTTTACGATACATTGTAATGGTTGAATCAAATATGACTGTAATTTGTCCGTCCTCTACTGGAGACAAGTGCAGAAAATCTTGACAATCATTTATAATCTTACTGTATTTAGCAGAAATTGTCGCATAGCAGCTGTAAGCGGTCTCTGAGAGACCGCTTGATCAAAATATGAATAAAAGGCTCAATTAACTCATAGAATACTGTTTCTGTATATATGTACAGTAAAACCTCTCTAAAGCGACCACGTTCCGTTCCAATAAAAATTGGTCGCTTCGAGATGTGGTCTCTTAAAAGGAGGTCATGTTTAAATCTAGATTTTTAATTGTTGAAAAAAGTAACAATTAATGTTACTAAAATTTATTTTCACATTGGGAAAAAATATGAAAATTTAAGTATCAAAACAAAAGTTAATCACATAAGTTAATTACTGCAGAGTTTAAAAAATGAATGCATTGACGTTTGCTTTGATTTTACGGTTTTATCTTTAATAACTTTTATTTCCAAGTCCTTTCGAAGTTCAGTAAATAAATGCATTTTTTTTTTTTTTTTTTTTTTTTTTTTGGACGGGAACAAATTATGACGATTTCATTAATTAATTTATTTATTTGCGAGTTTCCTGACAAAATAGGCTGCGGAGTTTACTGACCGTCATCCTTAATTTGTCACCAAGTTAAATCTATTGCCTAAAAAGGCACAAAGGAGTTTAAACACTTAAAAGTTACCGGGATAAATAAAAAATCTAAACTTAGTTTAGAAGTTTGATGAATAGTGCACTCTCCGGAATTATTTTTCTAATAAAATCTTCTTCAAGCGACCAGGAAAAAAAGGAATTTGTTTCATTTTCTTCAAAGAAATGGGTCGCTCATGGAAGGATTTCAACTGGGATGGTATCTGAATAGAGATAAAATTAGTATTGAGCCTATGGGAATAAATTTATTTCCATAAAAAAATGATCGTTCAGGGAGGTGGTCGCACAGGGAGATTTCACTGTACGGGATTATTATAATTAACCCGTAACTGGAGACATGAATTTTCTTACGCGTTCAGAGATATAATGTTATTTTCCTTTTTTACCTTTTGTAAACAGCATTGGAATTTTTTTTTTTAGAAATTCAATATATTCTGGAAATCATGTAATGGTAAAAGAACTACTTGTCGGTACTGAGGAATGATTTTATTCAAGGACAAAAAAACACATGATAATCAGAGCCAAAGAACAACGCGGAGTTATTCTGACTCCCGTCGCCAGTTACGGGTTAAAACTTACCTATTCATAAGTCTCTATCTTGCTAGAGCGTACTAGAGTTCCAAACAAATAAAAATTCTTCTAGTATCTGCAACTTTGGAAAATTACAAGTAAAGCTGTATTTAAAAAAAAAAAAAAAAAAAAAAAAAAAAAAAAAAACGGCGATTTGTGAGACCGCTAATAGCAGTTAACCCCTTGGGGACGAGCGACACGTATACGTGCCGCATGAAGCGCTCAGAAACACTGTTTTTTCTCACCAGTAAAATTTTACTATAAAATTTGCCTTATTTAATCAGCGCATATTCTCGATTCAAGAAGACACAAATTTCTGTTTTTAAAAAACGGTGACAAAAGATTAAAAATTTCGTAAAAGACTCCCGTTCCGAAGGGGTTAAGTGTTAAATGGCACAATATCAGGATTTCGTATTATATTGCTGCACTTGAAGAAATTATTTCAGACACGAATGTCAGAAATATTAGTTTGGTGCTCAAACAATAGAACTGCATCTGTTGTGTTTCATTTTTCCAAGCGTAAAATTATGATCTGTTTTAATCTTTTTAAAGAAAATTATTCTTTACGGGGGAAAAAAAACATAAAAAACAAAAACAAAAAAAAACATTTTATCTGGTTCTGCAGCTTTTAAGCTAACCAAATCTGCTTTTACTAATCTTTGCCAATGACTTTCTAACTTGTCATGAAATGAGATTTAACTGTAAAAATGTTGTATAATATTTTCTTGATCCGCATGTTCTTAAGAAAAATTATCAGCTTTATAATCTTCACGAATCACAGTAATGGACTAGATGCACGCGACCTGTTGTTCGTCTGTTGTCGGTGTCGGTCTTTACTTTCGGTTATTAACACAGCACTTTATGGAGTATGTTTTTTTAATAATGTATTTGTTAAAAATATCACGAAGAAATTCGTTTTTGTAGCAGTAAATATTTAATATCATTTAATATAAATTGAAAATGACATTGTGTATCCGAGAACATTCGCTAAATTTTCAAAATTTCGTTTTAACTTTACACTTTGTTGGGAGTGCGTTTTCAACTTCGGTTTACATTATTATGTGATGTGTATAAATTTTATTGATCATATACAAGGCTACACAAAGGAATTCGCAATAATTACTGGCTATGGGAGTGGATTGATTAAGGGTAGTTTTTAATTGTGTTATACATTTTCCAGCGGAACTCTGTTTAACGTATGAGTAATATAAATAAAGTCATATGCAGGACTACGCAAAGAACAATGTACATTGCCGTTTAGGATTGGTACTTGCTGGAAGTGCGGTTTAAGCTGTGTTATACGTTTTCCTTTACCTGAATTAAATTTGAGTTTAATATGCGGTGTGTACGTCTTTAGATAATATACAGGGCTGTACAAAAGAATTTGACTGCATTTTCATCTACTTGTGAAAATTACTAAAATAAACTTTCTAGTTTTTTAATTGAGCTAAATTTTACCATTCTATGTAATATGCTAATCTATATATCATAAGCAAGGCTGCACCAAATAATTCAGCTTTTTTTTTTCATTATGGGAAGTAATTGCTATTGGAAAAGTGTTTGATAATGATCGACGCATGATTTTACATTCTTGTTTATAACTGTATATTATTTGCTCACTTATAATCACGTTCTAAAAATCGGAACTTCGGCACCATTTTCTAAAGGATCCCTTGCCTTTATAAAAAGTAAAACTCTGTACTCGATTTATTAGTTTTTAAATAACAATATTTTCACATTTTGTACATTTAAGGCTATTCTTAACTGTTCTGCCCATCGAGCGCAAAACGTTCTGACACATTTACAAATTCATTTTTTAGCGGAAAGATATAAAATTGGAAAGCCTGGCCATGGAAGCGATTTGGAATTGAACTGTTTTTTCCATTTTTTTGATCAATTAATTATCCATTGAGTTATAAGCGATTTCGATCACGTGACAAACCCATTTTTCGCCCGCTCTTGAGTGATTTTTCTACTTTCGTGCGGAAATGCGGTTCAAAACGTCCATTTTGACACTATTTTCTGAAAGATTTATTGGGTTTGCAAAAAAATGGAAAAGACAGCTCGATGACATAGTTTCTGAACAACAACACCAGCTAGTTTCATGCATTTTCGAACAAAAATGAATTAAAACTTATGTCAGGAAGTTGCCCCTTTTGATTTGAGAACAGCCTTAAGAATAAAAATGAATTTGCGAGTGTGTTAGAAAGCAGGCAGTTTGGGTTTCAGAACCGCCTTAATAATAGGTTTTTATTATAGCGCCTAGAATATATAGGGTGGAAATCGGCTACTCCTGTAATACTTAAAAATGTGCTAAAATATTGTATCCCTTAAATGTGCAATGATACTGCTGCAATATGCAGATCGCAGCGACATCTGCAGAATATTTTCTGCAACTGCAAGAAATTGCTAGTCTATACGATGTAATACTAGTAATACGAAAATCCCGCAGATGTCGCTGCGATCGACACTTGAAATTTTACAAGTATCGTCGCACATTTAAGGGATAGAAATTTTTAGCACTGTTTGGATAGCATATTTCCACACTAGGTATTCTAGGCGCTGTAGTTTTTATATAATGTTAGAAATGCCACCTAATGTATGCATTACGCATGTAATTTCCCTCTTGTTTATAAAAAAATAATTTCAAGATTTACAAAAAAAATTTAATGAATGAACACTGTATAGTACTAAGACTGAAAAAGATTGTACCCCTAACTTATCAAAATTTTGAGTGAAATTATGGGTCAGCATCTCCAAATTTAGAAAAGTAACTTTAGTTCATTAAAGTTAAAACTTATCCGCTGGTTATTACCTTACCTAATGGATTCCAATATAAACAACATTCGCAGTTCTGAATTATACGAAGAGCACGCCTCTTAGCTTTAATTTGAATATCCGCCCAAAGTTTGCCAACTCTCAATTCCAGATTGGGCCAGCTATTTTATGTGCTTTAAAGTGAAATCAGATTAAACTTATCTATCTCGTCACCGTTTTCATTCAAGGGCAATTTCAAGTCCAAATTAGTTTACTTTGTGACACAATCATTAATTCTTTATCATTCGTAGATGTATAAAATGTGCAGATATTTGTATTCAGTTACTAAGAAATCAAATGCGTTTCCCATTTACCCATAAAGACAAAAACTTTCGAAAAATAATGCCAATCGGCCAGTCAGAGGAAAGTTGTTTTCATAGAAAATTTCATTATAATTCGTAATGTATCACATGTACAGGATATGAAGGTGCTATTCAAATTCTTTAGAACTCTAACAGTTATATTTACTAATTTTGTGCGTTCAAATGTAAAAATAACTTTGTTAATGTGTCAGAAACCTTACCGTTGTTGATATTAAAAAGAGCCTTAACATGGCAGCACACGCGCAAGATATGGCCATACCATGGGAGTATATCGTTTTTAGCTCACAGGTTATCAAAATCTGAGAGCTAAAGTGCCCGCAGGTTCTGTATGTACGTATGTACATGACGCGATAACTCTTGATAGAAATAACCGATTTGCTTCAAAAATGTTTTCTATGTTCATTCTGATAAGGCGCTTTTCTGATTAGATTTAGAGGTTCATTGGTTAAATATAAAGGGGGAAAACGGGGGAGCTAATCCCCCCCCCCATTAATTATGATAAATGTATTTTTCATGCAGAATTATGCGATTTGTTTCAAACTTGGTATACAGGTTTATTCTGATAAGGCGCTTCCCTATTAGATTTGGAGGTTTATTGGTTAAGTATAAAGAGGGTGGGCTAATCCCCCCCCCCCTTAATTTACTTTTCGAGGGGCATCATTCTTTCAAATAGGAGTATAATCTACAATTTGTGTGGACAGCCTGTGAGCTCAATGCCATCTGTTTAACTGGGCATTTTTCTTTTTATTTATTACTTTTTCCACCACAATTTTACGAAAACTAATCTTCGACTCATTATATTGCGTAATTTGTAACAACTGTAAGCGATAATAAATTAGGCGACAACAATTATTTGGAAATATTGGTGACCAAGATAAAATCAGTACGAACCCTCTACGAGTGTGCTCCCGGATTAATCTAATTTTGCACAATATTAGAAAATTTGACACAATTTATATCACTAACGACGATTTTTGGCCTCTTGTTTGTTTAGAAACAATTTTAAAATGTTTTCTTACTTTATCGATGAATAATATGAGAGGAAAAAAAAGATTAGGACCTCTATCTTATCATTTTAAATGAAAATTTAAACTCAACGAAGTAATTTTATCTCACCAATATTACAACTTATTTGCTGGATTTTGATAGTCAGTTGCGGCTGTGAAATACAAAGATAAACATTGCATTTCTGAATTACGAAGAGCTCTCCTGTTAGTTTTAATTTGAATGTCTGTGCAAAGTCTGCCAACTGTCAGTTGCCATATTCGTGATTTAAAATGAAATCAGATGAAAGTGACAGCGGACTCTGCAATGTCTCCATTGACTGTAACCGTTTGAATTCAAGGACGATTGTAACTCCAAACTAGCTACTTACAGACTTGTTCAGGAAGTCATATTTCTAGATTGATAAAATTTGCAAATATTCATCTAAGACGCTAGTAAGAGCTCGAATATAGTTCCAATTTCCCTATAAAGACAAAATATCTTTCAAAATATGACCTCAAAGTGGGCCGATTTTCGAGACGCAACAATATTAAAGAAAAGTAATCATCAGGGAATAATGTATTATAATATAAAATATATCGCAATTACGGGCTAGTGAAAAACGTTGTTTGATAATTTAACATTTCAATAGTAGTAATAATTGCAAGAAAAAGATAAAATCATTGTACTTCAAAACATGATTATTGAAGTAATTTGTCACCGAGCTGGGTTTTTTTTCTTTCATTTTCCGATAAATAAATTATACATCTCCAGTTATAAGGAAATATTGTCTCAACACAGCTGTTTTTTGTCATTCCAGCGCTGTCATGTTCGGAAAATTCGGTTCAAAACGCCATATTTGACGGCATTTTCTGAAAAATCTCCTGCCTTTACCGAAATTGGAAAAAACTGTTCGACTACATAATTTCTGAATAAGAGTATTTGCGAATTTGGTATGTTTGCGAACAAAAATGAAACAAAAAATGTGTCAGAAAGTAGCCAGTTTGGACTTGAGAACAACTTTAATGTAATACTGCATAATATTTAAAAAATTGGCATGACATATGTCCAGCATATGTTTTTTTTTTTTTTTTACCTGTTGTTTATTTAGAAATAATTTTCAAGTGTTTGTCTTAACTCAACGATGAACAATGTGGAATATTAAATATGATTGATATCTATATCTTATCGTTTTAAGTGAAATTATGGGTTAGTCTTTGCAAACACACAGAAGTAACCTTATCTCATCAGCGTCATGGATTAGAAAAATAGCATTTGCATTTCTGAATTTCGAAGCCTGTTAGCTTTAATTTGAATATCGGCACAACTGTCAATTTCAGATTGCCCGGCCATCTACCTGATTTAAAAAGCTAACTCAGATGAAAGTGACAACGGACTCTGCTATCTCTCCATTGACTGTAACCGTTTGAATTCAAGGACGACTGTAATCTTGCGAGGCACTTATGTCATTAAGTTCATGATAACAAAAGAAAATGTGGGGGTGGGGTTATGCTCTCCACAAACCGCTCGGTTGCTCTCCAGAATCTGATTGCTTTTGCTATAAGACGTTAGAGAGGCCATTGGGAAACACCTACGCTGAGGATTATGGGAACGTAATCTGTTATTAAAAGAAATTTCCAGAAAGTCTTATTGTGGGCTATTGTTGTAAGATTGGGCAACTTTTCTTTTCTTTTCTTTTTCTTTTTTTCTCTTTTTTCTAGAAAGAAAAATAAATTTTATATTTGTTTCAGTAAATAAATAAATAGAAATGCTTAATTCATCTTTAAAAAGTTAAACTTAAACTTACACTATGTACAAAACTACTTAAAAGATGAGAAAATACTAAAAAGATGTTAAATTATTTTAATACCTTAGTACTTTCAACTATAAAAAACATAGTCTTCGTCAGAGGAATATAAGAAATACAATTGTTATTGACGTCTAATTTTCAAAGTTCACGTAGATGGTGACGAAAGGAGTGAAAGTGGAAGTTAATTTTTACTACGTGTATCTACGTGATCTACGTGAATTTTGAAAATTAGACGTCAATAATAATGTGAATATGTTTTTTATAGTTGAAAGTACTAAGGTATTAAAATAATTTAATATCTTTTTAGTATTCTCTTATCTTTTAAGTAGTTTTGCACATAGTGTAAGTTTAAGTTTGATATTTGTTATTTTTATACTATTACTAGATACTAGGAATTCTAACCCGGGCTTCCCTCTAATAGATTTTTTATATTTAATATAGATTTTAGATTTTTCACTAGAATGCATAATAATTTTTATATGAAAAGTAGCAGTTATCTATTGAAATAAAGTTTTGAAATTTATTAAAATCAGTACTTTCGTATTGACCTTGTGGCAGGAGTAAACAGCCGAAGAAATCGTCAAAGATCGCTAGCCTTTTTTATTCTAATAATTTCTGTGAGGGGCTGTTCATATATAACGTTATCATTTTAATGGAGATGGGAGGGTCTGGCACATGATATCGTTAGATATCTCTAGGGGGAGGGGGGGGGGGTTCGTCTTTTGATATCGTTATCATTTTTTATTCAACCAAAATTTTCTCTTTTTATTTATAACTTGGTCTTTACGTCAAAATAGTATGCTATCTTTTTTTAGTCTGTTATCTATTTTTATGAAAATTAAAGTTATCATTAAAATCATTAAATGATTATAAAATTATTTAATTCTAAAATGTGGAATACCCCAACGTTTGGCATGACTATTTCTCCTGTATTATGTGTATGCATATAAAATTCGCTGTTCGAAAAACAATATGCGAAGTATGTGTGAAATGATACTTGTGTTTACTAGTAGAGAAAATAGAAAGACTGTTGTCCACCTGTTTTGTTGATAAGAAGTTCTGTCTGCACCCCCCCCCCCTCCCTCCCCGTGCGGCGATAAGTGCAAGAAGACATTATTACTGTTGAATACATTATGTAACAAAGAGCTATTATTAAATACTTTTAAATAGTAACTATTTCTTTTAAGTGTTGTTTGATATAAAGTTATTTCATATACAAAGTGATATTTTTATTGACTTCTCTTCATTTGAATGAATGAAGTATGCGGAAAATAAATGTAACCATATTTGTAAATCACTCCAAACCTCAAAAAAGAAAAATTCCAAAAATGAAAAAAAATTTTAGCCATTGATAACAATATCATTACAGAACGGGGGGGGGGGGGGGGGGGAGTTCAAAATTACCAAAATGTTGATAACGTTATATAAGTACAGCCCCTGATCTAAGCGCGTAGTATGATTTCATGTCTTAGATTTGCGTTTTATGTACATTTTATTATTTTTATTTATTAATGAAGTGTTAATTTCGTTATGGAATATAAGCTGGAAGCTGAACTATTTATAATAATTTGTTTCTGAATATTAAGTGCAAACGGATTTATCTTTCGTAATCGTATGCATGCACCATAGATAGATTTTTAAAAAAATCATGCTTGAAAATTACTTTAAAAACTCTAAAAAGTTAGTAAATTGCGATGCAGTTTTCGAACAAATTGTGATGCAGTTTTCAAACAAATTGCTTTTAAAAGTACATTTTTTTTCTACCATTGCGATGGAACTTCTGAATATTTTTTCATAACATTTTCAAAACCTATGTTTCATGTTAGTCTGTATAAACTGAATCTAAAATTTCCTTTTTATTGTTTAAAAAAAAATATTTTTGAGGGGTTGAAATTTACTGTTGAAATTTTCAAAATTTTGTATTAGCTAAATGCAATTTTGTTTTAAAAATATAAAATATAAAAATGCTTTAAATACAAATTTATTTATGTTCAGGGTAATTATTATAATCTGAAGTATAATTAGGCACAGAAAATTTCATTCTAGTTGCAAAATCTATTTTGTAATCCTGCGCGTTAAATGTTTTACTAAATTTCTACTCGACAAATGTCTTATCGTTGGGAGCCTTCTATAAATACTAATTCTGCATCTTTCAATTTTTAAAATACGTGAAATGAAAGAACATACTTTGCATAACTTGCTAAAGTATGCAAAATATGTTCTATAAGCATTTTTATGTATGAACATAAAAATGCTTTAAATACAAATTTATTTATGTTCAGGGTAATTATTACAATCTGAAGTATAATAAGGCACAAAAAATTTCATTCTAGTTGCAAAATCTATTTTGTAATCCTGCGCGTTAAATGTTTTATTAAATTTCTACTCGACAAATGTCTGATCGTTGGGAGCCTCCTATAAATACTAATTCTGCATCTTTCAATTTTTTAAATACGTGAAATGAAAGAACATACTTATATCGTTCCTCCCAATAGAAATTGTGTTTTAAAATCCTATACATTTTAAGATATTAAATTTTGAAAATGGTCTTTTTTTTATTTTTTTTATTTTAAGAGTTTTGCGACCCCTTAATTCGAACTAAATTAGTCTCTCTTTTTATTTTATCAGTTTGGAGTTTATTACAGGGATGACCGCCCCGGGAACCCAGCTTTCGCTTTAGAGTATAAGTGCAATCCCGGGGGGAGACTGGAGTTTATTACATGTACAACTTTTGGATATTGCGTTAAACAAGGATATGATTAAAAGTTTTTATTTAGGTTTTTAAATGACTTGGCGAATACACGCCGCCCGTACTTTTATGTTACAGCAAATCGTCCGCGTCAGTGATTTTAAAGGTTAAGATACGTAAATAACGAGGTAATTGAAGATATCACTTGTATTAATTAGTTTGCTCTTTTCTGTTTCACTTAGAAGATAAAGCATTGGAATCTGCGAGCATAGAAATTCATTAATAAGAGAAAAGATTGCAAACCGATCGTTCATTATTCATAAATTGGGCTTCGTTTTAAAACCTAATTAATGCATTTTAAAATAATTAGACGGTGTATAACTGTACGCGTATATGTAAGTGCAGAGGTCGAGATGGTAATGTGTTGAAAATATAGTAATAAAAGCTGTTCCGTTATTTCATTCATAATTCGTTATTTTCCCGATCATCGTGATCGAATTCCAAAAAAAGTTAATATATGTTTTCAATGTTGTTGTTCTACAGTACTTATTGTGGATGTGCTCACCGAAAAGAACTAAGCAGTTACTAACATGATTTCTATTCTTTTCAAAATAATAGTTCTGGAAAAGGGTCTCAGACGAAAGTGTCGTCTTCAAATTTGTTATCAAAATCATTTTTCTGCGAGGACTAACGGCATTCAATAGCCAACTATGCCTGTAAAACCGTTTACCCAGCAGTAGTATTACAAATGTGGGAAAAGTAATTAAATTTTTTGTAATAATATACGTGAATATTTAGTTCCAAAAAAAGTTAATACGTATATGTTTTCAATGCTGTTGTTTTACAGTACTTATTGTGGATGTGCTCACCGAAAAGAACTAAGCAGTTACTAACATGATTTCTATTCTTTTCAAAATAATAGTTCTGGAAAAGTGTCTCAGACGAAAGTGTCGTCTTTAAATTTGTTATCAAAGTCATTTTTTTGCGAGGACTAACGGCATTCAATAGCCAACTATGCCTGTAAAACCGTTTACGCAGCAGTAGTATTACAAATGTGGGAAAAGTAATTAATTTTTTTGTAATAATATACGTGAATATTTAGTTCCAAAAAAAGTTAATATATGTTTTCAATGTTGTTATGGGAAAATGGCATCAAAAAGATATACAATGAAACCTCCCTGTGTGACCACCTCCCTGAGCGACCATTTTTTCATGGAACGAAATTTATTTCCCATAGGCTCAATACTAATTTTACCATTCAGAGATCATCTCAGTTGAACTCCCTCCATGAGCGACCCATTTTTTTTTAAGAAAACGAAACAAATTCCGCTTTTTCCTGGTCGCTTGAAGAAGGTTTTATTAGAAAAATAATTTCGGAAATAGCATTATTCATCAAACTTCTAAACTAAGTTTAGATTTTTTTTTTTATTATTATTCCGGTAACTTTTAAGTGTTTAAACCCCTTTGTGCCTTTTTAGGCAATGAATTTAACTCTAATGACAAATTAAGAATGACAGTCAATAAACTCCCCTGCCCTATTCTGTCAAGAAATTCTCAAAGAAATATATAAATTAATGAAATCGTAATTATTTGTTTCCGTCCAAATGTATGCCTGGTGTCCCAAAAATGACTGATGGATTTTAAAATTCAATAACTTGCAAACGGTGACAGATAATAAAAAAATTCTTGCAGGAGGGTTATGTATGATGTCAGGAGTTTTTTTTTTTACTGTGATTCTTGATTTTAGTTCAAATTCCAACCAATAGATGGCGCTGAGAGCAGTAGGTGCTCAGTCCAGACCCGATTTTTGGTACTTCGGGATCCATTCAATACCATTTAATCTCCTTTTTTCGCATGGAAGAAGAGAGAGGCCGAAAAATCGAGACTGGATTTAGCGGTTATTGCTTGCAACGCCATCTATCGATGCTATTTGCAACTAAAACTGGAATCGCAGCATAAAAACTCCTGACATCTTACATAACATTCCTGCAAGAATTTTTTAAATATCTGTCCCCGTTTGCCTGCTATTGAATTTTAAAATCCATCAGTCATTTTTGGGACACCCGATATATATATATATATATAGCATTTATTTACTGAACTTCGAAAGGACTTGGAAATAAAAGTTATAAAAGATAAAACCGTAAAGTCAAAACAAACGTCAACGTATTCATTTTTTAAACTCTGCAGTAATTAACTTAAGTCATTAACTTTTGTTTTGATACTTAAATTTTCATATTTTTTCTTAATATGAAAAATTTTAGTAACATTAATTGTTACCTTTTTTCAACAATTAAAATCTTGTTTTAAACATGACCTCCATTAAGGGTGTTCTCAAATCCAAAAGGGCAATTTTCTGACATAACTTTTCATTTATTTTTGTTCGAAAATGCATGAAACTAGCTGTTGTTGTTGTTCAGAAACTATGTCATCGAGCTGTTTTTTCCGTATTTTTGCAAACGCAATGGATCTTTCAGAAAATAGCCCCAAAGTGGGAGTTTTGAACCGAATTTTCGCGCGAAGGAAGAAAGAGCATTCAAGAGCGAGCGAAAAACGGGTTTATCACGTGATCGAAATTGCTTATAACTCAATGGGTAATTGATTTATCAAAAAAGAGAAAAAAACAGTTCAATTCCAAATCGCTTCCATGGCTAGGCTTTCCAATTTTATAGCTTTCCGTTAAAAAATGAATTTGTAAATGTGTCAAAACGTTTTGCGCTTGTTAAGTAAAGCAGTTAAGAACAGCCTTAAGAGACCACCTCCCGGAGCGACCAATTTTTATTGGAACGGAACGTGGTCGCTTTAGGGAGATTTTACTGTAATTACTATTTTCCAATTATTTTTTCTTTACTTTCTACAGAAATGGAGTACTTGAGTTGCCAAAATTAAACGAATGGCACTAAAAACTACAAAAAAATTAATATCTCAAAAATAAAGGAGATGCAGTTTTCAAACAAATTGCATTAAAAAGTACATTTTTTTTCCCAATACGACGGTATAAAAATTGAAAATGTACGATGCTTAGAAGTTTATAAAATTACAGTAGAGTATTTAACAGTACAATTATACATCTGCTTTGTTTTACGGTTGCCTTATACAACGGAGCGTTGTTTTTTTTTTTTTTTTTTTTTTTTTTTTTTTTTGGAGACGACACTTTATTTAATGTGAGAAAGAAATAACATATCGGGGGCAAAAAAAAAAAAAAAAAAAAAAAAAAAAAATCAAGTTTATTTCAGACAATTGTTAAATCATTTATTAATTGGGGGGGGGGGGGAGGATATATGTAGAAACTCTGGAAATGTAACACGTGTATTTTCCTATTATGGCTTTGTTTCCATTTAAAAATTAAAAAAATAAAATAAAAACAGCTCTCTTCGCAGCATAACGTGTTTGTTTGTTTTCATTATCGTGTTTGCAAACACTCTTTTCTCAAATTGCTTTAGGAAAACCTTGAGGCTTTTGAAACGAGAGAATGATTTTCCTTGATAATTGCTTTACAACTCTGTTTAAAGAAACTGCTAATAATAAATGAAATGCTGTTATGTTACTTTCCGATCATGGGAAATTTAGTATAGAAACATTAGATTTGTGGTATCCTGGGGGGGGGGGGGGGGGATACTGACATAAACTTTTATTCATCAAAATAACATACATTCTTTCCTTAATTGATTAAACTATTAATTCATTTCTTGAAAAGTTTTTCCTGTCAAATTTGTTGTTAATGTCATCTTTCTGCGAGAATAATAGTCACTTAATAATCAACTTTGCCTGTAAATCTCTTTTTCGGTAATGCTAGCAGTACAACTGAAAAAGTAATCTTTGCATTTCAAAATTAAACATGGTATTTATTATGTTCTAAAATTACAAGTAAATTCTATCACTATCTGTGTTTTTAATGTTATTTTTTATGTTATCTGTATTTTTAATGTTACTTTTAATGTTAAAAATACTAATTCCACTGCATGAATTAGTCCATAAAAACTGCTGCATAACATAAATCTTGTTTTATTAAATTCATTTTTTTAATTTTTTAAAGGGAAATATATTTTCTGTACGATATTTTATTTTGTTTTCTGTTAGCACCTGACTGTAAAAACTCCTTTAAGGTTTTTTCCCTTTCTTTTTCCTTTTCTTTCTTTAAAAAAAAATTAATTTAAGACTTTTAAATATTTTTCAATTATTCATACCTAAATCTTTGTCCATATTTATCAAATAAAAATTAATTAACTAAAAACAAATAACTTTTTTACACTATTTTCTTTAAATTTTTATTAACAAGAAATTAAATGGGAAAAAAAGGATAATTCTTAAAAAAAAAAAAAAAAAAGACTTAATGGAATTGGATTACAGCCAAAAGGGGGGGAAATGTTTATTCTGGAGAATTGTTAAATCACTTGTCATTAAGGGTGGCAGGGAGGGGTGGGGTATGTAGAAACTCTGCAAATGTAATTCGTGTATATGCCTATGATCGCTTTATTTTCTTTCCATTTTAAAAGTAACAGCTCTCACCGTATCATAATGTATTTGTTTATTTTCAGTGTTGTATTTGCAAACAACATTTTCTCTAACTGCTTTAAGTAAAACATTGAGAATTTTTCAGGCAGTGAAGGAGCTTCTCTGAATAAAGGTGTTACAATTTAGTTTAACCTTTAAATGCCGGGTGTTGCTTTTCAGAAACATATCCAATTTAGGCTCTAAAATACTATTAGAATAATATTGAAGCTATAATGCCTAATGTTGCCAATAATATACATTCTGAAAATATTATTAAATCGATTTTCAACATGTAGATGGCAACACTTGTGCTGTTTACGAATAAAGATAGATTTATTTTTTCAATTGTTGCTACTTGTTCTTTTTTTTTTGTTTGGAAGCTTGCGAAATACCCTATTGAGCAAGTAAAATGCAAGTAAAACCCCAGTGAGCAAGTAAAATTTATTTCTTATTATAGTTCCTAAAATTCTTGTGTGTTTAATATTATAGAATTTTATCAAGGGAAATTATTTTTTAAATTAAAGACCAGCAGTGTCGATTAGTAACAAACTGTTTTTTAGCCATAAACCATACTTAAAACAAAATGTGATTTTTTTAAGTATTTTTCCCATGATTTATTTAAAAAATGATAGCCGAAAAACATTATTACAATGATTTTTGAAAAATCAGGCATTTAAGGGTTAAATAAACTGTACTTAACAAAAGTAAAAGATGTTAAATGATTTTCATTATAAACGCAACTGGTTAATTGTAATAAATTATAGCAGTTAAAGGAATAAGTTTCAGATGATGTAAAGTTAAATGTATCAAACTTTTTTAATAAAAAAAAAATTTTAATTTAACTAAATTAAAAAAAGATTAAATCATGAAAACTTTAGGCTTGACAACTGCGTAAAACAACTGTCCCAGCGCATTGTTATATCACTTGTCATTTACTGCTCAAAAAATAACGTAAAATAAATAAATACAGAGACTTTGGAAATATAACTCATTTCTTATACATATTCCAATGATTGTTTTATTTTAGATTCTGTTTTAAATATGATAAAAATCTCTCACTTTAACCTAATATGTTTGTATTTTATTTTGAGAGTATTTGCAAACACAATTTTCTCAAAATAATTTATGAAAAACCTCCAGGCTTTAACAGTGAATGAATCGTTTTCTTAAGGCCGTTCTTAACTGCTTTACTCAACAAGCGCAAAACGTTTTGACACATTTACAAATTCATTTTTTAACGGAAAGCTATAAAATTGGAAAGCGTAGCCATGGAAGCGATTTGGAATTGAACTGTTTTTTCTCTTTTTTGATAAATCAATTACCCATTGAGTTATAAGCAATTTCGATCACGTGATAAACCCGTTTTTCGCTCGCTCTTGAGTGCTCTTTCTTCCTTCGCGCGAAAATTCGGTTCAAAACGCCCACTTTCGGGCTATTTTCTGAAAGATCTATTGCGTTTGCAAAAATACGGAAAAAACAGCTCGATGACATAGTTTCTGAACAACAACTAACTGAACAACAGCTAGTTTCATGCATTTTCGAACAAAAATAAATGAAAAGTTATGTCAGAAAGTTGCCCTTTTGGATTTGAGAACACCCTTAACAAAGGTGTACAACTCAGTTTAAAGAAACTGCATTTAATAAAAGTGAAAGATATTACATGATTTACGAATTTGAGTGTGATTTTCTTTTAAATACCAAAAGCTAAATAAAATAAATCGTAGATACAATTGAATTAAAAAGTTTCTGATTGTGTTAACTTAATTGTATCTGTAACGTTTTAATAAAAAAAGAAATAATAATTAAAAGAAATAAAAGATAAAGATAAATCTTTAACCTTTGACTGATGTCACAGAAATTGTCACATAACTAGTGTGAAGCGGTCTGTGAGACCGCTTCATCGAAAGATGAATAAAAGCCGCGATTAACTCATAGGATGTTGTTTTAGTATTAAACTTTTTGTACAGGAGTGTCATAATTAAAATTCACTTTAGAGATCTGCACGGGCCGGCCCGTGGTCCGAAGCCCGAGCCCAAACCGGCCCGCGGGCCTTACTTTTTTCCTGAAGGTTCGGGCAGGGCCTAACTTATTTTTTCTGCACACACCCGGGTACTGGTTTCATTCCTAATCTTCATGGCCCAAACTTTTCATTCCTAGTTTTCACCCACCCCGTACGAAAATCATTGTCTCGGAATGACCTGGTCCATTCAAAGGTCAGTAAAATTAGGCCTGGCACAAATTTTTTGTCAAAAAATGCATACATTTTTAAATCGCCATTATTCTACAATTAAACATTCAAATTCATTCTTTTTAAAGAGTAGTAGATTTCTACACTTATTAAAATATAGTTAAATTAAAATATAGCAAAACGGGTGAAAAAGAACCTGTCTGTGACGGAATCTTGTTTTAAACTGAAAAACGTGTTGATCCATGCAAAATTAATATACTACTTAATACTACGTAAGAAAATTATAAAAAATAATAACAAACAAAATTAATATACTACGTAAGAAAATAATTATAATACATGTACTCTTGCTAAGAAGAGAACTTGTCTATAACGCTTTTCTTTTTCTTTTCTATGCAATTCAGTCTTAGATTTTACTGTATAGCATTTTTCAGATATTTAACACTTTAATACATGGAATATGGATTAATAATATTAATGATAACTGAAACATTTACATACAAGAAATAGAGATTCATTAAAAAAATTAATAAATATTGCACCCTGTGGCACTTCTATAAAAACATGAAAAGAAAAGTTAAGATAAATATTTTTGGCTCGATCTCCTCGTACGAGAAAAGCTTTTAACCAAATCGACATAAAAATTAATGTTTTGTAGAAATTCACTCGGGCCGGGCCGGGTTCGGGCCGAGATTTTAATTTTTTTTCGGTCCGGGCCGGGCTCGGGCCGAACTTTCAACTTTTTTACCGGGCCGGGCCGGGCCAATATTTTTTTTGTACGGGCCGGGCCAAATTTTTTTTTCTCTGGGTCGGGCCGGGCCCGGGCCTGGAAATGTCGGCCCGTGCAGACCTCTAATTCACCTATTCAAAAGTCTCTGGTGTTAGTACTCAAGTTCCAAACGAAACAAAATTTCAGTAGTGTTTGTAGATAAACTGAAATTTACAAGTTAAACTATGAAAATTGAAAAAATCCCTGCCGGCCCGGCCTACAGGCAGAGGTAGATTTCGAAGTTAAGTATACTAATTTCACCAACAAAAACTAAATCATGATTAGATATAAATCCACTTTAACAGTTTTATCTGTCTGCTTTTGACGAGTTTTTATTTCCTTTTTATAAAATAGCTGGTTTTATGAGAATCATGTTAAGGCGATATTAAAAATTTTTTTTTTCCATACTCAACAACTCGAAATTTTCTGGCACATTTTCAGATTAATTTTTAATAAAAAAAAAATATGAAACATGCTGACGTGATTTTTTAAAAGATTTATAAGCGACCTGTGTTTTTATTTTTCTTTCAATTAATTAAAACTTGATTAATAAACAATTATTTTCTCAGTAGAGCAATATTTTTCGTTTCTAACACAATCGCTTCGGGAAATTCTGTTCAAAATGCCCACTTTGACATCATTTTTTGAAATATATTCTGCCTCTACCAAAAAATCGATCATTACTGTACATTATATAGTTTCTGAATAAGAGAATCTAGCAATTGGATGCGTTTGAGAGCAAAAATGAATTTAAAAATGAGTAAGAAAATAGACAGTTTGGATTTGAATGCACCCTTAATAAGATGATTTTTTTCGTCAACCGCTATGTATTTTTAATTTGTTTTTGCTTTAAGAATTGGCTCTATCAAAAACTTGTCTATATAAATGTTGAAGACAATATTAAGAAGATATATGATAAATTCATGGAGATTTTATATCTTGTGAATTGACGGAGTTATGAAATTTTTTTTTCTTCAACCCCCCTTTTTTGTTTTCGTTTTTTTTTTTTTTTTTTTTTTTTTTTTTTTTTTTTTTTTTTTCCTTGCAGTACGAATTGGTCCTATCAAAAACTTGTGAGCATAAAAGTTGTAGATATTATTAAGGAGATGTATAATAAAATTAATTGGATTTGATATATTGAGAACTGACGAAGTTAGGAATTTTTTTTCTCAACAAAAACCCTATTTTTTGCGCCCCTTGAGTCCATTTTTAATTTTATCAAAAATCTGTGATACATAAATTTTTGGTCCTATTTTTAGAAGTAATAAAAACTTTAAACTGATTTGATATGTACAAAAATTAAGAAGTTATGGGGTTTTTTTCGGTTTTCACAAAACCCCTCCCTATTTCCATCCCCTTTGTCCGCTTTTGCCCATCAACGAACTTGACCGAGATTTTATGTCCCTTGATTTTATGTATCAGTTTGGAAGAGATTTGTGCAGAATTGCGGAAGTTATCGTGTCTAGAAGAAAGTGATAACACAATTGCTTCGGGAAATTCCGTTCAAAATGCCCACTTTGACATAATTTTTTGAAATATATTCTGCCTCTATCAAAAAATCGACCATGCGGTACATTATATAGTTTCTGAATAAGCGAATATACCAATTAAATGCGTTTGAGAGCAAAAATGAATTTAAAAATGAGTCAGAAAATAAGCAGTTTGGATTTGAGTGCATCCTTAATGCAATGATTTTTCCAACACAATCCGCTTCGGGAAATTCGGTTCAAAATGCCCACTTTAACAGCATTTTTTTAAGTATATTCTGCCTCTATCAAAAAATCGACCATTACGGTACATTATATAGTTTCTGAGTAAGAAAACGTACCAATTGGAAGCCTTTGAGAGCAAAAATGAATTGTAAAATGAGTCAGAAAATACGCAGTTTGGATTTGAATACACCCTTACTTAGATGATTTTTTTCTTCAACCGCTAGGTATTTTTAATTTGTTTTTGCTGTAAGAATTGGCCCTATCAAAAACTTGTCTATATAGATGTTGTAGACAATATTAAGAAGATATATGATAAATTCATGTGGATTTTATATCTTTTAAATTGACGGAGTTGTGGATTTTTTACTTCTTCAAACCCCCTTTTTGTTTTCGTTTTTAATTTTTTTTTTGCGGTACGAATTTGTCCTATCCTATCCAAGTTTTGTCCTAAAAACTTGTGAATATGAAAGTTGTAGATAATATTAAGGAGATTTATAATAAAATTAATTGGAATTGATATCTTGAGAATTGACGAAGTTATGAATTTTTTTCTCCCAAAAACCCTATTTTTTGCACCCCTTGAGCCCATTTTTAACTTTATCAAAAATCTGTGATACATAAAATTTTTGGCCCTATTTTTAGAAGTAATAAAATCGTTAAACTGATTTGATATGTACAAAAATTAAGAAGTTATGGGGGGTTTTCGGTTTTCACAAAACCCCTACCTATTTCCATCCCCTTGGTCCGATTTTGCCCATTAACGAACTTGACCGAGATTTTATGCCCTTTTATTTTATGTATCAGTTTGGAAGATATTGGTGCAGAATTACGAAAGTTATCGTTTCCAGAAAAAAGTGATATATATATATAGAGAGAGAGAGATAGATAGATAGATAGATAGGTAGATAGATAGATAGATAGATAGATATATAAAGTTTTTTACTGAGGGTGGTTTTGGGTTCTAGGAGTCATGATCGGTGTAGATCTGCAAAAATTTTTTAGAAATTCCAACATAGGAACGATCCCAATAGGTAGTATTTCATACGAAATCTACCTAAAAAGCACCGGTCTGTGAGACCGGTAACATCAGTTAAAGGTTATAATTCTGAATTGGACGATAACAGCACTAATTATTTCCCGCGTATTGTTAAATTACCTGTCAATAAGTAACAAATAAAAAGAAAGAAAGAACAGAAAAATACAGATACTTTATAAATGGTTCTTATATACATATTCCTATGATTGCTTTATTTTTTTCTTCTGTATTTAAAAAAAATAACAGCTCTCACCGCAGCATAACGCGTTTATTTATTTTCATCGTTGTGTTTGCTAATACCATTTTCCAAAAATTCCTAAAATGTACATATAATTGTCTAGTCTTTGACCGATATTTCTTTTTTTTTTTCGTTTAAAAAAATATGGCAGAACGTCAAATTTAAGAAACCAGTTCTAAGCAAAAATATGATTTTGTTTTTGTTTTAGAAAAAAAAAACGAATGAATTAAAAATTTAAACAAAAAGCTTCGGTCAAGGATTTGCGAAAAATACAGTTTTCATATTAATTATAATAATACTAGTAATAATAATAATAAAACAAAGAAATCGGTTTATCCCTTTCCGAGATAATTCTAGTACCGTCTTTAAAAAATGTTATTTCCAGAAAATCGCGTTTAAATTTTTACAACAAGTACTACTCGTTCGTGTACTGTGTGTCCAGAATTGTTATATCATCTATATTCTGCACGCGCTTAAATTTTTAAAAACGGCTTCGATATTCATTTATAAAATGTAAGATATTCATTCATAAAATGCAATTAAAAAAGTCCATTTTGAAGCTGAAAAACCCAGGGCTGCTGAGTCGGAGTCGGGCCCATTTTTGAGCGAAAGAGTCGAAGTCGGATCTGTTAAAATTCCCGAAGTCGGAGTCGTCCATTTTACAAGCAGGCGTGCATTGTCGGAGTCGGCCTATTTTTGAGCGAAAGAGTCGGAGTCGGATCTCTTAAAATTCTCGGAGTCGGAGTCGTCCATTTTTTCCACCGACTCCGCAGCCCTAAAAAAACCGCTATGATCCCTTAACTAAATTATTTCTCAAATTGGAGTTGCTGGAATATAAAGAGTTACACAGATTTATGAGTTTTAAAAGAACTTTGCATTAATATGGTTTCGTGTCTTCCAGATATGTCACGCAAACGTTCGTTCGAGATTACGAACTGTTGTAAAAACCTACTTTTCCGTATGATTATTATTATTTATTTTTTAAATTTTCTTGTGAAATGTCATGGTTCGAAGAATCTGATCTTATCTCCCTTTCATCCTTTTGGTCACTTTTCATTTGGTCTACTACACAAAAATTGCGTTTCTCAGAATGCAGTTATGAATGATATTTCTAAAATTTATTTAATTTTGAAAGAATAATAAATATATAAAATTTCGTTCCCTTAAAATAAAAAAAAATAAATAAAAAATACAGAGAATTTCAAGCAATAACTGCACATGAATCATAATGTATTCGAATACTTTTGTTTTACGCACAATGATGTGTTAATTTTTTTTCAGTTTGAAAAAACATAACACAATTGAAAATGCACTTCCAGGCAATCATCACCATAGAAGTTTCTTACCAAAATAATTAAGATAAGACTTGTCATTCAATTTCTTAAACTATTATTAATTTTTTAACTATTTTTTCCATGACGCTTTTCACATTTTCAAAACTACATTTCCCTCCTTCTAGGACAAATCATTGCCCCGCCCCACAATACTCGATAATTTCCGTTTGATAAGTGTGAAAAAGCTTTTTCCCTCGAAATGTTTAACACTTAGTGTGTATGTTTAATTTTTAAGCATTATATATTTTTATACACTTTTGATACGAACTTTTAATTCGCTAAACCTCATCGTTTTCTTTCTTTTGTTACGTTATTATTTCACCATATTTATGTACAACAAAGAGCATGCCGTTTGAAGCTAAGAACATGATCAGTGTTGCATAGTTTTCTGAGCGTAGCAGAAGAGAAGTCAAACTTCCTCCCCTGCTTTCTCAAAATTATTCTTTATGTAGTCATGAAAGAAAATTACATTAATGTCAGCTTCTACCTTTAATTATTAATGTCAGTTTCTACTTTAATAATTAAATACATACTGCAGTTCGACTTTCATCCAACTTTTTAAACATTTTTTGGGTTTTCGGCTGAAAATATTCCCATGGGAAAAGTTACCCACACCCCTCCCCACTCCACGTAATAAAAACTCCCTTCTCTCGTATTTGATAAGTTGAATTTTAGATATTAAAAAAAAAAAAACTTTTGATCTCAAATTTTCGTAGCTTGTCTCTGTGTTACTTTTTTTATGCATCATACATATTAACTAGACTCCACTTTTGATATGAATTTTTAATTCATTAAAAATACACTCAATACCGCCACTAACAATTTTTTACGATGTTATTGCAACATATTTATATACAACAAAGAACATGCCGTGAAGCTGAGATCGTGATGTCGTTGTATTGTTTTTGTGGGCGCAATGGAAGAGAGAGCAAACCTCTCCCCTGTTTTTATGAGCTCAAAATTATTCTTCATGTAGTTTTCATGAAAGAAAAGGACATTAATATCAGCATCTACCTTAATAATTCAAAATATATTAGAGTTCAACTTTCATTCAAGTTTTCCTATTGAAAATATTCCCAAGGGAAAAATTACACCTCTTCTCTCCCCCCCCCCCTTTTCCCTAGGGCTAAAAACTCCGTTCTCTCGTATTTGATGAGTCAAGTTAAATTTTACATATAAAAAACTTTTTCTCTCAATTTTTCGTAGTTCTGCGTGTTACTTTTTTATACACTTTTAAAAAAAAAAAAAAATCTAAACTGCATTTTTGATAGGAATTTTAGCTCGTCTAATTTATTCATTTAACTCAATACAGTTACTAATATTTTTTTAGGATGATATTGTACTATATTTATATACAACAAAGAGGTTGGCGCTGAGTCTGAGAACGTAATAGTGTTACATAGTTAGTTTTCTTAGCTCAACGGAAGAGAAGGCAAATCCTCTCCCCCGTTTTTATGAGCTCAAAATTATTCTTCATGTAGTTGTCATGAAATAAAATAACATTAATATCAGCTTCTAATAATTAAAAATATGTTAGAATTCAACTTTCGTTGAACCTTTTAAGGGGGTACGGGACCTTTAAACTTTCAAAAAATCAGTTTTTGGTTTATTCTGAATATTTTAAAACTTCTTAACGATATGCAAAAAACCCATTCAAAAATGTGCATTATTTCTTGAGTTATAATCATTTGTAGACGGTGGGTATAATTGAATGTCCGTAGATATTGAAACTTTAAAAAGCGTTTTCTCAGATTAGTAAATTTGGAGTTCGCGCGCGCAATGTAAGCTACAGCTTAAAAAAATTAACCAAATATGCGTTTTTTTATAGTCTACGTGCTAAAACCCAAAAAAATTCACATATTTTGGCTATTTATATTTTTGATCTTGAAAAACTTGAAAATATTTTTGAAATTTTTTAACTTTTTTTTTTTTATTTTGTGCTAAAAATAAATTCTAAACAGAACCTTTTTCGTATATTTTGGTTTTAAGTTAGAAGTAGGTATGTTATGATTCTATTTTGTTCAAAAATTATTTTCTATAGGGGAGATGGGGGCACATGTGAACATGGGGCAGATGTGAACATCGCAATTTTTCAATAGTTATTATAAGTTTTTTTATTTGAAAAAAAATACTAAAGAGGATATCACCTGTAGACATATGGTAAAATTTTTTTGAAGCTATTTGACATTTTATTTGTCCTCTGTAGCCAAAACACTGTTTTTAGATCTCAAAAGTAAAATCTTTGTTCCAAGTTGGTAAGCGAATAACTTTATTTATTTATTCATTTATTTGAGTTTGAGTGTTTTAACATATACTATGAACACTAATAAATATTTTTGATAAAGTTCTTTTTCTTCTAAAATTGAGAAATGTTAATTATTGATCAATTTAACAGAAGCAGCAATGTGGGGCACTTGTGAACAGACTAGTCGGGGCAGATATGAACAGTTCATAAGTGCCCAATAATCATTCTGTGATTCTGTTCATTTCAGTTAACTTAATGAGAAATAATATCAGTTCCATCATCTATAATTTTCCTGAAATAGAAGATATTTTCCTCATACAAAGTTGATTTTGTATTGAAACTTCCACAAACACATCTTTCAGCAAATACATAAAGAGCAACAAGTTCGTTTACGTTCAATTGTACTTTAAATAGATTTAATGTTTTCTAAAATGTAATAAGTGTATGTATTTATTTTACTAAACGGTTTACAACAGTATTTTTATCCATTGTTAATACAAAAGAACACCTTGAACAATTTTGCAAATTTTTCTATTACATTTGTTCTAAATTTGCAACGATGGCTTACTTCCATCTCTAAAACAGTTATGTATATGATGCTATGAATGGAGATAGATATCAGTAATATTTTAAGAAAGTAAAATTTTTAAACTGATAACTACCGTAAAATCCCAATTGTAACCCCCCCCCCCCCTCTTCTCTCAAAAGCAAAAGAAGTTAGGGGGGGGGGGGTTACAGTCGAAATTTTTTTAATCATTAAAAAACCCTTCTTTATCTATAATTTACAAGTAAATAAGGCAAATACAGGAGTGAAAATCTTTCGTATTTCGGCAGGTTTCCGATAAATAGTATACAAATGCCCCCTCCCTAAAATTTTTCCCAAACAAAAACCCCTAAGCAAAATTTAAAAGTTTTTTTTTAATTTTGTTGCAACAATACTTAATGAATCACCTAAGTCTCCCCCGTCAAATTTACTTATTTTTATTTTATAATCTTTTGCTTAAACATATCCCAGGAAACTAGAGAAATATATATATATATAAATTTTCCTTTATGGTGAATTTAACAGGTAATATAACTAATGTTTACGACGACAAATAAATAACAGAATAAAAAGCATGTCAAAGGATATTTTCCCCTTGTGTTCACATGTGCCCCGCATGTGTTCACAACTACCCCGCTGATGGGGCACATGTGAACTATTTTTTGAATTTATAAAACTATTAAAAAATGTATGAAGAACTATACCGGTGATTTTTAAAAAATTACCATGTGTAAAAGAAAGTTCTGTTTACTATATGGAATAGTTTTTGTTTATAGAAATTAAACCAGTTATGAGAAAAAGCTATATTTATGCGAACTGTTCACATGTGCCCTCATCTCCCCTATGCGTACTTTAGAGTTTTATCATGCGCGCAGCACTTAATCACGCATTAGTGAGATGATTTTTTTAATTTAAAATTTAAATATTAATTTTGTATATACAACATTTATTTTTCTGGATAATGTAGTTAAGGATTATATACTTTAGGTAAAAAGGGTGAAAAAATATCTTAATTGCATACTGTTTGTGTTTTGGTACTTTGAAGAAGGCGATGTTTTTTATTGTTTCGTCAAACTCAAAGATCAGGTGCCCCCTTAAATATATTTGAATAGTTTTCCCTCTGAAAATATTCCCAAGGGAAAAATTACACCTTCCTCCCTCCAGTGGCTAAAAACTCCCTTCTCTCGTATTTGATAAGTCAAGATGGATTTTAGATAAAAAAAAAAATAAAGCATTTAATCTCAAATTTACATACCTAGTAAGTGTATTACTATTTTATGCGTTATATATTTTAACTAAAGTGCACTTTTGATAGAAATTTTTCATCTAATTTATTCATTTAACTCAATACTGTTACTAATATTTTTTTACGATATTATTGCACTATATTTATATACAACAAAGAGCATGGCGCTGAAGCTGAGAACGTGATATCGTTGCATTGTTTTCGTGGGCACAACGGAAGAGAGGGCAAACCTCCTCCCCCGTTTTTATGAGCTCAATTTCACTCTTCATCGCACGCTATGATCATTTTTCCCACACTTCATGCCGTACGGTTGCTGCCATACACAGACACCTTCCACCCCCTTTGCGTCTGCCCCTGCACTTATTCGTTACTGTCTGTGGGAACGGAATATGTAAGCGAACGCACTTTTTTTTCTCTCTCTCTCACTTCCAACAGTGTTCCACGAATTAGAAATTCTGTTTTATTATTACTAAATATGAAAGGAGTAGTTTTAGAATTGTTATGGTAATGTGAAAAATGTTGATATCGTAAACTGACTGATATTCAATGCTACTATAAAGTGGAAGGGTTGCAAGAGAAAACCTGCGGTAATTTCAGTGCTTGAATCGTTAGGGATTCCACACATTTTTACTCCCCCCCCCCCCTCGCCCCTCCCGCTTTAAACAGTATTACTTTTTACCCGACAGAAAAGAAGGGTTATGTGTTTCATGCGTATCTATGTATGTGGATTTCTTTATACCCTCGAAACATCCCAACGGCTGGATGGATTTTAATGAATGAGATCTCTATCAATTCGTCTTAACGGACCGATGGTTATAGGCTAGGTTTTGCTTTTATAAATTCAAACTGGCGGCCGTAAAATACGAAATGGCGGTAGAGACGAAAAAAAAAAAAAATTACGCACCCTATTGAGTGGCATATCATTGAATAGTTCTTTCAAAATGAAGACGATGTTTCGTTGACTATTTTACAGTCAGAAGCTCCGTTAAAATATTATACAACCTGGAAGTTGTATAGGTAGGATCTCTAGCTTTACTGCAACTCTAACCATTATAGACATCTATAGACCTCATCAAAACAGTGTTTATAGATAGGAACTAACAATTAAACACAACTTAAAAGTCATCAATACAAGTAAATAAAAAAAATAGGTAAGTAATATAAACAAGAAATATAAAAAAAAATATTTTAAGTCAATTTCTACTTAGGTCAATAAGAGATTTTTTTTTCTCCCATTCTTCTTTCCTCTTGAGTGGCGCTTAAAATGCCTTGATCAAGAAGAGGGCTTTCTCGATTATTGAAAATCAATTAATTTAATTTAATTAATGTATTAATATTTGAAAAAAACTGGATTAACATCAAGTGTCATCCACTACAAGTTAAAAAAAAATATTTGAGCTTGATTGGATGAATAATAAGTATTTTATTAACGATTTAAAATTTGAACAAGATATATATAGCGAGAGTGTGAGCTAATAGTAGGAATTGAAAAAAAAAATAGTTTCACATTGAGGAGAAATAATTAATTAGTTCGTTTTTTACGCAGTCGGGTTTTTTGATTTTTTAAATTTATTTTCTTATCCCCCGTTTCATTTATCTTGCATTTACACGCTGATGCAGTATAATAAGAAATCAAGTAAACTAATAGCGTTGTTTGTAGTCGTTAACGTTCTTATGATTGATTCTTATTATGTTACACCATTTGTAGGGTTATTGAACGCAGCCTGAATTAACAAATTTAATTGACTGAATTTAAAAGTTGATTATGTTATTCAGTTTTATTATTATTGTTAATAAGGGGGATCTAACCAGGTTTGCAGAACATATTGCTCTGTGTACACAACATAAAGTATTTTAATTGAAAACTCGAATAGATTTTTTACATACAATATATTTTTTCAGGTTGCTCACTAATTTAAAAAAAAAAAAAAAAAAAAAAAAAAAGAAAGAAAGAAAACGGTGTTTTAATTTTAGCTGCATGCTAGCTAAAGAAACCAATAAATATTTCATCATATAAAAAAATCTTTTTGACTCGGATTATTTCAGTGTTTAAACGCGTAATTCGTTTACAAAGCTGTTAAATTTGTGTTTTATTTTTAGTATTTTATTTATTTATTGGTGAAGTCTTAATTTCGTTATGGAATATTATCCGGAAACAAATACTGAACTATTTAGCTTGTTTTATGTGCAAAAGTATCGATCTTCCGTAAGCGGGGTGCATGCGATAGAGTTTTCAAAATAAATTCATGTTTGAAAATTATTTTATAATCAATAAAATATCTGTAAAATGAGATAAAGTTTTCAAACAAATTACATTTGAAAGTGCATTTTTTTTTACCTATTCGGCGGTGTAAAAATTTAAATTGTATTAAGTTTAAAGTTAATAGATTCGCAAAAAAAAAAAAAAAAAAAAAAAAAGATTATTGTAACTTAATAGATTACAACAACTATTTGGAATTTATTTCGCCCACCAAATTCCGTCGCATCCTCTTCAACAACAGATCGCAAAGATCAAACTTCAAACGACCAAAACCTTCATCGATAAACTCTCCAAGTCCCGTTTCGAGAATAAAAACAGTTTACAAATCGAAAGCAGTTCCACCGAATCATCCACAGATTGCGACAAATTACCTACGTTGAACTCAAATTTTCCCGGTTAGAGCCGACCGATTGTAAAACGCCGTGGCTAGTGGATTGGAGCCCCTCGAGACATGGCCTTTTACTATCAATCGATTAAACATTAGATTGTTTCCTTTTTCGCGTTTGTCTTTTATTCTGTAATCGATGTTCATGGGCTACATAATCAGTTGAAGACCTCGATTTTCATGGCCTACGTAATGAGTTGAAGACCTCGATTTTTGCTTTGGAAGACGATTTTCATTTCGGCGTCACTCTTTGGCTTTGGATTTTTCCATATCTGATAATTTGCGCCTACCCATTTTATAACTTTTTCAATTTTTAACGATTTTATGCCTTTCGATTACCTATTCAAACAATTTTTAACAATTTTATGCCTTTCTATTACCTATTCAAATAAAAATTCTTCTAAAAGTAAAGAACATCGTTGAATTTCGTTAAAAAAATAAAATGCGAGCATCATTTAGACCGAATCATCTTCCTCGACCGAAAACAATAACCATTTCCAAATGGTTAAAAAAAAAAAAAGCAAAATATATTATATTCAGGTTGTTTTTAACGTCAATATGACGCTAGAGTTACTCATGGACATGTTTTTGCTATATAATAAATTTTCAAATAAATAAATAAATAAATAAATAAAGGGGGGGGGGGGCAAAATTTATTATACAGGTTGTTTCCATCAACGCCAGCGTTACTCTTGGACATGTTTTTGCTATATAATGTAGATGTGTCAAAAAATTACCTTAAGTGAGGGGTTCAGGAGGACAAGAGGCCCCTCTGACGAAAGAAAAAGGTAAAAAATATGTAAATTTTTTATTTTGTAAAAAAAATCGTTCGAAGCTCATTTTTAGATAACAAAGATCTTTAAATATCTTCTTTAAATCAAAGATTTTCTTTAAATTTCAGCGTCGCACTTTTAAAGCCATTCAAGCAGTTAGGGAAATCTGTAAAATTTCTTTTTATCACTTTTCCTCTATCAGCACTACCTTCAATTTCCTCATTGATAGAGCGTAACAAGAAGTTAAGTGACTAATAGCGTTGTTTTTAGCCGTGTCAACGTCGCTTATCATTAATTCTTGTTATGTTACGCTCCAAGAAGTTACCCAGCGTATAAAAAGGCGGGAAAGAAAATCACTTGGACAAAAATAAATGTCTGAAAGTTTTCTTACATCAATCGTGGAGGGAAGACGACAGCTACCTTACTTCTCATGCTTAGAAAAACTAAGCGACAACTTAAATACCTCTCTTTCCGAAATTTGTAACTTAAAAATAAACCGTGAAGAAGAAGCAAAATTTATTCGTTAAGGTGTAATCGATTATTACCCGTCATTTTAACTTTATTCGTTTGTCGAACGTTTTAAAAAAGATGCACAAACGAAAAAAAAATGTACCATAAATTATTCTTTAAATGATTATATTATGAATTTTTTCAATGTTTAGACTCTAACAGAAATTTAGATTTTTTCAACTTAAGGCTCAAATCCAAAAGAGCTACTTTTTAACGACTTCAATGTTAGTCCCGAGATAACTTGGAGATAACAACACTTTCCCTGTACCTGCTGCCAGTGAAGTGGCTAAATTCATTTTTGGGTACTACTTAGTTATCCCGTCGACCAATTTCGCCAAACCACTTGCTAAATTACACAAATTGACATAATTTTTATTTTAAATAACGAAAGAATAAATAAATTAGTATAACATTAATAAAAATACAAATAAAACGTGGAAATAAAAATCACTTGATGAAGTAAACATGTGTAATTTGCTTAAAGTCGAGTGAATGTGACATTTACGATCAACCCAACTATTATTGGCATTTAATCTTATCGTTTGGCGATAGATTTTTAGTCGACGGGATAACTAAGTAGTAAGTACACTCTAAACTGAAATGTCTGAAATTCAGACACTTAAGTGTCTGAAACGTAGTGTTCAATTTTCAGACGTTTTAAAATGTCTGAAAATTTTCAGACACTTCTTGCGTCTGAATTTCAAACACATAAGTGACTGAAACTGGAGTGTTCGATTTTCAGACGTTTTAAAGTGTCTTAAAATTTTTAGACACTTCTTGCGTCTGAATTTCAGACATTTCAAGTGTCTTAATTGCGGCCATCTTTGAGCCCTTTTTTTTGCCAATATGAAGCCATCTTTGACCACTTTTCTTTCTAAGTCATATTTGACCACATTGAATCATTTTTTATAAATGAGAATAATTTGTTACCATAAAGCAGAGCTAATTGCAGCGTGGTAAAACTAGGATGCTTCTTTGCCCCCTGATTTTAGGGTACCCCAAATTGGGTACAAAATTTTTATAAAGCTGATATTTTATATCAGTTTTGACTTTATTATGATCGTAATCAGTATTTTGTAGTTTTAGAATAGGATAATATATATAAATATATTCACCTAAATATGTATTTATGCGATTTCATATATGCCCTACGGTATCAAAAATGTTTATTAAATTAATTCCAGTCCAAAGACCTAGTATTTATTCGCCACCCCCCCCCCCCCCACCGCCACCTTCATATATTGCTACAAAAAAAAAAAAAAAAAAAAAAAAAAAAGACTGCTCGATGCCATCAAATACATATTTGGATAAATATATCCTTTTCTTTAACCTAATCATATTCTAAAAGTACAAAATATTTATTAAAATAAGTATAAGATCAAAACAAATTTAAAATATCAGCTTTATGGAAATTTCATACCAAATTTGTGGGCCCGTAAAGCTAACGTCCCATAGAAAAAGCCCAGTTTGTCCATGCTGCAATCAGCTCTGCTTTATGGTAACAAATTATTCCCATTTATAAAAAATGATTCACTTCTTCGGAAAGAATTTCATCCCTGCTTTGTTGCACAATTTTTTCTATTTAAATTAGATATTCCCAGTCAATTAGTTTAAGCATTTTTTGGATTTTTATTTCTGTGTTAAATAAAATCTAGCACTAGATTTCACAAAATTATCAGCATATGAGATCCGAACATGAAAAAAATAAATAAACACCTCCTACTAACTCTGCAACTAGAAGACAACAATAATAGAAGAAAGTTACTGGTACCAATCGTCTGGAAATAAAGTTTACTTTTAAATGATGTATTTAAAATTTGCATAGGGGCCATCTACATATCAAAATTAGACCAAACTTTGTTTTTTTTTTCAATGGATGCACCCAATTTTGACACTATATTTTAAATCTTCGGTTCAAACTATGCCTAGAAACGAAATTTCTAGTCATTTGAATGATAAGTTTTTGAATTATAAGCATTCAAAATTTAGAGCTTCTAATGTTAAATTGCATTTTCATATTTTTATTAATATCTCCTGAAATTATAATCCTAATATGATAATTTTGTATGTGGTTATAATACTAAAAAACCTAAACATATATAAAAACATTGAATTCGTAAAATTGCATACCAAATTTGGGGGCACAAAAATCGATGGGAAGGTTAGGGGGCAGGGCCGCGGATTAGTTTCCATGTTTTAATCAGGTCCTGCTTCTAGAAGAAACACTACCCCGCTTTATATTTTTCTAAATAGAGCTGTCCGCTATTCGGGAGTGACCGGTTATAGAAGTTTTACTGTATGCTTCAGTAATAATGGACATTCTCGAATAGCAGACACCTATATAGCGATCACTTTTTTCAATCCACAACATTTGTGGATTGAAAAGCAGATTAATAATATATTGAAGCATATTTTGTGTAATTTGTACTCGGTATGCTGGGTATTTGTACACTCTGGACTTTTTTTACATATGGAAATAAAACCTCTAAATAGCGGGCAAATTCTATGGTCCTAGGGTGTCTGCTATTGAGAGGTTTTATTTAATATATACAGTTATAAATATATTCTAAAAAAGTTAGAAAATGTTTTTTTTTTTTTTTGAAAGTATAGGAAATGTGGTTCTAATAACTTCCAGTACCAGCGGCTTACATTCATTACCCCCCCTCTTCCCCCTATTACATATACAGCAACAAAAATTTAAACACATTGATGACTTAATATATATATATATATATATGAACATGTAAATATATGTTTGGATAAATATATCCTTTGTCATTAACTTCATCCTAATCTAAAAGTATGCAATATGATATATAATAAGTACAATAAATTGCTTTGCGCAAATGGATGCATTCTCGTTACAAAGGAACAATTTAAAATGTATTTATAAAACATTAAAAATTTCACGATAACTCCGATTCTGATGCTTTTATAATTATTTTTCAAGTTTTATGCCCACCACTTGAAGCAAAAATGTTCATAGCATTTCCAATACCTAAATTTAATTTTGTTACATGAAAACATTAATTTCGAAAATGTAAAAGAATTAAATGATCTGTCATTAAACATAAAAATTCATATACGAAATCATGTTAATATTATCTGTAACTAGAAATTACAACGGAAGGGTTTATTAATAACAATATCATTTAATAACTTGATCTTTTTAATTATATTTTGCCATGTAGGCAATTTCTTTTACATATAGCATATGGTAATCACCAGAGCTACTAAGCTATCTTTAAAAAGTTAAACACATATATATTTTTAATAACATGCAAGAGAAATAACATCTAATTTCAAAACTTATTTTGCATTAAAAATATATATTTAATTGTTATTTCTGTATCTTTTATAAAAATGAACAAACGTTGAAAAAAAATCCCCCCAATTTTATGTGAAAAATGCAGTAAAATATGAAAATAAAGTCTTTTTTCCGTTCTAAATCTGCAATTTCTTTTTAACAATCAATAAATCAATATTAATAAATTTTTCAATATCTGAAGTTGTACAAAACTTAAATATAATTTTAAGCAATTAAACAAAGTAAATAATGATTCATTTCCTTACTTATTTTATTGTAAATCATTATATAGCTATTATAGAAAAATATTTTTAATAAAATTAACTATTAAAAAAATGGCATTATATTAAATGGCTAATATTTACTGACATTTTTATAGTCAGATTAATAGCTTGTATCCACAACAAAAACTATATAGTGCTGCAACTGCTTTTTTTTTTTTTTTTTGACAAAAATATAATACTAAAAATGTTGACAAATTTGGGTGTCAATCTACACAAGCAATAACTTTTAATGCTTAAGCAATGATTTAAGCAATGATGATATTATTTTATATGAAAAACATTTATTTATAAATCGAATACTTTAAGAATTATCGAGCAAGTTAGTTAATTAATCCTGAAAATGAAATAAATTTAGTCGAAAATAATAAAAAACACTGTCATACTGAAAAATATTTATTCTATATAGAAAGATACAAATATGATAAACACATGTATTCTTTAAAAAGTGATTTAAATAATTAATATTACATAATTAATATTGTTCAAGGAAAATTTCTATTTCCAAATAAAAATTATATTTTTGTAAATAATCACATTCTTACCTTTTTAGTATTTCCTAAAATGCAATAGAGTAAATCCATGTAATATAAACAGAAACACAAAAATATAGACACTTTCTTCTTACATATTTCACTAAATATTCAGATGAATGCTGATATGCATTCTTCTGATATGAATGCTTAAATGCAATAGATTAAATCCATGTAATATAAACAGAAACACAAAAATATAGACACTTTCTTCTTACATATTTCACTAAATATTCAGATGAATGCTGATAATTGAAAAGCATATAACGAAGACATTTTTTTTTTCATTATTCAACATATTTTTTTCATAATGATATAATTTAATATAATGCAGAATTTAATTCAATTCGCTTTTTCGAATCACATTTCACTTGCACTTTCTTATTCTCCAATCTCTCAAGTACAATTATTGAAATTCCAAAAATGCACTTTATAAGCTGTGTATTAGTAAGCTGCATATACATCTATGTGGATGACACAATTACATTACTCAACGTATCATTTTTATAATAATCGCATATATTATTCCATAAATGAATTATTCCAAAAAACTGTTCCAGCTATGTATATATCACAGTCACGGAATATAAATAATGTTACACATAAAAAAATTGCGGCCAACTTTGTTAAACAGGGAACTACCTCATTGAAAGCATTGAAAGAACCGTTTTAACGCGCCAGTTGCCAACGGACATTTTTGAACAAAGAGAAATAGGCGAAATCAGCATTTTGATTACCACTGCAGTCGCTGATCTCAGCCTACTGTTTATAAACCGTTATAAAGTGCTTGATGAGCTCATTTGAACTTTTTATCAGCGAGAAATAAATCATTGAATAAGAAAAGCTTTATTTTCTTTATTAGGTGTTTTTCTTAATGTGTTACATTTATTTGAGTATAGTTTTTGCAGTTTTTTTTATTTTTAGACATATAGAAAACATACTTTAAATAAAGATTTTATTGTAAAACTAGAAAATAACATATCGAATTTTCAGTGGTCATGAAGAGAGCAATTGTCCATCCCTGAAATTTAATTAATTATATTTTCTATACGTTTGATTATTTAAAAAATACTTTTTTCTCTTCCAAATAGCAATATATTAATTAAACGCTAAGAGAAAATGCTGCTAAGAATTTTTCTCCAGAGGAGCCCCTCCCCCCCCCCCCCCACTTCTCGTAGAAGACGATTTTAATTCTGTTCTTCTGTTAGTGTTCATATATATCAAATTTATCTTAAATGAGGAGGGGCAGTTCAAAAAAAAAAAAAAAAAAAAAAAAAGACAGAGAGAGGAGAGAGAAAAAGAAATCAATTCTCCATTGTGAAAAATATCGTTAGAAACTTATTTTTAAACGATAAATATTTCTTAATTTTTAAATTTCTTAAAAATTGTCTTACACGAGGAGCTCTGGCATAAATTCTTAGTTTAGCCTACTTCATGTTTATATTCTGCATTTTACAAAAGCGGACTGGGCTGTGGACCCCAGGCATATACAGTGAAATCTCTCTGTGCGACCACCTCTCTGAACGACCATATTTTTCATGGAACGAAATTTATTCCCACAGGCTCAATACTAATTTTACCTCCAGAGACCATCCCAGTTGAACTCCCTCCATGAGCGACCCATTTCTTTGAAGGAAATGAAACAAATCCCGTTTTTTCCTGGTCGCTTGAAGAAGATTTTATTAGAAAAATAGTTCCGGAGTGCGCATTATTCATCAAACTTCTAAACTAAGTTTAGATTTTTTTTTTACTCCGGTAACTTTTAAATATTTAAACCCTTTTGTGCCTTTTTAGGTAATAAATTGAACTCTGATGACAAATTAAGAATGACGGTCGATAAACTCCCCTGCCCTATTTTGTCGGGAAACTCTCAAAGAAATACATAATTTAATCAAATCGTCTTTATTTGTTCCCGTCAAAAAAGAAAAAAAAAACGCATTTATTGACTGGGCTTTGAAAAGACTTGGAAACAAAAGTTATAAAATATAAAACCGTAAAATCAAAGCAAACGTCAATGTATTCATTTTTTAAACTCTGCAGTAATTAATTTATATAATTAACTTTTGTTTTGATACTTAAATTTTTATAGTTTCTTTTACTAACGTGAAAAATAAATTTTAGTAACATTAATTGTAACCTTTTTTCAAAAACTAAAATCTAGATTTAAACATGACCTCCATTAAGAGACCACCTCTCGGAGCGATCACTTTTCATTGGAACGAACGTGGTCGCTTTAGGGAGGTTTTACTGTATGTTCTAAAATCTTGCTCCTCAGTACGTTTCTTTCTCCATCTACTCATAACTCTTAGTATTTAGGTGAGCGATTCTCCCTGTATACGATCATGATAACAAGTAATTTTTGGAAAACTTTATATTTTGTGAAAAGGAATTAATTATTTATTGCGCCAAAAATAACTTAGCTCCAAACCTTAGTAAGCGAACTTTTCTAATTTTCTCAGATGTCCCATGATTTCTTCATTTATAAATAAATACTAAATTAAATGGATGAAAGAGTATTTTAAATATTTTTCATCCATTCGGAAATATTTTCTGATAGCGCTGATATACATATTGCAATACAATTATACGTACAGTCATCTCTCATATGATACAATTGTATCGCATTCAGACACTTAAGTGTCTGAATTTCTAAATGTCTTAATTTCAGACATGTCACTATTATTCAGACATTTTTCTCCGTTCATTTATAACATGATCATAGTAAGACACTTATGTGTCTTAAATTTAGACATCTATGATGTCTGAAATTTCACATTTAGACACTTAAATGTCTGAATTACTTTTTCAGTCACATATGTGTCTGAATTTAAGACGCCTCCATTTGCAGTGTAGTACCCATTTTTGTTTAGAAACGAATGAAATTGGCAGTTGTTCTTAATCAGAAACTGTTTAATAGAAGGGTGTTATTTATTTTTTTTTTATATAAAGGCAGAAGATTTTTCGGAAAACACTGTCAAAGATGGTTGTTTTGAACCGAATTTCCGGACGGCGAGAAAGGAGAAAAACTGGTCTTCATGTAACAACAATCGATCATAACTCGATAAATAATTCATTTGTAACTCGATAAATAATTCATTTATTACAAAAATGGAAAATACAATTGGATTCCTTGAATAGCATTTATATTTTTCCGAAAAAGGAAAAACAAATCATCTTTCAGGAAATGGTGTCAAATTTGGTGCTTTGAACTGATTTTCAAGATAAGGCAGCCTAGAAAAAATTGCTACCAGAAGGGATCCATTATAATTCAACATTTATCAAAAAAAATGATAGCGTTTTTCGATTCCAAATCATTTCAATTGTCATACCTACCAATTTCATTCCTTTGTACATGAAAAGGACTTGGTGAATCTGTCAGAAATTTTTGTGTTATTGGGTGCAGAAAAAAGGAAATTGCTAAGCAGCAAACAGAAATAATAATTAAAAGGACTAAATGCAAAACATTCCTTATTTCCTTACTTTGCAAAAAATAATTTATATCTTCATTGTTAATTGACCATTTTTTTTTTCAAATTTTCATAAAGTTACAATAATAATAAAAACGGCGGCATGACAAATTTCTATTAAAATATAATATGTTATTAGAAAATTAGATCGTATTTTAATTAGGAATATTTTAAATTTAGTCACAAAATAATTATGGGTCTGTCCAGACTTTTTCGCATCCAGAGTCCTGTTTTAGGGAAATTTTCGAACAATTTTTCGTATATTTTTGAAAATTCTAGTCATAAATTTGTGAATTTGAAATTATCGTTATATTCAGTTTTAATGCATCTATCCTTTATCTATAAAAAAAAAAATAATTATGTAATATGTTCTTTGATGAGTTCAGCTGTTTTGTGACAGGTCCTATTTTATTTTTGAATAATTAAATTTGTGAGAAGTTCAGTTTAAAAGTGGAACAGTTTTGTAAAAGGTCTATTTTTAAGACAAGGAGTTTTTTGAAGGGTTAAGTTGAAAAATATTGTGAAGGGTCCTGATTTAAGATGAAAAATATTGTGAAGGGTCCTTTAAGGGGGCTCGGTACCTTTTTAAGAACTTCGAAGATTTTTTTTTTTTTTACTGATGTACACTTGCTTATTATATACACATATTATTATAGGTAATACTTAGAAAAACTGATTTTGACAAGAAAAAAATCATTTTGCGGGTAAAAATTGAGATTTTTTTTTTTTTTTTAAGAATTTTAAAGTTTGATGGGTATTTTTTTATACATTACTGGTTTAAAACACTAAAACTTCTACAAATATTTGTCATATCCCTTCCGTTATTGTTTTCTATCTTCAATATAGTGTACTTCATAAAATTAGGGATGGATTTTGCAATATAATGAAAAGAAAAAGAAATAAATTTTGCTGTGTTTTTGCACCTATTTGTTTTTTTTTTTTTTTTCGCATAAACTAATTCATTAATTGTAAAATCGATCCCTAATTTATTAAGTACACTATATTGAGGATACAAAAAATAATGGAGTGTTTTGACACACCATTTTTTTTTTTTTTTGTAGAAGTTTTAGTGTTAACACGGTAATATATCACAAAACAGCAAACTTTAAAATTCTTTAAATTAAAAAAAAATAATAAGATTCTCAATTTTTATCCACAGAATGATTTTTTTAACTATTTGGAAAAATGGTTATTTTCCTCGGTCTGGGTAGGAAATCAAAAACATGAAGCGTTTTATTAGTTGAATCTCGCATTTTATTCGTTTTCTGATTGGTCTATACAGTAATCTGTATTTTCCCTTTACTTTCAACAGAGATGGATACTTCTTTTGCCACTATGACAAAAAAGTAATAAAAACTACAAAAAAAAACTTAATAACTCAGAAACAAATTGAGATACAGCTTTCGAACAAATTGCATTTAAAAGTACATTTTTTTCTCTATACGACGATGTAAAAAGTAATATTGTGGGATGTTTAGAAGTTTAAGAATGAAATTTCATTTAAAATTGGTCCAGGAATATTAATGTTTAATCCATGGCGTACGTAATGTATGACCAGCTCCGTAGAAGTTAAAAAATTTACAGTATCGAAAATTGTAAAACTGAAATTTCTTTTAAAATTTGTTCATGATGGGTCCAGGAATGTTAATGTTTAATCCATGGCGTACGTAATGTATGATCAACTCCGTGCGATTTTTTATGTCTTAAATTTTAATCTTTGAAAAAATCATTTTCCAAATGGTCGTTGTAATTTGTTAAATTGCTTTATTTATTTTATTTATTTATTTTTTTTTTCATGCCAAAATCAGCTTTTCTAAGTATTACCTATAATAATATGTGTATATAATAAGTAAATGTACATCAGTAATAAAAAATTCTTCAAAGGGTACCGAGCCCCCTTAAAGTTACCCAAAAGTCTCCTAAACACATCCCTGATGATAATCTTAATCACATAGCAAACTAACACAGGACGAAAACTATATAAATGCAAGTAAAGGAATACTCCGTTTTCCCACAGGTTTACGGAAAATTATGTTACAGATGTTGCAGATGTTACTTCTTTTTATGTTCATCTACAGATGCAGATTTAACAAAATCAGCATCTGCAGAGACAGATATTAAGAAATAAGAATAAAAACTACGTATTATAATAAAGGTTTAGTCAATTTTTATGATATAATGTGCATTTCATTTTGATTTTGAGTGTTTGAAAGATAGTACATAAAGCATATAATCTTCGCAAAATTAGGAAGAAAGTCAAATAGAGAATTCTATGCAATTGTGGATTATCGAGAATTAATAATCAAATTAAAAAAAGTGTAAAATGTATTTTTAAACTAAACTAAAACGAAATATCATGCGACCAGCATAGATTATAAAATATTTTCCAACACATTTAGAATACTGTAACAAAACTTCACAGTTTGTTACGATAAAAGATGATGTCTAAATAAACAATTTAGAAAACACAATTTCTGAAATTTCTATCAATAGTCAGAAAGATATCCGATTTTTTAAGGGGTCTCAGGACTCTTAAAATTGGAAAAAATTAAAAAAAAGGCCATTTTCAACATCTAATATCTTAAAATGTATTTGATTTTAAGACACAATTTTAATTGGGAATGAAAGATATGAGTACGTTCTTTCATTTCAAATATTTAAAAAATTGCAAGATACAGAATTCGCATTTACAGGGGGCTCTAAACTGTCAGATATATGACGAGGAGAAAATCGGCATAACAGCTTATGCGCAGGATTACAAAAAAATTTTGCAACTAGAATAAAAATTTTGGTGCCTACTTATACTTCAGATTGTAATAATTACCCTGAACGTAAATAAATTTGCATTTAAAGCATTTTTATATTTTTAATACAAAGTCGTATTTAGCTAATGCATATTTCAGAAAATTTCAACAATAAAATCAATTTAAAAAATATTTTTTTAATAATAAAAAGAAAAATTTAGGTTCAGTTTATACAGACTAACATGAAACATATGTTTTGAAAATTTCATGAAAAAATACTCAAAAGTTTTTGAAATATCAGGCGCGTTGTGCTCAAAAACGTCATTTGGAGAAAAATGACTTCAAAATTTCGGAAACGCCGCTTCAGCTATTGAGCAGGTATAATTCTAAAAGCCATTACTTCTGTTCTAATGGGAATTTCAAGGAAAAAATTACATCAAAATGTTCAGAAAAGATAGAAGTTTAACATCTAAAAAAATTAAAATTTCGAAAATTTTAAAGCTTTAAGAGTCTTGATACCCCTTAATGCAGCTCTCTATGTGATCTATAGATTTATTTGCATGTATATTACATAGTACCATGCTAAAAGTTTGTTCTGTTAAACACATAGCACAGTTGAAAATTCCCATTTAGCAATTTCCGTCAATAAATGGAAAGGGTGAATCGTAGTACACTCTACTTCTCCCCAACCTGGCGATAAAGGCGCCAGAGTGGCAACTTTGTTATTTAGTATTAAGTGGCAACCTTGGATACGCGCTGATTTGGCGATTTTTTGAAATCGCGCCAAAGAAGTAGAGTATTCTCCGGTCGCACCAACGGAGATGTACTTGGTAACTTTTGTGCAGACCTGTATAGAATCTATAGGATTTATAAACACCAAGTAACATGTAGAAAAATAATTAAATTTAAAAACGTCTAACACAACTGAAAACGCACCTCCAGCAATCATTGTTTATAGGCAGTACTGTAGCCAAATTATTTTGTGTGTCCCTGTAAATGAACGATAAATCTATGCACACCATATTCGATAATAAGAACCTTGTAGTATATCTTAGTGATATATATCAATTTCAATATGTTTAAAATAGTGTAATATCATTAAAATACACCGAAAACGACCCCCCCCCCCCCAATAGACTGTAATGTAACGAAATTCTTTTAAGTGTCCCTGTAAAGAAATCGTAAATGCTACGCATTTTATTTTCAATACCGAACATATCATAGTAAGCACCAATAACATATATCATTTACACGGCAATCTGGAAGATAGACAGACATACACACAAACCGAATTCATAAACATTTTTCAACTATATTAGAAAGCATAAAAAATAAATTATTTCAGTTGGTTAATTTTTAAATAAAACAACCTGGAATAGTGCGTGTCATGACCTTTTGCGAATAGGCTCATAAAATAAATACTTGACCACAAAAAAGTTCATTTTAAATATTATCTAATGGACGATATGGAAAAAACTATGAAGATAAAAATATTTTATATAGTTTCATAATATACTTTTAACAAGGTAAGCAATTTTCTGACATACATTTATGTACAGGGTACAGCTTCTGATTATTGACCAATAGCATAGCTGCCAACTTTTACGCTTTCTTCTTACCGCTAAAATTTTATAGTAATTGTTGTCTTATTTAATCGTCGGAATATCACGATTAAAGTAGATTAAAATCTCTGTTAAATTTTAGTGGTAGCAAAAAAGCGTAAAAGTTGGCAGCTATGCCAATAGTTAATTCCTAAACCGCTGGTTTTGAATATAGTTATTCAAATGTTGTCCATCATACGAAAATGCAATTACATCAAAATTGTTAAGTTTTAATAAAGTTACGAAATTTAACTTTTTATATGGTACCTGGTTACTATTAGTCATATTTAAAAAAAATTCTTCATGCTCTAATATATAAATGTTAAAAAAATTCCCTTTTTTATGACCAAATCTTACTAAATTATGATACTTTAAATCGTATAAATGTTTGGCATTTTCTGACACTAAAAACCTGTTTTTCCCTTTTACTTAAGGGGGCTGGTCACTCAGCTTCGGAATTCTTCTCTGTAATGTTAAGTCTATGGGCGTTTGACGCATTCGTATATTTAAAATCTCTTCTCTGGAAATTCATATTTTTAACGTCTTTTTTTCTGTGTACTCTTCTTAAAGGATGTCTCTTTTTTTTCTTAGTTTTCAAAATATTTCTAAAATCTATGCTGAATTTAATATTTTATGTGTTAAAAGTGGGCGAACTGAGAGTATGATTTTAACACTTCCTATAAAATTAAGTCTATACTTTAGAAATATTTTGAGAACTAAGAATAGAAGAGACATCTTTTAGGAAGTGTACACGAAAATATAAGTTAAAAATATAGAGGAGATATTTTAAACATACGAATGCATCAAATGTCCATAGACTTTAGATTAGGGAGGAGAAATCGGACGCTGAGTGACCAGCCCCCTTAAGATGCTGAAACTACAGAAAACTTATCTTTTATTGTTTTTTATTTATTTTATTTATTTATTTTTATTCATTTATTTATTTATTTATTTATTTTTGTACGAATAATGTTGCAACAAGGTTTGATTCTCTGAGAATCTTATTGATGTTAGAGATGTGGGAGAATAGAATAAGTTTTATAAGTGACCAACTATTAAAGTTCACTGCAATAACGGCGTCTTAAATTCACACACTTAATTGACTGAAAAAGAATTTCAGGAACTTAAGTGTCTAAATCTGAAAATTCAGACGTAGTAGATGTCTTAATTTAAGGCACGCAAGTGTCTGACTATGATCATGATGCAAACGAACTGAGAAAATGTCTGAAAAATTAAAAAACGTCTTATTTTAAGACCTTCTGTTGCTTCCGTTCCGTATTAGCCGGCAAGTTGCGCATGTGTTCTACATTTCTTTCACTGGTACTTGATATTCGTTTCTATTTCAAACTGAATGTTTGTTTTTCTGTACGCCTATGTCGCGGAAAAGCGCGCTCATCGAACGGAGCACGTTAATATTTTAACTCATTTAAAAAAATTAAAAAAAAACTCAAACTGTGGCACCGTCGTGCACTCATTTTCAAATATGAAAAAAAGAAAACCCTAACAAAGAAAAAAAACTGCTTTATAGCCCTGATATGAACAAGGACACGATGCTTAAAAATGATTCTGATGCTCATTGTGTGATGCAGATGAAGACGTTCGAAGCATCTCTGAGCGTTGCAGAGGCAGAATTACAATTAACCATAGCAATGCCTAACTTCTGTGGCTAAAAAATACTTCTTACACCTTATCAAAGAAAAAGGCAGCAGAATAATAATCAATTTCTTTGAATAAGTTGAGGAATGATTTATGAAGAACAAGTAATCTGATTCCAAGAATCGCTCAAGCGTACAATCGCCCACCCCCCAGACGAATTTTAAGATTTCTTTTACCATTGTCATTCTGAAATATATTCTGTTTTAGCAGGCGTGCCTTATTGCCGTCCTTGAATTTAAACGTTTTTTTTCTTCTATGGCGATTCAAACGCCTTTATTTTTTCACCCTTCATTGCATGCATGTTTTATGAACGAAGTCACACAAAAAACAATTAAGTTTGACAGTCACTCTGAAGCAGATTACCAGTAGACCCGTGCAAGGTTTTCGTACTGCAATCTTTGACTTTATTTTCTGTTAGATTTTTCATTGATTTGTAATTAAATACAATTTTTTTTTTAAATCAAACAACTTGTTTTAATTAAATATGAATGTTCTATGTCAAAAACTGTTCAAAAACCTTTCGTATAATATCCCATTCATCGTTGTGCGTTTTATATATGCATAGAAAAAGGATGTTGATCTTTGATGTTGAAATAATGATGGATGATGTTGAAATAATATGTATGATGATTCTTAACCTAAAAGTGTAACGAAAATTCTGTATGCGATGTCAGATGTGGGCAAAAAACCTTTCTAATGATACCTCATTCATCGTTGTACATTTTGTATGCGCGTAGAAAAAAGGATGTTGACATCAGAAATAATATGTATGATAATTCTTAACCTAAAAGTGTAACGAAAATTCTGTATGCGATGTCAGATGTGGGCAAAAAACCTTTCTAATGATACCTCATTCATCGTTGTACATTTTGTATGCGCGTAGAAAAAAGGATGTTGACATCAGAAATAATATGTATGATAATTCTTAACCTAAAAGTGTAACGAAAATTCTGTATGCGATGTCAGATGTGGGCAAAAAACCTTTCTAATGATACCTCATTCATCGTTGTACATTTTGCATGCGCGTGGAAAAAAGGATGTTGACATCAGAAATAATATGTATGATAATTCTTAACCTAAAAGTGTAACGAAAATTCTGTATGCGATGTCAGATGTGGGCAAAAAAACCTTTCTAATGATACCTCATTCATCGTTGTACATTTTGTATGCGCGTGGAAAAAAGGATGTTGACATCAGAAATAATATGTATGATAATTCTTAACCTAAAAGTGTAACGAAAATTCTGTATACGATGTCAGATGTGGGCAAAAAACCTTTCTAATGATACCTCATTCATCGTTGTACATTTTGTATGCGCTTGGAAAAAAGGATGTTGACATCAGAAATAATATGTATGATAATTCTTAACCTAAAAGTGTAACGAAAATTCTGTATGCGATGTCGGATGTGAGCAAAAAAAAACCTATCCAATGATACCTCATTCATTTTTGTACGGTGCGCATTAGTTGACAGAAAGGGATATTGACAACAGATATGATATATATGGGGTATTCTCACAATCTTTTGACTTTTATGTCCCTGAATAATAATTTTTATTTTGGTACATTTTCTTGCGTTTTTTTTTTTTTTTTTTTTTTTTTTTTTTGATTTTATAGACTGGGGAACATCCCATTGCATGATTGCATAACAATATTAATGAGATAAATAAGTTTTGCACGATGTTGGGGGTCCAAATACCAGGAAAACTCTTATACCGTCCCGTGTCCCTGATGCTGATTTTTAAGTTTGGAGCTGTCTGTAAAAAATTGTTTCAACAAAAGTAATTCGATGTAATTTTTTCCGAAACTGGGACAATTGTTTTATATAAATATGTAGCAAAAAATTAACCTGCACAGATTTTTACGGTTGGTATTATTTTTTGAACTCTGTCCCTGGGTTTTTTATCCTTACCGTCCCTCTTGCTAAACTTATACAGAAAATCACTTCAGATGCAGCTACAGAATTTTTTTCAATTTTATTTCATGCAGAAGTATGCTAGAGAAAGAATGTCTAAAATTCCTTGACAGGAAATTTACTGCAGAATTTAAATCGGCATTTAAATATCAATTTCAAGATCGTGGGTTTATAAGTAGTCTTACCGTCGCCAAGGTTTATTCCTGCACTTTTCGAGGTAAATTATTATTTTTTTTTATTTAATCCAATGTAAATAACTATTTCTAAAAATCAATGAACATTGTGGCTACCACTTAGTCTTAAGAGGCTAAGTTAAAACACCCGTTCGTTAATGCTAATCCTATGGAAGAAATTTATAAAGCTATCTCGGTTGCATTTCAATATTTTTAAATGATTTTTTTTTTTTTTTTTGCATTAGACAGCTGAGATCGATCTGTACAAAGGTTGCTTTTTACTTTTTCGATTTTGTTTAGAGATATTTTTTATGGGGACACTTTCATTTTCGGAACCGGTTTCGAAAGTGAAAACATCCTCATAAAACAAAATCTGCAATGAAAATCGAAAAAGTAAAAAACGGCCTGCATACAGATCGATCTCAGCTATCCAATGCAAAAGAAATCACTTTAAAATATTGAAATGCAGCCGAGATATCTTTATGAATTTCTTCCATAGGATTAGCATTAGCGAACGGGTCTTTTCGCCTGACTGAAGTAGCCTCTTAATGACCTATAATGTTAATATATAGCATGCTACTTTTAATTGCTAAAAGCACGTTAATATTAAGTTAGTAACATTAACTGTTTCTAAAAATCAATGAACATTTTGGCTACCACTTAGTCTTAACCTGGTTTGCCTAAAATAGGTGGTAATTTTCCTTACCGTTCCATCCTTACCGTCCCTTTTTTTCCATTTCGTCCTTTTTTTTCCTATACCGTCCCCTTTTTTTACCTTACCGTCCCTTCTTTAACACTTCTTTAAGACAATGTTATACCAAAATTTTGTACTAAAAATACTACATTGTTATTATTTCTTATTTGAATATCCTGTGGGTACTATGTAAATTCATTATAAGTAAAAATTTAGAAGAAAAAAAAAAGTTTTAGCAGTAAAATGGTAAGTAAAATGAAACTCGCAAGTTTAACATAAACATCGGTTAAATAAAAAAAAATTTCGCTGCGGACCATTTTTTCTTTATTTTGAATCATTAAGGCATTCGTCTATCAGATTAAAATGCTATTTTAGCAAGTTTAATTTCACCAGATTTTTATTCCCGAAAGTCAAAAGATTGTGAGAATGCCCCATATACGAGTATGATGGTGATTACGAAAATGAGTCCTGAGTAAAAATTCTAGTACAACAGTAGCAAGTTAAAAAGAAATAAAAGTGTCACGTGAAATATTGCATGAAAATGCTACAGTAATGCTAAGAAACAAAGTGAAAACAAGCCGGAAGGAATAACCAATCGTGGTTCCGCAATAAAGAACCAACTCGATCCCTCGCAATAATTCATGGCAATATCGTTAATATTCGTCAAGATTTACCTAAAACAGACCAACACAAAAAATACTGCCATAAGGCATTTATCTGTCAGGACACAAATTCCTCTCTCTAATGCTAAACCTATGCGCTTGGAATGCATCCGTATTTTACAAATTTCTCCTTGGAAAATCAATTTTTTTTACCTTATGTTTTCTGTATGCTGTTCTTGAAGAATGTTTCTTTCTTTTTTATTTGTCAAAATATTTCTAAAATATATGTACAGTCGAACTTGCTTATAGCGAGCATGAAGGGACCGTAATGTTTGCTCGTTATAGCCGGGTGCTCGTAAAAAACGGGTTCTTAAAAAATATAAAAATTCATGCGTACTTACTTGATTATACATATTTATTTATTTTTTATTTCTGTACAGTGCAAAAGAAGTTGGTTAATTTGCTTTGAACTGTCTTATTGTCTCTTTCTCGTGCTATTGTTCTTCGGAGAAGACTCATGGCAAAAAAAATCGCCATTTGCACCCCTGGCTTCGAAAAAATTTTAAAGTTTTTTTTCCGCGCACTCAAATGCCATGAGTATGCTGGGGTCGGTTCAGCTTGAAATTCTTCATATTCGTTGTTATCATCGTCGCTCTCAAGATTTATGACTCATCACTAACTTCCGGTTGACTTCGAATGTTAAAGGATTATTCTAAGACCAATGTTCTAAGAAACGATTACGTAAGCTAAAGAGGTGGAAGTCAATAGAAATGTTAAGAATCACAAAAATATCACTTGCTATAACCGAGATTTGCTCGTTAAATGCGAGTTATGATCCCATAGACTTAACATTGTACCAACTAAGTATTTCTGATTTTCTCGTTAAATCCGGGTTCTCGTTAAATCAGGGCTCGTTATAAGCAAGTTCGACTGTATTTAATTTTATATATTTAGTGATAAAATCTAAGTGAAACAGGCGAGTTTTAAGTAAGATTTTAACACTTTAAATAAAACTAAGAATGTATTTAAAAAATATTTTGTTCAATAAAAAAGAAAAAAACATTCTTCAAGAAAAGCATACAGAAAACAGATTTTTTTTTTCTTTTTTTCTTTTTTTTTTTTTTTTTTTTTTTTTTTGTGTGTGTTAAGAAAGAAGGAGAAATTTGAAAAATACGGATGTATTCCAAGCTCATAGGTTTAGCATTAGAGAGGGAGATTTCCAGCCTGACTAATAATGAGCCTTAAGAGCGTACTTCAGTCACTCGAAAAGACCCGTTCGCTAATGCTATTCCTATGGAAGAAATTTATAAAGATATCTCGGTCGCATTTCAATATTTTAGATGATTTTTTATGCAGTGGCTAGCTGAGGTCGATCTGTAAAAAGGCCGTTTTCTACTTTTTCGATTTCGTTTACAAGTATTTTTAATCAGGACACTTTCATTTTCAGAACCGGTTCCTAAAATGAAAGCATCTTCTTGAAAAAAATCCCTAATGAAAATCGAAAAAACTAAAATACGGCCTGCATACAGATCGACCTGAGCTAGCCACTGCAAAAAAAAAAAAAAAAAAAAAAAAAAAAAAAAAAATCTAAAAATATCGAAATGCGACCGAGATATCTTTATAAATTTCTTCCATAGGAATAGCATTAGCGAACGGGTCTTTTCGCGTGACTGAAGTAGGCTCTTAATATTGTTTCACTACTAGGGTTTTATTGCTCTTTTTCTTTTCATTCTCTTTCCTTTTTTTCATTCTCTTAACCTCTTTCTTTTCATTCTCTTTACTTTTTTTCATCACTTTTTCCCCCTTTTTTCCACATTCTTTTTTTCCTCTTTTTTCATTCTTTACCCATCCTTCTTATATTCTCTTTCCTTTTTTTTTCTGTTCTAGTTGTTGAAAATCTATTTTAAATCAATAACTTAAATTACAGTGAAATTGCTAAACCGGCTAATGTCTTTTCATTTAACTTTTCTTCCTTGATTTCCTGCAAACTACCGAAATTAAATTACACAAATTCGACAACATTGTCATTTGTGCTTTTAGTAGAATATACTCACAAAAGTGATTTTTTCGAATAATGTTTCTTTTTCTTCAGTACCTACCTATTCCTAGACTACCTCGAAAATCACACTAAAATTTGCAAATCAGATTTCATCTTTTATTTTTGCTAAGCGCAGCTTCTTTTAAAACTGAATTGAAACATTTTCACTGGGAAACTCATTTACCCGCCTCAAAAAGACTGAAGCATTTCCTAAAGCAATTTGAGAAAATGGTGTTTGCAAACATAACAGTGAAAATAAACAAAAGCGTTCTTCAACGGCAAGAAATCATTTTATCTTTAGTATCTAAAATAAAGTGATTGTAGGAATACATTTATATAGTATTTACAAGAATAACATTTACACAGTGTCTGTATTTTTTTTTTTTTCCACTTAATGAGAAAAGATTTAACAACTCTCGGGAATAATTAAATCTGTATCTTGGCACTAGTGCAATTCAAATTTATTTTTATTTTTTAAGCAATGGCAAAATTCATTTTTTGGGTCTCGTTCATCTGACGAAACCCTATTCGTCTAACTCCTCTGTCAATTTTTTCTGAGTGCGTATAATAATTATTTTTTTTTTTTTCAACAGAGTGTATATGGGGCATTCTCACAATCTTTTGACTTTCATGTCCCTGAATAATAATTTTTTATCTAATACACTTTTTTGTGTTGTTTTTTTTTTAATTTCATATACTGGGGAACATCCCATTGCATGATTGCATAACAATATTAACAAGATTAATAAGTTTTGGACGATGTTGGAGGTCCAAATACCAGGAAAACTCATCTACCGTCCCGTCTCCCTGATGCTGATTTTTAAGTTTGGAGCTGTCTGGATAAAATTGTTTCAATAAAAATAATTCGACGTAATTTTTTTCTGAAACTGGAACTTTTGTTTTATATAAATATATAGCTAAAAATTAACCTGCACACATTTTTAGGGTTGTCACTATTTTTTAAACTCTGTCTCTGCGTTTTAGATTCCTTACCATCCCTCTTCTAAAATTATACAGAAAATCATTTCAGATGCAGCCACATAATTTTTTTCAAGTTTCTTCTCATGCAGAAGTATGCTAGAAAAATAATGTCTAAAATTCTTTGGCAGGAAATTTACTGTAGAATTTAAATCAGCATTTAAATGTCAATTTCAAGCATCGTGGCTTTATTGGTAGTCTCACCGTCCCCAAGGTTTATTCCTGCACTTTTCAAGGTAAAATTAAAAAAAAAATTAATTTAATCCAATGTTAACAACTGTTTCTAAAAATCAATGAACATTGTGGCTATCACTTAGTCTTAACATGATTTTCCTAAAAATAGGTGGTAATTTTCCTTACCGTTCCATCCTTACCATCCCTTTTTTTACCATTTCGTCCCTTTTTTCCAATACCATCCCCTTTTTACCTTACCTTTCTTTAACACCCCTTTAAGACAATGTTAAACAAAAATTCTGTATTAAAAGTACTACATTGTTATTATTTCTTATTTAAATGTCCTGTGGGTACTATGCAAATTCATTATAAGTAAAAATTTAGAAGAAAATAAAAAGTTATAGGGGTATAAATGGTAAGGAAAATTAAACTCGCAAGTTTAACTTAAACCTCAGTTAAACAAAAAAAATTTTCGCTGCTGACCATTTTTTCTTTATTTTGAATCATTAAGGCATTCGTCTATCAGATTCAAATGTTATTTTAGCAAGTTTAATTTTGTCAGATTTTTTTTTTCCCAAAAGTCAAAAGATTGTGAGAATGCCCCATATATGATTTTTTTTTTTATTAATGAATTTAGATCTTAATCAACATTATGTAATATGATTTTTAACTGAATTAACCTGGTGTCCTAAAAAGGACTGACTGATTTTAACATTCAATAACTTGCAAACGGTGACAGATGTTTAAAAAATTTCTTGCAGGAGCGTTATATATGATGTCAGGAGTTTTTTTGTGATTCTCGAATTTAGTTCGAATTGTAAACAATAGATAGCGCTGCGAGAAATATATGCTAAATCCAGGCCCATTTTTTGGTACTTCAGGACCCACTCAATGCATTTTAACTCCTTTGTTGACATGGCGGAAGAGAAAGGTAAAAAAATCCAGCTTGAATTTAGCGCCTATTGCTTGCAGCGCCATCTATTGTTTGTAATTCGAACTAAATTCGAGAATCACGGTTAAAAATCTCCTGACATCATACATAACCCTCCTGCAAGAATTTTTTAAATATCTGTCACCGTTTGCAAGTTATTGAATTTTAAAATCAGTTAGTCCTTTTTAGGACACCCGGTATCTTGTATGTGATGTGTTTTTAAAAATTGTCTTTTTCTTTTTTTTCTAGGTGAGTACTATGTAAGAATATCAAGTAAAGGGGGAGCCAAAAGTAATTTATCATTATTTTGAATTAATTAAACCTTCTTAATAGATGTTTTTTCACCCATTTAATCATCAAATTTTGAAAAAGCAAATGTATTTTCAGTAGTTCAGTTACGCATACATATGTATATATATATTTGTGTGTCTGTGTGTGTGTAGTTGTGAATGAATTAATATATTTTCTTATGTACGAGTACTCTGTTATATAAGACTTAAAATACTAGATTACGTATAGACATACGAATATTATTTGTTTTTTGACTACATCATATTCGAATAGTAATATTAACTTGTAAATGTTATGTAAATTCATGACTAGTTTTTAAATTCCAACATTTCGATTTCATAGAAAATACTTACTTTAAAAAATAATCTGTTGAAACACTGTTGTATGACAAACATCTTTCAACATCTTAATGTCTTTCAACTTATAAAATCAAAGAAAAAAAAAACACTTTCTGATTTCTACAAATTTACGACAATATATCCAGAGATGTCTCTAATTTATTTACAGTAGAGTCCCGATTATCCGAGTTAATATGGACCAAGCTCACCACGGATAAACCGGATTTACACAAATCTTCGCCAACTAATGAGATGAAATATAAATTTTTACTTAATTCATTATTTTTTATGGCACTAGTAACATCTCTTTGATGCATATTTCTGTTACTTTTAAGAAAAACGGGGAATGAAATAGTTTATTTGAAAAAAATCTTGTCAGTTTTTTGTTTGTTAAATGTCAATTTTGCTGCAGTTTTTTTTATGGCTGCAGTATTACGCTACTGCACAGCTACCAAATTCTGAGATTTTTTCTTATTACTAAAACTTACCAGTAAATTTTGCCTAATTCAGTCTAACTGTTGTCAACGACATGGCACAACACATTCACATGGCAAAAATTCGTATTAAATTTTAGAGGTAACAAAACCGTACAGATTGGCAGCTATGTGATTCTATTAGTGTCATGAAAATTGCAGGTGTAACCTCTTCTTTCTGCTCAAAGTATTAAATAGTTTTTTTCAATCGAACTTATACCTTTGGAATGGATCATTTTCTGATGGATTCCATTATTATGAGACAGTCATTATAAATTTAAAAAATATATGACCATTTTTTCCCCCATTCTGACCAGAAAATTAGGGTTCTAACTTTTTACGACTGCTGTTTCATCTTCACCTAATGTTTCATTTATAATAACTGTTTCATAATAATGGAAGCCACCAGTCCATCAGAAGAAAATAACTCGGTTAAAGCGGAAACTTGGTTAAGCGGGGACTCGGATAATCGGGACTCTACTGTACTGCTATTTTATAGAAAAGTGCAAAAATTGCACACATGAATATTTTATGAACGTTAAGAGTTTCCATAATGCATTTTCTCCCAAGAGAATATTATTTCTAAGATCGAATCTCTTTGAAAAGAGGAATCTCTCTCTTGACATAATGTAACTCAAAAGGATTCGATGTCTGTCCACAAATATCAAAATACAGACGGAAAGATGCGAAGCTGCGGGTGATATGTTCGAAAGAAAACCACGGAAAAAAAAAAATGCTGCCATTTTTTTTTATCCTCAAATCAAGAAAGCGTGAAGAAAGATATGTCAGTTTTTAGCTCACAGGCTATCAAAGCCTGAGAGCTAATATGCCAGCGGGTTCTGTATGTATGTACGTATGTATGTACGTAACGGGATAACTCTTGATAGAAATATCTGATTTGCTTCAAATTTTTGATATAGATTCATACTGATTCCCTGATTAATTTTGGGGGGTTCATTGGTTAAATACAAAGGGGGGGACAGGGGGATAATCCCCCCCCTTAATTTAGTTAACCCCCTCATCACCCTTAGCCGCATTTGAGGTTCCTACTTCGAATTGCAATATTTGAAAGAAAAAAAATATTTTTGTTAATTCCAGCACCTAATAGTGATAGCATATGTCGATGCATTTACTATTATGACTTTACTTATGTTTCAGAGTTTAATAATAATAATATTAATAAATATTTTATTAATTACTAGTAAACCGTTGACGTTTCTTTTAATTCAAACATATGTTTCAGTTTTTAAATTTAATTGAGGGACACCTTTTCTGAATTAGTAATTTGTGATAAAAGATAAAAAATACTACGAAATTTTTTATGTTTGTTTAATCTGGTTGTAATACGACATTTTCCAAACGTCTTAAAAAATTCTTCCTTAGACTATTTTTATATGAAAAACACACAACATAACTACATTCGCTAGGTTTCTGTAAAGAACACATTCGTTAAATTTCAGTAAACTGTAACTTCTGTGATTTCAATAGCTACTTTTAATTTTGTTATCGCAAAAGTAATTTTCAGTCAAAAAAATTCTGTGCCAAGAGGGTCAAATGGGTTTTTCATGCAGAATTTTCGGATTTGCTTCAAATTTGGTATACCGGTTTATTCTGATAAGGCGCTTCCCTGATTAGATTTGGAGGTTGATTTGCTAAGTATAAAGGGGGGGGGGATGGGGGAACTAATATCCCCCTAATTTAGCAAAATGGTTTTTTGTCGATTTCTTTATTTTTCGAGGGGCATTATATTTTGAAATAAGAGTATAATATACAATTGGTGTGAATAGCTTGTGAGCTCAATGTCATCAGTTTAACTGGGCACTTTTCTTTTTATTCTTTTCTTTTATCAGGCATTTTTGATGGTAGGTTATACATAATTTTTCGTGATGTCATACATCTTATGTCACTTGCTGTAAAGACAAATCCAATAATATCTCATCTGTCAGAATAGGTATAGGCGATTGCACCATAGAGTGAGTGGATATAATGCACTCAAATACATGCATGTGCCGTAAAAATATTACCCTTCCCATAACTTCGATTTCTTCATAAAAGTGCAAGTACAGTAGAACCTCTTTTATCCGAAACTCTCGGTTAAACAAAATCCATTTTTAAAGTGGGTTTTTTTTTTTTCCCCCCCCACTATTACATTCCTTCTGTGCAAAATCCATTTTGAAAGTTTTTTTTTTTTTTTTTTTTTTTTTTTTTTAGCTATCCTATTCTTTTTGTGCAAGCAGTCCTTTCCGAACTACGAGTGCATATAAATATTTTCGATCCCCTTTCTTAGAGTTCCTTTGAATTTAACTTGAGCTCCCGTAAGCTGCAGAGTGGAACAAAGGAAACGAACAAATTAGCAATTCGGAAGCTTTTGAACGTTTTGCAAAAGGTTTGGCATGGCTGGAGCAGCAGAAAGACTGTGATACTGGTGAACTAATAATCTTAAAAAACTCCGTGATAGAACTTCAAAGCAAAGGCAATCGAAACTACAACAAACAAAATAATTTTTTCAAACCCTTGGGATAAATGTGAAAGGTGCTTAATTTCAAAATTAAAATTCAGGTAATTTATTCTTGTTTCTATTTTGCTATTGCTTTATTTTTATTAAGCACTTGTTTCCATAATAAGAAATGTTGCATATGTTTCTCCTTAATCTTAAAATTGAAGCATTCTCGATTTTCCGAAAATTTCGATTTCCCGAAAGAGGGTCGGTCCCAATTACTTCGGATAATCGAGGTTCTACTGTATAAGAAAGAAAAATATAAAATGCCAGGTAACATAATTTGTGTCACTCGCCGCGTCAAGACGAATCCGACGATACTCTATTTAGCGAAATCAGCCCCACTTTTTGAGTCTGTCTGAAAAGAATTAATGTATTCAAGTACTTACAGTTTCAGGCACATTAAAAATATTTGTATCCCCATGACTTCTTCTTAATCAAATTAAAATTGAAAGATATTAAATAAAATTACGTGGTATTAAATGCTTTGTGTCTCTTGCAATATGAAGACGAATCAGGGTCGCAACCAGAGGGAGGCAGGGGGCTGAACCCCTACAAATTACTTGAGCTCTTTCTAGACTCATATATTTTTTAATAAATAGTACCATCTATATTGCAATTAAAAATTTTCAAAGTTTGTGATTAATGGTAAAGTTTTATAAAAGAGGACTTGTCCTCTACTTCGGTCTATATTTATTCATTAAAGTAGAAAAAAAAAAAAATCAAACGCAAATTAGCCCCACCAAAAATTTTCAAAGCCCCCAACCCCACCACACTGACCATGCCGACTAGTTGCCGTCCTGACGCCCTGAAACGAATCCAACAATTCATTATTTACCGAAATTGGAGTTTTCGTGTACGCCATTATCGCATATGCACTAAAACATTACACTTTTTTTTTTTAAGTACAATTAAGGGGTCTCAGAACTCTTAAAGCTTCAAAATTTTTGAAATTTTAATTTTTTTAGATGTTAAACTCCTATCTTTTTGAGCGTTTTGATATTGTTTACCTGAAATTCCTATTAGAACAGAAGTTATGGCTTTTAGAATTATACCCGCTCAATAGCTGAAGCGGCGTTTCCGAAACTTTGAAATCATTTTTCTCTAAATGACGTCTTTGGTCATAACGCGCCGGATATCTAAAAAACTTCTGAATATTTTTTTCGTGAAATTTTCAAAACATATGTTTCATGTTAGTCTGTATTAGGCCTGGGCCTTAAATCGATTTAACTCTTAAATCGATTTAAAGCTTACATCGGAAATCCGATTTAACCATTGGTCTTAAATCGATTTAAGCTAAAATCGGAAATCGCGATTTAGCTAATGTCAAATCACGATTTAGCCAATGTCTTAAATCGCGATTTAGCCATTATCTTAAATCGCGATTTAGCCATTGGCTTTAAATCGATTTAAAACAAAATACTGATTCAGAGCTAACATCGGAAAACCGATTTATCTACTTTGAGGTATCTACCACTTTACATGCCAAGCTAGTGTTAAATCGATTTAGGTGGATCCGATTTAAGCAAACATCGCAAGCCTCAATGCTTTCCGATTTAAGACAAACAAGGCAAGCTGGTGTTAAATCGATTTAGGACGATCCGATTTAAGCAAACATCGCAAGCCTCCATGCTTTCCGATTTAAGAAAAAGACGATTTAATGAAAACAAGGCAAGATGGTGTTAAATCGATTTAGCAGGATTCAATTTAAGAAAAAGGCGATTTAAGAAAACGATGATTTAAGTAAGAATTGATATTTATTTATTTTGTAAACAAGATTCAGAGTTTACGAGATTGGAATGTGTATTTTTCAGAAATTAAGAACTTATATAGTGGAAAGTTGAAAGGAAAAAGTAATGTTTAAATCTTAAAATCCAAATTCATCGAATTTCAATTTATATGCTAATGCAATCTTTTGATGATAAATTAAGTTTTCACATATTTGAGTAATATTGCAATATGTATTTTTTATTTTCCAATATTCTGTAATTAATTAAAATGTTTTAAAGTAGAATCCTGCATTGTTTCAAAAGATTGTTTTCCTGAAATTCATTCAGCATTTATATGATTAAAAATAATAATAATAAAGTTTTATATTTAAAATCCAAACTCATCGACTTGCAGTTTATACTTTTATGCATTCTTATGATGAAAAATTCATTTTTTACATGTTTTAGTAATATTTTAACATTTATTTTTTATTTTCTATTATTTTGTAATTAATGCAATTATTTTAAAGGTATAGCATGCATTGTTTTGTGTATCACTATTTGGCCGTGATCCACATGAAATATATTTCTTTTACTAATAATATTTTTTTTTCCTGAAATTGATTGAGTATTTATGGTTGGAAAAAAAAGAATAAAGTTTCATATTTAAAATCCAAATTCATCGAATTTCAGCTTTTATTTTTATGCATTCTTTTAATGAAACATTCATTTTTCACATGTTTGGGTAATATTTTACTACATATTCTTTATTTTCTATTATTCTGTAATTAATTAAAATATTTTAAAATAGTCATGAATTGAGTACCTTGCTGAAATTGATTCACTATTTATATCCAAATTCATCCATTTTTAGTTTATATTTTTATGCATTATTTTCATGAAAAATTAATTTTTATATGTTTAGGAATTATGGGAGTATTTTAGTTTTAATTTATTATTATTTTGTAATTAATTAAAAACACTTTAATAAAGTTCTGTAATGAGTCAAGTAACTTTATTTTTACAGCAGAATGAGGGAGGGCTGGAGGAGGCATTCATTAGCTTTTTCTGCAGATCTGCGATTTTTTGCTTTTTTGACATTTTGTTATCATTAAAAAGAGATATTTTAAGATTATATTTTATTACTAATCTTAAAGGATGGCAACAACCCCGAATAAAATCAGCAATTTCAGTGATGTGCTCCAAGGGTCACACTTTCAATCCTTCTCCATCCGCTATATAAATGTCAGCATTTATGTTAAACAAATCTTATTTTAATCTAAAAGTTAAAAAGATATAAAATTGCACCTTATTTCATATCTCTCCCCCCCCCCTTTTTTTACTACTTTTCTCATCATGGTAAATGAATAGTTAAATTCATCATTAAAGTCTTTTAATATGCTTCTGTTTTACCTCAGTAACTTTTTAAATCTGTGTCTGTAAGGGAAAAAAAAAAAGTGTATGTAGGCTGTTAGCAATGAAGTGCTATTTGAGTGGGCTAGGGGAAGACTCCCCCCCCCCCCCCTAAGGAATTTAGATTGTAGCATGCATAACAAGTCAGACAAAAAAAAAAAAAAAAAAAAAAAAAAATCATTTTCTTTTATATTACTTCTTATAGAATGAGTTTATTAAATGTATTACAATAGGTCACTAATTTTTAAAATGGAAAAAAAAAACTAGTGTTTTGGGACATTCAAAGCTTTTTTATGTGTAAAATATACCTCTTTTCAAAATTATTTGACAAATTTAAAGCTAAGTATACTAAATAATACAGGAGGCGGGGGGGGGGAGGGGGGGCACAGAAAGATCGTATTTTGTTACTAAAAATTAAAAAATAGGCTTCCATATTCTAAAATGTAAAATCGGTGTTAAATCGCGATTTAGCGCTAAATCGCGATGTTGGATGGATGATAAATCGATTTAAGAAATTTCTACATCGCCCAGTCCTAGTCTGTATAAACTGAACCTAAAATTTAATTTTTATTGTTCAAAAAAAATATTTTTTAGGCGATCATACTGTTGCATTTTTCCAAATTTTGCATTAGCTAAATACAACTTTGTATTAAAAATATAAAAAGGCTTTAAATACAAATTTATTTAGGTACTGAGTAATTATTACAGTCTAAAGTACAATAGGCGAAAATTTTTTTATTCTAGTTGCAATATTTCTTTTGTAATCCCTCGCGTAAGCTATTATATCAATTTTCTACTCGACAAATGTCTGACAGTTTGGAGCCCCCTATAAATGCTAATTCTGGATCTTGCAATTTTTTAAGTACATGAAATGAAAGAATATACTTATACCTTTCATCCCAATAAAAATTGTGTTTTGAAATCCTATACTTTTTAAGATATTAAATGTTGAAAATGGTCTTTTTTTTCTTCATATTTTCCAATTTCAAGAGTCCTGAAACCCCTTAACTTATATTTATTGCATAAACTCAACTCTCATTTTTTTCGTGTACACCAATAAATTACGCATACTCACTAAAATAATACACTTCTTTGTTTGGTAGTACTATTCACTTATATTTATTGCCTAAACTCATCTCAACAGCTTTGTCGAAAAATCTGACGATTTGCTTGAAAATTGTTACATTGAAAACTTGTTAAAAAACATTTGCAAACGAAACATTAATGTCCTTGACCTCGTAAATTGCGGGGGAAATATTAAAGAAAAAAACATTACACAAATTTATTCACCTTACTTACCTTACCTAATGTTAGTAGCTTCCATAACGCATCTTTATCCTACGAAGAGTATTACTTAAGGGTGGTCTCAAATCTAAAAGGGCAACTTACTGACATAAGTTTTAATTTATTTTTGTTTGAAAATGCATGAAACTAGCTGGTGTTGTTGTTCAGAAACTATGTTATTGAGCTGTTTTTCCATTTTTCTGCAAACGCAATAGATCTTTCAGAAAATAATGTCAAAGTGGACGTTTTGAACCGAATTTACGCGCGAAGGAAGAAAGAGACTCAAGAGCGGACGAAAAACGGGTTTGTCGAGTGACCGAAATTGCTTATAACTTAATGGGTAATTGATTGATCAAAAAATGGAAAAAACAGATCACTTCCATATGGCGAGGCTTTCCAATTTTACGTGTTTCCGTTAAAAAATGAATTTGTAAATGTGTCAGAACGTTTTGCGCTTGTTGAGCAGAGCCGTTAAGTAGAGCCTTAAGGGGGTTTCCACGTGTCTCTGGTTCGCTCCGAACGGCGCGCACGAGTGGCGTTGCGAAAAATGCCAGAATAGAAGGAAGAGCAGAAGCAGAGCAATCCGCATTGAAAGACCTCCAAGAGGAAGAGGAAGGAATGCTCTATAGGACCAGGCATCGCAGATTGATGGTACGTTGAGGTTTTAAGGGTGTATTCCGATCCAAACTGCTTATTTTCTGATTCATTTTAAAATTCATTTTTGCCCTCAAACGCATCAAACTGTGAAATTCTCTTATTTAGAAACTATATAATGTGCCGTGCTTCTTAATCTTTTGATAAATGCAGAAAATACTGTAAAAAACGCTGTCAAAGTTGGCGTTTTGAACCGAATTTTCCGAAGCGGGCGATCTGGGAATGAAAAAAATGGTCATACTGAGAAAATAATTGTTTAAAAATCAAATTCTAATGAATTGAGCTGAAAGTGAAATCTCACGGTATGTTAAACATGTCTTCAGAAATCACCCCAGAAAGTTTCATGTTTTTACTTTTAAAAATGAGTCTGAAAATGTCTCAGAAAATTTCGAGCTGTTGAGGGTGGAAAAATATTTTTTCGAATACACCCTTAACCGTACTTGAAACTTTAAACACGTTTTTATCAAAACGTTGTTTTTCAAACTTCCCTCCATCCTATCGGTTTGACCGATTCACTTGAAATTTATAGAGTAGACTCAGCACATGTAGACGGACGGAGTGAACTAGGATCATCCGGGAATTCCTATTTTTTTTTTTTTTTTTTCGTAACGAAAAAAAAAATCATAAAATTTGGTTTTTTTTTTTTCTTTTTTTTTTTTTTTTTTTTCAGAAGTCTGCCCAAAACTCAATTTTCAATATTCTCAAATGATTCTAGTTCATTCGATGCATTTAGGCTTACAGATTAAAACACCATTTGCTTTTTTTCTTTCGGATAAGCCAATCAGCCGAAATCGTGGAGGAAGTGAGCGTCCTTTTTTTGGAGGCACGTGTCTTCAGAGTGGTGTAACTTACGTTCTAAAGATTTTTCTTGAAATTTGTTTCGCATATTCTTAAATAGCAATAAATGTATAATAAAAAAAACTCAAAGTTCTATTTTTTTCATTTGTCGTCCAAAAAAATTCCCAAAACATGCTTAAAATGTAGACCGTCACACGGGGGGAACCCCCTTAAAAGCAACTTGTTAGAAAACTCTTGCAAACGAAATAGACCGCGAGCCGGCAGCACAGACAATCACCTCATCGGGTTCATGCTGAAATTCCAGAATTAGTTAAAACTCGATTCGCTCGCATATTAAAACGCAATCGGTCTGGCAAGTCCTATCTTGATGGAAAACACCTGAAAATCGGATTTTAGCGGTTGACTCGTAGATTTACCATTGTGTTTACCTGCTTCCAGCCCACCATTTTTTCATGCCTTTGGGTGCACATAAACACAATGATAAACCTACGAGTCAACCACTAAAATCGGGTTTTCAGGTATTTTTCACCAAGATATGACTTGGCAAACCGATTGCGTTTTAATATGCGAATAGAGTTTTAACAAATCCTGGAATTTCAGCCGTGAACTCGATGAGGTGATTGTCTGTGCTTCGGCCTCCCGGTCTAAGACATTAATGTCCTTGACGACGTAAATTGGGGGGGGGGGGATTTAAAGAAAAAACGTTAGACAAATTTATTCAGCTCACATACCTTATGTATGTTAGTAGTTTCCATAACGCATTTTTATCCCATTACGAATATTACTTAAAAGCAACTTGTTAAAAAAACTCTTGCAAACGAAATATTAATGTCCTTGACCTTGTAAATCGGGGGGGGGGGGGGGGATTAAAGAAAAAAAATTATGCAAATTTATTCACCTTACATACCTTACGTATGTTAGTAGCTTCCATAACGCATTTTTATCCTATGAAAATATTAAGAGCAACTTGTTAAAAAACTCTTGCAAACGAAACATTAAAGTCATTGACCTCGTCAAATGGGGGAAAAAAGGAAAGAAAAAACATCATACAAATTTATGCTCCTTACACACCTTATGTATGTTAGTAGCTTCCATAACGCATTTTCATCGTTATGAATGAAGAATATTATTTAAGAGCAACTTGTTAAAAAACTCTTGCAAACGAAACATTAAAGTCCTTGACCTCGTAAAATGGGGGAGAAATAGTAAAGAAAAAACATTATACAAATTTATCCACCTTACATACCTTATGCATGTTAGTAGCTTCCATAACGGATTTTCATCCTTATGAATGAAGAATAGTATTTAAAAGTAACTTGTTAAAAAAACTCTTGCAAACGAAACATTAAAGTCCATGACCTCGTAAAATGGGAGGAGAAAAAGTAAAGAAAAAACATTGTACAAATTTATGCACCTTACATACCTTATGTAATGTTAGTAGCTTCCATAACGCATTTTCATCGTTATGAATGAAGAATAGTATTTAAAAGCAACTTGTTAAAAAAAATACTCTTGCAAACGAAACATGAATGTCCTTGACCTTGTAAATTGACGGGGAGGGGGGGGGGGGGTTAAAGATAAAAAATATATGCAAATTTACTCACCTTACATAATGTATGTTAGTAGCTTCCATAACTCATTTTTATCCTACGAAGAATATTATTTCTAAGATAGAATCGCTTTGAAAGTAGAAATCTCTTTTTGGCATAATGTAACTCAAAAGTATTCGGTGTCTGTCGGCAAATATCAAAATACAGATGGAAAAATATGAAACTCTTAAGTGGTTCGAAACTGTTGTTCGTAAGAAAAGATTAAGTAATCCTGCCACTTTTTATTATTTTCAAATCAACAAAGTGTGAAGAAAGATCTGTCATCGTTATTATTACTATTATTTATTTATTTATTTTATTTTATTTTGCTCTGGGATTTTTTTGGTGGATTTGATTTTCGTCATATTTAGTTTTTTACGATACCATACATCTCACATTATTCGTTACAAGACAAATCCAATAATACATCATTCGCCAAAATATGTATAGGTGTTTAGAATTTAAAATGGAACTAAATGTACTCAAGTACATGCACATACGGTAAAGATTTGTCCTTTTTTATTTCCTCGCTTTAATTGTAAAAATGGAAGAATGACGGCAGCAGCAACAAAAAAAGTCATGCGAGGTTATATAATTTTAGGTTTCTTCCTGCGTAAGGCGAATCTGACAATTATCGAAATCAGTCCCAACATTGGGTGTTTTTTCTCAGGGCTGAAACTAGCCTTTTCTGCACCAGGGCAAACATGGATTATGCTCCCCGCCCCACCTCCTCCGCAAAGTAAATTTATTAAATTTCAAATAGCCGACTTATTTTGAAATTTAAAATATGTTATCATAAAACATTCAATTTTGCCTACGTAATCAGCTTTGTCAAATATTGGTTCATTAAAACTTTGAAAACGGAATCGAAAAGAATCGAAAAAAAAAATCCGCTTTACACCGGATCCTTATACCATATCATCCTTAGCTTCTTCTGTGCTTTGGCATATCCCAAACAGGACAATTTTAACAATACCGTGCTAAATATAGACGTGAAAAAAATCGACAAACAAAATCCTCATTTGGCGCCCCCCTCGCCTTCCGTTAGTGCTGTAATTGGAAAAAAATATTTGTGGGAACCCACCTTTTCATAGAGTAGATGTTGATGTAAACGGATTTTTTGCTAAGCCAAAATCCAATTTAAAACATTTAGCCAAAAGCTGATTTTTTTTTTCAATTAACAGTTATAATTATTATAATTCAAGTTTTTATAATTTTGTATTTGTATAGCATCCATCTAATAGCAATATTTAATCAATCTCATAGTAACATTTTCCATTATGAATCAAAATTTAATTGAAATAACAGAAATAAATTCATATATTACTTAATCGCATATTTATCCGAGAAGTTTCCTAAAGAACAATGATTAGAGGTGCTCTATGATTTACGACAAGCTGTCTCGTCTGCTGATTTTCTTACTGATCACTACCAAGATTTCACATATGGTTCAGGGCAAATTTTTTTAAGGGAAGTCCTATACGGCTTATGAATATCAGTGAAACGGACCTTTTTAAAACTAGCATAAATTATCGTTTCGCTTGAGGAAAAAAAAATGTGCTCGTACGCGATATTTTATTCTTATTATGTTTAAATACAGTAACAAACCAAATATTTCTGTGAACAGCGTTTCCACCCAACATGCCCCCTCTACCATTCTTTATTTTCGGTTCTGGTCTATTGAAACGAACTAATGTACTCAAGTACTTGCAGGGAGACAAAAAATATTTACATTTTTATAATTTCTTCTTAGTTTAAATAAAATAAAATAAAATAAGTAATAAATAAAATAAAATTACTTGAGGTTAAATTCTCTGTCTCGCTGGACAGTATGAAAACGAATCGTTCTAATCCTTATTTATCAAAATCTAAGCTATCGGGTACACTATTATGTGCACACACTAAATATGTTATCCTTGTTTTATCTTTGTAATAATCGAGTACTAAAATTAAATTATATTTATTCCATAAACTCAACTCGTCATCTTTTTTGATAAATCTAATGATTTGCTGGAAATTTTTTTTTTGCATTAAAAAGTAATTCATTGAAACACTGGAAAGCAAACATTAATTTCTTTGACCTCATAAATTGATAGATAAAATAAGAAAAGAAAAGAAAAAACATTATGCAAATATATATCGTACTTTTTTTAGTTTGTCATTTTTTATGATTAGTCATATTTATTTTTTCGTGACGTCATGCATATCAGGTCATTTGTTGCCAGATAAATCCAATAATACCCCAATGTTCAAAATAAGTATAGACTTTGGGCGCAATGGGAACTAATTAGAGATCGACTGAAAATTTGGTTTCCTTTTCGTTTTCGGCCTAAAACTTGAGTTTCGCCGAAGATTCGTTTTCAACGAAAATGCTGCCGTTTGTTTTTAGGGATTATTTAAATATTTGCCTGAAATATAAATACTGCACTCCGAAGCCTAGCGGAACAGCTTTTCCGAAAACCCAATTTCTAAATTCCAAATTCTTTCTTTCAAAGTTTTTTCATAGTAATGTCTAGCATATTTCTATTTAGCAAGTGTAATTCTTCTAGTAGAACTCGACCGAAACTATCTGTATTCCAAAAATCTCGTTTATTCCTTTGGAAAATTTCAACATTACACATAGATTTGAGCTGTATCTTCTCATATGAGACACTCTTTATTTATTACTATAAACTTCACAGCTTATAATTATCAGGCATGACTGACTCAAGAAGTGGGTGCAAATTATAAAGCAAGCAATGCATATAGGACTAAACTTTGAAGACACTGTTCACGTGCTCATTAGAAGATACAAACTTAACAATAATAGAAAAATTTTAGTTTGAAACCGCAGAAGTGTTTCAAATACTCTTTGAGAAAATTCTAATGTAACAGATGATCAAATACAAAAATCGTTATAAATGATAAATCGAGGATCTAGGTATGTATACCTAAAATATTTTTTAATTAGAGGAAATTCGTATATTTAGAAAATCATTCTGTGTCGTTGATGAATTAATTACATTTTATTTTATATGAAAATAAAAAGTTTTGTTTCAGAGGTCAGAGAACCAACTTGAGCCACACGTATAATTAATTGTTAATTATGTATATTTAATGAACACGTATAGTTAATTAATAATTTTGTATATTTATGTAAGTATTAATTACTTTAAAAAAGTTTTTGAACATTTTCGTGTTCGTTTTCGGCCGAAAATAGGAAGATTACCAAAATTCAGTTTCAATTTCGGTCTTTAAAACCTGTTTCGGTCGATCCTTCGAACTAATGTGCTCAAGTACGTACTGTATGCGCATTAGTAAAAATAATTACCCTTCCTACAAATTTGCTTTTTTATATGGAATGATAATAATGGGGGGGGGGGGGAGGATGAGAAGTCATATGCTTCTTCAAGACAATCAGCTGATATCATATTATAAAAATCAGACTAGTTTGTGTAGCTCATATATATCCAGACCAATCCAACGGTACCTTATTTATCGAAATCTGAATTGTCGAGTAGAACTTTGCGTGCAAACACACTTCACTTCTTTTATCTTTACCGTACTCACTTAGTAAAATTCACTTATACTTATTTCACTAACTAAATTCTTTATCGTTTTTGAAAAATTTTGATTTTCTGGTAAGTAGTTAAATTAACACGTCGGAAATTGTACGTCAAATGTGCAGATGAGGCGCGTTTGTACTGTAACTAGTTTTTATAAATATTCAGATCTTGGTGCAATATCTGTTGCACTCTTAAGTAAAAATACATGAATACAGAATTTGGTATGATACAATATGATAAATTCCGTAATACGGAAGTAATAGGACTTCATCTTAAATAGGACATCATCACCATGGCAACCTAGAATCATGACCTGTCACGTGATATCATTGAATTAATTACGCATGATAGGATTTAATAGGATGAAGGAAACTTTTTAAATATCTTTTTAAGTTTTGACTCGATTTTCATAAAATTTGAAATGACAAATTCCGAAACGATTATATCTATTAAATTTCAAACTATTCGGTTGGGTAGTCTTTGCGCTGTTATATGCGGACAGACGGACAGACAACCAGACAGACGGACCAGACAACGACTATAGCTGCTACGTATTTATATAATTACGAACGCACCTAAAAATTAAACTGTTGAAACACTTTTACAAAGAAAATATTAATTAATGTCCACGACCTTTCAAATACTAAGCGAAAAAAAGAGAAGAAAACCATTATACAAATTTACTAAATCATATCGAAAAATGTCTCAAATTCTAAAATTCATATGCTGCTATTTCATAGAAAGGTGTAAAAATGGCTCACATGAATATTTTATGAATGTTAGAGCTTCCATAATGCATTTTTTTTTCCTCTGGAGAATATTATCTGCAAGATCGAATCGCTTTGAAAATAGAAATCTTTCTCTCTTGACATAATGTAACTCAAAAGGATTCGATGTCTGTCCGCAAATATCAAAATACAGATGGGAAGATGTGAAGCTGCAGGTGATATGTTTGAAAGGAAAATGATGAAAGAATAAGAAATACTGCCACTTTTTTACACTGAAATCAAAAATCAACTAAGCGTAAAGAAAGTTATGTCACCTTTTTCCCCCTTTCTTTTTGTACAAACCTACTACTAGTGTCATCTGTTGGGCAACGGGGAAACAAAAATTTAAGCAAATACGTTCGTTGAGTTGCGTTCGGGAAGATATTTATTATACGGAAAAAATCCTTTAAGGGTGTATTCGAAAAAACATTTTTCCACCCTCAACAGTTCGAAATTTTCTGAGACATTTTGAGACTCATTTTTAAAAGAAAAAACATGAAACTTGCTGAGGTGATTTTTGAAGAGATGTATAAGAGGCCGTGTGATTTCATTTTTCGCTCAATTCATTAGAATTTGAGTTTTAAGCAATTATTTTCTCAGTATGACCCTTTTTTTCATTCCCAGATCTCCTGCTTCGAAAAATTCGGTTTAAAACACCAACTTTGACAACCTTTTTTACAATATTTTCGGCATTTATCAAAAAATCGAGAAACACGGCACATTATGTAGTTTCTAAATAAGAGAATTTCCCAGTTTGATGCGTTTGAGAGCAAAAATGAATTTAAAAGTGAATCAGAAAATAAGCAGTTTGGATCGGAATACACCCTTAAGGCTGTTCTTAACTGCTCTGCTCAACAAGCGAAAAACGTTTTGACATATTTACAAATTCATTTTTTAACAGAAATATATAAAATTGGAAAGCCTGGCCATGGAAGCGATTTGGAATTGAACTGTTTTTTCCATTTTTTGATCAATCCATTACCTATTGAGTTATAGGCGAATTCGATCACGTGACAAACCCGTTTTTCGCCCGCTCTTGAGTGCTCTTTCTCCCTTCGCGCGGAAATTCTGTTCAAAACGCCTACTTTGACATTATTTTCTGAAAAATCTATTGCGTTTGCAAAAAAATGAAAAAACAGCTCAATGACATAGTTTCTGAACAACAACACTTTCTAGTTTCGTGCGTTTCCGAACAAAAATAAATTAAAACTTATGTCAGAAAGTTGACCCTTTGGATTTGAGAACAGCCTTAATCCTTTAGCGGGCGGTGTCCTCAAAAAAGGACACCTAATTTTGATTCCAAAACTGACAAACGGCACCAAGAATAATTTAGTTAAAATTTTCCTTTTTTAGGGTACGGGAAAATAAACAAGTTTTTATTTTCTAATAAAGTCGTTTGTAAATTCTGGTGTCATTTCATCATTTCATCATTTTACAAACATACTTTCTACGCGCCGGAAATGGTTAGCCCATAAAATAATATTTGTTTTTCTTCTTTTATATTATTTTGCTCGGATAAGTAAAAAAAAAAAAAAAAAAAAAAAAAAAAGAAAAAGAGTCCAACAGTTGTTCAAACATAAATTTAAAAAAAAAAAAAAAAATAATAATATATATATATATATATATATATATATATATATATATATTCATAATAAAATTTAATAGGCATTTAAAGGCAGGGGCCTCGCTAAGGGGGGGGGGGGGCATGGGGGAGCCTCCCCCCCCACCCAAACGTTCGCGAATACTGTTACACTTGGCAAATTTACAAACTTAGTTGACAAATTTGTTTAAAACTTTAATGAAAACTATAATACATTTTCTATTTCTGACAGACTTGGCAAAAATTTCAAATTCAATTGGGAATATTATTAAACTTTTTACCAATAAGAAGTATATTACATTTTTTTAATTGTGGTATAAGTTGGCAAATATTGAAATTTGATTTGGCAATTTAAGGTCCTGACCCCCCTCTCGAAGAAAATGTCTTAGCGATGCCCCTGTTTAAAGAAATTTACAGAGAGAAAGAAATACATTATTGAATGAATAATTTATGTATCATGTTCACAAAATAAGTGAAGATGCTAATAGGCGGAAATTAGATGTAAGAAACATGTAATAAATATACAAGTATACTAGAATTAGTTCCATCTCTCTCTCTCTCTCTATTTTTTTTTTTTTCCCTTGAGCCGAAGCCTAAGGTTTTGAATCTGAGTCTGCATGAGCCCGAACTATTTTGTATCATCAGAGTCCGGGCTGTTCTTAACTGCGCTGCTCAACAAGCGCAAAACCTTTGACACATTTACAAATTCATTTTTTAGCGGAAAGATATAAAATTGGAAAGCCTGACCATGGAATCGATTTGGAATTGAACTGTTTTCCATTTTTTGATCAATCAATTACCTCTCGAGTTATAAGCGACTTTGATCAAGTGACAAACCCGTTTTTTCGCCCTTTCTTGAGTGGTTTCTTCTTTCGCGCGGAAATTCGTTCAAAACGGCTACTTTGACACTATTTTCTGAAAGATCTATTGCGTTTGCAAAAAATCGGAAAAAACAGCTCGATGACATAGTTTCTGAGCAACAACACCTTCTAGTTTTCTGAGCAAAAATAAATTAAAACTTATGTCAGAAAGTTGCCCTTTTGGATTTATAACCACTCAAGAAAGGGTGAAAAATCTCTGTCACGTGATTCAAATCGCTTATAACTCAATAGGTAATTTATTTATGAAAAATTAGGAAACACAGTTCGATTCCAAATCGCTTCTATAGTCCGGCCTTCCAATTTTATATTTTTCCGTTAACAAATGAATTTGTAAATGTGTCAGAACGTTTTGTGCTTGTTGAGCACGGCAGTTGAGAACAACCTTAAAAATCAAAAGAATGAATTTAAAAATAAAAGAAGTGCCTTTAAGAATTCGAAAATTGCCTTTAAGGATCTGAAAAGTGCCTTTAAGAATGTGAAAAGTTCCCTTAAGAATATGAAAAGTGCCCTTAAGAATATGAAAAGTGCCCTTAAGAATCCGAAAAGTGCCCTTTAGAACTTTCCGTTAAAAAATGATTGTAAATGTGTCAAAAATTTTGCGCTTGTTGAGCAGATCAGTTGAGAACAGTCTTAACAGTTTTCAGTATAGCATCAATGAGAAACTATCGTAAATAGGAATGTCTAAATGTTAATTTTTACTATTTTACTTTGTATTTGATGGTGATAAATGATAAATGTTTGATTTTATCCGTAATTAATGCTAAATGAACTGTGTGCATAATAAATGGTTCACTAGAACTTTAAATTTACGTTTAACACTTCACCGAACTATGAATGCCTTGTCATAGAGAGAGAACGGACATTAAAATGAGTCCAATTCATCAACATTTTATCTAAGAGGGCATTTATCACCATCAAATTGATGCTCTATTATTAGGAGTTGAAGTTATTACAATTTGGGAAAGAAAAGTAAAACATCTTAGCTATCGAAAGCACTTTGATACTAGTTAACCCATTTATGCCTAGCGTCTCATTTTTGGGACGCTTCGAATTTTTATAAATTTGTTTAATTTTCTTCTTTTTAACATGAAAATTGTATGAACTAATTATCTATAAATTTCTTTATGTATTACCGAAAGATGACAGCATAATAGGTATATTTATTTGCTCAAAATGGAGGCTTTTTTCGGAGTATATAGATTTTCCCTTTAGTAAGATGGCGAAATGTAAAAAGTAAGTTTATTTTTGTTTTTTGAACCAATTATCCGAAAAAATAAGTCGTAATCGTATCTCGTAGACTTTTTTGAAATAAGTATTTTTTTAAATTGTGAAATTATATGTTCAAGCCTATTTTTTATGCATTTTTGTTACGTACAAAATATAGGGCGCTAGGTATTGATGAGTACATAATTTTATTAGCCATTCAGAGGACAGTTATTTATGTAAAGTCCTTTTCAAGATGATTATGAAACAAATTGTTTTTAAGCCTCAAATGCGATTATTCTTGGTAATTATAATGTTAATAGTCTCTGTAAAGAAATAAACATTTTTTTATTAATTCATATAAATATTAATTATAATATATAACTTGAAAGCTTATTTTATATAAATTTAGACAAAACACATAATTATGCACATTATACTACACAAATATTATGCATATTCCCATATTTAGTATGTTTACATTTTATCAAATAAGTACAAACATTTTTTTAGCGTAATTTTTTTTCAGTATTTTTCTAGTTCATTTTGCAACATTTTAAAGTGATTTTACCAAAAAATTTGAGAAAACAAAAATCCAGGCACAAGTGGGTTAAAATTGGGAAGCATTTCCCAGTCATGAAAGAGTTCCTTCCTCCTAAATGAGAAATTCCACCTTTGTAAAAACAGTTTTGGGTCTAAATAAAATCATGACGAAATGAAATATTTCATCTTGATTCAATCTTAAAACACACAATATAAGCTTTAATAAACGCTCAATTGCGGGTATTGTTCCCGCTCCAAGGTTTCCGTACAATAAATATATGAATTATTAAATGAATTATTAAAAAAAAAAAATCGTTGCTAAAAGAATAATAAGATTTTGTCAAAAACTAAACAACGTAGGGTTGGGTATAGCCTGTATATACTAGAAAAGTATGAATGGGTATAACCATGGAAGTTCAAAGAGATATAAAGCCTAAATAATATCAAATATTGCAATTCTGTATTTCTCTTTTTTAAAACTTATCCTAATCTGTTTATAATGAACTTAATTCGGTACTGACAATAAAAGCAGCGCATATTTAAACTTCATTTGGCATTTCATAAAACTAAATTCAGCGTAAAAATAACCTTTTCTTTTTACAGCGTAGCTAAAACAAAACCCTTGTTCAAAGTTTAAACTTGGCATTGTGATAAGCGCGCTTCGAAAGGAGGTCGCAAAGTATTTCAAGATAGGTTTTTAATTGACTTTTAAAGACATGGGAGACGTATTGAGGGATCCACTCAATGCAAACTAGTCGCAAATCCCATAAGTAATTATGTGATTAATTCTAATTAAATTAGTGTGTTTTTAACAATTTGACGTTAATTGTTTTTATACTACTACTAAGCAGTACATAGTGGGCAGTGATATACATTTTCCCTAAATATATTTGAGAATGTTTAATAATCTGTAAATATGTGGGTCAATAGTCTTTATCACTTCCCATAATTTGAATTTTATACGTTCCATAGTTTATGAGTAAAATGGGTGTGACAGGCAGACAGACACAGGAGTGATCTTATAATAGTTCCGTTTTTACTTTTTAGGTACGGAACCCTAAAAAGCTCACCGTTTCACTTAAGAGGCGACGAAAATAATAAAATAGATGCTACAAGTTAAAAATATACATTTTATTTAAAATTTCTTGGCACTTTTGGCCTACAAATCCGGCGACCAGCATCATATAATATTTTAATAATTAATTGATGTTCCATTCATACAAATACGTCAATTTGTTTGAAATGGGGCATCCAATAATTTTTAGGGTAGTTGAAAGTAGAAGTAGCTGTCCCTTGGATTGAACTTAAGTAGAGAAAAATATTTAACTGCAGTTCCATTTATTTATTAGATCACTTTGTTCTCATACGTCACTTGCATTTTTATATGTGTAGCTGAACAGTAGAAGAAGCAGTGGTCTCAGTTCAAATTTGCGTAAAGAAAAATATTTAACTGCCGTACCATTAATACGTCACTTTGTAAAACTTAAATGTGATAGAATTGTGGATTCACGACAAAATTTTATATCTGCTTTATGCTCTTTGATTCTTTCTTTGAGTTTTCTCTTTGTCATACTTGTGTATTCCATTATTCTATTGCAAGCAGTTCTAAAAGAAATAGCATATACACCAGCGAATTCATCTTTCAGTGTTAGATCTAATTTTGTATAAATTAAGTTTTTTAATTTTCTTGTTGGACAGGTTATTAAATTTATATTGTGTTAAGCTCATTTTTGAAATTCTCTGAATTAATACAGCGAGGTTGGAAAATTTAATAATCAGATATTTTGTCTACTGAAATCTTTGGAGTTTGCAAATAAAATCATCAGACGAAGCGCAATTTTTCACCTTCATTCAAACATAAAACATATAATATGAACTTTAAAAAATTCACTGTTTTACTTAAAAGGCGATTAAAATAATGAAAGAGATGTTACAAGTTAAAAATATACATTTTATTTAAAACTTCTTAGTACTTTCAAGCTTTTCCAAGCTCTTCATCAGAGAATATTTTAACAGAGTAACAGAGTGATGTAAAAAAATAAATAGAATTGCAGCTAATAATAATATATATTTTCCTATAATTAAGTTTAATCCAAGAAACTGCTACTTCTACTTTCAACTCTAATAATTATTGGCTCTCTCGTTTTCAAAAAGAAGTGACGTATTTGTATAAATAAACAACAATTAGTTATTAAAATATTCTCTGATGAAGAGCTTCGAAAAGCTTGAAAGTACTAAGAAGTTTTAAATAAAATGTATATTTTTAACTTGTAGCATCTCTTTCATTATTTTAATCACCTTTTAAGTGAAACAGTGAACTTTTCAAAGTTCATATTATGTATTTTATCTTTGAAGTTTGTCTTTGAATTGTTGTGCCATCAAATCAAAGGTGAGCTTATATTATAAGCACCTGAAAGTCGTGTAAATAAAGTTGTTTAAAGTGTCTTTCCAGAGTGAAATTTTTATTTATTTATTCAGACTTTAAAAAGGAAAGAAAGTTTCCGTAATATTCTTTATGTAATAGAATATTTTGCCCTATTTATACAACACCTTTGGGTAAAAGGTAAGTTTGATGTGCATATATTTAGCATGGTGATTTTTTTTGTTAGCTTGAAAAAAATATTTAAAAAAAAAATAGTAAACAGCCAAAGCATACAAAATAATATTTATTTTGAAAAATTAATCACTGTACTTTGAAATATGTTTGGAGTTATACCTTTAGCAAAATGTCTTCCATTTTCTTTCTTTCTTTTTTTTTTTTTTTTTTTTTTTTTTTTATTCAATGAACCTTTACATTTATTGTGTAAATTTGTTTTAAACATTTTCTAAGTTACAAAAATAAATTAACAAACATATGTTTAATTTTATTGTATAAATAACTGTAAAAATGTGTCTAAATTATACGAGTTGGTGCCATTGTATAAATGGGAAAAATTTTCCAATTTTTTCCCTATTTCCCACTTTTATGCCTGATTTCTAAATTTATTTCCAGATAAGAACATAAAAAGAAAGAAAAAGCACCGAAAAAAATATCGTTAATTGAAACGTCTAATTCGTTTATAATCGCTATTCTATTAGTATCTGACAATAATAAATGATGATTTTTATTCGGTTTTATTGATTAATAACCCAGTATAATCTTTTTATGCATAATCAACGGTTCATTAGAAATTTAAATCTACCTCTAATACTTTATTTAACAGTAAAACCTTGTCACAAAGAAAAAAAGGACATTGGAATGAATCATTCATCAACATTTATCTGCAACGGGCATTTATCACCTGCAAATCGATTGTAAAATTTATTCGAATCACGATATCACTGGTCCGCTATTGCGAGTATTTTCGTCTACCCACTCTTGACCCAACAGGTGTTTTCCCAGCTTACGGTCAGGTCCCCGAGGTTATCCTCTTTGATTTTGATATCTATTTGTATAAATCTTATTTATTTCTGTTTGTTTATTTTATTTATTTTTTCGATTTCTTTCCTTTCATTTCGGCTAAAAAATGTTAGTGGGTGAGTGTATTAAGGCAAACCTCAAACATGTTGCGCCTTTCATGTCGTGGGTTGATGGGTGTTGACAGTTTAGATAATTTTCTAATGGTGCTGCAATTCTTTTTTTTTTTTTTTTTTTTTTTTTTTTTTTTTTTTGTCAAACTGTATATAACTGTTTTTGTATTATATTTTGATTTCGAAACTAACCAGTCCCCCACTCCTCCATCTACTTTTTAGGTGCGTTCGTAATTATAGAAATACGTAGCGCCTATAGTTGTCGTCTGGCCCGCCCGTCTGTCTGTCCGCTTATAACATGAGTGGAAGAAGTCCACACTGTAAAAAAAAAAAAAAAAAACGACATTTTTACAGTACAAAGTACTGTTCATCTCGCGCACAAACTCGATCACAGTTGAATGTACTGTATCTTTCTTTGGTTTCCTGACTATTTAAACATGGAAAATACAGGAGTTGCGTAAAATTAACAGCACAATGTACTGGCAATTTGGACGCCAGTAGTTTGTGCTGTCGTCCAAATGGGTCCAAATTGCCAGTACATTGTACTGTTAATTTTACGCAACTACTGTATTTTTCATATTTAAATAGTCAGGAAACCAAAAAAGATACAGTACATTCAACCGTGATCGATCACAGTTTGTGCTGGCAAATTTACAGTGGTTTTTTTTACAGTACATCTAAGCCAAGACTGAAACATTTTCTGAATATTAGGAATAACCAAATGAAAATGGGCTAGAAAATTTCTGTCTTGTATTATGGCTGAAAATTCTCCTCTTACAATAAAAGAAAGTGATTAAAAATATTTGATAGTAAAATTGTTATTATTTATTTAATTATATAAAATAGAATTTATTATCAGTCAAAAATTACTACAAGACTGAAATCAGTCCTGAGACTGAAAGTCTTGCACCCATGGCCTATAACAGCGCAAAAACTACCCAAACGAATGGTTGGCAAATCGTGGCAGAATTTTGGCGTGTCATTTGAAATTTTATGAAAATCGAATCAAAACTTATAAAAGATATCAATAAAAGTTTTCTCCATTATATTAAATCCTATCATGTAGTCATTCATCAAAGTAATGAATTCAATCATATCCCATGATAGGTAATGATTCTAGGTTTCTAGTGTTGACTCTAAGTCGCTTTAGCAGGGCGCAGTGCCCGGCGGCCCTTTTTATTTCTATTTTGCGCCCTGCGGTTCTTTTAAATCCTTCCTGTGCGCCCGGCTGCCTTTTTAACACTTCCTATGCGCACCGTGGCAATTCAGTTGAACCTGGGAAAATATCGCAAATTCAAGGAACCCTAAACAAAACACTTCAAAATATTTTTTGTGAACAAGGTACAAGTGTGCCCTTTTTTTAGAATAGTGTTCCCTTTTTGAAAAAATGTACCTTTTTTTAGAACAGTGTCTCCTTTTCGGAAAAATTCCCGCCCGGCGGCCTTTTTTTTCTAGAGTCAGCACTAGTTTCCATTGTGATTTTATTTTTTATACCCCATATATTTTATTAACATAGTTTTTATTTTTGTATTTTCAGTTTTTGCTTTTAACATATTTTTTCCCAGTTTTTTTTTTTCACTCATATGATTTCATTTTGATTGTTTAAATATATGTGCGATAAAACTTTTTGTAAAAAAAATGTCAAAAATGACCTAAATCACAAGATAAAATCGACGATGACTAAGTATTATGTTATAAACCAAGTATTAAATTATATATATACTGCATATAATAATTTTAATCCATAAGTTATCCTCTCTTATATTTATCCAATAGCTAATTTCTAAACAACCAAGTTACAATCCGTTTACGTTAAAATAGCTTTCTGTTTTTAAATTAAGACATTTAATTTTTAATATTGTCTCTGGGTTTTTTAAACTGTATATTTAGAGAACCTTTGCTCTACGCAAGTAAAACAGTAAAATATTTTGTACTACCAAAATTTACCTATGTATAGTAATTTTAATTTTATTAATTTGCTACATTTTCTGGCACTAAAAAACGAAACTAGTCGAATGTGCCAATCCTAAAACTTTCTTCTTTCTTCTCATACATATTAATATTTCAAAAAGTTGTTACACTTGTTAATCCTTCAGTTTTAATACAGTAAAACCTCCCTAAAGCGACCACGTTCTGTTCCAATAAAAATTGGTCGCTTCGAGAGGTGATCTCTTAATGGAGGTCGTGTTTAGATCTAGATTTTAATTGTTGAAAAAAGGTAACAATTCATGTTACTAAAATTTATTTTTCACATTAGGAAAAAATGTGAAAATTTAAGTATCGAAACAAAAGATAGTTACATAAGTTAATTACTATACAGTTTAAAAAATGAATACATTGGCGTTTGCTTTGATTTTACGGTTTTATCTTTTACTTTTATTTCCAAATTCTTTCAAAGGTCGGTAAAAAAATGTATTTTTTTTCTTTTTTTTTTTTTTTTTTTTTTTTTTTTTTTTTGACGGGAACAAATAATGACGATTAATTTATTTCATTAATTTATCTATTTCTTTGAGAGTTTCCTGACAGAATAGGTCAGAGGAGTTTAATGACCGTCATTCTTAAATTGTCACCAGAGTTAAATTAAATGCCTAAAAAAGCACAAAGGGGTTTAAACACTTAAAAGATACAGGAATAAAAAAAATTCTAAATTTAGTTTAGAAGTTTGATGAATGATGTGCTCTCCGGAATTATTTTTCTAATAAATCCTTCTTCAAGCGACCAGGAAAAAACGGAATTTATTTCGTTTTCTTCAAAGAAATGGGTCGCTCATGGAGGGAATTCAACTGGGATGGTCTCTGAATGGAGGTAAAATTAGTATTGAGCCTATGGGAATAAATTTCGTTCCATAAAAAAATTGTCGCTTAATGCAGGTGGTCGCACAGGGAGGTTTCATTGCATTTCAGTATTACTCCAACTTTGATTTTCATCTTAAGGGGTCTCAGAAGTCTTAAAATTGGGAAAAATCATTTAATATCTCAAAATGCATATGATTTTAAAAAAAAACAATTTTTATTAGGATGAAAGATATAAGTGTGTTCTTTCATGTATTGTATTTAAAAATTCGCAATATGCAGAATTAGTTTTTATAGGATACTCCAAACTGTCAGACATTTGTCGAGCAGAAAATTGGTATAACGCACACGATTACAAAAAAAAAAATTGCAACTAGAATGGAAATTTTTATGCATAATTATACTTCAGACTGTAATAATTACCCTGAATCTAAATAAATTTGTATTTAAAGCATTTTTATATTTTTAATACAAAGTTGTATTTAGCTAATACGAAAATTTGAAAATTTTAACAGTATAATCACCCAAACAAAGCATTTTTTTAAAGAATAAAAATGAAATTTTAGGATAAGTTTATACAGACTAACATTAAGTATATGTTTTGAAATTTTCATGAAAAAATATTCAGAAGTTTTTGAGATATCCTGCGCGTTATGCCGAAAAACGTTATTTGGAGAAAAATGACTTCAAAGTTTCAGAAACGCCGCTTCAGCTATTGAACGAGTATATTCTAAAAGCCATAATTCCTGTTCTAATAGGAATTTCAAGGGAAAAAAATATATGAAAATGTTCAGAAAAGATAGGAGTTTAACATCTAAAGAAATTTAAATTTCAAAAATTTGGAAGCTTTAAGAGTCCTGAGATCCCTTTAGGTTTCTGTTTCATTTTACCAATCGGGGTAAAAACGTGTTAATCTGAAACATGATATTTAATAAAATCAATATTTTTCAGTTTTCTGACATCAGCTGCTTGAAAATCACCGGTTAACTCATGCGAATTGGCCGTTGGTGCATGAACAGGTACAATAGAACTATGGAAAATCGCTATTACAGCGCCCCCTTCTTGTGGATTGTTAACAAATTCCCTTGGGACTAGGGATGCACCGAATAGGGATTTTGGCCGAATACCGAATACCGAATATTCGGCCAACAGGCTAACCGAATACCGAATATTCGGCTAGCCGAATACTAACTGCTAGGCCGAATACCGACTATTCGGCCTGCCGAATAGTAACTATTCGGCCGAATACCGAATATTCGGCTTGTCGAATACTTTCATACATTTCAAAGTTTAAGGACATTAAAATGTTAAATTTTAAAACAATTTTACATAATATTTAAAACAAACTTTTATTTTAATAAACAAGAGCTTTTTTCAAGTAAACTTTATGCTGAAAAAAATCTGCTTTCAGTTATTTAAGAAAAGGATAGTTATAAATTTTTTTTAATTAATAAAATTTTAAATTCCATGGCTTCTTCTGAGAATTAAAACAAATGAATAAAATTTTCTTAAAATTCTAAAATAAACATTTTAAAATCAAAGAGAAATTGTGAAGAAATTGGAAGAAAAATTGTATAGGATCATATATTATTTGTTTGTCAGGAAGAGACTAAAGTAAAAGTAAATAAATAATACAATCGATTCAAATTTTATATGGTGGCAACTTAGCAAGAATAACTGTTCTACTTCCGTTGATTAAGCAAGGAAGATTTTAAATGCATCCTAGATCGGTGTCTGGAGTGGGCAATCATTTTAAGAGATTGTAAATGTTGTTCTTAAAATCTTAGCAAGAAACAGATTATTTACTGGACAATGTTCAGGAACTTGCATTTGTACATAATTCCTACGAAAATCCTCGTGATTGGTTAATTTTCTTAAATAATACTTAACAAACAGCAAATAAATAATGTAAAAACATTATCTTTTATTTAAATATGATTCTGTTTCTAATTATTCTGAATATCTTTATAAATTGACTGTTAAACGTAGAAGTTGTATAAGGTTTTAAAAAATGTTTTAAAAGTTCTTTTTAAGTATTCGGTTTGGCCGAATATTTCGAATATTCGATATATCGAATAGTTTGATATTCGGCCAAACCGAATATTCGGTAACATGGCCGAATAGGCCGAATACTGAATAGATACCGAATATTCGGTGCATCCCTACTTGGGACCTGCTTGGCAGAGCCAAAAACATACACGAAATTTTGTTAAATTCTATGCATAACTTCATACACTTTTCGATGATACAATATTGAAAATGGCTCAAAAATCGCTATTACAGCGCCCCTTTCGGTGGAATATTTCTTAATTCAAGGAGGACCTGCTGGCTATAGCCAAGAGCATACACAAAGAAATTGGTTGAATTCTATGCATAACTTCATTCACTTTTCGATGGTACAAAGCGGACAGACGGACAGACAGACATTTTGTGTAAACATGTTTTTCGGGATTTCTGTCCTCTAAAACGTGTAAATCCGACGAAAAAAAATTTCGATTATAATACTTTTTTTATAGAAAGAAGCAAGTAAACACGCGTGTTTCGGGTCAGAAAACAAGATAGAATGGAATCTTCTTTTCTGATTTTTTCATATTTTATTAATAAATTATTTCAATTAACTATTTAAATAGGACAAATAAAGAAGTATGTAATACATTCGTAAATAAATTGCCCCTGCTAGCAATGGAGTGTAAAAAACGTAACATCGTACAATCATTTTACTTTTAATATAATTGCGGTTCAATGTACTGCGAAAAAAACATTTCTTTTCCTTTTTATAAAACACAAATTGTAATAACTTCAACAAAAACAAGAGCATTATCACCTTGTTCATCAAAATGCGAAACCGGAATTAAACACTTTACAGACCATGTTCTATTTTCTTAATAAAAACTGATGCCAATGTCTTGTAAATTTATTGATGCCATTCGTCTTTTTGTAATTTTATTTTCCTCGTACTTTATTTTAACATCACCCGTTATGGTGGAATCTTTTACGATCAATCTCGAGTTGTCTTCAGCTTGTTTGTACAGCAGCCAGGACTTTAAAGTAAGTGGTCCAACCTTTTTATTTCTTCACAGTTCAGTTACTTTTTTTTATATATTCCCTTTAGAAAATACGTTACGACTGCCCATTATTTTGTTCCATTTCAGTTCACTTTAAAAGGATCCGAGGTTTAAAAATAGTTCTCGAATTTTATGGACTCGAATTCGAGGTCAGGTGTATTTTCTTTACCGGCTTGTTCTCTGGATATATATTGAATAAATAATAAAAAAAGAAAGGCCAACTGCTTTGGTAGTAAGTCAACAAGAACAGTATTTCTGGGACTGATTGCTGGTAAATAGAATTAACTGGTCAAATTGAAAATTTAAATTTCCGTATTTATTTTATTTTTCCTTGTGATATACCCTTGAATACTATAAACTTTTTGATGGACTTTTATTTAACCCATGTACACTTCTCAAAAATAAAGAAAATAAAAGCAAAGAAAAAAAGTAGGAGTAATCTCCCGTACTAATTTCCTCTCGAAACCGTGATAGAATATGAATTAGTGGTACCCCGGTTCTAGAGCACATTTCTTACCAAAAGATTGCTCGCGATCCGAATAGTTCGACGTCCGAATCAAATTTTGCCATACGAAGTAAGGAAAATACAATTAATTAATTTCCACCTCCCAAGTTACTCTCTGTATTTACCTATTTTAAACAGTACACTGTATAGTACAATGTAGTAAAATATAAAACAGTACTGTACAGTCGCAAAAGAAAAAGTAAACAAAAAATGGAGAAAAAAAGAATTGATAGAAATTCTATATAAAAATTCTGTGTAGATAAAAGAGAGAAAATATGTTGCGACTATTCATTATTTTGTTTCATTTCATAAATGAAAAAATCCCTGCCGGCTCGGGCCTACAGGCGGAGGTAGATTTCGATGTTAAGTACTAAATTCTCCAACAAAACTTAAATCAAGATTAGAGATAAAACCCAGTTTCTTCACAAAGAGCGAGCAGTAGGGAGCTAAACTTTTTGTGAAAATTGTAATATACACGAATACACACACACATATACATGGAATAGGTTTAAAAAATGGCTACAAAAAATTCAGAGAACCTTAAAGTGTTAAAATATGTTAATATTTCCATAGTCGGGTTTTTGTCATGTTTTAATACGTTTCTTCAAACTTACATGGCGTTACAGATTCACCTGCTGAGGTCCATTATATTTCCAATATGACGCAATATACATATTTTTTTAATTCGTCAAACTATTTGAGTTTTCATGCTGAAATCTTGCTCTAGGAAACTTATGACGTAATATTCAATTTGTTTTCAATTTGTCAAACTATTTAATTTTACACGTGAAAATTTTGCAAAAGAAAAGTAATTGTTGTGGTGAGAATTTTATTATTTGTTTTTTTTTAATTGTTGGCAACTGCTATAACGAAAAACTTATTTTTTTCCTGCCATTGTTGTGTAAGAGTTGGTTTTATCAGAATCATGTTAAGACAGTATTCAAAATTTTGAACACACCCCATTTCCACCCTCTTGGGCCGATTTCGCCCATTTTCAATCCCCGCCGAGATATCAGCCATCTCAAAGTTGTTGGCGAGTTTGAAGATGATTCGTGCATAATTGCGACTTTTATCGTGCGGACAAAATTTAGTACATACATACATACATATATATATATATATATATATATATATATATATATATAAACTTTTTAGGTGGGGGTGGTTTTGGGTTCCTGGGGTCCTATAATGAAAAGTTATGAAGGAAATTTTCAAAAGTCGCACCATGGTAACGACTGCAATAGGTAGTATTTCTTACGAAATCTACCTAAAAATAAAGAGAGAGAAAATAAAAACAATCCCATATATTTTAACCACCAAAATGGCGCAGAAAAAATAAAATAAATAAAAGTAGCCATTCGGTTGGAAATTATGTCATCTTTTAATTTAAGTTTTTAAAAATGTTCAGGAGGCCATCTTCATAGAGAAGTTGTACCAAACTCTAAAGTTTTCAATACTAACACCCAATTTTGACATAAACATTCATGCTCCCTACGAAAGAAATTATATTTATCTCACAATTGTATCTGTTATGGCGGAAACCTGTCTAAAACGAACACTTTCCTCGTCACTTCACTTTCCATATTTTTAGTTTTTTCTGTACTAAATAAACGCACACATATATATCTGTGAAAGAGGAATCGATTAAGAACCGAAACGAAATTCCATTTTCGAGAGGTTTCCAATTGAGTAGTTTATAATTGTATGATAAGGACTATGGATTTTTTTACATTTAAGACAGGATTCCGTTATAAACATGTTCCGTCGTTACATATTTTACTAAACAAAGTATTTGAAACCTATATAGAAACGCAATAGCTAGGAAACGGGAAAATATTCCGTCTTAGCGTTAGCAGGTAGATTTGTACGGTATTCCTTCCAGCGGAATCATAAAAAAAGTTTCGTTATAAAAAGGTTCTATTTTCACAGGTTTTATTATAAGTTCCACTCGATACAGGCATAGAAAGGTACTAAAAGGAATTTAGAAGTATTTATGCATCAGGTAAAATTGGGACATTTGGCGACCCGTGCAGCGGTTCCGCGGGACGAGTCTTAGAGCACCTGAAAATCAGGATACGTGGAAACACTAATGATGAGTTAATCTTAAAAAACTACACACATTGCAGTTTAATTTGCAATTATTAAAAATGAATGTAAAATTAGGAGTTCAAAACTATCCTTAGTATAAACTTTTCTAAAAAGTTCAAATATGTGTTCCCATAAAAAATTTCAGTGGTACAATTTCTCTATGAAGAGAGCCCCCTAAGCTCTAAAAAAACTTTAATTGAAAGAAGACGTAATTCCCAATCGAATGGCTATTTTCGTTATTCTCTTCGGTAATATGGTAATTAAAAAAAAAAAAAAAAAAAAGTGAGGAAAAATGGTCGACCCGACACACGTCAACTTTTTTATCCCCTTTCATTTACGGTTATATACTCTGACATACAAGTTGATCCCCCCCCCTCCCCCCCCCAATAAATGAAAATGTGAAATGTGTTTTATATTAATAAAATAATATTTCATTAGTTTCAGAAAATTTTAACATTGTAATTTAAACGTGTTTGTTTAATTTGGGATCTTTGAGTTTACCTGAAATTCCAAGTTTAATCTTCCATAAAAATGTTTGAATCACTACTAGATTATTTTAAAGTATTTTCAAACTTTAATATAGACATGGTCTTTTCGTAAACATTTTTTTTTTTTTTCAAATAAACAATAGAAAAGTTACCTATGTTTATATTTCTTTCATTTTAGTAAGTGTGTTGTTATGTATGTGTGACACTTGATTTTTCTCTCTGCTTAAATTTAAAAAGATTGCAAATTCCTTGAAAACTGAAGTAATTACCTTACCATTTGTACCTTGTGCCGGTGACCGACCATCCATTTCCACTAAAATTACATCAAGGCCAAAATAACAGGAAGAAAGGGAACGAAATTATGCAGGAAAAAACTTCGGTTCAAAGATCTGTATAATGAAACAAGAGGACGTTAGTTTTGTTATGCTGTTGTTATGATATTGATTTCGGAATTTTGTATGTGATTGTACTGAACTTGTTTTAGAACGTTTTAAAATCCATCTGCATGGATATCTTCTTTCTTCCTTTTCTTTTTTTAACACTTTCCAACAAAGTTGAAAAGTGTTTATGAGTTCGGTTTGTCTGTCCTGTCCTGTCCTGCCCGTGCTCTAACTCGCGTAAATATAGTTCGATTGCCATGAAATTCATAGATGTTATTGGTTGTCATTATAACATGTTCAGTATTGAAAATGAAGTGTGTAGAATTTATAGTTTATTTACAGAGACGCTCAAAAGAATGCCGTTACATTACGGACTATTGGGAAAATCTTTTGCTGTAGATTTTAATAATATTACACTATTTTAAACGTATTGAATTTTATATGTATCATTGAGCAGGGCTCGAAATGGAAAAATCCACAAATCGGATCGCCATTTGAAAATTATTGTCGACTAATTTTTTTTTTTATTTTTTACGTGCAGTAAAGTTCCGACTATCCAAGTCCCGCTTAACCGAGTTTCCGCTTTATCCGAGTTATTTTCTTCTGATGGACTGATGGCTTCCATTATTATGAAACAGCCATCAGTCCATCGAAAGGAAATAATCCATTCCAAAGGTATAGGTTCGATTGAAAAAAACTATTTAATACTTTGAGCAGAAAGAAGAGGCTACACCTGCAATTTTCATGACACTAATAGAATCACATAGCTGCTAATTGGTACGGTTTTGTTACCTCTAAAATTGAATACAAATTTTTGCCATATTTAATCGTTGACAATTGTTAGATTTTGGTGATTGAATTAGGCAAAATTTACTGGTAAGTTTTGGAGGGAAAAAAAATAAATCTTAGAAATTGGTAGCTATGCAGTAGCGTAATACTGCGAAAAAAAAAAAAAAAAAAAAAAAAAAAAAAAAAAAAAAAAACTGCAGCAAAATTGAAGTTTAACAAACAAAAAACTATCAAGGGCTTTTTCAAATGAACATTTTCATTCCCCGTATTTCTTAAAAGTAACGGAAATGTACATCGAAGAAATATTACTAGTGCCATAAAAATGAATGAATTAAGAGCCTACTTCAGTCACGCGAAAAGACCCGTTCGCTTATGCTATTCCTATGGAAGAAATTTATAAAGATATCTCGATCGCATTTCGATATTTTTTAGATGATTTTTTTTTTTTTTTTTTTTTTTTTTTTTTTTTTTTTGCAGTGGCTAGCTGAGGTCGATTTGCATGCAGGCCGTTTTTTATTTTTTTCGATTTTCATTGGGGATTTCTTTCAAGAAGATGCTTTCATTTTAGGAACCGGTTCTGAAAATGAAAGTGTCCTGATTAAAAATACTGGTAAACGAAATCGAAAAAGTAGAAAACGGCCTATTTACAGATCGACCTCAGCTAGTCACTGCAAAAAAAAAAATCATCTAAAAATATTGAAATGCGACCGAGATATCTTTATAAATTTCTTCCATAGGAATAGCATTAGCGAACGGGTCTTTTCGAGTGACTGAAGTAGGCTCTTAAGAGGCTACTTCAGTCAAGTTAAAAGACCCGTTCGCTAATGCTAATCCTAATCCTATGGAAGAAATTTATAAAGCTATCTCGGTTACATTTCAATATTTTTAAATGATTTTTTATTTTTATTTATTTTTTTTTTTTTTTTTGCATTAAACAGCTGAGATCGATCTGTACAAAGGTTGTTTTTTACTTTTTCGATTTTGTTTAGAGATTTTTTTACGGGGACACTTTCATTTTCGGAACCGGTTTCGAAAGTGAAAACATCCTCATAAAAAAATCTGAAATGAAAATCGAAAAAGTAAAAAACGGCCTGCATACAAATCGATCTCAGCTATCAGTGCAAAAGAAATCATTTAAAAATATTGAAATGCAGCCGAGATATCTTTATAAATTTTTTCCATAGGATTAGCATTAGCGAACGGGTCTTTTCGCCTGACTAAAGTAGCCTTTTAAGGCTGTTCTTAACTGCTCTGCTCAACAAGCAAAAAACGTTTTGACATATTTACAAATTCATTTTTTAACGGAAAGATATAAAATTGGAAAGGCTGGCCATGGAAGCGATATGGAATGGAACTGTTTTTTCCATTTTTTGATCAATCCATTACCTATTGAGTTATAAGCAAATTCGATCACGTGACAAACCCGTTTTTCGCCCGCTCTTGAGTGCTCTTGCTCCCTTCGCGCGGAAATTCGGTTCAAAACGCCTACTTTGACATTATTTTCTGAAAGATCTATTGTGTTTGCAAAAAAAATGGAAAAACAGCTCAATGACATAGTTTCTGAACATCAACACTTTCTAGTTTCGTGCGTTTCCGAACAAAAATAAATTAAAACTTATGTCAGAAAGTTGATTCTTTGGATTTGAGAACAGCCTTAAGTGAAAATTTATATTTCATCTCCTTAGTGGGTGACGATTTATGTAAATCCGGTTTATCCGAGTTTTTTTTACTGAGATGCGAGGTGAGCTTGGTCCCTATTAACTCGGATAATCGGGGCTTTACTGTATAGCAAATTTATATTTAACCGTAGAAAAACCAATTTCAAAAATGCATTCAAGATTCTAAATAATTAGAAAGAAACGTTACAGAGAGCAAAGTAAGCTATATCCATGAAACTGTAATAATATTTTTTAATAATTCCAATAACCGGAACAATATTTTCCGTACTTTCACGAACCGGAACATCGTTCCGGTTTGCTCCGATACATTTCGAGCTCTGTCACTAAGGTATATTACATAGAGAAAGTACTGTAGAATAGAGTGTGAATAAAATTTATCGTTCATTTACAGTCACACACAAAATAATTTGGCTATTGAAGAAATTTAACAATAGTTGAACTATTGAAGCCTGTGAACAAACAATAAATGATGGAAGTGAGTTTTCAGTTGTAGTAGGAGTTTCTAAATTAAACTTAAAAAAAAAAAAAAAAACTAATACTTGGTGTGCATAAATTTACATATATCAATGAGGTGTACTACAAGGAGCTTACTGTATAATAGGGTGTGCATAGAATTTTTCCTTCATTTACAGGGACACACAACAAATTTCGCTACAAAGAAAAGGAAGAATAACTGAACTATTTAAGCCTAAGAAAAATAATTGCCGGAAGTACATTTTCAATTGTGGTACGCGTTTCTAAATGTAACTATTTTTTTTTTAAATATTACTTGTGTATAAATTCTATAGATCCTATACAGGGCCGCACAAAATTTCTAAAGTACTTTTCCGGTTATTCACGGATATTGCTGAATGGAAATTTTCAACTGTGCTATTCGTTTAACAACTGAACTTTTTCGTGTATTATCTAGTATACATACAAATCTATAGATCACATACAGGGCTGAAAAAAAAAAAAAATCTGATATTTTTCTGACTATTAATGATAATAGCAGAAATTGGAATTTCAAATGCGTCATGTGTTTTAGGTAGCTTTCATTACAAAAAGCTACCTATTGCAGCCGTTCGGAGGAAAGCGATTTCAAAAAATTTTGGTATATTTTCATCGATCATGACCCCCAGACCCCGAAACCACCCTCCGTTCAAAATTGATATATATATATATATATATATATATATATATATATCCATATATATATATATATATATATATATATCTGACCTATGTCACACTGTAACTCTCGTATTTATGAACCGATTTGGATGTAATTCGGTGTGTACATAGTACACACCAATGTCTCGACCGAGTTCGTTGGCCAGCTTCATCCGCCATTTTGTTTCAAAATGGCGGCCATTTAAAATTTTTTTAAAAATTTAAAATTTGAAATGTGGTACCAAAAAATTGAAAATGGAAAAATATTTTTTTCTTATGTATTTGACCTTTATACAAAGACTCCGGAGCAATTTTTGTTTCGTCTATATCTTAAAAAATGGCTGAGTTATAGCATTTTGAATTTCTAGCGTGGTTGACATTTTGAAACGTCCTGAATTTTGTCATGCGATAAAAGGCGTATTTATGAACCGATTTGGATGTAACTTCGTTTATACATAGTACATACCAATGTCTCGACCGAGTTCGTTGGCCAGCATCATCCGCCATCTTGTTTAAAAATGGCGGCCATTTAAATTTTTAAGAAAAATTTAAATTTGAAATGTGGTACCAAAAAATTGAAAATTGAAAAAATATTTTTTTTTTAATGTGTTTGACCTTGATAAAAAGATTCGGGAGCAGTTTTTGTTTCGTCTATATCTTAAAAAATGGCTGAGTTATAGCATTTTGAATTTCTAGCATGGCTGACATTTTGAAGTGTCCTGATTTTTGTCACGAGATAACAGATGTATTTATGAACCGATTTGGATGTAATTCGGTGTGTACATAGTACACACCAATGTCTCGACCAAGTTCGTTGGCCAGCTTCATCCGCCATCTTGTTTGAAAATGGCGGCCATTTAAAAAAATTTTAAAAATTTAAAATTTAAAATGAGATATTAAAAAATTGGAAAATGAAAAAGATTTTCTTTGTATGTGTTTGACCTTAATGCAGAGATTCCGGAACAGGTTTTGTTTCGTCTATATCTAAAAAAATGGCTGAGTTATAGCATTTTGAATTTCTATTGTGGCTGACATTTTAAAACGACCTGATTTTTGTCACGCGATAACAGGCGTATTTATGAACCGATTTGGATGTAACTTGATCTGTACATAGTACATACCAATGTCTCGACCGAGTTCGTTGGCCAGCTTCATTCGCCATCTTGTTTTAAAAGGGTTGCCATTTAAAAAAAAAAGTAATTTAAAATTTAAAATAAAGTATTAAAAAATTGGAAAATGAAAAAAAAAAAATTTGTGTGTTTGGCCTTGATACAAAGATTCTGGAGCAGTTTTTGTTTCTGAAAATTTGTTCTTTTGTTTATATCTTAAAAAATATTGAATTATAGCACTTTAAACTTCTAGCATGGCTAACACTTTGAAACGATCTTGTATTTGTCACGCGATAACACACGTATTCGCCTATTTCGATGAAGAAGGCATGTGGATAGTATACATCAATATCTCAACCAAGTTCGCTGGCCAGCTTCATCAGCCATCTTGTTTCAAAATGCCGGCCATTAAATTAAAAAAAATTATATTTAAAGTGAGGTGCAAAAAAAAATAGAAATTGAAAAAGGTTTCTTTCATAAGTATTTGACCTTGATATAAGCATTCACGAGCATTTTTTGTTTGTCTTTATCTTAAAAAATGGCTCAGATATAGCAGTTTCAATTTCTAATGTGGGTGACATTTTGAAAAACTTATTTTTTGCCTGCGACAGCACTCGTATATATCAACCGATTCCGATGTGAGTGAGCATGTGCACAGCTATTACTAAGGTCTCGACCAAGTTCACTAGTTAGCCTCATCCACCATGTTGTCTTAAAATGGCAGGAACTTTAAGAAATCGCCGAATTTGGCAGCCAAATATAAGTTAGTTTAAATAAAAGCAGCTTGGATAAAGCTGAATAATTTCGCGAAATTCTCATTCATAATGATTTAGTATTGATAAAAATTAATATTGAATCTCCTATATTCGGTTTCCACTAAATTGAGCTTCGTGTGTTTGAATAATATAAGTTGGCTTTTTTAAAATAAGGAAAATGAAAGCTACCTCTTCCTCCCGGCACTGGCCGGAAGGACTTTTTAAATTGAACTTTATTTTTATTGATTGATTTTTGTTAATTTTTTTTACTTAGTTATCTACGCTACGTTAGATTTAATAATAGCGAAAATTTTATGACTTATTTATTGACTCATTATGACTATCGAAATATTTATGTAATATATTTTCATATAATTAAATAAAAACCGATTAAAGTGCGTCACATTGTTTAAAGATATAAATAAATGTTCCTTATTTTTCAATCTAATTCCTTTTTGCATCTGTTCAATATCCCTTTCCGTATCTTATATTTTATTGGGAAAAAAAAAAAAAATTCTTCTAAAACAATATGCTTCCGATTAGTTAATGTAAAAAAAAAGAAATCTGCATGTCCAATGTGAATTTAAAATTTGACATTTCCTTTGAACTTCCTTTAATAGTTGATAGGGGTTGCCCCCTTCTTTCCCTATTCCCTTGGAGTTATAGCACTATTACATCCTAGCTATACTAACATCCGGGAAGTTTAACCATCCTTGGATCAGCTTGGAATCCATTGTATATATGTGCAGGAAACCCGTATAGGAAATGACGCTTATAAAGTTCCGATTTTTCTGTGATCAAACCTTTTCTGTTTGCTAAATTCTCCACAACCCTACTTACAGTGCGAGTGATTGCAGTGAGAAAATAGTTTATTTTGATTCAGGATTTTCAATGCAGTTGACATAGAGAATTCTATTGTATTGTTTATTCGTTTTTCTCATTGTCCTTCTTGAGGATTGTGGAATGCGTATATTTGATTTTTTCCCTGCGTTGGTGAATTGCCTTGGGTGTCAGCTGTTTGTTTTTGCGTCAAGAATTTCTACGATGAAATAGGAACGCCCACTTCAGAGCGGCGGTGGGTTGACAAGTCTCTTGGATCATTTTTAATTTTGTCTCTGGTGGATAATGGTGTGAAAATGTCGGTAATTATGATTTGTGAAGTCTGAAATTATAATTTGTGTTTGTGAGCTCAGTGAAATTGTTGTGTGAATATTTATATGTTTTAACGAAGCTAATTACTTAATCGATTTGAAGCTTCTATTACGCTACGCAGATCATACTGCAATTAAGGAATAGATGAAATAGACATTGATTTTATAATTCAATAACTATGTTATTGAGAAATTATTACTACATATTATTGAGAAAATATTATTCTATAGAATGATGACAGTATAACCGAAAGAAAATTATGAATCAGATATGGATTTTCTAAACCCGTAACTATATTATTGAAAAATACTATTTTATGACCATTTATGACATATTATTGAAAAATTATTGAGATTGTTATGTATGACTACATTATAAATGTGTAATCATAATTGATATAAAATTTAACGATTTTGGTGATAAGTCAGTAACCGTGGTTTGTGAAGTTAAAAATTACAATTTGTGGATGTGAGTTCACCAAGAACTGATAGTTTGAAAATTTAAATTCTTCAACACTGCGTTCTACTTCACTCACTGCAAACTAAGCCTGCATATACTGGATGTATGAACTTTTGACTGCTTGGATAATTTACAGGCATTTCCTAGACATTCTGATCTGATCGTCTGCGACATTTGAGGTCGGCTTGTCTCATCTTTCTGAAAGAAATAATTTTCAGTAACTTTGAGTAATTGAAATTTGTATAACTGTGAACAGTTCAAATACAAAGTAGAATGCTCTGGTGCTTCGTCTAAGATTTACTTAACAGATGCGAGTTGATTTCAATTCAATATCATAGTGTTTATTCACTAAATGTCTCTGTTAAGTTCTACAACATTCAGTGAAAACTAGGCTTGCGTATAATGGATACATGATTTTTTTTTTCTGCACAGTTTATGCGTCCTAGACAATTGTAATCTGATCGTCTGCGACATTTTTTTCAATTAATATTTTAATTCAAATCACTTTATTGACCAACTGATGACATTGGATCATTTATAAATTTCATGTTTATTCCAAAAAAGAAAAACAATTTGTTTTAGTAATAGATTGTGATTTTCTTCAAGTAAACGGGTTCGATATTAATATGATATGATTATGTTCACTCATCAATTATTTCTACTAAGTTCTGCTTCACTCAGTGCAAACTAGGACCGCTCATATTGGAGACATGGATCTTTTTTCTGACTGCATAGTGGGCGCTTCCTAGGCAATTGTAATCTGATCGTCTGCGGTATTTTTTTGCAATTAATATTTTAATTCAAATCACTTTCTTGGAAAACCGATGACATTAAATCATAATTAATTTCTCGTTTATTCCAAAAAGAAAAACAAGTTGTTTTAGTATTAGATAGAGATTTCCTTCTATTAAACGAACTCTATATCAATATGATATTATCATGATCACTCATCAATTATTTCTACTACGTTCTGCTTCACTCAGTGCAAACTAGGACCGCGTATATTGGGTGCATGGATCTTTTTCTGTCTGCAAAGTTTACGCTTCCTAGACATTGTGATCTGATCGTCTGCGACATTTTCGGTCGGTTTTCTCCGTCTTGCTGAAAGAAGATGGTGTCCGTTCCGCATCCCCGTTATCGTCACTCTCTCTCGCCCCATTACCTGTACGTCCCGCAGTTACGCCCGCGCAGAAATAGTAACTGTGAAGGGAGATACAGAGGGCTGGATGACACACTAAGTAAGTCTCAACATTATTATTTTTACTTTTAATGCTCTGTTTGTTCACGTGCGGCTTGTCAAAACTTAAGCGGTCTTGACGAGTGGCAAATGTGGAATGGTATCTGTTTTGCAGGGTGTCAAGGAAATGTAACGCCGCCATTATAAGTGCTGCTTTTAAGACAAACCCAGATTTATTATGTATTTGGTTTACCCCAAAAATGTTTATGAGGAGGAATTTTTAGCTAATACATCGAGTCACAGTCCTGAAAAATGTGGAAATGTCCAAGGAACTTTTGTCTATATGGAAAAAAACAGGGAGTCATAAAGGAAATTCATAGAAACTAATTTTAATTTATATTGGTACCCTTGAGGATTGGCAATTGTGGAGTTATATCTGTTTGCAGGATGTCAAAGGACTGTAATGCCACAATAAGTGCTGCTGTCAAGAGAAAACTCAAATTAATAATGTATTTGCTCAAAACTCCCAAAAGTATCCCTCACTACCCCCAAAATACTTATAAGAAAAAATTTTTAGTAAGGTTATACAGTGAAGCCACAGTCCTGAAAAATATGGAAATATCAGGGCGATATAAGGTAAATTCAGAAAAGCTAATTTTAGTTTATATTATTTGCTGTTCATGGTAATTTTGACAGGTTAATATATATATATATATATATTATAAAAACATTATTTGTTTTAAAATTTTTATTACTTTTAGGAGTGAGCCAGAAAATGTCTCCTCCTGGAAGATTTTGATTGTATTATGTTAATAGTTTGCAGCATTGGTATGTGAAGTTGGCTAAATATCTGAGAATAATATAATGACAGCAATTAAATGATATAATGTCGATTTCGATGTCAAAACTACATCCTCCCAGTATGTGTATTCCCCGTTGTTACACACACGCGGAAATAGTAACTGGGAAGGAACATACAGAGGACGGAATGGCACACTGAATAAGTAGTCTCCACATTATTTTTTTAATGCTTTGTTTGAGTATACGGCATGTCAAATCTTAAGCGGTCTTAACAAGTGGCGTGCTGTGAAGACATAAACATTGGTATAAATGTTAGTTTACTCGAAAAATATTTCATAAAGAAATTAAATGATTTTATTATTTTACATCAATGAATAAATTTAAAAAAAACGCCGCTGACAAAAACACGCAAAACAACTTAAAACGCACCCCCCAGCAATTATTGTTAATATAAATACTGTGACCGAATTCTTTTGTGTGTCCCTGTCAGAGTCAGATAATATAGACGAACACGCGAACGCCGTTCGCAGAAAATTTTCAAAGTTTGCAGACAGTTTTGATGTTTTTTTTTTACAAATTTCTTTATTTACGAAAAAAAAAAAAAAAAAAATTATCAAGACCCCGGGCGGAGAATCGGTACGATGCACGTCGCAGACTCTTGAGAAGGTCTGCAAACTATATTTCAACTGGAGAAAAAAAAAAAGTTTTTAAAATTTTTTAATAAGGAGTCACATTATTAAGGAATGGTTTGTCTCAAAAACAGTAGATAAACTGGTGAGTAAGAGTTCAACTCTTCCATTCATGGACTAATAACTTTTTTATTTTAACATTCATTTATTTATTTCAGTTATTTTATCGATTAATAAAATAACAGTTTTGTTGAGCAATCATAAATTGATATCTTTATATAAGTTAATGATTAAAAATATTTTACATTTTAATAAATATTTTCTTTTTAAATTTTCATTAATTTTTCTTTCATTCATTAGTTGTCTGTATTAAGCATACCATTCAATACTACATTTCTTGACTGAGTTCTAACAATGCTTGTAAATTAATATTTTTTCTTTTAGTGGTGTTGCTTAGAGGCATTCCACTCCCATAGAACTTTTCGTTTTTGATGTTAGCGAAGATATAGGAATCGGGAGGGACACGGTGTTTTTTTGCAGAAAATTTTAAAGAAATTATTTGAGTTCGCAGACAGTTTTACATTTTATCTAAGTCTGGTCCCTGTAAATGAACGATGAATGCTATGCTCACCATATTCTATAGTAGTTATGCATCTTGTGGTGCACCTCAGTGATATATATCAATTTCAAAATGTTTAAAATAGCGTAACACAATTAAAATACACAACAAACGATTTTTCCTCATAGACCATAATGCCGAATTCTTTTGAGTGTCCCTGTAAGAAAACTAGAAATACTACACACTTCATTTTCCATACCGAACATGCCATAGCAAACCTCAATAACATATATCAATTGCATTGCAATCCGAGTATAGTTACCCCAGTTAAAGCACGGACAGACAGACAACCCGAATCTATAAACACTTTTTTTTAATTCATGGAAGATTCATTTAAAAGAATTTTTAAATAGGCAGTTTTTTACTTTCTTCTATCTTTACAAGAAGAAAGTATTGGATTCATGAAAATTTTCGAATTCCGGTTTTCGACGGATTTACACGTTTTAGGGGTCAGAGATTCCAAAAAACATGTTTTTACAAAATGTCTGTCTGTGACTCTGTGAGTCTGTCTGTCTGTCTGTCTGTCTGTGTGTATGTGACACAAATTTTGTGGGCGCTCTATCTCAAGAACTAATGCACGGAATTTAATAAAAATTGATATTCAGTGAGTCCCTAATACAAATTGATGCTGATTAGTTTTTGGTGCAAATCGCTCAACAGGTGGCGCTGCTATGCTGCATTTGTCACGATTTTCGCAATAGCTCTATCTCACGAACTAATGCACGGATTTTGATCAAACTTCAGATTTAGTTAGTCCTTGATATGAATTGATGCTGATTACGTTTTGGTGTAAATCGCCCAACAGGTGGCGCTGTTATGATGAATTTTACAGGATTTACAGGATTTCCTCAATAGCTCTATTTTAAGAACTAACGCACGGATTTTCATCAAACTTCAGATTCAGTTAGTCCTTGATATGACTTGCAACTGATTATGTGTTGGTGTAAATCGCCCAACAGGTGGCGCTTCTGTGCTGCCTTTTTCATGATTGCCTCAATAGCTCTATCTATAAAACTAATGGACGAATTTTCATCTAACTTCAGATTTACTTGTATGTTGACACAAGTTATTGTTAATTAGGTTTTGGTGCAAATCGCTCAACAGGTGGCGCTGCTATGCTGCATTTTTCACGATTTTCGCAATAGCTCTATCTCACGAACTAATGCACGGATTTTGATCAAACTTCAGATTTATTTAGTCCTTGATATGAATTGATGCTGATTACGTTTTGGTGTAAATCGCCCAATAGGTGGCGCTGTTATGATGAATTTTGCAGGATTTACAGGATTTCCCCAATAGCTCTATCTTAAGAACTAACGCACGGATTTTCATCAAACTCCAGATTCAGTTAGTCCTTGATATGACTTGCAACTGATTATGTGTTGGTGTAAATCGCCCAACAGGTGGCGCTTCTGTGCTGCCTTTTTCACGATTGCCTCAATAGCTCTATCTATAAAACTAATGGACGAATTTTCATCTAACTTCAGATTTAGTTGTATGTTGACACAAGTTGTTGTTAATTAGGTTTTGGTGTTAATCACCCAATAGGTGGCGCTTCTATGCAGGAATTTTCACGATTTTCGCTATAGCTCTATCTCAAAAACTAATGCACGGATTTTCTTCAAACTTCAGATTCAGTCAGCCGTTGACATAAATTGTTGCTGATTAGGATTTGGTATAAATCACGCAATAGGTGGCGCTGCTAGGCAGCATTTTGCTGGATTTAGACGATTTCGGCGATAGTCATATCTCAAGAACTAATGCACGGAATTTCATATCTTTAGAATCCTCATGAGATGCATAGATTGCCATTTAATTTTGGCAGTGTGATAGCGAATTTTGAAGTATTAACATGTATGAGATAGAAGAAAGTTTTGGGATTGGTACATCCGACTAGTTTTTCTTTGGTTTAACTTTATAGTTTGTGTTTGATTCTGTGCCGAAACATAATGTAACGAGAAAATTTACCACAAAATTTATGCACTGTGTCCCTTTAAATGTTTCACATACTGCTAGATAAACGCCGTATGATACCCATTTATTTACTTTTGTTTGATTACATCTGTATTTATGTAATTTTATATGTATTACTGTTATTCTTAAAATTTTCATTGTAAATCTGGTATCAGACTATATTTTTGACAAAACAAGCGTTGCAAAGTATAATGCGCAATTCAGATTTTTCCATTTGCCGGAAAATGGATTGACAGGTAAACTGAAACGAAAGTACTCAAATACATGAATTACCTGAAAATTTCTTACCTTCATTTGTCAATAGAAATAACTTTAAAGAATTCATGCATTCAAGCATTTTAGTTTCTCATTACCTGTCAATCCGTGTTTCGACAACTATTCTTTTTTTGGGGAAAATCCGAATTGGGTTATATATTTTGCCACACTTTTATTTTATGTCAAAAATGTACACGGATAACAGTTTTTGGAGTAAAAATTTTCGAAGCAACAGTTTTTCGAAATAAATAGATGTAGAAATAAATAAATGTCACTTTATCTAGAAATTTCTTTTCTAGCAAATGGATTTCTGTTGGGGAGAAAATCCGAATTGCCTTTTATATGTTGTATTATAACACTTGTATTTTATTTGAAAAATATTGACTAATACTACTTTTTAGAGTGCAAATTTTGGAAGCAAGAGATTTCAATTATAATAGCCATAATAACAATAATATATTAGATTAGTACTACTTTTTGGAATGCAGATTTTGGAAGCAACAGTTTTTCGAAATAAATAATATAGAAATAAATAAATGTCACTTTATCTAGAAATCCCTTTTCTAGCAAATGAATTTCTGTTGGGGAGAAAATCCGAATTGTCTTTTATATGTTGTATTATAACACTTGTATTTTATCGAAAAAATATAGACTAATACTGCTTTTTAGAGTGCAAATTTTGGAAGCAAGAGTTTTTCAATTATAATAGCCATAATAGCAATAATATATTAAAAAATGTAGACTAATACTACTTTTTAGAGTGCAAATTTTGGAAGCAACATTTTTTCAATAATAAAGCCATAATAACAATAATATATTACGATTTATTACACAAATAAGAAAATAAATAAATGTGTCACTTTATCTATATATCCATTTTTCCAGCAGATAGACTTTTGTAGAGGAGAACTGCTTTTCGTGTATCGCAACACCTGTATTTCATGCAGGAAATGAAGACTGTTACCATTTTTCAGAGTGACAATTTTGGAGGCAACAGTTTTTCAACAACAACAGCGACAATAATAATAATAATAATAATAATAATAATAATAATAATAATAATAATAACAACAACACAAACAAGCAAATAAAAAATGTGTAACTTTACCTGTAAATCCATTTTCCAGCAAGAAGATTTCTGTAGAAAGGAAAATCCGATTTTCGTTTCATATTTTGCAACATTTGTATTTCATGTTGAAAATGTAAACTTACCAATTTTTAACACGAAAATTTTTGGAGCAACAATTCATCAATAATTACATAAATAAGCAAACAAATAAACATATCACTTTACCTGTAAATTCAAATGCATTTTCAACAAGTAGACTTTTGTAGAAGGGAAGATCCAAATTGCATTTTATATTTTGAAAATCTTGTATTTTATGTTTAAAATGTTGACTTTTCATTTTTTAGCGCGTGAACATTTCGGGAGCAATAGTTTTCAGTAATAGTAATAATAATAATAATAATAATAAATAATAATTACACAAATACGCATATTAAAAAAAATGTGTCACTTTTTCTGTAAATTCATTTTCCAGTAAGTAGACTTCTGTAGAAATGGGATGGCGAGATCTAAGTTGCGTTTTACATTTTGCAATAGATACTTTATGTTGAAAATATAAATACCACATTTTAGCGTGAAAAAATATTAAACCAACTGTTTTTCAATAACAATAATAATAATAGTACATAATTACAATAATTACGTAAATAAGCATATGAATAAATGTGTCACTTTACCTGTAAATCCATTATCCAACAAGAAGACTTCTATCGAGGAGAAAATTCGAATTGCTTTTTTGTATTTCGAAACACTTGTGTTTTAAGTTAAAAATATAAACTGTTATCACTCCTCAGCGTCATAGTTTTGGTAGCAGCAGTTTTTTAAATAAAATAATAATAATAATTATTATTATTATTACAATGACACAAATAAGCAAATAAATAAATGTATCACCTTTTTTCTTTAAATAAATTTTCCAGCAAGTAGACTTTTGGAGAGGGAAAAATCGGAACTGCGTTTTGTATTTTGCAACACATGTCTATTTTATGTTGAAAATATAGACACCACACTTCAGTGTGGAAATTTTTGGAGCAACAGTTGTTCAATAATAATAAAAATAATAGTAATAATAATAATTGCGCAAATAAACATATAAATAAATACACCACTGTATTTGTAAATAACACTTTCCAGCAAGTAAACTTCTATACAGGAGAAAATTCTAATTCCGTTTTATATTTTGCAGCACTTGTATTTTATCTTGAAAATCTAGATAGTGTCGATTTTTCAGCGTGACTAATTTGGAAACAACAGTTTTTCAGTAATAATAATAATAATAATAAGCAAATAAATAAATGTGTCGTTTTCCCTGTAAATCCATTTCTCCAGCACGTAGGCATTCCTAGAGCGGAAAATCGGAATTGCGTTTTATATTTTGCAACACTTGTATTTTATCTTGAAAATCTAGATTGTTTGGACTTTTTAGCGTAACAAATTTGGAAACGAGAGTTTTTCAGTTGTAATAATAATAATAAGCAAATAAATAAATGTGTCGTTTTGCCTGTACATTCGTTTTCCAGCAAGTAGATATTCTTAGAGGGGAAAATCCGAATTGCGTTTTATATTTTGCAACACTTGTATTTTATGTTGAAAATCTAGATTGTTACGACTTTTCAGCGTGACAAATTTGGAAACAACAGTTTTTCAGTAATAATAATAAGCGAATAATTAAATGTGTCATTTTGCATGGAAATCCATTTTCCAGAAAGGAGACATTTCTAGAGGGGAAAATCCGAATTGCGTTTTATATTTTGCAAAACTTGTATTTTATGTTGAAAATCTAGATTGTTACGACTTTTCAGCGTGACAAATTCGGAAACAACAGATTTTCAGTAATAATAATAAGTGAATAATTAAATGTGTCATTTTGCATGTAAATCCATTTTCCAGAAGGAGACATTTCTAGAGAGGAAAACCCGACTTGCGTTTTATATTTTGCAACACTTGTATTTTATGTTGAAAATCTAGATTGTTAAGACTTTTCAGCGGGACAAATTTGGAAACAACTGTTTTTCAATAAGAACAAAAATACTAGTACTTATTTACAACAATGACGTAAATAAGCATATGAATAAATGTGTCACTTTATCTGTAAATCCATTTTCCAGCAAGTAGACTTCTATCGAGGAGAAAATTCGAATTGTGTTTTGTATTTTGCAACACTTGTGTTTTATGTTGAAAATGTAAACTGTTACCACTTTTCAGCGTCAAAATTTTGGAAGCAGCAGTTTTTTAATAATAATAAAAATACTAGTACTTAATTACAACAATTACGTAAATAATCATATGAATAAATGTGTCACTTTATCTGTAAATCCATTTTCCAGCAAGTAGGCTTCTATCAAGGAGAAAATTTGAATTGCGTTTTGTATTTTGCAACACTTGTGTTTTATGTTGAAAATGTAAACTGTGACCACTTTTTAGCGTCACAATTTTGGAAGCAGCAGTTTTTTAATAATAATAAAAATACTAGTACTTAATTACAACAATTACGTAAATAAGCATATGAATAAATGTGTCACTTTATCTGTAAATCCATTTTCCAGTACTGGAAAATGAATTTTAATAATAAAAATACTAGTACTTAATTACAACAATTACGTAAATAAGCATATGAATAAATGTGTCACTTTATCTGTAAATCCATTTTCCAGCAAGTAGACCTCTATCGAGGAGAAAATTCGAATTGCGTTATGTATTTTGCAACACTTGTGTTTTATATTGAAAATGTAAACTGTTACCACTTTCCAGCGTCACAATTTTGGAAGCAGCAGTTTTTTAATAATAATAATAATTATTATTATAATGACACAAATAAGCAGATAAATAAATGTATCACCTTTTTCTGTAAATAAGTTTTCCAGCAAGTAGACTTTTATAGAGAGAAAAATCTGAATTGCGTTTTATATTTTGCAACACGTCTATTTTATGTTGAAAATATACACAATACTTTTCAGTGTGAAAATTTTTGGAGAAACAGTTTTCAATAATTAATAACAATATTAGTAATCGTAATAATTACGCAAATAAACATATAAATAAATACACCACTGTCAGGTTCTGAGAAACATCTGCTATTAGAACTGAGGTTCTATATTATTTTTGTCTTAATATATTATATATTGTATGGGCAGTGTACTGGAATTTCAAAATAACAGCCTTTCTTTACCTAAAACTGGATATAAGCCGGTGAAAATGTATAGATGGTATGAAGGGGAAAAAAGATAGTTGGAGAGGGGTGTGCACAAGCTTTTGAGATGTCTGTGGAAGATGGGAAGATAAAAGCATTCCACGAACGAAGAAAAGAGCTTGAAATGGGAGCCAGGTAGAAAACCCCGGAAGGATTACGTTGAGAAGGAGCAAGGGGTTGCGGGAAGGCAGTCTCTTCTGCTGAGATAGTCAGTTTTGGAGCGTAGCGCGCAAAGTGGACTTGTGTTCCTGGGGAGAGCTCTTAGAGATAGAGCGTAGGGTTCAGTTGGAACCGAGAGCGCCAAGCGCAAAGTCAGTTGCTGTGTATAGCTCTTAGAGATAGAGCGTAGGATTGAGTGAGGCTCGGAGAGCTTAGGCTTAGAGCACATAGGTGTTGGGAGATCGAGATTGATCTCCGGAAAGCTAATTTAAAGTGTGTAGAGTGAGAGTGATTTAACGTAGTTTAACAGTACATAGCCAGCATTTACTGTGTTCAATTTAATGTTGAACCGGATCATCTATATCCGAGTTTGTAAGTGTAAATAGTGTTTTGTTATTGTGTAAATAGTGTGTAAATAAACTGTTAATTTAGTTAATTGAAAGCGTTGGTTTTCATTTAAACAATCTTCTCAGTGCGTGACCGATATCACGTAATCATATCGGTGGTGTGGTGGCAGCATATAAATAATAAGGATTTTCTTCGAAGTTGTGCGGACTAAGAGGAAACTCCGACAACTACTGTATCTGTAAATAATATTTTCCAGCAAGTAAACTTCTGTACAGGAGAAAATTCTAACTCCGTTTTATATTTTGCAACACTTATATTTTATCTTGAAAATCTAGATTGTTACAACTTTTCAGCGTGGCAAATTTAGAAACGACAGTTTTTCAGTAATAATAATAAGCAAATAAATAAATGTGTCGTTTTCCTTTAAATCCATTTTCCAGCAAACAGACATTTCTAGAAGTGGGGAGGGAGGGGAGGGGAGGATTCCAAATTGTGTTTTATAAATTGCTACACTTGTATTTTATGTTGAAAATATAGACTGTTACCACTTTTCATCGTTTAAATTTTGGAAACAACGGTTTTTCAGTAATAATAATAAGCAAATAAATGTACCGCTTTTCCTGCAAATCCATTTTCCAGCAAGTAGAGTTTTGTAGAGGGGAAAATCCTAATTACGTTTTATATTTTGCAACACTTGCATTTTATGTTGAAAATATGAATTGTTACCACTTTTCAGCGTGATAGTTTTGGAAATAACAGTTTTTCATTAATAATAATAAACGAATAAATAAATGTGTCGCTTTTCCTGTAAATCTATTTTTCAGCAAGAAGACTTTTGTAGAGGGGAAAATCTTAATTGCGTTTTATATTTTGCAACAATTGTATTTTATGTTGAAAATTATACACTTACCACATTTTTAGCATGAATATTTTGGAAGCAGCAATTTAATAATAATAATAATTGTTACTCAACAAAACAAATAATAAATGTGTCACATTATCTGGAAATCCATTTTCCATCAAGTAGACTTCTGGAGCGAGCAAAAATCCGAATTGTGTTTTATATTTTGCAACACAACATCTCGAAAATGTAGACTGATACCACTTTTAAGCGTGAAAATTTTAAGAACAACAGCTTTTCAAAATAAAATAAATATACACAGACTTCTACTGTGAGGTAAAATCCGAATTGTGTTTTATATTCAACAATTGCGTATCATATAAAAATATAATATAGACTAATACCATATTTTAGAGTAAAAATATTGGTATCGACAGTTTTCTCAAAACGAAATAAACACACAAATAAATAAATGTGCCATTTTTCTTGTAAATCCGTTACCCAGCAAACAAACTTTTGTTGTGAGAAAATTTGAATTTCGTTTTTTATTTTGTAATATCTATATTTTATGTTAACAATATAGACTCATACCACTTTATAGAATGAATTTTTTTTAAGAAGCAATATTTAAAAATAAGTAAATAAATACATAAACAAACAAATAACTAAAAATTCATGCATGGATATCAATTGTATTTATCTAACAGTGTGCTAAGCATTTGAAAGAGCAACAGTGTATTTTTTAACATACTGTTAAAATTTAAACTTCATGATGGTATTAGCTGTCGTATTACTTTTCAGCACGCAATTAAAAGCTAAAAAATTATAATTTCATTAAAATATGTAATCAAATTTTAATATCTATTTTGGCTCTCAATTTTTTGTATACTTTTTTTTCAAACATATCACACGACCCTGTACAAGAAATTTTAAATATTTCAAATCTTAGACTTCATATAAAGGTGTTAATGGCTTGCATATCGAAAAACGGGAATGTATTAAAGATTCATATTTTGATATACATATATAAACTAAAATGTATGCATTATTAATAGAAATGGATTAACTTGCATTACTATTAGCTCACAGCATTATTATTGTTCTAGGTATTATTTAGCTGAAAGTTTCTAAATTGGGATCTAATAAAAGAAAACTGTTTTAAATTTTCTTCACATTTTTTCTTGAATTCGACAAACTTTGTTGACTATCCATTAGGTATTATTATTATTATTATTATTATGGGATATAATATATTGGAGAAGTAAAATATACAGAAGTAAATCGTTACTTTAGAAAAAAGATTTACTTCCCTATTTTATTATTACTGTTTGAAAATGTTTTCTTAGACGCATGGTTTCATTTTTCATGGCTGATTGAAGTGATAAACGAAAAATAAACCACTATATTTTATTTTAAACCAGCTACAACGTGTAAAATGTGGAGACCTCTCATTAGTGTTTCTATGCCAGTGTCATAAAAAGCGCTACAGGAAGACAAAAAAGTTGGGACAATGGCATCTAAATCGGGACATAAAAATACAGAAGACCTTGTGAACACAGAACCTTTCCATAACGCAATCCTGTATTAAACGTAAAAACTTCATTGTTTCTGGGCAAAAATAATACCATGCAATCTGCTAAGACAACGCGTGTTTAAAATGGATTTTTTCCCCTTGCGGTTCCGTCTTGGCAGGTTTCATTACACTAAATAAGCGCAGCTGAAAATGTTTAATTGAAAATTGATAGCATTCGAAAAACCTATATTCCGTATTGAGAAAACTGATTATTTCACTGTGAAAACTATTCGAAAGCGTTTCCGAACATCAGTAGCACCAACAGAAACTTTTTCTTTTATAAATGCGTCTTTAAAACTCGAAAATATATTAGTTTCTGTGGTTTCTAAAGATAAGAGCACTTTTCGGAATTATGGGTAACTCGGAAAAGGTTATTCATTTTTTAAGATTTCGTTCATCTGACGAAACCCTATTCGTCTCACTCCTCTGTCTGTCTGTCCATCACAGAGCCCGTTCTCAGAAACTATATAATGTTGGAGACTTGAAATTTTGCATTCTTATAGCTGCACACCTCACATCAAACGACAAATCATAAAATTTTAATAAAGTCTTATATTTACCCCTCTGGGCTCTAACTTCTGTATTTTAAGCAATTTTTCTAACTTAGCACCTAATAAAGGTTGGAAATGTGAAATTTTGCATACTTATAGCAGAACACTTGCGATCACACGAAAAATCATAAAATTTTCAAAAAGGTCTTATATTATTTACTCCTCCGGACTCTAACTTCTGTATTTTTAGAAATTTCTCTAACCTCCACCCTTTTCACTCGTTGTGCACTTTTCTAACTTTTGCCGACACTCCTTTGACAACGCTTTCATATTATGCACCATAGCCGTACATATTTTAGTTCCAATTTTTACCGCCAGGGTGCGCCTACCTATCTCGGGTTCTATGGGCCCGATCCCCTCGACTAATATATCTACGAATAGTTTGTAAAACGGAGTTTTGTTCAATTACAGGTTTGTTTAGAAGAGACTGCGCCCCTTTGTTGCGAAATGTGGAACTAACAGATTTTACAAAAGGTTAAAGTGTTTTGAAAGGAATATTAAACGAAACCGTCTGTGCGATCTGTGATCACACTTACCCACTTGTTTTCTTTCGTGGTTATATATTATGTATATCTTCCTAAAATTAAGAAACATTTGTCTTTTTTTTTTACCGTGAATATAAACAACAAATCCAATATAACCTTGGCCAATAGTGACTTGAAATATTGGGTGTTACCCTTTTGCCAAGGCTTTACTAATGTTGGGAAGAAATAATTTTCCATTTCTTAATCAATATTTTTCCAATATTGGCAGCTCATTGCAAATATTTCCAATGTAAAACTAATATTTCTATAACAATGGCTTTTCATGGTAAATATTTCTAATGTAAAGCTATATTTAACAAATAATTTTATTTCTTTGAAATTATTTCCGAAAAATACAATATTGACTCAATATTGTAGTCCAATATAACTAATATTGGCTTGAAGTATAGAGATGGATACCATATGATAGACCAGAAAAAGGGAGAAACTGGCAAGAAAGAAAGAAAAAAGAAAAAAAAAACTATATCCATAAAATTGAAATAAGAGTTTTAGATTAATTCATTAAATTTATAATATTTTAAATAGATACACGCTTATGAATTGTTTTGTAGAATTCAAATTAAAAATATATCCAAAATGCGTAAAAATATACTGGTTATCAGGTGTTAAATAATCATAACAACAATATAACTAATAATGGCTTGCAGTGGAGAGACATGCTTCCAACTCTGGAATGGCCTTCGGCACTCCACCAGAGCTTCCAAATTATACTTTTAAGCCGTGCATTGTTTCGAAATTCATCCTTAGTTCATTTTCATATTTAGTTGGAGGTTACGCGCGGCGGCGTTGCACGCCGCATTGGCACTCCTTAAGCACCGCGATGTTATGCCAGTGCAGAGATGGATACTATAGTCAGGACAGAAAAGGAGAGAAATTAAAAAAGAAAAAAAAAAACTATATCCATAAAATAAAGAAGAGTTTTTAATTAACTCATTAAATGCGTACACGCTTATTAATTGTTTTGTATAAATCAAATTAAAATTATTATCCAAAATCCGTAAAAATATACTGGTTATCAGATATTAAAATACCTTTAAAAGGCACCAGCGCGTGCCATTCTGACAGACTGCGAACATTTAATTAGAGCGAAAGGATAGGAAATGATGTAATGTTCACGTCGGAAGTGTCGGCCGCATTGTGGTCTGGATAATTGAACTAGCCTCCGCAGCTGATTGCTGTTGATAAAAATTATTTCTGGGAAATTGTGCTACTTGCCGCAGACATTGTTGCAGCGAGATAACGACCATTTACTTGATATTATTGATTGTTACATGTAATTGCAGTAAAGTAATTGGTTAAAATGTTGATGCTAAGCCCATTAATAAAATTTAAAAAATCTTAAGGGGAGGCTTTACTAGTTTGGCCTAAAATGTACGTGATTTTTTTTTTTGCTTTTTTTTTTTTTCTTTTTTTGCTTGCAAAGAAAATAAATATCACCTTTGGACTTTTTGCATTATATTTATTGACATTTCACTTATATATTTAAATATTTTGCTGAAAGAAATGAATATAATACCTTGTGCAACTGCAAATGCGCATCATGAATTTCCAATCGGGTGACCGTTTTTCTCCGGTCCAAGCATCTCAGATGAACTTGGTCACCCTATTATGACATATAACTGCGCAAAAACTACCCAACCGAAGGGTTTGGAATTTAATGTATATAATCGTTACAGAATTTTGTCGTGTCATTTCAAATTTTATGAAAATCGAATCAAAACGTAAAAATATATGAGTAAAAGTTTTCTGCATTCTGTTAAATCCTATCATACGTCATTAATTTAACGATATCCCATGATATGTAATGATTCTAGGTTGCCATGGTGAATTACGTCCTATTTAAGATGTAGTCCTATTATTTCCGTATTACTGAATTTAATTGATATAATCGTAATAAATTTTGTATTCATGCATTTTTGCATGAGAGTGCGACAGTCATTGTACCAAGATATGAATATTTTAAAAACTAGTTACAGTACGAACGCAACTCATTTGCGATGTTTGACGTACAATTTCCGACTTGTTTTACCTTTTGCGAGCTCTAAAAATTATTTAATCAATGGAAATTATGTTTTTCGGTGGTATGAGCTCTAGAAAAAACGATTAGCTTTCTTTTAATTAAAGAATGAAGGAACTCGATCCAATAGTTCAATAAAAAACAGGATTTCGAGAAAAATAAATTTAAAACTTTACAATAGTGTTAAGTTCGACGAGCGGTATTACATTCAATGAGCAAAAAATACCCTAAAGAATTGAAATATAACGAAACCACTTTAGGGAAACAATCTATACATATAAGGGATGCATAAAATACAAAATAAAAAAAATCGAAATTTTTGATCTATGGAAATGGGCTTTCAAAGTAACGAAAATTCTTGCAAGCATGTAGTTGTCTTTTCTGAAATGCTTCAACAAACTTAGGGGGATGATAGTTCTCATGAAGACGAACAAAAAATGCAATGGAACATGGGGTCGCAAATGACGTTTAAGAGGCTACTTCAGTTAAATGAAAAGACGCATTCGCTAATGCTAATCTTATGGAAGAAATTTATAAAGATATCTCGGTCGCATTTCAATATTTTAAATTGATTTCTTTTGCATTGAATAGTTGAGATCGATCTGTATGCAGGCCGATTTTTGCTTTTTCGATTTTGATTGCAGGTATTTTTTATGAGGATGCTTTTACTTTCGAAACCTGTTCCGAAAATGAAAGTGTATGAATAAGAAATACCTGTAAACAAAATCAAAAAAGTAAACAACGGCCTTTGTACAGATCAATCTCAATTATTAAATGGAGAAGAAATCATTTAAAAATATTGAAGTGCGATCGAGATATCTTTATAAATTTCTTCCATAGGACTAGCATTAGCGAATGGGTCTTTTCGTTTGACTAAAGTAGCCTCTTAAAGGATGAAAATTAAGAAAATGCGTCTGTAAATGGACAAACTGAGACAAGAAAGAAACACTCCAGAAAATTATTTATTGCACAGAATAGGTACAACACAGCTCATGATGTCCAGAGAAAACAAATATTTAACAGCAATTGTTCAAAGTGTCGACCGCGGACATTATTACACAGAGTACATCTACGGAGGAACGACTGGCGTACACGCTCAAATTTGCATACGTGGAATCCTGCTCACAGATTTGTTTCACTTTCTTCCAAGTTTTTGTTATCTCTTTCTGACCGGATATGTGTAAAGTGAAAGGAAAACCAGCTTCGTGCTACTAGCCAGTTCTGCAGAAAAGCAGCATGCGAGATTTCGATATTTTTATTAGTTTTACGATTTTTCACCCTTTAAACGTCATTTGCTACCCCATGTTCCATTGCATTTTTTGTTCGTCTTGATGAGTACTATCATCCCCCCCCCCCCCCCATGTTTGTTTAAGCATTTCAGATAGACCCTGTATAGATTTCTGATTCGGAACGGGATATGAGAAGAACTAAGAAAACTGTGTCTTCTTCCAATAAAACGGAATGTCTCCTTCTTTTGATTTTCTAACTACACTAGACGACAGAATTAACGTATCAGTATCAGTTTGAGCTTGCAGAACAATAACTGTTTATATATATTAAATACATATATTTTATATTAAATACGTTTTTAAATGCTCCTTAAAAATGCTGAAAATTGCAAATAACTCTTTTTTACACATTCATAAAACTTTTTTTATATGTGCATGGAATTTTCAGGCATTAGTGAATATTCAAGTGTTTTAAAATCGAACAGTTTTTTTTTTTTTTTTTTTTTTTTTTTTTTTTTTTTTTTCTGTAAGTGTATTTGCATTATGAGTTGTAAGTAAGCAATCATTCTCCAGTGAAGAAACTTCCCTGACAGCTGTGTCTCTAAAACCAGTTTAAAAAAAGGATCATTTTATAGGATATAGAAAAATGCTGTATGATTTTTTAGTATCCGAATAACTGGACATTTTGTGCAATTAAGAATGAAAATGACTTCATGAATATACTAGAAAGTGGCCAGTTTGGATTAGAGAAAAAAAAATTGCAAAAAACGAAAATAAAAATAATTATCTTGAATTTATCCGTCGAGATATCTCGCAATATTCGGCCAAGTAGCTTTCAGTATTCGGCCAACCGAATGTTCGGAAAAAGGGCTGAATACCGAATATTCGTCAGATCCCAACATATCAAATGGAGAAAGAGTTGTTTAACGCTAACTTCAATCACACCATCCCTTATATGAATTCTTTTGTTCCTATTTTAAGTGTTACAACAACGTTTTTCCTTGACAGGTGAACTTCGTTAAAAGCCAATTAAAAAAGATGCCAATTAAAAAAAAGACGATTTTTTAAAAGAAACATTGTCTTACAACAGTAAAAAAAAAAAAGCATAAACCTAAATGATGCAATAGCGGGAAGGGGAAAAGTTACGTTTAGAAACATCATCGACAATGTACATACGACATACTTTTTATACTTTTTTAATGCTTATTATCCCGTGAAAGTTTCTATTTAGTTGGAATAAATTTCTTCCCTTTTTGTCTGGATTTATCGATCATTAGTTTTTTCTCCCAACAAAGTTTTTCTTTGCAAATAATTTTAATAATCAATTTTTACCTGGCTGAAAAGTTGTCCAAAACTCGGTTTTATGTATTATATTAAAAAAGAAGAATTCAAAAGTGTTTCTGTTATTTCTTTCTTTCATTTTTTAGAATTAAGGTGAATGTTTGAAACTGTTTATCAGCATCTATTTGAGTTAAAAGCATTATATGTTATTAATTATCATTAATGAAACTAATTTTCTTTTATCGAATAACTCCTATTCATGGAAAAATGTCAGCAACGAAAAAAATATTCATAAAAAAGTAATTGCTTTTAATAATTGTTAGTAACTGTTTTACTTTTTCGCATACTTTGATAGTTTTATTTAGTTATTTTATAGGTAAATAATTAACTTAAAGTTACCGCATATATGTATTTTTTTTCTTTTTATGTTCATGTAACAATGATCAATCTGTAGTCACATATTTTCGTTTTACTTCTCTTTTTTTTTTGTGTGTGTGTGTTTACTCTTCTTAAGGGGCTACTTCAGGCACGCAAAAAAAGTATCTCGTTTGCATTTCAATTTTTTTTTTTTTGCCCTTATTGGATAGTTGAAGTCGATTTCTACAAATGCATTTTTTACTTTTTCGATTTTGTTTGCATTTTTTTTTTTTTTTTTTTTTTTTTTTTTAATGACGATGTTTTTATTTTCGAAACCGGTTCCGAAAGTGAAAGTGGCCTCATTAAAAATATCTGTAAACAAAATCGAAAAAGTAAAAAACGGCGTTTGTAGGGATCGACCTCAGCTATCCAATGCCCCCTCCCCAAAAATAAAAAATAAAATAAAATAAAATAAAATAAATTATTTAAAAATATTCAAATGCAAACGAGATATCTTAAAAGATTTCTCCCATTGAATTATCCTTAGCGAGCGGGTGTTTCGTGTGACTGATTAAAGGATGTTTATTTCATTTTTAGTTAACAAAGCATTTCTAAAATCTATGCTTAATTAATATTTCATGTGTTAACATCTTAACGAATTTCACAAACTAAAGTAAGACGAAAATAAATAAAATTAGGTACATATTTTAGATATATTTTGCCTACTGAAAAAATCGAGACACATCCAATAAGAATACAGAAAAAAGAAGTTTAAAACGTTAATTTCCTGATGAGATATTCTAAAATGAAAAATGCATTCCGTACTCATATGTTTAACATTTGCGAGGGGAATTCGAGACCTGACTCAACCGCTTCGCAACAAGCGCCCTTTACCGAATATTTAATCTTTTATCACCGGTTTTTAAAAGCAGAAATTCATGCCGAATTAAATCGCAGAAATCTTTTAATTAAGTAAGATAAACTTTCAATTAAATGTTACTGGTAGGAATAATCCAGTATTCTGAGCACTTCATCCGTCACATATGTGCTACACGATAATGCATGAGCAGATATTCAGTTTCTATATTAAATGTTTCACATTAAATGGACGATAATGTTCAATATTTCTCCAACTTGTCTCCTATAAGTGTAAGAAAATTCTGAAAACATATATCTTTCCCTGTTAAACTATAACACATATTTCTCACTTTTTTTTCGAGGTTAACGGGGAAGATCATAGCAATAAAAAGCATAAAGGAATATGAAGTAAAAAGAAAGGGGAGGATATGAAAAAAATAAAGGATATGAATTTCAAAAGAGTGGAATAAAAGAAAAATATATTTTTTGAAGAAGTTTAAATTTAGGATTTTTGATAGTGAAGTATTGCGAATAATTCGATGTTTTTTTTTTAAAGAACAAAGAAAGAAAGGAAAGAAAACTTATAAAAAGGCAGAGGAACTCGTTCAAAATGAAATACCTCTACCCCCAACTTGCTTTCATCCGCTTTACTATAAAATGGTATTAAAATAGCTTAGGATAATGATTAATTTAGCATTATTTTTAAAATATAATTTTTATTTAACTCTTACGTTTTCCTTCATTTCAATTTTAAAGGCAAATAGAAAATAGCTTATTATGCATGGATTAAACAGTTTTCATCTTCCTTGCATATTATAGATCATATATTTGTATGAGTTTGAGTAATATTTAAATATTTGAAAATAAAATTAAATAATATAAGTTTTGCCACCTTTAAAAGTTACATTTTTAGTTAAAAATTTTATAAAAAGTGAAAGGAAAGGAAAAAAAAAACTGTTATATTGTAAAACGTCATCAACAAAAAGCAACTGAGAAATTTTATTTTATTTTTTATCACAACTGTCTCATTAATGTTTCTGTTAGCCAGTATGATAAAGTATACAATGTATAGTATACAATACTATGCATAGTTCTCGCCCTTTTTTACTCTCTTTTATTATTACATGCTTTCTTTTAACTTACAATGATGTTTGTGTGTGGCAGCAGAGGCGTCGCGATGGGGAGTTATGGGGGGGGGGGGCTCCCCCTCCAATATATGTGAACTTGGGAAATTTGAGCTATTCTAGATTTTTGAAATACTTTTCTTAAGAATTTTTTTATTGTTTTGCTGACTACCTTTCTGAGTTCTGTAACAGTAAACTAGTTAGATTTTATTAGATGTAAATTTCCAACTGGGCGAAAAATGTCCTATACTAGATTAATTTTGTTAAAATTAATCTAGTGAAGTTACATTAAAAAAAAAAAATACAAAAAGCAGCCAGACTCAATTTGTCATTGTGTTTTTCTGTGCTACGAAAATATCATACATCTACCAGACCCGAATTTCCCTACTTGTGTACATCAACAGTATCTCTAATCTATTTCCTCCAAAAATTTGTTCCTTTCTCAAAAATCTGAAAATATCATGAGGCTATTTTCATATGAAGTACGACTATGACTCGTACACAATAGAAGACAAACACTTTTATTAAATGAACCAATAATTATAATTTTTATGTTTTTAGCTTCAGTATTTTTCTTTGGAAAGAAATTTTTTTTACGTTATAAGTATCATTATCATTAAACACACATTGCACATATCATTTTAGTTGGAAAATAAAGAAATTTGTTCCAAGTTGGGACATTTTTGAATTATAAGCTGGGAAATTTTGAATTCTCCACCCCCCCACTCCCCCCCGAAAAAATATTTGTAGCTACGCCCCTGTGTGGCAGTCAAATCTTGTAGTTCATTTTTCACCCACTTCCTGTTGACACAGAACTTTAAAATTTGGAATGTATATGTATTCCTGAGAGCAATACATGAATTGGACATTAATTTTTTTTTTATTATTTGATCCCTAAGGGGAGCAACGGGGGTCAAATTTGCTTAATTTTTACGTTTAATTTCCTATGGAGAAATCAGCTCAGCTTGAATAATGGGTATTTTTTGAAAAGTACTAATGACAGGATGTGCACAATAGCGCCAAATTTTAGCCAACTTGGCAAAATATCATCAAATTTTGGCCAACTTGGCTAAATATCGCCAAATGTGGCGACAAAAATAAGTTGCTATATAAGAAGCCAACTTGGCGATAGCTGGCAAATTTAGCAAAATTCCCTTTTAAATCCATTAATCTTCTATAATCGAGCTCACCGAAATTTAATTTAAACTCCGTGCACTTAAGGGTTTTTTCAAGACTTTTCTACTTTTTAGTGCATTTAAAAAAAAAAAAAACATATTTTCTACATTTTTTTAAATTTTAATGAAAGCGTGTTTTTAATTTAAAAAAATTTACATTTATATTTATTTAACCCAATTTGATTCATGTATGTAAAGATGGAATTTTGCAGTGGATTTTTCATTCACTTTCTGATACGTTAAAATTATAAAAAATTTGTGAATAAGTATGCGTCTGGTGACAATACAACATTTTAATATTTTTAAAATTTAATTATAAACTAATAAATTAATGTTAAGCCATTCGCCAGTGATAAATCGCCAAATATTCTTTATGGGTACAACTACATACGAGTTAAAATAATAACAATGGAGTTAATGATTTAAAAAACTATGCTCACTAAAATTTGCCAAATGGTTGTGAAAAGGTAACAATGACTATTTCAAACACTAAAAAGCAGAAAATAAAATAAAAATAAAAAGTGTAATAATTTAATGTGTGTGTGTGCGTGTTCTTATTTTCCTAGTAAAGGAGTCAAATTACTATTAAAAGTCAAACAAATGCAAAAAATTCATAATTTTAGACTCTTCATACCATACTATTTTTAATTGCTATAAGGTGTAAGATTAAAACTTTAAAAACAGTGAAAATAATTTTATTCGACTGTTTACATGTTTCGATTCTACCAGAGTCATTTTCAAAAGAAAAAAGAAGTATTCCAAAAATGCATGATTTTCATATTTTGCACGCGATTTTTTTAATTTTACTTGGTTCTTTATAGATCGTGCATTTTTGGAATATTATTACAAGGCGTTAATTTTTTATATATTTACACTTTATATCTTCGAAAACATGCACTTTAAAACTACATTTTTCGTTAGTGATAATAAAATAAAATATGTTTTTATATACATAGTGTTAAGTATATGCTTTATGAGTATACGCTTTATATATTTATTATTTGCCAACATTTCTATCAGCTATACCTTTATTGAATTTACAGTATAAATAGTAACTTTGTTTCGAAGTAAAAGAAAATAGTAATTTTTTGTTGATAAAAGTCATATGAAAGTGTTTGTATTTATAAATTCAGACCTTAAAAAATAATTATTCTGCTTTTTAGCTTATTTAATTTGTATCTGATCGATTTTAAAATGTTTCTTTCCTTTTATTTTAGGTGAGTACCATTTAAGAATAATGTTTAAAGGGTGAGCAAAGAAAATTATTTGTTGTTGTTGTTGTTATTCAGGTAACTAATGTGATAAAATAATCCACTTTTATATTTATCATGTTTACTCCCAATTATTTTCATACCAGTAACTTACCATCAATTGACTTTTATGAGATTATATTGTATTTACCGCTTCTAAAACTATTTAAAACGGTCATTACAAATATTAAGGCTGTTTTTTAATCCAAAATGGCTATTTCCTGGCACTTTTTTTCGCAAACAAACCAAACTGGCAGGTGCACTTATTAAAATACAATTTAATAAAACTAGTTTTTTTTTTTTTTTTTTTTTCAGTAAAGGCCGAAGATTTTTCAGAAAATGCTATCAAAATTAGCATTCTGGGCAAATTTGAGGGGCGCGAAAGCTCAGAAAGAAAAAACTGCCGTCCTGATACAACAATTGTTTATAACCCAAAATGCAATTCATTTATCGGTTCGCTTTATTGAGCACGGAATTTTATTATTATCATTATTCTTTAAACCTCGAAAAAATGCAAAAATAACGTAATTTTATACACTTCATATTTTGGGAAATACATACTTTAAAAATACTTTTCTTTTTCATTTTTTTAACTCTTAATAAAGTAACGCATGCTTCATAAATAAATATCTTTATTTAGTTTAGAATATAAAAATGTATTAAAATAGCAATTAAAGCCTTTGTGCAGGAATATTGAAATGCAGTAAACCAACGTTTAAAATGCACAAGTAATGCGTGAAAAAGCAGCAAACAGCTGTTTCGAATCTACAGCGAGATTCTTCTTCAGTGCAAGAGAGGGAAAAAAGGAACAGCGTGCTAGAAAAAGCAAGGCTGAGCAAATACCCTATGTGGGTAGCGAAAGCGCCAGAAACAACCAATGAGAGAGAAGCAGTGGAAACGACTGGGTGGACAAGTAGCGATATCTACCGGAAAAGGAGAGAAAATGAAACCAAAAAAGAGGAAATTAAATTAATGCATCTCTTGCCAGTGTGGCCTTTCTTATATTGGCCAGACTAAACGTGCTCTTAGATTTCGTTTAAAAGAGCATGAAGGTTATGTTAAAAATCAGGAGCTCAAACGTTCTTCTATTGCTCAACATTCTTGGTCTTCTCAACATAGGTTCGATTTTTCCTCAGCCACCATTATCCAAAAATGTTCTTCTAACCTTGATCTTGATTTTTGGGAAGCTTACCACATCATTAAAAATTCTCACTCTTTAGTCAATGACTTATCTAGTACTCCAGATTTTCCAAGTATTTGGAAAGCATTAATTTAATTTCCTCTTTTTTGGTTTCATTTTCTCTCCTTTTCCGGTAGATATCGCTACTTGTCCACCCAGTCGTTTCCACTGCTTCTCTCTCATTGGTTGTTTCTGGCGCTTTCGCTACCCGCATAGGGTATATAAGGCAGCGCGTCTCTGTCTATCATTTTGCTCAGCCTTGCTTTTTCTAGCACGCTGTTCCTTTTTTCCCTCTCTTGCACTGAAGAAGAATCTCGCTGTAGATTCGAAACAGCTGTTTGCTGCTTTTTCACGCATTACGTGTGCATTTTAAACGTTGGTTTACTGCATTTCAATATAAAAATGTATTTTTATTTAAGAATTTAAAATAATTAGTAGATTATTTATGATAAAACGGATGCGGAAGCTGTTAAATTTAATTCCCCAGATGTTCTTCGGCAACTGCTAAAAGTGATTAATAAAATAAAAGAAAGAACTTGTTACTAAACACAGATCATTTTAACAAGCAAATTTACGAACTGTTTCTTTACTTCCGCATTTGATAATGAGTGCTATTACAGACCACTTGAGTAACTCTCTAAAGCATATGTTCTAATAACTAAGATTTCATCACTAATATGTAACTAAAAGGAACATCTGAACATTTTGACTGTTGCCAGACACCTTTAATTATTATATATTTTTTTCTACGCTGCGAATATGTGTTTTAGCAGCTTTATGTATTATCACTCTTAATCATGTAGCCTCTCTGTTAAGACGGAGTTTCTTATACTCCAGTAATATGTTTAATTATAAGTATTTAAAGCTAAAAGTTGAATCTTTCTTTATCGTAAAAACACACAATACTAATTCATATTACATTATATCTTCCCATGGATTTAGCGATTCATATTAAGCTCTCAAAGGATACTTCAAAGGATAAATAATGCTTCACAAAATAAAATAAAATAATTTCTTCAAGAAGCTTTTGGATAAATCCCTGACCACGCCACACCGATGAAGTTATACGTCATCGCGATATTGATGAATCCCAGGTAAGAGCATTTTACCTATTTCCATTTCAAAAGCAGCATAGCCACAAGAGATTTTTTTCTAATTGTTTAAATATGAGACAGCGAATTCCTGCTATCGAGAATGGGGTGCTTTTGGCTTAATAGGCCACTTAAACTCCAACAAAAAGATTAATGAGACAGATAAAGTGCTCATGTTTAGCGAAAAAGAAGAAAAATTTTATATAGTGGCTTAGATTATAAATATTAAAAGTATTCATGTTCTGAATAAAAAAAAAATAAAAAGATGCTGCATTGAATAAAATAATGAATGTTATTGTACCAGAAATATTAAGGTGAATGAAAAAGAAACATTTATATATTTATGTTTTATGTAATGAACATTTAAATAATTAGTGAATGAACAATTTGTTGGTTGTGAGTAATAATAATAATAATAAAAAAAAGAAATCGTTCATTTTACAGTAACTAAATAAATAAAAAGGAAATAGGTTCGTCGCATATATAAATAAGAGTAAACATGGCAGGGATAAAAGACGTCCAAATTGTCGAAAAATTAAATTCGCATAATTACTCAAATTGGAAATTTCGCGCAGAAATGATTTTAATAAAAGAAGAATTGTTTGATGTAATAACACAAAATCCCCCAGATCCAATTACCACGGACTGGACGAAGAGGGACCGTAAAGCACGTGCAATTATCAACTTGAGTATTGAAGACTCACAGATCGTGCATGTAAAGCACTTAAACACTGCCAGAGAAACCTGGCAAGCTTTAAAAACAATTCATGAAAGGGCTAATCTCTCAAGCAAGTTATATTTGCTGAGAAAATTATACGGAGCAAAACTCCCAGAAAACGGCAATCTAATAAAACACATTACACATATTTTAGAACTTGTTGATAAACTTTCAGCCATAGGCGAAACTATTAATGATTCGCACATTTCAGCTCTGTTACTTTGTTCATTACCACCTAGCTACAACACCTTAATTATAGCCCTCGAGGCCCGTCCAGAAAATGAACTTAATTCAGAGTTTATAAAAGGAAAACTCACTGATGAATATACAAGACGTTTAGAAAACACAGATCAGAGCGAGAATTCCTCAAAAGCGTTTAAAACGCATAAAAAGTTTCCGGCTGAACACTATAATAAAAAGGACAAACAGTGCACATACTGTAAATTAAAAAACCATACATACAGAGAGTGCTGGCATCTTAAGAACAGAAACACTTACTCACCGTCACAAAAACAACAGCCGCACAAATCCAAGTATTACACATCATCGTTATGTTATGAAGACGCAAACAATTATAGAGAAAACAAAAACCGTGAAACAGAACCAATTCGGATTAACAAAACACAGGGCAATTCAGGAAAACGCAGCGACGCAGCTTTTTTAGTCCAGAAACCAGGAAAACAAACCTGGATAATCGACTCAGGTTCATCGACACACATTCTAAACAGTAAAGATGCATTCACTAAGTTTAACGACACTGAAAAGACGACAGTCATCATTGCCAATGGCAAAACACTGAATTCACACGGTACAGGTGAAACGACATTTAAAACAAAAACATCCGATGGAGGAATAAACACAATCACATTAAAAGAAGTATTATACGTACCAGAATTAGAATCGAACCTCATATCGGTAAGCAAAGCAACACAGAATGGCTATAAATTAATTTTCGATAAAGAAAAATGCACGTTATCCCGAAACGGGAATATTTATCTTGAAGCAAGAATGAAAAATAATTTATATCAAGTCGAATTATTAGAAAGCGCTGAAACTAATAAAGTAAACATTGCACATGAATGTAAAAATAAAAATTGCATAGAAGTTTGGCACAAACGACTTGGCCATCGTAACTATAATGCGATAAAAGAATTAATAAATAAAAACTTAGCAGACGGTATAAAAATAAATAACTGTAATCATAATGCATTGTGTGAAATATGTATCCAAACAAAAATAAGTGATGCCCCATATCCGAAATCAACAAACTGTCCCAAAACAAGCAAAGTGCTCGATCTGATACACACGGACGTGTGCACATCTATCGGTACACCTACTATCGGGGGAAAAACAATGTTCGTCACTTTTATAGACGACTATTCAAGGTTCACAGTAATTTACTTACTTTCGCATAAAAATGAAGTTCACGAAAAGTTAAAAGATTATGTAGCCATGGTGAAAACCCAATTCGGCAGATTCCCTAAAGCTATTAGATCCGATAATGGAGGGGAATATTTAGGTAAACAAACGGAAGAATACCTAAGGGCAAGAGGTATCCAACACCAGTTTACGGTACCATTTTGTCCGAGCCAAAACGGCGTAGCGGAAAGAAAGAATAGGTCATTATTAGATATGACTAGGAGTCTACTCTCCGAAGCAGGCTTACCTCAAAAATTCTGGGGAGAAGCCATAAATACCGCCAATCACCTGCAGAATAGGCTACCAACCAAAATAACAAACAAAACACCGTTCGAAATTTGGTTCAACCGAAAACCCACCTTACACTACCTGCGTACATTCGGCTGTAAAGCTTATGCCTATATACAGAAACATCAGCGAAACAAATTAGATGATAGAGCGCAGGAAGGAATACTTGTGGGGTATGACAACAAATCAAAAGGTTACCGTATATTTACAAAAGAAAACAAAATAATAATAGCGAGAACAGTTAAATTTATAGAAAATAGTGAAAACAACTTAAAAGAAAGCGAAGAGGTAGAAAACTCAGACAATGACAACAACTACATTCAAACAGAGTTAAGTAATTCGGACGAAGAACCAACCGCGTCCAAACAACCCGACGTAGAACCGAGAAGGTCTCAGAGGTCAAATAGAGGAGTACCACCCGACAGATACGTATGTCACGTAAAAACAAATGACACATTCGAACCAACCGATTTTTATGACATAGCAAACATGAACAACCCAGTAGAAAAAGAAAATTGGCTCAAAGCCGCTCAACAAGAAATCCACTCATTAAAGAAAAATAAAACTTGGGACTTAGTGGATCCCCCACCAAATAAGAAAATTATTGGTTGTAAGTGGATTTTTAAGAGAAAGTTAGATAATTTAGGAAATGTACAAAAATACAAGGCCCGTTTAGTAGCGAAAGGATATAATCAGAAGTACGGCGAAGATTATGATGAAACCTTCGCACCCGTAGTTTCACACACAACAATCCGCACATTTTTAGCCTCAGCGGCATACAAAAATCTTTCTGTTCAACACATTGACATCGACACTGCATTTCTTCACGGCGAAATAGAAGAAGAAATTTTCATGAAACAACCAGAGGGTTTTATAGAAAAAAATTGTGAAAACAAAGTGTGTAAACTGAATAAAACAATCTACGGCTTAAAGCAGGCAGCTAGAGCCTGGCACAAAAAGATCGCAGAATCATTAAAAAACATGAATTTTGTGCAAAGCACTGCTGACTCATGTTTGTTTACTAGAAAAGAAAAGGAAAATTTCACTTATATCATCGTCTACGTTGACGATATTTTAATCGCGAGTAAAAGTGAAATAATTAAAGATGTAATAAAACAATTGCAAAATGAGTACGGAGTAAAAGACTTAGGCGAAATAAGTCAGTACCTAGGAACCAACATAATCAAAACGAATGATGGTTACAAATTAAACCAAAAGTCAAAAATAGAAGATTTGGTTAGAAAGTTAAATTTAACAGATGCAAGACCTATTGGTACACCGATGGAAGTAGGTTTCTATAAATTAGAAGATAGCGACAATTTACTTCCGAACAATACAAAGTTTAGGCAAGCGATCGGTTCGCTCTTGTATATTGCCACAGTCACTCGACCCGACATTATGGCACCAGTAAATATACTTAGTAGGAGAAGTGCAACGCCACGCGAGAAGGATTGGAAAGCGGCAAAAAGAATTATTATTTACCTCAATTGCACAAAAAACCTATGCCTAACAATAAGCAAAAATAAACCACCAATACTCATCGCGTATGCTGATGCTGATTGGGCTGGGGACACTAAAAATAGAAAATCAACCACCGGCAATATTTTTTTTCTGGGTGATAATCCCATTCAATGGACTACAAAATTACAGTCAAGCATTGCATATTCTTCCGCTGAAGCGGAATATGTAGCTGCAGCAACGGCAGGACAAGAAATTTTATGGCTATTAAAACTGCTAGAAGATCTCAACTTGTATCAAGTAAAACCTATTTTACTTTACCATGACAACCAAAGCAGTATAAAGATGATAGAAAATGAAAAATTTTCGAAGCGGACAAAACATATTGATATCCGCTTTCACGCCATAAGACAATTAAAGGAGGATAAAATTATCGAATTAAAATATTGTCCCACGCAATACATGATTGCTGACTGCTTGACAAAGCCCACACCCAAACCTCAACTTTTGTGTGACATCAAGACTATGAACTTGTTACCTTATCCATCTGAGGAGATTAAGGAGGGGTGTTAAATTTAATTCCCCAGATGTTCTTCGGCAACTGCTAAAAGTGATTAATAAAATAAAAGAAAGAACTTGTTACTAAACACAGATCATTTTAACAAGCAAATTTACGAACTGTTTCTTTACTTCCGCATTTGATAATGAGTGCTATTACAGACCACTTGAGTAACTCTCTAAAGCATATGTTCTAATAACTAAGATTTCATCACTAATATGTAACTAAAAGGAACATCTGAACATTTTGACTGTTGCCAGACACCTTTAATTATTATATATTTTTTTCTACGCTGCGAATATGTGTTTTAGCAGCTTTATGTATTATCACTCTTAATCATGTAGCCTCTCTGTTAAGACGGAGTTTCTTATACTCCAGTAATATGTTTAATTATAAGTATTTAAAGCTAAAAGTTGAATCTTTCTTTATCGTAAAAACACACAATACTAATTCATATTACATTATATCTTCCCATGGATTTAGCGATTCATATTAAGCTCTCAAAGGATACTTCAAAGGATAAATAATGCTTCACAAAATAAAATAAAATAATTTCTTCAAGAAGCTTTTGGATAAATCCCTGACCACGCCACACCGATGAAGTTATACGTCATCGCGATATTGATGAATCCCAGGTAAGAGCATTTTACCTATTTCCATTTCAAAAGCAGCATAGCCACAAGAGATTTTTTTCTAATTGTTTAAATATGAGACAGCGAATTCCTGCTATCGAGAATGGGGTGCTTTTGGCTTAATAGGCCACTTAAACTCCAACAGAAGCATGTTCACATAGTTACTTAAAATATCTTAAATTTATCTGAAAAATCCTACTTTATCAACATTTTTCAGTCGCCTAAGCAAGCACATTATGAACCTAAACTCTTATACAGGGGGATAAAATAAAGGTTATGGCAATTATCTCTTAAAATGGTATAGAAAGGTACTTCATGTTACAAAAAGTACACAAATCAAGTACACTGCATATTTTGATATGGGTCAATATCTGAAAACTGGACAATTTCACTCCAGAATTTTTATTTTTGTCAATTAACGTACCAACTTCCAAATACAATTATATAATATGATACATTTTTTGCCATTTGAATGTTGTAGTGTTTTGAGATCAAGGATGTATATTTTATGCGTAGGATAAATTTTTATGAAAGAAAGTGTCTGTTAACATCATAATCAGTGTCTAATAATAGGGACTGAGATGATGTTTTTGTCTTAACAGCTGCACAGCCATTTTGTTGAATCATTTTGCACGCATGTAAATTATTAAATATGCTGTATGTTACATAAATAAAGTTGTAATAAGATTTTTTTTTATAAATAAAAAGTTAAATAAAGGGACATTAATGATACTATAAAAAATATTCATCCCTATTCAGAACAAAAACTAAATATTTCTAAATATGGAGCAAAGAAAAGAACAATTTACCTTCATCCATGGTGGCTAGTTGAATTTTAGTTACTGTTGCAATGGAAATAATTCTGCCAGCGCCACCTAGTATCTCTTAACCTAAACATATGTTTAGAGGGACTGAGATGATGGTCAACCTCATGGACAAATATATTTACTACTATATTTTACTACACAGTCTATACTAATAAAGAATAATTATATTTTCCCATACTGAATATATATAGGCATAAATATATAATATCAAAAGCTAATAATATTTATAAAAAATTTTACAGCATACATTTAATATTGGATATTTGTACCTGGGGACAGGGACTGAAATGATGATTTCGCTTGTTTAAAGGTTAAAATTAATTATTTATGCATCATTATATGTCCATTTATCGTTGATAATTGTTATAACAAATGTTACAATATATTACATATTTCAGTTTTTGGTTTTAATATAATTAATGAAATATTATTACCAGTGAACGCAAATTGTCCAATTTCCAGATATTGACCCATATGGCATTTATTTCGCAAAAGGATGTATTTATATTAAAATACGAAATTCATTTTTTATACGGCCCTAGGTCCTATATGTTATATTTAAAAACATTTTCACTATGCTCTGACATGTAAAACATTACAAGTTTCATTCTTCTACGACCAAAACTCACCAGATACATTGAATTTTATGTAATTATGTAAGGTAATGGAATTATTTAATCCATTTTTAGTGCCGCGGAGAACTCCGAAATTTCATGAAATTCTATGCAGGGCTTGAATTTCAGGGCGGGATGGCGGGATTCGCGCCCAAAATTTTGAAATCCCGCCCAGAAGAATACCGTGGGCGGGAGGCTCCCGTCTAAAAAATGTCACCCTTTTCAGGAAAGTTTAGCATTTTGGAAACTACAATCAACTCTTCCTAATTTCGTGATATTTTCGCGCGACAGATTGACCCACATTTTGCGAATTTATTACCGCGAAAGATCGTTGAAATTCCCGATTTTTTCCTGCGACCGATAGACAAATGTCACTATTTTTTTCCTGGGATCGGTTCACAAGTTTCGCGTTATTTGCGGAGTTCAGAGGTGATTCTTTTCCGAATTTTCTGAAAATTTAATGCATTCAGTTTCCGAAAATTATGAAAAATCAGTCATGAATTCGGACATGACATTAAAAAAAAACAGAAAAATATCGCGAATTTCGACAAATGATTGCCGAAAAAATCGCGAGAAAAAGTGAATTTTGTCAAAGTGTCGCGGAAGAAACACGAATTTCGTCAAAGGATCGCGAATTTCGTCAAACGGCTGCAGAAAATATGGAAATTTCTTCAAAAGGTTGCAGAAAAACAGAAATTTCGTCAAAGGGTCGCCGAAAAAACGCAACAATCTCTTTAGAAAAAACAGCACACAAACATCTATTTCTATTATTATAGGTATAGTTTTTAATCTGAAATAATATACTGAACTAACTTTTGGAAAAAATGGGTTTAGCCCGAACCCAACTTGCAGAAATCTACACTCAGTCTGAAATCAAAATGAACCAAAAACACTTGATTCAACCTGCTGCAAAAATAATTAGCTCCAGGAGAGTATTTCCCAATCCCTTCCCATCCCTTTCATAAAATTTGCTGTGAATTTGAGATTTTTTTTTCTTTAAACTTAGAATCATCCTCGAGTTTCACAGATATTTTTTACGACAGACTGACGAAATTCACAGCTTTATACCATGACATTTGGTTGAAAGTTGAAAAATAGACTGTATAAAAGATTGACTTTCGTCCTTTTTTAAATAAAAAATATTTTGCATAATTATTCTGAGATGTTGATTTAAATTGTTTCAATGGTATTTTGTCATGCCTGTATTAATGTAATTCTTTAAATAGCATGTAAAATAACAGAGGGTTTTAAAGATTTTTTTCTCCCTCCCAAATAGCTCAACTCCCCTCCATTTATAAATGTTGGTAGGAAGACTCCCCTCCTAGGAAAAATTGAATTTCAAGCCCTGTCTATGTATCATAATTTGGTGAGTTTTGGTCATAGAAGAATGGAATTTTTACTGTTTTATTTATCAGATCAACGAGAAACATTTTCTTAATATAACTTATATAGGAATAGGACCCAAAGGCCGTATAAAAAATTTAAAAGTGTAACTTTTTAAAAATTAACGACAGGAATTTCTATCAACATAATCTTAATTCCTTCTTTATTTTGAGCACTTTTTCAACTTACATCGCGTAACAGGTAAAAAATTAGCGCGTTTTAGGGGTTTGGGGAACCTTGTATGTATGTATGTATTTATTTATTTTGCTAGAAATGTTTATTTAGATGTAATGCTCTCTGTTTTCTTTTTTCAAATTTTCCTTTAAATTTATTCTATGCATTTGCATAAGTTACCGATGATATATATATATATATATATATATATATATATATATATATATATATATCACTCCTCCTCTCATAGCCAGAGCTCTTCAAAATACTGTAATTATTGCTACTTATACAAAATACTTCCATTAAGGTTTCATATTTAATACTTGGCGAATACTGAATTTCTATCTTTACATTAAAATAGATAACATTTTCCTATTGTTTCAAGTTCTACAATAAATCGAAGAAAATCTTATGCCTGTATATCCTTAAAACATATTCCGATCATGTTAAAGTATGCTGTATGTAAACGCCCTTTACTTTTTCTAAATACTTTTTTTTTCATGGTGGTTGGGGAAATCATGCCAATAAAAAAACCCAAAAGGATATGAAGAAAAAAAAAAGAAGAGGATATGAAAGAAAGCAAAGGATGTGAAACTCAAAAAGCGGAGTACAAACAAAATTTATTTTGAAGAAGTTTAAAGATAATGCTTTCTGATACTATGATACTAAAAATACTTTTTTTTTAAACTTTTTAAATTATTCTAAAAACTCATTTAAAAGGATATCCCCCCCCCCCCCTCTCTATCTCTTGTGTTTGGGGTAAAAGTGTATTAAACATGCATAGAATTGTCTTTTGTTACTTTTAGAATTTATTCACCTCATATGTCTTATACTTCTTTTTCAAATTTAGAAACGAAAGGAAAATTGCTCGCTATGCATTGGTTACTGAATACTTTTCAATTTTACTTTCATATAATACAAACTGCATTTCTTTTAGGGATGCACCGAATATTCGGTATCTATAGCAAACTATTCGGCCTGCCGAATATTCGGTTTAGCCGAATATCGAAATATTCGGCCAACCGAATACTTAAAAAAAATTTTTAAACATATTTTTAAAAACCTTATACCACTTATACGTTTAACAGTCAACTTATAAAGATATTCAGAATAATTAGAAACAGAATCATATATTTAAATAAAAGAATTTTTTTACATTATTTATTTGCTCTTTGTTGAGTATTATTTAAGAAAATGAACCAATCACGAGGATTTTCATAAGAATTAATTATAAACAAATGCAAGTTCCTGAACATTGTCCAGTAAATAATCTGTTTCTTGTTAAGATTTTAAAAACAACTTTTACAATCTCTGAAAATGATCACCCACTCCAGACACAGATCTAGGATGTATTTAAAAATTTCCTTGCTTAATCAAAGGGAGTAGAACAGTTATTCTTGCTGAGTTGCCACCACATAAAATTTGAATAGATTGTATTATTTATTTACTTTTACTTTAGTATCTTCCTGACAAACAAATAAAAATAATACATGATCCTGTACAATTTTTTCACAATTTCTGTTTGATTTTAAAATGTTTTAGAATGTAAGAAAATTTTATTAATTTGTTTTAATTCACAGAAGAAGCCATGAAATTTAAAATTTTATTAATTAAAAAAGTTTTATAACTATCCTCTTGTTAAATAACTCAAAGCAGATTTTTTTCAGCATAAAGTTTACTTGAAAAAAGCTCTTGATTATCAAAATGAAAGTTTGTTTTAAATATTATGAAAAACTGTTTTAAAATTTAACATATTAATGCCTTTAAACTTTGAAATATAAAAGTATTCGACAAGCCGAATATTCGGTATTCGGCCTAGCAGTTACTATTCGGCTAGCCGAATATTCGGTATTCGGTTCGCCTGTAGGCCAAATATTCGGCATTCGGCCAAAATCACTATTCGGTGCATCCCTAATTCTTTGTATTTGTTAAAAATTAAATTAAATAAGTAAATAAATTTTGAAAATTATATATTTAACTTTTTTTTTTTTTTTTTTTTTTTTTTTTTTTTTACTTTTTCCATTTAACAACGCGATTTTTTTTACTCATTCATGAATTTATTTCTGTGCATCAGTGCATGAAATTAGCAGAAATTGCTGCTTAAGCGATTAAGAACCTAATAGTTTTTTTCATTTTTCCATAAATGAGATACCTCTTGAATTATAATCGATTGCTCCCTGCGAACTATCTGTCGCAGACTTGCTTACTTTGTTTTCAATTTATATTTAAATGGAGAACTCTGTTCGATTTCTTGGTATCTGAATAAAAAATTGTTTCAAATTTTATGCATTTAAAAATAAACATGACTTGGCGAATTTGACAAAAGCAACCATTTTTGATTTGAGGAAAGTTATAAAAATTCGATAATGTTTGATCGAAAAATAATTGAAAAATCATCGTCAAGAGCAAATACTTCCAAATTAGTTTTGAAAAAGGCCTCGTTAATTGTTAAAGTGTGTTAAATAAAACAATAAAAAAAAATTATATACATGTTTCGACTCCGTCGATACTATTTTCAAGACAACTGAAAATATTCTACAAATGCACGATCTATAATCCAATGATTTAAAATGCCATCATTCACGTATTTCATATTCTCTCCCAGATTACTCCCGTTATTTCATTTTATTATTATTTTTTAATTTTAATGCTTATAACCATGTGCTCGTAACCATGACGTAACTCAACTCATTATTTTGGTAAATTAAATGAGGCTTTATCATTATATATTTACATTACATACAAGCATAATTTAACTCACCAAAATTAAGGGTTGAGTTACTCTATGATTACGAGAATAGAAATAAGCATTACATTAAAAATAAAATAAAATAACGTAAGTATTCTGAGAGAGAATGTGAAGTATGTGAATGATGGCGTTTTAAATCATTGCGATATATATATATATATATATATATATATCATGCATTTATAGAATAATTTCATTTATTTTGAAAATGACTTCGATAGAACCAAAATATGTAGGCAGTTTGTATTTAAAACTTTTTGACTGTTTTATTTAACACCTTTTAGAAATTAACGAAGTATATTATCTGCGTGTTCTGAATTGTTATTTATTTGAAGAAGGCTTTTAAAATGTCACGGAAGAATCAAGCAATCAATATAATATTTTTAATGATTTCGGTAGTTATCGTAAGCTTTAAAAGTTTCGCCTGCTTCATATTTTTTCGATCAGCTTTTAACTCGTTGACTGGTTTTTCTTTTCTTTTTTCCGAGCCCTATAAAAAAGGTTTATCAAACCCTTTACCGATTTCCCAGAGATAAATCGCTCTTGTTTTATTATTATTTTTATTATTTATTTATTTTCACGCTGGTTGAGCTTTTCCTGGAGATTTTCCCGCCCGATAAACTCGGAGAAGGATTAGCTGCCGAAATCTCCTCTTTTTTTCTGGATAATGATAACATACATAAGCGGTTACATTTAGGTATAATATAAGATTACAAGCTGGATATATTTTCGTATATATATATATATATATATATATATATATATATATATATATATTATATTGCGTTTTCTTCAGTTGTACAGATTCAGTACCCTGAAAGACAATTTTTAAATATATCAATTTACAAAACAACACAGAAATGTAACAAATAAAACACATTAAAATCCAAAAAATAAGCTTTTACCAGAGTTTTTTCAAAAATAAAAAAATCAAACAGTTTTATTATTATTATTATTATTATTATTATTTATCAGGGGGTGGAGACCCCTTAACGACCCGTTTAAGATAGTTTTTAAACACGTGAGCGCAAAAAGAAAAACACATCTAAAAATTATCTTCGAACAAAATTTGGGGGTTCTATGAGAGATCATTAGTTATTTTTCTCTTAAGGCTGTTCTTAACTGCTCTGCTCAACAAGCGCAAAACGTTTTGACATATTTACAAATTCCTTTTTTAGTGGAAAGATATAAAATTGGAAAGCCTGGCCATGGAAGCGATTTGGAATTGCACTGTTTTTTTCCATTTTTTGATCAATCTTTTGATCTAGGCTAAATGTAGGTATCTAAAAGATCTCTAAATCTAAGCTATATAGGTTGTTTGAACCCTAAATTGTACAACTGTGCTTAGTCTGCACTATATAACGCGCTTATGCAGTGTTACATCACTTGGATTGGCTAATTGGCCAAGTAACAGAAGAATAGCCTAGATAGGCTATATTTAGGCTATATAGACTATATCTAGGCTAGATAGGCTGTTTGAACCCTAAATTGAACAACTGTGCTTAGTCTGCTCTATATAATGCGCTTATGCAGAGTTACATCACTTGCCCAGGCTAATTGGCCAACTACCAGAAGAATAGACTAGATAGCCTATATATAGGCTATATAGGCTAAATCTAGGCTATGTAGGATGTTGGAACCCTAAATTGAACAACTGTGCTTAGTCTGCACTATATAACGCGCTTATGCTAGCTTAATCTAGATCAATTCCATCTTTTGATCCTTTTAAATTTGTGCGGTTTCAATTTTCTATTTTTTTTTTTTTTTAAACCGTTGCTTTCGCTAGAGAGTCTTTCACTCGGGACGTGGCTGGGGACCTACGAATCTTGCTTCCGCAAAAGAGTCGGACTAGAGTAGAAGAATAAAGGGCTGCGGACGAAGAGGGGCCGCTTGCCCGTCCCGAGTGAAAAACTCTCTAGCAAAAGCCAGGTTGAGGGAAAAAAAAAAAAAAAAAAAAAAAAAAAAAAAAATCAAAAATTGAAACCGGACAAATTTAACCGGAAATTACACAAATTAAAGATGAAGTTACCGAATGACTCCTAGCTACTTCGAGCCTATTGGGTTATAAGCGAATTTGATCACTTCACATACCCGTTTTTCGCCCGCTCTTGAGTGCTCTTTCTCCCTTTGCGCGGAAATTAGGTTCAAAACGCCCACTTTGACTCTATTTTCTGAAAGATCTATTGCGTTTGGAAAAAAAATGGAAAAAACAGCTCAATTGCATAGTTTCTGAACAACAACACCAGCTAGTTTCAGGCATTTTTGAACAAAAATAAATTAAAACTCATGTCAGAAAGTTGCCCTTTTGGATTTGAGAACGCCCTTAATGCTTATATCACTTTAATCACTTACTTTAATGTCACGTACTTTATAATCACTTGCAAAGAAAATAAATATCGAAATCAGGGGAAAAAAGAAAAAAATAGTTAAATACATTTACAAATACTGGTGAGAGACAATAATTAAAATGGTTTCGTATTATCCGGGTCGTACTATATTGAAAAATGATCGTCAACACCAAAATGAAACTTCCAACTTTGAAAAGCACTTTGAAAATATCACAAAGAATCTCCCAAACAATGTAATATTTTAAGTGACTTCGGTATTTATCGTAAGTTTTAAAAGTTTCGGCTGCCTCATATTTTTTGATCAAGAGACAGATTTCCTTTATTTGTTTAATTCCGCGCCGTCTAAGCTTTCCCAGCCCGATAAACACTGAGAAAGATTAGCTGCTAAAATCTCCCCTTGTTTATTTGGACAATGATAACATACACATAAACGCTTACATTTGGCGTTTACATGCGATTGTAAGTTGGAAATATTTTTGTATAGTTTTTTATACTGGGTTTTCTTTGGTAATCCATGTCAGAACAGCCTCTGAAAGACAATTTTTAAATACACCATCATATAAAACAATATACCGGGCGTCCTAAAAAGGACTGATTGATTTTAAAATTCAATAACTCGCAAACGGTCACAGATACAGTAAACTTTGTCTAAGGCGGAATCGATCGGGACTGAGAAAATTTTCCGTGGTAGACAATATACCGGCTTATGCAAAAAAGCTCCCCCCCCACCCCACCCCCCCCCAAAAAAAATCGATAATGATCTTTTATTGATTTTCCTGACTCGAAAATCGGTTGAAAACTGAAATTCGGAAAGATCTTTTGTCTTTATAGATAAATGAGAAACTCTATTCAATTTCTTAGTACTGCTGTAATAATACATGCGAATTGAAAGTTTACACACACACACACACACACACACACACACAAAAAAAAAAAATAAATAAATAAAAAAAAAAAATAAATAAATAAATAAAAAATAAAAATAATAATCTTCAAGGATGAGACAGAACGCTATAACTTTGAATTTGAGTACAACCTTAAAGTATAATATATTGTACTTTCGAAAATATATATTTTGATAAATGTTCATTCTACTAAAAATATTAACTTTTAAATGCAAATTTACATATGAAAAAAATGGCGTAAGAATAAATTCCTTAAAATTTAATCAGTTTCTGTTCTTTTGAATTAATTTTTTCAAAGTGTTACGGAATTTAACTAACATGCTCGACATTGAGTATTTAACTTATCAGTTTTAAAGTTTAATAAACAAAATGCCTTTCATTTTTAAATTATCCTTTTTTCGCCTTAATGTAAAATTTTGGTTTCGGTGGGACCTTAAAATCCTTTCCGTTTCCGCGTTAGACAGATTCCGCCTTATGCAGCATAAATTAATGTAATTTTCTATAGGTTCACCGGGACTTGAAAAATTTTCCGCGGTAGACAGATTTCCGGCTTATATAGAGTCCGCCTTAGACAGAATTTACTGTATTTAAAAACTTCTTGCTGGAGGGTTATGTATGATGTCAGGAGTTTTTTACCGTGATTCTCGAATTTAGTTCGTATTACAAACAATAGATGGCGCTGCAAGCAATAGGCGCTAAATTCAAGCTGGAATTTTTTTTTTTTTTTTAAACCTTTTTTTCTTCTCCCATGCCAAAATTAGTCGGATATACCAATCCCAAAACTTTCTTCTATCTCATACATGTTAATACTTGAAAATTCGCTATCACACTACCAAAATTAAACCGCAATCTATGCCCATCATGAGGATTCTATAGATATGAAATTCAGTGCATTAGTTCTTGAAATAAGGCTATCTCCGAAACCGTGTAAATCCAGCAAAATTCAGCCTATAAGCGCCACCTATTGGGTACTTTACACCAAAACTTATGTTAAACAAAACTATCAAGCAACCACTTACATCAAAGTCTAACTGAATCTGAAGTTTGGGGAAAATCCGTGCATTAGTTTTTGAGATAGAGCTATTGCGAAAATCATAAAAATGCAAGCATAGCAGCGCCACCTATTGGACGATTAGCACCAAAACCTAATCAGCAACAACTTGTGTTAACATCTAACTAAATCTGAAGTTAGATGAAAATTCCTGCATTAGTTTTTGAGACAGAGCTATTGCGGGAATCGTGCAAAATGCAGCACAGCAGCGCCACCTGTTGAGAGATTTACACCAACACGTAATCCGCAACAAGTCATATCAAGGACTAACTAAATCTGAAGTTTGATGAAAATCCGTGCATTAGTTCTTGAGATAGAGCCATTGCGGAAATCGTAAAAAATGCAGAATAGCAGCGCCACCTGTTGAGCGATTTGCACGAACACGTAATCAACATCAAGTCTTATCGAGGACTAACTGAATCTGAAGTTTCATGAAAATCCGTGCATTAGTTCTTGAGATAGAGCCATTGCTGAAATCATAAAAAAATGCAGCATAGCAGCGCCACCTGTTGAGCGATTTACACCAACACGTAATCAGCATCAAGTCATATCAAGGACTAACTGAATCTGAAGTTTCATGAAAATCCGTGCATTAGTACTTGAGATAGAGCCATTTCGGAAATCATAAAAAATGCAGCATACCACCGCCACCTGTCGAGCGATTTGCACCAAAAACTAATCAGCATCAATTTGTATCAGGGACTAACTGAATATGAATTTTTATTAAATTCCGTGCATTAGTTCTTGAGATAGAGCGCCCACAAAATTTGTGTCACACACAGACAGACAGACATTTTGTAAAAACATGTTTTTCGGGTTCTCTGACCTCTAAAACGTGTAAATCCGTCGAAAACCGGAATTCGAAAATTTTCATGAATTCAATACTTTCTTCTTGTAAAGATAGAAGAAAGTAAAAGGAGATTAAAATGCATTGAATGGGTCAAAAAACGGGTCAAAATATTCAGGAAGATTCCTTATTTTTCTGCAAAATTTTTTTTATTTAATTTCTTGTGTGGTTAAATATCTGCCATAATTCATATAGTGTGTGTGCCCTTGAATAGTATTTAGAGTATAGTTTAAAGCAAATTAAAACAATTAATTTGAAGGTCCGTCGTCCCCTTAATTACTTTAAATTACTTGAAAAGAACACATACATATATATGTCATGAAAGAAAGAAAGAAAAAGAAAATTTAATTAAATACATTTGAAAATCCTGGGAGGGTCAATACTTATCCGACTCCGGTTCCTATTAATGACCGTCAACACCAAATGTAACTTCCAACTTTGAAAAATGCTTTGAAAATATCACGAAGGAATCTCCCAAACAATGTAATATTATAAGTCACTTCAATATTTATTCGCAAATTTTAAAAGTTTCGCCTGCTTCATATTTTTTGATCAACATTAATTCTCAGGCTCGTTTTCGTTTCCCGAGCTCTATAAAAGAATCTTATCAAACCCTTCTCCGATTTCCCAGAGACAAATCGCTCCATGTTTTTTTTTTCTACACCGGCTGAGCTTTTCGGGAGATTTTCCCGCCCGATAAACTCGGAGAAGGATTAGCTGCCGAAATCTCCCCTTTTTTATTTGGATAATGATAACACACATAAACGCTTACATTTGGTACTAAGTATATATGAAATCGCAAGTTGATATCTTTTTGTGTGTGTTGTTTTGTTTTTTTACTTTCTTTTATGTACAAAAAGAAAGTATTGGATCCGTGAAAATTTTCGACTTCCAGTTTTAGAAGGTCCTAAACACAATTTGACTATTTTTTAAAAATGCCTGCCGTTGAGTCTGTCTATATGTGACACAAATTTTTTGGACATTCTAACTCATGAACTACTGCACGGAATTTAAAAAAAAAAAAAAAAAAAACCTTCAGATTTATTTAGACCTTGACATTAATTGGTGCCAATAAGGTTTTGGTGTATATCGCTCAACAGGTGGTGTGGTGCTGCTATGCTGCATTTTTTACGACTTCCAAAATAGCTATATTTCAAGAATTTCATCAGACTTCATATTCCGTTAGACTTGATTTAAATTAGATTATTCTTGATATAAATAGACGATGATTCAATTTTGACTTTGATCAATGAACAGCGATGGAGGGGGGGGACTGTGCTTGGGGGAAAATTTCAAGTCTTGGTAACAATCAAGTGATGCAATTTAACGAGCAAGATTTTTGTACTATTATTCATTGATCACTGTAATTCTATGCTAAATTTAAAAAAAAAAAAAAATTAAACTTCATATACATAATTGTTACTGTGTGAGTTTCTTTTTTAAATCAGTGTACTATTATAATGATACATAGAGGAAAGTTTTGTGATGACCACAACATACAAGTTTATATCAGTCTTTTTTCAAACATGCCTGCATCTTTATGGAATAAATAAACAGCGAATATGGCAAATAATTGTTGCTGAATATTTGAAAAATGATAAAGTATAATTCTCTCTCTTTTTTTTATAAAACTGTGTCCGTTTTCTTTTTTGGGGGGGAGGGGGGGGGGTATTTATAAATGTGTGAAAAAATTGCCATTTCAGAGATTAAAAAAAAAGTTACAGTAAATCGTAAAAATATTTTTTTCCCCTTCTCAAAATACTTATATCATTGCAAATAATACCTGGTAATTGGGCCTAACAACACTACTACAAACTACAAAGTCAGGAGTCTGTCCAGACTTTTTTGTTCCTGTTTTTGGAAAATTGTTGATAGTTTGTATATTTATGCAAAATCTAGTCGTAGTTTTAGGAATTTATAACTATTGTTATATGCATGTTCCTGTTTATACAAGATCATTTATGTATGCAAAAGCCTTTATAATAGATTCTTTGGTGAGCTTAGCCAGCTATTTTGTGTTATGTCAGATTTAACTTTAAAATGATCAAATTTATGAAACTTTCAGTTTGGAGGTGGAAACAGGTTTCTTGAATTTTGTCAAGAGTCCTGTTTTGTTTTAAAATGTGAAATTTTGTGAAGGATCCTGTTTTAAGAAGAAAATTTTTATAAAGGGGTCTTTTAAAGGACATAATTTCTTTGTAAACATATCCTTTAAAGTTCACAGGATTATTTTCCCTTAGTAGACACGAAAATAAACAATAAGTGATAAAACGAGGCGCTATTTAAGGGGCTCAGGGCTTGATAAATACCGAAAAACATGTAAACAGAGCTCTCGCCTCGAATCCATATAGAAACAGAAGTATTCAATGTAACTAATTTAAACATTCTGATATTTTTAAGGTACGTTTATAGTCTTATAAAATTATAAAATGAAGTACTTCAATGTAATAAAATAAAAAATACAGCAAAATCTATGTAACACAATTTTCGAAAAAAAAATTTAGGTGTCCTATCGCCACCCGCAAGATATCTTAACGTTGAATTGACATAAGAACCTAATTTTTGGTTTAAAAAGATCAGGAAACTTTACTCTATAGCAGGTTCGGCGAACCTTTTTACGTGCGCGTGCCAAAAAGTCAACCAACAATATCTGTTAACAATGTAACGTGCCACATTTTGACATAAAATAATTTTGCAACGTACTATGTTTATACAAAACACTAGTTAAAGAATAAGTTGCTTTCATGCATTAATAATTAATAATTTAAATAATATTAAAAATCAAAATGCTATTTCTCTGTATATTAGAATAAGACATTAAATTAATGAAATTTTAATTCGTAAATATGATTTATTTATTAATATTTTCACTATATTAAGGTAACAAAAATACAAAATTTTATTTTAGAAATTTTTTACCTTAATATTAATGCAACATCTAGTTATAATTATCTAAGATGCATTAAACAATGTATCAATAAATTATTGATGAGATTTTTGTTGTTGTATGCTCGATGGATGATAGTTTTATAAATATGCATACAAATTGGATCCATTTGCGATCGTACTGCAACGACTGTTTAAAAAAATTAATTTGGAAAATACAGCTTTATAAAATCTTATAGAAAGGCAAAATGCATGTCGAAAACGCTTCATAACATCACAAAAAAAAAAAAAAAAAAAAAAAAAATTCTTCTGATGTGTTAATTCATGCAAAATAATTGTATAGTTTTATTTTTTCGCGTGCCAGAGAAATTGTCTTACGTGCCAACTTTGGCACGCGTGCCACAGGTTCGCCAATCCTGCTCTATAGAATGAATTAAGGATATAACTATCACTCAAAGGAAACCTTATTAAAAAACCTCTCAAATTTGAAAATGTAAAAAACCCTAAAAAATACAAGTTTTTTTCCCTTATAAATACGCAAAATATTAAGCTATCTAAAATATATTAATTCATTCTATAGATAATGATATTATATGCATGCAAAAAAAATTTTAAGCCATTCCATGAAATAGTTTTTTTATCTTACGGATAGTCATCAAAAATCAAGTTTTGAGAAAACGCGACTTAAAGTTGCAATTAAATGGGTGCGGCTATGAAAGTGATTGTTACATAAATGCTTATAACTCCGTTAAAATTGCAAATATTTTTATGCGGTTTTTTGCGGTTCAGAAGTAATTGAATAATCAAAATACATACTAAAAAAAATCAATTTTTTGAAAAGTTTTCAAGCCCTGAGCCTCCTTAACGGGGAGCTACTGTGTTAAAAATAAATAAATAACACAAGGAAGATCGTATCCCCCTAGAAAACATTATATTTCTTCTTGCTGGGCAAACATTAAATATCTACATAATGAACATTTTATTTTACAATCCTTCGAAAAGTGCAGTAAAAATCAACAAAACATAATTGCCTTGGTAGATCGCCTAATCGCAAGTGGTCGCATTAAAAGGACACGGTTCCCTCTATTTTTGCACGCGATATCGTGCATATTGGATTATCACTTACTGGTGAATGAATGAAGTCTCTGGAGTCCATATAATAGTGCCTAATGACCACCCGCCTTGCCCCTTGCCCCACTAATGCCAACTCGTCAAGGAAGAAAATGGAGAAAAGAGCTAAACTTTTGTGGGAGAAAATTAGGACTAAATTTAAAAAGAGAACTAAACGCGTTGTTTTCAACAAGCGCAAAATGTTTTGACACATTTACAAATTTATTTTTTAACGGAAAGATATAAAATTGGAAAGCCTGACCATGGAAGCGATTTAAAATCGAACTGTGTTTTCTATTTTTTGATCAATAAATTACCTATTGAGTCTTAAGCGATTTTGATCACGTGACAAACACCTTTTCATCCTTTCTTGAGTGTTTTTTCTACTTTCGCGTGGAAATTCGGTTCAAAACGCCCACTTTGACACTATTTTCTGAAAGATCTATTGCGTTTGAAAAAAAAAAAAAAAGGAAAAAATAGCTCGATTACATTGTTTCTGGACAACAACACCTACTAATTTCATGCATTTTCGAACAAAAATAAATTAAAACCTATGTCATAAAGTTGCCCTTTTGGATTTGAGACCACCCTTAAAGAAATTAATACTAGATTCATATAACAACAACAATAGTTATAAATCCCATTACTGTTTATTTTATTCATAAATATTAAGAGATTAAATATGTAACCGAGATTTTAATTGCATTGCATTGCAGCAGTTAAACCAAATTTAAGGAAAACTATATCTGGTATTCATCTCCTCTCAGAGCAACAATAGGACATCTAGTAATAATCGAAAATGAGATATCTAACTTACTGCTGACTGTATCTGAAGAAAAACTGTGTCTGTATCTAGTGGAACAGCAGGGAATTTTTATGAAACACATATCAGACATAGTATTAAACATAACTTTGTGTTTCAGAGGTTGTTCCATTCGATGCAAACACAGTTGTTCATGGCAGTAAGTCAGACATCTCATTTTTTATTCTTATTAGATGTTGCTCTGAAGCGACGAATCTCTTTCTTTTGTTTTTTTTAAGTTTGACAATTAATATAATAATATCAAGTAAATGGAAAAAGTAATAATTGCCTTAATACAAGCAATTGACAAAAATGGCTATTCAGAAATCGTGGTGCTAAAAATGCATATGGGATGCTCATCGCAAGGGGAGGGAAGAGAAATGGAAGAAAATTTTGCTCACTATTCTTAAATTACTGTGGTACCCGGTACCTGTAAAGGAACGGGAAGGGTGGGGGATCTGTGATTCCTGAATACGGCCTTGAATATTGAAATTATGCTTACGTAATGCAACAATATAAATATTGATTCCTAATCTTTTTTGAGCGAATGATAATTAATATTATATTATTGGAGGATTTTCTAATAGCATAGCTTAATTTTATTATTATTTTTTTAATTTTATATATAAATATAAGACTATCTAAATGAATTTGGTAATGACTTTAAGAACTGTTCAAAAAGAATCGTATTTTAAGCCTTGTCTATTTCTTGGATAATTTAAATTTATTAAATACTCAAGAGAGGGGGAAGAGAAGTAAATCTGCTTTCCATATTTCTTTTCCAACCTTCCTATTTAGTTACGATTCCCTCGAGTGGATGGCGCCACGAGTCCGATCGATCAATGCTCTCCCAACCGTTACGTCGAAATATTTTCGTCCCGATTCTGTCATTACTATCTTGTGGTTATTCGTCCCGCACATAGTTCATTTCATTGCTGTGTTCTTGTTTTATTTATTTATTTACTCGCCGATGGAAAATTTGGACACTGCGGCATTTGAAACGCAAATGCACCTGCAGCGAATATTGTCATTGGTGGACCCCCTATGACCCTGCAGGCCCCTCGAGGGAAAATACACCGATTTTGAACTTGTTCTTCAACCCATATACCCATTGCTGGTAGCAGTGCAAGTTCTGTGCAAGAAATTCCTTTGAATGTGAAAGTGTTTTTATATTTTTTTAATTATTGCCGATTCCGGAGCTGGAAATCAGGGTATTTTGAATCAAATCGATAGACTTAAAGCATAAAGGTTTTTTTGTGCAAGATTTTTTAAAAATCTATATAATCCCATGAAAGTTTTGGAATTTGACTCATCTTCTTGGATTATGGAAATTTTAAAGATTAATTAGCAAATGCATCGATTGAAGTGTGAAGGGTAATGTTATTTTTTTTTTTTTTTTTTTTTATTTTGTCTTATCTGAAATGGAATTGATTGGAAAATTGTTGTATTTATTCATAGCGTAATCAATTTCTTTAAGCTGCTAGTAATATTGGATGAATTTTATTGCACTGTTTAAGAGTTTATTTAATATATGTTGCATTGTTATTAAGACTGTTTTTAATAGAATTAACTGCATTAATCGCAATCAAAATATTCCCTCACACACACTTAAATTTTTAAATCATTTTAATGTAGATTCTAAATTAACTAATCTGTATTTTTAATTGACCTGTGAAACTATATGTCACTAAACACCTCAAAAATTACAAATTAAAACCAATTCGGAGCATTTAAACCCTAAAATATTAATAATTAGTTTGCAATTAAGTATCGTCCTCATGAGTCTAACATAATAATTGGAAAAATATAAGTGGGAAATTTATATTTTTATCTAAATGATCATTTATTTACATTTCATTTCTATGCTGTGGATAATTCTCGAGATGTTTGTTGTGCTTTACATATTGGATCTTAAAGTGAGAAATCGTAGGTCTCATCCAAGGCCTTTTAAGCCCCCCCCCGTTTGTTTTGAAAACTTCCAGGAATTATAATTAAACATTAAAGAGCAGTTTAATGTTTTTTTCAATCCCAGATCTTTCCTAAAACTCATCTCTTCCCAGGACCGTAACCAATAGGCAATATCCAAAAAGTCCAAACCAATAAGGGGTGGCTTTGAATTTTCTTTTTGGTGGGGCTAATGCACAACTTGTCTTATTCCCTCTACTTTAATGATATAAACACATAGACAATAGTAAAGGGCAAGCACAGCCTCCCCCCCCCCCCCCTCCTCCCAAAATCAGAAATCTTTGATTATAAAGTTTAAAAAAATTAAAAGCAATATATATATGATATTAGAATAGAAAGATTTTGAAGTCTAGAGGGTGGCTAAAGAAGTTGCAAAGGAGGGCGGGGGGGGGGGGGGGGGCTCAGTTTACCCTGCCCTGTATGGTTACAACCTTGCCCCTCCCTCCCCTCTCTCTCCTTGGGGCTGAAAACCCAACGAATCTCTCACTCATCGAAAAACCACCACACCTTCACACAAACTGAAAGTTTTCGTCATAAAAGAAAAAAAAAATCATAACATTTTTCTGCTTGAAAATGTCGCTTTTAATAAAATCATATTTGAGTAAAGTTGAGTAATTATTTACTTATCACTTCAGTGTAATTAATTCCATATCCCACGAAAACCTTACTTTACGTATTGTACTATTACGTATTTATTAACGTAGTACTGTTGCATTTTTTTTAATCTGAGAAAAATAAATTTATTCAACAACGTAATATAATTTACTCAGCAAAAGAAAACAGAAAATGACTTATTATAACATAAGCTATTACATTCATGAGTTTAATATAAATACACCATATTATATTCATGATCTTTTATAAATACATTTTATGTATATGCACATAAATTGTGTAAAACCTAATATTTATTTTTATAATTTCTGATGCATTTATATATGTTTATATAATGCATATAACCTATTTATACATTACATATTTTTTAAATATAAGGTATAAAACCTATACTTTAATATATATAACGAATAACCACAAGATTTTAATAACGGAATCGGGACGAAAATATTTAATTTCTAATGTATTTATGAATGTTTATATAATGTATAATATAATCCAGTGCTCTCTAATTAACATCTAATAAATTATATTGCTGAGCTATTATATACTTTTTATAAACTTGAAAAATAACTTTTAATACCAAATAACTGCAGATATAAACTCTCATGCATACACATCTTTGATGACCAATTTAAATTTAGGTCGAATAACATCATTTTCAAATCTCGTACATTTTAAAAGAGTTTATAAAACCAGTTGCCTCACCAGCTGCCTGCATAAATCTGGAAGAAACTGATTATAATAAACCTATTAACAAAACTTGTTCATAACATCACGAATTGTGTTACACATGTTTGACCCTGTTTATAAACCTGGTTTTCTCAAATTAATCCTACACGATTCTAAAATTATAGTCAAACTCGGTATTCTAATTGTTTTCTAAATTTAACTGTGAAAAATATCATTTATAAAAAATAAATATGATATTATGTCTGCTGTTTATAGTTATTGTGATCGCCCTTATAATTTCGTAATAAGGTCCGATTAATGTTATCTGATTTCTGGAAGATAGTGGTATTGATTGATTTCTCTCTCTCCCTTTTTTTTCTCCTTTAACTGTAAATTTAAAAACGCACACGACTTAATGTTGTGTAAATAAAGTTTGTACTACGTTCAAATATTTTTTTATATTCTTTTTTCCCTTATTTATAGGGTAATTAATAGGAATGCACCGAATATTCGGTATTCAGCCATACTACCGAATATTCGGTTAGGCCTAATTTCAAACTATTCGGCATGCTGAATATTTGGATTGGCTGAATATCAAACTATTCGGTATTCCGAATATCGAAATATACCGACCGAATACTTAAAAAGCTTTTTTTTTTTTAAATACCTTAAATTAACTTCTAGTATTTTTAACTGTCAATTAAAGATATTTAGAATAATTAGAAATTTATTTATTAATTTATTATATTAAGAATTGTATTTAAATAAAAGGGAATGCTTTTACATTTTTTATTTGATATTTGAAAAGTATCACGTAAGAAAAGTAATCAATAATGACGGTTTTAGTCCTTCCTGACAAATAAAATGTCAATATGAATGTAAAATTTTTCTCCCAATTCGTTCAAAATTTCACTTTGATTTTAAAATATTTGTTTTAAAATATAAGAAAATTGTATTCATTTGTTTTAATTCAGAGAGGAATCCATGAAATTAAAAATTGTAGCTCTTCTTAAATAACAATTCAAAGCATATATATTTTTTTGTAATGTAAAATTTATGTAAACTTGTGAAAAGATCTTGTTGTATGTGTGTTAAATATTATGTAAAATTGTTTTAAAATTTAACTTTTTAATACTTTAAAACTCTGAAATTTAAAAGTATTCAAGAAGCCGAATATTCGGTATTCGGTTTACCTGTTGGCCGAATATACAGTATTCGATATTCGGCCAAAATCACTATTCCGTGCATCCCTAGTAATTAATAGTTTAAAAATCTATAATGCTGCTTAGATATTTGCGTTCCCAGTTTTAAAAAAGATTATAAGCTTAGTTAGTTATATATCCCATCTTCATATCTTTGCAAAAAATAAATAAATAAATTTGACCATCAATCCTGGCGCATCTAAAAATTGAGTGAAAATCACAAACATCAACTGAAAGGCCGCTATTTCCAAGTTATTGTTTTGAAAGTATTTTATCTGTCATTTAATTTAACCTCGTTTCATAATTTGATTTGAAATTTCTAATATATGTAAAACAAAATATATTATACAATACTGCTTTCTCCTATTTCGTCATTTCTTTCTTTCAGTAATGATTTCTATGTATCGAATTATGAAAACTCATTAATTTAAAGTAAAACACGTTAAAAAAAATTTAAATTTCTAAATATGGATCGATATGACAAACAAATGTTCAATGTTCCGCTAATTTAAATATTATTGCAAAAAATTTTTATATCATTGAATAAATCATCGGACTTAGCTTTATGGATTTTTTAATGAGCTTGTTTAATTAAAAAAGCTAAAATTAATCAAATCTTTGCTTAGTGCTTTACTGTCTGTTTAATTTCAAGATAAATGTGATAATTCACTTTAGCTTTTTTTAAAAATTAGTTTCATATGAAAATCTTAAATTTTGCAATAGTAAATTTTTTTAATTATTGTAAAATTGTCGTAAATTTTCCCTTCGCGAAATTCCATGTTAACACATAGGAAAATTTAAATAGGTAATCCACTAGCAACCTAATATAATTATTAATTATCAAAATACGGGTTTAACTACCATCTGATGTCGGCGTAGTGAGTTCTGGTATTGCATTGGGTCAAGTAACCTGATTTTAGCCCGACCCGATCCGTGGTTCTGGTTGACGCTGATTTTTTTCGCTGCTGGTTGAATTGAATTTTAATGTTTCAAGTTCTGGTCGGTTTCTGGTTAGGGTTGGGTTGGGTTGATTTTTGACGGCCAATTATCTACACGAGGGATATAGGCCCGAGGGGAGTGCCCTCCGTGGGGGTCTTTCTAAGGGAACCTAATCCGTATTAACGCATGGAAGATCCACGGCTCGAAGAAAACCACGAAAACTCCGAACGATTAGGCCGACGGGCGCGATTGGGATCGAACCCAGCACTTCCCGTCTACCAGCTTCAAGAGCAGAACCTCTCGGCCACTGGTGGGGCGTTTCTGGTTAGGCTTTAGCTTGTTTGGATCGGTTTCTGTTTGACCCGGTTTTTCAAAAGAAAGCCCTGAATATTTAAAAAAAGAAATAAACTATACATTTGAATATAAATGAATGCATATGTGTTGATTTTTATGCAAAAAAAAATATATATATATATATATATATAAAATTAGTATTAGAGATATAAAATTAGTATTAGAGAGATAATTTTTGACTATTTTTCCATAATTGTATTAAAATTAGTTAATTTTCTTTTCACTTTGCGTTCGGGCTTGGATATTTTGGATTTCAGGCTAACAATTTTATTATTATTATTATTTATTTTGCCTGCTTCCGAGATGACGATTTATTTTTTTTCGGGTCGGGTTTTAGGTTGACTTTAAGCTTAAATTTCGGAATCGAGTCGGGTACAACCCGATCCTGTGAAAGACTATTAAGTTCTGAATAGTGCTTTCTTTAAATTGTAAGTATTTTCAATAAGGTGAATTTTTAAATTTTCCTCAAGTAAAAATTTTAAGGTTTTGGTTTTTAAATTAGTCAAATTTTTAGGAAACATTTTATAAAAACACTCTACGTCTACATAATAAAAATGTGGTGTGTGAACGTGTTACGTATGAGCATTTAAACTCAACCTGACCCGTAATGAAAAAAATTAGCATCAGGGCAATTTCGTGCAGTGTGTCACACACGTAACGCAGGCTTTAATTTTCATTTATTCAACTATTTATAAAATTTTAATTGTGATTTTAAGTGGTATGTAAATAAGTTATTATACCATATTTTTTAATTTAAACGTGTGGCAATAAAACTCCCAGAAGTATATCATTTAATTTCATTACTCAAAATTTGCTTTTTTCCTTAGTCACACACGTAACGTTTTTAAAAAGCTATTTAAAAAATAACTATTACATCAAAATAATAGGTTTCTGCATAAAAGACGGTAAAGTGTATATTTTTTAAAGAACTTTTGTTTGGATGATTAATTAGAAATTTTTTCTTTCAAAATGTCACACACGTAACATGAAATGACCCATCAACAGACCCGACCCGAATCGCTGATCGTGTAAAATCGGGTTAACCGACCCGATGCACAGGACTCTAATCTAGATCAAGAGCAGGCTTCTTCTGTTCAATCAGCTAACCCCCATATAAAACAAATCTAAATAAAGTTGCATTTATTTGTAAAGCTGCGATTACATCGTGGCTTATCTTCTCTGAGTTGTCATGGTAACACCTGATGTAAATACGGGTTTGTAATTTTGAAACAATGCCAGTCATTTTGCTAAATAAGCCTGCAAGTATAAAGTAAAGCTTCAGTTTTGGAAAAGAACTACTGAATGATATTCCAATTTTCAATTTAAATGCGCAAGAAAATCATAAAAAGGTGAATATTACACATTTAACAAATTTACAATTTTGAATTATTTGAGAAGAGAAAAATAAAGAATGGACAAAATCTAATTAAACTCCACACAGTTTTTCCTTCTTTTCTTTTTTCTAACGTATACAACTTTCTTATCTGTTTGTTTCAATTATTTATTTTTATTCAAGTTGATCAGTGTATAAAAAAATCATACAAATTTCATTTGGATTTTCTTAAAATGAGTTCTAGCCATTTTATGTGTAGTTAATTATTTTTGTATTTTGCCTAGCTTAAGCTTGTTTTCGAACATCCAAGCCCCCTAACCCGCTTTTTAAAATCCCCGTCTTTCAATATAAAGACTATTCTTATTAACGAAATGTTAATTTTATAATGGAATATAGGAATCCCTTTTAGAAAAATTTCGGGTCATTTGAAGGTCCTTCATATTTTTCCCCCTCTTAGAACAGGACCCTTCACAAAAATTTTCATCTTAAAACAGGATCCTTAAGAAAAATATTCTTCTTAAAACAGGATCCTTAAGAAAAATATTCTTCTTAAAACAGGACTAGTGTTGCCAGTTGTCCCGATATACGTAGGACCTCTCGCTTTTCAAGGGCTTCAAGACATGTCCCGCGTAATTACTGGGCGGCACGCTAAAGTCCCGATTTTTCGTGATGCACAAATGCCTTTAAATTTCTCTTTGTAAGATGCTATTCATTAGTCTACATTCATCGAGGGAAAATCATCATGCAGTAGAAGCCGTGAAGACAGAACCTGTCTATAACGGAAATTTCTATAATCCCTTCGAAAGAAATACCTTACAAATCTGCCTGCCTAGGCGGAAACTTCTTTAAAACAGAATTTGTTGCGTGTTTATAGCGATTCGGTTTTCAGAAATTTTATTCAGTAGAATTTGTTTAGAAAATCCTGTGAAAACAGACCTGTTTATAACGGAGTTATGTTTAAAAATTTCATTGTCCCAGAGACTCCGCTTTAACAGGTTTTACTGTATAAGATTGGTTTGTTTATTTAGTTTAGTAAAACCTGCTAAGAAAAAATCGCAAAAGACCAGGAAAAAATCGTTTAAAAGAGGTTTCCGTTTTAGCAGGTATAATTCTATGGTATTCTTATAGTAGGGACAGTGAAATTTTAACGTTAAAAACAGGATTTCGTTATAAACAAATTTTGTTTAAATAGGGTTTACGGTATTTTTAAGTCCCGATTTAGAAGCCGTTGTCCCGTTTTTGTGATACTAGATCTGGCAACACTAAACAACTATTAACCCTTCACAAAAATTTTCACTTTAAAGCAAAATTCTTCTCAAAATGTGTCTTAAAAATAGACCTTTCACAAAATGTTTCACTCCAAACTAAACCTTACACAAATTTAATCATTTTAAAATAAAATCTGATTTGCCTGAAAATAAATGAAGTTGCCACAGAGCCTAATGCATAGCATAAAAAGAGAGAAAGACCTCGTTAAGGAGTCTCAGGACTCTTAAAGCTTCAAAATTTTCGAAATTTTAATCTTTTTACATGTGAAACTCCTATCTTTCTTTAACATTTTGCTATAATTGTGTTCTTGAAATCCCCATTAGAACAGAAGTTATGGCTTCTAGAATTATACCTGCTCAATAGCTGAAGCGGCGTTTCCGAAACTTTGAAGTCATTTTTTCTCCAAATGACGTTTTTGGGCATAACGCGCACGATACCTCAAAAACGTCTGAATAATTTTTCATGAAATTTTCAAAACATATGTTTCATTTTAGTCTGTATAAACTGAACCTAAAATTTCCTTTTTATTGTTCAAGGAAATATTTTTTAGGTTATTATACTAAAACTAAACTAAACTCTGTGGCTATACAATCCATTAAGGATCTGGGCCGACAGTGCCCATCTCTGTTTTCTTGACCCTGGGCCCCGAGGTGCTATGCAGCATGCGTCCCGGCCAGGTGGTCAACCTAACGCGAGACCCTCGGTGTTTAGTTCCCAAGCAAGCTTGGTACTCATTTTATCGACCCCAAAGGGATGAAAGGCTGAGTGAACCTTGCCCGGTCGGGAGTCTTTAGGTTATTATACTGTTGAAATTTTCAAAATTTTGCATTAGCTAAATACAACTTTGTATTAAAAATATAAAAATACTGTAAATACAAATTTATTTAGGTTCAGGGTAATTATTGCAATCTTAAATATAAGTAGGTACCAACATTTTAATTCTAGTTGCAAAATTTATTTTGTAATCCTGCGCGTAAGCTGTCATACCAATTTTCTGCTCGACAAATGTCTGACAGTTTGGAGCCCCTGTAAATGCTAATTTTGCATCTTAAAAATTTTTTAAATACATAAAATGAAATAACACACTTATATCTTTCATTCCCAATAAAAATCGTATTTTAAAATCATACACAATTTAAAATATTAAATTTTGAACAGGTTTTTTTTCAAAAGATTTTTTTTTCTTTTTTTCCAATTTTAAGAGTCGAGACCCCTTTAAAATAAGATAAAAAAAAAAAAAACCTGAACATAAATTTCAAATTCACAAAATTATGATTAAACTTTTCACAAATATAGAAAGCTGTTTACAATTTCACAAAAACAGGAACCTGTGGGAAAAGTTTGGACACATCCTTAGATTTTGTTTATTTATATTTTATTTACCGTTACATGAAGTAGGTATGGCTCAGTTGGTAGAGCATTGGCGGCTTCAACTAAGACATCCCTGGTTCGAATCCTGGCCCAGAATTTTTTCACCCCCTTGGAAATTTACAACTGTTATGATTTATTTACCAATTTAATCATTGTTAAAAAATGAATCTAATATGACGTAGGTTGTCTTATAAAATGGATCAATATAAATTTAAATAAATCATCATGTAATAACATATACACTTATAGATGGAAATACAACAAATTGCTGTAGTAGATTTGACGAGACAGTCTTTCTATACCAGTGCGTGAAAGCGTGAATATGCATGTTACAAAAAATTTTTCAATCCACTTTCAGCTAGCAGGTTTTTGTTTTGTTTTTCCCATTATCATTTCTTCTTTGAATTCGTTACAACTACGGATGACTCATATACTGAAGTAAAGAGTTCGCTGAGTTACGATGAACTTTCCCAAACCAAATTACCTTACCCATCGACGATCTTAACGGTGACTCACTTTTATGTTGCGATGACAAATTTTCCCTTTATTTAAGACGAAGTCGAAATTTCGCCCGAAAAGAGCAAAACAGAAGCTGCAGATGACCTCTTTGTTTTTCTGCATTCCCCCCCTCCCTCTTTTTCTTGTGGTTATGTGGTTAGTACTTAAGAGGCTACTTCAGTCAAATGAAAAGACGCGTTCGCTAATGCTAATCCTATGGAAGGAGTTTATAAAGATATCTCTGTCGCATTTTAATATTTTTAAATGATTTCTTTTGCATTGAATAGTTGAGATCGATCTGTATGCAGGCCGTTTTTTACTTTTTCGATTTTGATTGCAGATATTTTTTATGAGGATGCTTTTACTTTCGAAACCGGTTCTGAAAATGAAAGTGTCCTTATAAGAAATATCTGTAAACAAAATCAAAAAAGTAAAAAACGGTCTTTGTACAGATCGATCTCAACTATTCAATGCAAAAGAAATCATTTGAAAATGTTGAAATGCGACAGAGATATCTTTATAAACTCCTTCCATAGGATTAGCATTGGCGAATGTGTCATATTTCATTTGACTGAAGTAGCCTCTTAAACGTTTTTCACATGCGCATCCCACTCTACTCAAGTGTAAGGAAATTTGAAAAAAAAATTTCATCTTTTGGAACTTTATATTTCCTAATTTGGTATAATACAGTTCCGAAAGTGAAAGTAACTTAAAAAAAAAAAAAAAAAAAAAAAAAAAAAAAAAAAAAATCTGCAACCAAAATCGAAAAAGTAAAAAATGGTGACTGTAGAGACTGATCTCAGCTATCCAATGCAAAATAAAAAATACTTAAAAATATCGAAATGCGAACGAGTTATTGGAAAAGAACCTTCCCATAGGCTTAGCATTAGCTCGCGAGTCTGGAGAGTAGATTTGTACTGAAAAATTAGCGTCATAAATAAAAAATGATAAAAATGCTCTATTTTTAAAAACAGTAAAATTCCCTAAAGCGACCGCCTTCTGTTCCAATAAAAATTAGTCGCTCTGAGAGGTGGTCTCTTAATGGAGGTCAGGTTTCAATCTAGATTTTAATTGTTGAAAAAAGGTAACAATTAAGGTTACTAAAATTATATTTTTCACATTAAGAAAAAATATGAAAATTTAAGTATCAAAACAAAAGTTAATGACATAAGTTAATTATTGTAGAGTTTAAAAAATGAATACATTGACGTTTGCTTTGATTTTACGGTTTTATCTTCTATAAAATTTACTTAGTCCTTTCGAAGTTCAGTAAATAAATGCAATTTTTGGGGGACTGGAACAAATTATGACGATTTCATTAATTTGTCTAGAAAGAAAAAATTAAGAAAGAAATATAATTTCATTATATTTCTTTGAGAGTTTCCTGACAGAATAGGGCAGGGGAGTTTATTGACCGTCATCCTTAATTTGTCATCAGAGTTAAATTCATTGCCTAAAAAGGCACAAAGAGGTTTAAACATTTAAAAGTTACCGGAATTTAACAAAAATTCTAAACTTAGTTTAGAAGTTTGATGAATAATGCGCTCTCCGGAATTATTATTCTAATAAAACCTTCTTCAAGCGACCAGGAAGAAATGGAATTTTTCCATTTTCTTCAAAGAAATGGGTTGCTCATGGAAGAAGTTCAACTGGGGTGGTCTCTGAATCAGGGTTCTCGCTGCCACTCGCCATTGAGCCAAATCGGGACAATATGCTTCATTTGGCAACTAAACGAACAATCAGACTCGCCAAATTGCGAGTGCTCAATTTCTGCTCTTTTTTATTTATGATTATATATTATTTTTTATATATTATATATATATTATATAGATTATATATTATTTATTAGATTCTTATCCGCGTTACTCGTTACTGAACGATTGGTGTCGCTTTTCATGTTCAATAGCACACGGAAAGGATTATGCTATAGGTGTTTCTATATTGTCAGTTAATCACTATCTATACACCGGCGTCTCGTTGGTAAAAGCGCAAACAAAATTACATCAATCGCCAAATAGAGTAAGGTTTTGCTGGAATGTGGGGTTAAAATTAGCCATTTAACATACTATTTATTAGTTGTATGCAAAGTATCATTGACCGGTCAATTTTTTCTATCGGTTACAGCTGAAATCTCATAGCAATTTTTAAGGCATATTTTCCCAACGGTGAATCAAAGATAGCTGTTTTGAATTCTTATTTAGACTGTTAAAAGAATTTCCGAAACATTTACATAGTTAGGAGGCATTTAGAATGTATTTATTTTTAATAGTTTCTATAGCGGATATTCGAATTTCTATTTTATAAGCAATTACACAAAATTGGGTTATTTTAGAACATATAAAAAAAGGGATACAATAAGGAGTTAAAGATTGATTTTTCAGTGTTTCACGCCGAATCTATTTTGCTAACTTTTTTTAAAATTTGGCTACTGTTTTTTATCCCTTATTCGCCAAATCGCTAATGTTGGTCAAAAATCAGCGAGAACCCTGCTCTGAATAGAGGTAAAATTAGTATTGAACCTATGGGAATAAATTTCGTTCTATGAAAAAAATGGTCGTTCAGGGAGGTGGTCGCAGAGGGAGGTCTCACTGTATAAAGGTATTTAACCAACAAATTCTACAGCAGGATGTCTTGTAGGATGTGTTGATTTAACCCGCAACTGGGAAGGCGTGGTTTCTCTTTAATGAAGGATATTTTTTTATTTATTATTAACACCATGTTCAAAAAATGGTTTTTGTGGAATTTTTTTTTTTTCTTTCAAACTCTGAAAATCAGTTTTCTATCTAGGTTAAAAGAGGTTCTCAAAATCTTGCTCAACAATTCTAAACTTTCTGACACATTTTTAAACATAAAAGTATGATACTTTCGGGGGGTGATTATTAAAGTTATTTGTAATCAGTTTTTATCCATTAATGCAATTATATCTTCAGTTTTAAGCTATTAATGTGAATGAATTTTTTTCCTTTTCCGCGCTGTCGCAGTTCAGTTCAAAACGCCAACTTTTACAGCATTTTATGAAATTTTTTCTGCCTATACCGAAAAACCCTAAAAATAGTTCGATTACGCAGATTTTTTTTTTTAAATAAGAGCACCTGTCAATTTGATATGTTTCCATTCCAAACAAAAATAATTAAAAAAGGTGTCAAAAAAGGTAACCAATTTAGATTAGTGTGTGATATGATAGATAATTTATAAAACATAATGTATAATCTTCTTTGTTGTAAATTTATATAATTTAGGAATAATCAAATGCAAAATAAACAAATGATTCTGAATTTCAATTTTATTAAATTATACCAATAACCGAGTGAACGCTTTGCAAATCAAATTCAGTACAATTTTAAATATGTTAACTGACGGCCTGTTTCTCGCCTTTCATTCATGTTCTCTACCGCACAACAACATTAATTTGTCTAAACAAATGTATATTCAGTCTCCAAACCACTTCCGTCAAGTAAATTAGTTCAAATGCACTTATTGCTTATATACCCATATGTTAACGGGATTTACTTCCACTAACATCCATTATGGACCTCCCGCACCTTCTATGTGGGGGGTCTGTCTGCTCGAATTACGCCCCAAGAGCCATGCAAAGTGTATTTACCAGAACATTTGTGTGTATAGCAGACGATCTTCCATTGGGCGCATGGCAGACGAAAATGCTATGAAACGGAGCCAAATCATTGGGGGGTAAGTTAATAATAAAAAATGATATAATTGAAATTTATCTTTCACTGTCATTATTTACTGATAACACTGCAGTGAAGTGCACTTGAAGTTTACTTTAAATTTTCGTTAATGACCTATATAATGTTAATATATAGCATACTACTTTTAATTGCTAAAAGCACGTTAATATTAAGTTAGTAAGCATAACATTAAGTTAGTTATTATTAATTTTAATTTCTAAACGGTGTAAATTAAAACAGTAACAAGTAAAAATTAAATTTAAAAAATAAAAAAACCCGACTGCGTAAAAAGCAACCTAATTAATTATTTCTCATCAATGTGAAACTATTTTTTATATTACTTACCTATTTTTTTATTTACTTGTATTGATGACTTTTAAGTTGTGTTTAATTGTTAGTTCCTATCTATAAACACTGTTTTGATGAGGTTAGAGTTGCAGTAAAGCAGATCCTACCTAGACAACTTTCAGGTTGTGTAATATTTAAACGGAGCTTCTGACTGTAAAATAGTCAATGAAACATCGTCTTCATTTTGAAAGACCTCTCCAATGATATGCCACTCAATAGGGTACGTAAAAAAATTTTTTTTCGTCTCTACCGCCATTTTATATTTTACGGCCGCCATTTTGAATTTATAAAAACAAAACCTAGCCTATAACCATCGGGCGGTTAAGACGAATCGATAAAGACCTCATTCATTAAAATCATCCCACCGTTGGGATGTTTCGAGGGTATAAAGAAACCCACTTACGCGTGAAACACAACCCTTCTTGCCAGTCGAGTAAATATAGGTTTATTCGACTGTTTACATGTTTCGACTCTACCCGAATCATTTTCAAAAGAAATAAATAAAAATATTCTAAAATTGCCCGGTCTATGAATCGCCGTCATTCAATTTACTTGGGTGTTTTTTCTTTCTTAATCATTGGTAGCCCGAGCTATAATTTTGGTAAGTTAAATGCTGCTGCATCATTACATATTGAAATTTTGCGTGTTACAGTCTCTATGGTTTCTCTTATAATGAATAGATAGTTATGTAAATACAGTCGAACCTCGTTATCCCGACTCTCTAAGGACCAGAACAAAGTGTCGTCATAAGCGGGTTGTCGTGGTAACCGGAGTTGAAGAAAAATGTCTATAAAGAGCTGTATTTTTAATTAATTTAAGACAATTTGAAATTCATAACTGTTCTTGCAGTTTTAAACAGTAAAACATTATTATTAAACAAAATTGAAAAGAATAAAAATCAGATTTATGATGACTTGTTTGTTTATTGTTACATGAAATATTGATGAACTAAGGTTTGCTTATCCCTAAATGTGCTTCCTACAATTCTTTTTTCAATATTATATAATGAATTGTAATCAATATTCGTTGTTTCAGAAATGGATGTTAGATAATTTCTGATCGTTTCAATGCAATGCAATGCTTCGGTTTTAGTCGGATGAAAAACGCCGTGTAACCACAAGAAAGCGCCGCCTGACCAGAACAAAAAGACCGCAAGTAGTCTATCTGGAGCTTAAGTGGGTCGTTCATAGTGTTTGGGTTTATTTATTCAGATAAAGGATTGAAGTAAATTTTCTCATTTATCCCAATGGGTGTTTTAGACACTTTTGTGAAAAGTTTGGCTAAGACATTTCTTACCGCTTAATTTACGTGCTTATAAGATGGATTATGAAAAATGGACAATTTTCCTAAATCGTCGGGATATCCGGAGTTGAAAATTATACAATGCCGTAAAATCCGGAGTTTATTTACATTAAAATCATATACAGAAAACCGGGACTTTGAAAAACTGACGTGATAAGCGGAGTGACGTGAAAACCGGGTGTCGTGATAACGAGGTCCGACTGTATATAGCAAATTGACACCTTGTAATAATATATTAATTTTATAAAACTATATATGAAAATCACTTGAAACATCACAACTAATTTAATATTTGCTAAAAGTGATAAAAAATATATTTACAAGGCAAATAAAGACATTTACTTATTCAAATCGACATGTTTCATCGCTGTGTGGGCGACATTGTAAAGGAGTTAGAGGCTTAGAAAAAGTGAGGATGGTATTAAAAAGGCATAAAGATAGGCATTAACCCCTTGGGGACGAGCGGCACGTATACGTGCCGCATGAAGCGCTCAGAATCCTTGTTTTTCCTCACCGGTAAAATTTTACTGTAAAATTTGCCTTATTTAATCAGCGCATTTTCTCGATTCAAGAAGACACAAATTTCTGTTTTTAAAAAACGGTGACAAAAATTTCGTAAAGGGTTCCCTTCGCGAAAGGGTTAACAGCCCTCCGAATGTACAATCGGGGGGAAAAAAGGTAAACACCCCCTATTAACTCTGCAACAAATTATCGTAGAAGAAAATTACTGGTACCAAACAATTGGAAATAAAGTCTACTTTTAAATGATGTATATAAAATTTGCTTAGAGGGCCAACTACATACCAAAACGTACTCAAACTTAATTTTTGTTTTTTCAATAGCGATACCGAAGTTTGTCACCATAAATAGATTCTACACTCTTTAATTAGCCTAAATCCATATTTTCATGAAATTCGTATGATTAGTTTCCGAGAAATTATTTTAAAGTGAGTCTATTTTAGGAGCTGTATCCAAATTGATGTTTGACCCGATTTTTGAAATGCCACAAAATGACTATGTCACTGCCATTCATGTATTATTTATTGCCAATATGACTATTTCACCCGCGTAATATTTTCCGACTATTGCTATCCTAAATGTTTCATCAAAATGAGTAAAATATATTTTTCTCAAATTATGCTTTTCTGGACATCATAGACTTAAACCGTCATTTTGACGTTTTTTGCTCATAATTTAAAAACTACTGGGAAGAAAATTTGAAATTGAGAATTTGCAGGACATAATAAAAATAAATCTATCAAAAAATTATAGGTTGCAATTCATATATATATATATTTTCGAATATTAATTTTATAATTCATATATGTCATATTATAAAATGTTTAAAATTACAAATTCAATGTATTTATGTTTGGGTTTTTTTAGTATTATAATTAAACAAAAAATATATCGCATTAGGATTATAATTTCAGGAGATATTAATAAAAAAATGAAAATGTAATTTAACATTTAGAAGCTCTAAATTTTGAATGTTTATAATTCAAAAACTTATCATCCAAATGACTTGAAATTTCGCATCTAGGCATAGTGTGGACCGAAGATTTAAAATATATCGTCAGAATTGGATGTTGCCATTGAAAAAAAACAAAGTTTGGTCCAGTTTTTATTTGTAGATGGGCCCTAAGCAAATTTTATATGCATCATTTAAAAGTAGACTTTATTTCCAGTCGTTTGGTACCTGTAATTTTTTTCTATTATAATTTTGCAGAGTTAGTAGGGAGTGTTTACTTTTTTTTCCACGACTGTACATAAAAAAAAAAAAAAAAAAAAAAAAAATGTAAGTTAATACGAAAAATTTCCTGTTATTGTGGTTCCATAAAATAAATATAATGAAAAGGCTAAGCATCCAGAAAAAGTAGCGCACAGTTATTAACATTTTCCAAATATCAATTAGAAGCTTTTTATGACTTTGGTTTGTCTGTCTATCCACCTTTGCTCTAGCTTTCGTAAGGACCGGATTTTTTTATACATTAGTTCTCAAAAAAAATCTGCTAATATCATTGAAATTACCGTTATAGATATGTTTTACTATTTGTATCTAGGTTTCCTAATTCCCTTTACTGCTAGAAATAAATAGCAACAGTAAACTTTTTCACTGACAGTAATTAAATAATATTTTGAAAAAAAAAAAGAAAAAAAAAAGTTAGTCAAATAGTTGTAAAATGTGAGATAGAACACTATGTATTATTTTCAAACATACGTGACAATAAGTGTATATTGAAACCTACCACTACCTCCTATTTTAATTGTAGTCAGGCGTGTGCCAGGGGGCAGCTGGTCCCTTTACATTTATTACTTATATTATGAATCTGCTGACTTCGCATCTGCCACCACTGCCGTAATTTATGATTGTGTGATATTCAGACTACATCGTTTTTTTTAATAATAGCGTATTACTGAAAAAGACCGTGGAATATGCTTTTATTATTGTTTATTGTGCAGAGAATAAGTGATTATTATTATTATTTTACTTGATAATTTGTCATTTCCTTTATTAAAACAAAAGTAAAGAATAAGAAATTGTGGTTTTTTTTGTTAGCTGGGAGCAGGTGATAAATTGCCAAATATTGTTCCCATCGATATAATTTGTATTGCAAGCATTTCATTTAAAATATAAGCCTTTCACTCGTTTCATTTAAGTAACAGAACTTTTAATTTAAAATACATACGTTTAACAGGCATGCTTTTCACTCATTTTATTTAAAATACAGAAAAGCGCTCCCCCCCCCCCTTTCTAATAAGAAATAATACAACAAATTAAAATATTTTATTTCAACATCAAAGCATTATTTCTAATTTATACATGCAAAAAAATAAAAGCTACTATTGTCAAGAGAAGGGGGCGAGATGCTAATGTCGAGATTTGCGCTCGGGGTGACATAAAAGTATCGAAATAGGCTTACTTGATGTGTTAAACCATAGAATAAGGAACTATACTATATTTCTATTTCCATGTGTAAAAAAAGTGCTTTCTAACACGTTTCTAATAATTCTAGGATGCACATTTTGTTGTTTTTCTTGCATGCATTAAAATCTTTAACTACTAATATTTTAAATATTTCAAAAGAATATTACGTTTTATTAATAATTCTTCTGTAAGACTTATTGACTGCTTATCTTACCTGATTAAGTTTTATAGGTTTTGCAAATGAAAAGGAAAAGGGAATTTAACTTCGAAAAATAAGATATTTAAATCTTTTGCATATTATTCTATTTTAATGCAGGAATAAAATCCAGTTGTTTGCAGTTCCTCCTAAAAGTGGTATTCCACCTTTTTGGCATCAAAAATTTTGACTTTCTCCGAACTGAGAGACTGTGCATATATAACGTTATCATTTTAGGGGGTAGAGGGGGCAGGCACATGATATCGTAAGATATCACTAGGGAGAGGGGGGGGGGGGGTTGTCTTTTGATATCGTTATCATTTTTTATCTAACCAAAATTTTCTTTTTATTTGTAAGTTGTTCTTTACATCAAAATAGTCCTTTACCTGTTTTTATGGAAATGCAAAGTTGTGATTAAAATCTTAAATTATTATAAAATTATTTAATTCCAAAATATGGAATAGTTGAAATACAGTTATTTAAACTGTATTTCCAGATTGATTTTTTTTTTAGACTTTAAAAGGAGAAGGAAATATGCAACATGAGTTTCTATTTCGAAAATTTTGTCCCATTATTCAATACTTTTGGGGTAATTTCAGCGGTGTATTTTTTGGAAATGTATTTATAGAGCAGAATACTTTGATCTGCATCTGCATGTACAAGCATGGGAAAAGCTTTTGAAAGGAGGAGTAAAATCTTAAATATTTGAACCATTCAGAATAATATTTGTTTAAAAAAATTAGTTACTTTACTCTACATAAATTAATCAGATATATTTGTATTTACACCTTTAGTTCTGTACCTTGGAACAAAAAGGGCCAATGTGCATTTTTCTCAAATGGCAAGAAACCCAATTTAAGTTTGACACATTACATTAACAGTAAGTAACATTGGCCTCGACAAAATATTTTGTTTTCAATGATCTAATATTGGGTAGGACTTTGGCCCTGTTAACAATTACTTTTTATCGCATCCTGAATTTATTCGCGCATTTAACTCAAATTTCTCAATTTTGGACATTGGCCCTTTTTGTTCCAAGGTACAGAGTTAATGTCAACAGTTGTAGCAGTAATACAACAAGGTTTCCCCGTTTCTCTTAAAAGTTAAAATTCAGTTTTAAACATACTTGAATGAAAACAAAACACAAAAAAAGACGTTGATGAAGTTTGAGGAGTAAGGGGATGAAAAAGGAAAAGAAAAAAAAAAACACTTGTTGAAGGAACTGTTGTAGCTGAAATATTATTCTTTTCCTCTGCACACTTTCTTGTTGACGGAAGTGACCCAACCCTTGGAAAAAGAACAAAGCCAAAATTGAGCTCTAAGATTTCGCATCGTTTTGGATGACGGCCAACTGATCGGTAGGTTACAAATATAGTATCATTCATGCAGAAGCCGAAGCCACGTTCAATTTTTTTTTTTTTTTTTCCCGTTCAATTTCTGACGTCATAGTTAAAGGAAAAAATAGTGGAGCCCACCGGTCACTAAATGAAAAAAGTGGTTATTAAAAAATTATCTGCCAGCGGCCATCTTTCCTATCTGGAAAGAATAAAATGTTCTTGTATGCCATCAACTATTTCTTTTCTGCTGTTTACAATAAGTTAGCATACTTATTTGGGCTATTTAATTTTAGATTAACCCTTTATGTACTGAATTATGAATACATGAAAATTTTATCTTCTAAAGTATTTTTCGTGAATTGTTTAAACTACATTTGAAGATTTACATAATCATTTAATAAATTTTAGAAGGATTATTTAAATTTGAATTTATAGGGATTTTGTGCAGTACTTATAACCCACTCAAATCTTTTATTTTGAATATTTTTCTTAGTATTTTGTAAAATTAGGAAATATAGAAATATAATATTCTTACAATAGACATATAGAAATATTTCCGAATTGAAAAATACCCCCCCTCCTCCTCCCCCAACACCAAGAAAGCTGAAAAGATGCAGAGGCAAAAGAAATCATCATTTTAAAAATATTTTGTTTTGTGTAACCCATAATACTTTTAGAACAAGATATAGTAATGTATCTAGCTCATTCTAAAGTATTACAACTAATCGATGTATTAAATTAATTTTATAAAAAGTCATTTTAATGGTACTTATAAGTACCGTCAGTAGATAAAGGGTTAATAAATACAATGACTGCCGCTATTAAAGTCACTGGTTTATAAAACGTAATATTTCGCTACTTTTCTTCACAAAATAATTTTTATTGGTAAAGACATTAAACATGCAGATATATAGTTATTCAGATCCAAAGAAATGGAACAGAGTTTTCCTTTTTTTCTGTAAAGATAACGAATCATTCAGAAAATGCCGCCATAATTGATGCTACGAAATTGAAGCGGTGTTCGGGATATGACAATGACAGAATAATGGGTCAGCTGTTATCCTCGGCTATAACTCAGGATATATCAAATTTAGAAATAACTGAAAAACGCCGTTGGCCAATTCCATGAAAAACGGACAAATTGTCCTGCAAGTGACCCTTACATAAATACCTATACAGTCGTCCCCGTTTAAACGAAAACTGACGGTTCCAGAAATAATATTCGATTAAACGGGTATTTGATTAAGCGGGGAATCATAACTGTAATATTTAATGCGTAATAAAAAGGCAACAAAACTATCTACAGTATATTTGATTAACAGCATAATAAATCGTTAATAGAATAACTTAAAATAAATACAAATGCTAATATAAAGTAAATACCTATTAATTTAATGTCAGTATATATATTTATATGGTATTATATGACTGCATCACAATGCAGCTCGTTTTAATTTGGTCAAAACTTTGATACTTCTAATTTATGTTACTTATACTGCCTTAAAAAATCGTTTAAAGTGGTTTGTTTAAGTGGAATCTTAAAGGAGTAAATATCAAGTTATTTTTCGAATGAGTGCAAGCAAAATATCACAATTACCATCTCGAAGTGACGGCGCATTGCCTGGTTAACAGCAAGAAGTGATGTGAGGGGATCAAGGTGGGGAAATCATTTGACCTGTCCATTATACGCCTGCCGGCCGAAATCATTGTAGGAATAACTGAAAATTTGTTTTCAGTGTAAAGGAACTAAAAATGACAAAAGGTGAAAGGAAATTCCAGCTCAAACGTGCTTTCCGCGTCTATTTTCAAACATCGGTCACACAGTTGTTATTCGATTAAGCGGGAACGTTCGTAAAAGGTTTAAGCGGGGAAAAATAGCATAGAACCAATGGGAATAAATTCGGTTCCGGAGGATTCTATTCGAATAAACGGTTTATTCGATTATCCGTGACCCGATTAAATGGGGAGAACCGTATCTATTAACTTATGAGTTCTTAGAATATAAACTATGCATTAAAAATAACAACAACAAAAAAAAAAAACCCCTAGATTTTAATGTTTGCATAGTTGTTTTAGTTTGAGGATAGAACATCACTGTTAAAACAGCAGTAATATGTAGAAAAGCTGTCCCACACGTGATATGAAATTACCCTTTAATAGGTTTAAAAATCTCCGCAATTTAAACCGTAGACCTAAGTAATCTGCCCGTTTCAGGGCCATTCCTTGAAAAACGGACAAAATGTCATGCGCGTGACACTTACATAAATGCCCATATATCTATTAACTTATAAGTTGTTAAAATATAAACTATTCATTAAAAATAACAAAAATCTCTAGATTTTCTTATTAGCATAGTTGTTTTAATTTGAGGATACAATAACATTGATAAAACAGCAGTAATATGTAGAAAAACTGTCCTACACGTAACATGGAATGGCCCTATTCGAATCTTAGGCATTTGAATGCACTGTAGCACTAATCACTAATAGCATTATTGCACCTGAAATTTTCAGGCAATAATGTAAGAAAATAAGTTTAGGACCTTTGTCAGAGAAATACGTGTTATTGAGCAAGAAAAAAAATTCTTTTTATAACATTTTTTAAACAAATCTTGATTTCTATTGAATTTTTACGGTAAAAAATGTTTATTTTGAAATCATTATCGGAAAGCAATATTTTATCCAATAAAAATGTTGTTTATCTAGTTTTTAGATAATCAACGTTCTTAAAAAAAATTTACATTCGCTTGAAAAAAAAATTGGACTTCGGGAAAATAATCATTATGGTTTTTATCTCTTTTTATTTATTTTCTATTTTCTTCTTTTTCTTCGGTTGTAAGTATTTTGATAATCGAGTTTCTTTAACTATAATAGTTTAGAACATTTTTGTTCTGAGTGTTATAACTTATCGAAAAACAAGAGATTAAAACAAAAATGGTAGTTGAAATAGTTTTATTTCGTTAACTGCGTTTGTTACTGTAATTTCAGCAAAAACAATGGCGAAGAATTTCCTAACTATAAGTACGTTGGTAAAGAACAGTGACCTCTTCTCTGGCTGATGTCCAAGTTTATTTTGTATGCAGTTTGGCTACTGTTGCCACGTTCGTGAATATTATTCGTATGAATTAGGTTAACTTTTTTCCCCTTTTCACTTAATAAAACTAAATTAGGAAAGGCTAAATTGAATGAGTTCACAATCGTAAAGTTTTCTCTCTTTAATAATTAATAACATAATTATCGTTACTAGGAATTTTAATCATCGATGGTGCATAGTTAGGGTAAGGTGGTGCAGGAGTGCGCACTTTAGCTATTTAAGTAACAATAAATGAAAAGATTTAAGGGATGCTGTTACACTTTATATGTAATCTTAGATTATTAAGCTAACAACAACAACAACAACAAAAAATGCATTCATCAACTTATAAAAAACATATTCGGTATTATTTGACTTCGGTATATTTTAAGCTTCTACACAATCAAATCTATTTTAATAATAAATAAGCACTGGCTTATTAGGTGCGTTCGTAATTATATAAATACGTAGCTCCCAGTGGTGTAGTGGTAAAAAAAAAACAACAACAACAGAGGGTATACGCTCTAAGCAGAGGGTATATGCTCAAGGCAGAGCATATACCCTAGAGTGCATATACTAGAGCTTTCTTGAAAAATAGAGGGTATATGGTGTTCCTTAAAAAAATCCAGAAGGTATACGGCGTATACCCCCCATATACCTCCACTACATCCCTGGTAGCACTTATAGTTAACGTCTGGCCCGTCCACCTGTCGCATATAACAGCGCAAAATCTACCCAACCGAATGGTTTGATATTTAATATAGATAATCGTTGCAGAATTGTATCCAGCCATTTCAAATTTTATGAAAATCGAATCGAAACTCAAAAAATATTAATAAAACTTTTCTTTATTCTATTAAATCATATCCTACGTAATTAATTCAGTGATATCCCATGATGGGTAATGATTCTAGGTTGCCATGGTGATGACGTCCTATTTAAGATGGAGTCCGATTATTTCCGTATTACTGAATTTAATATACTATATAATCGTAATCAATTTGTATTCATGCCTTCTTGCATAAGAGTGCAACAGCTATTGCACCAAGATCTAAATATTTATGAAACTAGTTATAGTACGAACGCACCTCATTTGCCACGTTTGACGTACTTTCTCCGACTTGTTTGTATATATATTTTTTAATGAGATTTTGTAATTAGAGATATTTTTAGTTGTATATAAAAATAAGCAGTGAAAACTGTTAGACTGTTAAGGCTGTTCTCAACTGCTCTTCTCAACAAGCGCAAAACGTTTTTGAAACATTTACAAATGCATTTTTTAACGGAAAGATATAAAGTAGAAAGACTTGATTATGGAAGCGATTTAGAATCGCACTGTGTTTTCCATTTTTTTTTTTTTTTAATAAATAAATTACCTATCGAGTTATAAGCGATTTTGATCACGCGACAAAGACATTTTTCTCCCTTCGCTGACTGGTTTTTCTGCTTTCTTCGGGAACTTCGGTTCAAAACGTCAACTTTGACAATTTTTTCTGAAAGATCGATTGCGTTTGACAAAAAACGCAGAAAACAGTTCGATTACATAGTTTCTGAACAACAACACCTGCTAGTTTCATGCATTTCCGATCAAAAATAAATTAAAACTTATGTCGTAAAGTTGCCCTTTTGGATTTGAGAACAGCCTTAACATAAAAAAAAAAACACTTACCAGAAGAACGCTCATAAAATTTTTCACCAGAGGTAAATAACCTAGGTAAACGCATGAAATAACTACTAAAATACGATATTCTAAACATAAGTGTGGTTAGTGAGGCGTTTAGCTGAAATAAACGTATTTGTTGTACAAATTGCTCCTTTTACAAAACAATAGATATTAAGAAATGATGGAGTTTTTTCATTTTTCTTCGCCAGTTTTGTATTTCGAATTTTGTTGTTGCATCATGTGAATAATAAATCTGTAGATTTAGTCGTTCTCGTTTTCTCAAATTTTAAATGATATCTAAAACATGTTGTAAAACCAAGAATATAAAAATAAAATATACGACGATAAATAAATGTATTATCTGCGATTTCTTTATAATTGTTTGTATTAATTTATATTGGTTGGACATTTTTATTATCTAGGTGGCGGTATAAAAATAAATTATTAACTGAAAATATTTAAGAGTATAGCTGAACTGCCCGGTATTGCACGGGGGAAACACACACACACACACATATATATATGACATTACTGTCGACTTTTGTGACATTCCGTCGACACTCTATTATATATCGACGAAAATGTAGTATAGTAATCAATGCCAAAAGCTTTGCCAACCTCCGTTATCATGAGGCAACTGGACGCAGTAGTGGTGGCGAATAGATGGCAGACTCAAGACACATTGGAAGAAATTCCCCTTCAATAAATAATAGAGGCAGTATTAACTTAGCTAGTTTATTTGTAAACACATTTCGTAAACAACTCAGTAGGTTATCCATCGGCTCTCAGAATGTAGCTGTATCACTTCGTAATAACTATATGATGTTACATGGTATTAGAATCTACACATTAAAAATCGAACCACCAAGTGACGGGGTTTTATTAAACAAACGAAAAGCGTAAAAATTCTGGGCTCCTAGCCGATGCAACACTATAAATACTCAAAGAAACAGAGCGCGAACGGATACATTACAAGTGAAAAAACTAACCCCGTTAAAATAGCCGGAAGGACGGGACGGGAGACAGGCTACGATTAGATTTAGCTCCGGGGGGAGGGGGGAAGTACGCGTGACGTCAATGATGAACTATTTATTCTCGGCGTTAGATTTATAGCATAAACAAAATGTTGGCGGGAGCTGGCAAGGAATCATGGGATATAGAACATCATAGAACAAAAATAAAAAATTCCTCATTCTGAAGTTTCCTTAGATTATTATAAACATCAGAAGTGATTAAACTAGGAATACTATTTTTTTCCGAAACTCGTGTCAGATTATCTAGCCGGACCTTAGGATGCCGGATTAGAGGATGTTTATTATGTTAGTGAGTACTTATAACTTACAATTTTTTAGCAAGCATCTTTTTCTTTTCTATTTTTATCGGAATTTCGGATAATCCAAATTTTTCGTAATCCGAAAAGGCACTGGTTCCAATTAGTTCGGATTAACGGGGTTCTAGTGTATATTAATTTATCTTATCATATACTAATTGTAGCCATCTTTGAATTACCTGATTATTATTTTTTAAATGAGGTAAAGTCATTTTTTCCCCTGACTGTTAGTCTGTTACGATGGAATTGCCCCTTAGTATTTATTTCAGCTGAAACTACATTTAGGATAAGACGATGTACAAACATTATATTACCCCAATGTCTCGTTCCCAGACAGCAGACGTAGCTGTATTAGACAATAAATGCTACGAAATCAGACCTCCTAAAGTCATGTTTTATAATAAGACGCGTAGGGATTTTTACAGCGCTGCAGATGGGGAAAGCGACCAATAGCAGATTGAAGCTGGGCAGAACTATAATCTAATACATTATATATATTATTCTCTGAGTAACGTAAAAAATTAATATGAAATTATTATATATTATTTTGGACCTTCTAATTTTTGGTGGTCCCACTACTAAATTGCTAAAACCATATTCACGATAACTTACTAAAATATTTTCAAACGTTAAAAAAAAAAATCTTTTATTATCATTTTTGTAGTATATATTTTTATATAGGATTTTGCAACTAGAAATGCTATTGTCTGTGAATAGTAAAGACTGTTAACACAAAAACAGTACATACTAGAATAACTTTAGTCTTTCAAGTTTTGGTACTGTTCTTTGTATGACAAATGCGTTGTTCCCTGTTCATCAACTTTCGTACATTCACAGTCATTTTCATACGGAAATGCATTACATTTTTTCCCATTACTATTGAAGTATTTTGCCATTGAATAGCGTCTTTTCTTTTTAACTTACCAATAAATGTGTTGCAACTTCAGTTATAATCAATCTCCGGTGATGCTGTCGTATTCTCAAAATATTGGCTCAAAACGCCCACTTTGACATTTTCTGGGAATTCCCTCGTCTTTATAGAATTTCGAGAAATGTTATTCGATGTTTTTGTTTAGGAATTTAAAAAACACCAATTTTGGGCATCTAAAAATAAAAATGACTTCTTGAATGAGTCATAAAATAATAAATTTGGAATTGAGAAAAAAAAAAAAAAACCTTAAAAATATTTCTGGAATTTTAAGCTGTCACAGTCATTTGAATTTTCCCAATTGATTATGCCAAATTCGCAATGTAATGTGTAAAGAAACAGAAAATTGTTTTTGTAATTTCTGTTGTTGTTTTTCATTAAAATTTAGGATCCGTTAAGTTCTCTCCATCTCCACTTCCGTCATTTATTCCTCAATAAAAACCTTTGGTGAACTTGCACTCGTGGTTGGTAATGTTCAAAAATGTAACCGCAAGTCCCTCTTGCTGCACCTTTTGCACGCCTGGATGACATATCCATCTGTTCCGCCAGCATGCATCAGAGACAAAATAATCAAAATATAAAGTTAAAAAATATGTAATCCCCCCTAGCGGAACCAGCTGCCCACACGCGCGCTTTGCATCTGTGACGCGTGCCGATTCCCTGCCCCCTCCGACAGCATCCTGCCTCCCAGGAACTTCGATTTTCTTAAGAACGTCTGCAATATTTGCGAGTAACTCATCCGAAGATTGTCGTTTGGTTTGTTAGGTTTCAGCTGCTGTAGTTGAAGTGGTAGTAGTTGCTAGTAAAGTTTAGAATATTTTATTTTATTAGAAATATAAGGGAAATTTCTAAAGCTTAATAACACTGTATCAGACATCTTAATTCGAAAGTGCGTTCTTTAGAGAAATTATAACTTTCTTATAATAAAATACAAATTTCCTAAATGAACCATTATAGTATAGAAAAGCAACTCGTTTCGAAGGGCTGAATACTTCATCTTCAGTGCTTTACATCTATGATGCGACGATTTCCCCCCTCCTCCCTCTGATAACATTCTGCCTCTCAGGAACTTAGTTTCCCTGCAACGTCTACAATATTTGCCAGTAGCTCATATGAAGAATGCTTAAGGCTGTTCTTAACTGCTTTGCTCAACAAGCGCAAAACGTTTTGACACATTTACAAATTCATTTTTAACGTAAAGCTATAAAATTGAAAAGCCTGGCCATGGAAGCGATTTCGAATGGAACTGTTTTTTCCATTTTTTGATCAGTCAATTACCTATTGAGTTATAAGCTATTTCGATCACGTGACAAACCCATTTTTCGCCCGCTCTTGAGTGCTTTTTCTCCCTTTGCGCGGAAATTCGGTTCAAAACGTCCACTTTGACGTTATTTTCTGAAAGATCTATTGCGTTTGCAAAAAAATGGAAAAAAGAGCTCAATTACATAGTTTCTGAACAACAACACCAGCTAGTTTCATGCATTTTCGAATAAAAATAAATTAGAACTTATGTCAGAAAGTTGCCCTTTTGGATTTGAGAACACTCTTCATTTCTGGTAGAGACCTGCATCGGTTTGGTTAACCCGATTTCGGGTCAAGTAACTCGAGCAACGGGTTCGGTCGGCGCTAATATCTTTTGCTGCAAGTCTCGTTCGGGTCGTTTTAACTTTAAATATTTCGGGTTAGGTTTGACCCGATTTTTCAAAAGGAAGAACTGAATATTTTTCAAATTAAATAATAATAATAAAAAAAACTGTATACTTGAATGAGTGCATATATGTGTTCATTTTTAAGCAAAACAGATTAAATTTATATTAGAGGTATAATTTTTTACCATATTTCCATAATTGTATTTAAATATGCATTTAGTTTCTTTCACTTCGGATTCGGGTTTGAATATTCCGGCTTCGGATCGGGTTAGAGTTAAAGTGTATCGGGTTCGGATAGGGTAATTCTTTTTCTAGGGTTTCGATTTGATTTTAAGCAGAAAAATCAGGAACATGATGGGTAATTTCTCTTTTTATTTTCAATTGCTCTTCGAGAAAAAATAATACTAATAAATACCATGTATTTTGCGCAGTCCACACTTTTATAAGTTAAATAAATTACTATTTTATATAGAAAAATATTATTGAAGCGTTTTAGAAGCTTATTTATAATTTGTATCATATCTCTTCCTCCCCGTCCCTTTTTAAAGTTTATGATCCTTTGAAATCTTTAAGAAAAAGCAACGTTATCAGCATGGTTTTAATAGCCTATTATTTTAATGCATCATTTATTATGGAACGTATGCGTTTACATTCGAGTTGCATTGTCTCTCAAGCATTTAAAGATGTAGCCTCTATTAAGACATTTGCTTATTATTTGAATGGAAAATGTATTTGCAAAGATTATATCTGTAATAAACCGGATGTACGAGATACGGTGAGACTTTAGTTTTCCTGCATCGTTATGCTTTAGGAGGTGAAAGTGGATTTACAGGCTGGGGAAATGGAAAGTTTGTTCGAGATTGAATAACTTCAAATAATCGTGGTTTATTTGAATTACTTAAAGTTACGCTTATATTTTGCTTGTGTAAAACAGTTACTGATATTTAAATTTCTCATTACACACCTTTAAATTTTCATTTTCTTCTATATTTAATGTAATCCCTATTAATCCTATACAATAAAATAGGAAAGTATAATAAAAATACAATAATATGCAACATATGTTTCTGCGTCATTATGCTATAGGAGGTGAAAGTGGATTTACAGGCTGGGGAAATGGAAAGTTTGTTCGAAATTGAATAATTTCAAATAACTGTGGTTTATTTGAATTACTTAAAGTTACGCTTATATTTTGCTTGTGTAAAACAGTTACTGATATTTAACCCATTTGTGCCTGAATTTTTATTTTCTCAAATTTGTTAGTAAAATCATTCTAAAATGTTTCAAAATGAACTAGAAAAATACTAAAAAAAATTACGCTAAATTTTTTTTGTATTTATTTGATAAAATGTAAACGTACTAAGTATGGAAATATGCAAAATATTTGTAATAATGTAATATGCATAATTATACTCTTTGTCTATATTTATATAAAATAAACTTTTAAATTGTATATTATATACTATAATTTGTATTTTTATGAATTACGTAAAAAATAAAACTATTTCTTTACAGAGACTAATAACATTATAAGTATTAGTAATAATAAACTAAGAATAATTATATTTGAGGCTTAAAAACAATTTATTTCATAATCATCTCGAAAAGGACATTACATAAATAACTACCTCCTAAATGGCTAATAAAAATATGTACCCATTCGTGCCTAGCGCCCTATATTTTGTAACGCATAATTTCATAATTTAAAAAACACATGTTTCAAAAAATCTACAAGCTACGATTATGACTTATTTATTTGGATAATTGGTAGAAAAAACAAAAGCTTACTTTTTACATTTTGCCATCTAAAAAAGCCTTCATTTTAAGCAAATAAATACCCATCTCTTGCTACCATCTTTCGGTAACAGATAAAGACATTTATAGATAATCATTTCATACAATTTTCATGTTATAAAAAATAGAAAATTATACAAATTTATTAAAATTCGAAGCGTCCCAAAAATGGGACGCTAGGCATAATGGGTTAAATTTCTCATTACACACCTTTAAATTTTCATTTTCTTCTATATTTGATATATTTCCCCATTAATCCTGTACAATAAAGTAGGACAATATAATAAAATACGACAGTTTTAGAAACTGGACGATTGCACCATGAAATATATAAAAATATTGTATTTAAAATAAAATACACTTTGCTAAATGGTACACATTAAAATATACATTAAAATATCAACGTTTCGTTTCGCATCTGCGAACGTCTTCAGGATGACACACAAGTTTACACATACAAGTCTAAAAGTTTTTCACTTTTAGACTTGTAATGTGATATGTAAACTTGTGTGTCATCATCATGAAGACGTTCGCAAATGCGAAACGAAACGTACGTCTTCAGGATGACACACAAGTTTACATATCACATACAAGTCTAAAAGTGATGAACTTTTAGACTTGTATGTGATATGTAAACTTGTGTGTCATCCTGAAGACGTTCGCAGATGCGAAACGAAACGTTGATATTTTAATGTATATTTTAATGTGTACCATTTAGTAAAGTGTATTTTATTTTAAATACAATATTTTTTAAATACGACAGTATACAACATAATGTTTTCTTGCGTCATTATGCTTTAGCAGGTGAAAGTGGATTTCCAGGCTAAGGAAATGGAAAGTTTGTTCGAGATTGAATAACTTCAAACAATTGTGGTTTATTTGAATTACTTTAATCTACGGTTATATTTTGCTTGTGGAAAACAGTTACTGATATTTAAATTTCTCATTACACACCTTTAATTTTTCATTTTCTTCTATATTTGGTGTAATTCCCCTTAATCCTATACAATAAAATAGGAAAATATAATAAAAATACAATAATATACAATATAATATTTTCCTGCGTCATTATGCTTAGGAGGTGAAAGTGGATTTACAAGCTGGAGAAATGGAAAGTTTGAATAACTTAAAATAATTGTGGTTTATTTGAATTAAAGTTATGGTTATATTTTGCAATTATTGATTTATACAGATTTTTTACACAGTTACTGCGATTTAAATTTTTCATTACACATATTTAAACTTTCATTTGTTTCTTCATTTGATGCGATTCTCTCTATATGCAATAAAACCTGTGTAAACAAAACGTGCCTTAAAGGATAAAAATTCATAGTCTCAGCGAAAAAAATAGTACTATACAATTATTCTCTTTAAACGGAATTTTTTCGGTCCCTAACGATTCCGTCTTAGCAGGTTATTTGCATGTAAGTAAATTTACTTTTTAAACTTAATACAAGTAATCAACACGTTTTAATGTTTATTTCCAGTAAAGTATTATTGTGGTCTATATTAGAAACACATTCAAATGTTATAGCAGTTCCAGACACTTCGCAGACGCCGTAAAGAAATTTTGAAATTTTTGACATATTCCTGTTTAAAAAAAAGGACGATATGATAACTGTTTTTAAAACGTAAAATAGAATTGTGTACCTTAACAACATGCCCAAATTTCGTGGTGATTGACTATTTTAACGAAAGTTGGAGAACAGACAAGCAGACATGCTATTTGGATCATAATAATAATAAAATAAATAACTGGAGCATTTTGAATGCCAGGCCTTTTTAATGAAATAAGAAGGATCGAAATCGGATCATCCACTCAAAAGTTATGCATGGACATAGAAAATTCATATGTATACAGCAGATATAGTTTTTTAATTATTATTGTTATAATGCAGTTTTTAGCAATGAAATTCGGAAACGATATTTTTCTTTCTTTCTTGGGAAAATATAACTTCATGTATTTTTTGATTGACCTTTTAATATTCACCAAGACCTTCGATAAAAGAGATCATTCCAACATTATTGTAACAACTTGTTAATTTGAAAATAACATTCGTACTGCTTGTTTACACGTTTACATAAGAAAAGCATCGCCTCCCAAACTTTTAATGATGCACTGTCCAATAGGACATTTAACAATCAATCTGTGGCGTTAGTGTATTATTTGTTTGTATGTAAAAATGTATTTGCAAAGATTATATCTGTAATAAAAACCGGATGTGCAAGATGCAATGTCAAAACGAATGCTTTCTTTCATCGTTACTCTTTGAAAGGAGAAAATGGATTTACAGGTAGAGAAAATTAAATGTTTATAAAACTTAACCGAATTGTTTGAATTTCTTTTTAAAAAAAATTATGAATAAGCATAAAAGTAAAAATAGTTTTTTTAAAAACACTTTCTTTTATAAGCCAGTGGCTGATAGACGGGAGGTTCTGAGTTCGAACCCAATCGCGCCCGTCGGCCTAATTGTTCGGAGTTTTCCGCAGTTTTCTTCGAACCTTGGATAACCTTGCGTAAATACAGGCTAGATTCCCTTAGAAAGACTCCCACGGGGGGCATCCCCCTCGGGCCTATATCCCTCATGAAGATAATAGGCCGTCATAAATAACACCAACACTTCTCTTATAAGCACTCAGTATTCATCTTGAAAATATGCCTAATTTTTTTCCTTAATTCATGTTTTTTCCAAACATTTCCGTTAAGGCTGTTTTCAAATCCAAAGGGTCAACTTTCTGACATAAGTTTTAATTTATTTTGTTCGGAAACGCACGAAACTAGAAGGTGTTGTTGTTCAGAAACTATGTCATTGAGCTGTTTTTTCCATTTTTTTTGCAAATGCAATAGATTTTTCAGAAAATAATGTCAAAGTAGGCGTTTTGAACAGAATTTCCGCGCGAAGGGAGAAAGAGCACTCAAGAGCGGGCGAAAAACGGGTTTGTCACGTGATCGAATTCGCCTATAACTCAATAGGTAATGGATTGATCAAAAAATGGAAAAAAACAGTTCAATTCCAAATCGATTCCATGGCCAGGCTTTCCAATTTTATATCTTTCTGTTAAAAAAAGAATTTGTAAATATGTCAAAACGTTTTTCGCTTGTTGAGCAGAGCAGTTAAGAACAGCCTTAAGTACATTCATATGGCGTGGGCACTAAACTCGATTATGAAAAATTGACTGCTTTTTTTCATGTTTTGCAGAAAACGCAAGCAAGTGAATTTATTAAAAAATATATACATTTTACTCTGTTTTCAACAGAAAAGAAAAAAATAAGCATTATTTAAACTATCTTTGTAGGATTTTTAAAAGGATTTCTCAACATATTATCATAAACAAATTATTATTTCTTAATATTATTCTTCATTTTTTATTTATATTTATTTTCTAGATTTTATCTTTAAAATGATTCGTTGCTGCAGTTTCTTAGCGTTTTGGCATATTTTGGCGAATATTTATGGGCTCATAATTAAATCTTTTTTTTTTTTTTTTTTTTTTTTTAACTCCATACAATTGTACGAGTTACGGAGAATGTTTCGCGATTTATCACCCGTGAAAGTGGGTTAATAACCGGTTGCAAAAATTCCATCTTTACATACAAAAACAAGGTTGAATTAAATAAGAGTGTAAAAAATACTTACCAATTTTAAAATTATCAATAAATAGCTACAATTTTTTCTTTGTTTTTGTAGTTTTTAATTTTTTTTTATAATTTTCAGTCGACTTAATACAAACTATTTTTCTTTCAAATTTAGATTTTTTTTTTTTTTAACCATTTGGAAAAATGGTTATTGTCCTCGTCAGGGTGGGTAGGAAATCAAAAGCAAAACTGAAGGTTTTTATTGGTTTAATCTGCAATTTATTCGTTTTCTGATGGGTCTGGTCTATACAGTAATATGTATTTCCCTTTACTTTCAACAGAGTGTTGCCACTATGACAAAAAAGTAATAAAAACTACAAAAAAAAATTAATAACTCAAACAAATTGAGATAAAGCATTCAAACAAATTGCATTTAAAAGTACATTTTTTTTCTCTATACGACGGTGTAAAAAGTAATATTGTGGGATGTTTAGAAGTATAAGAATGAAATTTCCTTTAAAATGAGTCGTCAGACGATGGAAATGCCTTTTCCCGAACAGCCAATGAAATGCTTGGATAATACTTAAGTTTCAGGTGGATAATATGTACGAGTCGCAGGCGATTTCTGTCGCTTGCAACTTTTACGTGTAATAACACTATTAATGTTTAATTCATGGCGTACGTAATGTAGGATCAACTCCGTGCTATTTTTTATGTCTTAAATTTTAGTCTTTGAAAAAATCATTTTCCAAATGGTCGTTGTAATTTGTTAAATTGCATTTTTCTTTTCTTTTCTTTTCTTTTTCTTTTTTTTTTTTTTTTTTTTTTTGAAGTTTCATATTTGAGTGGAGTTGCCAGATGTCCCGATTTATGCGAGAAGTCATTATTTTCAGACTGCGCAGACGAGACTGTGTCCCGTTTTGTGGAATCCATGCGCGAACTATTAAAGCATGACTAGTTGACAAGTTTTGACAGTATTGAATATATATATATACAGTCGGACCTCGTTATCCCGACACCCGGTTTTTACGTCACTCCGCTTATCACGTCATTTTTTCAAAGTCCCGATTTTCTGTATATGATATTTTAACGTAAATAAACACCGGATTTTACATCGTTGAATAATTTTCAACTCCGGATATCCCGACGGTTTAGAAAAATTGTCCATTTTTCATAATCTATCTTATAAGCACGGAAATTAAGCGGTAAGAAATGTCTTACACAAACTCTTCACAAAAGTGTCTAAAATACCCATTCAGATAAATGAGAAATTTTACTTCAATCCTTTATCTGAATAAATAAACCCACACACTATGATTGACCCATTTAAGATCTAGTTAGATGTATCAGTCTACTCGCGGTCTCCTTGTTCTCGTTAGGCGGCGCTTTCTTGTGGTTACACGGCGTTTTTCATTCGAATAAAACCGTAGCATTGTATTGCAAACGATCAGAAATGATCTAACATTCATTTCTGAAACAACGAATATTGATTACAATTCATAGTACAATACATATAATTACAATTACATAGTTACAAATACAATGTTACAATTCAAGTCATCATAAATCTGATTTTTATTTTTAATAATAATGTTTTATTGCTTCAAACTACAAACAGTTATGAATTTAAAATTGTCTTAAATTAATTAAAAATACAGCTTTTCATAAACATTTTTTCTCCAACTCCGCTTATCACGACACATTTTTCTGTTCATTAGAGTGTCGGGAAAACGAGGTTCGACTATATACATATATATATATAACCATTAATTAAACATTACTGAAAATCATCAATAATTGTGATAGCATAAATGAATTTACAACAATACACTGTCCCCAAACACACTGAATGGATACCAAAAAACATAATAAACAAGCTACAATGTATAAAATAAAATAAAATCCCATGTACAAGAATATAACAAGAGAATGTAACACATATATAACAAGAATTAATAAGGAAGAAAAAAAGAAGAATATGGATTTCGATAAAAATGATTGAAAAGCTTATATATTGAATTACGTTATCAAGAGTACAGAATTCAATTATATAAGCAGAAATCATCAGTCGTTTTCAGTGAGAAAAAAGCTAAAAGCTGAAAATTTTTTTTCTCCTGTACTCTAACGACCAATATAACCAAAAGAATAGTTTCAAACTGAAAACAGTAAATATATATATATATATATATATAAAGTATGGGATATGTATCAAAATTTCGGATATTTTTTGGTATAATATCATGGTGTTTATAAGAAACCCGTTGTCGATATTGATGTGTATCATGACACTAAAATCTCTAAAATATGTTTGCAGTCCCACCTAAATAAAAGAAACATTTTTTGCACACCATAAAGATTATAAATACTTCTAATATGCCTTTTACCGCTTCGAAAGTTTTCTATATCGTCGAATACTCCTAATTTTTAGCTATCACATTTTCGGAATTCTTTTGTTGCTGATTTCGTCTGTTCTGTCAGGCAGGGATTACGCAAATATTTTTTAGAAAATTGCTCAGAACTTTTAATGATATGCTTCAGAAAAGGAATGCATTTTTCTCTTTAGGTAAAATTAAAAATTGGAGAGAACAGAAAATACCGTTTAATTAATGTAACATTGAGAAGTTTAATTTTGCGAGAAATCTTGACTGGCATTAATCTATCGAGTATTTTATCTTTTACAGTAAGCTTTCGCGGCTATTCATATGAATCGGAATATTAAAACTGCGAAAAGGTCTTTTCAGTTTCATGTAAATTAAAAAATACACCTCTGGCTCACAGTGAGGGAAATAAATAGTTTTAATATGGTCTTTTACCACTTTGATTTTTTCTAATTCCAAGATCCTCGAATTCCAAGTCTTAATTTCTATCGATCACGTTTTCGGCATTCCTTTTTGCTGATTTCATGTGTTTTATCGGGGATTGAGCAAAGGTCCTTCGAAAATTGCTTACATCTTTTAATGATTATACTTTAGGAAAAGCTTGGTAAAAGTAGTCTAGCTCGGCAAAAGGAAAAATTCGAGAATAGAAAATATTGAAGCATTAGCGAAACACTCAGAAGCTTAATTTTTCGAAAAATCTTATGGAAATCTGTAGGAACAGCTTCATGAAATCTTCTGTTTAAGTGCCTAGATCTGCGTTATGACCAGGGCTTGACAAATGCCGTCCTCAGGTCGACACTGCCTACCAAGTTTTTTCAATATAATATCTGGAGACAAGTGTTTTAATCTGCAAATTTTAAAATAATAAAATCAGGATTAATTGACTAGAGTCCGACCGGAAAATTGGCAAAAAATTGTTTTCCAGCTTCACTATTTCATCGATGCCCCCCCCCCCCCCAGTCCCCAATCACATATAGATTTTGTAACACTCAACTATCCAGACATTTAAAGCATTTGGCAGTCAGCCTTTCACGAATATGCCAGTTAATTCAACCTCTACAGTATATATTTTTTTCATTGACATATAATTGTGATAAATTTCTTTAGAAAACTTAGTTTATACTCTTTTCCTAAATTATGTACTATTTTAAACTATGTAACTAATAATTTTAAAGTATACATGTTATTATTTTTCTTAAATAATCCATAAAAAGCTTTTATGCCTTTTGAAAATCGGTGAGGCGGTACAGTTGGCGTGAGGATAAATATATTTTTACTGGCAAATTGACTTTTTTGCTGGCGACCAGATATTATCAAATTTGTAAAGCCCTGATTACGACTGATATGAGTATACCAAATATTTAATTTTTCACAGTAAGTTTTTTAAGCTATACATATACATCTTAATATTAACCTCTTCACAGCTGAGGTACACAAATATGGACCCTCATTCTTTTCCTCATAAAAACTAAACTAGTTTTTATATTTTTACTTCTGTATAGCTGAACGTTTTCTGCTTTGGAAAAAACACAATAAATGGCAGTACTGATGCTTATCATAAAATAAATGTTATTTTTATCTGAGTTTTCAAAACGACTTCAAGACAGTATGGTCAACAAAGTAATGGAATTTTCATAATTATTTGACTCATTCACTTGTTTAAAATAGTTGAATTTGTTACTGCGTGAATTTAGGTTATTGATAATTAAATTGATATTTTAAGGGGCTAGTAATTTTTTTTATCCATATTTGTGAAATTAAATTACCAGCCCCCTAAGGTATCAATTTCAGAAAAAAAAGATTCATCTATGGTGTCATTTCGTTTGTGCAAAAAAGCAATGGATATGTATGTATAGTGTTATTTTAATTTCGAGTCTCAAGAAAGTTAAAATTGCAAAAGAATATTTCCAGTTGAATCTAAATTAAAGAAATATACCTTTATCACTATAAGATATGTGAATAGACCTTATATGTCCTTTACCACTTCGATTTTTCCCTATATCTCTCAAATCCAACTGGTAATTTCCAGCCATCACGTTTTCAGCATTCCTTTTTGCTGATTTCATCTGCTTTATCAGGGACTGACGCAAAGGTGCTTTAGAAAATTGCCTACAACCTTTGATGATATACATTAGAAAAGGGGTATATTTTTATAGCTGAGTACAGGAGTTAAAAATTCGGAAATACATTCACATGTTTAAGTTAACGGAATATTTTGTGAAACCCACATAAACATTTATTCACTAGTTATTCATTTTAGTACTGAAATCTCCGAAAATTATTTAACCATTTATTTGACAAAGAGATATAAAGTAACATTTTATTAAAAATGTTGTAAAATTCATTTAACACATTCAGTAGTTTTAGCATAAATTAGAATGGATTAAGTACTCTAATTCTTATCTTGCTTAAAAGCATTGTCATTTCAGCAAATAATAATAAATAAATAAAAGTCTAGTTATTTAACTGCTTAACCTTTTTGCTATTGAAATGTTTTAGAGAGCTATATAAATCTAACCCAATCTAATTAAAATTTTCCTTTTATAATGTACATGAAAATAAGCAAGTTCGTATTTATTAATAAATTCGCTTATAAATTCTGGTGCCACTCCATTATTTCATTAGTTTATAAACAGAATTACTCCGCGCCGGAAAGGGTTAACAGAATTTTTTTTTCTGATGGACTGATGGCTTCAATTATTATGAAACAGCCATTATAAATGAAGTGTTAGGTGAAGATGAAAGAGCAGTAGTAAAAAGTTAGAACTCTGATTTTCAGGTCAGAATGGGGAAAAACAATTTTGGGCCATTTTTTCCCCCCATTCTGACCAGAAAATCAGAGTTCTAACTTTTTACGACTGTTCTTTCTTCTTCACCTAACACTTCATTTATAATGGCTGTTTCATAATAATGGAAGCCATCAGTCCATCAGAAGAAAATGATCCATTTCAACGATACAAGTTCGATTGAAAAAAAAAACTATTTAATACTTTGATCAGAAAGAAGAGACCTGCAATTTTCATGACACTCATAGAATCACATAGCTCATAGCTGCCAATTTGTGCGGTTTTGTTACCCCTAAAATTGAATACAAATTTTTGCCCTATTTAATCGTTGACAATTGTTAGATTTCGGCGATTGAATTAGGCAAAATATATTAGTAAATTTTAGTGGTAAGGAAAAATCTTAGAAATTGATAGCTAGGCAGTAGAGTAATACTGCAGCCAAAAACGGCAGCAAAATTGACATTCAACAAACTATCAAGCGCTTTTTCAAATAAACAATTTCATTCCCCATTTTTCTTAAAAGTAACGGAAATGTACATCAAAGAAATGTTGCAAGTACCATAAAAATGAATGGATTAAGTGAAAATTTATATTTCATCGCCTTAGTTGGTGACGATTTGTGTAAATCATATTTATCCGCGTTTTTTCTTATCGGAGGCGAGCTTGGTCCATATTAACTCGTATAATCGGGACTCTACTGTAGTTGATTTTCGAATCTTGACTGTGTTGAGTGATAGTTAACACGTTAAGCGCCGCGTTAGTCACCGTTGACTGACACTGAACTTTCCGTTCAGAACGCGTCATTCACCGATGACTGACGATCTAAAATATGATATAAAACTAAAAATACATATATTGTTTTAAGTAATTATTGAAAATTTATTTAAAATTTACTTACCTTTTATTTATTACAGCATTATACTTTCTTAAAAATTACTTAAAACATTGTACATTTTTCAGCTTCAGTATCAGTCACCGTTGCACTCAACGTGTTAATGACATATTTATAGTCATCTTGACAGAAATTTCGGAGGGTGATCAAACCCTGGTGATCCTCCCTCCTTCCCCCATTTGCTACGGCCTTGATACAGTTTCCCATTTTATTTGTGATTCACTTACTTCTTTTAAAAGCAAGAAGAAAGTCTTAAACGTTATTGTTTTCTCCTCACCATTGCAATTTCAAATTGCGTCGCCAGATTTTTTGTTTAGTTCCAGCATCTTCTCCAGTCACCAGATGTCAAGGGACTGGCGCAGGAAATTATATCTTGCTGCTTCGGTGGTCAAGCACGTAGCTCAAATCCAGTTTCAGCATCCGTTATAACAGCTGTGTTAGATCAGAGTTACGGTATTATTTTCCATCTTATACACATATATCATTGGTTGCATTTGTTGTGTTGATGATATTTTCGATAAATATATCATGCATTCGAAATTGGTGAACCAAAAATTAATGATCAGATGTTAGAGTAAGTGAAATCAAATTTTTATTGTTAGTAAAACTAGCGTCAGAGTGCTATGTTTTCAATGCAAACAGAGAAAAATATTATTTGGAGTCTGGCGCTTTGGAAATGTTAAAGCTGATCAGCATAAAAATTATTATTAAAGGAACATTTAAACAACCCTAATACAGTAGAACCTCGATTATCCGAAGTAATTTGGACCGACCCTCTTTCGGAAAATCGAAATTTTCGGATAATCGAGAATGCTTCAATTTTAAGATTAAGGAGAAATATATGCAATATTTCTTATTATGGTAACAAGCGCTTAATAAAAATAAAGCAATAGCAAAATAAAAACAAGAACAAATTACATGAATTTTAATTTTGGAATTAAATATCTTTTACATATATCACAAAGGGTTTGGAAAAATGTTTTGCTTATCCCAGTTTCGATTGTCTTTGCTTTGAAGCTCTATCACGGAGATTTTTAATATTATTAGTTCACCATTATCACAGTCTTTCTGCTGCTCCAGCCATGCCAAACCTTTTGCAAAACATTCAAAAACTTCAGAATTGCTAATTTGTTCGTTTTCTTCGTTCCATTCCGCAGCTTACGGGAGCTCCAGTTAAATTCAAAGGAACTCAAAGAAAGAAGATCGAAAATATTTATATGTACTCGTAGTTCGGAAAGGACCGCTTGCACACAAGGAATATGGTAGTTATTTAAAAAAAAAAAAGCTTCAAAAATAGATTTCGGTTAATCGAGAGTTTTGGTTAAAAGAGTTTCGGATAAAAGAGATTCTACTGTATTTTGGAATTTTGCATTTAAGAAATTAAATATATATTTTTTAAAGTTTTATATCATAAATGATATGCATATATATTTTTTCTTTTTCAAGATTTACCGCCCTGCACATTGGATAACATTCGTATAACTCATCCATATATATTTTTTAAAGAACCTAGACTAATATTGTCTAATTAACTGTCTAATTTAATTTCTAATTAAATTTAAATTAATTCTACTACAGAAATGAAATTTGGAATTCGTTCAATAATCTAAAACTAGTCTGATGTGCCAATCCCAAAACTTTCTTCTTTCTCATACATGTTAATATTTCAAAAAGTTGTTACGCATGTTAATCTTCAATGTTATAACTTGAATACTGCACCAACTTTGATTTTCATACTAAATTTCTGCTTCATTTTATCAATCGGAGTAAAAACGGGTTAATCTTGATCATAATACTTAATAAAATCAATATTTTCGTTATTCTGTTGTACATCAACTGCTTACGAATCGCCCGGTTATCTGTATGCGAAGTGTCCGTCGCTGCACGAGCAGCTAATGTACAACAGAACTACAAAAAATCGAGAAATTTTCACAAGAATTTTTATTAGAACGCTTCCTTACGAGGGAATATCCTCGTTTCTGTTTTGACTTGCCGGCCATAATCAAAAATGTGTTTATGAAGTTTGGTTCAATTCTATGCTTAACTTCGTGCACTTTCCGATGATGGAATAATGAAAATGGCCTTAAAAATCGCTATTACAGCCACGGTTGTAGTGGGTAGGTGCCCGGGTATCCACCTAGCTGTTCGCCTGGGCTGGGCTTTTTATAAAAAACCCGAGTTTTTTACAACCCTGATAAGACTGCCGTGTTTATTTAGTAGAATGAAACCGATTAATACGGAATTTCAAGGGAGAGAAGAAAAATTCCGTGTTAAACATGTTACTGTGTTAGCAGGTATGGTATTCTTACTGTAAGGACAATGACATTTTTACATTTAAGACTGGATTCCGTTGTAAACAGGTTCTATTATCATAAGGTTTACTGTATTTTATTAGCTGATTTTATTATTTTATTACTGAAGATTATTATTTGTGAGGAAGGTGAAATCATAGTCCACATTTTGGCATTTTAATCCAATTTACCCGGGGAAAATTGCCCATTTAAGACCATGAAGTCATTCCCATCTATTCGACTATTAAGTGTTCACAAAGATTGTATTTGAGATCATGATTGTCATTTATTTCTTTAATCGAATTCCTTGCACTTTCCTGAGCAAAAAGTTAAATTTTCCCAGAGTAATTCCTTTGAGAATTTTTTTAATTTCAATGGATACATTTTGAAAAGTACTAAAATTTAGTAAAATTTCTTGTTTTTAATACTCATTTTTAAATTCCCTCAATTTTTCTAGTTTTTCCTATACAGTGGCAATCCTAAAGATTATTATTTGTGAGGAAAGTGGAATCATAGTCCACATTTTGGCATTTTAATCCAATTTACCCGGGGAAAATTGCCCATTTAACCCAGATTTTTTAATAAAACCCGCCCGGGCTGGTTTTTTTACAACCCTGATTACAGCGCACCCTTCCGATGGAATATCCCCAAATTCAACTGGGACCTGCTGGCCATAGCCAAAAACATATATGTGAAATTTGATTCCATTGTATAAATAACTTCATTCACTTTTCGAAGATACAAAGAGGACATACACACACACACACACACACACACACACACACGGATGGACCGACAGACATTTTGTATAAACATGTTTTGCGGTATCTCTGACCTTTAAAACGTGTAAATCCATCAAAAATCCGAAGTCGAAAAAATTTTCGATTACAATACTTTCTTCTTTAGAAAGAAGAATGTAAAAAACATGAATATTTCATAAAAGTCGGAAATTTATACTAGTTTTCACATCATACTAGTTTTTGCATCATACTAATTTTTAAAGTTAATTGTAATAAATTCTTCTTTTAAATATTATATTACAATTAAAGACTGTCGGTACTTCTGCATGAATACCAATATAAAGTTCTCCCCGGCATCAATCTCTTTAAAACTCGTAATTGCAATCAAATCTCACTCATGGCGATATTGGAATTCTTCCGCTTCCTTTATCACAGTTTTACTGCTTTCAGATATCTACCTTGCCCCCCCCCCCCCTTTTGCAATTGATGCAATGTTTCGAAAACTTTAATCTTTAAATGAATTTAAACTCTCTCCCTTTTCCTCTTTTTCTTTTCCTACCCCGAAAACTCGTATCCTTCTAATTGGAATCCCGTTAAAATTCTTCCTTTTTAAATTTTTTGATACTTAAATCTAATCTTTTTAATGTTTATTTTATTTTTTTGTGTTCATAGTCATTATTTATGTACTCTCGTTATCTCTGTGATCGTGTGATACTTCGCTGGAATTTTCCCCAGAAATCCTTCTTGAGCCTTTTGTTCTTAGAGACCATTCTCCCTGGTGTTGAGAGTACTTATTACAAGTTTCGGCACAAATTAATGCATTTTGTTGCGAACGTCGTGCTGAACTTCATAAAATCGTCTCTTTAAATTGTCCATTCAGAATCCTTGAATGTTTTAAAAATTGTCGATTGAAGTTGTTGTTTTTCCTTTCTTTTTAATTGTTACATGAGCCATTTTTAATTGAAGCTCTTTTATTCTGAGCTTTTGAGCTTATAATTATTTTTGTAGTTTTTAATTTAAATTCTGATTACGAGTAGAAAGTTAATGGCAGCTGCAAAGTAAAGTTATTTAAGTGCAAAAATGCTGCAGAGGTAAAAATATTACTGTTTATTATACGTGAGACATGATATTTTAAAAAGAACTTGTTACTTTTAAAATGATCTCGCTGAATTTTGAGTTTGAATATCCTGAATTGAAAAGGGTTTTTCTTTTTCATTATTACATGAGCAATTTTTAATTGAATCTCTGTTGTTTTGAGGATTTCAATTTATAATTATTTTTTTGTAGTTTAATATAACTTCTTATATAAACAAGAAGTTTTTAATAGTTAAATATAATATAATAGTTATTTGTTAGCGGAGCTTTGTTCGCTTCATTGGTCTTTTTAATCAAACTTGAGGTCCGGCTCCCAGTGGTCAGCGTACATTCGTGCGCGCTCCTGTCTCGAATAAGACGAACAGAATTATTGTAATTTTTTTTTTAATTTAGACTCGGATGAAATTCAAATTTTCAGCATCGTCGTTCACGTTGCTATCGAAATCGATTTGGCAATTTTCCAACTTGAGTTTAATCATGGCAGTACCAAATTTTACCGGATAGTTTTTTCGTTTCAGAAAAAATTGTAAAAAAAAATGTCGTGGATCATGAAAAAAAAAAAACCCTAAAAACGATTTATTTATTTATTTATTTTTATTTATTTATTTATTTATTTTCGGGGGGCGGATCGATTTCGGGTCAACTTTAAATGGACCCATCGGGTTGTACTTGACATGCTGCAGTATTCTACTGTACTTTACCACTTCTTAAAATTTACCCCTGTCTTTTGATTTTTTTCCCCCGTAATATTACTATAATATTGCGGAATAATAATAATATTTTTTCGTAATATTAACTGTTTTTTCTCCTCGTCTTTTTTCGTTACAATAATTCATATTTTATAGCAGTTTTTAAATTTAAAATTACAACTATTAACAGAGGAGAAATTTTCTATCGTTTTCAAGTGATCTTATAATGCTTTATAACTTTTCAAATGGGCTTACCCTATCAAATTATTCATATTTCTTTCCTTGAAATATATTGCGATGAACATGAATCATTAGTCACATTTTAAAGTAATGGGGTATTTTAAAGAGAAATTAGCTTCTAATAATTCATATGTCTTTCATAAGCGTTATAGCGTGAATGGAAGGAGTAACATTTGAAACCTCGCGTGCAAGTTATCATTCGATTCTATTATTAATCATTTGTTATTCTTTTCGTTCCATGAAATACTGCTGAAATTCTGTTAAGGTATCCGCACGCCTTCGAAGGTGATTTTTTGAAATTTTCGCTTTATACCAATTTTTACTTTCTTCTGTCTTCAATAGAAGAAAGTATTGTAATCGAAATTTTTTTCGACTTCCGGTTTTCGACGGATTTACACGTTTTAGGGGTCAGAGATCCCAAAAAACATGTTTATAGAAAATGTCTGTCTGTCTGTGTGTCAGTCTGTCTGTCGGCATTGTACCATCAAAAAGTGTATGAAGTTATGCATAGAATTGAACCAAATTTTTATTTTAAGTTTTTGGGTATGGCAAGCAGATCCTCCCTGAATTTGGAAAAAAATCGCCGGTAGGGGCGCTATAATAGCGATTTTTGTGCGATTTTGAATATTGTACCATCCAAAAATGTATGAAGTTATGCATAGAATTGAACCAAATTTTTATTTTAAGTTTTTGGGTATGGCAAGCAGATCCTCCCTGAATTTGGAAAAAAATCGCCGGTAGGGGCTCTGTAACAGCAGTTTTTGTGCGATTTTGAATATTGTACCATCCAAAAGTGTATTAAGTTATGCATTGAAATGAACCAAATTTTTTATTTTAAGTTTTCGGATATGGCAAGCAGGTCCTTTCTGAATTTGGAAAAAATTCGCCGGTAGGGCCGCTGTAATAGTGATTTTTGTGCGATTTTGAATATTGTACCATCCAAAAGTGTATGAAGTTATGCGTAGAATTGAGCCAAATTTTTTGTGTTTGTTCTTGGTCATGGCACGAAAGTCCTCCCTGAATTTGGAAAAATTCCGCTTGAAAGGGGTGCTATAATTGCGATGTCTGTACGATTTTCATTATTGTACCATCGAAAAGTGTATGAAGTTATGTATATAATTTAATCAATTTTTTTGTGTATGTTTCTGGCTATGGCAAGCAAGTCATCCCTGAACTTAAAAAAATTCCGCCAGAACGAGGCGCTATAATTGCGATCTCTGTGCCATTTTCATTATTGTACAATCGAAAAGTGTATGAAGTTATGCATACAATTGAACCTAATTTTTTGTGCATGTTTTTGGCTTTGGACAACAGGTTCTCCTTGAATTTGGAAATATTCGGCAGTAAAGGGGCTCTGTGATAGCAATTTGTGTATACTTTTCTAGATTTTTCGTAGTTCTATTGTCCATCGGTGGCTCGTGCAAAGGCGGGAACTCGCTTCCTGCTAAGCCGGCTTATCGCAAACATCTGATAACAACAGAATAAGCAAAAACTATTAATTTTAACAAATATCATGATTTAGATTAACTCGTTTTTAGTTCGTTTAATTGACTGAAGCAGAAATTTAAGATGAAAATCAAAGTTGGTATAGTAGGGGAAGGTGGGGCACGTTGGGACATGGCCCACCTTGGGACATCTCAATTTTGAGGCTTAATTTTGCAGTTAAAAATAAGCACACATAAGTGCCAATATATGATACTACAATCTACTCTTCCATGTGTTTTGGAATCACCGGTGTTTGCTGGCAACAAATAATACCATTATTTTTGTTTTCAATGAGGTTGAGTAACATTTATGTGTGTTTTGAAAAATAAATTTTTTATTAAAGAAATGAAATAATACAAGTGGGGGCATGTTGTGATGAAAAAACATGGATTTATTGTTATTTTAGTGGTAAAAAATAGACTGCAATGCTAAGCTTAACTGTTTTAAAGTTTTTGTTACAAAATGTGCGATGTGGGGCAGGTTGGGACACTCAGTTGTGGGGCACCTTGGGACATGTCCAAAAATGCTGTAAAGACCAAATGCAGCTTACAGAAGGAAAAAAAGTACACAACCAATTAGAATTTTCATCAAGCAGTGAGGATGAGACAGTTGCGCTAGCAAAATTGGTGAAAATTACCCCTGGAAGGAAAACAAATATAAATTATTTGCATAATGGCAGTAGTGATGAATTCAGCTGTTCATGTGATGCTGATTTTCCTACAGATTGCAAACTTACTTAAGATAAGTCCAGAAACTTAAAGGCTAAAGGTAAACCCACTGTGGGATAGTGTACATTGGCAAAGTTTGCAGGAAACAAAGTATTGTTGTATTTGTAAGGCATATTCAAAATGTTGAGGACAGCAGCGAGTATGAGATATCCATTTTGAGAAGACGAGATCTAGAATTGTAATTTTTTTTTGTATATATCCTGATAAACATGATAGCTCATTTGTGTATCAAACAGATATTCTTTTAAAACTTGGCACTCCTGAAAACAAAATAGGTCAAAGATGTGTTTTATTAGAATTTGATGAACACCATTTTTTTCACATCAAATACAAGATCTGTTAATGAAAACATGTTACAATTCAAATTATTAAAGTGTTTCAATGCTTAAATTATTTCATGTTCAACCAAAGCTTTATAAATAAAGCTTTGTTCATCAATTAAATATAAAATTTTACATGTATTTTTGATTAAAACTAGTGTCCTAACCTGCCCCACCATGTGGGGCAGGTTGGGACATTTTAAAGGCTTTTTGGTTTTGTTTTCACTCTTTTCCTATGCGAGATATTAGATTATTATGAGGTTTATTTGATGCAGAAATGTTTATACTTTATGTCTAATTGGTTCTAAAATAAGAATAAATATTAATAAAATTTAGAAAAATTATTTACTGAAAAGTGTCCCAAGGTGCCCCACCTTCCCCTATTGAACTAATAATATTGAAATATTAACATGTGTAACTAGTTTTTGAAATATTAAGATGTATAAGATAGAAGAAAGTTTTGGGATTGGCACATCCAACTAGTTTATGATAGCGTTTAAGTTAAAATTTGGAAAAATATGCAAATGTTTTGACAATTACGCAGAAATAATTTTTTTAAAGTGAACAAGTGAAAATTAAATTTTAAAAAAATAAAAAAAACCCGACTGCGTAAAAAGCGAACTAATAAATTAATTCTCATCAGTGTGAAGCTATTTTTGATATTACTTACCTATTTTTTTATTTACTGGTATTCATGACTTTTAAGTTGTTTAATTGTTAGTTCCTACCTATAAACACTGTTTTGATGAGGCCTATAGATGTCTATGAAGGTTAGAGTTGCAGTAAAGCTAGAGATTCTACCTACACAACTTCCAGGTTGTGTAATATTTAAACGGAGCTTCTAACTGTAAAAGAGTCAATGAAACATTTTGAAAGATTTATCCAATGATATGCCACTCAATAGAGTGCGTAAAATTTTTTTCGTCTCTACCGCCATTTTGAATTTATAAAAACAAAATCTAACCTATAATCATAGGATGGTTAAGATGAATCGATAGAGACCTCATTCATTAAAATTCATCCAGCCATTGGGATGTTTCGAGGGTATAAAGAAATCCACATACCCAGATACGCGTCAAACACACAACCCCTCTTGGTAGTCGGGTAAAAATAGTCAAAATTATGTGAAAAAAAACATGATAATTCAAAAACAAAACAAATGTATTGGCATTTTGTAAATTGCATAGACTATTCGCATTATAATAGCATTTATATCTCAGATGCTGTGGCTGTTAAAGTACTGATGTAATGAAAAAAAATTAAAATTCGTTGCAACTTTGTCACTTATATCACTGTAAATATAAAACTAATTAATATGTTATCATAAGTGCAGTCTATTCCCTCAATAGACATTTGTAAAAGAAGTATCCAAAATTCCAAGGCATTTCATGCATAATTTTTTGCTGTAGGATGTTTTGCGAATAGTAAGAATTTGGAAAACTTCATTTTGAGAAAAAGCTAAAAACAACTTTTAAACACAATTCAAAAGGTGTAATATAGTCCAGGCAATAGAGACCGTATAGGGGCTGTACCTAGCAAAATTCATGGTAGTTCTGGAAAAAGGCTTACTATATGTTTTTTGGTTCGCTGAATCCGAATTTTTAACTTCGCACCAAAATTTCCCCCGGCAACCCCCCCACGTTTTGGTAAAATGCCCCCCAAAAAAGGTTTTTATTAAAAAAATCAATTTTTTTATTGTTTTAGGGAAAAATTATCTAGAAATTCAGAAAGTAGACCAAATTTGCAAGAAATTAGGTATATGACATTATGACTTAGGATGAAGGGGAAGGGGGGATCTGCATCGGAACATGCGCGTGGTGCTGCGTGAACTAAGTTGCGCAATTCCACTTAAGAGGCTACTTCAGTCAAGTGAAAAGACCCGTTCACTAATGCTAATCCTATGGAAGAAATTTATAAAGATATCTCGTTTGCATTTCAATATTTTTAAATGATTTTTTTTTTGCATTGGATAGCCGGGTTCGATCTGTACAAAGGCCGTTTTTCACTTTTTCGATTTCGATTGCAGATTTTTTTTTTTATGAAGATGCTTTCCGTTTCGAAACCGGTTCCGAAATTCAAAGTGTCCTCATTAGAAATATCTGTAAACAAAATTGAAAAATTAAAAAACGGTCTTCGTACAGATCGATCTCAGCTATCCATTGCAAAAAAAATCATTCAAAAATATTGAAATGCAACCGAGATATCTTTATAAATTTCTTCCATAGGATTAGCATTAGCAAACGGGTCTTTTCACTTGACTGAAGTAGCCTCTTAACCACTCACACGTTTAAATTCGCCCTCCCATCTCCCCTCCGAACTTCCTCTATAAGGTTTACTTTAAGTTTTTTGTGTCGCTGAATCCGAATTTTTAACTTCCCCCGAACCCCCCCCCCCCCACAAATAGTTGTTATTAACTTAAATTTCTTATTGTTTCAGGGGAAAAGCATTACGAAAATCAGAAACTAGACAAAATTTGCAATAAATAGGATATATGACATTATGACGTAGGATGAACGGGAGGGGGAGGCCTGCCTCTGAATATGCATTGCGACGCTACGTGCACTAAGTTATGAAGTCCAGGCAATAGGGGATTTTACCTGGCAAAATTAATACTAGTTCTGGATTTCGACTCACTTTATGTTTTTTGGGTCGCTGAATCCGAATTTGTAACTTCCCACCAAAATTTCACCCGGCAACCCAAGAAAAAAATTGATTTTTTGAAAAAATTTGGTTTTTGAGAAAAGCGCGCGGGGAATGTTCCGAGGCAGCTCCCTCGCTCCCCGTTTATCCTACGTCATAATGTCATATATCCTATTTGTTGCAAATTTTGTCTAGTTTCTGAATTTCGTAGTGCTTTTCCCTTAAAACAATAAGAATTTTAAGTTAATAACAACTTTTTTTTTTTTTTTTGGGGGGGGGGGGGCTCGGGGCAGGGTTGTCTCGGTTTTAACCAGTGGTTTAAACTGGTTTTAACCGTCCTGGTCAAAATCAATTTTGACCATTTTGACCACTGAAATTGACTATTCAATTTATTTACTGCTAATCAAATATGTTTTACTAGCATATGTTAAAAATGTCATAATATAAATAACATAACACCAGCAAATACGAAATTAAAAAAGTCATAACATAAATAACATAACACCAAGATGCAACACAAATGTTTTAATTATTTTTTATACACAAGCTCTTTTATTTTTTTATGTAAGTTGTGTTGAATTTAAAAAATGATTACAAGTAACAAGTTTTGCAGTTGTTTCTAAACTTAGATGGTTTCGTAATTTATTTTGGATTATTCCAAATTTAGAAAACAATCTTTCAATTGATGATGAGTTGGCACAACAGTTCATTTGATGTTATGTGAATTCAACAAATTTTATATCAATATTATCTTCATGCCCATCTGCAATTTTTCATTTCAATAACATGCTTCATTATTGAATTAACTTTATTTGTGTTTGTAATATCTTGTCGTACAAGATTCAAGTAATGTGCAGCACATCCATAAGAAATAAACAGTTCGTCTCTATATGCATTCTGAAAATCTTCTCTCATGCGTTTCATCTTGTTTTCATTGTCACTTACAAAACTTCGTACTTTACAAGCAAACTTGTTTTCTACCTCTTCTTTAGCATCAGCTGCTAGTTTTAAACAATACTGGGCAGATTTCTTAGATGCCCTGTATCAAATGCTGAAAGGAAGAATGATTTTTTTCCTTGTTGATAAACTATTAACAATAATAGGGCAATTATGTGTCTGGCTTTCTTATTGTATTGCATAAGGATATTTTACTAATGAGCCTCCTTAACTTATCAGTGTATTATTTTTTTAACTGCCTGTTACTTTTATTACTTATTAAGTTACTTTTAATTGCAAAGAAAAAATAATTATTAAAATTAAGACCATTTTTAACAGTTTTGACCAATTTTGGACGGTTAAAACCACTTTTATTCAGTGTCCTGGTCAAAATCAATTTTAACCGATTAAAATTACAACCCTGTTTCGGGGGGAAATTTTTGGGGGTAAGTTAAAAATTCGGATTCAGCGACACAAAAAACTTTAAAGTAAACCTTATAAGGAAAGTTCGGAGGGGAGATGGGAGAGCGAATGTAAACATGTGAGTGGTTAAGTGGAATTGCGCAACTTAGTCCACGCAGCACCGCGCGCATGTTCCGAGGCAGATCCCCCCTTCCTCTTCATCCTAAGTCATAATGTCATATATCTAATTTGTTGCAAATTTTGTCTACTTTCTGAATTTCTAGATACTTTTCCTCTAAAACAATGAAAAAAATTGATTTTTTTAATAAAAACCTTTTTGGGGGGCTTTTTACCAAAATTTGGTGGGGGTTGCCGGGGGAAATTTTGGTGGGAAGTTACAAATTCGGATTCAGCGACCCAAAAAACATAAAGTAAGCCGATTACCAGAACTACCATTAATTTTGCTAGGTAAAATTCCCTATTGCCTGGACTAATAGCTGTAATTTTAAATGGCTGTAACTGTGGTTCTAACTAAAATACAGGCACAACTTAAGCATAATTCGACGGTTAAAAGATTCGTTTTTAATATTATTCCAAAAATGAAAAAATCGATAATTTGATCGAAAATAATGTTTCAAAAGAAATACTGTAACCCCATTTGTATGATTTCGCTTACATATGGATAAACAATTATATTCAGATAAATCCTTATTGTTTTATTAATAAAAAAGTATTTTATAAATATGTATAAAACAAATTAATGTTTATATAAATCAATTTAATGACCTTTTGTTTACCTTTAAAAAGCGTAAAGTATGTTCTTGTGACTTATTTCTACATTTACTTAATTATTAGCAAAAGGCAAAAGACTGCAATATTATTGGTCTCCTTGAAATGCCATTTTTTCATGGTGACTAACGTAACATTTGCAATAAAATTAATATTTACATATATTTACTTTAAAAGCTGTATACTAAAAGTTCTTTTCATTATTATAATACTGTAATAGGTTCATAAATTATAAAAAATATCTTTAATATTTAAAATTTCAATATAGTAATTTCTAAATATTTTTTTAAATCAAAATTCAGATATGTGACTAACGTAACATCAATTTTGATGAAAATATGTAGAAATCAATTCAAATTTTAAATATTAAAGATATATTTTTTTTAATTTATGAACATATTGCAATATTATAATAGTGAAAAGAACTTTTATTACATAGCTTTTAAAATGTTTATATGTAAAATAATTGCCTTCATTTACTTTGAATGTTACGTTGTTCACCAAGGAATAACCCCAGCTCAATGAACACAAAATAAAGTGACAGCATTATTTCCATTCAAAGTAAATTTTGAATTCATTGTGTTCATTAATCAATTTAGATTTGAAAATGCAATGTTTTATGTGCTTGGCACATAAGCCGCTAGAAACTTCGAAAACGAAAAGAAAGCTAAAGAAAAATCTCTTATCTTGCCCAAACATTCTTCCCGTTTGCTCCGTTTCGCTTTCATTGAAGTTCTTATGAAAAATTGCTTCTCTTCTGCAACATTTATGATTAACTTCACAATATTTTAATGTGTTGATCTTCTACTCTTTATCGAATAAAGTAACAAACCAATTTTCCCTCTACATTAAGTGGGAGATTTAAAAATTCTTTACAGCAAATTAAAGTCATTGTACCATAGCGGATTATTTTTCAATAAAAGTCCATGATATTGAAAAGTAATTGTAATTTAAAAATGGTTTTGTTTGATGGAATATTTGGTTGATTTATTTTGCGTTTTTCTTACTCTAATAATACTTTATATGGAAAACATTAACAAAAGTTGTATTGATTGTGGAATCTTTCAATGACGAAATTCATTTTTAAGACCTCCTCCCCTCCCCTAAAAAAAAGCACAATTTTGGATTCAGAATTTAGTAGTTACTAGCTGATTAACCCGTTCTACGCACGGGAGTTCATGAATTTAATTCTGAAACTATTCTTCGAAAAATATTTTTCTACTACTGTGCATTTTTTTTATGAAATTTAATTTATCATGTTACTATGGCGGCAGACGATAAAACGGTATCTTTGGAATAAGACCAATGTCAGAGCATTGTAATAATACTTAAGCAAAAAAGACGCCCATCTGACATTGGTCTAAGGGAATAAATATAATAAAAAGTTTTGTTGATGTTTGTGATAAAATGTTTTTCTTTCTTTATTTTTTTTAAGTAATAATTAAGCACAATTAAATAATTTCTCATTATTTGCATGCGAGGTAAAAGAATTATGGTGATACCCGCTACAGCTTCTTAATATTGCAGCGTAGCGTACGTAATATGTATATCTCACATTGCAGTAAACCTTTAGAATTGGTTAGAACTCGCGCGATTACGGGTTGAACATAAAAATAGTCAAAAATTCGTCAGAAACATAAAATTAAAAAAAAAAAAAATTTAATTTTTCTAATTTTTTGCCCCAACCATTCATGGGCCTTGTACCAGCAACCCGTGTGCCAAATTTCGTAGCCCTGCGCCTTGTAACAGTGGTTTTTGAGGTTACATAGATACGCACACAGATTTTAATAGGGTAGATTATCTTGTTACAATGAATGCCACTTTACGAATTTTCCAGTTTAACTACAGTAGAACCTCCTTTATCCGAAACTCTTTTAACTGAAACTCTCGGTTAACCGAAATCTATTTTGAAAGTTTTTTAAACTATCATATTCCTTGTGTGCAAGAGGTCCTTTCCGAACTACGAGTACATATAAATATTTTCGATCTCCTTTCTTAGAGTTCCTTTGAATTTAACTTGAGCTCCCGTAAGCTGCGGAATGGAACGAAGAAAACGAACAAATTAGCAATTCTGATGCTTTTGAATGTTTTCCAAAAGGTTTGGCATGGCTGGAGCAGCAGAAAGACTGCGATACTGGTGAAATAATAATATTAAACTCCGTGATAGAGTTTCAAAGCAAAGACGATCGAAATTGCAACAAACAAAACATTTTTCAAACAACCCTTATGATATATGTAAAAGGTACTTAATTTCAAAATTAAAATTTAGGTAAAAGCACTTGTTACCATAATAAGAAATATTGCATATATTTCTCCTTAATCTTAAAATTGAAGCATTCTCGATTATCCGAAAATTTAGATTTTCCAAAAGATGGTCGGTCCCAATTACTTCGGATAATCGAGGTTTTACTGTAATATTATTTAGATTGTTTAAAAAAAATCTATTATGCTATTTCATTATAAAAATATTCATTTTAATGAATTTTTCAGTATAGCGAAATTAATCAGTATGCCGCAGTGATTCGTTGTAACGAGATTTTACTGTATCTCAGGAACTATACATAAAAATTTCATGAAATTATATATTAGATTAATTTGAGGGTCTAGATTAGTATTCGGAAATCATAATCAAAATTAAAAGTTGGTATTGAAAATTTTATAGTTTGTTCGTTTTCCAGTATGGAGGTAGTGTCTTAAACTTATTTTTTTAGTATAAGTTACAAGAAAAGAGAATTCTCAGTCTAATGGTATCTTCAGTTACCACTCTGCGATAATTTTGCAATTAAAAAGTATAGTATAAAAAATGGTTAAATGGTTAAAAAGTATAATCTTTTCTTTTTAGACCGACGGAAAAACGGTTTTACAGCATTAGTGTTTGGTTTTTATTGACAAATTCAGGTCGAAAAAAAAAAAAAAAAAAAGTTTATTTCTGCATGAATTAAAATTAAGCAACTCTTTCTAAAGCTGTTTAACGTCATTTTAGTAATTCCTGGTGTTGAAATAAAAATAAAATTAAAAATTTCCATCTACCGATGTATCGTTAGCTGTATAAAGAAGAAGCATTTGACAGCTAGGATTATTTTTAGCCGTTTAACAAAACAAAGTCATTTGCTTAAATATGTTAAAGGAGGTTTTTTTTTTATTATAACGCAAATGTATACCATTTTTTCCTTTGTCTTTTTAAATAAAGAACCTAAATACACCAAAATTCATTTAATTCTCTTCGATTAACAAGATTATAAATTCAAACTTTTGCGTGAATTCCTAAGCTTCTTTTAGTATGCAAAATTTTCGATTTTCACGCATGTATAAAATAAATGAATACTATTAATTCAAAGGGAAGTATGGGGAGAGTTGGAATGGTTCAATCACATTTTAAATTTTATAATGTTTTAATATATATTTTCTTGTTTAAAAGATTGTATTGAAAATTTTTATATTTTTTTCTTTAAAATTAGCTTAGAAAATTTCCCATTTTCATTGTCGGAAAAGTAACCAGTGAGTAGGGGAGAATAAGGATACTCAAGCGATATTTTCAATTAAAAAAATTATTTATTTATATTTTATTATTGCAAAATAAAATATTGTACTGAAATTTTCGATACGTTTTCTTCAAAATTAGCTGAGAAATTTTTTTTTCATCCATTTTCATTGTTGGAAAAGTACCTGGGACGTACGAGAGAGTTGACATTTTAAAATTAAAACTTTTTATTTCAAAATAAAATATTGCGCTGAATTTTTTTACATTTTTCTTGAAAATTAGCTGAGAATGTTTTTCATTATCTGAAAAGATGCCGGAAAGTAAGAAGAGTAGGGATAGTTGAACCATTTGTATTTTCTTATTGCAAAATAAAATATTGTACTGAACATTTGATACTTTTTCTTAAAATTTATGTGAGAAAATTTTCTTTTTCATCCGTTTACATTGTCAGAAAAGTAGCCGAAATCTAGGGATAGTTGAGCCTTTTTTTTTTTTTTTTTTTCCCCAAAATAAAATATTATACTGAAAATTTTGATACTTTTCTTCAAAATTAGCTGACAAAAATTTTCATTTTCACCCGTTTTCATTGTCGGAAAAGTAGCCCAGAAGAGCAGAGATAAGTCATATTTTAATTTAAATTGTATTTGTTTATTCATATTTTTTTTATTGCAAAATAAAGTATTGTACTGAAAATTTTGATACTTTTTCTTCAAAATTAGCCGACAAAAATGTTCATTTTTATCTGTTTTCGTTGTCGGAAAAGAAGACGAGAAGAGTAGAGATAGTTAAGTCATGTTTTAAATTAAATTGTATTTGTTTATTTATGTTTTCTTTTTGCTAAATAAAATATTGTACGGAACATTTTGGTATTTCTTCTGAGAACTTTTTTCATTTTCCTCCATTTTCATTGCCTAATAAATTGTTACTTTTTTGTTTTACATTGTGACTCAACTATCCCCATGAGAGGGATACATGATCCATCATACTGAAAGGATACTTGAGGCAACACGAAAAAAGTACCAACAAAAAGTGATGTTATAATTTTTATTGCTTTATTATTATTTTATAAATGTTTTACGTAGTGTTTAAGATACAAAAAGTTCTTCAAAACCACTGTTGAAAACAAAACTGGTAACACGGTCAGTTTTTATACTCATTTTTGGTAGTCACAGAACCTTTTCAATTTGTTTTTCATCAATGACAACAATGCCATCATTTCGTGAGCATTTAAATTTGGAATCGACAATTATTCGAGTAAATCTTATGCTCAGTTCATCTTCTGAAATATTAAGAACCTGGAGAACAAATCTTTTTTGTTTTCTTTTCTGTATATTTTACTAACAATCAATTGTCAACGTCAGGTTTCTTATTCATAAAATTATCACCGCTATCGGTATTTTCGCATACTGACGACACTATTGAGCTTATGCTTTCAATTCAGCAAAATCTGAATCAGGAATGTCATAAAAAAAAAGTATTTTTTTATTTTTCAGCAAAAGATTTTGTTTTAATGGATACTATCCACAGGAACAAACCCAAGTATTCCCACGAACACTATTTTTGTTCACCAAGCTTTGGCTGACTAAGGTATGCAGCTTGTAAAATTATTTTAAAATCAACATGTAACTAAAATTATAGTTATTACAGCTGTATACTATTACAGATAAAAAAAAATAATAATAATTATAAATAAACGAATTAAATTAAAAACCACTCGCCTAAATATTTACTTCAGATTGAAAAAAAAAAAATTAAAATAAGAAAGAAAGAACTATTGATCTTTACACTTTCAAAATGGAACCAAGGTATTTGATTTCTTTTTCATAAAAATAAAATTATGAATATTTTAAGATGTTGCCAACTTTAGAAAGAAAAATAAACCTACAATGGAGGAAAAAATTGTGGCTCAAGCGCTCAAGTATCCTCCATTCTCCCAAGTTATTTTAATCTTTATTTGGTAAACAAGTAGTGTACAGTCGTGGAAAAAAAAAAAGTAAACACCCCCTACTCCTCAACAAAATATCGTAGACGAAAGTTACCGGTACCGAACGATTGGAAATAAAGTCTACTTTTAAATGATGTATATAAAATTTTCTTAGGGGGCCATCTACATATTAAAACGAATCCAAACTTCATTTTTTTCAATGGTAATACCCAATTTTAACGAGATATTTGAAATCTTTGATTCAAACTATGCCTAGACACCAAATTTCAAGTCATTTGAGTGATAAGTTTTTGAATTATAAACATTCAAAATTTAGTGCTTGTAATGTTAAATTGCATTTTCATATTTTTATTTATATCTACTGGAATTATGCTCCTAAGTGCTAATTTTTTTTTTTTTTTTTTTGTAGCAATAATACTAATATACCCAAACATAAATACGCTGAATTTGCCATTTTTATAATTTTATGATATGAATTATGAAATTAATATTCGAAAAAATTATGAATTGCAACCTACAATTTTTTTTGATGGATTTAGATTTATTAAGTCCTGCTTTATGGAAATCCAAAATTTCACATTTTTCTTCCAAGTAGTTTTCAAATTAGGCTTAAAAAACGGCAAAATGATGGTTATCTATGATAGAAATGAGTAGATATTTTGAAATTTATTCTGCTATCCTGTAATCTAACAGGCTTCATTGACTCCTTGAGTAACGCTTCAGGTGCCTTGATCAAGAACTCGGTTAACTGACCTCTTGACTGTTAACTCGTGAATCTCGGTTAACAATCAAGTACGGAACTTCAATTTGGATACAGCCCTTAAAATACGCTCGTTTTAAAATAAATAATTTCTCGGAAACTTTATGGTACGAATTGCATAAAAATTTGTTTTTAGGCTTTTGAAGGGTGTAGAGTTCATTTATGCTGTCAGAATTGTGTACTGCCATTGAAAAAAACAAAGTTATGGTTCGTTTTAATATATAGATGGCCCCCTAAGCAAATTTTATATACATCATTCAAAAGTAGACTTTATTTTCAATCGTTCGGTACCAGTAACTTTCTTCTACGTCTACGGTAACTTGTTGAGGAGTTAGTAGGGGGTGTTTAATTTTTTTTTTTTTTCCACGACTGTACATATGAGTTTTACAGCAAGAATGTTTCACTTTATCGAAAAATCCAGGGCCCATACCTAAATATACTTCCGTCTTTGTGTGTGAGTTAGTGCTAAGTAGTTCATTTTGAGATTATTTAACACTATTCCTTGTGTTGAAAAGAAAAACAAATATAAAAATTTCCATGAAACTCCCTGTTGTAAGATAAAGAAAATAAATAAATAAATAAAAATACGTTTTGAGTCTTCGACAACTACACTTTATTTTTAACCGTTTATTTTAGCGAGCAACTTCACGCACCTATATTCACACATACACGTGTTTAAAATATATCAGTTTGTAAGAATCAAAAATACTTCCTTCTTTCTTTATGAATTAGCGTTAAGTAATTCATTCTAGAGCTGCTTAACGTCATTTTATTAATTCCTCGTGCTGAAATAAAAACAAATTAAAAAAATTTCCATCTAGCAACAAATCGACTGCTATATATATTTAAAAAAAAAAAAAAAAAAAAAAAGTTTCAGACAAGTGATCTTTATTTTTAACAGTCTTATTTCAGTGAACGGCTCTGTTCTGTTCTATTAAAGTATGATAGAAAAAAAATGACGTAAATTTACACCCATTTTTTTCTCTCTTATATTTAAGATGGTCCAGATGTGAAGTGTTCTATATGTGTCCTCTCTTTTATTTCTATTTTAATTCCAAGTCTACGTAGGTTGAACATGATATTGTTTCAGACTATCTGAGCCACATGTTGGGTAATAGAGCAACAGGCTGATGTAAAAAGATATATTTTTTCCCCTTTACTTAGGCTTATGTAAGCAAGATCAAGTAATAGAAGTCTAATTCAGAGTGATGGACTTTTGGGGAAGGTGTTGAAAAAAAGCTTAAAAATAGGTTAATGTAATCGTATTTTCTTGAATCTTGCTTTTTTAAGACTTTATTCAAAATTAAACAATCTATTTTATTCAAAATAGTAGCTGTTTTATGTAGTAATTACAAACGAATTTTAATAAACAAAAAACTATATGCGGTAGATTCCCTCAAATCCGCACAGCTTAGGACCAGAGGTTGTGCGGATTTTAGAATTTTGTGGATTACTGGTCATTGCTTTGTTTACATTTTTAACAGCAATTTGAATGTAATAATGCAATCAAGATTATAATGAATACTTGCAATATAGTAAAATGTTAAACAATTAAGTAAACTAAAATAATAAAAATTTAGATAATTTAAAAAACGATTAAAATATTAAAAGTAAAGGTCAAGTATATATAATTAAATATGCATAATAAAGATGAGATACATTTTTCCTAAATTATTCGATGAAACTTGCCTCATAGAGGTACTCTACTAAATCACAGTTTGAAGCAAATCGGATAATTCTGTATAAAAAAAACCCATTTATCTAAATTAAGGGGATTTGCACCCGTTCCCCCCCCCTTTATACTTAATCAATGAACCCCCTAAACTAATCATGGAAGCCAAGCGCCTTATCAGAATGAACTTATGTACAAAATTTGAAGAAAATCGGATATTTCTATCGAGAGATATCGCGTTATGTACATACATACGTACGTATATACAGAACCTTCGGGCGCATTAGCTCTCATGCTTATATATATCTCTGTATATCTGACAAAATGAAACTTTTAAAAATGCATTTATACAAACTAAATAACTTATCTTGTAGAATAGATATTATATTTTTCGAGGATAAATTTTATCCTATCTATAGAATGGAAGATTAAAATTGCTACCATTTAAGCTTTTCATGTTGTTTCAGTTTCTTAATTTTATCTTTTTGCAAAGGCTATCCAAGAAAAGAAAAATGGTAATGCTTGAGTATCCAAACTGCTACTTGTGAATTTGTTCTTGAATATCTAAAATCAATAATTCAACTACTTGACTCATTTTTAATGTCAAGGATTTCTAGTTCGTTACAGGAAAAGAATACCGGAACTCTAACATCTGTAAACTTTCGCGCATGATCAGACATCTTTGTTTTTGTGCGTAATCGTGTGACGTACAAAACAAGAAATATCTTTTTCCTTTCACTTCGTTGTTATCTTTTGAAATTGTACTGTGTATCTAGCCTTGGGTATAAAGATAATTTTTGAAGACAATGAGTGAAAGTTTTTTCTCTCTTTTTAATGGTTATTTTTGAATTGTGATTGATTTCACAGCACAACAAACATTTAGACGTTTCTTAACTGGTGTATTGCGACACACAAGCGTCCAGTAATAAAGTGCTCTAGGAGTGCCGCGGCACATAACTGTGCAGTAACCAGAGTGCTTTAGGTGTGTCGTGACACACAAGTGTGCAGTAATAGAGTAGGGGAGAGCGGGGTACAGTGGACCTGGACCACCCCTTATATTTTACTTATTTTTAAAGCTTTTCTTTTAGGCTAATTGATAACAGCACTGGATTGATTACTTATAGCCTCCAGAACACATCGTTAGCTCAGAATGATCATTTTATCCCGACTGGTTGTTTTGAGTTCCTTAAAGTAAAAATTTTCATCATCATACTTTTCTTTATTGAGTAATTAAAGGTTATGGATAAATAAGATAAAACAACTTTTTTGAAAAGATAAGACACTAGTCTTTATTTAATTTAAAAGTTTATATGCTTAAAAGAAAACTTTAAAAAAATTCCAAGCGACGAAAATCGCCTGCGACTCGTACGTATTATCCACCTGAAACTTGTGTATTATCCAAGCATTTCATTGGCTGTTCGGGAAAAGGCTTTTCCATCGTTAGATTTCCAAGAAATCTGACGGCCAATTTTAAATGAAATTTATTTCTTAAACTTCTAAGCATCCCACACTATTACTTTTTATATCGTCGTATAGAGAAAAAAATGTACTTTTAAATGCAATTTGTTTGAAAGCTGTATCTCAATTTGTTTCTGAGTTATTATTATTTTTTTTTTTTTGTAGTTTTTATTACTTTTTTGTCATAGTGGCAACACTCTGTTGTCGATCTCTGTTGAAAGTAAAGGAAATACAGGTTACTGTATAGACCAATCAAAACACGAATAAAAGGCTGATTAAACCAATAAAAACCTTCAGATATGCTTTTGATTTCCCATCCTGACGAGAACAATAACCATTTTTTCCAAATGGTTAATAATATTTTTATGAGTATGTATTTGAACTTCAACATGGGGCACAGTGGACCCACTGCTGGGATACAGTGGTCCGCAATGAATACTGCTCCTGTAATGAAGAATTTTCAAAATATTTAATAATTGCTTATTCTCTATAAAGAAATATTGTTTTAAAACAGTTATTTAGCTATAAAATAAAGTAAACAATGAAAAATGACAATTGATTTAACCCTACAATGCATAGAGTAGCCATTTGGCACACTTTAAATTTCATGTTATATGTTGTTCAGATTATAATGTAGCCATCTGACACTTTAGTTTTCTCCTAAATTATGGATAACAGTTCACGTGGGATTTTTAAAATAAGTTTTCTTGTTCAGTATAGCAGTTGTTGTTTTGTTTTTGTTTTTTGTTTTTTTTTGTTTTTGGAGAGGGGGGGGGGGGGAGAAAGAGAGAAATGAAAATCATGCATTGTAGAGTTAACATAGTAAGAAATATTTTGTTTTGTATTTACTGCCTTTGAAAAATATAATTGTAGCCTAATAAGTAATAGATGACCTCTCTGGATTGATTGATTATTTATAGCTTCAGAGCACATGGTTAGCTCATAATGAACTATTTTATCCTGACTATTTTGAGCTTCTAATAATTTTTTCATCATCATATTTGTCTCAATATTTGCTGATTTTTTTGTACTTAATTAATAACTTATTTGCAATCACTCCTGTATCTTATATTGTTATTTTCAAAATATAATAAATTTTTTGATAATTCTTTAGTTTTATGTTTTTTGTTTCAAAATGTTATTTGCAAATTTGTATTATTATATTATTTTGGAGGTAAAGGAGAAATAAAAAAGAATTAGATTAATTATAAATAGATTTATATTGTATTTTAGACAATAACTAATAGTGGACCACTGTACCCCAGTGGGTGGATCAGTGTATCCCGCTTCTGGGGCAAACTGGTCCACTTTACGGGTGTATATAAAAAAAAAAAATCGAAAAATGTATAGAGAACTATGTTCTGCGAAAATTATGAGGCATGTAGAAAAGTTTAAAGAATATTCAAAAATATTTTGAGGTAGGTTGGTCTCTCCGTTACAGAGAAAAAAAAATGTTAACTGCAAAAGTGGTCCATTGTACCCCGGTCTCCCCTACTTTAGGTGTATCGCAACCCACAAGTGTGCAATAATAGTGCTTTAGATGTGCTGTGACATACAGGTGTGCAGTGATAGTGTTTTAGATATGTCGCGACACACAAGTGTGTAATAGTGTTTTAGGTGTGCTACGACGTACAGGTGTCCAGGAATAGTGTTTTAAAAGCGTCACGACGCACAAGTGCGCAGTAATATAGCTTTTTAGATGGATCGCGTCACCCAAGTGTGCAATAATAGTGCTTTTGATGTGTCGCGACACACAAACGCGCAGTATAATATCAATTTAGGTGTATCGCAACACGCATACGTGCAGTAATAATGTGCTTTAGGTGTGTGTCGCGATGATACACGCCAAATATCAAACAGATTTTGTAATTTTAATGTACACTGTTAAGTTTTCACACACCTTTAATATCTTTTATTGCATAGAAAGTAAATATTATCAATATCTTCAAATTTAGCTTATGGAAATCATTAATACATAATTATATTTAGAGAGTCCTTTTCATGTAAAAAACAAGAATAATAATAATAATAATAAAAACATGCGTAAAGCATAGATTATCAAAAACGCACCACATATTCGTATATTCTGTTAATTTTAAATTAAAATTGTGGTTTTCAGCTGAATTCTTGTTAAATTCCGCCGATCAAAAAGAATTGAGAAACACTGTCTTAAATGAAACTAGGTGTTTTAATATTTTGTGTTGCAATTTTCAACTTCCTAGTTTTCTTCTACCAAGCTCCCCCCCCCCCCCCCCCTTTTTTTTTTCATTCAACTTTTGATATATTTATTATCAAATTTTCCATTTATATGCAATTTTAAAAATTTCCAAAATTTATTGACATGTAATATAGTTGATTTTGCAACGGGGCCTGCATTAAATGGAAAATTTTGCGGTTCAAGCAAAAGAATACGATTGAACTTCTCGGTGCATCTGCTAAAGTCCAAAAATCTGCATGGAGCAGATTTTTCCTCCTCAAACCCCGCGTACGGGTTTCGTGGGACGGGTTTTAAAAGTCTTGAAAATCGGGACACATGGTAACACTAATAAGGATTCTTCATGGACCTGTATTAGCAGAATAAGAATTTAGCATTTTCTTCCGTTCATTTTTTTTTTCTTTTTCAAATAAATAAGAAAAAAAATGGAATTCAAAAGTATGGTAATGAACTGTAATAATTAAAACTCATTTTGTTGTTATGATCATCCACAAAATTTATAAACAAGTATTCCCAGAATTATATTAAATATTGCATTTTCTTATCACTTACTGTAACTAACATTTATGTGTTGAGCAATAAGAATATGATATAAATAATCAGCGAACATTAAGAATTTCCATTAATAGTACTACAAGATAATAGTTATATCTCTCCAGAGCAATAACGGGGTTCTATGACGAGGAACATTTTTCTTTTCGATGAATATTTCCATCTTTGAAATTTGCACTAATAGAAAAATTCTCCGATTATTACGCGATCCAATTTTACTCGTGTGAGATTTTAATTTTGTACTTCCAGATGTTGATTTTAATTTCGTCTTATGACTTTTGATGTTACATGAACCGGGTAACGATTTCCTTCCCTTCTCCTGTTTCACCAAGAGATTCCGGGAAAAGATTAAACCGAGATTACACATCCTCTCTCCGCAACACATTATCCTGAATCGTGATCGTCACTCCTCAGTGTTTATTTTTCCCACCCAATTGATAACGAAACAAAAATTTCTCCTGCTGAAAAAAGAAAACCCAATATCGTGTATTTGTGAGGGTTGTTGACACTAGAGATCCAAACTTGGCACTACTTGAATGTAAACAGAAGATGCTCACTTTATTCCTCTATTACACTGTTAAAAATTTGCAGCATTCTGGCAGGTCAATTGACCGTTTTTTTCCGAAAACGGTTACACAACCGTGAACTTAACACTATTCTGACCATATTATTGACCATTTTATGGTCAGAATATAGTTAAATTATCGTTATGAAAACGTTTTTTCAAAAAACGGTCGAATGACCTGCCAGAATGTTGCAAAAGTTTTAACAGTGTATGAGTAAAGGGCGGAAATGCCTTGGAAATGCTTATCGATTTTTATATTTTAAGGATTTATATTTTTTCGGGACGTTTATTTATTTATCGTGTTATAATTTACTGACTTTTTTTTTCTTTTTTTACACTTTTTCAACATAGTCGAAAAGTGTTTGACTTCAGTTTGTAATCATCTGTCTATTTGTCCGCGCTGTTTCTTAAATATACTCGAATTATCATATAACTGATATATTATTAAAGTTTACCTTAGCATGATCGCTATTGAAAATTGTGTTCGCTCCATTTATACAGGGTTCGGCTTTTTCCGGAAGAAACTGGAAAAAACCGAAAGAAACTGGAAGAAACCAACAGAAAACAAAACATACGTTCAAAATTAAAATATATTAACATTATAAAAGAATTAAACTCAAAGCTTAATTACATTAAATCTAGAGTGGAAAACTTAATTAATATTTAAAATATTATTAAGTTATTTTTAATAATAAATTTCAGATTTGGCAGATATTTACAGAAGATTGTTTTTAGTAATTTAGATTTAGGCGAATGTTTATTCATTGTTTATGACATTTTTATCTACCAATTCTTTATTTTTGCTATAAAAATGCTTTATTTTTAAAAAAATACTATGCAACACATTCAATAAATAAATTTGTCTCTGAATCCTTTTCTTATATTATATTAGCATATATATCTCATATCTCAATGTCATATATCATCTACCCAGAGCAATAACGGCGTTCTGTGACAAGAAACAATTTTCTTTTCGATGAATATTTCCATCGGTGAAATTTGCACTAACAGAAAAATTCTTCGATTATGACTCGTTCCAATTTTACTCGTGAGATTTTAATTTTGTGCTTCCAGATGCTGATTTTAATTTCGTCTTATGACTTTTGATGTTACGTGAACCGGGTAATGATTTCCTTCCCTTCTCCTGTTTTACGGAGATATTCCGGAAAAAGATTAAATCGAGATTACACATTCTCTCTCCGCAACACATTATCCTGAATCGTGATCGTCACTCCTCAGTGTTTATTTTTCCCACCCAATTGATAAAGAAAAAAAATTCTCCTGCTGAAAGGGGGGGAAAAGAAAAACGGTACCGTGCATTTGTGGGGGTTGTTGACATTAGAGATCCAAACTTGGCACTACTTGAATGTAAACAGAAGATGCTCACTTTATTCCTCTATTATGAGTAAAGAGCGGAAATCCCTTGGAAATGTTTATCGATTTTTATATTTTAAGGATTTATATTTTTTCGGTATGTTTATTTATCGTGTTACAATTTTCTTTTGACTTTATTTTTTACACTTTCCAACATAGTCTAAAAGTGTTTGACTTCGGTTTGTCTGCATCTATCTATCTGTCCGCGCTCTTTCTTAAATATACTCGGATCATCATATAATTGATATGTTATTGAGGTTTAATTTACATGATCGCTATCGAAAATGGCGTGTGTTTCATTTATACAGGGCCCCCACCTGTGGTCGAGAGTTTCTGCTGTCGAAGCTGGTCGACGGGAGGTGCTGGGTTCGAACCCAATCGCGCCCGTCGGTCTAATCGTTCAGAGTTTTCCGTGGTTTTCTTCGAACCTTGGATTTCCATGCTTAAATACGGGTTAGGTTCCCTTAGAAAGACCCCCACGGAAGGTACTTCCCATCGGGCCTATATCTCTCGTGCAGGTAAATGGCCGTCATAAATAACACACACACACACACACACACACACACCATTTATGCAGGGTTGTGTTTCTTCCAGGACAGTGGAAGAAACCGAAAGAAACTGAAAGAAACCAACAGAAAACAAAACACACATTCAAAATGAAAATATATTAACAGTATAAAAGAATTAAACTCAAAGCATAATTATATTAAATCTAAAGTGGAAAACTTGATTAATGTTTAAAATATTATTTTTGGAAAAATAAGTTATTTTTAATAACAAATTTCAGGTAGGAGATGCTTTTTACAACTTTCAGGCATAAAAGAGTTGCCCCCCCCCCCTTTTTTTTTAAGAACTTTGGTTATTTTCTGGATTGATGCAAAAATGCAGAGAAAATATTGGAAGCATCTAAGGTAAGATGTGGGGAGGTCTTGAAAATTTATTTATCAGACATTTTTTTTTCTACTTAGAGTTTGTTTCTGAATTGCTGTGCAAGCCATTGTCAAAGTTCAGCTATCAGTCATGTAAATGAAGTTGTTTAAAGTATCTTTCCATTGTGAAATTGTTTTTTTAGACTTTAAAAGTTAAAGGAAGTTTTCATAAGGTTCTTTTTGGAATAGTATATTTTGTATTATGTATACACTTTTGATTTAAAAATGTATTTTTTCTTTGTTGTTGTTGTTTTTAATATTTTAAGTTATGAAAAGAAAATAACAATCATACGTACAATCGTATTTCATCTTATTCTATAAATACTAACGGTTGAAATATGTCTAAATTATAAGAATTTTGCGCCATTCTATAGATGGAAAAGATTTTCCACCTTTTTTTTTCCCGCTATTTCCCGCTTTCATGTCTGAACTTTGGGGGAATGTTTGTTCATTGTTTAGGACATTTTTATCTACCAATTCTTTATTTTTGCTATAAAAATACTTTACTTTTTAAAGAATACTGTGCAACACATAAAATAAATAAATTTGTCTTTCAATCCCGTTCTTATATTATACTAGCAAGTATATCTCATATCTTAATGCTGAAATTAAAAGGCTAATGTTCTAAAACATTTTGCATATGTAGGTACTATCTCAAATTATGTATTATCATACTGCCTCATATTATTATCATCTCTTTCATTTGCACCTTATTTTAAACACCTGCAGTATATTATTCTTTTCTCATATTAGTTTCCTTAAGGCTGTTCTCAAATCCAAAGGGTCAACTTTTTGACATAAGTTTTAATTTATTTTTGTTTTGAAACGCACGAAACTAGAAAGTGTTGTTGTTCAGAAACTATGTCATTGAGCTGTTTTTTCATTTTTTTGCAAACGCAATAGATTTTTCAGAAAATAATGTCAAAGTAGGCGTTTTGAACAGAATTTCCGCGCGAAGGGAGAAAGAGCACTCAAGAGCGGGCGAAAAATGGGTTTGTCACGTGATCGAATTCGCCTATAACTCAATAGGTAATGGATTGATCAAAAAATGGAAAAAACAGTTCAATTCCAAATCGCTTCCATGGCCAGGCTTTCCAATTTTATATCTTTCTGTTAAGGGTGTTCTCAAATCCAAAAGGACAACTTTCTGACATAACTTTTCATTTATTTTTGTTCGAAAATGCATGAAACTAGCTGGTGTTGTTGTTGTTCAGAAACTATGTCATCGAGCTGTTTTTTCCGTATTTTTGCAAACGCAATAGATCTTTCAGAAAATAGCCCCAAAGTGGGCGTTTTGAACCGAATTTTCGCGCAAAGGAAGAAAGAGCACTCAAGAGCGAGCGAAAAACGGGTTTATCACGTGATCGAAATTGCTTATAACTCAATGGGTAAATGATTTATCAAAAAAGAGAAAAAACAGTTCAATTCCAAATCGCTTCCATGGCTACGCTTTCCAATTTTATAGCTTTCCGTTAAAAAATGAATTTGTAAATGTGTCAAAACGTTTTGCACTTGTTGAGTAAAGCAGTTAAGAGCAGCCTTAAAAAATGAATTTGTAAATGTGTCAAAACGTTTTGCGCTTGTTGAGTAAAGCAGTTAAGAGCAGCCTTAAAAAATGAATTTGTAAATGTGTCAAAACGTTTTGCGCTTGTTGGGTAAAGCAGTTAAGAACAGCCTTAAAAAATGAATTTCTAAATATGTCAAAACGTTTTTCGCTTGTTGAGCAGAGCAGTTAAGAACAGCCTTAATAAAATGAATGTAAATTCTAAACGCTGCCTTTTATTTAAGGGTAATTCCAAGCCAATGTTACCATTTTTACTATTTTATTTTTGACATCAAATAGGTAATACAGATATTTTCTGATAGTATTAAACCTATATTTTTGATATTTGCAATCTATTTTATAAATAGTTGTATAGCCAAAATCAATGAAATCCATTATAATCAGCATAGCTCCATTTTAAGTGCTTATTTGTTTGTCAGTTACATATTGGATGTTGGTCTGGTAAAATTACATATTTTTCATAACAATATTGTGGCAACAGTCAAATTTTGTGGAAGTCGAATGTTTCTAAACTGCCTCTGAATGAAAATATATTTTTACCAAAATAAATTGTATGTTATTTTATAAGTAATATAAATAAACATTAAGGTGTCCGAAAAGTATGGTAATTCCTGTTTGTCTGTTACAGTACCACTTTTTTAATGATAATTATTCACATTAAATAATTTATTCATAATAAACTACATTAATTTATCTTATAATATCATGTACTAATTGTAGCCATCATTTAATTACCTGATAATTATTTTTTAAATAAGGTAAAGCCATTTTTTCCTCTATGACTGTTAATCGGTTACGATGGAATTGCCCTTAAATAATCTGTAGAATAAGTTTAACCCTACAATGGGTTAATGATTCATATACTTACTACCGGTTAAAGAAGTTTAACTAACAATAATAAAAATATGCCAGTTAAATTGAAATGAATCTTTTAATGGATTTTGTGCATTTTGGATACATTTTTTTTTTCTTTAGGTATCCAACAATTGAAAAATTTTAGTCAGGTGTAATCTTGCTAAAAAACTGATGTAAATATTAATTTAGCATATAGTTAAATTTTTATAGTTCTAATTAAATTTTCTTATGTTATCTATAAGAAAAATGCATTAGCATTTATGTGTTCAGCGATAAGACTATAACATAAATATCAACGAACATTAAGAACTTCCATTAATATTACTACCAGATAGTTATATCTCCCCAGAGCAATAACGGGGTTTTGTGACGAGGAAGAATTTTCTTTTCCATGAATATTTCCGTGATTGAAATTTCAACTAACAGAAAAATTCTCGGATTATTACTCTTTCCCATTTTACTCGTGAGATTTTAATTTTGTGCTTCCAGATGCTGATTTTAATTTCGTCTTTTCTTATGACTTTTGACGATACGTGAACCGCGTAATGATTTCCTTCCCTTCTCCTGTTTCACGAAGATATTCCGGAAAAAGATTAAATCGAGATTACACATCTTTTCTCCGCAACACATTATCCTGAATCATCACTCCTCTCTGTGTTTATTTTCCCCACCCAATTGATAACGAAACTAAAATTTTCCAGCTGGAATAAAACCGATATCGTGTATTTGTGGGGGTTGTTGACACTAGAGATCTAAACTTGGCACTACTCGAATGTAAACACGAGATGCTCAGTTTATTTTTCGTATGAGTAAAGGGCGGAAATGCCTTGGAAATGCTTATCGATTTTTATATTTTAAGGATTTTTATTTTTTCGGGAAGTTTATTTATTTTTATCGTGTTATAATTTACTTTTTTACACTTTTTGACTTCGCAGTGTCTGCATCAATCTGTATGCGTTGTTTTATAAATATACTCGGATTAACATATAATTGATATGTTATTGGGGTTTACTATGCTTTGATAATTATTGAAAATGGTGTATGTTCCATTCATACAATGTTCGGTTTCTTCGGGAACAAACTGAGAATATTATGCAACACATTAAATAAATAAATTTTTCTTTGGATCCCATTCTTATATTATACTAGCATGTACGGGGTGTTTCAAAAGTTCGGTACGAAAATAAAACGCAATAAAAAAATCTATGGGTCGGAGAGATATGCTGTTTACAGATAAATATTCAGCTTGGTACAGGATTTTGTATGACACCAACAGAAAAATTAGTTCAAAATCTCGACAATAGAGGGCCCTACTTCAGATAATCCTATGGAATAATTCCATATTGCTCATACAACGCAAGATTTGGATATTAAAATACTACAGAATACTACATGTACACTTTTTCATATCCAAATCTTACGTTGTGTGAGCAAAATGGAATTATTCCATGAAATTATTTGTAGTAGTGCCCTCTATTGTCGAGATTTCGAACTAATTTTTTTGTTGGTGTCATACAAAATCCCGTTCCATGCTGAATATTTATCTGCAAACCGCATGTCTGTCCGACCCATAGATCTTTTTTATTGCGTTTTACTTTTCCACCGAACTTTTGAAACACCTGTATATCTCATATCTCAATGCTGAAATTAAAAGATTGATGTTCTAAAAGATTTTGAATATGTAGGTACTATCTCAAATTATTTATTATTATCATGCTGCCTCAAATTATTATCATCTCTTTCATTTGCACCATATCTTACACAGCTGCAATGTATTATTCTTTTCTCATAAATTCTAAACACTGCTTTTTTTATTTAAATAATCTGCAAAATAAGTTTAATCCTACATTGGATAAATGACTCATATCTTACTACCAGTTAAGGAAGTTTAACTAATAATAAAAAGAAATGCTAGTTAAATTGAAATGGATAGCTTTTAATGGATTTTCTGTATTTTTGATAAAATTCTTTTTTCGGGTACCGCACGATTGAAAAGCTTTAGTTAGTTGTGTAATCTTGCTAAAAAGCTAATGTAATTATTAATGTAGTATATAATTAAATTTTTAATTAGAAAGGCTGTCTATAAGAAAAATGCATTAATATTTATGCATTGAGCGATAAGAATATACTATAAATATCAATGTGCATTAAGAACTTCCATTAATATTATTACTACAAGATAGTTATATCTTCCGAAAGCAATAACGGGGTTTTGTGACGAGGTACAATTTTCTTTTCGATGAATATTTCCATAACTGAAATTTGTACTAACAGAAAAATTCTTGAATTATGACTCATTCCAATTTTACTCGTGAGATTTTAATTTTGTGCTCCCAGATGCTGATTTTAATTTCGTCTTATGACTTTTGATGTTACGTAAACCGGGTGATGATTTCATTCCTTTCTCTTGTTTCACGAAGAGATATTCCGGAAAAGATTAAATCGAGATTGCTTATCCTCTCTCCGCAACACATTATCCGGAATCGTGGTCGTCACTCTTCTGTGGTTTTTTTTTTTTTTTTCCCCAATTGATAGTGAAACAAAAATTCTCCTGCTGAAAAAAAAAAAAAAACGGTACCGTGCATTTGTGGTGGTTGTTGACACTAGAGATCCAAACTTGGCACTACTCGAATGTAAACAGAAGATGCTCACTTTATTCCTCTTATGTGTAAAGGGTAGAGCCTCTAGTAAAGGGTGAAGAACTTTCATTAATATTACTACAAGATAGTTATATGTACCGAAAGCAATAACGGGGTTCTGCGAGGAGGAAGAGGAACAATTTTTTTTTCGATGAATATTTCCATGATTGAAATTTGTACTAACAGGAAAATTCTCGGATTATGACTCGTTACAATTTTACTCGTGAGATTTTAATTTTGTGCTCCCAGATGCTGATTTTAATTTCGTCTTATGACTTTTGATGTTACATGAACCGGGTAATGATTTCCTTCCCTTCTCCTGTTTTACGGAGATATTCCGGAAAAAGATTAAATCGAGATTACACATCCTCTCACCGCATCACGTTATCCCGAATCGTGATCGTCACTCCTCTGTGTTTATTTTTCCCACCCGATTGATAACGAAACAAAAATTCTCCTGCTGGAAGAAGTAGTAAAAAAAAAAAAAAAAAAAACGATAACGTGCATTTGTGGGGGTTGTTGACACTAGAGATCCAAACTTGGCACTACTCGCATGTAAACAGAAGATGCTCACTTTATTCCTCTAATATGAGTAAAGGGCGAAAATCCCTTGGAAATGTTTGTCGATTTTTATATTTTAAGGATTTATATTTTTTTCGGGACGTTTATTTATTTATTGTGTTATAATTTATTTTCTTTTTTACACTTTCCAACATTGTAAAAAAATGTTTGATTTCGGTTTGCCTGCATCTATCTGTCCGCGCATTTTCGTAAATATACTCGGATTTCCATATAATTGATATCCTATTGAGTTTACCTACTGCATGATCGCTATTGAAAATGGTGTGTGTTCCATTTATAGTTCGTTTACGGGGATGCTCAAAAGAATTTCGTTACATTATGACCTAGTGCTAAAAAACGTTTGCAGTGCATTTTAATGATGTTACACAAATTCAAAGTCAAGATCTTCACAAAAAGTTTGAGCAGAACTATGTTCCATATGAAAATAAGTACGTATTTGAATATCAATGAGTATATATTTAATTTACTGCTTGTGAAATAAAATGTATATACGAAATGCAATCATAGATTATTCTTTCTTTACAGTACAATTAAGAACCATTTTTTCATCTCTCGAAATATGAAAAATATTACCAACATTTCGTTTTTGATACACACAAAAGCACATAATATCGTATTTGTGAAAGTTTATGCACACATACACATGTGTGTGTAGATTGTGAGATGTCCACTATTTTTGGAGGAACAAGCGCAGAAATACATTTGTGTTACCAATTGAGAAGTGTTCGCTTCATAGAGTTACCCGCATTTCGGGAGTGTCCATTATGAAGGTCTTATCATATATAGATTTTTAACGTGAAAAAATAGTTTGTACATTCTTGTGAATAATCGGGTCAACCCGAGCTGCAAGAGCCAAAACGCAACCGAAACCGACCCAAATCCGAAACAATGAAAGTCAATCCGAACCGAACGAAAAAATATAGCGCCAACTAGGGATGCACCGAATAGTGATTTTGGCCGAATACCGAATATTCGGCCGGATTATGAATATTCGGCTTGTCGAATACTTTTATAATTCAAAGTTTAAAGGCATTAAAATATTAAATTTTAAAACAATTTTGCATAATATTTAAAACAAACTTTTGTTCTAATAAACAAGAGCTTTTTTCTAGTAAGCTTTATGCTGATATGCTGAAAAAAATTTGCTTTGAGTTATTTAAGAAAAGGATAGTTATAAAACCTTTATTAATTAATAAAATTTTAAATTTCATGCCTTCTTCTGAGAACTAAAACAAATGAATAAAATTTTCTTAAATTCTAAAACAAACATTTTAAAATCAAAGAGAAATTGTGAAAAAAATTGGAAAAAAATTGTACAGGATCATATACTATTTGTTTGTCAGGAAGAGACTAAAATAAAAGTAAATAAATAATACAATCTATTCAAATTTTATATGGTGGCAACTTAGCAAGAATAACTGTTCTACTCCCTTTGATTAAGCAAGGAAGTTTTTTAATGCATCCTAGATCGATGTCTGGAGTGGGCAATCTTTTCTGAGATTATAAACGTTGTTCTTAAAATCTTGGCAAGAAACAGATTATTTACTTGACAATGTTCAAGAACTTGCATTTGTACATAATTAATTCCTATGAAAATCCTCGTTATTGGTTAATTTTCTTAAATAATACTTAACAAACAGCAAATTAATAATATAAAAACATTCTCTTTTATTTAAATATGATTCTGTTTCTAATTATTCTGAATATCTTTATAAGTTGACGGTTAATCTTTGAAGTTGTATAAGGTTTTTAAAAATGTTTTAAAAGTTTTTTTTAAGTATTCGGTTCGGTCGAATATTTCTATATTCGGCAGGCTGAATAGTTTGCTATCGGCCAAGCCGAATATTCAGCATACCGAATAGTTTGATATTCGGCCAAACCGAATTTTCGGTAACATGGCCGAATACCGAATAGATACCGAATATTCGGTGCATCCCTAGCTCTAAGCCCGGGTCAGGTGCGTGTAAAAGTGGGTAACCCGACCCGATGCAGAACTCTACTCTACTGGCTTCCTTTTTTATCCAGTCTCATTGACCAGGCACATAGCGCCTGATCAATTACTGGTGCATTCATCCTATTTTAAGTAAAACTATTAAATAAAACTGTCAATTAAAATATTTTATATTTCTTCATCTCTTATGTTTTACTTAATTACTAATATGCTACACTCAATGTCCTTAAATCAGAATTTGTAATGAAAACCTAGCAAAATATTTATCACCTTAAAATTTGTCAACAAAGGTAACGACGACGCTAAACAATTACCTTAAGCAATGAAGTCTTTAGATGCAGATTTATGACAGGATAAGGTAAAGCACGTGAATTCCTCAGAAATTTTTATCAGACTCCGATAAAAGCTTGCGTAACTTTGATTGAAATATACATACGGGACGCACTCTTAATGTAGTTGGCAAACAATTCAAGATAAATCAATCTAAACTAAAGGTGATAAAGCAAGTTTTTCAAACAAGCGAGAGTTTCAAATCAGATAATATTAATCAATGTACCAAATGTATTCTGATCTTGAAGGTTGATCTTGATCTTTAAAAAAAAAAAATGCACCATATTAACACATAGGTATTAAAAAAAAAAGTTTGCGCCATATTAATATATAGGTATGCTAAGTGTGTGTTTTTCTTTTTGCCCAACGCAAACAATAGTATTTAAAGAAATTTTAGTATAAGATTTAAGGCCAGCGTGTTTCAAATCAAAATTTTATTTTTGTTAACATTTTTTAAAATCGGCAATGAAATTGATAAAAATGAACGTCTTTTTCCTGCTTTCAAAGACGTGTTCTTTGCGCCTGATGAGTAAAGACAAAATTCTTTTAAAAATTCCAGCGCATTTGTTAATTTCATGGTGTTTTAAAGACTTTTTTTAGCTTTATTTGTGAATCACATCAGTTTTTCAACCTTTTTTGTGAAAAACTGTATGTTTGAATGTGAATTAATATCTATACGTATTCATTACTGTTAGATGCGATCGTAATTATATAAATACGTAACACCAATAATCGTCGTCTGTCCGTCCGTCTGTTTACATATAACAGCGCAAAAACTACCCAACCGAATGGTTTGAAATTTAATGTATATAAATGTTGCAGAATTTTGGCGCGTCATTTCAAATTTTATGAAAATTGAACAAAACTTAAAAAGATATTTTAAAAAGTTTTCTTAATTCAATTAAATCCTATCATACGTAGTTAATTCAATGATATCCCATGATAGGTAAAGATTCTGGGTTGCTATGGTGATTTCGTCCTATTTAAGATGGAATCATATTATTTCGTATTGCTGAATTTAATTTAATGTCTATAATCATAATAAAATTTGCATTCATGCATAAGTGTGCAACAGCTATTGCACCAAGATCTGAATATTTATAAAAACTAGTTATATAGTACGAAACATCTCATTTGCCACGTTTGACGTACAATTTTCGACTTGTTTATAAAAGGTAAATCTGATACTCTAGAGGTGTTATTGTAAACTATCTTTTCATAATTACATTAAAATGCAGACTATTGTTATTTCCATTTGAGATTTTTTATGTGTTTGTATCTGTTTCGAGTTGAAATGTATAAGTTTAGGGTAGAAGAAATTTTTTTCAGATCGGAGTCGAGTTGGCTTTGAAATGAATTATCGACTTTAAGTCAGGTGTAATCTGAACCTTCCGGGTTTTTACTATAAAGTAGATCAAAACAATGTTTAAATTTCAAATGCGTTAGAAAAAATCATACTTATATTATTGTAAAAAGGGGACAAAAAATTCACGGATTTTTATTTGTCACAGGCCCGCAGTTTTATTTTGAAGCACAATTAACTTTTATTAAGCAACAAACACACAAATGTAGTTTTGTGTTGCTTTTTCACCGGCACTTTCATTATATAAAATTTAATGCAAAATATTGAGGGTAAAACCGGTTACAATGGGGGGGGGGGAATGTTTAAAAAGAAAAAAAAGTAAGGAAAGCAGGGAAATTTGGCAACATATATTCAAATAACAAACATTCCAAAAACTCTCCTGTCCCCAATCCTATTGGTGCAGTACAACAAACAATTTAAAACTAACATACACAATATCTAATATAAAGTAGATCAAAACAATGTTTAAATTTCAAATGCGTTAGAAAAATCATACTTAAATTACTATAAAAAGGGGGCGAAAAATTCGCGAATTTTTATTTGTCAAGTACCCGCAGTTTTATTTTGTGGCACAATTAACTTTTGTTAAGCAACAAGCACACAAATGAAGTTTTGTGTTGTTTTTTCACCGGCACTTTCATTTTATAAAATTTAATGCAAAATATTAAAGGTAAAAATGGTTACAATGGGGGAAAAATGTTTCAAAAGCGGAAAAAAAAAAAAAAAAAAAAAAAAAAAAAAAAAAGGAAAGCAGGGAAATTTGGCGACATATATTCAAATAACAAACATATAATAAGGAAACAAAATATCGCCAATGTTATCTATGGCATCTCAAAGTTTTATTTTGAAGCAGCATTAACTTTTATTAAGGCTGTTCTCAATTCCTCTGCTCAACAAGCGCAAAACGTTTTGACACATTTACAAATTCATTTTTTAACGGAAAGATATAAAATTGGAAAGCCTGGCCATGGAAGCGATTTGGAATCGAACTGTTTTTTTCATTTTTTTTTATCCATCGATTACCTATTGAGTTATAAGCGAATTTGATCACGGGACAAACACGTTTTTCACCCGCTCTTGAGTGCTCTTTCTTCCTTCACGCGGAAATTCGATTCAAAACGCCCACTTTGACACTCTTTTCTGAAAGATTTATTGCGTTTGCAAAAAAAATGGAAAAACAGCTCAATTACATAGTTTCTGAACAACAACACCAGCTAGTTTCAGGCATTTTTGAACAAAAATAAATTAAAAGTTATGTCAGAAAGTTGCCCTTTTGGATTTGGGAACACCCTTAAGCAGCAAACACACAAATGAAGTTTTGTGTTTAAATCTAAGGGGGTGGGGTTACCCCGTTACTTTTATTACATAAAATCTAATGCAGGAAAGAAAAATGAAAAAAAAAAATTAAGGAAGAAAGAAAAGCGAGAAAAAATTTGCGACGTATATTTAAATATTAACATAACAAAACTCTCGTGTCCCCAATCCTATTGATATAAATAACTTAAAACTGGCATCCAGTGAATACACAGTATCTAATATAAAGCAGACGAAGACTATGCCGAAATTTGAATACGTTACGGGTCGTTCAAGTATTACGTAGGCAGTAATGGGGGGAGGGGGGGTCCAGTGTCTGCTTATTTTTACTGACAAGGGGGAGGAGGGGCGTCACGAGAATTCTTACGTAAGCATTAGACAACGAAGAAACTATAGTTTAACAACAAAAAGCAAAAGAGTATGATTTGGATGAACTTTCTACGGATGTTGAACGACTTGAGAAAAAAGATATGGAGTAAACAAAGACTGTAAATGAGGAACATTCCAGCCCACCACTACATTGAAAACGTAATAATAGACAATGCAGAAACATGGATTCAAAGATCTTGGACACTAGACTAGAAATGTGAACGCCAAACACATAATATTCCTATGATTCTTGTTAAAATTTTTAGTTATGTGCCTAAATAAGTTAGGGCATGTTGTATTTCTTAAAGGTTTTTTTTTTTTTTTTGCCTTTAGTTTAGTGCGATAAATAATACTATATTAAAAACAATTTTGCATTCTATGAATTGTTTAATGCAATAAGTAACAGTATATTAACCGATTTTGTTTTCCTTCAATACCACAACCCCTATATGTCTATTTATGTAAATTTGCTGGATTAATAACGTAATTTATTTATCACTAACTGTAATTTTTTATGGCAAACAGTGTTGATGTTAGAATGTCATAAAATCTTACGTAAGCAAAGGGGGGGGGGGGTCTAGCATTTGCTTATTTTTCTTTACAAGGGGGGGGGGTACAAAATGACAAAAAATATGCTTACGTAATACTTGAACGGGCCCTTAGTAAAAACCATACTTTAAATGATTATAATAAAGAACCAAAATATCGCCAATTTTATCTGTGGCATCCCCGAAGCTTTATTTTGAAGAACAACCCACTTTTATTAAGTAACAAACACACAAATGTAGTTTTGCACTTAAATATAGGAGAGGGGGGGAGGGTTACCCTGCTACCTTTATTACATAAAATCTAATGCAGAAAAGAAATAGCTAAAATAAAAAAAAAAATAAAAAATAAAGGAAATCCGAAAAGCAGAAAAAGATTTGGGACGCATATTCAAATACAAACTTTGCAAAAACTCTCGTGTCCCCAACCCTATTGAAACAGTAAAATAAACAACTTAAAACTGACATCCAGTGAATACACAATATCTAATACAAAGTAGATGAAAACTGTGTCGAAATTTGAATGCGTTAGTAAAAACCATATTTTAAATGACTATAATAAGCAACCAAAATAGCGCCAATTTTATTTGTGGCATTCCTGGAGCTTTATTTTAAAGAACAACCCACCTTTATTACGTAACAATTGCACAAATGAAGTTTTGGGTTTAAATCTAGGGGTGTTTTTACCCTGCCACTTGTATTACATAAAATCTGATACAATAAAATATCCAGGGAAAAAAGTAGTTAAAATGAAAAAAAAAAAAAAAAAAAAAAAAAAAAAGGAAGGAAAAAAAGCAGAAAAAATTTGCGACGTATATTCAAATACAAATATTACAAAAACTCTCGTGTCCCCAATCCTATTGATATAGTACAATAAACAACTTAAAACTGACATCCAGTGATACACAATATCTAATACGCACGGGCTACAAAAGAGCTCAGTCACAAATCTTTTAATACTATCAACCAACAAAATAAAATAAAATAAAAATTGCCCCTCTTTTTTATTTTATTTTTTCTTTGCTATCAAAAATGGAATATATATTCGTAAATTCACATTCCGAAAATAGTTAAACGATTCAGTGCCTTTTAGAAATCCTAAGGAAATATCTCAGATGTAGTTTATTGTGTGTGTGTGCGGGGAGGGGGGGGGGGGTATAAATCAATAAGAAAAAGGGAGGAACGGGAGCAGAGTTGACTGAATGGAAGAAAACTAGACTGTTAAATACATAACGTCATCAATACTATTGTGAAAATGAAATTCCTGCTATAAGATAAAATAATTTCATATAAAAAAGGATTTTTATTGTTATTTAAAAAAAAAATAAAAGTTGTAGCATTCTTCCCTTCCAGACATGCACAACGATTGAACTAAAAACTGAGCTTAAAAATTGTTTTTTCTCTTTGAAATTCTTCTTTATTTCACCATTTTTAAGTCGATTTTGTAGCACCAAAAATACAATAAAATGCAAAGATAAAATAAAGAAATGCTACGTAACTGTAAATACACCTGGGAAAAGTATTATTTAAAAAAAAAAAAAAAAAAAAAAAAAAAATCGTAAATCGAGAAAATTGAATTGCGAAAAATAATTTTCATTCTCTTTTGAGGAGAAAAATAATTTTAAGCTAAGAATAAAATTTCATTTGATTCTCCAGAGATAAATTTTGAGGTTGAACTAAAACGAATATATTTTTCTTTTTAAAGTATTCAAATAGTTTCAAATGCATTTAAGTGCAGAAAAATAATACATGTCTAAATAAATAAAAGAGCGCTTTAAAGAAGATACACAGCTCAGATTTCTAATAACTGATCTGAAAATGTTTTATAAATCAATAAATTAAAATGGTACCTCAAATACTGAAATAAATCAAATTAAAACTTTAATCATACTGGTTTAAAACTACTGAAAATTACACTTTTAAAAATTAAATTTTGAAATAAATAAAAAAAATTATATATTTTTTATATTCATTTAAATATAAATTAATATACTTTAAAAATAAAAGTTTTCAAATAATTTCAGAAGTACATAAGTATAGAGAAATATACCATGCTTTTATATATATATATATATATATATATTTTTTTTTTTTTTTTTTTTTTTTTTTTTTTTAACAGATACCGTTTAGTTATAAAATACCGCAAATGCTCTAATTAGAAAATACAACTATATATTTTATTTATTAATGGTACCAAAAACAAATTCCGCATATACCTTTTGAGATGCATATATGCATTAGTAGTTTCGAAGGGGTTAAAGATATTTAAAGTAAACATGTTTCTGAGATTTCTAATACCTGATCCAAGACTAGTACTTTTTTTTTTAAATCAATAAATTAATGTATCGTACATAAAACATTAAAATTAAATTAAAACGTTAATCAAATTGGTTCAAGACAACTGAAATTTACGCGTTTAACGAATAACTTGTAACTGATTAATTTTGGAAATACAAATATGATTAATATAATTTCGATAAAAAATTTTGAATGTTGAAAACTTCTTTATATTTCCTTAAAATGGAAGTTTTAGTACATCCACAGCGATCGTTGCGTAGGGGAGACCGGAAGAATGGCGCCACTCGGGGTTATACCACCACCCCGCCTAGTTTAAAAACTAACGGAAGTTTAAGATAGTGAATGCGCCTGCACTATAGTGGCCAACAATAGAAACAGTGCCTAGAGTGAGAATGATTTTGTTATACATCATTCGTTTGTTCTAGTGAAAAATTTAGTTTTCATCTAATTGCTTCTTATTTTGGAAAGATAATACAGTAAAACCTCCATAACGGACACTCCCGAATAGCGGACACCTCTATTTAACGGACAGTTTTCTAATCCCCCACTCCCAAAACCTAAATTTTTGCATGTGTAACCTCTGAATAACGGACACTCCGAATAGCGGACAGTAATTTTGGCGATAAATGATGAAAAACTATTTTTTAACGAGAAAAAAAATGTAAAAAAAAAGTAAAAAGCCTCTAAATTTATCAGGGCAATGTGATGCAAATTTTGAGATCGCAGATAAATGTAGGGGGTGGGCTGGGGATAATTGCCCTTTCCACATCCAGTGTTGAATTTAGGGGGTGACCCCGGAGGGACATTTCCCGGAGCATTGTCATCCCCCCCCCCCCCTCCGGATGGTTTGAGATTTTATGTTTTAATGGTCAAAGAATCCAATTTCCCCTCTCACCTCGAACTCTATAATGTCCTCCATCCCCGGAGCCAATGTGCAAGGTATGCAAAATTTTATATCAGTTTTATTGCTTAAAAAAATAATTTTAATTTCTTAGTAATCATATAAATAATGGAGGTTTTAGGACATGTAAATCAATTTTATTTTATGCCTAAGTGGAGCAAGATCACCAGATTACTAGAATCTGGTGTAGACCTTATTTGCTCCACCCGGTAAATGAAACATTAAGCATTTCTTAACAGGTTTTGAATCTCTGAGGTTTTCCCAATAGCGAATACCTCCGAATAGCGGACAGTTTCCGCGCTCCCGAGGTGTCCGTTATTTAGAGGTTTTACTGTATTACCGGTAATCTACATGCATTCGCCGACATTTTGATGCAATTTGTTGAACAAGTTCGGTTCTTCTTCCGGCTATTCGTAGTGCTGATAATTGGCCGTCATAAATACAACCAATCTTCTTTCGGCTTTGTTGGGGGATTTCCGCTATATTGCTCTCTCGCGGTAATGCCGCCACCATGGCAAAGGGTGACTTTTTTTGCAATTTGAGTTAAATTGTAAGCTTAGAACATTAATAAATATCTAGCTTAAGGAACATTGTAATTATTCATTATTTTGATAAATTATTGCTTTCTAAATATTTTCAGTAGGTTATGTGTTTCCTAGTATCCATTTTATGTATTTACTAGGTCATTAAAGAGTGGTGGCATTACCCCAGTATCCTGGGTAATCCCGCCACTGTACAAATGTTGAAAGATTTTTTAAATGTGTGCTTATGCTTACTTTACAGTTATGATTATGGTTAAATTTATATAGATCCTGATTCAGCTTTGGAATTTTTACTATTAAAAAATAAGCATTTTTTGAGGTGAGAAAATTTAAATTCCCTTAAGGTGTCGCCATTCCCCCGGTCTCCCCTATACGTAACGTATAAGGAGCCTTTTTCACTATTCTTGAATTGTAGTTTCCCTTCAATTATAATTTTAGTTAATCGAAGAATCTTTGATTAAATTAGCAAAGTAAATGTTATTATATTAAAGTACACCATTATAGACATTAGATACTTTATCTCAGCAAATTGCTTTTGCGAGGCAATTTTATTAGGAAAGTTAGAAATAAATAAATAAAAATCAAATTTAGCCTTCTGAATCAAGTTCATTTGCCAAGCGTTATCAAATTTAAGGGGACAAACACCTTTAGAGTTTTTATACGACAATCAAAATTTTCTGAATAATAACGAGAGCTTGTGTTGTTTTTAAATTAAAAGCTTTTTACAATGTTGTGTCTAACGTAGAGGGACAATAATATTGTGCTTTTGGTTAATTTTCTTGGAGATGAGTTATTTTTGTTGCAAATTCTTCAACTGAACAAGTAACATATTTATTTATATTATCAAAATGAATTGCTTGTTGATGCATAATTTAAATAATTTTTGACTTAGTTTATTCTTTTACTACTTTCAAATATTTCGATCTCAAAAGTCTAAAATCAGTTCCTTTAATTTCTAGAAAGCTATGAGTTATAGGCTTAAATGATGTTATATCTCTTCGAATATTTATTTTTATCCAAATATTGTTTTACTTCAGTTCATCTGAATGTTCGCCTTTTGACATCGCCGTCTATTTATACAAATCTTCCTACCCTTAGCTATTCCGCTTATCACTTTCGGAAATCATTTAAAATCCTTTCCCCTAACCCTTTCCTTAATAACGTATAAGTATAATGTTTATCTTCCCGGAAATTTCTTTTGATATTCTTGCATTGATTTCCATAACAAAATGTTTGCTTATCTACTCCGGGTTTGTCGAATTTTGTAGCAGTCCCAAGTCGCTTACTACCCGGTGTTGCTACAGTGTTTTGCTTGTACCCCTTTCACTCGCTTTTCCAGCATATGAGACGCAAACCTCATTTGCGAATGCGCCTTCATAATCTTTGATGAATATTCATAAATTGCTCCCCTCCCCCTTCTTATTCGTTCGCCCCCAAAATTAAAGTCTCGCTGATAAATTTATTACAATTCGCGGTTTATAGATATGTGTTAAAATGTTCTTGTTAGTGCCAAATTCTGGATGAAATGTGTGTTCCTTCTGATTTTGTACGACGTATAATGTTATTTGCAATTTTTATATGTGCATGATGTAGGATGCAACATTTTGATAACACAGTGTATCATGTAATGCTGTGTATATTCTGATTTTGTATTACGTATGACGTTATTTGCAATTTTTATGTATATATGATGTAGGATGCAACATGTTGACAACGCATTGTAACATGTAATCCAGTGTATATTCTAAATTTGTGTTCTTTCTGATTTTGTATTAAGTATGGTGTTATTTGCAATTTTTATGTCTGTATGATGTAGGATGCAACATGTTGACAACGCATTGTAACCTCTAATGCAGTGTATATGCTAAATTTGCGTTTCTTCTGATTTTGTATTACGTATGATGTTATTTGCAATTTTTATGTGTGCATGATATTAAAATGTAACATGATGATAACGCGGTGTAACATATAATACAGTGTAATGCCACGTGAATATTTTTTTGAAAATGCATAGATAACGAGAAATCGGGGGGGTTTTTTAGTTAAACGGTTTTGCTGTTTTTGAGTAACGTCGAGGACAAAAATATTGCGCTGTTAATTATTTTCTGGGACATGTGTTATTTTTGTTGGAAAACTTTCAACTGTACAAGTAACATAATTAATGTAATTATATTAGCAAAATGATTGTTTGCTGGCGCGTAAATTAAATGATTTTTGATTTGGTTCTTTTTTTTTTTTTTTTTTGCAAATATTCTGATTTTTTTATAATTTTCAAATATTTTGAAAATATTCTTTCTTTTAAATATTTCGATCTCAATCGGTTCCTTTAAGTTGCAGAAAGCAATGAGTTGTATCTCTTGAGGTTGAGATATATCTCTTGGGGTATTTATTCTTATCAAAATATTGTTTTAGTTCAGTTCATCTTAATTTTCGCCTTTTTGACATCGACGTCTATTTATATAAATCTTCCTACTCTTAAAAATTAGCTCCACCGCTTATCGCTTTAGGAAATCATTTGAAATCCTTTCCCTTAACCTTTTCGTTAATTACGTATAAGTATTATGTTTATCTTGCCGGAAATTTCTTTTGATATTCTTGCATTAATTTTCATATCAAAACGCTTGCTTATCTACTCCTGGATTTGTCGAATTTTGTAGCAGTCCCAAGTCGCTTACTACCCGGTGCTGCTACAATGTTTTGCTTGTACCCCTTTCACTCGCTTTTCCAGCATATGAGACGCAAACCTCATTTGCGAATGCGCCTTCATAATCTTTGATGAATATTCATAAATTGCTCCCCTCCCCCTTCTTATTCGTTCGCCCCCAAAATTAAAGTCTCGCTGATAAATTTATTACAATTCGCGGTTTATAGATATGTGTTAAAATATTCTTGTTAGAGCCAAATTCTGGCGCATTTATGAAATTTGTGTTCCTTCTGATTTTGTATTGCGTATGATGTTATTTGCAATTTGTATGTGTTCATGATATTAAGATGTAACATGCTGATAACGCGGTGTAACATGTAATGCAGTGTATATGCTAAATTTTGTCACGTGAATATTTTTTTGAAAATGCATAGATAACGAGGACTTGTGTTGTTTTGTAGTTAAAGGTTTTAAAGTTTGTGAATAACGTCGAGGACAATAATATTGCGCAGATAGTTATTTCTTAGACATGTGTTATTTTTATTGGAAACCCTTCAACAGTACAAATAACATAATTAATGTAATTATATTATCAAAATTAATTGCTATTTGATGCGTAACTTAATTTATTTTTGATTTGGTTCATTCTTTTGCTTCTTTCTTGTAAATATTTCGATATCGAAAGATTAAAATCGATTCCTTTAAGTTGTAGAAAGCAATGAGTTGAAAGCAAAAATAAAGTTATGTCTCTCGGGGTATTTATTCTTATCAAAATATTGTTTCACTTCAGTTCATCTGAATTTTCGCCTTCTTGGCATCGCCGTCTATTTATACAAATCTTCCTACGCTTAAAAATTAGCTCCTCCGCTTATCATTTGAAATCCTTTCTCCTAACCCTTTCCGTAATTACGTATAAGTATAATGTTTATCTTCCCGGAAATTTCTTTTGATATTCTTGCATTGATTTCCATATGAAACTGTTTGCTTATACACTCCTGGATTTGACGAATTTTGTAGCAGTCCCAAGTCGCTTACTATCCGTTGCTGCTTTCGTGTTTTGCCCAAAGATCTTCCAGGAGTCCACGTTCTTTGGTTTTGCCTATGCCCCTTCCCTTCCACTCGTCTTTGCATCGTCCTGAGACTCAAACCTCGTTTACAGTGCGCCTTCATACTCTTTGATGAATATTCATAAATTGCTCCCCTCCCCCTTCTTATTCGTTCGCCCCCAAAATTAAAGTATCGCTGATAAATTTATTACTATTCGCGGTTTATAAATATGTGTTAAAATATTCTTGTTAGTGCCGAATTCGGAGTGTTTATGGAATTTCTGTTGCCTCCGATTTTTTTTATGCTTATGATAATGTTATTGGCACATTTTAAGTGTGGGTGATAGCACGATGTAACATGTTGACAATGTAGTGTAACATGTGATGCAGTCGCAGTGTAGCTTTGCCAATTTTATCCCCTGAAGGATTTTTTGAAAATACATAGATTTCTTAAAAATATATGCTATATATTAGTCTGTTAAAAATATTAGCACTATTAATTTATTTTAGCCCCAACCTTGGCCAAATTTTTAAATGCTGCATTGTTTGTAATTGCTTGTGTAGATTGTCTCCTAATGGATGCTCGAACGATTTTAGTTATTCATTAACTGTAATAAATTTATTACTATTCGCGGTTTATAGATATGTGTTAAAATATTCTTTTTACTGCCTAATTCTGGAGTGTGTAGGAAATTTGTGTTGCCTCTGATTTTGTGATGCTTATGATCAGGGTTGCCGGCTTTTAGCCAGGCCAAAAAAAGCCGACCGCCTTTTTTTGGTTTTAACCACTTTAAAAAAGTCGGCTTTTATTGAAAAAGCCCGGTTTTTATTTTTTAAAGTTGGTTTACAGTTAATTGGTTTTAAATTTGGATCAATTAATTTTTAATACTCTTATAAGTATTTTCTATTAAAAAAAAATTATAGATTTCTATTAAATTTGTCAAATAAATAAGTCTTTATAACTTCTAGAAGGCAACAGTGAAGGTATTATGTCTGAAAAAAAAAATTATAAATACTGAAAAGAATATAAGTTAGGCTCCAAACTGGTGTTTTGAAATTCTATATTACATAGCTTCACATATAATACACATTTTAAAGATTATATTTAATTAATGGCAAAATGTAGCACGATAAAATGGAAACATTCTTATGTGTACATATGGAGAGATTAATTTGTAAATGTTAAAATTGAGAAAGGATGTAATATTTGAGGATGTAACATTGTGTGGTACATAAGTGTATAAAAAAATAGAGCATTTAAACAAGGAAAAAAAATCTCTAAATGAAATTTTGAAAAGCTTGTTGCTAAGCATATTCATGCATATGCTATTCATAATGTTTTTAATAGTGAGAAATGGTGTTTTTATTAATATGACTATGGATAATTTTAAATGTTTACTAAAAATAAAATAAGACTTGTATATTAATAGCTCTTAAAATTAAGTAATAAAACATGTAACTAAGTAACCATTGTCCTCTAATTTTAAAAAGCAGTAAAAATGAAAAAAATTGGCAGTTGGTATGACTCTTTTAAAATTAAGCTGACATATTTGCAATTCTGACTACAAATCACAAGCAAAACCATCTAAGTTTTATTCCAATATTAATGTCCTCATTATTGAGAATTTAGATTATCTATTAAACTCTAAATCAATTAAATGCCATTAAAACTAATTAAAAACACTTTAAAATGTGTAGTTTATAATTACAATGTTTCATTGTATAAAAACCAATTATAGCCAAAAAAGGCCAATTTTGGCCAAAAAAAGCCGGTTAAAACCAATAAAAGCCACCGGCCTGGCTTTTTTTTTTTTAACTTTAGCCGGCTTTTTTGCAAGCCTGCTTATGATGATGTTATTGGCAAATTTTAAGTGTGTGTGCTAGCACTATGTAACATGTTAATAATGCACTGTAACATGTTGCTGTAGTCTCAGTGCAGCTCTGTTAAATTTGTCGCGTGAATGATTTTTTGGAAATACGTGGATTTCTTTATTAAAAGCAATATATTGGTCAGCCAAAAAATATTAGCAATATTAATTTGTTAATTTTAGCCCCAAACTTGACTTAATTTTTGCCCCAAACTTGACTTAATTTTTAATATTGCATTGTTTGTAATCGCTTGTATAGAATGTCTCGCAATTGATGCCCGAAAGATTTTACTAGATTAATCTGTTAATTTTAGCCTCAAATTTGACCAAATTTTTAATGCTGCATTATTTGTAATTGCTTGTATTGATTGTCTTACAATGGATGCCTGAAAGATTTTAGTTGTTCATAAACTATAATAAATATACGTTTAAACTAAGTAACTTGCTTAGAATGTAGCTCATAAATTTTGTATAAAGTAACTTTGAAAATAGATCACGTTTTTGTTAATTGAAGGTTATTTTAATTCGCAACTCTGTTCACTCTCGAATGAAAAAGGGCAGGGGGCTAGTCATCAGGCTCAACTGAAGCAGAAAAAGGGCACCAATTCAATAGAAAAGAGCATTATGGACAATATTCTTCCTTTTGATTCAAGGCGGAAAAAAAAAAAACAGCTGTTTGGGAAAAAATGGAAAAATCCCTCCATTTTGAAAGCATTACGTTCTTGAAGAATTTACTTATTTTTTTTTCTGATACTGAAAGGATATAAATATATCCAATAAACATCAGGAAACTTCATTTAATTTCAGAAATATTTTCAGAATAAACAAGTTGCGTATTTTATCTTTATTATAATTAATGAATTTTTAAAATTTGGATATTCCTTTTGAGTTACCCTGTATGATATGTGCAATTGCAATTTTCTTTGTAAATTTCAATCTTTATTTGGGAAAATTACAATGAAATATTTAGTGGTAGATCGAGATCAAACTCTTCAGTCCGCCTCTGTACTCCTATTTCTGTTTTTAAAATGTCACGGAGGTTATAATATCATAATAAGTATATTTTTCTTCGGTATCTTCGTATATTATGCTAAAATAAGTTTAACATGTATGTTAACAATTATCAGTTGTTCCTTTAACATAGATGTGTAGGTTGAAAACAGAGTTAATATTTTCTGCGTAGGAGGTTATACTGTTTCTTTTTCCTGATATATGTAGGATATATTGCTTGAAATAATATTATTATGGATATCTCCTTTTTTATTTTTTGCAGTATAAAGCGATATTTTTCTAATAAACTTCTCCAATGTATTTATTATTGAGTATCCTTCAATGCTATTCTTCATTCATTTACAAACGTTATTTTTCCGGCCTCAAATTGATGTGCGTGCTCAAATCATTACATCATTGATCAGGATGAATCATAGTGTATGCCATAATAGCCATTAATGTACGCTGCTGTTTGCTTTATTTCCTGTGTTACATCTTTTATATGAGCTCTAATAAGTATTTTCTTTTCTTTTTTAGGTAAGTTAATTATCCTGTCTATAAGAAATAATCTCATGTCTCTGATCGTGTGGGTGAGTTCCATTATGCAAATTTTATTTGCTCTGTAATTCGTCCAGGTAACTTTATTTTTTAACAAAAAAAAAAAAAGTATAATTAGTAAATCAAATATCTTAGTCAACACTCCTTAACCCTCTCGTTGCGTGATTTTTTAAAAATTATTATTATCAAAATAGGTTCAAAAATTGCGCATTTATTTTATTACATATTTCAAATCCACATATATTTTAGAGTTAAAATATATAAAAAAATTTTGTAAAAGAGCATTTCATAAAAAACCATTTTTTGATACATAAATTACCTATTGAGTTATAAGCGATTATGATCACGTGATAAAGACTTTTTCATCCTTTCTTGAGTGGTTATTCTTCCTTCGTGCGGAAATTTGGTTCAAAACGCCCATTTTGACACTATTTTCTGAAAAATTTATTGCGTTTGAAAAAAAAAAAAAAAAAAAAAAAAAAAGGAAAAACAGTTCGATTACATAGTTTCTGAATAACAACATCTGCTAGTTTCATGCATTTCCAAACAAAAATAAATTAAAATTTATGTCATAAAGTTGCCCTTTTGGATTTGAGAATAGCCTTAATATAGAATTAGATCAAAAAAAAAAAGGGGGGGGGGGTTGCGGAAATCGTAAATTGCGCAAATTTTGCTATTTTTACGTTCCCCTTGGAAATTGCGGGATGCGCAGCAAGAGGGTTAAAAGTGCATACATTAAAATCATTGTCTAAAGAAGTTACGTGTTTTTATATAATAGTTGCGTGGCAAACCGTTCTGTTGCTTTTGAGTTGCATAAGACCATTCGATTATTTTGGGGAAAAATAAATCAAAATTTATCGTAAATTTGGAAAACATATTATAGTATTAATTATATTAAATACAATATTTCAAATAATAAGTTAGCTTTTGACTTAAATTGTAAATATTTCTCAATAAAAATACACATATTCTATAATTTTATTTGCCAAAAGATATTCATTTGGCTTCGAATTTCGGTGCTGAAAGAAATAACGTCATTTGGGTGAACTTATACAAGATAGACTTTATTTTGGCAAATTTATTCAAAAGTATTTTATATTTATGAATTAAAATAAATACTTAGAGAAATATAATTTTTCTCGCTAAAACATTTTGCTTTTAGCGTTCTTGTGAAAAGTTTTAATCGCCATCTCTAGGAAATAATTGGAAATCTGTTTTTATACTTACAAAAGCTGCGATGGATATTTTTTCTTTTTACGTCAATAGAATTTATCTCAATGTTCCAGTTGATAGATGATTTTTTGCTTTCTAAAACATACTCATACCTGAAGCTTGAATATGTGAAAATAAGTCTGTATTTCTTGAAAAATACAATTCACTCACAATATTATTTTCATTATCTATTCAAATAAGTTCAATTTGAAAATGATGTCAAACAATGAAATCTAATAATCCCTATCATTTTCCCTTCTATCCACAAAAATGAAGCAATTTAGTTGCAGTCATTACAGAAATGTCATTAACAATTGCGAAACAATTAATATCCTGAAAATTAATTCAAATTTTAAAATTCTAAGACCACTTTTGTCATACCCGTTTCCCCCCCCCCCCTTTTTTTATAATATAGATATATTTCTATAAAATAATTGCTCAGAAGTTTTTAGAGAACGTTTTAGTAAACAAAAATAATTATATTAAATAAATAAAGAGTGGTCTTATTTATTGGTATATATATCTATTGGTAGTATTTTTCAGTTTTTGAAATCGTTGGGTTAATTAGAAAGATTCGTCCGGGATAGCTCAGATGGTAGAGCATTTGCGACTTCAGCCAAGAGATCCCTGGTTCGAATCCTGGTCTGGACATTTTTCGCGCATTTGGAAGTTTACATCTGATATGATTTATTTACCAATTAGAATAATTGCGTTAAAATTAATCTAGTGTAAATGATGTGTTGAAAGAAAAATCTTTGAAAATAAATAATTAAGCATTTAAATCTGTATTAATAAAAGGAAGATGTTTGGATGGTAGAAAGATGGTATTAAATCTAAATCCAAAGGACAAACTTTTCATGTAGGCATTTCCTTCAGGAATACGTTTTCTTAGAATAATAAATCACAATCTTTAAACTTTCAACCTTAACGTTGTCTTTGTGGTCTACCTACACGACAATCATTTAAATCTTGGCTCTTCCAAGATGAAACTGTATTTGTCAATGTCTGCAACTGTCTTTTCCCAGATGAAGGGATGAGAAGAAGGATGGAAAAAGGTAGGGAAGAAAAGTCGTGGATGGAAGGGCCACCCATCACTGTCATGAAAAGCCCGCGGAAAAGCTGACAGACTTTAAAACTTTCCACTGAAGGATGTCACAACTGGGAGGGTGAAAGCAGAGAGAGTTGGGTATTTTCATCTTGGAAATTTATTATTCAAGATATAAGCTAAAAGAACTTAAAACTGGTTTTTAAAACAACCCTGAAAACAAAAAAGAGATTACTGAGACCAGTCATACCCGAGGCCGACAAAAAAAAAAATTCGTCAACCCCGAACTTGGCACACTTCAACCTGAATCCGAAGTGAAAGAAAACTAATCCATATTTTCATACAGTTATGAAAAGGTAGTCTACAATTATCTCCTTTTATATACATATATCTCTTTATTGTATTAAAACGAACACATATACACTCATTAATATTTAAATGTATAATTTCTTTTTTTCATTTGAATAATAGTCAGATCTCTCTTTTGAAAAATCGGGTCAACCCGAACCCGATCCCAAAGAGTCAAAACCCAACCCGAAACGACCTGCACCCAAAACATTTAAATTCAATCTAACCCGCAATGAATAAAGTTAGCATCAACCCGACCCGGCTGGGGCCGAGGGTCGGATCGTGTTTGGGTAAAATCTGGTTACTTGACGCTAGTCTAAAGTCTTGCACGAGTTGGATTGTTCTCGATCCAAACTTGAAAATTATTTTAGAAAGCAAAGAACCCGACAAAATACTTTTTATCGAACCGAACACAGTAAAATAAATTAGCTCAACGCAACACATTTTGAACCCGAAACTTCCCTTGTTTTTATTTTTACTTTTTATTTTCCGGTACAAACTCTGAGAATATTTATACTGAGTAAAACATATTTTTGTAACCTTGCAAAGACTGGTCGGATTGCTTGAAAAGATTTTGTTTGAAGAGGTTGTATTTGATAAGGTATTTGTAAGGTATTATAAGGATTTTGATAACTCAAAATTAGTCATTCATTAACACAATAATCAAAAGCTAGTCGATGGATTTGTTGGATTTTTAAGAACTACTTGTTAGAAATTTAAGAAATCGAATTTCTTTAATTGTAAATGATTTTTAAATGTGCATGTTTATAAAATGTACTTATTTATATTTTGATGTACATGTGCGTGTTTGTGTCATGATTCATCAGATTTTTGAAAGAATATTTTAGGTAAATCGTATTTGCAGACAGTTACTTTGGTAATTCGCATTATTTTTTTGTAATATAACATCCAATTTAGGATGCGTGACTTAGATTCTGATGCTACCTATAGTGTTTTGCTACTTATCTCTAGCTTATTAGTAGACACGATTAAAAAAGTGAAGTTGTTCAGAAAAGTCGATATACGTTTCAAAGCATGATAATATATGTGAGGACGTGAGTTTCAAAACTCACCTTATCCAAAATTTAAAAAATCGAGTTTTCTCCATCAGTCTATTCTATTGGAGAACCTGCATCGAAAAAACACTACAATCTGTAAAAATCTAGTTTTATTGTGCATTTCTGGCATTGTAAAATCTGGGTTTACAATGAAAACCAATCTCCGCAGTCAGAGGTTTTTCGCTATTTCACAAAATTTGACTTTTTGGATATGGCGAGTTTTGAAACTCTCGTCCTCATATATTTGATGAAAAATATATGTTTGATTTCATATAAAATGAGTCGACAAATAATTCAAAATTGTTATATTCTAGAGTCTAAAATAGCTTATTTTGATATGAATCACGTTATCGAATAATTCGAAGATTTGTAAATAGTGTTATGAAACCTCATAAGCGAAAAATATTCTAATTGGTAATTTTTAAAGGTATTTAAAGGTTATTTTAATGGGGTGGAGGGAGTGTTTGTGATTCATTCATATAAATATTTCAAAATTACCCCTTTTTTAGGTGTGTTCGTAATTATGTAAATATGTAGCACCTTTAATTGTCGTCTGGTCTGTCTGTCCGTCCGTCTGTTCGCATATAACAGCGCAAAAACTAGCCAACCGAATGGTTGGAAGTTCAATATATATATAATCGTTGCAGAATTTTGTCGAGTCATTTCAAATTTTATGAAAATCTAATCAAAACTTAAAAAGATATCAATAAAAGTTTTCTTCATTCTATTAAATCGTAATTAATTCAATAATATCCCATAATAGGTAATGATTCTAGGTTGCCATGGTGATGACGTCCTATTTAAGATGGAGTCCTATTATTTCCGTATTATTCAGTTTAATGTATTCAATCGTAATAAATTTTGTATTCATGCATTTTTGCCTAAGAGTGCAACAGTTATTGCTCCAAGGTCTGATTATTTATAAAACTAATTATAGTACGAATGCACCTCATTTGCCACTTTCGACGTACAATTTCAGACTTGTTGTTTTAGTTGTGGTACGTTGCGAATTTAACATCGGTATTCAAAGCTTGAAGAACATCATAATATAGTTTATCTGAACACTTTTAGATTCTTGGATAATCCGATATTGATTGAACTTAATTCAACGATTTTGTTAGAGAATATAATACAGAAACGTGCTTATATGTTATATTGGGATTTGTTCTTACTTGATAATAGCTTACGAATATGTTAGCCTCAGACATAATGAAATTTCCAATTGTAAACAGCTACACAAAATTTCAGTTTTCCCATATGTATGTAATCAGAATCTGAACTATACTTTAATACAAGAGTGTAATTGGAAAAATCAATTAATATCCTATTTATGTTACGTATTATGATATGTAGAGCATGTAAACAATCGTCAAAATGCCTGTCATAAGTAAGTTTTGCAGCACTCTTATTGGCATCTTAATTCTCTCTCTTTGTTTAGCGACAGTCATCATGATGTTCATCACATTGATTATCAATATTGTTTCCAAGTTATCGAAGATTGTAATCAAAATCTGAAGTGCTAAATCAATATCGACAGACCTCTTTGGCACTCAGCAGTTGCGTTTTAAAACTGATTATTATGTCATCTCGTCTGCAGTAACGGGCCAACCATTAATTATGTCACACTTCATAAGGAGTGGAGTGAAGGGGTTTATAAAGTGTTACAAGGCGACGGGTGGGCTAAGAGCCTACGCTAGTAGCGCGAACACACATACAAGCTAATGTTAAACCAATGGTTGCGGTTTTTTTTTTTTTTTTTTTTTTTTTTTTCAAATTTCTCGTTTGCATTTTAATATTTTAAAGGATTTTTTTTTTTTTTTTTATGAACCCGGTGTTTTAACCGAGTACTTTTGCACTTTTTTCAATTTACGTTGCAGTTTTTTAATGACATTTTTAGTTTTTAGAACCGGTTTCGAAAGTCAAAGTCTCCTCCTCATAAAAAAATTAAATAAATAAATAAAAAGGGCAACCAAAATTGAAAAAATACAAAAGTACACTGTCAGACATTGACCTCTAATATCCCATGGGGGGGGGGGGGGGGATGCAAACGACAAATTTAAAAGAACGGTGCCTTTGGTCCAGGAATATGCAGTGACAGTATTAATAATCATTTTGTAATGAAGGAAAAAATATTGTTAAATAATAATAATAATAATAATTGTGAAGCTTTTTGGGGGGAAGTAGATTTTAAAAGATATTTCTCTGCAATTTACTAAACCAAAATAAAATACGTTTCTAAGGATTCCGTTAAACAAATCACTGCTTAAAGAAAAGTAAAAGAAAGTAGGGGAGGGAGTAGTCTGGCATGGCCTAGAAAAAATTAAGTCCAAGTTAAGATCGTCCCGGGTCTGCAGAAAAAAAAAATGTAAGCCCAGACCTCTATAATACATAAATGCATACAAACCTAAGGACTTGTGTGCTATTTATTCTTCTTGAATTTCTTAGTCGACAATGATAAGTGCACTGTCCTTCTGCTATGTCGTTTATCCATACCTCAGAAATAAAATAAAATAAAAATAAAAAAATGGCCGCCTCTGGCGACAGCTTCAGAATTTGTTACTGATAATGGAAAATGCTTCTTTTTCTAGACTGGATGAAAAGCAGAACTCCGTAGATAAGAACTTTTTACATTTTTTGAGGAATAGACATTTTGCCGCAGAAGATATTTTTGCCATAACAATAATAAAAGTATAAAAATGGGAGAAAAAAAAATAAAAATAAATAAAAATTGTTCTTAACATATGCGTCTATCTATCTCATCGTATTACTCCCCCCCCCCCTATTTTTTAATAAAAACAAATTGGAAATTGTACGTCAAACGTGCTAAATGAGGTGCGTTCGTACTGTAACTAGTTTTATAAATATTTTTTGCACCGCATATTGTACTGAGTGTATTTCATAAGTGCATATCAATGTCATTCTGATCGAAAGGCTGTAATATCATTAAAATGCACTTGAAATATTTTTTTCCCATTGGCCGTCATGTAACGAAAAACTTTTGACTGTCCCTGTCATTAAACTATACATCCGATTTTCATAAAATTTGAAATGACTCGACAAAATTTTGCAACAATTATATATTTAAAATTTCAGACCATTCGGTTGGTTAGTTTTTGCTCTGTTATATGCGGACAGACAGACGGACCGAACGACGACTATAGGTACTACGTATTTATATAATTACGAACGCACCTAAAAAGGGACGCATCCAACCATGTGGCTTAGCATGCTGGCCACACAAGAAGGAGCTTGTGCCGATGATTGAGAGTTCGAAACCAGTACGGTCTAGGCGGGGAGACGATGCAAAGTTTTCAAGATTTTCCTTGTAAGAGATAATTCGGTTACTTTCCCTTCAAAAGTCCTCCTTGAATTTATACCTCTTTTTTTTTTTTTTATCTGTTCATTTGGATTCCCTTTTAGCATAAAAGTGCATGTAAGATACAAAGTACATTCGACCGAGAAAAAAAAAATCCCATACATTTTAATTATCAAATTTTCACCCCGAAACAAACGTAAATAACTATTCGACTAGAAATTATATCTTCTGTAAATTTATGTTTAAAATATAAGTTTACTAGCAAACCCCGCGGCTTTGCTCGCGTAATATTTGAAATATGCCAAGTGATATTTATGTGTCTAATTTTTATCAAAAGGTACTAACTAAATTTTTATTTTATTAAAAGGTAATATTTTATTTTATTAAAAGATACTTATTACTTTTAGGAATAATTCAAAAATTACTAATATTTAAAACACAGTTTGACTAAACATCATTATTACACTGTATTAGGCAGAAATGAGACTTAAATTAATAAAATTAAATAAAACTAAATAAATGATAATTTAGAAAATATTTTGAAACTTTTATGCTCAATTAATACGTTCATTTCAGTATTCATTTGAAGTTTTGAATTTTTTAGAAACCATCTTCTTACATCTTAAAATTAACCATCATGTCGAATTCCAAGTCCTACCACCTCTCTCAACATAAAGGGCTATGTTGAAACAGGAACTGCCACCATTAATTTGCCAACATTAATTTTGAAATCGGTTTGTTATTTCCTAATATTCCACAGAAACGTAATTTAAAAAGCTTTTAAAGCCCTTTTTTAGAACGTTTGTTGTTCCTGTGAACCCCAGGTGGTAGAATCACTGTCATAAAATATAGCCTGTGTAGGATCAGAGACTGTTACCACTGATTCGCAACTATTACTTTTATAATCGGTTTATATTCCCTGAAATTGCATAGAATCGTAATTTAGAACTATTTTAGAATGCTTTTCGCACCTCCCCTTCGCTTCACCCCTTTTTAATTCGAATTTATTTTCGACGTTCCTTAGAGGGCATTTATATTTTATAAGTAACTACCATGTCATATTTAAAGTTTCTAGCCTTTTCAGTATCACAGAAATCGCAATTTAGAAAGTTTTTAGCTCCTGCAACCCTCTGGTGGTAGTGGAACAGACATAAAATTTAGCTTATGTTTGAGCAGGTTCTATCACCAGAATTTGTCATCATTATTTTTTTAATCGGTTTGGTAATTTATAAGTTTGCTTAAAAATTGTAATTTATAAGGCTTTTCACTCACTTCATTTTTTTTAATTTGGAATTTTCTTTCGACTGTTCTTAGAATGCAGTTGCATCTTGTAAGTAAATACCATGCCATACTTCAAAGTGTTAGACCCCTCAGTTGTGCAAAAAATGCAAATTAGAACATGTTTTGCTTTTGCAACCCTCACATGGTAGTGACAGCAACATAAAATATAACCTATGTTATAGCAGGGACTGTCACCATTGATTTGCAACCATTTCTTTTGAAATAGCTTTGGTATTTCCTTAGATTGAGTAGAAATCGCAATTTAGAACGTTTTTAGGACGCTTTTCGCGCATTTTGCTCCTGCATCTCCTCTGGGGTAGTGGAAACAGATGTAAAATATAGCCTATCTTGGACCAAGATCTGTCACCATCACTTTTACACCATTATATTTGAAATCGGTTCAGTACTTCCTGAGATTGCATAGAAATCGCAATTTAGAAATTTTTTTATAGCGCTTTTTGCGCATTTTGACCCCCTTTTAAATTTCGATTTTTTTAGGAAATTTCCTTAGAGATCATTGATATCTTATAACTAACTACCATTCCAAATTTCACGATTCTAGGTCCTTCCGTAACGCAAAAGCCGCAATTTAGAACGTTTTTTGCTCCTGCACCCCCTTTGGGGTAGTGGCACCGACATAAAACATCGCCTATGTTGGAGAAAGGGTTTTCACCGTCATTTTAACGCTATTATTTTTTAGATCGGTTTAATATTTCCTGAGATTGTGTAGAAACCACCATTAGAACGTTTTTTAGAACGCTTTTCGCGCATTTTCACTCCTTTTAAATTTCGAATTGTTTAAGAACTGTTCTTATAAATCCTTTATATCTAATAAGTAGCTAATATTTCAAATTTCATATTTCTAGGCCCTTCGGTAACGCAAAAATTGGATTTTTAGAAAGTTTTTTGCTCCTGCACCCCCTTTGAGTGGTGGCACCGACATAAAACATAGCCTATGTTGGAGCAAGGGTTGTCACCGTCATTTTGACACCCTTATTTTGACACCATTATTTTTTAGATCGGTTTAATATTTCCTGAGATTGTGCAGAAACCACCATTAGAACGCTTTTCGCGCATTTTCACTCCTTTTAAATTTCGAATTATTTAAGAACTGTTCTTATAAATCCTTTATATCTAATAAGTAGCTAATATTTCAAATTTCATATTTCTAGGCCCTTCAGTAACACATAAATCGCATTTTTAGAACTTTTTTGCTCCTGCACCCCTTTGGGGTAGTGACACCGACATAAAACATAGCCTGTCTTGGAGCAAGCGTTGTCACCATTATTTTGACATCAATATTTTTTAAATCGGTTTATATTTCCTGAGATTGTGTAGAAACTACCATTTAGAAAGTTTTTTAGAACGTTTTTTGTGCATTTTCACCCCTTTTAAATTTCGAATTGTTTAAGAACTGTTCTTAGATATCATTTATATCTTATAAGTAACTAATATTCAAAATTTCATATTTCTAGGCCCTTCAGTAACGTTAAAATTGCATTTTTAGAACGTTTTTTGTCCCTACACCCCCTTTGGGGTAGTAGCACCGACATAAAACATAGCCTATCTTGGAGCAAGCGTTGTCACCGTCATTTTGACACCAATACTTTTTAAATCGGTTTGGTATTTCCTGAGATTGTGTAGAAACTACCATTTAAAACGTTTTTTAGAACGCTTTTTGCGCATTTTCACCCCTTTCAAATTTCGAATTGTTTAAGAACTGTTCTTAGACATCATTTATATCTTATAACTAATATTCAAAATTTCATATTTCTAGGCCCTTCAATAACGCTAAAATCGCATTTTTAGAACGTTTTTTGCTCCTACATCCCCTTTGGGGTAGTGACACCGACATAAAACATAGCCTATCTTGGAGCAAGCGTTGTCACCATCATTATGACACCAATATTTTTTAAATCGGTTTGTTATTTCCTGAGATTGTGTAGAAACTACCAGTTAGAACGTTTTTTAGTACGCTTTTTGCGCATTTTCACCCCTTTCAAATTTCGAATTGTTTAAGAACTGTTCTTAGACATCATTTGTATCTTATATGTAACTAATATTCAAAATTTCATGTTTCTAGGCCCTTCAGTAACACTAAAATCGCATTTTTAGAACGTTTTTTGCTCTTACACCCCCTTTGGGTTGACACCGACATAACACATAGCCTATCTTGGAGCAAGCGTTGTCACCATCATTTTGACACCAATATTTTTTAAATCGGTTTGGTATTTCCTGAGATTGTGTAGAAACTACCATTTAGAACGTTTTTTAGAACGCTTTTTGCGCATTTTCACCCCTTTCAAATTTCGAATCGTTCAAGAACTGTTCTTAGACATCATTTATATCTTATAAGTAACTAATATTCAAAATTTCATATTTCTAGGCCCTTTAGTAACGCTAAAATCGCATTTTTAGAACGTTTTTTGCTCCTACACCCCCTGTGGAGTAATGACACCGACATAAAACATAGCCTATCTTGGGGCAAGCGTTGTCACCATCATTTTGACACCAATATTTTTTAAATCGGTTTGGTATTTCCTGAGATTGTGTAGAAACTACCATTTAGAACGTTTTTTAGAACGCTTTGTGTGCATTTTCACCCCTTTTAAATTTCGAATTGTTTAAGAATTGTTCTTAGACATCATTTATATCTTATAAGTATCTAATATTCAAAATTTCATATTTCTAGGCCCTTTAGTAACGCTAAAATCGCATTTTTAGAACGCTTTTTGCTCCTACACCCCCTTTGGGGTAGTGACACCGACATAAAACATAGCCTATCTTGGAGCAAGCGTTGTCACCATCATTATGACACCAATATTTTTTAAATCGGTTTGGTATTTTCTGAGATTGTGTAGAAACTACCATTTAGAACGTTTTTTAGAACGCTTTTTGTGCATTTTCACCCCTTTTAAATTTCGAATTGTTTAAGAACTGTTCTTAGACATCATTTATATCTTATAAGTAACTAATATTCAAAATTTCATATTTCTAGGCCCTTCAGTAACGCTAAAATCGCATTTTTAGAACGTTTTTTGCTCCTACACCCCCTTTGGGGTAGTGGCACCAACATAAGATATAGCCTATGTTCTAAGTTGGACTAACACCATCATTGTGATACCATTACTTTTGGAATCGGTTCGGTAGTTCCAGAGCTTACCTCCGACAAATAAACAATTTTTTCCTCTTTATAATAGGAGTATAGATGGGTCGTCTTTATATAGAAATTGGACCAAACTCCAAAGCTTTTCTAAACAAACCCCACTTTTGACATCTTATTTGGCTTTTTCGTCATTCGGTCAGGTAATTTAGAAATTATGAGGGTTTAAAATTCATTTTGTGTTCAGTGCAAAACATATTTCAATACAGGTAGTATTTTAAACATAACTCAAAACTGCTTAACAGGATGATAAGTAATTTTTGATTCCCATACTTAAAGATTTTAGAAATCAATTTCTGTTAAAGTTTATAAGTTAAAATATATATTTGTTTTGGAAATGAATATATTTTTTTTAAATTAATTTTCGAAAAAAAAAATATGTACTGTAATCTGTGATTAAAAAAAAAAAAAAAAAAAAACATAAATCGATTTGTAGAATCTTTAATTATGCGAATATTAAATTCCAGCTGATTCCACACAATAGTTTTTCAGTTATGTTTTAAATAATGTTAGTAAAATATGTTAACAATCTGTCTGTGATCCGCAGACTTTGTTGCATTTTCTGAAATGGAATATATAAACATGAAATAAAAGCATTACAGAAATGTAATAAATACAAAAATATAAATAATTTCTTCTTTCATTAGGGAAGGGGCTGCTCCCACTGGGCCCCCGTTTAAAATAAATTTAAAATACGTGAACGTAAATTAAAAAAAAAAAAATACTAAAAATTGACTTTACTGGGTGGTCCATGGGGGTAGACCTAATCTTAGAGTTCTTCCTTCTTATTGTTTATTTATTCTTGGTTCCTCTTTACCTTATTGTTTAATTAATTTAAGTCAATTGTGAAGAGTAAATTTTACTAACTTTTTCAAAATAATCAGAGAAAAATGAAATTTAGTGAAATTTCACAATCTGGGAAGGGGCAATACCCCCCCCCCCCCCCCCAACATTGATGGTACCCATGTCTGTGCACAAAGCAGCATTTTAGCTTAGTATCTGCACCATTGCCTCTCTGAACTTATTTGTTTCCTTCCGTACTTCTCTATTAATGTATTCCTCTACACATGTATTTATTGCTTCGCTTCTTTTGTTTAGTTCCTAAGGGAATTGCTCTCCTAGGAACCTTCTCAAACTTTAATGCAGGCCTTCGTAAATAAATGATAACTGCTGGCTTCCGAGCAGCGGATGGGTTTTGTTATTCGGGCATCTGTTGGCAGCCACGCCGCACGGTTGCCACGGGCAACGAATGATGACGTCATCGATGTCTGATAGAACTTGCTTGACGTTGTTCTGATCTAATATAGTAACCATTTTGGTTCTCCAGGAACTAAGTTACTCTGTCGACTATTTTTAGACGGTAAAGGTTTGTTTAATTATAGACTATTATCATTTTTATATCTTTAATAATTCAGTTATAAAATATATAAAACATCCCACTAACAGTCTGAATTATTTATTTAGAACTTTATAATTACTTTAAAATAAATAAATAAATATTTGTTACTATCTTTATTTATTTAATTTTTATCTAAATACTTTTAAGAATGATGTCACGTATTTGCCTTTTTAGGCGCGTTCGTAATTATAAATACGTAGCACCTATAGTCGTCGTTCGGTTCCTCTGTATGTTTGTCAGTCCTTCCGTCCGCATACAAGAGAGCAAAAACTACCCAAACCTAATGGTCTGAAATTTTAAATATATAATTGTTGCACGAGTTATTTCAAATTTTAAGAAAATCGGGTGCATAGTTTAATGACAGGGACAGTCACAAGTTTTCCGTTACATTACGGCCAATGGTAAAAAAAATTATTTCAAGTGCATTTTATTGATGTTACAGCTTTTCGAACAGAATGAAATTGATATACACTTATGAAGTGCACTAAAATATACATTCAGTACAATATGCGGTGCAAAATATATTTATAAAACTAATTGTAGTACGAACGCGCACCTCATTTGCCATATTTAATGTGCAATTTCCAAATTGTTTTAATTTGTATAAAATAATCTTTTTAATCTTTATATTTTCTTTTTGTATATTTTACTTTATTATTTTTTTTTAAACTATAACTATTTCCGCTTATTATTATTACTTAGCACAAAGTTAGACAATACCGAAAGATGAGTGAATTCAGTTTCCAAATGTATTGACAATTTTAGATAACTAAATAATACGTCTCCCCTTCCATTTGATCAATTTTCTTGTTACAAAAATGCTCGTTATACACCGGAATATACGGTACTTGTATTAGATCGGGAAAATATATGAAACCTTGTATTTTGTGCGTCCAACTAAATTGTTAACACTTTCCGACAAAATTGAAAAGTATTTATGAATTCGGTTTGTCTGGTCGTCTGTCTTCCTGCGCTCTAAATCGCGTTAATATACTCGCATTACCATGTAATATACCGAGTGTTTCAAAAGTTCGGTGCGAAAATAAAACGCAATTAAAAAAAGATCTATGGGCCAGAGAGACATTCGGTTTACAGATAAATATTCAGCATGTTGCGGGATTTTGTATGATACCAACAAAAAAATTAGTTCAAAATCTTGATGATAGAGGGCGCTACTGTAGAGGATTCCCTGGAATAATTCCATATTGCCCACGCAACGCAAGATTTGGATACAAAAATATTAGAGAATACTGCATGTACACTTTTTTGTATCCAAATCTTGCGTTGGGAGAACTATATGGGATTATTTGCAGTAGGCCGTCTATTGTCGATATTTTGAACTATTTTATTTTTGTTGTTGTTCGTGTCATCATAATCCCGTACCACACTGAATAGTTATCTGCAAACTGCATGTCTCTCCGACCCATAGATCTTTTTTAAATCGCGTTTTACTTTCGCACCGAACTTTTGAAACACCCGGTATATATATATATATATATGTCTGTGTGTGTGTGTGTGTGTTATTAAGGTTTACCTTGGCATGTTCGTTATTGAAAATTAAGTGTGTAGCGTTAAGGTTGTTCTCAAATCCAAAGAATCAACTTTCTGACATAAGTTTTAATTTATTTTTGTTCGGAAACGCACGAAACTAGAAGGTGTTGTTGTTCAGAAACTATGTCATTGAATTGTTTTTCTCATTTTTTTGCAAACGCAATATTTTTCAGAAAATAATGTCAAAGTAGGCGTTTTGAACTGAATTTCCGCGCGAAGGGAGCAAGAGCACTCAAGAGCGGGCGAAAAACGGGTTTGTCACGTGATCGAATTTGCTTATAACTCAATAGGTAATGGATTCATCAAAAAATGGAAAAAAACAGTTCCATTCCAAATCGCTTCCATGGCCAGGCTTTCCAATTTTATATCTTTCCGTTAAAAAATGAATTTGTAAATATGCCAAAACGTTTTTTGCTTGTTGAGCAGAGCAGTTAAGAACAGCCTTAATATTTCGTTTAGAGGGGCATTTTAAAGAATTCTGTTAGATTATGGTCTAAGGGAAAAAATCGTTTGCAATGTATTTTAATGGTGTTAAATATTCCAAATATACTGAAATTGATATACGTCATAGAGGTTCGCTATAAGATTAGAATATGGTTTTCATAGCGTTTATCGTCCGTTTACTGGGGGACACAAACGAATTCGTTTACAGTCCTGTATTTGAGCAATAATTGCGAGAAGTAAGTTTACAATTTTGGCATGCGTTTTTAAATGTAACTAATATTTTGCTTGTAACTCGATGTGTATAAATTCTGTAGATCATGCACAGGTCCGCACAAAAGAATTTCAGTACATTTCTGCTTATTTGCCGGAAATTACAGAAGGGGGATTTTCAGCTGTTAAGTGTTCCCTAACTGAACAAAATTTTTGCATACTGTGTAGCATATATACAAATCTATAGGTCATATACAGGGTTGCACAAAAGATTTCGGATAATTTTCCGACTGTAGATGGAAATTCTTTAAATTGTATTTTCAATTGTGTTATGCGTTTTCTAATCTGTTTAATTAGACATCATCTTTCATAGTATCAACAGTAAAGTTTTGTTACATTATTTTGAATGTATTGGAAAGTGTTTCATAATCCATGTTTGACGCAAGATTTTTATTTCTTGTTCAAATGAAGTTGGATTAAATTAAATTTGAAATGAGTTTGAAAAATCAATTTTTTTTGCTAACGTTAATAAGTAATATATCAATGTGATGATGGTAATTGAAAATCGAAACATTTAATAAGATTTAAAATTACATTATATTTAAACTATTTAGTGTAACCTTATATATTTAAAATATTTAATTATTATATTATAACATTATACATTTAAAATATTTAATATAACATTATTTATTTAAAATATTTGATATAAGAATATATATTTTTAAAAAGTTATAATATAAAGATGTCAAAAGAATTTCTTAGCCTCTCTTACCCGATATGTTACATACGTATTAATTTTTAATATAAAAACATATTAACGATAAATTTGATATTAAAACTATGGTGTGTTTCGAAAAGTGAACTTTATCTCAAGAATCTGGTGCGATGAAGTCTTTCGTATAATCAATGATAAATTTCCTCCGCACACACACCTGTTTCGATCTTAGAAACAAAATGGCCTAACTACAGCATCTCTTTGTATCTCGTGTCTACCATCTTAGCTTAAATGTACACAAGAAAAAAAATTACTCGTGGTCTTTCTGATCTAATCTACTGAATTTCCTGATTCAGGTTATTTTCTTTTTCTGTTTACTTTTCTCTGGTGAATTTTTCCAACGGAAAATTTTTGGAAAATGCCGTCTTACTATTTGGCTTTATAAATTAGTCATTGGCTGATTTAATCTAATGCATAATTTTCGCATCGTTTTTCAGAGCAAGCAGCGAAATATGTAGCGGTTGCCAAGGATATGCGCTTCGTTAAGTTTTGTGCGAAAAGAAAAAAAAAAAATTAAAATGAACAATATCTGCATCTGTATTGTTAAAAATTTTTTCTACTTGCCTTGAGATTTTCAAACTAATGTTTGTTTCAGTCATTCATTTCATTTTTTACCCGACTGAAAAGAAGGGTTATGTGTTTCACGCGTATTTGTGTATGTGGATTTCTTTATAACCTCGAAACATCCCAACGGTTGGATGGATTTTAATGAATGAGGTCTCTATCAATTCGTCTTAACGACCCGATGGTTATAGGCTAGATTTTGTTTTATAAATTCAAAATGGCGGCCATAAAATACAAAATGGCGGTAGAGACGAAACAAAAATTTTACGCACCCTATTGAGTGGCATATCATTGGATAGGTCTTTCAAAATGAAGACGATGTTCATTGACTATTTTACAGTCAGAAGCTCCGTTAAAATATTATACAACTTGGAAGTTGTGTACGTAGGATCTCTAGCTTTACTGCAACTCTAACCATTATAGACATCTATAGACCTCATCAAAACAGTGTTTATAGATAGGAACGAACAATTAAACACAACTTAAAAGTCATCAATACAAGTAAATTAAAAAAAAAATAGGTAAGTAATATAAACAAGTAATATAATTTTTTTTAAAAAATGTAAGTCAATTCCTACTTAGGTCAATAAGAGAATTTTTTTTCTCCCATTCTTCTTACCTCTTAAGTGGCGCTTAAAATGCCTTGATCAAGAAGAGGGCTCTCTCGGTCTTAAAATACCATAATGGTGCATATTTGATTTTGTTTTGAAATTTTCAATATATTAGTAAGAATAATACTGTTTTTCCATCATTAAAATTTAAAAGTATTAGGCCTGGGTCTTAAATCGATTTAAAGCTTACATCGGAAAATCCGATTTAACCATTGGTCTTAAATCGATTTAAGCTAAAATTGGAAATCGCGATTTAGCTAATGTCAAATCGCGATTTAGCCAATGTCTTAAATTGCGATTTAGCCATTATCTTAAATCGCGATTTAGCCATTATCTTAAATCGCGATTTAGCCATTGGATAGGTCTAACAAGAGGTCTTGATCAAGAAGAGGGCTCTCTCGGTCTTAAAATACCATAATGGTGCATATTTGATTCTGTTTTGAAATTTTTAATATATTAGTAAGAATAATACTGTTTTTTCCATCATTAAAATTTAAAAGTATTAGGCCTGGGCCTTAAATCGATTTAAAGCTTACATCGGAAAATCCGATTTAACCATTGGTCTTAAATCGATTTAAGCTAAAATCGGAAATCGCGATTTAGCTAATGTCAAATCGCGATTTAGCCAATGTCTTAAATTGCGATTTAGCCATTGTCTTAAATCGCGATTTAGCCATTGACTTTAAATCGATTTAAAACAAAATACTGATTCAGAGCTAACATCGGAAAAACGATTTATCTACTTTGATATATCTACACTTACATAGCAAGCTGGTGTTAAATCGATTTAGGAGGATCCGATTTAAACAAACATCGCAAGCCTCCATGCTTTCCGATTTAAGAAAAACAAGGCAAGCTGGTGTTAAATCGATTTAGCAGGATCCGATTTAAAAAAAAAAAACATCGAGCCTCAATCCTCTCCGATTTAAGAAAAAGGCGATTTAAGAAAAAGATGATTTAAGTAAAAATTGATATTTATTTATTTATTTTGTAAACAAGATTCAGAGTTTACGAGATTGGAATGTGTATTTTTCAGATATTAAGAACTTATGTAGTGAAAAGTTCAAAGGAAAAAGTAACGTTTAAATCTTAAAATCCAAATTCATCGAATTTCAATTTATATGCTAATGCAATCTTTTGATGCAAAATTAAGTTTTCACATATTTGAGTAATATTGCAATATGTATTTTTTATTTTCCAATATTATGTAATTAATTAAAATGTTTTAAAGTAGAATCCTGCATTGTTTCAAAACATTGTTTTCCTGAAATTCATTCAGCATTTATATGATTAAAAATAATAATAATAAAGTTTTATATTTAAAATCCGAACTTATCGACTTGCAGTTTATACTTTTATGCATTTTTATGATGAAAAATTCATTTTTTACATGTTTTAGTAATATTTTAACATTTATTTTTTATTTTCTATTATTTTGTAATTAATGAAATTATTTTAAAGTATAGTCATGCATTGTTTTGTGTATCACTATTTGGCCCTGATCCACATGAAATATTTTTCTTTTACTAATAATATTTTTTTCCCTGAAATTGATTGAGTATTTATGGTTGGAAAAAAAAAAAGAATAAAGTTTCATATTTAAAATCCAAATTCATCGAATTTCAGTTTTTATTTTTATGCATTGTTTTAATGAAACCTTTATTTTTCACATGTTTGGGTAATATTTTAATACATATTCTTTATTTTCTATTATTCTGTAATTAATTAAAATATTTTAAAATAGTTATGCATCAGGTTTGACATCCGATTTCAACGCTAACCATGCGGATTGAGTATCTTGCTGAAATTGATTCACTATTTATATCAAAATTCATCCATTTTTAGTTTATATTTTTATGCATTATTTTTATGAAAAATTAATTTTCATATGTTTGGGTATTATGGGAATATTGTAGTTTTAATTTATTATTATTTTGTAATTTATTAAAAATACTTTAATAAAGTTCTACAATGAGTCAAGTAACTTTATTTTTACAGCAGAATGGGGGAGGGGTGGAGGAGGCATGCATTAGATTTTTCTGCAGATCTGCGATTTTCTGCTTTTTTGACATTTTGTTATCATTAAAAAGAGATTATTTTAAGATTATGTTTTATTACTAATCTTAAAGGATGGCAACGGCCGCGAAAAAAAAATCAGCAATTTCAGAAATGTGCTCCAAGGCTCTCACACTTTCAATCCTTCTCCATCCGCTATATGCATTTATGATAAACAGATTTTATTATAATCTATAAGTTAAAAAGATATAAAATTGCACCTTATTTCTCATTTCTCCCCCCCACACACACACACACACTTTATTCTTTTATTTATTTATTTATTTTTTTACTACTTTTCTCATCATGATAAATGAATAGTTAAATTCATCATTGAATTCTTTTAATATGCTTGTGTTTTACTCAATAACTTTTTAAATCTGTGTCTGTAAAAAAAAAAAAAAATGTGTGTGTGTAGGTTGTTAGCAATGAAGTGCTAAGCCCCCCCCCCCTCCCCCTTAAGGAATTTAGATTGTAGCAGGCATAACAAGTCAGACAAAAAAAAAATCATTTTCTTTTACATTACTTCTTAAAGAATGAGTTTATAAAATGTATTAAAATAGGTCACTAATTTTTAAAATGGAAAAAAAAAAAAAAAACTAGTGTTTTGGGACATTCAAAGTTTTTCATGTGTAAAATATACCTCTTTTCAAAATTATTTGAAAAATTAAAAGCTAAGTATACTAAATAATACAGGGGAGGGGGGGAGGGGGGCACATAAAGACCATATTTTGTTACGAAAAATTAAAAAATAGGCTTCCTGATTCTAAAATGAAAATTCGGTGTTAAATCGCGATTTAGCACTAAATCGCGATGTTAGATGGATGATAAATCGATTTAAGAAATTTCTACCTAAAAAGTATTTATTTGTTTAATTCTGACTATTTATTGTCTTTCAAATTTATAATGCTTCAAAGTACTTTTCTAAAGTTACATTTGCCTTTAATTATAATATATATCTACTATTCATTATTCTTTTTAAACCCTAGTCTTTCTATCTCCTTTTTTTAATATATATATATATGATTTAGTAGTTCAAATGATTAAAAGTCTTTAGCTATCAAATAGGTATGCACCGAATATCCGGCTCCTGACGGATATCCTGCTTATTCGGTAATGAAACCGAATGCTTTAATATCCGATTGTCGGATAGTGACTCATTTTTTAAATTATATTTTTAACATTATCAGAAAAAGTTAGTACAGAATACAATTTTCTCCTTACCGACATTATCCTATTAAAAGCAATACTAACAAAAAGAATTACTCATATATTTTCACGTAGAGTTATATATAAATGGAAATATAATATTTAAAATATGACAACTAAGCATTTATAATTAAATTTTATTAAAAGCAACTTGTGATATGGGAACATTTAGGCGCTCTGTACTATCAGGCTTTTAATCTTTTTTTATCACAAATATTTCCTGCTTCTGAGAATAAGCGTTCACTCCTCTGGTTGTCTATTTTTCTTTTGTTTTTAACATTTGTAAAGTGAAAATGATTTTATTGAATCTTTCTTTACTATTTTGTTTATGGATGGAAGACCAGTTGTGTTAAAATAATACTGATTATGAAAATAATTGTGCCACTTTCTTGAAAAGTTCACTGTCTCCTTTGTTCTACAAAACAAGATACGTAATTTGCAATGATGAGTTTCTCTATTTAAATTGTGTTAGAAGACATTTATCATAGGAAAAATAAGTAATAATATGTACGTAGGAAAAGGAAAAAACTACTTCAATAACATGTTTAGTAATTATAAATGAACTAGATTTATCAGTAAGAAAAACAAAGAAATCAATGTTTATCGTTTTATGTACAATGACACTAAATAAAAGGGAAAAAACTTCTATGTATATTAGAAGGAAAGGCAAAAGACAAAACATGATTAAATTTTAATATTTAATTAGTAAAAAGCATTTGTTTTTAAGTAACTTTAACTTAATAAATGAATTTAAATCTACTATTAATATTTGAATGACATAAAATTATAATAAGTTTTTATCCTTTAAGGGGTCTCAGGACTGTTAAAATTAGAAAAAAAGAATGAAAAAAAAAAAAAAAGAGAGACCATTTTCAACATTTATATCTTAAAATGTGTATGATTTTAAAGCACAATTTTTACTGAAATGAAAGATATAAGTATGTTCTTTCATTTTATGTATTTATAAAAAATGCGAGATGCAGAATTAGCATTTATAGTAGCTCCAAACTGTTAGGCATTTGACGAGCAGAAAATTGGTTCAACAGCTTACGCGCAGGATTATAAAGTGAATTTTGCATCTAGAATGAAAATTTTGGTGTCTACTAATACTCAGATTGTAATAATTATCTTGAACCTAAATAAATTTGTATTTGAAGTATTCGTATATTTTTAATACAAAGTTGTATTTAGCTAATGCAAAATTCTGAAAATTTCAACCGTATAATCACCTAAAATAATATTTCTTTGAACAATAAAAAGAAAATTTTAGGTTCAGTTTATACAGACTCACATAAAACATATGTTTTGAAAATTTCATGAAAAAATATTCAGAAGTTTTTGAGATATCGTGCGCGTTATACCCAAAAACGTCATTTGGAGAAAAATGACTTCAAAGTTTCGGAAACGCCGCTTCAGCTATTGAGCGGGAATAATTCAAAAAGCCATAACTTCTGTTCTAATGGGAATTTTATGGAAACAATTATACAAAATGTTCAGAAAAAATAGGAGTTTAACATCTAAAAAAATTAAAATTTCGAAAATTTTGAAGCTTTAAGTTTCCTGAGACCCCTTAAGCAAGTATAAAATAGAAATATTGCTATTGAAATTAAAAACGAGAAAGTATTCGGCCGGATACCGAATATTTGGTAAAATTTTGTACTTGGATATTCTGTATCCGGTATCCGGCAAAAATCCACATCTTGTGCATCCCTGCTATCAAAAGAATAACATAGATGCATATCTTGTCCATTAAAGATTTATTATTCAACGATTAATAGCCATATTCATATTTTTCATGAAATTTACTTGATAAGGGGATAACTTATAACCGAGATGTTGTTATAAAGAATTTCGAATTTTGTTTTAATGAGGGTTTTTTTAAAGAAAGTCGTGAAGTATTGTATTACTGATTATGTTTATCAAAGCCTACTTACTGTACATTTGTTATTGAAGTTACATTGATTTTAAAATACTTGTTTCAAAATGTCGAATTCGGTGCTCAAAGGATTCAATCATTATGTAACCGACTTATTGTCAGATAACGTAACTACCTACTAAAGAAAAAGTTTATTGTAATCATTTTTATAATTTTATCAAAGTTTCAATTATAAACTATTCGGTCTAACGCCAGTAAATAAAACATGAATGACATACTTCAACCTTGTGAAAATAGTTTTCACAATAGATATGTCTTTAGTTAATACGCCTGACGTAACTCTTTCTTTCATTCTATTCATTAAAGTTTCCCGTAGACATTATCTCGTGTAAGATCGCTGTTCATAATTAAATATCTTTGTAGTGCTAAATTTTCCTCATTAAGTGAGCATATTCTATTTAAATAACTATATATAGCTTCGTGAAATTTGTATACTGTCATTCTTAGTTTTATATCATTGTTTATGCTGCTGTTTGATTACAGACCATTTGCCATTCTTTGTTTCGCTAATTTCGTTTGTTCGGATTTCTTGAAATAGGCGTCATATTTCCTCACACTTGTGCAAACTTCGATCTATATTTACTTAAAATTTTGTGTTCGAAATTGTTTAAATCGCATTTAAATAACAAAGGAAATGCCAAAAGTCTAAAAAGAATTAAAACATGGAATCGTCTGCTGAATTTATGCTGTTTGAAAATGGCAATTTTAATTAGCTGTCTTGCTTTAGAATTCTAATACTCTTCTTATTATAGGCTTTGCATTGTTTTATTTTCTGATATAATTAAAATCAATTCATTGACTGGAACCAATCCATTGTATTTGGAAATTCAATTGAGAAACTTGTCTTTGTTCTTTTAAAACAAAGAAATGTCTTAATTAGTCATTAATGAATATTGCAATGTCTTTATGCGTTTTCCATAATTGTACTGTTTCAGTCAGAGAGTCATTTTTCTTTTAAGTTCAATTTTACACCTTTTTTAAAAAAAAAAATTATGATGGAGGTGTTTAATTAATGAGTAACAACTATATGATAAATATTCTTCCCTTTAAAAAATAATATTAAAAAAAAAAAAAGTTAGACAAGATTTCACTTTACTGATTTTGTTTATGTTTTATCTTCTCACGTAACTATAGAGGCCTCTGCTTTAGAGATGAAGTGTGGTGGCTGAAGGGTGACGCCAAAAATGTAATCCTAAACGTTCGGCCCAAACACAACCACCTGCTTTCGCAAAAAAAGAACAAAACTTTTATTGATACAGTTTTTAATACATAATACAATGAAATGCTACTTTAGAATGGTTAAATATAAGCAGATCATTTTCATTTAGAGAAAAAATGCATGGGTGATGTCAAAGAATTCGGTCCCTGTTCCACATGCTTATTTTGTTTGGGCCGAATGAGAGCATTTAAATTTGAGCGATAACGTCTATCATATTGCAAACCTTTTTTACAGCATACTGCATCTCCATCTATCTCTTTCCTCCGTGCATCTGCTCACTGTGCCTATCGTGCTGCAAATTGTAGATCAACGGCCTCATATTAAAAAAAGGAGGTTAAATATATGACGTGGGCCCCAAAGAATAAAACTGCATTGGCGACTGAGAACCACTCCATATATTGAACCTCCTTTCGCATCACTACTGAGAGAAGAGGGAGACCAAAAATCGGGCCCCAAATTAGCGCCTATTGCTTGCAGCGCCATCTATCGCTGCTATTTTAAACTAAACTCGAGAATCGCAGTAAAAAAAAAAAACTGACATCTTTACGTAAACCCCCCTGCAAGAATTTTTTTAACAACTGTCACCATTTACAAGTTATTGAATTTTAAAATCAGTCGGTCCATTTTAAGACATCCGGTATATTCTCTGTATTTACCTCAGTAGATCAACCTTTAAACTCCCTTTCAAAATAAAATAACTATTATACAAAGTAAAAAAAAAATCACTTGGAAGTTAGTGTTATTTCACTGCATTATTTAACATCATATTCAATTCTCCATGCAAGGAATTTTCCCGCGCAAATTATAACCTTCATTCTCGGTACTCCTACCTGCGAAGAAGAGGTCACGAAACAGAGAGAAGAAGCACGGAGAACAGAGAGCCTTTTCAATCTCCATATGATTTTTACCCGACTACGGCAAAGCCAAAGGAGGGTTATGATTTTGACAGGCTATGTATGTATGTATGTATGTATGTATGTATGTATGTATGTATGTTCATCTGTTCCCTCGTAACTTCTAAACCACTAATCAGAATTCGACAAATGACATATCATTAGAAGCGTCTTAATTGTCCGCTGGTTATAGGCTATATAGATTTTCACCAAATTCAATGTGGCGCCTTCTAGCGGACAAAATATACAGAGTAAAAAAATAAAGTTAAGCTAGATATGCCGTGTTTGGTATCATTTTAAAGCGCTTCACTTGTACATTTCGAATATATATATATTACTAGCATTTGCTTGTGACTTTACTTGCATTTATGGGCTAATTGCATATAATTCACATCTTTTCGTTCTTAATTTCTTTGGTACTTAGTAATCAGAATAAGACCACTGCAGTGCCATTAGAAGGGTCTTGATCTTGATATTCTGTTGGTTGTGAGCTATAAAGTTTGTCACCAAATTTACTATTATGCCCTCTAGCGGACAAAAAGTATAAAATAAAAATATATGTAATGTGTTTGGTATTACTTGAAAGAGCTTCACCAGTATTTATATGCTTATACATAATTACAAGACTGCTTTGAAGATGTTTAAAAAAAATGAGCGATAAGAGTAAAGCGCGGATCACGGGAACTGTAATGTAGAGCAGCGTGAACGTTAATAGAATAATTTAATGCACTAATGTAAACGACATAAGCTGGGAGTACCTCCACGCGGTGAAGGCGGAAACATATATACTTTTTCAGCGTAGTTTTTTGTCGTAGTTGGGTTTTAGTTTTTTTACTTTATCTTGTTTACTTCTCTGACCTTTCTTGTAACATCACGCAGCCAATAAACGACTAGGAAACTCCCTGCTGAGCTGGAAAAAAAATATTTTGCAAATTAGAAAAGAAGGCGTGCAGAAGCGGAAAATTACGTTCAGTGTAGGAAGCTTTAAAAAAAATATATATTCTTTTTATGCAACTTAGTATTGGTTTAGACTTGACAGAGACGTAACGAGAGTGCGAAGCCAGAGGGGATTTTAAAATTGTTTGGTGGAGCTAGTCCACGTGCCTTTTTTTTTTTTTTTTTTTTTTTTTTTTTTTTTAATTTAAAGGGACGGTGGACGTTAAAAAAAAAAAAAAATATATATATATATATATTATTTTCAAAATAGGAATATGAAATTTTGTGCAACTATATATTTTACCATAAGTATGTAGAACACCTTAAAAAATTTTTCCAATAGTATATATATTTTAAATTTTAATTTAAAACGAATTTTTAAAATGCTCCATGCGTCTTGATTTTTGAGATATTTTCTCGATTTTACATTTTAATCGCTTAAAACTCTATTATACTTAAATTTGCGTATCAATTTTTTCTTAATCCCTTGAATAGTTAATTTTTTAGAGATTTTTTTTTTTTTTTCTGAATTCCATATCAATTTTCATCAAAATGTTGCCTCTTAAATACAGTAGAACCGCGCTAATCCGAACTAATTGGGGCCGATGCCTGTTCGGATTATAAGAAATTCAGATTACCCGAAATTATGATGAAAATAGAAAACAGAAAGGTGTTTGCTAAAAGAAAATGTAAGTAAGTTATAAGTAATCAGTAGTACAGTAAACATCCTCTAAACGGGCATCCTAAGATCCGGCATATTGAATAATCCGGCACGACTTTCAGAAAAAAAGTATAGCTTGTTTAATCACTCTTTGTTTATAATAATCTAATGGAACTTCAGAATAAGAAATTACGTAACAACTCATTACAAACGGTACAAAATCGCGAATCTATAAATAGCTCAGTCACTACGTCAACGAGGGGGTGCGGAGAAAAAAACATTTCTGTAGATAATTTGCGAATCAAGCTGTTGAAAAGAAACTTAATTTTTATCATCTGAATTAAATGCTTTTTGCATTTTAAAAAGTAATTTTATAGTGACTGGCAAACGAATTGATATTCGAGATTTTTTTAAGGTGGCTTCTACGAGTAGGCTTACAGTGCATGTTTTCATTTTATATTCCTGTACATATGTTGTTCTTTTATATTAATTTTTTGGTACTTTTCGTTTAGCCAGGCGCCAGTGTTGTGTATATATACATATAATACACTTACATACATATATATACACATGTGTTATATAAATAAGTGTATGTGTGAATATATATATATATATATATATACCGTATTCCCCCGCATTAGCCGTCATGCCGCAAAATTCGAGGGAGACCAGATTTTTGAATATTAGTCCCTGGTCTTTCCCGGTATGCCGGAAAAAGCGAGGATAGTAATTTCAACGAATATCTTAAATCCTAGCTAGTAAAATTTTTTTAGGGGGCGCGATCAAATATTTAAATCCGTTCCGTTTTCTACCGTTTTAGATGCGGATTTTCGATAGAGTCCTGGGATAAATATTACTTATTTAAAATTTAATATAAAATTTCAAAAGTGTGCATACTACTATTTTCGAATAGTAATTTCAACAAATATCTTAAATTCTTGCTTAAGTCCGCCACCACCTTGACTAATACATCTACAGATAGATTGTTTAACGGAGTTTTGTTCAAAAACAGATATATTAAGAATATAGTCCGTCCCCTGGTGGTGGAATGTGGAACTAAAAGATTAGAGAATTTTATTTTATTTTTTGGCAAGATTTTGCAGTGCGTGAGCAGAACGCTTTCTAAACGGTACTGTAGGCAGTGGGGACCCGCTTCATGGTTCGTTCGGTTCGAGATTGGGTCTTTTTATGAGATTTTGCAGTACAAATTTCAGGTTCATTTTAGCATATTATTACGGGACCGGACAACGCCGGGCGGCTTAGCTAGTAAGATAAATAGAATTTAATATTTAAATAAATATAAAGGAATATATAGAGAGAGAGCGACAGAGAGAAAAATAAGTATTGATTTTTTACCTTAAAAGGAAAAAATGCAGTTAGAAAAACCAAAATACATCAGCCGCCCGTCCTTCAGTAGCGAAACCTCATATTTTCCGGCATGCCGGTAAATACGAGTTTTTCCGGAATGCTGGTGTACCTCGATTTTTTCCGGCATGCTGGCTAATGCGGGGGAATACGGTATATATATATATATATATATATGTGTGTGTGTGTGTATTAATATGTATATGAGGTATATATAACACTGGCGTCCGGCTAACCAAAAAATATCAATTTTTTTTATCTATTCAAGCTGTTTAAAGAATAAAAAACATGCTTTACTGCCATTTTTTGTTCATGGTTCGTACGCTTTGGAAAAAATAGAAAAAGTGCTGGGAAAAAAAGTGTTCATTTTCAAGGAATGAAAAGTGCTGGAAAAAAAAGCATTCATTTTCAAGGAATGAAAAGTGCTGGAAAATATTGCGAACTTCGACAAATGGTCGCCGAAAAATATCAATTTGAACGATCGTTCGCATGAAAAAAATCCGGTAATTTCGCTAAAGAATCGCTGAAAAATGCAAATTTTGTCAAAAGGTCGTGGAAAAAACGCATATTCCGTCAAAGAATAGAGAAATAACGCAAATTTCGGCAAAAGATCTCGAATAAAGAGCAAATTTCATCAGAGGATCACGCACAAAACGCGAATTGCATTAAAAAATCGCGTAAATACGCATGTTTCATCAAAGGAACGCGAAAAAACGAAAATTTCATTAAAGGATCGCGGAAAAACGCAAATTTCGTTAAAGAATCGCGAAAAAAAACCGCCAATTTCGTCCAAGAAACGCAAAAAACTTACAAATTTCGTCATAAATTCACGAGAAAACCTCAAATTTCGTCAAAAGATCGCGAAAAACGGCAAATTTTGACGGAAGATCGCGAAAAAACGGCAAATTGCGTCGAAAGATCGCGAGAAAACGGAAAATTTTCACGGAAGATCGCGAAAAAACGGCAAATTGCGTCGAAAGATCGCGAGAAAACGGAAAATTTTGACGCAAAAATGGCAAATTGCTTCGAAGGATCACGAAAGAGCGGCAAATTGCGTCGAAATATCGCGAAAGAGTGGCAAATTGCGTCGAAAGATCGCGAAAAACAGCAAATTTCGTCGAAAGATCGCGAAAAACAGCAAATTTCGTCGAAAGATCGCGAAAAAACGGCGAATTTCGTCAAAGGGCCGCGAAAAAACTGCATAGTTAGTGCCTGGAGTGGATTCCCCCCCATCCCCCCCTCTGATGTAACTTTTCAAAGAATTTTATGTGAATTTCAGAATTTTTTTTTTACTCAGAATCGCCCCTGAAAAATTGTCGGGAAAAAATACCCCAAAATTCGTCCAATGGTCACGATAAAAAATGCAAATTTCGTCAATTTATCAAAAAAATTGCGAATTTTGTCAGTTTGGTGCCAATTTTACCTAATGTCCCCCCTCCTAATATAGTCAATCGGTCATTGAAAAAAAAATTATTAAATTTGTTAATCGGTTGCAGAAAAACATTGTAAAATTTTTTCAATCGGTCATTCATAAAAATTGCAAATTGTGTCAATCAGGAAAAACTTCACAGAATTATATCAATTATAAATTTTTCGCTGTGTAACTGATAATAAAATTTTTATTCCTTTTTATAAACTCTTTTTTTAAAAAATCTTTTGTTTTTAAAAAGTAAAAGTAAATTATCTAACATTATTCCAATTATTTTTGTATGGATAAGCACAAATGCTGTAAGGTTTGAGAATTCAGAGAATAATATTTATTAAAAATATTAAAGCATAACTTAGAAAAAATTATGCACAACTTCAGAAATACTAGTATTTGACCCCTGATGAGTTTTCAAAATTCCTAAAATTTAACTAGTTTACTCCTGCCTTCTTCTCTTGTAGTGATATCATACCTTTTATTTATTTTGCACTTAAATAAAAAAAAATCAAGTTCTGTTTTCTTATCTTTTTATTATATGTGAAATTTCTTTTCATTGTACCTCACTAAGTTAAAACACATTTTTTTTAAAAAAAATTCTCTAATAATATAATGTCTTGAAAATGTCTTTTATAAAAATTAGAAGATCCAATAAGATTTCTTTAAAATATATAATCAATGGGGTGGCTATTTTCCTTATGTGTTATTCTACGCCAATTTTATGCATGTATCTAAACAGTCCTTGAATAGTACTGGAATAGTGCTTGAAAAGTGCTTGAATTTTATTTGTTCTTGAGTGTATGAACCATGTTGTTTAATTCTAACTTCTACACGTTTTTCCTAACATTCATCCTGTAATCCGGAAAATTTTGTAGTAAAGAGTGTAAAAAGTATTTTTGTTTTTTAGTACAATAATTTAATATTTTCAGTTAATCTCTTAAGTATAATTTTCGAAAATAAAATCGTTTCGGATTAACGGGGTTCTACTGTAGCTAAAAATTAAATTTGATTATCTTAATTAAGTCTAATTTTAAAATGCTTACACAATTTCTTTGTAAGCAATATCAGGATTCTTCCTTATCAACTTGAGGAATTTTGATCAAAAATTAAGACGCATGGAGAATTTCAAAAATCTAAAAACGTTGAAAAATCAGTTTTGAGAAAAACAAATTTAAAGTAGACTAAAGAGCTGAAAAATTGTTTGTGTAAAAAATTAAAACACTTACTACTGTAGTTAAAAATTAAATTTGATTATCTTAATGAAGTCGAATTTTAAAATGCTTACACAATTTCTTTGTAAGCAATATCAGGATTCTTCCTTATCAATTTGAGGAATTTTGATCAAAAATTAAGACGCATGGAGAATTTCAAAAATCTGCAAACGTTGAAAAATCAGTTTTGAGAAAAACAAATTTAAAGCAGATTAAAGGGCTGAAAAATTGTTTGTGTAAAAAATTAAAACACTTGTAACGTTGCGAAAAATCATAGCATCTGCATGCGGTTTTTCACAAATGACTCTGTACAAATTGGAGAATAATAATAGACACAAAAAGAAATTTCGATTTTTGGGTTGATTTTAGCTCAATTAAAGAACTACGGTCCCCTTAATAAAGAATAAATTTAGATAGAAAGCAAGGACTCTTGCCTAATTAGGTATTTGATGTATTGAAATTATAAACTGAAAATAATTTTTTCCAAAATCTGATAACCTATTACAGAAACAGTGCTATTTATGCAGGGCCCTGCCCAGAACTTTCTCTCAGGTCCTGTTTTTGTGAAATTGTGAAGAGCTTTTTTACATTTGTGAAAAATCTATTCCTAATTTTGTGAATTTGAAAAAAGTTATACTCGGGTCCTTTTTATTTATATATTTTTAAGAAGATATATGTATGTAAAATACATATATTTTCCTTATATATGTAAAAGTGACAAGTCAGATTTTACTTTTAAATGATTAAATTTGTGAAATGTTTAATTTAGAGCTGGAAAAATTTTGTAAAAAGCCTATTTTTAAGACAAAGAATTTTGTGAGGGTCCTTTTTTGAGATGAAAAGTTTTGTGAAGGGTCCTATTTTGAGATGAAAAATTTTGTGAAGGGTCCTGTTTTAAAATGAAATATTTTGTGAAAGGTCCTTTAAAGGAGCCAATTTCTTCCTAAACAGATCCCTCTTATGTTAAAAATAAATGGCTTCAAAATTGGAAGATCCTATTAAAGGTCAAAATTAGCACTAGCCACCGGCCACAGGGCCAGTAAATGAGAAAAAGTGGCTAGTGCAAAATTGTCTATCAGCGGCCACCTTCCGGCCACTTTTTTACAAGGAGATAATAAAATTTTCTTGCATTTCATCAAGATTCAATTTTTTTTTTGTTCTAATATATTTATATTAACATATTTATTTGGGCTATTCAGTTTTAGATTAATACTTATAGAAACTTTACTGTTTAGTATTTTTAAATAAAAAAGTGGCCACTAGTTTAATGAAAGTGGCCACTTAAAAAGCTAGTCTTACTGGCCAGTGGCCACTAATGAAATTTCCCAGTTTTGACTTATAGATCCAATCAAATAACATGTCCCTATAATAATATAATTCAGAATTTTTTCATTTCTTATTAGAAGATCTGGCTAGTTTTTACCCGAGTACTTAAATACTTTTTGAGGTAGAAAATATCACCACTTTTGACTGCTTAATATTTAAAATAAATTATCATGAATAATAATAAAGTAATACACCTAAAAAGTGTCTTTATCACTTTTCAGCATATGTTGTGTATTCATATTGTATTTTAACAATTTTAAAGTGTTTGCTATAAAAATTTTTATAATCTTTAACACAATAGATAAATTATTGTATCAAAATATGAGAGCTGGAGTGGGCTAAGAGAATACTAGAGGGGCTCAGCCCATCTTGCCCCCTTCTGGTTACGGCCCTGAGACATGAGCTTCTTTATTAACAGTATATTTTGCACTTCTATTCTTGTTTTGGCCTAAAAAAATACTGCAAAGTATAATTATAAGTATAGTTCTTTATAGCTTGTATTTAATTTCGGCAGAATATGACAAAATTTCAAAATTGCCCTCGAGCTGTATATTTCTTTATCTCCAATCGAATTCACGAATCAAATAAATTCTGCGTGTGTGTTTTTCCAGTCAAACATAAGTGAAGAAAGTGTTTCTAAATGTTACACATAACTGCTATTTTAAATTGAACGATGCCAAAAAAGTAGATGCGTTTAAAAATTTCACCCTTTCTAAATCATGGGACCAAATTCATTTCATCTCTCATGCATAGAATATTGATTCATAAGTTGAAAGGGTACTTATTAGAGTTCGCGGTATTTGATGAAAACGCATAGAGAAAAATTGAATTTTGCTGACTTCAACTAAATTAATGTCACGAATTAATATCGAAATGCTTGTGCACATCTTACTTTTTTTTAAATGATTATAGACGGTTAGTTATAGTATCATATATCTTGATTGCGTATGTGTTTGTTTTGAACACTGCCTGACTTTTTAAATCCTTACAATATACTGTTTGATACTATCCAGTTGCTGTTAAAAAAGACCTTAAAAGATATTATTACTTTAAATCATTCGTTCTCAATGTATAGTTCATATGTTGGAAGTATGGTCTTTAAAGTTTAACTTTTTCATTGTGATCGATATGATACATAGCTTCTTTTTATTGATAAAAAATCATATATTTACCTGATAATGTTTTATTTATCTTTTATTATCTTTATAATATATATATATATATATATATATATATATATATATATATATATATATATATATATATATATATATATTTATTTAAAATCTAACCATCAACGTCAGATTCATTTATGTTTCTGTAAAACAAAATGTACCATTTACTATAACAGCGCCATCAAGTAGGCTAAATTAATGACATTTAATGCAGTTAGCTAGGGGTCTGCACGAGCACGGGCGTAGTCCGAAACTCGAGCACGGCCCGTGAACCGGACCAAAGCATTCTTTGTTTATTATTAGACTCGGGCCATTTTTCTTTCATTAACTAGACAGACTGGACTTGGTGTCTTAATTCTTTTTGGCCCGAACCTTACCTTTTTTTCTGAAGATTCGGGTCGGGTCGGTTCAGATATATTTTTTCCAGGCCGATTCAAACATTGACTTCTTTCTATGTCCCAAAACCATATTTAACATAATAGAACTGGCATTTTATTTATTTTTGTAAAAATTAATAGCGACATTGTTTATTTGTTTAACGAAATCTTAAGAAATTTAATTTGATTTAATAAATTACAGAGAAATATATATATATATATATTTTAATATCCTTTTACTTCGAAGAGCTTTTAAAATTATGATTTTCTTTTTCCATCTTTTTCTTTCATTCTAAACTACATTGACTTTCTTACTGAATCTTTATTTGAATGTAATTGTCTTTTTTTTTAAATAAGTGTTTATGTACTCTAGCGCAGGGGTTCTCAAACTATGGTACGCGTAATAGTACTAGTACGTCAAGTTCTGTTTACTGGTACGCGAAAGCCTGATACTGGTACGCGAAAGCCTGATACTGGTACGTGAAATGAAATAAAAATTACAGCATGTGAAATCAAAAAGCAGATCAATACCACCTCCTCCCTCCTCTTTCTTGATGTGTCTGTTCACCGACTCCGTGGTGTTTGCTCTCTTGTTTACTGCTTTGACCGCGTTTTGCATGTAATTTGGATTAGAATTTTTAGATAAATGGAACTAATATTCGATAGATGTTGAGTTGACCTTTCATATACCCCGGAAAAAAAGTTTTCTCCTGTTACGATATTGTATGTACGTATATTACTTATTTCAACGAACTTCGATCTCGCATTAATAAGCAGTTTACTTTCAGAAGGTAAGTAAATTTCTTATGTAGGTTATTCATGTATTCAATTTTCTTATGTATTTTTTACTACTGATATAAACGTAGTATTTATGTAACAAAAAATTGACGATCAATGCGACTTCAAATGTATATATATTTTTTTCCAAGTTTAATAAAATCTATGCAGTAGTTTTATATTTAAATATATCTTTGTTTGTCATCCAAAAATGATACACTTTACATACACTAAAAAATACTAAAGTCAATATGAGCACCAATTTAATAATGTAATCATGTAAATCAGTAAAATCTCCTCAGACGGAAGTACAAAAGACTAGAAAAATATTTCGTTTTAGACATATTCCGTTTACACAGGTTTTTCTGTATTAGCTTTGAGTTTGTCACCTGTTGGTACGCGGAAGTATGAATTTCTATTTAGTGATACTTCGGTCTGAAAGTTTGGGAACATTTGCTCTAGCGTGTAAGTAGTCATTAATAATGTTATTATTCCATATTCCATGAATTTCGGACACATAATCTGGAGTTAAAACCTATGCATAAGGCAGTATGCTTTTTGAAGAATTTTAATGTTGCTTCAGCAACATCGGCAACTATTGTAAAAATCGAGTTATTCGGGGACGGGACGGGTCGAAATTTTAACTTTTATATCGGGCCTGGAAATTTCGGCCTATGCAGACTTCTACGACTTTAATTACTCCGAACGTGAAACAAGAAGTTGTACAGATAGATGCATAACACATGAAGAGAAGCATATAGCATTTACTTGCATGTATCATACATAACTACAATATGCAGTGAGGGGTCAAACAAGAACCGTTTCGCAAATGTTTGCAAAAACATTTTCCATTCGCGAATGTTTTCGAAATGCAAATTCTCGTTTCGTAAAAAAGGTGAACTTTGTGCTTTTATTTCTTCAAAATTTGTGTAAAATTCTTCCAAAGATAAGTTTGCATACCTTTTGCACGCATAGGTCTGACTTCATTATGTTACACTCTAACACTCAGTATCCCCACCAACATTTTGCTTAGTCAAACATCATTCTCAATTATTATTGAATCTCTGAATAAACAACAACAACAACAACAAAATAAAGGCACGTTAACCGTTTACTTTACTCAAAAAATTAAAACAATACTAGTGGCGAAAGAATGAAAGAAGGAGGATATACTGATAAGATGGAGTTTTCAATGAAATCTAATTTAAGACTCGGCTGAGGCAATTGCTAGACAATCTTATTAACTGTTTCGCATCGAAACAGGTGCGCAGTACAAACAAGAGCAAGATAAAAACTCAATAAAAAATCTTTAAAATATTGTGTTGCATCATAGGAAAATATTCTACGTGCAAACCTCACACATAAATAATAATTTTAAGAAAATGTAATTTTTTGCATGTTTAAAGGCACCAAAATCGTCTACGATTCTATGATTTTCCTTTATTATTATTTTTTTTTTTTTTTCTGTTGCGTACTTTTTCGTTTTTCTTTTTTTTTTTCCGTACATTTCTTACAGCTCTCCTTTTTCTTTTGCTCTTTTTTCCCCTTTTCATATATTCATTCCTCTACCAGTGTCTACTCCACTTTTTCGTATTTCGGACGATTTTATCCCTGCGATCAACTATAACCTGTGTAAATCTTCGATTATAGTCTAGGCCAGAAATTTAAATTGCAGAATATAAAAATTTTAATCATAACTAGAGACATGTAGTTGTCAGCCCTCAATATAACGTCACCCATTGGGATCACCCCATTTTGTCATTTTACACAAAGTGACGCACTAAACGGAGTTACATTAGATTGCTTTTTTCATGGCTGAAGCCATAGGAATTTCGTGTTATACACGTAATAATGTTACAAACATGTGTCGGTCACAAAGCTATATCGATCTTTGGCACATTATACCCATTGGGACCAGCACATTAGGACATTTTAAACATAGTGACGCACTAAGCGGAGTTGCTTTAAACTGCTATTTCCATGGCCGAGCCATAGGAATTTGATGCTATGCACGAAATGGTATGGCGTTACACACATGTGACGCTATATCGATGTTTGACACTGTATGTAAAAATACTACAGAAATTGAAAGTTTTTGCGATATCAAAAACCGCCCCCATGGGAAATCCATCTTGAAATCAAATTAATCTTCAAATTTATTTCAAACTAAACTATTCTATGATGCTACTTCCGATATCTTACCACTCTGGTGATCGAGTGACCAAGTGACCCAATGCTGGCCCTCTCTGTAAGGCCAAGGTTACGCTTTGCCGTAGAACCATTCATTTGGGCTGGGTTTCTTGGGAAGAGCTGGTTCCACAGGTTGTGCGATGCCTTCTGGCAAGCCCATCACTGTATTCCTCATTCAACAACATCCGTTCTCTTCAGTCATGATGTAAAGGAAGAATGAAATGTTTTCGAACAGTACGTGTTTCTATAGATGTGTTTTATGAATTTAAATTTTGTGAAATCGATATTAGTCGTGCACAAAATAATGCAGTTTAAGCTTGGAAATTCGATCGTTTCCTTTTATCCTGAGACTTAAAGCATGAAAATGTGCTTCCTTGGGATTTAAGGGAAAAAAAGTACATCTGTTTTGTGGATTACATTTGTGAACTCCTTTTAATGCCTAATTCCGACATGTGTTTCAAGATTTGTGCTTGATGCCTTCAAAAGTTCTTTAAAAATGTGCCTGGTGTAATCAGTTTCCGTAATTCTTATAAGTATTAAATATATACATATATATTATTCCTGAAATTATGTGAGAAAAATGTGTGAATACGTGATAATCAACGCATTTCATATATTTATATCGAGAATATTTGTGTGCAAATTCTTTTTTTTGCAGTTAAATAATTTTCCTGGAAATCATCTGGCTGTAGTAGCGGTTTGTAATGTTGCGTATTGATTTTACAACTGCATGAATTCTTTTTGAAAATCGTCTGGCTGTTATTTTTAACTAGAGTGTCAATTAATCAAGCTCATAAGCAACATTTTACTACTTCTCAAGTTTTTGAAAATATGCTTATATATTCAGGTATTTTGTCGTTTCATTGATAAATTTCTAATGATCCCAGAAATTTTCTGCGAATTTGGGATAAATAATAATCAGTTAACGTACTTTCTGGAGTTTCAAAATATTATATTGATACAATTTCTATTTTGAATCTAAATTATTTGAAAAGAAAATTTTTTAATTAATTTATTAATTACTAAGTTACTATTTTGGTATATGAAACATAAATGCGCATCTGCTTTTTATTATAAATACAACATTATATTCAAAGAATATGGATTAGCATCCAATATCAGACTAGATTAATTAAAAACAATTTCAATATGTACACTCGTTTCCAGTTTTCGAGTGACTTTATTTTCCATCTTTATTTCTGTTGTGAATCTATTATTAAAATTATTTCAAATGCCCCAGATCCATTATTTTGATTGGAAAAGTAATTTGGAATAGTCACTAAGTTCATCATATCGTAGTCTTTTAATTCTTTGTCAGTTCTTCCTCGCTTAGAGTTCAATGATTTATTGCTTTCATTTATTCCAAAGAGATTTAGAAAGAAGTTGGCAATAAGTGTATAATTGTCTGCTTAGTGCTTTGTGGTCATTCAGTTTAATGACAAAAGTTTTCTGTTAAGTATTTCCAGCCGACTATTGTATGGTCAAGTGAGCGAGGAAAGTGGTTTAATGAATGATCCATTGTACAAAGTTTAATTTCATTTTCCTCGTGTAGTAAAGTACTCTCTCGGGCTACGTTCTTTAAACGATGTAGGTGTTCTTTATGGATATTTGTTCTACCGAATCGTAGTCAAGATGCCATAATTCAGAATAATATATTTGCTAAGTCTGTGAAGAAGATTTGTGACATGCTTTTGAAACATAAACAGAGTCTCCTTTTATACTTTAGAAAGCAGTTTAATGTGAAAAACTTAAGTACTGCCATTACATTAGTTTTTTAGTAGAATAATACGTGCTTGTTTTGATCTTAGATTATTAAGTATTAAAAACAAATCACGAAATTTCCCTTAAATTTAATATAAGTTGAAAGCTATTGTTTTTCTTCAAAAATAGGGATTTGTAGGTTAATGCTTTTTATGCACCATTTCAATTATAAAATGTTGGTAAGGCAATTCCTCTGTTCGAAGTAGTAATGTATTTAGGTAGGATTGTATTATATTATGCACTGCAGGATAGCAAATTCTGCATTGTTTACAAGATAAATCAATATCCTCTTTCTCAACACATCTCTACTCAGAGTAATGTTTTGTAGTTCAATTATTTTACATTCATTGACCTTTATCTCTATATCTAAGAGTAAGATTTAAAATTTTAATTATTTTTCATTCATTTATCTTTATTTCTTTGATTTTATTCATTTGACCTTTATCGTTACATCTAAGAGTAAGATTTTGCAATTTATTTTTCATTCATTTATGTTTATTTCGTTGATTTTATTTATTAATCTTTATCGCTACATCAAAGAGTAAGATTTTGCAATTTTTTTTAAATTCATTTATGTTTATTTCTGTGATTTTATTTATTGATGTTTACTTCTATTACTAAGAAAGTAAGATTTTGCATTGCAATTGATTTTCAATCATAGGTGTTTATTTCTATATCTAAGAATAATTATTTGTATGTTAACTGTTTTTTATTCATTATACTCATTTCTTACATTTTATTAATTGATCTTTATTTCCATATCGAGTAATGTTTTGTACTCTGTTTTCTGTTTGCAAATCTTTATTTCTATCTACCATCATAATATATAAATAATAATAATCAATTTGAGTATATTTTATACAAATATATTATTATACAAGTCATTGCAATTTTTTTTTTGTATGTAAAATAAATAAATTTAGATTACTTAAAAATAATAAATAAGATAATTGACATTTTTGTGTAGCAATAATAAGGATGCGAGTACATCAACTAGTATTCCTTAAACCTAAAATATAAAACAAATTTTATTTATTTCATCTTTTATCCGAAATTCCGTCAATATTCCGCCACCTAAATTTTTTTAATTCATTCATTGTTTTTTATTTCTCTCTATAAGAATAACATTTTGCATTTTAATTAATTTTCATTCATTGGTCTTTTTTCTTTGATTTTATTCATTGGTCTTTATTTCTATATTTACGAATAATATTTTGTGTTTTGGTTGTTTTTAATTATCGGTCTTTTTCTTTGATTTTATCCGTTGATTCCTTTATTTAATAGTAATATTTTCTATTTGAATTGTTTTTTTTTTTTTTTTTTTTTTTTTTTTTTCATTTATCTGTCTTTTTTTTTGAATTTATTCGTTGATCGTTTTTTTCTTCAATTTTATTCATGGAATTCTTATATCTAAGTGGAATATTTTTCGACTTAATTATTTTTCATATATTGATCTTTATTTATTTTGATTTTATTAATTTATTTTTTTTATTCATTAATTTTGATAATTTTAAGGTACAATAATATTTTCTGTTTTAATGGTTTTCGTTTACAAATCTTTATTTCTTTGATCTCAAATATCTTTATTTCTTCAATTTCAAGTACCTTTATTTCTATTTACCATCATACAAGGGGGAAAAATTAGTGTAGTATATTTTATACTAATATATTATTATACCCTTCTTATTGTAATAATAAATTGAAATCCTTCGTGCTTTTCTGTAGCACTCATCGTCTAAGAAAAAAAAAAGTTCGAATGTATCTATTATTTCTTAAACCTGAAATATGATACAAGTTCTATTTATTCCTACTGTCATATGTAAAATTCATAAATTTAGATTCCTTGAAATGACAAATAAAAATTTGAATTTTTCAATTTTCCATCTTATTGTAATAATAAATTGACTTCCTTCGCGTTTTCTTATATAGCATTGATAAAGAAAAAAGTGCGAATATATCAACTAGTATTGTTGTAAACCTAAAATTAAGAGATGTAAGGTTTTATTTATTCTTTCAATCCATGACTGTGCGGTTTTATTATTAAAGTCACCCAAAATATGCTCTTAGCTATCACGTTAAAACGGTAAAAACGCCTTTCCTTTTTATTTACATCTATTTCTTCGCTGGAATTCGTTCATTTTTTTAATTTTATTTTCTGAATTTACGTCTGTTTCTAAGCGTAATATTTTGTTTTGTTTTTTTAATAAATAATGGTTTTTGTATTTTTATATTTTTTTTTCATTCATTGATCTTTATTTTTATAAATAAGAATATTTTTTATTTTAATTGATTTTCATTCATTGATCCTTTTTTACTTGATTTTATTAATTTATTTATTTTCTATATCTTAGACCAGTAGCTGGTATTTTAATTATTTCTCATTTATGACCTTTATTGCTTCGTTGACGTATATTGCTTTGTTTGTTTGATCTTAATTGTTATCTATCACCATACAAAATAACAATAGGTTAGAGTACATTTTATATAAATGCATTATTATGCAGATCATTGCAAGTATTTTTTATTTTTCATGTGTGAAATGAATGATTTTAAATTCATTTTATCCTTCTTATTGCAATAATAAATCAACTTCCTTCGTGTTTTTCTATAGGATTGATAAAAGTGTAAATATATCAATTGGTATTTCTTAAACCTAAAATATATATTTCTAAAAAAAAAAAAAAAAAAGTTTTATTTATTTCAACTTGCATTCGTGACTATGTGGCTTTATTATTAAAGTCATCCAAAATATGTTACAACTATCACGTTCAAACGATGGAAACGCCTGTTCTTCTTTTTATTTACACCAATTTCTTCTCTGGATTACATTCTGGATATCCTTATTTTTCTTTGCGTGATGCTGTTTTCTATCCTGAAATATCTTACTGAGACAACTCTTTAGTCACGCGCCAAAGAAAGTGGAAGTAGAAGTTTTATTTTTTTGTGAATCTTTTCTTTTGATTTTTCAGACAGCTATAAGATTTTTTTTTTTTTTTTATTTGAGCTTATATCTGGTACATTAAGCTTGCGCTTACGAGTATATATTCTTTTTCGCTTGTCTTTGTATATTTTTGTCATGTCTGAGATACAGCCGTAATTTGAGTTCTCTGTAGAATGTTTATTTCGTTATTACGGAAGCAAACTTTCGTCTCTTGATATTTGCTTTCTGTCTTTATTGGTTCATGGTTTTTCTTTTAGCGTAGAAATTGTTCTCGAGTTATTGGTTATGTCTCGTCTGCTGTATTTGTTCTCATTTTCTACATTTTTACTGGTTAGAAATAGTTAACATGTTGGATTAGATGCACAGTAAAATATATATATATATATCTCAATTTTAAGTGTAATAAATAATATAATTCTTTTATGTAATTTAATCAGGTTTTATTCTTGTTTACTTTGAAAAATTTAATCAAGTTTTGATTCTTGTTTAGTTAACTGTAAAAAAATTATTTATCGCATTATTGGAACTATTATTTTCTGATTGGCTAGAAATTTTGTCCTTCTATTGGTTTCACTGAACCGAAAATTTATTACTATTACCAAATTTTTTTTCTCCGTAATTTAGTTTAATTTTTTTTTCTTTCTTTTTTTTTTAAAGAAAAGTTTAATTATTACGTTATTAGAACCGTGATCTTCTTATTTGATGCACATTATTCATTTTAAAAGTTATATACCGGTTATTGAAATCTCTATATAGAATACATTTCAAAAATTATATCCTTCTTTTACTCTCAATTTTTCATTGATAAATTCTATTTTTACTGAAGTCTAGACATTTTCTAATATTTTACCTGCCTTGTATTTTCAAGGTTACTCATTTTTCATCATTCCAGTCTTTGCTTTTCTGGAAATGAATAATTCGAATGGATCAGAATACTTGAACACTTATTAGGAGTCTTGTAACACATTTTTTTCTTGATATAAATATATATTACATTTCTATTTGCGTCGGCTTACATATCACTTTTCGTCCTGCACATTGAAATATTGGGCATTCTTTTTATACGAGAGTGTATAGATAAAAGATATAAATTTGTTTAAACAGAATCAAATTATTTTCAGTTCAATATCTCGAGATACTTTCATCATACATAACATGAAAGCATCGTTTTGTCTTCGACAAATTTAGCATTATGTGCAAATTAAGATGGAGTTAGATATATAGAAAAAAGAAAAAGTTACGTCAGCACGTATAAATAGTTTCTCATTCCTTTCTGCATGGTTGGACACAACATCTACCCCTTGTAAGTTGTAACTGGTAAAACTGAAAAGAAAAAAACCTTCAAAAGGCTGCCTCTTAATTGGTCCTAGAAGTTGCTAACATTCTACCACATTTTGTATGATGATGCTCATTGTGTTTGCCTGTTCACTAGTTTTAAGACGGTTTAAGAAGCATCAGTTCAAAATATGGCGAACCATTTTCTGAAACACGATTGGATGCTGAAATCTGGAATAGTCGTTTATCACGGTGTATAATCTGTGCACTAATTTATATGTAGCTGCGTGATAGTTTTCCAATAACGGTTTTCCTATTCATCTTAGACTCTCGTGTACTTGATACTATCAACTTATTTCTATTGAAGAATAACACAACTGTGTTCCGCTGAGTGAGTTCACTTTCTTTCATTTTCTTATATCTGAATTGTGAAAGTGCTTGCATATGAACATAGCTTGCGTTACGAAGTTTGAACTTTTACTGTCGCCATCTTCTATTGCGTTATTCTAGGAATAAATGACAGTTTTAATCTGGGGACTTGAAAAGTACAATTAAAATTCCAGATTCTTTGTCGGTATGCATTTGTTTCATGCTGTGATCGTTAAACTCTGGCAAATGGAATTTTAACATTACTAAAAATATTTTAAGCACTCGTGCTAATGTAGACATACTTTTCATTTAAAGCAGTTTACAGTAAGTCTTTTAATTTACATCTTTTCAAATGAAGTCATAAGCAATTGAAGAGAGATAATTAGTTTTACGTTTTGTGCAGTACGATTTTGTTTGGTTTTACAAAAAGAAAACTTCGAAAAAACACATAGAATGGACACTAAAAAATTTTTCAGATTTTCAAGTGGTTAAACAAATTCTAACATAGTGCTTATAGTATGAGTTCTAAAATTTTTGTTTTAAGTTTTGTTCAATAAATATTTGGGTGAAAAATGAATCATTATTGTCATTTTGTGATTTGTTACTATTGTGATTTTAGAAAAAAGTCTAAGAAAAAATAAAAACAAATGGACGATAAAAAGAGTTTTGAGATTTTTAAGTTGTTAAACAAATGCTAGCAGAAGATATATTATTTCTTCCAACTACTTTAATTAGGGATTTTTACGTATATTTATAGGCTCAATTTTGCGAAAATTAACAACGATCAATTTTATTGTTTGGTGTTTTTACGTCATTTCAGGATGTGATTGATAAATGATCCAAATACGTTTCAAATAAAAGCGAATTCACGATTGTGAATTTTTTGAAAGATAAGATTCATTGTTAGTATAAATTTTATATCTTTCAAGCTGAAAACTACGAGTACTTTTTATATTATCAGGTATGTAGCATCTTCAGAAATTTCACTACTCAGCTGTATTTACACTTCCTATATTTGCCCGCATGTCGATGGCACGGTTTCATTTCAAGTTTACTTGATTGAAAGCTGCATACGGGTTGCGGAAGGAACACCTGTGATTTTATCCTTTCAACGTTTTATGTCTCTTTTATCATAGCAATTAATGTTGTGTAAATATATCTCTATTATTAGGTGAGCAGAGATTAGTGTTTATACTTCCCGTGAAAGACCTGGTTTGAGACGTCATTATCAAGAATTCATGTTTTCAGTGATTATTTTCGAAGACATACTAAATAATTAGTAAATAGATATTTTCAGTTATTCTTATTATTTTCGAATGTGTGCTAAACTAAATAATTATTAAAGGCATACTTTTAGCTGTTTTTTTTTTTTTTTTCGAAGACATTATACTAAACAATTAGTATAAAAGACGATTTCCTGTTATATATGGCAGCTACATTGCATTAAAAATATATATCTGCAAAAATTTTTTATTAGTAGTTTATGTTTATTAAAAGCTTTTTATTAATTAATACAAATTTATAATTAGAAAATATCCGTTTGAATAATTCAAGTAAAGTTGTGTAAATTTTCTTCTGTTCTTATCCTGTGCAAATAATAATGAAAATCTTGTTGATTGGAGATATGTGAAGCATCGCATATGAATAATACAAAATAGAAATACAAATTCTTAATTTAATGAGAATTATGTGTGTTTGAATATACATAATATACATCCAAACTCTTAGTTACATGTTGTGATGTGATTTATTATGAGAAACCTGGTGATGTTTTTAAACTGAAGGATATTTCGTCGGAAAAAAAAAAAAAAAAAAAAAAAAAATCAAACAATTGAAGCATATTTCTTCGTTTAAATGTATTATTGCTAAACGAGCTTACAGATTTCTCATACATAAAAAATACTTTTTATGTGATAAAAAACTGTGTAACACACTGTGGATTGAAACAATACGGCTTACGAAAACTATACTTGAAAATGATTATGAAAACCTTGGCATATCGTCGTCGAAGCCAGAGATCACGTGTTCGAAAAAGAAATAGGTTAAGAAGAGGTAATTTTTTGTTTATTTATTTATTATTTTTACCCTTTTAAAGATTCTTTTAAATCATTGTTATCTAAGGCTTTTATCTGTTGTTACATTTTGTTTTTCATGTTACATGTGATGTTTGGAACAAGTTGTATCAGTTACTGTTCTATATTTTTATAAAATGAGCTTTATGCTGTGCAGAAGCGATATACTTCATAAAATTGCTAAAAGGTGCTAAAGAAAAACTATAAACACAGCGAAAAATGTTTTAATAACCTGTTTACATGTTTCGGCTCCACCGAAGCCATTATCAAAACAAATAATAATATTCTACAGTTGCAATAATAATGTATAGGTAACTATAAAATATTCTTGTTTGTTTTGATAATGATGGAGCCGAAACACGTAAACAGAATATTAAAATCTTCTTACTGTTTTTATAGTTTTAATTTAACATTTTTTTACAGTTTAATGCAGTATATATATTTTTTAAATGTGATTTTTTTACCCGTACAGAAGCTATAAAATCTGTGTTTTTTGTTTATGAATATTTCTTGAGTGATTGAAATTGAAGGACAAAATTTTCGTTCACTTTCTTTGAAAATTGCGTTCGAAGTTGCAGTTTTTCTATTTTGCTGTCCGAAAACCAGCGAGGGAGGGGAAGGGGGTGACCCTCCCTAGATTTTGAAATATAATTTTTTTTTTCTTAACTCAGATTATTTCAGAAACAAAAATAGTAAAATTTATTCTTCCTATGTGATTTTAAATAATTAAAAGACAAGAGAAAAAGGAATTAAGCATTTTTCGCCAAGGAGGCGGAGACCCTCAAACTCCCTTATGAGAAAGATGTTTAGTTCTTTTTTAAATGTTATGTGTTTCAAAATCATTTTAAATAGGGATAGAGCTCCCCCCCCCCCCCTCTCCTACCACCACCTGACGAAATAAAGAAAAACTGAATCCTACGTTAAAAAAAGCCCATAGACATTTATTTTTGTATAACTTTTCTTAACTGTTAAATCTTTGTATTGTTTTTTATGTTTGCATAGGGTAAAAAAAGAAAATTTTAAGCGTCGTGTTTATATACGTCATCTTCTATTATAAAAAACACAGCCTAAGACTGCTCACCAGTGGCATATCTGTTCTAGAGTATTGCCTCTCTCTGTATTTCGCTCTGCCTGTTCCCATGCTCTTAAATCAATCCTTGGAAATTGTTTTAAAATGTTGAATTCATCTTAAAAGTTAATTTTTAATCGTTCGACAAATTTCTTATCCTTTTTAATTATTTGCAAATATTGATTTTTGGACATTAGCTTATATTTAAATTTCAGTTATGTATGCCTATAAGTTTAGGGTTTTTTATTCTTATTCAGCCAGTCTTGTTTCCTTTATTAAAGTAAGATAATTATTCTTCGAAAATAAGCGGAAATCTTTATTTTCATTTGTAATTTTCCAGAAAATTGATTTTAAACATTCTCTCAAATATTCATTCGAAACTATTTGTTACTATGGTTTATTTAAAGTAAATTTTGTTTTAATTAAAATTGCAGCTTAAAATCCTTTACTCGTATTGTATTTTACGCGTAGAGAAACAAAGTTATATGTGTGCAAAATAACAGTCGATTTGTAGTAATATTTTTCAGTTTAAAATCGTCAAATATCATATCTTGGTTATTGAAATATGCGAGAATAATTGCTTTTTATTAATATTAACATTCTCTTTATTATAATTCTACAAAAGTATTTTCACATATTTGCATTTAAAATCTTTAAATGTATGATTTAATTAACTAATGTGTCTATCTATATTTATTTTTTGTATTTTATTTGGAAATTTAAGTACGGTAAAACCTCCCTAAAACGACCATGTTCTGTTCCAATAAAAATGGGTCGCTCCGAGAGGTGATCTCTTAATGGAGGTCATGTTTAAAGTTTAAATCTAGATTTTAATTGTTGAAAAAAAGGTAACAATTAATGTTACTAAAATTTGTTTTTCACATTAGGAAAAAATATAAAAATTTAAGTATCAAAACAGAAGTTAATTACGTAAGTTAATTACTGCAGAGTTAAAAAAAAAAAATGAATACATTGACGTTTGCTTTGATTTTACGGTTTTATCTTTTATAAGTTTCATTTCAAAGTCCTTTCGAAGTTCAGTAAATAAATGAAGTTTTCTTTGGACAGCAACAAACAATGAAGATTTCATTAATTTATCTATTTCCTTGAGAGTTTCCCGTCAGCATAGGGCAGTTGAGTTTATTGACCATCATTTTTGTCATCAGAGTTAAATTCATTGCCTAAAAAGGCACAAAGGGGTTTAAACACTTAAAAGTTACCAGGATAAAAAAATAAAAAAAAATCTAAACTTAGTTTAGAAATTTGATGAATAATGCGCTCTCCGGAATTATTTTTCTAATAAAACCTTTTTCAAGCGACCAGGGAAAAACTGAATTTCTTCAAACAAATCGGTCGCTCATGGAGGGAGTTCTTCTGGAATGGTCTCTGAATGGAGGTAAAATTAGTATTGACCTATAGGAATAAATTTCGTTCCATGAAAAAATGGTCGTTCAGGGAGGTGTTCGCTTAATGGAGGTGGTCGCGCAGGGAGGTTTCACTGAATATATAAAATATTTTTTAATTTATAAACATTTTTTTTTAACTTCAAAGATCAATTAATATTTATTCTGTTATATTTTATATACTCGAAAAAAATATATTTGAAAATATCTATTCTAACAAAATACAGTTTTGTGTCCCGTACCACCATAAAACCAATAATAATACAATAAATAGCGATAAAAAATATTTATAAATAACAAAATAAGGTTTTATATCTCGGACCACCGTAAATCCAATAATAATCCAATAAATAACATATTGGATTCTAAAGATTTCGATGGGAATGAAATCTATAAATAAATATATACGTTTCCCTGTGGAAAGTGGGGAGGAGGGGGGGGGGGGGTGTAATAAAAAATATTTATAAATAAAAAAATAAAGTTTTGTGTCCCGGATCATCATAAAACCAATAATAATCCAGTAAATAGCGATCAAAAATATTTATAAATAAAATAAGGTTTTATGTCCCGGACCACTGTAAATCCCATAATAATCCAATAAATAACATATTGGATTATGGAGATTTCATTGGGAATGAAATCTATAAATAAATATATGTTTCCAGGGGGTAGGTAAGGGGTGATAAAAATATATATATATATTTATAAATAACAAAATGAGGTTTTGTGTCGCGGAAACACTATTTTGAATTATGGCGTATTTCTATATAAGGACATGTTTTTGTAAACACAAACTTGTTGGGAAAAAAACTTGTAACTAACTTTTAAGAAGGCGGATATCCTAGTTCTAATGATTCTCTGAAATGTTCCATAAACTTTATTGGTTGAAGCAACACCCTGTGTTTAGATGATTAGTAAAGGGTGTTTCTTTTTAACCTCTACAAATGCTAGACAGTGTTGCCCTCTCGTGACTCAAACGTTTGGTGCCATGTAACGATGTTATTCCCAGTAGGTGGTCAATTTGCGATAATTCATTTTAAGTTTTTCTTCCATTCATTTAATTTCAATCAGCTGCAGGGAAGCATTGTCATAAGCATGTTCATGAATAGAATGTATTGAAATGATTGTATTTTGATTTATTCACTTTATTTTGTATGGTTTTTAATTATTTATGTACTTGCTTGACCTTATATAAATACAGGGTGTCCATAATTAAACGACCCTACTTTAAAGTTGTCTACAGACGAAATTATTGGTCAGAAAGTTGTGAGCTTTTGTGACGGACATAATAAAGAAATGAAAATTTGTTTGAGCGAAAAAAAAATAGTTCAAAATTTCGCCACCAGAGGGCGTTTTTTTAAGGAATTACACATTTTTTAAAGTTTTTACGCTTTATTTTTCTTAGATTAAATAAGACAAATATACAGACGGCCCACTGGAAAAAATAAAGCGTAAAAACTTAAAAAATACATTGGTAGTCGAATTGAATGGACCGTACAAAAGCTGAAAGAAAAATTCTCCTACGACAGCCGCCATTTTTTTTTCTCAGAGCTGAGGCCTAATATTCAGTGGGTGGTGGCTAAATTGTTAAAAATTGTGTAATTTATTAAAAACGATCTCTGCTGGCAAAAATGTGAACTAAAGTTTTTTTCGCTCAAATTCCCATTCCTTTATTATGTTTGTCACACAATTTCACAACTTTCTGACCAATAATTTCGTATGTAGACAACTTTAAAGTAGGGTCGTTTAATTATGGACACCTTGTATGTATGTTTATTGGAAATTATGTGTTGTAAATTTTATATTAATTTTCTAGTATGATTTAAATAAAAAAAAAATAATAATAGCAAAGTTTCTTCTACAGTTTTGTTAATATAAAAAAAGACAAAAGTTTTCTATTTTTTCGGCCTTTTTTTTATTTATATTTATTTATAGTAAATGCAAACTACTTCAATTTAAAAAATATATTTATTTATTTTTTCCTTCTTTTATTTTCTCTTTCTTGATTTTTATTTTTCTCTCCGAACGAATTTCAAATTAAATAATTTTAATTACTTTTATTTCATACTAGATCTGATATATATATGTATATATATATATTATATATAAATACAAAATATATGCAACAAGTTCGAATATGATGTATAAATCCATTTAAAATATTTCCTATGTGCATGCATTTTTAATTATTACTGATTTGTTTATTTTGTGAACTATGTAAAAAATAATAATAAATATTTTTGCATATCACTAGAATAAGGTTATATATATGCTTCAGATAAAAAATATTTTCTTTACTTTAAGAAACATTTAAGAGTAAACTTTTCTTTTAAAAATATTTCTGAAGTACAATGAGAAGAAAAATGTGTTCTCCACAGCAGAATTTTAAAAATTAAATTACAAAGCAGACAGTTTTCTTTTTCTCGACAAACTTTCCATATTATTTAATGTTTATTTTAAAACACAACTTAGTTTAAAATAATTGCTTGTTTGATGCGAAACAACTCTCTTTATTCCGGGGAGAATTTGAAACTAAGTATTTCAAATACTTAGTGTACTACTTTCAAATACTTTAAATAAATAGCTCGAAACTAAGTATTTTAAATACTTAGTTTTGAGCCATTTTGTAAAACCACGGTATTTTATTTATTTATTTATTTATGCAAGACATGAATAAAGAATTCTGATATCATGTAAAACATCCAGCATAAAAATATTTTTGAGATATAATTTTTGCTTCGCTAGAAAATTATTACTAAAGTGAAATAAAAATTAATTTACTTTTACTTTTCTTCAAGAAAAAGCTTCGAACTGAATAATTAAATTACTTGTTATCTTTATGCAAGTCATGCATTATGAATTCGAATATAAACTATTAATTCTTATAAACCTTTATCTATAAGAATATATTTTTAATTTATATTTATTTATTTATTAAATGCACTGTGTATACAAATGCCAAATATGGAAAATATTTACATATCATTCAAATAAGCTTCGGGTAGTAATTGTTTTCGTTTTAAAAACTTATTTTAAAGCGTAGATTTTTATTTTAATTTTCTATATTAGAATGAGAATAAAAAGTTTTATTCGGTGGTGTTTTAAAAATTAAATTATTAGGCAAATGGGTAGCCTTTTTCGCTGAAAACGTTTTATATTATCCAATGTTTATTTTAAAAGACTAACTTATTTTTAAAAAAATAATTACTTGATGTGAAAGAGTTGCGCCAAAAAGTATTTTAGGTACTTCAGAATTAACCAAATGCTAGCGGTCATTCGCGAAACATTTCACTATACATATATAGCCAGGGCTATTTATAGAAACCTTTGTAATTCTGATTATTTCAGGTTTCAAACGTGCAGTTCGATTACAACATCACTTTTACATTCGTGTTTTTTTACAAAGTTTACACTTCGTTTGGAAATTTAGTTATGGAATATTATATGAAACAAGGAATTAATTATATTGTTTTAAATGCAAATGGGTTTAATATTCCATAACTAGCTATCTTTGGCGACCAGTTTGGTCTCCCTTAAATGTAATGCCAAGCATTGAATCATGTTTCTTTTATTCATAATTTAATTTACTTGTTCAATAGTTCGCCAAATCGGAAGATTCTGATAGAGAAATCAAGAACTCGGTATATTTATGTTAGCCAGACGCAGGGGATAAATTGCCAAACATTGTGCCCGTCGCCTTTTTTCTTATTCCAGTAATTTCCTTATAAAATATAATCCTTTCACTCATTTTATTTAAAATACACAACTTTAATTTTAAACTAAAACATTTAAAAATTCATGACTTTTACTTATTTCGTAAATAAATAAATAAAATGACATTTAATTTCAACATCAAAGCTTTGTTTTAATTTACCACGCAAAAAATAAAAAATGCTATTGTCGAGACTTTCATCCGGTTAACATAAAAGCACCAAAAATTCTTTGCGATCATGGCAACTTTTATGTAGCTTTATTGCAAAAGCAAATTTTGATTGAAAATGGCCGCCTTGCATATGAAAAGCATAATTGTTTACGACAGTCACATGACTTGAACTATTATAATATAAATGAAATGTTGGCGATGAAACAAAATTTGGCGATTTATCACCTGCGCCAAGTACCAAAATTGCCTCCTTGCTTATAAAAAGCGAAGTCTTCAGCTCGAAAATGTTGATGACAGTCACATGACTTAGAATATAATTATAGAGATTGGGTTTCGCGAAGATTTAAAAATATTCATACTTGAAAATTATTTTACCGGTACAGGACTCTACTCCAGACATCAAAACATAACCTTTAGATATACTTTATCTTCCAAATATACACTTACATGTACATGTCACTAACAGTAAATAGGAGATACTGCAAAAACATGCGTTAATCGTTGTTTTTATCGCAACTACTATGACAAACGATGGACAGAGAACATCATTTCTCATGGAACTCCTCTTATGCATCCCTATATACTTAGTTATCTGTAACAGCATTCCTAGAGTGCCATTGATCAATTTAGTAGGGTAAACATTCTGGTGAATGAGCCTGCCTGAATTTTGCTCCTACTGAAAATATATACTGACTGTTGAAACTTTAACGACATATAGCTATGAAAATTATAGAATCAAGTTAACGTTAGGAATTTGAATTATTTTTCATATTCCACAAAATATTTTGACTTTTCCGTTCGCAGGGGGTCAAGAGATATTTGAATTAACAGGTTTTAGAAACGCTGATATGTAAAACATATAGAAAAAATTGTTTACAAATATTTATTTTTTCAAATTTAACAAAGCAAAGTGATAATTACATTTAATTGATACATTAATTTCCCAAATTAAACATTTATTTCGACAGATTATTTATATACATATATATTTTCGTATGAAGCAATGGTTACTTGGAAAATTATCAGTATTCTTCTATCATTGATTGCAGCCAAAGCATCACACACTTTTCGCGTGCTTTTATTTATTTTCTTTCTTAATTTTGAATATACTATATATTCAGACATTTATGAGGGAATAAAAGGATAGAAGCAATAAGGAAGGTTGATAAAAATTAGTCCTCTTATAATTTTTCTGATAATCATGTAATTAAAGCTTTTAATCCCGCCCCATCCCCTCTCAAAAAAGTTGGAAAATGCCGTTTATTTGATTACAACAAACATATATTGTAATCAAATAAACGGCATTGGATCCGGTACATTGGAGTGATTATGCAGTATGAAGGTAAAAAGGCAAACTAAAATTTCCCATTTCTTCATATTCTTATCTCCCTTTTAACTTTTATGCATCTTATTTAATTCCTGAAATATAGAATGTGCATCATAAAGGATTTGATAAAATAAATATTGGACAGTACTTTTTTTCACTTTACATAAGTGATAAAACCCTTTTTATAATCTTTTCATATCACTGAAGCCATGTTACTTTGATGATTCACTAGTATGCAGTCTGCATTCATTCAATAAAAACTGATTTGCCAAGCGGCAGGGGAAGGGAGTGTTGGGAAGGGGGGGGGGGGGTTGAAATTTTAAACTTGGGTTTCATAATATTTAAATTCAAATAAGATAACGATACAGCGTTTAAAATATATATAACATAAGGTACTGTGTATTTTGACTTTTGAAAGTAACTCTTTATGAGCGGCATATCAAAGCACTGGACGGACTCTGGAAGATTGTGGCCGAGGAGTGGAACAAAATCAATCCTGATATTTTAAGAAAAGCTTTTTTACCTTGGAAATCAAGATGTAAAAAGATAGTTAAAAAGGGGGACTATTAGACTGAGCATATTAGAAAATAAAGTTTCTTATCTTCGTTTATATATTTCTTTTTCCAAAATCGTTGCAAAAATGTTTGAACATCCTCCGTATTATGCAAATACAATAAACTGACAAAGAGAATACTAAACACATTTGTTTCTTAAACAATTTTACAATACAATAATGCAATCTGGCTATTAAAAAAAAAAGTTTTCACAAAAAAAGAAGAATCTTTATCCATTTACATTCAATGTACTTAATTCCTCGGGGGAAACTGAACACATCTACCTCCTCCTTGGATTGTTTTACTCACTCTTGTACTTCGTACCTCCTTTAGCTAATATAATTTATCCGTACTTCAAAAGAAATGAACTCGCCCTCATGAAATTGGATAGTTCCTATAAAGCTTCAAGCATCTGCAGCTTCTCACAGTTCCGCAATTTTCATGAAAAATGTCCCATTATGGCTTGGCCATTAATGGCATGTTTTTGTTGTTGCTTCCTAACAAATGAGTGGGATTCGTATGGCCAGTCGTTCATCACGTTGAGGTTCACGATTTTTTTCGTTCCTGTTTATCACTTATGTTTATGCTTTCTTTTAGCAAACGATATATAAATGTTAATGCTGCTATCGGTATACAGTGGAACTCGATTAAAACGTGGATGCTTTTAAAACGATGGACGTTAATAATGGTTCATTATTTAAGTTATAAAAAATCCGGGAAGTTAAGTTATATTAAGATTAAGTTATATTCACGGCTAATTACGAGGAAAACATCTGTTCATTTCTATGGGATTTTTACAAAATGTAGGGTAGAACTATATATAGTCGAACTCGTTTAATATGACCACTTCTAAAACGTGGACTCTGTTAAAATGAGCGATTTGCATGTTAGGAATGGTTCATCATTAAGGCTGTTCTTAAATGCTCTGCTCAACAAGCGAAAAACGTTTTGACATATTTACAAATTCATTTTTTAACGGAAATATATAAAATTGGAAAGCCTGCCCATGGAAGCGATTTGGAATTGAACTGTTTTTTCCATTTTTTGATCCATCAATTACCTATTGAGTTATAAGCGAATTCGATCACGTGGCAAACCCGTTTTTCGCCCGCTCTTGAGTGCTCTTTCTCCCTTCGCGCGGAAATTCGGTTCAAAACGCCTACTTTGACATTATTTTCTAAAAGATCTATTGCGTTTGGAAAAAACAGCTCAATAACATAGTTTCTGAACAACAACACCTTCTAGTTTCGTACATTTCCGAACAAAAATAAATTAAAACTTATGTCAGAAAGTTGACCCTTTAGATAGTTAAGGTTTTTAACGCTTTTTATTAGCTACAAAAGCAGGATCACGGCTTTTGCGAGCAAAACACCTGTTCATTTCAATGTTATTTTCGGCAAAATGTAAGGTAGAATTGCAATATTTAGTCGAACCCGGTTAATACGAGCGCTGCTAAAACATTCACTATTAAAACGAGCCATTTTGAACGTTAAGAATGGTTCATTATTTAATCTATATTAACATTTTCAGTCTTTTCACGAGCTACAAAAGCAGAATCACGGCTTATGCGAGCAAAATATCTGCTCATTTAAGTGTGATTTTTGGCAAAATGTAGGTTAGAATTAAGAAAGAAAAACCTTTCTTATCGAACACAGTTCTCTCTCGCATCGATAATACTCCTATATTGAGTGTCAAAAACGTAACAATTTATTAGTTTATATGACAGAATTTCAACCTTCAACGAGGACATCCCCTCCCCCCCTCCCCCCCCCACACACATACACATGCCCAAGAAAATGCAAAGGAATCTCTCGAGATTTTGAAATAACTACTAAGGAAAGAAAAAAGAGAAATGCATATGTGTCAAATACAACATCGTTACAAGATTTACAACTGAGCCGTGGAAAGGAAGGAGCATAGAAGAAAACCTTTATTTTTTTTTAATCCGGTCTCGGTCCTTATTAACCAGCCTTTTCGCATCTTCTATTGCTCTGTTAAAATGAAAAGGAAATGTCAAATCACTAGTTTGAATATTGCATATTGACTATTGCCATGTTCGCCGAGTTGTTTCGGAGGTATGTGCGGGGTCATATATCTTCATCAGCAATTTTTATGGCTGAAATTCGTCCATATCGAATTGGCTGTTTTATGAAATATTCTTGAAGTAATTTTCAGTCATAAATGCATAAAACTTGTAGATATATTCGTAAAAATATATAATCTGCAAGTCTATCCAGAACCAAAAAAAAAAAAATCGAATAGTTTTCCATTTTCTTACAATGGCAAAAATGCTTTTTGAAAACGTTTCCAGAGTTGACAATTTAAGCCGATTTTTTGGGATTCGACAGTCACGGGAACAATTATTTATAATTGAAGAAATATCACATGTATAAGAAAATGAAAATTTCGTTCGATTTTTCCCCCCTAGTCACGTGGAGAAACTCGAACGCTAATGTTAAACCCAGTGTTGAATTCAGACGCTTTTCTCCGGGAGGGATTTCTGTGACTCCGGGAGGAGACAATATAGAGTTCGGGAGGGGAGGGGAATTGCACTTTTTGACCATTAAAAATACAAAATCTCAAATCTTCCGGGGGGGGGGGGGGGGAATGTCCCTCCCGGGCCACTCCCTGAATTCAACCCTGGTTAAACTTATGGGAGAAATCTGTAAAAGATTACTCTCATAAGGTTTAAGATTAGCTTTCGAGTTTTTCCGAGTGACTAGTGTAGAATCTTAAAGAGTAATGTCTGGAAATTTCACGAATGTCCGTTTTAAATGATTTCTTGAGTATTAAAAATAGTTGCGTTTTTATTATTAATTTTCAAAAAGAAGCTTAGTATGCATTTAAATTTAAAAATGTATTTTTGTATAGAAACCCTTTGTTCAGAAGGCGGTCATGACCTCTCTCCCTTGGATTCGCCGTTTTCCACAATACAATAATGGTTTCTTTCCTTGATCGGGATAAGTTTATCGTAAATGGCAATTTTTTTCAAGGCTACTGAAATCAATAAGTATCTCTAAAGTTTAATAAACAAATAAAATATTTACACATTCTGTAGATTTATAAGGCATATTTTACTCTCGTAGGTAAGTCATGAAGAAGAAAAAAAAAATCACTATCTTTAGCTATTAGCATAATTTTCCTTCCACTAGAATGAATAAATTGAAATAACTCTTGAAACAATTTCCACTAACATTGCAGGCAATCGACTTAAGTGCATAACAAAATCCTTTGATGAAGTAACAACTAACAAAAATTACAATTGTTAAGATGGGAGCGGAAAAGGGAAAGTTGTATTGATTAATATTTCCCCACCCCCCTTCCACTTATCCCCTGTTCCGATAAGATTTTATGACGATAATAAAAGCTCCTTTAGTACCATTGTATAAGTAAGAAGATTATGAAAATACAATATGAACGAGTGGTAATATTTGTAGCAGTGTAAGATTAAAGATATGTTATGGATGTATTCATATGTTTACACGGGATAAGTGAAGTAGCAATGAAATTACAAAGATAACTTTTTGCAGTTCAAACTTTCTCTTGCAAACAAAATAAAGTCGACAAGTACTTTGTTTTTTTCCCTTTCCTGCGCGCATGTGTGTATGTGCGAGAACTTCTAATGTGAAGACAGTGAGTCAAAAATAAACGGGGAAAGGGGGGTGGGGGGTGTTAAGGAAAAGTCACTGTTGTAAATAAAAAAATGTTAAAGGAAAGAATACAGTTTCAAATGACAGAAAAAGAGAGATCGTGATTCTGCAGGGGAAGGGATTGTACCTCAATCTTATTTTGACTTTTTAATTTAATTAAAATATGTAAATATTAAAATATAAAGGTATTTGCTAATTATTTATCATTTTCTGCTTCCCTCATAATTTTCTTGAACTCTAATTTTAGGCCTATCATAATTTTTTCTTTTTCGATTAAAAAAATCAGGGCTGCGGAGTCGGAGTTGGGCTCATTTTTGAACGAAAGAGTCGGAGTCTGATCTGTTAAAATTCCGGGAGTCGGAGTCGTCCATTTTACAAGCAGGTCTGCGTTGTCGGAGTCGTATATGTTAAAATTCCCGGAGTCGGCCATTTTACAAGCAGGTCTGCGTATTCGGAGTCGGATTTGTTAAAATTCCCGGAGTCGGAGTAGGCATTTTTCCCCACTGAATCCACAGCCCTGAAAAAAATAGTAGCTTTAGAACCAAGGTACAACACCCATGTTGTACTACCTTGGCCCTAGGCTTTTTGCACTATATATTTTTTTTTTTTTTTTTTTTTGAAAAATCAAAATAAAATTGACGAAACATTTTTATGATGTATTTGAAATAAATTTTAAAAGTATATTTAATAACAGATTTGTCATAAATACATATTTAAAGTTATTTTAAATTAATAAAATTCAGAAGGTGTAAAATAGAGGGCGGATGGGCCATAATTCCAACCGCAATAGTTTTTGAGCTTCAATTGTGCAACTGAATTTTAATTGTATTATTGCATTTTTATATATTTTTTATACATGCCTGTTTTATCACGATGCAAAATCGCCAAAAAACAGCCGCATAAAAAGCTAAGATCATTCTTCAAAAACTGATATTATACCAGGAAATATATAGGGTGATTCTAAATTGTTTTTACAAAATAAGAGGTGTGATAGTACCCATCCAGACGAGCAATAATTACCATAGAACATGGGATCGCAACCCACTTATTGAGTCACAGATAGGGATGCACCGAATATTCGGTATCTATTCGGTATTCGGCCATGTTACCGAATATTCGGTTTGGCCGAATATCAAACTATTCGGTATACCGAATATTCGGTTTGTCCGAATATCGAAATATTCGGCTAACCGAATACTTTTTAAAAAAAAACTTTTAAAACATATTTTTAAAAACCTTATACCACTTATACTTTTAACAGTCAACTTATAAAAATATTCAGAATATGAATCATATACTTAAATAAAAGAGAATGTTTTTACATTATTTATTTGCTGTTTGTTAAGTATTATTTAAGAAAATTAACCAATCACGAGGATTTTCATAGGAATTAATTATGTAGATATGCAAGTTCTTGAACCTTGTCCAGAAAATAATCTGTTTCTTGCTAAGATTTTAAGAACATTTACAATCTCTAAAAATGATCGCCCACTTCAGACACCGAACTAGGATGTATTTAAAAACTTCATTGCTTAATAAAAGGGAGTAGAACAGTTATTCTTGCTGAGTTGCCACGATATAAAATTTGAATAGATTGTATTATTTATTAATTTTACTTTAGTCTCTTCCTGACAAACAAATAATGTATGATCCTGTACAATTTTTCTTCCAATTTTTTCACAATTTTTCTTTGATTTTAAAATGTTTGTTTTAGAATTTAAGAAAATTTTATTCATTTGTTTCAATTCAGAGAAGAAACCAGGAAATTTAAAATTTTATTAATTAAAAATGTTTTATAACTATCCTCTTAAATAACTCAAAGCAGGTTTTTTTCAGCATAAAGTTTACTTGAAAAAAGCTCTTGATTATCAAAATGAAAGTTTGTTTTAAATATTAGTAAAACTGTTTTAAAATTTAACATTTTAATGCCTTTAAACTCTGAAATATAAAAGTATTCGACAAGCCAAATATTCGGTATTCGGCCTAGCAGTTACTATTCGGCTAGCCGAATATTCGGTATATAGGCCGAATATTTGGCATTCGGCCAAAATCACTATTCGGTGCATCCCTAGTCACAAATACAGGGTGTTCTAGCTACCCTAATCGAACATTGCTTGACGATAGTAATTTTCAGAAAACCGAAGTATATATTATAATGAAACTTTTAATTGACATGCTCACCTTTGTTGTAAATAGAATAACACAGAAAAAAAGTTGGAAATTACTCGTCAAACGTGGCAAATGAGGTGCGTTCGTACTATAACTAGTTTTATAATTTTTTTGCACCGCATATTGTACCGAATGTATATTTTTTTGCACTTCATAAGTGCATAGTCTGTAACATCATTAAAATGCACTTGCCATAATTTTTTTCCCATTCCCCGTAATGTAACTGAAAACTTTTGACTGTCCCTGTAATTAAACTATACGTCCAATTTTGATAAAATTTCAAATGGCTCGACAAAATTTTGCAACAATTATATATTTAAAACTTCAGACCATTCGGAAGGCTGTAACAGCATTACAATGCACTTGCAATAATTTATTTCCATTGGCCGTCATGTAACGGAAAACTTTTGACTGTCCCTGTCATTAAACTATGCATCCGATTTTCATAAAATTTGAAATGGCTCGACAAAATTTTGCAACAATTATATATTTAAAATTTCAGACCATTCGGAAGGCTGTAACATCATTGAAATTGACTTGCAATAATTTTTCCCATTGGCCGTAATGTAAGGAAAAACTTTTGACTGTCCCTGTCATTAAACTATGCATCCGATTTTCATAAAATTTAAAATGGCTCGACAAAATTTTGCAACAATCTTATATTTAAAATTTCAGACCATTCGGTTGGGTAGTTTTTGCTCTGTTATATGCGGACAGACGGACGGACTGAACGACGACTATAGGTGCTACGTATTTATATAATTACGAACGCACCTAAAAAGTGGTAGAAGTTTCCATTATACGCGCCAGCAGTATGAATTGGACGCTCCCCATTTTGGACTGTGATTATCAGTTTATACAGTACCATCGATTGTGTGAGTAGCCTGTTTTTCCAGAACTTTTTGTGATGTTATCCCATTTCATACAAAATAAGGTACCTATCGTTACAGTTTCATTGCAATATTTTTATTTTTCGCAAAATTATGACCGACAAGCCGACTTCAGTCAGGGTGAAACAACCTGTATTTGTGACTCAATAGGTTTGCGGCCCCCATGTTCTATGGTAATTATTATTCGTCTGGACGGGTACTATCACCCCTCTTATTTTGTAAAAACAATTTAGAATCGCCCTCTGTATAAAGAATTCTTCTGCCTCTTTAGATAAGGCTATAGGTTCTGGCAAAAGGTTAATGATTTGATCGCAACTGATTGAAAAACATATTTTCCTCGAGTATGAATTATATTCTAGTGGTATTAAACCCTTAACCGGAAACGTGAAAATCCCGTGCACAAACAGAACACTTAATAATTTACCAAATAGTGAACTTAAACATTTAATCTTTATAGTAATGCATTAACAGGACCAATTTTTTACTTTCTTCTATCTTTACAAGAAGAAAGTATTGGATTCATGAAAATTTTCGAATTCCGGTTTTCGACAGATTGACACGTTTTAGGGGTCAGAGATTCCAAAAAACATGTTTTTACAAAATGTCTGTCTGTGACTCTGTGAGTCTGTCTGTCTATCTGTCTGTCTGTGTGTATGTGACACAAATTTTGTGGGCGCTCTATCTCAAGAACTAATGCACGGAATTTAATAAAAATTGATATTCAGTTAGTGCCTAATACAAATTGATGCTGATTAGTTTTTGGTGTAAATCGCTCAACAGGTGGCGCTGCAATGCTGCATTTTTCACGATTTTCGCAATAGCTCTATCTCAAGAACTAATGCACGGATTTTGATCAAACTTCAGATTTAGTTAGTCCTTGATATGAATTGATGATGATTACGTTTTGGTGTAAATCGCCCAACAGGTGGCGCTGTTATGATGAATTTTGCAGGATTTACACGATTTCCCCAATAGCTCTATCTTAAGAACTAACGCACGGATTTTCATCAAACTTCAGATTAAGTTAGTCCTTGATATGACTTGCTACTGATTAGGTGTTGATGTAAATCGCCCAACAGGTGGCGCTTCTCTGCTGCCTTTTCCACGATTGCCTCAATAGCTCTATCAATAGAACTAATGGACCAATTTTCATCTAACTTCAGATTTAGTTGTATGTTCACACAAGTTGTTGTTAATTAGGTTTTGGTGTTAATCACCCAATAGGTGGCGCTGCTATGCAGAAATTTTCACGATTTTCGCTATTGCTCTATCTCAAAAACTAATGTACGGATTTTCTCCAAACTTCAGATTCAGTCAGACGTTGACATAAATTGTTGCTGATTAGGATTTGGTATAAATCACCCAATAGGTGGCGCTGCTAGGCAGCATTTAGCTGAATTTAGACGATTTCAGCGATAGTCATATCTCAAGAACTAATGCACGGAATTTCGTATCGTTAGAATCCTCATGAGATGCATAGATTGCCATTTAATTTTGGCAGTGTGATAGCGAATTTTGAAGTATTAACATGTATGAGATAGAAGAAAGTTTTGGGATTGGTACATCCGACTAGTTTAATATAACAGCATAAAAATAAGTTTGGAATGTCGGAGAGAGAAAATATTAAGGGCAGATATGTAGACGCGAACATCTTACAGACGTACGTTTCCGGTTAAGGGTTAAAACGTTTCGTGGACACAACAAAAATCTCTTCTTCACCATTGTCATCATTTATGCATATTTTCTGTACACAACGGGTGTGTACATATAGAGTTGAGTCAAGTTGCAGCTTTAAAATTTACTTTTTAAAAAATTTACTTTTTTATGATCGAATACATTTTTTTTTAAACAATTGTCTGCAACATGTGCTGACTATATCAAAGAGATCAACTGCTAAGTGGCATCTAGTGGTATATCTCAAAACTACATTGATTAGTTTTATACAAATCCAATAGATAGAGCTAAAAACTTTGTAGGTCCAAGGTACATATATGTTCAAGGTACAACACTTTTAGTTTCTAATTTATACTAAGTCCCTTAATATCCCTTAACCCTTAATATTTATAATCGTAAATAAGTTTATTATTTTAAAAGTACCCGATATATATATATATATATATATATATAAGAAAAAAAAAACTATAGAATATTTTTTAAATTTTCGAAAATATGATATCAGGTTGTAACGAAAGTTTCCCGCCACAGCTAACACAGTCTGTGCATTTAGTTCGCGTTTGCTCATATTTTGTCAAACCATTTTTGGCATTTGAAAGAAAGAGACTTGCTTTATAACACTGTGTTGTGAAATTTGTAAAAAATATCGTTATCTTTAAGTACAAGGTGTCTGAAGTGGAACTATCACGCTACCAGATTAGAATCATCATTTACTTCCAGTTCTGTTGCAAAAAGTCAACTACAGAATGTCACCGAATAAAGTGTACAGCTTTAGGTACTAGTGTTGTATCATAAGACACTGAAGGTTTGGCGGAAGGGTGGTTACATATAATATTACACTTAATTATATATATTGTAATTAGTATTATGTAATGGTGATTTGGCGGAAAACTTTCGTTACAAAATAATATTTACGAACCTTGTAAACTGATCCACAGCGTGATCACAGTTATCTTTCATCAAAATTCACAACTCGCCATTCTTTCCGTGAAACTGTAAATGCGTCGTTAAATAAATGCAAAAGTCATGGAGATAATTAAATAAGTCACTGACCCCATTTATTCTTGGAGCCTGTGTAATCGATGAAAACAATTGAATGAAAAGTGTTAGGCATATAATACGATATCTCACGGGATGTTTGTGTACTTTATCTTGATTATGCTGAAACTTATAAATCTCTTTTAATTTGTAAATCAGCATCAAAACAATTAGCATACTTAAAGGTATTTTGAGGGATATATTTAATTACTTTCTGAATAATATCGTTTTTCAAAATAATGAATATCATCATTTTACAAATGAGATAGATATTTAATATTTTCGTAACACAATGAAATAATGCATTGAATAAATTATTTTATTGTCCTTAGGTTAAAAGAGTGTGGTAAGGTAAATTTTAATAACTTCAGTATTATAATAATCCCCAGCTGGTTAAAACAAACAATATTTCAGAATATGAAAATAGTGTCGATTGTTCACAGCCTAATGCTACTATTCATTTTGACAGTGTTTCAAAGACACCACTAGAGTTTAATTGAAACTTATTAATTATTTAAAACTTGATTATTCCGAAGCAGTCGGGGATTAAAAGCATCTTAATTGTTTAAAATTATTCAGAATTTATTTATTTGTTATAATTATTTTTACCTTAAAAGCAATTTTTCCAACAAGCTTAACCTTTAACTTGGTCTCTCAGACCGCGGCTTTTTTCAATTTTTATAGTTTAACTTGCAATTTTCAGTTTAACTACAAACACTACCGAAATTTTGTTCCGTTTGGAACTTTAGTACTATCACCAGAGACTTTTGAATTTGAAGAATTTTAATTATATTAGTCCTGTGCAAAAGGTTTAGTCAAAAACACCATCATATGAATTAATCGTGCCTTTTATTCATTTTTCGTTGCAGCGGTTTTACAGACCGCTTGACACTAGTTACGCGACAATTTCTGTGACATCAGTTAAAGGTTAATACACATACATACACATGCACAGATATGTTATATTTCAAATTATGTTCGAAATAAATAGACACATATCCTCTGCTTATAATGAATTAGCTTTGAATAAGCGAAGTACATTAACAGGAAAATAAAACACGAAAAAAATTTCATACCTACTGGGATTAGACTGCATAAGTTACAGTTCATTTCTTTTCAATTGGCGATTGACATAGTCACCGTCACTGGAAATCTCAGATAACTGATTTTTCCCACTCTTTTCGTTCTTGACTATAAAAGCTCTGAAACAACCATAAATGTAGTGTGAAAAAAGTAACTAACAGGGAAGTTGAGAATTTGTTATCAGATAGACACCCTGAAGGTCAACCGCCAGTCTAAAGCTGCGTACGCACCATCCTTCTAACTGTTTTCAGTGTCGGCTTCGTTTTTTGTGGGCACGCAGTGTCTTTGATTTTTAACGACTATAGCAGGAAAGGGACTGATGTCCGGCAAAAGAGAACCTTTCCTTCGAGTAGAGTTAGGGTCGAGCTCCTTATCTCCTGACCCATTGTTGATTCCTCTCATTCTTTTGTTAATAAACCGCAGATGGGTTCAGAAGAAAAGATTTTCCAAGAAAACTAGAGAAGTACGCAAAATACGCGTGCGTACGCAGCCTTAGCGAAAAACACCATAACTTATATCAATGGGTACAAGACTTCAGTCTCAGGACCAATTTCAGTCTTGGAGAGGTTTTTGACTCGTAGTAAAATCTACATTATATGTTTAAATAATAGCAATTTGACTGTCAAGGACTTTTAATAACTTTCTTTTATTGTTAGAGATCAGTTTTTAACTATAATGCAAGTCATAGAAATTTTCATGCCTATTTCCACTTGATTATTCATAATACTCAGAAAACTTTTCAATATTGGCTTGGATAGACTTTTATATCTATCCTGAATCTGAAAATTTCATTTTAAATCAACAAGCAACATCGATATCTTCCATGTTGAAATTTTCGTGCTACATTACCCTCTATAAACCGCTGTGTCAAGACTAGTCTGTCCCACCATTAACTCATTTATTCAATCTGATTTAACCGTTTGTAATTTGGAGATCATCGAATCTACTAAAATAATTGTAAAAACGTTACTCTTCTTTTATTTTGCTCTAATTGGTTTAAACTAAACCTGCAATTTTCCTATGAATGAACACTTAATGAACATCAGCTGATATCTATAGCCATGTAAAATATGGGTAGAACTTCCAAACTTATCAAAACGATTACAAAAGGCAATTTATAATAATTAAAAGTAATCCAAAACTTCATACTCTTATCGACAACAGTCACAGTTAAATTGGAACTTATCAAATATGATAACATCTGACCATACACATGGCAACAATTCTACGAACTAAAGAATGAAATACTGTTTAAAAGAAATTGAACGAAAAGAGAGAAAAAAAAAATCCTTCTTAAACATAGCCAAAGTCTTAATAAGGGATCACAAATAACGGTTGACTTTTTCACTGACCCCACAGTAATTGCTCTGGAGAAAAACGTCTTCGCGATACAGATGGTTACTAAGAGAATTCTACATTAATGAAACTGACCCAGAATTGAGAACATGTACTGAGTGACGTAAGAAAAAGAATGGAACTTCTTTCAGTTGACTGTTCGGATAAAGTAAAGGAAATGCTATAATTTGCTGTTCGCCAAGAATTGATTTCTTCATCCCTTGCTTTTTAAAAGACTAAAGTAGAGCTGATATTATTTTCATCTGAAACAAGTATACAGTGGAAGCAAAGCAGTTCGAAACACATTATAAGGCAAATAAGCACAGTTACTCCCCACCCCCCTCCAAAAAAAAGTAAATAAATACATAAATAAATAAGGTTATATTCACTAAATTGAAAATTAACACAAAAATCGAACAGATTGTAGGGATTAATGGAAAGTACTTGTTTCACGTTTTAAAATACAGTTTCGTATCGTTAGAACAAGAATTGTGTACCTAAATTTCACGTGTAAAAAGAGTAATTGAGCAATTACTTTCATACATTTAGTAAATTTTTAAAAAAAATTCAGATTTCATATGAAACCTCACAATACTGATCAGTGACCACCTCTCTAAATCGGACCCTCGTTTATGATAACTTAGTCACTCATAAATCATTGCACACCATGCTATTAAATGGATGCTCAGTTAGTTGAGCAATTTCTTTGCCCCCCCCCCCCCCCCACATTGTCCGTTTTACTGAAGTTTGACTGTATTTTATTTCACGCTTGAGCCATCTCAGAAGGGCCTGTTGCTATATTTGTAGGTTTCACGTCCGGGAACATTGGTAAAGCAATAGCACTTAAAATTACATTATGTGCAAATTACTTAAAAGATGAAAAAATATTTTAAAAAGTGTTAATTACTTTAATACTTCTTAGTACTTTCAACTATATACATAGCCTTCGTCAGAGAATACAAAAATACTGGTATTAGCGTTTTATTTTCAAATTTTCACGTAGTTGGTCTCTAAAGTAGTGAAAGTCAATTTTTAAATCCGGAAAACATTGGGAAAATAAAAATTAAGTGTTTCATGATTCTTTAACCCCTTTGGGACGAGGAGCATCATTTACAGAATTTTTAATCATTTATCACCGGTTTTTAAAAACAGAAATTTTTGCCTTATTGAATCGGGAAAATGTTCGGATTTGATAAGGCAAAATTTATAATAAAAATTTACTGGTGAGAATAATCACTGATTCTGAGCACCTTATGCGGCATGAATACCGGTCGCTCGTCCCCAAGGGTGTTAAGCAAACTGAGCCAAATTCTGGGTATGCTGTAGGATAAAACGTCATTACAAACAGTATTTTCTTTCGTAATAATTTCTATTGCTTCACGGATAATTAAATCATGATAATTCTTTAAGGGGCATATAATTTTTGTATCTTCGAAATTAACTTGTATATTCTGCTTCTGGTTCAGTCTTGACAGGGCTGTTGTTGGCCGGTTGTACTTCAAATCTCCCAAATGTTCTTTAATACGATCTTTAAGTTTACTAGAAGTCATTCCTATGTATTCGAGATACATGAAAATTTATGGTACGTCAATTTGTCTGCATTAGATAGTTTTGACTGTGGGCTGATTCGAAATTTCCATGATAGAAGCGGAATTTTTATTAGTACAGCTGTGTTAGTTTTCTTTCACATCTCTTGGGGTGTCTTTCCAAATTCTTTTCTATGTTCTTTTTCCTAAGGCTCGCTTTAGCAAACTTCTAGCTGGTGTTAAATGGAAATTTATGGTACCACTTGATGACGCATGATTTTATTAAATGGCTGTAACAAAAAAAAAAAAAAAAAAAAAAAAAAAAAAAAAGCAATTTAACAAATTACAACGACCATTTGGAAAATGATTTTTTCAAAGACTAAAATTTAAGACATAAAAAATTGCATGGAGTTGATCATACATTACGTACACCATGAATTAAACATTAATAGTATACACGTAAAAATCGCAAGCGACAAAAAATCGCCTGCTAATCGACAGATTTCCTGAAACTTGCGTATTATCCACCTGAAACTTACGTATTATCTAAGCATTTCATTGGCTGTTCGGGAAAAGGCTTTTCCATCGCCAGATTTCCAAGAAATCTGACGACCAAGAAATCATTCTTAAACTTAAAACATCCCACAATATTACTTTTTACACCGTCGTATAGAGAAAAAAATGTACTTTTAAATGCAATTTGTTTGAAAGCTGTATCTCAATTTGTTTCTGAGTAATTGATTTTTTTTTTTTTTTTTTTTTTTTTTTTTTGTAGTTTTTATTACTTTTTTGTCATAGTGGCAACAGAAGTATCCATCTCTGTGAAAGTAAAGGGAAAGTAAAGATTACCGTATAGACCAATCAGAAAACGAATAAAATGTGGATTCAACCAATAAAAAGCTTCAGATATGCTACTGATTTCCTACCTGACAAGAACAATAACTATTTTTCCAATGGTTAAAAAAAAAAAAGAAAAAAAAAAGTTCATTTTTTTTAATCTACCGGCAGAAGAAATAAAACTCAACTAAATGCGTTCATGAATGTAAAGAAAAGTTTGTGCGAAGAGATTGATTGCTGCTTGATTTTGTTATGAAAGGTAAATTAAATCTCAAAAAAGTGTCAAATAAAGCTAACAAACTCTATCAGAAATATTTTAGAACCCATTTTTGAAAATGAAATTATCATTTGAAATGAGCCGTTTACCTGAGAATTATTGTAATCACTATTATTATTACAATATCAATATTACAATGATTAAGTTGCGTTGCTTTTAAAAAGTACTGTAACCTTATTCACGGAGCTTTTGAATATATATTATTATAACTATTACAATCTTATCTCTGAAATATTGTCAGTTTAAGTCTAGCTTTAGAATTTCTAGTTCACTTCAGACAAATCCGTATTATCCGCATTCGCGCGAAAATCTTCGGAATCTAATCCGATTGGCTTCCGTAATACGCATTGGAAATGCAAGCAAAATAAATCCACATATGTGAGCTCAATGACAACAACGCGTCTGGGGGAGGGGGAATCTCTCTTAACATTGAATATAACCATTTTTATTTTTTTAATCATTCATAATTGTTGAAGTACTGACAAAAATCTGTCTAAATCAACAATAATATCATATACCGTTGTAAAATGGTTTGAACTTTAATCCAGTATATTAATGGTGAGAAAATGCCTGTGTTGCGAACTAATATTTAAACTCATAATAGTTTTACAGCAATCTTTTAAAGAGAAAAGAAATGTTAGTTAGAATGAATAATAAATCTAAGCTGAAAATATTTATATACAAGAGATCGCCAAAGAGGTCCGCGAAAAAATCTGGACATTTGCATTTTTTATTATATGTTACTAATAACTGTATGCTATTTAAAAAAAAAAAAAAAAGAAAAGAAAAAAGAAAGAACGAAAAATCATGCGTCCAGCGTAGATTATGTAACACTTTCCAACACATTCAGAATACAATAGCAAAACTTCACAATTTATTAATGTGAAATATGATGTATAAATAAGCAATTTGAAAAACTCATAACGCATTTGAAACCCAATTTCTGCTATTACAATCCATAGTCGAAAAAATATCCTTTTTTTTGTGTGTGTGTGCAGACCTGTATATGATCTATAGACTTGTATGTATACTGCACAGTATGCTAAAAGTTAGTTAATTGAAACGAATAGCACAGTTGAAAATTTCCATTCAGCAATCCCGTGAATAAACGGAAATGTACTTGAGAAATTTTGTGCAGGCCTGTATCTGTATATGATCTATAGAATTTATTTATACCAAGTAATATTTCAAAAATATATAGTTCAATTTAAAAACGCGTATCACAACTGAAAACGCACTTCAAACAATTATTATTCATAGGCTCCAATAGTTCAGTTTCTTCTGTAGCAAAATTCTTTTGTGTGTCCCTGTAAATAAACGTAATATTATTAAAATACTCCGTAAACGATTTCCCCCCATAGACCGTAATGTAACGGAATTCTTTTAAGTGTCTCTGTGAATGAACCGTAAATGATATACACTTCATCTGCAATACCAAACATGCCATAGTGATAACCAATAACATCTATCAATTTCATGGTAATCGGATTATATTTACGCGAGTTAGAGCACGGACGGACAGACAGACAAGCCGAATTCATAAACACTTTTCAACTTTGTTGAAAAGTGTTAAAAATAACACTAGGTATGATCTTAGAATTCTGCGATTAAATGAACCAAAAATCTCTTTTTGGAAATACTGATGATAAAAAATTGGAAAATTTGGCATCTATATCATGATTACTGATTAAAAAGCAATGAAAATTTTTACTCTGCTTTCGACATTATATTTATGCGAAAATTCATTTGTCACATTCATGGATTTCGATGGGACTTTCACTTTCAGTTAGATAATTTCTCAGAGAAAGTTTTTATATTTAATATATCGTTCGTTCTACGTTGGTCAGTTATAGAATTGTGGTGAAAGTTCTATAATTAGATGAACTCTATTAATTAAAAGTAGCTTTTTAGGTAACATTTATTATAAAATTACTTATTGCAGCCGTCCGGAGGAAAGCAATTCCTAAAAATTTTGTTGTGTTTTCATCGGTCATGACCCCAAGGCCCCGAAACCACCTTCCTTTCAAATGTTGATATATCATAATTTCACAGTTTTTGTTAGTGGTCGGTAATGTTTATTTAATGTATATGTTACGGCCAAAACCCGAAGCTTGGCCAATACGCGAATTGGCCGGCCAATTCGCGAACTGGCCGAGATTCCTGGCCAAAACCCGAAATACATGAAATGAACAGCTTATTACGGGTTTTGGCCTGCCAATTCGCGAACTGGCCGGGAAGCCTTGGCCAATATACGAAGTGTTCAGCAATGGGTATCCACAGCCGGTAATGTGATCCTTTTAGCTTTCATGCAGTCCTGCATATGATCTACAAACCTGGTAATACACTACATATAAATTAAATTTTAAAAGCCTATCACAGCTGAAAACGCACATCAAGCAATAATGGCTCATAGCCATACCAATAACCCAAATTATTTCAGTGACTCTTTAAATAAACGACAAATTTTACTTAGTCAATAATCTATAGAAAACATGTTGTAGAATATAATAGTAATGTATAACAGTTTCATTATGTATGAAGTAGTGTAACATCATTAGAATACCCTATAAGCGATTTTTTCACATGTATCATAATTCTTTATCGGAATTTTTTTGGCGTCCGTATAAACGAACTATAAGGACTACTTAATCAATACTCTACAAAAAAGCATATTGCTCCCGACATGTGTGAGGCGTGTGAATTTTATTATGTTTGAAATATATTGACATCATTTAAGTGTACTAAAAATTATCTTTCATCACTCACTGCAATGTAATGAAATACTTTTAAATGTCTCTGTAAACAAACTATAATTGCTACTGATTTCATACACTTAGATAACAGTTTATTGTCCATCTTAACGATGCATACCAATTTCATTATAATTGAGATAATGTAACAACATTAAAATACACCGGAAAAACTTTTCTCCTTGATGATATTGTAACGAAATACTTTATTGTGCCGCTGTAAATTAACCAAAAATAGTACACACTTCACTTTCAATATCGAAATTAATTTATAAACCTAAATAATATAACAATTACAAGTCAATCCGAGTCTTTACTCGAGTTAGAGCACGGACAGGCAGACTGCTAGACAAATTGAATTCATCAACAGTTTCAACTATCTTAGAAAGGGATAAAAGTAAAAATTGGTTTCTATATACTTATTTCGCGAACTGGCCGATCGCGTATGGCCAGTTCGGGAATTGGCCGGACAATTCCCGAATTGGCCAGTCAGTTTAAAACGCTGTTGGCCAGTTCGCGAATTGGCCGGCCAATTCGGGTTTTGGCCAATTTCGGGTTTTGGCCGTAACATATATATAACTAGCTGTTACCCGTGACGTCGTTCACGTAACATTAAAAGAAGAAATGAATTAATTATGCAAAGCTTTTCCCTTCCGATAATTAAAAACATATAGTATAATAAACCAATTCTTTATCACATTTTACAGGAGACAATCTCTCTCTCTATATATATATTACGCTATCGTACGTGGCACAGAAAGCGCAAATATTTGTTAATTGTTTAATGCCAACGCCCAAATGAAGCGCATTTCATTGGATATTGAACAGCATTTAATGCATCCCCACACCTATAAGGGGGTTACCATAGGGCACCCTGTTCTGTCGCCAAATACAGCCAAGTTTGTCACCAAAAGTGACGCCAACTTGGGGATATCTCTAATATTTCGCCAAATTCCCATAAACCTCCATTGTAAACCAATAGGGTTTACTTGCTTACAGAAAATCAACAAATTGAGATATGTTAATGCAACAAAAACTAATATTAGCTTAAGGGATTATTTTAATTATATTTAACCCTCTCGCTGCGTATTTTTTTTTTTTTTTTTATCAAAATAGGTTTAAAATTTGCGTATTTTTTTATTGCATGTTTTCAAATCTATATATAGCTTAGAAGCTTAGAGTTCAAATATGTAAACATTTTTTGTAAAAGAGTTCAAGATCTTAGATGGGATAAGATATTAGAAATTAGGCGAAATCAGGGCTGTCACTGGAGACTATTTTTATAGTCTCGCACCACTATTGTAAAAAAATCAATTTTGTAGTATAGTTATCTTGTAGATGTTGTTAAAGTCTATATGGAATTTTAGTATTTAAAAAGTGGTCCCAGTTGAATTAAAAAATAGTCGCCAGTGGAAAAAATGAATCCCCGAGGAAATCTCGGATTGCGCAAATTTTGCTACTTTTACGTTTCCCGAGGAAATCTCGGGTTGCGCAGCGAGAGGGTTAAGGGAGTCCAAGTAAATTAAATTATGAATAAAAGTAACATGATGCAATGCTTAGCATGCTTTCCCAAACATAAATCTTAAGGAAGACCAAACTGGTCAACAAGGACGTCTAGTATGAGTAATTTAAGGTATATGTTTATAATAAGATCATTGACATAACTCAGGTTCATACGCCGATCCAGGATGTCTGTTTATATCATGAAGTAATAAGAAAATGTCACAGATGTCATATACGCACCGGGGTACCTAATTGTTGCCAAAATAGATTATTTTGCTTGACATGGTAACCCGGCTATTGTTGTTTATTTATTAATAAATTATTTATTTACTTTAATTTTCTTTTAAAATTATATAAATTAATGAAACTTTTTATTTATTTATTGTTATTTCCTTTTTTAAGTAATAGAACATAATTTAAAAATATACATGTAACTGGTATTCGAAATCAATGTTTTCGCCAAATTGGCGTCAAAAACAGATCGCGCCAAACCAGGTGCGTATATGGCATCTGTGGCAAGAAAATTATTGGATGATACTTTTTTATATGTTTTACTATCATACTTGGCATCAAAGGTGGGCGAAGAAATGATCATCTAGAATATTATTAAGTCTTTACCTCACAAAAAACAAACCTGTTTACAACAATGTATTTATTTTTGCACAAAATTTCTTTCTCTAAAAAAAGCAAATTGACTACGAGCCCGATTACAGAACATAACTTTTCTATCTAGTTCATTTTTTACTTTTTAAGAATGAAAATACATATTTCCTACTAATCATTACGTCCTTTTCGACATTGATAATTTTACTATGACATTACTATTGAGATTTGCTATCCATTTACTCTTCAAAAGTTAATTAAAATTTAAATCTTTATGTTAACCGTGCGCAGACGATAAACCGTAAGTTTTGATAACAATTTTCTTTAAATAATAAGGATTAATACAATAATACAATCTCATTTTATTTCAACATCAAAGCGTATCCGTTTTATTTTGCATATATGACGTCACATTTGCCTTCATTCCGCACTTACTCAAAATTCATGCACCTTGTATTATTAAAAACACTTGAAAATTTCCGCTTTAATCTTTCAATTGGAAATTAAATTATTATTCTAGGTTTTTATTTTGTGGCAACGAAAAAAGGAAGATGGTTAAATTTTATCGGGAAAATGTCAATTCATTGTGTATGAAAAATAATGAAATTTTGGATTATTAAGCAAAATATTTGAATAAAATAAATTAAACATAGCCTATGTTCATTTCCGGGTTGTAATCCCTCTATATCCAAAAATACAAAGGCATTAATTCATCCGTTTAGACGTAGAGTTCATTCAAACTTTCGGTCACTCATTGACATTTATAATATTATAAGGATGTATGTATGTATGTATATATATATATATATATATGTATATATATATATATATATATATATATATATATATATATATATATATATATATATACACATATATATATATACATATGCTAATCTTTTTTTAACCAACAATACTCTACCTTTAAAATTCCTTTAAAAGAATATTTCATAAATATTTATGCAAAAATATTTTTTTTTTCAGATTTATATGTTTGCAAGACGAGGAGTAGGGAAAATCCGTACTTTTACGTATGTCATCAGAATCCCCCCCCCCCCCCTAAACTAACTAACTTTTTTGGAAATGAGGTCCTTATAGCTATAGTGTATTTATAAGAAAATTTTGAAAACAAAGTTCAAATTTGCAAAAATATGATTTAAAATTAAAACTTTACACTTTTATTTATTTATTTTTCTATCCCAAATTTTATCATAATAATTGGATTTTTTTTTTTTTTTTTTCATTGAATAATTTTTCTTCACGAAAACATTTTATAATATGTCAAAAAGATATTATAAAATACTCAAATAAATAAAATAATTAAGTACCGAGTCAACTTGAAAATTTTAGTAAGGGTTATCCAACTTGCAGTTTTTCACACAAAAGGAAAAATAATAATAAATAAATAAATAAGATTAACAGTCTTTTTGACACAGTAAGAGAAAACTAACAGTAAAGGGCAATTTTTAATGAAGAAAAATAATTGCTTCTTGCAAAAAAAAAATGGGTATCATCCCTCTCTAAATAAATTCTATGACAGTCAACGAAAAAAACAGGGAGGGGGTGTGAAGGTATTACGATGTAATGTAAAAACAAAAATAGATTAGTTGACCAGCCGTTGTTTTATCAATAAATTTTGTAAGCTCCAGCAGACAGGATTTCAGCAGCTGTAAATAATTAATAACGCAGAACTGGCGGAAAGGGATTAATTGGGAGTTACATTTTGTAAGGAAAAAGTCTAAAAGAAACGTTAAAATAACACAGTTTAAGGATCAAAGGATACTCTTAGGGTGGTAGGCGAAATTTTGTCAGTTTTATTTATATTTATTATTTCATCTTGGGCTCTCTCTCTCTCTCTCTTCCCCTTCTTTTCTTTTTCTTTTTCTTTTCTTTCTTTTTTTTAAGAGCTAAGCATATTGACAAGAAAAGAAAAGAGAGAAAGCTACTAGACTTAAGAAAAATGAAAAGGGAGAAAAAGCAAAGAATAAAGAAATGGAGATTTTTATCAAAAGTAACCGTATTTTCGCAATCCAATTTATTAAGGTTGACAAAAGAAAGGCAAACACTGCTTGTCTTTGTCTTAAAAAAAAAAAGGATAAAAAATTTTTTTATTTTAATTAATAAGGGTTTTTTTTTAGGTGACACTTCTTAGCATGGTATCAATGAAGTTGATGAAAATAAAGTGTAAATATTGCGAGTTTAAAATTAAATAGAAAATTATTATTAAATGTTTATAATTTTTTTTTTTTTTTTTAACGAAAGGGCTTATTTTAATTAAGTGAGTAGCGCAAAAAAATGGGGTTGAGTTTATCAAGCAGAATATTTTTTGACGAATCGTAATGAATTGTAAGATGAGATGATAGTATGTTATGAAGGTACTGTTATAAATTACAGTACTTAAATAACATATCGCTATCTGTTAACTCATCTACTTAAATATTTTGGAAAAGTTATATGTATATATAATATATGTGTATAAATAAAATGATTTTTTTTGTTTTTTATACTGTAAAATATGACTAAAAAATCTAACTGTATGTTTGTATTTTATTTTATTCGCCTCAAAACAAAAATAACAAGTGATCACTTATGTGAAGGAACTACTCTCATAACTGTTTAAATAATCTTTTAACAAACAGAAAAACCTGCAAGATTTTCGATAATTCATAAATAATATGCATGGAAAAAAAAATGGGGGGAAAAATCACTCATGCCAGTTGTTCATACCTTAAAACAGCCCCTTTAGAGTGTTTCACCAAAGTGTCATAATATTTCATGGATAACTTTTTGCGTTATGATGACTTTTATTTAGGCTGTTCTCAAATCCAAAGAATCAACTTTCTGACATAAGTTTTAATTTATTTTTGTTCGGAAACGCACGAAACTAGAAGGCGTTGTTGTTCAGAAACTATGTCATTGAGTTGTTTTTTCCTTTTTTGCAAACGCAATAGATATTTCAGAAAATACTGTCAAAGTAGGCGTTTTGAACCGAATTTCCGCGCGAAGGGAGAAAGAGCACCCAAGAGCGGGCGAAAAACGGGTTTGTCACGTGATCGAATTTGCTTATAAATAAATAGGTAATTGATGGATCAAAAAATGGAAAAAACAGTTCAATTCCAAATCGCTTCCATGGCCAGGCTTTCCAATTTTATACCTTTCCGTTAAAAAATGAATTTGTAAAAATGTCAAAACGTTTTTCGCTTGTTGAGCAGAGCAGTTAAGAACAGCCTTAACCCCTTCAGGGCGAGTGTTTTTTACATATTTTTTAATCTTTTATCACCGGTTTTTCAAAACAGAAATTTTTGCCTAATTGAAATGGGAAAATGCTCGAATTAAATAAGGAAAATTTTACAATAAAAATTTACTGGTGAGAATAATCACGGATTCTGAGCACCTTACGCGACACGTATACGGAGCTATGCATATATAAGGTTATCATTTTAGGGGGGAGGGGGATTGACTTTTGATATCGTTATCATTTCTGATCCAACCAAAATTTTCTCTTTTTATTTGTAACTTGGTCTTTACATCAAAATAGTATGTTCATTACGATTATCTTTTACACTTGTTATAAAAGCATGTTACAATTATCTTTTTTTTTTAGTCTATTATCTACTTTATGAAAATACAAAATTATTACTAAAATCATTAAATGATTATAAAATTATTAATTCCGAATGTGGAAAACCACAACGTTTGGAATTCCTATTCTTCTGTATGCATATATAATCCGATGTTCGACAAACCATATGCGAAGTATGTTTGAAATGGTACTTGTGTTTACTACTAAATAAAATAGAAAGAATGTTGTCCACCTGTTTTGTTGATAAAAATTTCTGTCTGCCCCATCTCCTGCGGGAAAGTTTCAAGAAGGCATTATTATGTTGAATGTATTGTGTAACAAAAAGATATTATTGAATAGTTTTAAATAGTAACTATTTCGTTTAAGTATTATTTGATATAAAGTTATTTCATATATAAAGTGACATTTTATTGACTTCTCTTCATTGGAATCAATAAAGTATGCAAAAAATAAATGCAACCATATTTGTATATCACTCCAAGCAAAAGAAAAAAAATTCCAAAAATCTAAAGAATTTTTATACATTGATAACGATATCATTACCCGGGAGGGGAAAGGGGGGTAAAGGAATGATATCGTAAGGTTGGGAGGGGGTCCAAAATTTCCAAAAATTTTATAACGTTATATATGCACAGCCCTACCGGTCGCTCGCTCCCAAGCGGTTAGAGGAAACTCTGATTTTCAGGAAAAGTTAAAACTGTAATTCTGCCTAATAAATGAATAGTATTCAAATTCTTGTAGCTGTTAACATTGTTTTCTTTATATCAGAAAATAAATCATAGCTTAAGGAAGTTATCTTTTTTTTTTCACGACACTTGCAGGCATGATTATTGGAGTGATTTATTTTCGAACATTTCTTTCCTTTTTTCATAAATGAGTTAAATGTTGAGTTACAAGTGATTGTTGTGTCACGACGGCAGTTTTTCCCCCTCTTCCACACTGTTTGCTTTCGAATTTGCATTCAAAACGCCAATTTTGACAGCATTTTCTTAAATATCTTCTGTCTTTACCGAAAAAAAAAACTGTTCGATTACATAGTTTCGGAATAACAACACTTGCCAATTTCATGCGTTCGAAACCAAAATTGAATTTAAAATATGTCACAAAGTAGTCAGTTTGGATTTGAGAACAGACTTAAGTAAAAAAAAAAAAAAAAAAAAAGATGTTACATAATAGTAAAATTATTAACCAGCGATTATTAAAAAATGCCGCAAAAAATAAAATGAATTGTTAAATTGAAGCAATAGTGTGTATTTCTCACTAAATAACAAAATTTTTCTAGCGCTCTTTTTTTTTTTTTTTTTTTTAATTCAGAAAAAGGTTATTTTAAAATTAAAAAAAAAAAAAAATAATTTTTAGATGATGATTAGAAGGAGAGAAAAAACTCGAAAATGACGGAAAATGAATACAAGATAAAATATTAATCATAAAGCAAAAAAGATGAAGCTACAGCTAAGTGTTTTTCAGAAATGTCCTAAGATTTAAACACCGGAAAAAAAATCCCGTTAAATAGAAAAATATTTAATGAGCAGGTCCATCATTAAGTAAGGTGGAACGAACGAAAGGTCGATGACTTAAACACAGCAATTAAGGCTTTTTAAAAAGGAAGTTTTCAGATATAACAGAAAATAATTTACAAAAGAAAAAAAAAGAGTAGCGGTAAAATAGTAACACAGGAAAGAGAAAATGGTATTAATATGTCATCTTGCATTTATATAAATATTTTAACCATGTTGTTACAGCAGTATAAAATAATTTTTTGCAGATCTGTAAAAAGTGATTAGATTTCTTTTTTAAAAAAACTAATCGCTTTAACGAATATACAGAGATAGATAAATAGGTATCGATGTGTAGATTTGTTTTTAGGAATTAGAAAATCTATGGAATCCAACACAGGTTTCGGTCTTCAGAACATAGGTGAAATTAAAAATTCTTATAAATCTTTTGCATTTAATATATTTTTTAGATAGCCTACTAACAATACCAAAAGTGCATTTTTATATGGAAAATATCAATTATGTATTCAAATAAAAAAAATTGAAATGTATTAAAAGCGATACTTTCGTATTAGCCGCATGCCATGAGTTAACAGCCGAAAAAAATCCCCGAATAACGTTACTTACAGCAGCCTTATTAATTCTGATAATTTCAGTGCTTTAAGCGGGTTTACATGTCTGTTAAATTTGCGCTTTTCTTATATTTATTGGTGAAGTTTTAATCTTTTTATGGAATATTAGACGAAAACAAATACTGCAATAGGGTCATTTTCAATAAATGCATACAATTCAGAAAAACATTTTTAAAAAAAATTACTTTTAAATTTCACATTAAAAATGAAATAAGTGATAATGTATAAGTTAGATGTGTCTGTAAATATAATTAATTAAGCACTTTAGCTTTTGGTATAATTTTTATACACTATTTTACTATATTTTATACACTATTTACCAGTAACATGGTAACAGACTTGACTGGTAACAGACTTGACATTAACAGCAAAATATCTTCCAAAACCTACATGCTAATTATTAACACTAAAAAACAAAACAAAATCTTTAATATATTAACTAGATAATAATATTCAAGTAAAAGAAAGTACTAAACTTATATTTTTAACATAAAAAAATAGGTAAGAGACTTGACATTGAATAAAAATACTCACCTTTATAAAAAATTCTTTACTCCACTACACTGTTGTTTTTCAACTGCAAAAGAAAATGGCTACAAGTAAATATTTAACTAGTATAAGTGTTTTTATTGCAAATGTGCTGCCGTCTCTTGGTGAAATTGTCAACCTTTATTTCATGAAATTGTAGCTTGGTAACAGACTTGACAAAATATGAGGGGCAAAATGTTTTGTAGATTTTCTTTTTCTTTTTTGCTGGAATAATGTCAGAAATTTAAAATAATGATGATTTATCTCATTAAATGTCCCAATTACTTTCCTTTTAAAGTGAAAAATGAAGTGAAAAAATATTACAGAATTATAAAATACAGAAGAGGGACAGCTATTTTTTTCTTCTACTAGATGCAAAAATCTGCATCTTTACGAAAAAAATATGAAAGTGATTATTTTTATGTTTTAGAAATATGTTGTGTAGTGTAATTAAATAAATATAATATTTATAGTCAGTTTTAAATAATATATTATGAGTACAATTTTTTTTTTTTTTTTTTTTTTACTGTGGGACAGCATATGTATGCATATTTTGAAAATGACCCAATATCTATATTGTTTTAAATGCAAACTGTTTAATTTTTCGTAATCGAGCTGCATGCGATAGAGATAGATTTTTAAAAAATCATGCTTCAAAATTATTTCAAACCACAAAAAAAAAAAAAAAAAAAAGAGATATAGTTTTCAAGGAAATTGTATTAGAAAGAACATATTTTTTGAGTTTGTGAAAATTAAAATTGTGTTATGTTCAAAAGTAAAAAAAAAAATAGTAAAAGCGAATTTTATTGGACAGCTGTCGCCCGTGTCAATATGACATCGACTTTAGTCACTGACGTGTTTTATTTAATATAGTTATTTATATATATATTTTTTTAATGAGAGAAATCAAAAGAAAAAAATATTTTTTATGAGTACTTTTCACTCTCAGAATCATATTTAAAAAAAATTCGCTCAAAATAGAAAATCTTGAATAGAATTTAATCAATGTATAACTAAAAATAACTGTACCAAATCTCATAACTTTATCTTTCGTAGATTTAGACATCTCAATTCAAATATAACGAATCATGAAAAAGTACTTGTTGAGATGAATGGATTTAAAAATCTTTTTAAAGTATTTCCACTTTATTTCCAAGCAACAATTTTTTTACTTTTTTGATAAATAAAAAAAATGTACCAAAAATATTTCTATACGTGATATTTTACAGGAATCTATGCGGTATAGCATAACTTTACGGATGCATGTCTTGCATCTAAAATAATTTCTGTGGTCTCTCAAAATATTTAAGTATTCTCAAAATATTTAAAATACTTTGTTTCAAACTCTCTCCGGAATAAAAAGAAAGAAAAACAGCTCTTTCACATCAAGCAAATAATTATTTTAAACTATGTTTGTATTTAAGCTATTCATAAAACAAAAGTCTGTCGTATGAAAAAGAAAACTGATTGTTGATTTAATATTTAAACAGTTTTGAATTCAGTGGGTAGCGGTAGCCCAGAGGGGGGGGGGGGGGGGCATTCCAACCTGGAGCAATGAACACTTTTCTCCGAGAGGGATTTCTGTGGCTCCAGGGTGGACATTATAGAGTTCTTGGGGGAGGGGGATTGCACTTTTTGACCATTGAAAACACAAAATTTAAATCTTCCGGGGGTACACCTCATTGCTGCGGGAGGACATCTCATTGCTCCAAGGGGGGGGGGGGGGGATGTCCGCACGGGCCACCCCTAAATTCAACACTGCTCCCGGAGAAAAGTGTCTGAATTCAACACAGTTTTTAAATCACGACTCCGGGAAAAGTTCCCCCTTTCATCCTACATAGAAATATTTTTGCAAGAATAAATTATGCTTTTAAAAAAGCCTTTCAGAAAAGACATCGATAACGTATTCAAATAAAGTTTTGAAATTGAAGTAAATAGCTGAAGAAATATCGTTACTTACGCCTTTTTAATTCTGAAATCTAATTTCAATACTTTAAGTTTCTTAATCGGGGCATGTGATAGGTATATATTTAAAAGAAAAGTCATGCTTCAAAATTACTTAAAAACCACAAAAAATCCGTAAATTGAGATATAGTTTTCAAATTAATTACATCTGAAAGAACATTGTTTTTTTAATTTTGACGATGTGAAAATTGAAATTGCGCGATGTTTAAAAGTAAAAAAAAAAAAAAATTGCAGTAAAAGCAAAATTGGTCAGGTGTCTTTTCTTTGGGAAGCTTTTTGACTGATATACAATACTCTTTATATACACAGTTCAGTAAATAAAAACAGAAATAAAAACTAAATGCTTATCGACAATATTTAAAAAATATATATACATATATATATTCCCACTAATGGCGATAGCTATTACGCTATTGAAACTAGCGATTAATTTTGTGCTTATAACGTGCCTTTAATAATTATTATATTTTGCTCAAAGACAAACCTTTCTTAAAATTTTCAGATTGTATAGCAAAATAAAATAAAGTAAAAACATTATAGTGCCAGCACAGATGCAATAAAATTCCGTATATAAATTCCGAAACTTGAATCCATGTATACAAATAATGAACATATAAAATCATTCACATGACATTGTAACCTAAATATTCTACCATGTGGTCGAGAAAATACCCTAACCTCTGCCAAGGAAGTTCAAGCACCAAAACATTGTTTATGCACTTAGGTAAACTTTCCGACCTTTATTTCTTTCCTAAACGCTGCACACGAAAAAGGAAAACTAGAACAAGGGGAGGATGCTTCGATAACATCAATACCGTATGTTAGTCAAAATATTTGCTTGGTAATTTGCAAAAGAAATGATGGGGAAAGAACATAAGGCGAATATATTATAAGTAGTTTCTGCATAGGAGAAAAAGGGGTTGACATTTATCATAAGAGCAAGTTTAAATAGGGGGGGAGAAGGAGGATAACACAAGAAGTATGAGATCATGTATAGTTTTCTGTTTATTAATGTATTACAATAGTGCCGAAATTCAAAAGTTATGGGAGGGTGTTTAGTAATCATTTTCAACTAAATTAAATAATTACGATTAGTGCTAATTAATAAAGTATTTATGCGAATAATTAATTGTTCAAATTAATTACTAATGCCATTATCACAAAATTAATATTTTATTTATATTAAGATAGCAAATTTAAGATGTAATATTATGAAATTAATGAGACAACGAGGGGAATTGGGGGGGGGGGGGTCCTCCCTCATATAATAAAATAATAAAGAGTTTTCATAGAAAATGAGCAAAATTGCTTGAAATAATTCATTTAACTCAAAAGTATGATAACTTAAATATGCCGAAAATTCTATCCAACATATTATAATAATAGAATTTGATGTCACAAAATACAGAATAGAAATAATTATTCATTAATATAGATAATAATTTTCTTAAAAAATGCTTTATTGGAGGTTTTATTCAAGTGCCACGGTGAATAAGATAAATAAATAATGCGTCTATATATCTACATCTAATGCTTATTACGAATAATAAACCGAATACATAACACTCTGATTGGGAGATTTTACATGCTGAGAGGTTTTAAATAATGCATCTACATATATTCAACTATTCCTATGGTTACGTCGTCATCTAATGCTTATACTACTTATAATGATAAGCATAGAAAACCTTCCTTATTGTGAGATTATATTTACGTGTCAAAAATATTCAGATTTAGACAAAAAGGTGCCGATATATCTATAATACATTTACGCTTACGACTACACCTCATACTTATACTACTTCTAATAATAATAATAATCTTTTTTAAAAACCTGCCTTTATGTCAGTATTATTTAAGTACCACAGTAATTGGACTTTAAAAAAATGCATCTGCATATCTACATCAACATCTAGTCGTTACATACACAACTCAAATCTCCAAAAGTGATCGCAACTTAAATAATAATAGTATTAATAGTTTTATTTCAACATAAAATTGGAATTTTCTTTTCAAAATTGTTTCTTTCATTATCGGGATTTGTAGAAGTTTTGATCATAAATTTTGTAGTAATTCTTTATGCACAATAGTTCTGTAAATTAAGTTAAGTACGAAACAACTTTTCGAAAATTTTTAGTATTTCAGTTTATTAAATATTTCCTTATTCCGTTAAATTAATCTGATTTGAGATTAAGTTGATTTGAAAAAATTTCGTCAAAAAAAGGGGAACGTGATTTACTTAAAACCCTATTTTCAAGGCCATCAGCGCACAGTAGGAAAAAACGAATGTTCAATTTAACCCTGTGATTAGATTAATGTTTGCAAATAAAGAATAAAGAGATCTACAGATCTCAACTAGATTTTCATCATAAATGAAATAGTGACCTTATTTTATCTCCGGTAACCTCGAATTTGAATTTGTGGTGAATCTGTTCGTAATTGATGTAACCTTCGTCTGTGAACAAAAGAATAAAACCTCCGTTTTTTCCCTCCCCATCTCTAATAATGTAATAATGTTTATAATATAGTTGTAAAGATTACAACACTGGTTTTTGAAACAAATCATTGAGGCTTTTTCAAGTTTTTACTCAAAGGAAAGGTCGTGTGAATTTTTAATGCTGCCATTTATGCATAAGGAAACATGTTCAAATATTTATTTGTGATTGTTTATTGTTTGTATTATTTGGTGCATAGAAAAGTACTTTTTACACTGTGGTTTATTTTGTTTCAAAGTTTTTAGATCTACCGTGGCAACGCGATCAATTCTAGATTACTATTCATGTTATCATAGTAACAATCGAGTCGAAAACCGTCGAATTCGACGAATGAAAATATTTAAAAGAACTGATTGACTGAATTTATAAAAAAAAATAACAAAAATAATTGCAGCAATTAATCAATATTATATTGGATAGCCTGACTCTTAAAACAAATATTATTTTTAACTAAAGTTTAATTTCAACTTTTCAAATTATTAAAAAATTAATCTTTATCATCCTTATACGTAATTGGTAACATGCAATTAAGATAATGAAGTTATTAATTGAGGGTTTGATCTTTGGTATTACGTATTGAGAAATCAACGAAAATTGTACTACTATGACACAATTTTTTTTTTTTTTTTTCAATGAAATCTAAAAGTAACTTTTTCACCGTCGCAAAATGTACAGGCATACTTTTCACACCCATATTCCCTATTTTAAAAATATTTTAATGTGCAATAGATTATTAATAAATATATTCCCAAAGTTGATATCACGTTTGCCAGTTACGATTTTGCATGTAAACATTCGCACTCTTTACTTGTGATTCTAATATGAGTGCCGGCGAAATCCAGAAATGTACTTTTAGACGCATTCGTAGTAAAATATTTAGTTTTATCAAAGAAAATATTCATTTCATTTTTACTATGACATCATTTTCAGCCACTGAAAGCCCTATGACAGGGTTGGCGAATCTATGGCACGCGTGGCAGAGTTGGCATGTAAGCTAATTTTTATGGCACGGGAAAAATTTCAATTTGGTAATTGTTACACAGATAAAATTCATTTTTTATTTCTGTTATAACCAATAAAATTTAGTACCATACGGACAGACTATCTCAAATAATGCAATTATTTTTTGCATGAATTAACAACATCATAATAATTTTCTTTTCCTGTGATGCTATGCAGCGTTTTCGGCATGTATTTTGCTTTTCTATATGAATTTAAAAAGCTGTGAATTTCGTTAGACAGTCACTGCAGTAAAATGGCGAAAGTATTCAATTTAGCTATGTATATTTGTAAAAATAACAAAATATGAACTAGATATAAAGCATTTTCCATTGAACGTACGACAGCAAAAATCTCATCAATACATTCTTTGTACATTAATGCAATTTAGAAAATTATAACCGAGATGTTGCATTAATAATAACTTAAAAATTAATGAAATAAAAACTCGTATTTTTTTTATACTGTATAAATGAATCCTATTTACGAATTAAAAATTCATTCACTTTAGGGTGTTCTCAAATCCAAAAGGGCAACTTTCTGACATAACTTTTCATTTATTTTTGTTCGAAAATGCATGAAACTAGCTGGTGTTGTTGTTCAGAAACTATGTCATCGAGCTGTTTTTTCCGTATTTTTGCAAACGCAATAGATCTTTCAGAAAATAGCCCCAAAGTGGGCGTTTTGAACCGAATTTTCGCGCGAAGGGAGAAAGAACACTCAAGAGCGAGCGAAAAACGGGTTTATCACGTGATCGAAATTGCTTATAACTCAATGGGTAATTGATTTATCAAAAAAGAGAAAAAACAGTTCAATTCCAAATCGCTTCCATGACTAGGCTTTCCAATTTTATAGCTTTCCGTTAAAAAATGAATTTGTAAATGTGTCAAAACGTTTTGCGCTTGTTGAGTAAAGCAGTTAAGAACAGCCTTAATGGCTGATTCCAGTTTACAGAAAAATTGCAATTTGTTTTTTAATATTTTTTACTTATTAATGCATGGAAGCAACTGATTTTATAACTAGGGTTTCGTATAAACATTGTAATTATTTTTGTATATGTTTGGCACGTTACATTGTTGATAGATATTGTTTGCGAATTTCCGGCACGCGCATGTGAAAAGGTTCGCCGACCCTGCCGTATGAGATAAGCGTCTCAATCTCAGTATCAGCAGAATGAAAAAATATTGAAATGTAACAGTTTTATGAGTACAATTAATTTTAAATTGTGACATCATTTTCCGTTCAAATGTTTTTAATAAGTTATTTTTAATTGTAATACGAAAACGACATCCGTAATCATATGGTAATTCCAATTGTTTCCCTCGTTTTCTACTTAACATATATAGACTCGTATGCCCCGGTTTCCCTTCTCTCTTCAAAAATGGAAGCAGCCCGGTTGCCACCAATGTGAAGAAATTTCATAACGGACTTTTAAAATTGAAATATAAGAATTGGATTATTAAAAAAAAAAAAAAAAAAATAGCGAGTGCGAGCACATCTACAAATAAAGTGCTTTCATTTAAAAAAAAAATATATATATATATACTTATCAAAATCGGTTCAGTAGAAATCTCAGAAGGACAAATGACTAAAAAAACAGCCTTGTCTTTTTAATATATAGATAATTTAAGACTTTAAGGTTAAATAACTTAAATTCATATTATAAAAATTATTTTGGAATAACCGGATTTATAAAAGATTTCTGGCATATTGCTGGAATAAAATATTTTCTTAAAGATTATATTTTGAATTACTTAACTTTCCGAATATTTAAAAATGTATATAAAAAAATAACACTCTGAAGTAGTTTTAATTATTTCATATCTACTGTATGTTTACAAATTTCATTTCTATGTTTTTTAATTAAGATTAAGTTTATAGTTACATTTTTTCTTATAGTGAAAAGTTTTCTTTGTAAAAATTGAGAATGCAATGCTTATCTTAATTTTGCATTTTTGTATCTCTTTTTGTAGATATTAAATATTCCTATTTTCACCCCTTTAATTTACTTTATATTTCTTTGTTTCATATTGTTTGTTATTGAAGTATTAAAATTAAAACGTCATTTTTCCATATAATGTTTTGAAATGCAAATAGATAAATAAAATTTTGTCATCGCATACCCTGAAAAAAAAAAAAAAAAGAAAGAAAGAAAGGTGTAGTTTAACAATTTCATCTTGTTCTTTGTTTTATGTATAGCTTTTATCTTTGAAAGAAATCGTTTTCAAATATAATTTTTATTAAAAATTTGTTCTAAAATACTGTTTGTTTAGTTGCGTTATAAAACAAATTTTTTATGTAATATGATGAATGTTACAGAAGAAGCACTTTTTAATTAGTATAGTAATTTAAGTATTGCGCAGCAGCGCAATACTTATTTATTTCCAGTGTCACTTCTCAATGTTAATTTAATATAGAAAAGCCTATGGAGATCATAACTTTTTCAGTTTTTCTTCCCACCTTTTTGTCCCTGATGCCACTCATTTTTAATTCTTTGCTAATTCTAATAATATTATATATTCAAAGTGTAAAAACATTTGCCAGACGTCAGGATCAAAACGGATCATAAAATGCCTTTGCATATAGGTGGATTATAATCTAGAAAGTAACATGCTCTAATTTTTATTTACATTATTCAAATATTTTTCTTAATAATTCCAAATTTCGCTTTTTTCATTTGAGAATCTACGAACATTTTCTAATAAAATTTAACATTTTTCCTTCATTATTGTAAATAATTCAAAAACCGTAATAATAATTTGCCTATTTTTAGTTGAATGATTTTCACGTGAAACATGAAACTGAAGAAACTGAAAGTTTTTTAAGAATTAAAAAGAAGATGAATATGACGTCATAGTGGGAAGAAAAATGACATTTTCAAGCAGATGTTTTAAATTCCGATTGTAATTTTTTGATCAAAGTACAACAACCTGCATTACTGCACTGGTGAAACATTTTGAATTATACATAGGTAAATTGCATCTGCATTGTGATGCGATATCGCACAAATCAAGGCCTGATAATGACACCCTCCATTAATTTTGAAATGTGTTTGTCTAAATGCAGTAGTTATTAAAAAACTTGACATATTAAACAAAAACCTAATTTGCAGAACAAATTAAAAAAACAAAATTTATTTCCTAAATTGTTTAAGCCCGAGAAGGGGCAGATATTAAGATATTTCATTCAATTCGTTCTACATTTAATGTTAAATTTTTGTAACAAATAAGATAAACCAATTGAACATTAAAAAATAAAAATGAAATTCATACAATATAATGCTTTAAACACCTATATACTTAGATTCCGTTCAAATGAAATCGAAATAAATCTTAGACTTTTTCCATTTTTAAGTTGTAAATATTTGTACTGCAGATTTTGCATTATGTTTATGACGATTGTACATAATATGATAAGGTACATGCAAAATACAAAACTTTAAAAAATGTCTAAGATTTATTTCGATTTCATTTGAACGGAATCTAAGTATATAGGTGTATAAAGCATTATATTGTATGAATTTCATTTTTATTTTTTAATGTTCAATTGGTTTAGCTTATTTGTTACAAAAATTTAACATTAAATATAGAACGAACTGAATGAAATATCTTAATATCTGCGCCTTCTCGGGCTTAAACAATTTAGGAAATAAATTTTGTTTTTTGAATTTGTTCTGCAAATTAGGTTTTTGTTTAATATATTTTGATTATTTAAAAATAATAACAAAAGAATGAAACTGGGTGATAATAGCAACATAATTGATGGAGATAAATAAAACATACGTGAAGTAAATTGTCATCCAATTTCATGTTAAAAATTTTTATCTATGTTATTTCAGAAATTCTTTTTTTAATTTTCTTATTTTTTGGTACCATATTATCCATTACTCATACTGATTTTTCTCTATGTTCAGAGTACCGCATTAAAAAAAATTACATACGATTTAATATTTATTGTTCAGACGTAATTATTTTATTTTTTCAGATCCTAAACATTGAGAAAATAAGACAAATTTCTCTTCTTTTTTTTTTTTTTTTTTTTTTTTTTATTATTATTTAATGGACAAAAACTTTAAATTGCGAAACTTGCACTACATTTCATAGATACTGTAAAATAAATTGCTTCTTAGTTTTTCCATGCGTATTAGAAAAATATCAGAACGAATGGTTCAGCTATTATCATTAGACTGCCTGGCAAACCTTACATTATCTTTTTATTTTTATTAAAGATGTATGTTTAGAATTATTAAACATATATATTGATGTTTCTTTCCAGTAATGTAGCTGAAATTTTGGGCAGTTTTCCAATTTTTCTTTTCTTTTCTTTTGTCCTTTTTTTTTCGATAACCATTGTCAATAAAAGAACTGAAGAAAAATTTTCCATATCCCTTTAGATTCAAAATGTTGCATTGAGAAATGTATCTGAAATATACATATGTATATATAAATAACATGCTTCTTCTATTTTCTTCTTTTTAATAGAGCATTCTTTCGATGTAAATGATCTCGTGTATTTATGATTTTTTTATTCATGGATTCGCTTGAATTAAGTTTACTCAATTTTTTTTCTATATTTGAATAACTCAGTTTTTTTTCTTTCCTCCATACCTACTTTATCCTTTTTAAAATTTCTACATCTTTGATCATTCGCGTATGTAATGAGAAACTTTTGTCGTAACAGCTTCGAACTAAATGCAGCCGGCATTTTATTCAAATTACGTTTTAAAACATCAAAAACATATGCACATATTTATCATTAAAATTACAAATAGATGGATTTGGAAGATGCTTTGTCATGTTTGGATGAATTACTTGAAATGGAGAAAATATCTGCGTAACTTTGTTGTTGTTAAAGAACACTGTTTTAATATATGCATCTGAGTATGAAATATGTGTTATAAGGTTGAAACACATTTATTATTTTGTACTATAATTTATGCATTTCGTGAAATTTTTCGAAACATTATTCATGCATGTTTGTGGGTTTTATTAAATTTTGTATATCGATTAAAATTTTCCTCACAAAATATCGGCATTTTATTTATATTATGTCTGTATATTTGATCTCTTTTATTTAACTTGCTTTATGTATGTAAAGACGGGATTTTGTAACGATTTTTCACTCATTGATACCCTAGAATTATAAAAATTTGTACACAGATGTTTTTTCCAATGGCAAAATAACATTTCAACATTTTAAAAACTTAATTATAAATTAATGTTAATGAATTTTCCTGTTGGCCAGCTGTAGGTGATAAATCGCCAGCCTACGGTTACAGCTGGTTACGAGTTGCAAAAACAATGGAGTTACTTATGCACCAAACCACGCTCACCTAAAATGTGCCAACGGTCTGTAAATTGTGGCAACGAAATATTTTAAACTAAAAACTAAAGCATTTTTTGTCATTTAGTTTAATATTAATTAAATTATGATTTTACGCTGAGAAAAAATTTCGGAATGCTGAATATATAGTTTAAGATATGCTTTCCTTTTCTTTCCCGTTGCCATATCTTTAAAAAGAACATAACAAAATCTTAAAAACATCATGTAAGAAGGCCTTGTTTATATAGTGCTTTTTACCAAGCATAAATCAAAGCGGTGAATTTTTAATAATCAGGACCCACGCCAAATTAACCTATTGTAACGTTGTTGTTTTGCTTTTTTTTTTTTTAATCATGAAATTAGACGTGTTTTTTAAGATAATTATTGAATATAAAAAGTGTTTTTTTAGAAAAACTATTCGTACTTTTATTTTGCTATTATTTTAATGTACATTATATGTAAGCACAGTAGAAAGAAAATACAATGTATAACTAACTGCATATCCTTCCGCTTTTTTAGTTAATCTTTTTACGATATATTATCTTAAAAGAAACCATATGGGAATACTGATATTTATTGACTTTTTATTTATTTATTTATTTTACACATTTTTTTTTTTTTTTTTTTTTTTTTCCAATACCAATTGTTACAACTTTCAGAATCTACATACCATTGTAGTTTGGAACGTTTATTTAAAATTTGTAGTAGTGATGCAACGAATAGTGGTTTGGCCAAATAACCGACCAATTATTCGGCCTATGCGGGGCTGAATAATGAACTCATTTTTGTCTAAAAACAAAATATAGTATGCACTATATGCACAATTCTTGTTTATTTCACAATTAAAATGTATTTCCTTTAAGAAAAATATTTATATGCAATTTTTTTATTTTTTAAAACATTATTTTATTCTGAAAATATATTTGGCTATGTTCGTCCTAAAAATTGCCTCAATATAATTCGGCGAAAAAAAAAAAAAAAAAAAGTTCCTCAACAGGTAGGTACTGTCTAATTGCATTTTAGTAGATACTTTTATGTATGTTCTTGTTACATTTCAAAATAATGACAAAATTTTAAATGTACTAGAAGAAATATATTTCAACTTTCAGATGAAAAAAAAAACAAAAATCTTTGCATTTTAAGAAAAACCACTGATAGAAAGGAATGTCCTCTAAAATGGTGGAAAGAAACCAGTGTAAAGTTTATAAAGCTCACAATTAAAAAAAAAACAAAAAAAAAACATGTATTGTTTTGCTATGTCAGCAGACTTAGCAGCACTTTTAAGAAGTGTATAGTGAATTTCAGATTCAGAGAAAGGAAATATCTGTAATGAAATGCAAATTAGAAATAAATTTCCAAATATTCACTATGTTGTATCTTAGGTATACTGTACTGTTACAATTTAATAGATATTATGTATGTTGTTGCTGCTACATTTAGAAATAATGACAAAATTTTAAAAGTACTTAACATAAATTTCAAGTTTCAGATGAAAGAAAATCTAAATTAAATAGTAATGTAAAGCATACATACATACTAATTAAGATAATTTAGTATTTACATTTCTTTCATTATTTAATAAGAAATAGTAAGAGACTTAAAAAAATCACTTAAATTTTGTTTCATTTTTAAGTGCATTTTACTCAAAAAAAAAAAAAAAAAAAAAAAAAAAAAAAAAAAAAACCCTAAGTATTGCAGTATATACGACTTAAATATTTATTTTATGCATACATCTATATCTAACCTATTGTATATATTTATGTTCTTTATAGGACTAATTAAAACTATTGAAAGAAATATTTTTTTTTTATATAATAAGGGATAAATATTAAACTCCCCATTATGCTTTAAAAAGGTTAGAATTTGCTTAGTGTGTCTCTCTTAGGACAATTTTGAATAGGTTAATTTGAAATTTAACAGATTACGCTAGCTTATTACAGATACTTTTTGTTCTTATTGATACAGCGTAAAAGTTTTAACATGATTCCTAAATCACCCTCTTATATAAAAATGGGTGGATAAAACCCATTCAGGGTATGAAAGTTAAGGAGAAAAAAATGTTAGTTAATTTCAAGTAAAATTTTCATTATACATGATGAATATAAACTGTCAAATTAAAAAGTTTTACTGTGAAAATATAAAAACATTTCTTACAAAATTATTCGGCCAAGGCCGAATAATGAACTTCATACTCAGCCGATGCCGAATATTCGGCAGATAGGCCGAATGGGCCGAATATTTGGCTTCTGCCGAATAATCGTTGCATCTCTAATTTGTAGCTTTCGTGATTTTTCTTTCCTTGAAAAACTTCAAGTGATGACGTTTTGATTATTATCAAGTAAATTTTTATCTCAAGGCTACTTTCTAGTGCAAGAAAGCCTCCTATAACAGTATCCAACTCGGAGAAATTAGCCGACTCCCACGCATTCACGTGCCTTCCCTCTTTACCACATCATCCTGTCTTTCATCGGTCTACTAGAGAGGGATTGAAGACTTCCTCTGGTCTTGCAATCATCTGCTGTAAAACACATCAGTGTCCCATGACTGACTTTTCGCTGCGTTGACACTTGTAGACTTATTTGGACAGACTCAGAAAGATTTCCAAACTAAGCTAAAATTGCTAAAAGTGATAAAAAGTACACATAACCCTTTATCTACTGACGGTAGTTATAAGTAGTATTAAAATAACTTGTTATAAAAATCATTTAATACATCGATTAGTTGTAATACAGTTTAGAATGAATTAGAGATGCATTACTTTGTCTTGTTCCAAAAGCATTATGGGTTACACAAAACAAAAATATTTTTAAAAGGGTGATTTCTTTTGCCTTTGCACCTTTTCAGCTTCCTTGACATTGGGAGCGGGGGGAGGGGGGGATAGAGGTCTGCACGGGCTGACATTTCCAAGCCCGGGCCCGGCCCGACTCATAGAAAAAAACTTCGGCCCGGCCCGGCCAGATTTAAAAAAAAATTAAAGTTCGGCCCAGCCCGAGTGAATTTCTACAAAACTTTGATTTTTACGTCGAATTGGTTAAAAATTTGTCTCGTACGAGGAGTTCTGACCAAAAATATTTATCTTAACTTTTTTTTTTTTTTCATGTTTATAAACTTTATTTTTATAGAAGTGCTGCAGGTTGCGATATTTATTTGTTTAGTGAATCTCTATTTCATGTATGTAAATGTTTCAGTTATCATTAATATTGTTAATCCATATTCCATGTATATGGATGTGTTAAAAATCTGAAAAATGCTACACAGTAAAATCTTCTAAGACGGAATTGCTTAGGAAAGAAAAAAATGCGTTATAGACAAGTTCCCTTCTTAGCAAGTGTAAATGTATTATATATTATTTTCTTACTTATTAGTATATTAATTTTGCATGGATCAACCCGTTTTTCAGTTTAAAACAGGGTTCCGTCATAGGCAGGTTCCTTTTCACACATTTTACTATATTTTAATTTAGCTATATTTTAATATGCGTAGAAATCTACTATTCCTTAAAAATAATATTTTTTAATGTTTAAGTGTAGAATAATGGCGATTGAAAAATGTATGCATTTTTGCAAAAATTTTTGGGCTAGGCCTAATTTAACTGACCTTTAAATGGACCAGGCCACGCTGAGACAATGATTTTCATACGGTCTGGCTCAAAACTAGGACTGAAAATTTTGGGCCGTGAAGACTAGGAATGAAACCAGGCCCGGCTCTGTACAGAAAAATTAAGTTAGGCCCGGCCCAGCCCGAGCCTTCAGAAAAAAGTATGGCCCAGGCCCGGCCTGAACAGAGTGGAGAGCAGGCCCGGCCCGAGTGCCGTGAATGAAAATCGGCTCAGCCCGTGCAGATCTCTAGGTGGAGTTCAATTCGGAAATATTTCTATATCTCTATTGTAAGAACGTTATATTTGTACATTCCCTAGTTCTACAAAATACTAAGAAAAGTATTTAAAAAAAATTGAGTGGGGTTACGAATATTGCACAAAATCCCTATAAATTCAAATTTAATTAATCCTCCTAAAACCTCCATTCCTTCCAAATACCTTCTAAAATGTATTAAATGATTATGTAAATCTTCTAATGTAGTTTCAAAAATTCATGAAAAATGCTTTAGAAGATAAAATTTTCCTGAATTCATAATTCAGTACATAAAGGGTTAAAAGGCATAAGTGCCTTTATTCTGATCGACACATGTTTCATCGCTCAAACGGCAACATTTTCAAGATTTTTATTGATACAAATATTTTCGCATTTTTTAAAAAATAATAATAAATTGGTAAATAAAATTACGAGACCTCATGTATAATGAAAAACAAATGCGAACAATAAAATAAAAATCTACATATGTGAGAGTGAATTAACTTCTTCTATTATTTCTAATCCTGCAGAACATCTCTTTCCAAATTTTAGATAATTCAGGGGAGGCTGAATGTACCGGCTGAATTCTGGATGGGTGAATTTAAATTAATTTTATTAAAAATTTTGTTTAATTAATTTGGGGAGGTTGAATTTTTTAGCCATCCTTAAATTGTCTAAAATTTAGAAGGATTTGAAACAAAAGTAGAAGTTAATTCACGCTCATAAATATCGATTTTTATTTTATTTTGCGTTTGCATTTGTTTTCCATTATACATGATGTCTCGTGATTTTATTTACCGATTAATTATTTAGAAAATTTTGCGATAATATTTGTATCAACAAGATCTTGAAAATGTCGCCGTTTGAACGATGAAACGTATGTCGATCTGAATAAAGGTATTTATATGCCTTTTTAAGTGTTTTACACTTTTAGGAATTTTTGCTGAGTTTGGATGATGTATAAGTTATTTTCATACATGCATTTAGAAAGACCTATTGAACCCTAAACTCTTATCCACTGACGCAGCCGGATCTTTACCAGTGAGTAGGACTCAACAAATGCAGAGTTGCCAGGTCGCCACCAAGTAATATAAAAAAAAAATAGTTAAAGTTAAAAACGCATACCGCAACTGAAAGCGCACTTCTAGCAGTTATTGTTCGTAAGCTTCAATAGTTCAATAATTGCTCATTTTCTTCTATAGCCAAATTCTTTTGTGTGCCCCTGGAAATGAACGATAAGTTCTATGCACACCCTATTCCAGGGTTGGCGAACCTATGGCACGCGTGCCAAAATTGGCACGTAAAACAATTTCTCTGGCACGTGAAAAAATAAATTTTATAATCATTATACAAAATAACATTCTTTTTTTCCCTATTATAATCCATAAAATTTTGTTCCACACGGGCAAACTATCACAAAAAATGCAACTATTTTTGCATGATTAACGCATCAAAAGAATTTTCCTTTCCTGTGATGTTATCAGGGCTGCGGAGTCGGTGGAAAAATGGACGACTCCGATTCCGGGAATTTTAACAGATCCGACTCCGAAGGCCTGCACTGTTAAAAATATCGTGAAAAATTACCTCTGTTTATAAAGGCTATCTATTTTCTGACCAATGAGAACGCTACACTACCGCTGTCACCGCCGCCGCCGGTTTTGAATTTTTTGTGACCGAATGTCTTTCTTCGTTAATATTAAGAAAAATAATGCATACAAAAATATGAAAATAGGTAGTATTATACAGAAATGTTTGATAAACACGCTGATGCAGACAGTTTTCAAATCGAAGAATTATTTTAAGAGATATTTAATGCTAAAGTTGGACAAAATCGTTCCACTAAAAAAGTTTTACCATTTTTAGATCATTTTATACGTTTGAAGTTCCCGGTGTGCAGATTGTATTTCTTTTTTTAATTTGGCTAATTTTTTGAGGTTTTATTTCTATTTGAAATTCAAATTTTCAGCCTTTCTAGAGATATTTTTTACAGATTTTAGAAAGTGATATTAATTTAAACAGTTGCCAACTGTATAAACAGCGGAAACAATAATGTTTGCTTCAAAAAAAAAAAAAAAAATGTTTATACGTGTAATAAATTAAAAATTTATTTACACGTGACTATTATAAACAGAAAAAAACATTTGGAATTAGAATTAAATAATTATGTACAAAAAGCAGGAACTTATTAAAAATTACGTCATAAAAACAATAATTACACGTGAATTTTAAGAGAGAAAGGAATTTGTAAAATAATAAATTTATTAACATGCGTTAGAAGTCTTAAATAGGAGGAATTACGTCATCTTTACGTCACATTACAGTTATTACATAAAATGAACACAAAATAATATTGCAAAACGGTTTAAATTTAGAAATTTCGCTAGACATTTATTTGATATTTTGAGAGGATACTTTTCAACTATTTTTGTTAGGAAAGCGCAAATAATATTTCATTTCTAACACAAGTATTTTCACGTGAATATTAAAAAGAGAAAGAATAGTTTGGTCAAAATTACTTCAGATTAAAAACGATTAATTTAAAATGTCTTATTTAAAAGAACTTTCTTTTCGCTTTGTTAAAAAATACCGGGAGACAAAGATTCTGTTTACATAATTCCGTTTATAATTAGCTTATTTTGAAATGTTTATCTTATTTTACTTAATCAAAGACGAAAACAGCGATTGACATATGTATTTTTGGTACTACTTAGTTATCCCGTCGACCAAAAATCTATCATTCGCCAAACTATAAGATTAAATGCCAATAATGGTTGATCGTAAATGTTACATTAACTTGACTTTAAGCAAGTTCCACGTGTCTACGTCATCAAGTTATTTTTATTTCGATGTTTTATTTGTATTTTTATTAATGTTGCTCTAATTTATTTGTTCTTTCGTTATTTAAAATAAAAATGATGTCAATTTGTATAATTTGGCGAGTGTTTTGGCGATTTATATAATTTGGCGAAATTGGTCGACGGGTTAATCAAGTAGTACCGCAGCGGATTTGGCCTTACAATTCCCCAGTCAAAGTGAAATTAATAGAAATCCGTTTATAGGGAGATCCCCATTGTTTTTTAAATTATAATTCAATCTTCCGAAATCTTTTTAAAGTCGATCAAATTAGCGTACTTTTAGAGTCTGCGGTGTCTGAACGGGGGTTGACGAGCGTAGCTCGTAGGGGGCAGAGCCCCCTAGTAATAAAGTAAAAAAAAAAAAAAAAACTAAAATATTTTTTTAATTTTTATTTTCTTGTTACAGTTTGTACTACATAAATAAATAATATTTACGAATAAAAATTTCATTAGTTTAATAACTTATACCAAAATACAGAGAAATCGCATTTTAATTTTTAATATTGTTTAATTATTAATGAGTGAAAACAACTGATTTTTAACTAGTGTTTTGTACAAATATCGCACACTGCAAAATTATTAGTTTGGCACGTTACTTTGTTGATAGATATTGTTTGTGAAATTTTGGCACGCGCGCGAAAAAAGGTTCGCCGACCCTGCCCTATTCTATAGTAAGAACCTTGTAGTACATCTCAGTGATGTATATCAATTTCGATATGTTTAAAATACCGTTATATCATTAAAATACACGGTAAAATATTTTCCCCCATAGTCCGTAATGTAACGGAATTCTTTTGAGCGGCCCTGTAAATGAACCGATAATGCTACGCATTTCATTTTCAATACCGAATATGTCATAGTAAACTCCAATAACATACATCAATTTCATGACAATCTGACTATATTTACACGAGTTTAGAGCACGGAGAGACAGGCGGACGGACAAACCAAAATCATAAACACTTTTCAATTGTGAAACATTTCAAAAAAGTATTTGTAAAATTCTTATGTAACGTGAAGTGCCCTTGAGCTGATATTTTAAGGATACTGGTCAGTATTTTGTCTAAGTAATTTCTTTTAAAATAAATTCCTTGGAAAAGAAAAGAAAAATATTAGTAAAAAACAATTATTTTTATTATGATATAGTATATTTATTCAAACTTTTTAATTTGTATTTCTTTAGAGCTACATAATTTTAAAATATTTTGCTGAGTAGCTTAATGTGTATTAACTTTATAAATTAGTTTATGAAGCTGGAGGAGTTAAGGCAATATTCAAGATATACTACTATTTTTGTAATCAATTCATAATAAAATGTTATGCTTTTAAATACTCATAATTAAATTTAAAAAAAAAAAAAAAACGGCGGAAAAACTAACAACGGTGTGAAAGTGGGGTGGATGGTAATTATTTTTACTTGTGACTACAACTTTTTGCCTGTTACCAGATTTTTTTTTTTCTTTTTTAACCATTTCGAAAAATGGTTATTGTCCTCGGTCAAGGGAGAAAATCAAAAACATATCTGAAGCGTTTTATTGGTTGAATCCGCATCTTATTCGTTTTCTGATTGGTCTATACAGTAATCTGTATTTTTCCCTTAGTTTCAACAGAGATGGATACTTCTGTTGACACTATGACAAAAAAGTAATAAAAACTACAAAAAAAATTAATAACTCGGAAACAAACTGAGATACAGCTTTCAAACAAATTGCATCTAAAAGTACATTTTTTTCTGTATGCGATGGTGCAAAAAGTAATATTGTGGGATGTTTAGAAGTTTAAGAATGAAATTTCATTTAAAATGGGTCCAGGAATATTAATGTTTAATCCATGGCGTACGTAATGAATGACCAGCTCCGTAGAAGTTTAAAAATTTACAGTACCGAAAAATGTAATCCATGGCGTGCGTAATGTATGATCAACTCCGTGCGATTTTTTATGTCTTAAATTTTAGTCTTTGAAAAAATCATTTTCCAAATGGTCGTTGTAATTTGTTAAATTGCATTTTTTTTTCTTTTTGTAGAGCCATGCCTGCATGAGATATTGAATCATTATTACTCATAAAATAAACTCTTTCTAAGTCTTCAAAGTTTATAAAGTAGTCTTTTGTAAATTCGTGACAAGTAAAAATTGCTTAACCCAAAACTGGGGAAGTGAAAATGTAAAACATAATAGGAGACCCCACTGTCCAGAGAGCGCATTTATTTATATATCCAATAAAGCTATGAAATTGTAAATTTGGATATGTTGTACGTTTAACTTACGACAGGTGGTGGTGGTGGTGGGGGGGGGGGGGGTATTCAGTTTTTAGAGAATTTTTCGAGCGAGACATTTTTAAAACAGGGTGTTTACTATTTTTTGCATCCCCCCCCCCCCAAAAAAAAAAAAAAAAAAAAAAAAATCTCAGTAGGCTTATTCAGCGGTGGTCTTAGAGACTGCAACTCCTCAACTTCGGAAGAAAAATGTGCTAAATGTCTCATTAAATATCTAAATAATTTTAGCGATTTCTACACGCACGCGCGCCGAACATGTATTTCTAAAATCTCCACTCCTATCACTGAGGATGAAGCTTAGTTCACAATAGCGATTCTTAGAAAAATTTCAAGGAGGATACAATTCCTTTTTAATGATACCAGACACGTACCGGGGAAAAACATCTCAACTCCATTCAATCAAAATTCTCTTCTACCAGCCACTATCTTCGGAAACCATTGTTCAAACAAAATATTGATCAGAAGAAGACATAGCTATAAACACAAGCGACATAGAAAAATATTAAAGCGTGAATAGCCTCCCTTTTTTTTTTTACCCCCCACCAACTAAAAAAGACAGAAACATCCGCTGCACGCAAGCCTACAAATAGTGAAATTTCTGTCGTCAATACATCTCATAAAGTCATAGATAGATATCAAATAACATCTCAAGGTTGCATCCCGTTAGGAATTTCCGTCATTTGTTTTTCTTATTAATTTTTAATTTACATCCGTTATTTAATAACGTTCTACAAGTGACTTTCATTCGAGCTTAGAAGAATTAGAGATAATTATCAACGCACGCAAGTGTCACCACGCACGATAGAAAAAGGGCCTGTGCGGGAAGTTTTAGATTGTTGTTGTTTAAGTGTCTTAAATGAAGCAGAATTAGTAATTTGGGGGAGGGAGGGGATTGTTTCATATAAAGAAACCTGTCAGACGCGATAATGGTTGTTCTCTCTGTCTTTCGATTGTTTAAAATATCTTTACGCAGTCCGACCGCAAATATTGCAAACGTTGAACACCTGAATTTCTCGTTTCATCAATTTCTTCGTTCTCTTTAATAATATTTACATTGTGTTTTCGAATAACGATTGAGTTAATTACCAGAAAAATAGTGTAATATAACGTGTAGTAATGCTATACGTTTTTAAACTTAATGATATTTTATAGTAATTACAAAGTGTCGAAAATAACTTCCTTGCATAATGCTTGCCTTTGTGAATAATGAATCTATGCATTGGCCGGTATAAAGGTTGCCCTTGATAAAAATTTCGCAACAAGTTTCTCGTCAAGTTTTAATAATCTATACGATGCTATTTCTAAATTCTATGTGAGGCATGGTTTGTCTTTGTTTACTTCTCTATATGCATTAATTAGTCATAGTGATTAAATTAATATTTGGTTGGATTTTGAGTTGTGGCTTGCGCGAACGAATAAGTTAACGAACTAGGCAAAACCATATATCGGTATCTAGGATGGTGACGCTCAAAATACGAGTATAGGCGTGAGGTATGGAGTTGTCTTTTTAATTCGGCCTCTTGCACCTCCGGGCACATAATTATATCCCATGATCTATCGGAGCCTTACAGATAAAATTGTGCTAATTGTGGAATTTCAGAACATAGGAGTGGAATCTAGGTTAATCCGATATAGGGTTCCGAAATTTTTATCAAGGGCAACCTTTATACCGGCCAATGCATAGATTCATTATTCACAAAGGCAAGCATTATATCAGTGTGAAGCGGTTTATATTGGTGAATCTAGCAGGACACTTGAAATACGGCTTAAAGAGCAGAAACAGGCATTTAGATGTAGAAATTTGAATTCAAAGATCGTTCAGCATACTATTGCAACCGACCATTTTCCAGATTTTAATAAAGCTTTTGTGATCCGATCCGGCTGCAACAATTACGCAGGGAGAATGTTTTTAGAGGCCTGGCATACTAAAACCAAGGATTTAGCGATTAACGAAGCTGCATCTGTGCCGGCCGAGTATTCTATTTTATTTTAACTGTAACCTGAAATTGACGACTTTCTGCTGTGTTTTTCTTGTAACTGTTGATAGTATTGACTTAACGTTTATAACTGGCTGAGGAGGGATCGTGATGATCCGAAACGTCCCAATTTTAATATGTCTTTAGTGTTTTTATGTACTAATTTTAATTGTTTTATGTATTGTCTGTGATTTTAATGTAAATATTTTAAGATTTATATATAGATATATGTATATATAAATCTGGCACTTGTTACCCTCAGAGTGTAAAGGTCAAAATTAGCACTAGCCACCGGCCACAGGGCCGGTAAATGAAAAAAAGTGGCTAGTGAAAAATTGTCTATCAACGGCCACTTTTTTACAAGGAGATAATAAAATATTCTTGCATTTCATCAAGGATTTTATTTTTTTGGTTATTTTATTTTTTTGGTTCCAATATATTTATATTAACATATTTATTTGGGCTACTCAGTTTTAGATTAATACTTATAGAAATTTTACTGTTTAGCATTTTGAAATAAAAAAGTGGCCGCTAGTTTAAAAAAAGTGACCACTTAAAAAATTAGTCCTACCGGCCAGTGGCCGCTAATGAAATTTCCCAATTTTGACCTATATCAGAGTGGCAAAACCGTATCTCGGGGTTTTTTAAAACGTTACCCATCTTTTGCACACACATCCATTTTCCGACTCAATTCATGACTTTTGCGTATATTTAAAAAACTATATTTTTAGAGACTAGTTTATTCTAAACAAAAAATTATAAAATGAGGAATTGTCTAGCTCATCTGAACTATTTCAGTATGGTGGTGTAAAAAAGGAACTATACAGTATGAACTAGATCCACTAAAATAATTGCATTGACCATGCCTATTTTGATTGACATAAATAAGAGCAACATTAACAATGTGAAAAACTGTCTCTCTCCTTAATTTTGTTAAATATTCATCATTGTATGTTTCACAAAATACGTTGGCATTAATACATACACCAGCTTATTTCAGAGAACAGTAAAACATTCTTTACACGATATTAGTTTACTTTTAGAAATTCTTGTACATCGTAGGTTTGTTAAATTGCCGAGAGAAGAAACCTGATACTGCAGAATCAATATTTTTTATCTCCTTACTGTAAAAACGCACGTTTTCTATGTCGATTCTTTCGTAATTGAATTATTTCTATATATGTTCATTTTGCCACAACGGAAATATAAATAAGCTATTTTATTTCTCATGTCATGCATTAAAAATAAGATATTTCCTAATTCATTTCAGCCGCAGATATGCGATATTAAGTTTATTGTATTGTTCTAATTGTGGAATCAAATGTTACGAATGGATTAGCTGCTAAATGGTGCAAATGAATAAATTCAGGGCTTTTCATTTTTATTTGTTGTAGATTTTCTTATTATTGTTCCTCCGATATAGTATTTTCTTTCCCTCATTTGTTTATGAGCAATAAATAATTTTAAAAAAGGTTAGTGTCAAGCTTAATTAAATATAACATGTCTTTTTTTTTTTTTTTTTTTTTTTTTTGCTAACACTGATTGACTGACGTCGTAAAAAAGGAAGAAAATAACGATTTATTCTGTTATGATTGGTCGCTGTTTTTCTCTATTTTATTTTCTGCAAATGCAATCTCTTTTATTGAGTAGAGTTATCCATTATTTGTTCCATTCCTGCTGTTTTTATTTATAATAGATGGTTTCAAACTAATGTTGGAGATGTAACTTTCTAAATTAAATTAATGGCTTGCATCTATTTCTTTGACGTGTAAAGATTTTTTTCCCTTAACTTGTCGTAATATGTTTTTAGTTTTATTTACGCCGAATAAAATGTGTGTGATAAACATTTCTCGTTCCACTTGATTGCTGTTTTTGAATCTCTAAAGAAGAAACATTATACTTCATTTTCTGTGTCAGAAAAATAGTAATTTTTTTTTTGTGTTACTTTGTAAATTCACGTAAAAATAATTTTATTCAATAATGCAAAAGCCCATTAACTCTAATTTTGAGGCAAAATGTTTGTTTTTAGTCATTCATATAGAATTGTTTTTAATTTACGCGATCGCTTAGAATTGCATGGATCATTAATTAACTACTTAAACTTTTAAACATGTTTGTTGTTGTTACTTGTGTTTATGTGATTTTTTCCAAAAACAAAGCATCATACATTTTTTTTAATTTTTGGTCTGTAGTTATTACTCATTGTCGTATGTTTGAAAAATATAGTTGGATTCCATAATCTCTTCCGTTATAAATGTGATTGCTCTTGCCGTACTTTTTATTTTGTTATTAATCTTTCACTGAAGCTTTTCCTTGACGGCTATACTTTAATGTTAATGAATCATTCTGTCTGACCCACCACTGATCCCTTAAAAATGCGTTTATATTGTTTATTTCGTCTTTTTCATCTTAGTGTCGTGATTTTTTTTTTTTTTTTTAAATATTTACGGCCACATTGAGGTTCTGGTGATACCTATGTTGAAATGTAGCCCCAACGAGGATAAAAAAAAATACCTTTGATATGTTGACTGCTTCATTAAGTCGATCCAATATTTTAATTTAAAAAAAAAAATGGTCTCAAAAATGTACTGAACCCCCTCTCCTTTACTTATAGAAAATCCATACAAAACTTAAGCCTTCTTGCTCTTCTTTTTTCTTTCTTTTCTTTTTATTTTGAAAAAAATGCAAGGGCCCAAAAAGTTTTTCGCATCCGGTGCCCTTTAACTCTTTCCGGCACAGTGTGCCCGGGTCGGGTTACCTAATTTTAATTTCAAACTTACGAACGACACCAAGAATATTTTAGTAAAATTTTGCTTTTACAATGAACATTTAAAGTAACATGTTTTTAATTTCTAAAAAAGTCGTTTTAAAATTCTTGTGTCAGTCAATCATCTCATCATTTTACAACAAAAATTGCCTGTGCCGGAAAGGGTTAACGAAAAGACCACTTCTACTTTCACATTCGCCAAAACCTCTCATAAGATCTCCCTCCTTAACCCTTAAATGCCTGATTTTTCAAAAATCATTGTAATAATGTTTTTCGGCTTTCATTTTTTAAATAAATCATGGGAAAAATACTTTAAAAAATCATATTTTGTTTTAAGTATTGTTTACGGCTAAAAAACAGTTTGTTACTAATCGGAAATACTGGTCTTTAATTGAAAAAATAATTTTCCTTGATAAAATTTTATAATATTAAACACACAATAATTTTAGGAACTATAATAAGAAATAACTTTTACTTGCTCTCTGCAGAACAAAATAGGGTATTTCGCAAGCTTCCGAACAAAACAAAAAGAACAAGTAGCAACAATTGAAAAAATAAATCTATCTTTATTCTTAAACAGAACAAGTGTTGCCATCTACATGTTGAAAATCGATTTAATAATATTTTCAGAATGTATTTTATTGGCAACATTAGGTATTATAGCTTCAATATTATTCTAATAGTATTTTAGAACCTAAATTGGGTATGTCGCCGAAAAGCAACACCCGGCATTTAAGGGTTAACCCCTCCCCCCCCCCCCTTCTCTTCCTCGAAGCAAGATTCTGATTATTCTACTGACCCTAATCAAATCTAACACGCAATTCAAGATTTTAAAACAAAATTTAAACCTAGTATAAATGTAGCTGAAGAGGATGATAAAAATGTTTCTGAAGGATCACATTAGTACTCCTTTCTGGATCTGAGCGGACTTTGCTTGCATTTAAAATTCCCAACTTAGTAACTTCTATGTTTTTTTTATTTTCTTAGAACAAGAACTATTTCGTATTGAACTATTGTGATTTCCCTTGAAAAATAAGATCAAATTTATGGCGAGTCTTATTCGTGTTCGATTTTTAAATCTTCTGCCATTTCGTAGAAATCCACCATTTACCTAGTCAAAGAGCCAGCGAAAGGCTGCTAAATCTCTTCCAAATTACGTTTGATGGTTTTGGCAACACCTTTCTAATCGGAAAAGCCATCAACCTTCCTCCTAACGCCTTTGTAACGCATTTCCTTTATTATCAGCATCAGTTTTTCTTTGCTGCATCGAGAGGAATTGTTTAGAAACTTTCAAAACTTGACGTAGATGGATTGAAGAGAAGAAAATCATGTAACTGCCTGGGGATTTTCTCTCTTGAGCCTCATATGCAGTATGTTTTTGAAGAAATTTGTAAAACTAAAGTTGAGGATAGTATTTCGTGAAAAGCAGTTCAGTATGCAATATATATATGTTTTATATTTGCTGAAGAGTTTTATAGTTCTTTGACGTATATATTTAATATGTTGCATGTTACTCGATTTGCAGAAGTATTGAAAATATTTTGGTGGTATTCGTACTACAAAATTCTTTTGAGTGGATTTATAAGTTGAATTGATTAATGGTTTTTCAGAATAATACAAAAGAAAACAAGGAAGGAAAGAAATCCTTTCCTCAGAACTACATCTTAAACTTTATTATTTTTGAAAAAAAAACGTTCTCCTTTTTCGACTATTTGGTTTACTTGACATCCACAATATTAAAAAAAAAAAAAAAAAAAAAAAAAGAAAAGAAAAGAAAAAATAGAAAGAGAGAGAGAGGTAAAGATAAATAATAAGAAGTCATATGCCGAAAATTTAAACTCTCAATTTGTTGTATCAAAGTAATTTATTTCTGGAGGGGAAAAAGGGTATATTATGATTAACGTGGGAAAAAAAAGGGTGATTGTGGCCTGTGAAATTTACATTAGGGATCAAAGGAGACTCTTTACAAAAACAGATTTAAAATCGCTTCTTTAAATTTATGGAACATTTTCCACCCCACAATTTCAAAAAAACAAATTTTTAGATTTCCCACTTTCCCAGTCAAACAGCCCGCGTTAACATACGGAAAAAATTTACTCATGATTATTAATTACCTAATGCAGTTATAAAAATTTCGTTTTCACCATCAGAAAGTGAACGTCCGATACTGACGTAATGTGTTTTCGAAAATTATTTTGTTAAAATTTTAATTATTTCATTTTAAGGCTATAAATTGTGCTCAACAAAACATTTTATTAAAGTTAACTGTTTTTTGTGAATTGTTGAATGAGAAAATTTTTAAAACAACCTTACGAAGTAATTTTAAATTGCAGTTACTGAAGTAATTTTATGACAGGCAGAAATTGAACTATTTTCGAGGAGTTAGTCGATCTAACGATAAATGAAATGAATAAAATCAAAACTTTATAGCTTCTTGTCGCGTGACTTGATATCGCCTTTTTAATCCTCTTCAATTTATCAAGGACTTGTAACTGAGCTTTTCACCGTGTAGAAAGCTAGCACTTCAAATTTTCCGACCCATCTGCTCCAAAGAGTGATAGCGTGCAGTCTAGCATATGCCATCTCTCGCTGGAGAACGTGGCAGATGGTCGACCCCGATGCTTGTCAGTTTTTGATAGTTGCTTCTTTAGAATTGAAAAGAACTACTTGGCGGTCAAAATTAAGGCGTCTAGGTGGAGCTCGATGTCATGTCTTTATGTGTCGTATTGGTGGGTGATTAATTTTTAGTTTCTTTAATTATGACAAGACATTGAAATGACGTATCTAAGAACTAATGATGATATTCAGTTTTTAATCGAATTGAAATAACTACCTCCCCCCGCATTTTCACAAAGAGCCATTAGTATTTCCAAAACGCTTGCTGCTGTTAAAATTGCAAACTGTATATGTGCATAAGAAAAGTAACCACCTAATTGCAGTTTGAATGTAATTATATTTGCTACAAATATTTTTTTTCCCTCTTTCTTTATACGTTCGATTGTATTCGAGTGGCTGTGTAAGATATTTTAGATTTTCTTGCACGTAAGCGACATTTTCGAATAATGGATTAATTCAGTGGTGAGTGTTGAATTCAAGGTGTAGCCTAGGTGGAGAATTCGTCCCCGGAGAATCGAAATGCGCACCTAAGGTGCCTCTATATGAGAATATCGATATACAAGATATAAAATTTGATTGGTTGATACGATTTTGGACAAAAGCAAATTGCCAAGCTAATGCTTGTTAAATTTTCTTACTCGACTAATCGAATTCGTACTGATGAATGTCACCAAGATCTGGCATCTAGGTTTTACCTTAGTTTGAACGAAAACGTCTGTATGTGTCGTGTGCGTATTCGCCACAACTGCATACATAGTTTATATATCCCGGTGTCCCAAAAGTGGCTGATGTATTTTAAAATTCAATAACTTGCAAACGGTGGCAGATATTAAAAAAAATTCTTGCAGGAGGGTTATGTATGATGTCAAGAAATTTTTTTATGTGATTCTTGATTTTAGTTCGAATTTCAAGCAATAGATGGCGCTGAGAGCAATAGGCGCTCAGTCTAGACCCGATTTTTGGTACTTCGAGATCCATTCAATACAATTTAATCCGTTTTTTTCGCATGGAAGAAGAGAGAGGCCGAAAAATCGAGCCTGGATTTAGCGGTTATTGCTTGCAACGCCATCTATCGAAACTCTTTTTATCTAAAACTGAGAATCGCAGCATAAAAACTCCTGACATCTTTCTTACATAACACTCCTGCAAGAATTTTTTTAATATCTGTCACCGTTTGCAAATTATTGAATTTTAAAATCCATCAGTCATTTTTGGGATAACCGGTATGTACTATATATGCAGTTTTGACGGTTACTAAATAAACTATGGTGCAAATACTTTTTTTTTTTTTTTTTTTTTTTCAGAGTTCAAGTCACTTTATAGTGAAACGCGGCCAACGTTGAAAATATAGAAATTCGTACATAGTTGTCTGTAGGCCGAATCGAATCCAGAGAATTGATGAAAATATAGAAATACATACAGCATATTGTTTTAAAAGTATTGTACCTAATAAACTTCCCAACGGCAGGTGTTCTAATGGATAGTTTTTAAACAAACCAACAATATCTTATACACTTAAAATCAGGGTTCGTTGATATATATCAATCGATATATATCCGATATTTATTTTGAAAATATCAAGGTTTTTGATATTTTCGATATTTTCATATTACTTCCATATTTATTTTCAAAATATCAAGATGTGTGCTATTTTCAATATTTTTCTATATTTAATATTTATTTTCAAAATATCACTGTGCAAGATATTTTTGATATTTCCAGTCAAAATAAGTGCAAATGAAATTTCTAACTGTGTTGTTCTGTAAATAAAGAATTTTTGTCTCTGATAGTGACTTTTTTAGCCGAAGAAGAAAACAAATATCTTTTCCAAGCTTTATGTTTGAATTTTTTACTTTTAACTGTAGATTATGGGGGAGATTATTAATTCAGAACAGACACTGAATAATAAACTGTCTAATTTAAATACTCAGTTTTATATATATACAGCTTCATTAGAAAATAATCTCTTCTGGTATTGATTTAGTTCAGTTTAAACTGTATAGCATGTTACAGAATAAAAATTTTTCAGTTAAAACAATATTATGTATTTAAAATTTTGTTTTATAAATTTCTGATTTCTTGATGATACTGAATCCTATAGCTTTATTTTATTTACTTTTTTTTTTATGTAAGTGCATAAAGCAAATTGTTTCGGTTTTCATGTTTTCAATTAGTTGATCTTCAATTTTATTCTAAGTAAAAAAAAAAAGAAAAATGTGCTTTTAGTATATTGTTTAAGTGTTCATGTTAAGTGCAGTATGTTTTAGTTTCTAATGTATATTATGCTTGAAAATATTTATTATCAGCAAAGTTGACTATTTTGAAAATATCGGATATATATCGAAAATATCAGATATATATCAAAATATCAGATATATATCAAAATATCGGATATTTTTGATATTTTCGAAAATATCATGATATTTACGAACCCTGCTTAAAATGCATTAAAACAGCATTACCACGGATTATACCTTTCACCTCAGATGTGCGTCGCAGTCAATAAAATTATAATTCATTGATTATTGCCTTCCATGCATATATTATTTCCACTTGATTCTCATATATCTCTTCATTGTTTATTTTCCTGCATTCCATCAACACTTCACCAATATTATATTACGGCCATCTCTGTTTATTCTTCCGTTATTAGACATTGCTTTTATGGGACTAACAGCGTGCTTACTCTAACTTATTTCTGGGCAGTATCTATGACTCGTACTTAGACTTATTCTCCTTTTTTTCCCTTTCAATCCAATTACACGTACGTGATGTCTGACCTCTTGGACCGATCCGTTTCATTTTCGCAGATGACGAATGTACCCGCTCTGCCATCACAATTATTAATCTGGTGTAACTGGATACGCCTCGTGGGGCCTACGTTGTAGCACAAAAAGATTCGTGTTTTTGTTTCTCTTGTGTGGCAACATGGGGATATAACTGTTTCATAATTGGAATTGGAATCCGTACTTGTTATAATATAGATATAGTACGACTTTGTTTTTTGGTAAAATGTTGTTGATATTTTAGTTGTACTAATTGTAGTTTATTGTGTAACATATGATTCGCTAAACAATTTCGCTATGACTAAAATCTAAAATGAATAATTTTAAAACCAACCTTTTCTTTTTCATATCATTTTAAATAGAGTACTTCTAATAAGTGTTTTTCTCAATACATTTTTGGAAAGAAAAAAAAATTCAAAAAATTATTTTTTTAAACTATGGTTTCTTAAAAAATTTAAGTGCTTCCAGGGCTGTTCAACACGGTCGCCGCATTGAAGGTTTCATGTTATTAGGCTTTTTAGAAGTAAAATTCCATTATAAAGAATACTTTCTTTAAAATAATTAATATTTGCATAAGAAATATTTTCGAAACCTGTAAAAAGTGTACCGTACTTTGTTCAGTAAACTGTTTATAACGGAATTCTGTTTTGAAAGTAAATATTTCATTGACCTTACGATAGAAATTATATTTGCAAATTACTATAGGAATTATACCTGCTAAGTTGGAATTTTGTTTCAGTGCCTAACGATCCAGCTTTTACAGATTTTACTGTAATATTGTTTTATGTCCCAATTTAGAAGCAGCTGTCCCGCGTTTTGACACTTTATCTGGCAGTACTAGTGAGACTGCTGATAGCAGTTTAGGATTAACTCTTTTGGAGTTTTGCGGGTTTTATTTATTTATTTTTTTTTTTTTAAGAGACATTATCTAAACGTCAATATGCAACACTTCATGGGCTTTGGAAAACTGTTCAATAAGAACGGGACAAAATACTTCTTTCCAGGGCCTTTGCTAAGGGGAGGGGATGGGAGGAGCTCCCCTCCCCCTAAAAAAATGTTCGCGAATGCTGGTACACTTGGCAAATTTACAAACTTAGTTGGCAAATTTGCTTAAAACTTTAATAAAAACTATAATATACTTTCTATTTCTGATAGACTTGGCGAAAGTTTCATATCTGATTGGGAATGTTATTGAACTTTTTACAAATAAGAACTATATTAAATTTTCTAATTGTGGTAACTTGGACAAAATTATAAAACTAGATGGCAAATACTGAAATTTGACTTGGCAATTTAAGGTCCTCTCCCCTCCCAATAAAAAGTCTTAGCGATGGCCCGGCCCTGCTTCTTTCAGTACTACAGAAGCCATTATTATCATGATAATTATGACGTAGAGAGGTATTTAAGAATTAGGGTTATCAAACTGAACCTTTAAAACACAAAGAAATTATTATATACTTTTTTGTATAAAAAAAAAGACATAAATCGGGAGGAAAAAAATCTGTGTGCACAGCCTGTATTTATTTTTAAACTAATATAATATCCTAAGTAAAGTTACATGTTTTGAAAACTGTGCTTTTTTACATAAACTTGACTCAACCTTATCAAAATTTATATACATTTCTTTTTCTTAAATGTCAGTGTGATCATTTGATATCAAAGTATGACAACGAAATACTTTTCCCTAAGAATTTTATCCCTCTTTGTCATTTGAATTACTGAATTCGGAATATAATTTAATGGATTACAACTGACTTTCATGCAAATATAGAAATTACTTAAGAGTTTGAAAACTCGCTCTCGTGAAAAATTGGAACTTTCATCTGCTGTGAAGCTGAAACATGAGTTTGAGCGTTAATTCGTATTGGAATTTCAGCATTAGATGTTTGCTATAGCAACGCTTCAGTAACTTTTAAACGTCACTAATTAAAAAGTTTCAATTGTTACTAAACATTAGTTGAAACAAACTTGATAAATATCGCCAAAAGTAGTAGGGAGAGAGTGTTGAAATTTATTAGTTTATGGGGAATTAGCCTTTTTCTTATTTATTAAACTTCATTTTATTCCGAATTTTTAAAATATTAAATCATGATTTTGTTGAAGTACAAATACAAATTTCTCGAAATGACAAAATATATTTTCATATATGTGTTCAAAAATTTAAATAAAGGTATTCAGAGAGGAGTGTTGACTTAGATGAACTAATAGACTTTCTGCTCCTATAAGGTTGTAGCCCATAATTCTGTTTTAATATTTAAATAATATTTTTTTCTTTGGGGTTAATTATAAAACACACAACATTTAACGCAGTTTGTTAAGGAAAATTACGTCGAATTGGAAATGTTTGTGACTTTGTCATATTTTAGCTCGTTATATCTGAGTTTTCCTCGACTCAACCATGGTTACTGCAATGCATTTTTTATATTTGAGCAATCGTTTACCTTCGCTTTGGTCCTTAAAAACGAGTTCTCATTTCATCTTATCTCTGTATAACTCAGTTCGACAGTATTTTAAAAATCACAAAGAAAATAAAAACTCGTTCTGAGAAACCCTGGTTAAGACTGGCCTTCTCCATATAAAAGTGCTCGTGTGCAAGAAAAAAGGACTTTTTATGAAAAGTTAGTAAAGAAGCTTTAAGTCCTTTTTTTAGGGGGGGGGGGCTATAAGACTCGGACCAGGGCGCATTGCATCCGCCGCATCACCCTTATAGCCGGTCCTCTGCTTGCAATGGTTGGGAAACCGCGTTACTCTGATATTTTTTCGATCTCTTTCTATCGATCTTCCATTATTTTTATTTGGAGTATGTGTTTTTGTCATATTTAAAAGACTTACAATTAAAAGTTGGTAAAGAAAAGAAGCTTTAAGTGCTTTTTTGTGTGTTTGTGTGTGTGTGGGGGGGGGGGAGCTATAAGCAGCGCGGTTAGATGCAGACCCGGGCGCATTGCATCCGCCGCACCATCCTTATCCCTTTAAGACCGGGAGGTTTTTGGTAGAATTGAAAAACTTTGGTGTTTTTTCCTAATTAATAGGAAAATACTCGATTGAAAAAAAAAAATAGACGATATCAGGCTATGACAAGGGAGGATCCACGCAATTCTGTGGGTGCAGGTTCGGCTTTAAATCGCACAAAAAGAGGAAAATGTTTTTTCCTTTTTCGTTACGATCACCTACACAATTGTGTGTAGGTCATGTCTTAAAGGGTTATAGCCGACACTGCTTGCAATGCTAGGGAATCCCCGCTACTCCAAGATGTTTTCGATCTCTTACTATTGATCTCCCTTTATTTTTATTTGATGTATGTATTTTTGTAATATTTAAAAGTGTACATAATTTGTTGTCCAGAAGTATGTGACTAACAAAAGCCTAATTATTTATCCTTTTCTTTTGTTTGCAGAGACGTCCTATGAGAAGGCTTGCTCAGATCGCAGAGGTAGCGCGCCGGCCACCCCGGTGCTGGGCATCCGTACCATGGACACCACCACGCCCTCGAGATTTGCGGTGAGTTTACATATTTATTTTATTTTAGAAAGAAAGTCGTGTAATACAACATTCAGGATGTATAAGAAAGTCCTTTTAATCCTGAAATAATCACAAAATCCCTTAAGGGACATGCTGCGCCAAAATAATATTCTTATTTTGGCGTAGCATGCCCCTTAAGGGATTTTGTGCCATAAAACCTTATACAACCAACCTGAAATAATTCTTCGAATAATGCTAGGATTTTGTAACAAGTATCTGCCTACAGTAAAAGGACTATACACTATCATATATTCATTAACATTTAAATATATAGTTTTTTTTTTTCATCTGAAAACTTCTTTTTAAACCCGATCCGATCACAATCGAAAATGCGAGTCGGGTCGGATTCGGGTAAAATTGAGTTAACCGGACAGGATTAGGCCCGATGCAGGATTATAATTCGGAGCACTAGAATGTGCTGGGAGCTCTTTGAAGTGGATAACTAACTTTTCGTTAACCTGCATTTTGATTAAAATCAGTAATACTATCATACTATATTTTCTGTTGCATTTAATTTTAAATTTTATAAGGAAAACTTGATAAATATAAAAGGTTTTAAATATACAATATGAACTTAAAAGCTTTAAAAATGAAAGTGGCGTATGAGAACAAAGTGGTGTAATAAAGTAAATGGAACTGCAGTTAATATATATTTTTTCTACTTAAGTTCAGTCCAAGGGACTGCTACTTCTACTTTCAACCCTAATAATTATTGGCTCTCTCATTTCAAAACAAAGTGACATATTTGTATAAATAAACAGCAATTAGTTATTAAAATATTCTCTAATGATGGGCTTGGGGAAATACAGCCCGAAAGTACTAAGAAGTTTTAACCCTTAAATGCCGGGTGTTGCTTTTCGGCAACATACCCAATTTAGGCTCTAAAGTACTATTAGAATAATATTAAAGCTCTAATGCCTAATGTTGCCAATGAAATACATTCTTAAAATATTATTAGATCGATTTTCAACATGTAGATGGCAACACTTGTGCTGTTTAAGAATAAAGATAGATTTATTTTTTCAATTGTTGCTACTTGTTCTTTTTGTTTTGTTTGGAAGCTTGCGAAATACCCTATTTTGTTCTGCAGTGAGCAAGTAAAATTTATTTTTTATTATAGTTCCTAAAATTCTTGTGTTTAATATTGCAGAATTTTATCAAAGAAAATTATTTTTTCAATAAAAGACCAGAATTGCCGATTAGTAACAAACTGTTTTCTAGCCGTAAACCATACTTAAAACAAAATAGGATTTTTTTAAGTATTTTTCCCCTGATTTATTTAAAAAATGAAAGCCGAAAAACATTATTGCAATGATTTTTGAAAAATCAGGCATTTAAGGGTTAAATAAAATGTATACAGTACCGGACCTCAAATCCGGAATCCTAAAATCCGGACGACCCAAAATCCGGAATGGAAAAAAGAAAACTGAAATTCCGCGATGATCTCGAATAAATATTTCGTAAAAACGTCCATAGATGGCGCTACGTGCGCGCGTAACACAGTGCGAGCCAAACTAGACTCAGCAATTTTATTTTATTGCAATGTTTTTCATTCATTAGTTTTAATCCAAATTTTCAAACAGAATTATCGTAGTTAGTGTGTGCACACATTTTAAATTTATTTTAAAAAGAAACCCTTTTCTACATTTATATAGAAAATGTAAAAAGAATAAATAAATAACCACAAGAAAGAATTATTTTTAAAAAGGTTCGTAGAATATATTTATAATATTTATATGTAAAAATATTTTTACAACACCCTACCCTCACTTTTAATATGTTCAACAAATTTCATTTTTCGAAAAAATTCTGTTTGTAAGCACCATACCAAAAAATTCTTTTCTTTAACTCAAAGAAAAAAAAATCTATGCAAAGTTCCTTTCTCCATAACAAAACAAGCTGTCCATCGAAACGGGAGGTGCTGGGTTCGATCCCAATCGCGCCCGTCGGCCTAATCGTTCGGAGTTTTCGTGGTTTACTTCGAACCTTGGTTCTCCAAGCGTTAATACGGATTAGGTTCCCTTAGAAAGACCTCCACGGAAGGCACTCCACCCCACTTAGGGCCTATATCCCACGTGCTGATAATTGGCTGACATAAATACAACCATACAACAACCTGTCCATCGAAAGCTAATGATCACATTCTGATAACGTTGACTTTCCACTTCACGCAGTTAAATAAACATGTTGAATAAGCAAAACAAACAGATAGATATGTCGTTTTTCTTTACTTTCTTTTCATCTAGTGGCCTTTTTTTTTAGAGGTACCCTAGCTTTCTAATAACTTATCATAATTTAATAAAAATTTGTTACACAAGCTAATTCACTATTATTGTAACTTGCTGAAAATTTGAAAGAAATTCGTCAATTAGCCTAATTCGGTTCTCGCAAACAACGATGTATTTTCATTTTCTAAAAAATGTTTTTATGTTCCTAATAATGTGCAGACTTGTATAAAACCAAAAACTTTCTGTGCACATAAATATTGGGTCAAACTTTTTCTGCAAATCAATTTAATGTTTAATAAAATAACGTGTTATGCTACTTTGACGGTATGAATTTTAAACATTAGTTTCAAAATAATTACGAAAATATTATAATTAAATATAATAAATAATTTAATTAAATTAAAAATGCATTAATATTAATTACAGAATAATTATGTTGGCTAAAAATCCATGATAAGAAGGGGTGAATTCTTATCAGTTATTTTGTCAATGCATTTAGAAACAGCCCAATCCTTAATATTTTGATCTCTTCTCACAAAATGCAATAATGGACATTGCTTCTGAAACAATTGAATCACGTTTTGTAAGGAGAGGTCCATTCATAGGTATCATCATTAAAGTGACAGGTGATTTTTTATTGCGGTACTTTGACGAAATTCTCATTTTTTCCACGATCATTTACCGAAATTTCCGATTTTCTGCGACATTTGCGGTTTTTTCGCGATTCTTTGACGAAATTTCCGCTTTTTTTCTCATATCCTTTGACGAAATTTGGATTTTTCGCGATCTTTTGACGAAATTCACGCTTTTTTCGCGATCTTTTGACGAAATTCACGCTTTTTTCGTGATCTTTTGACGAAATTTGCGTTTTTTCACGATCCTTTAACGAAATTATTTTTTTCCGCGGTTCTTTGACGAAATTTTCATTTTTTCGCGATCTTTTGACAAAATTCGTGCTTTTTCCGCTATGCTTTTGCGAAATTTGTTTTTTTTTTTACATATTTTTGGATGAAATTTGTTTTTTCCGCGATCCTTTGACGATATTCGCGTTTTTTCTGTGGCCTTTTGAGGAAATTCGTGTTTCTTCGCGATTCTTTTACGAAACGCGCGCTGTTTCCACGACCCTTTTACGAAATTTGTGTTTCTTTCGCGATCCTTTAACGAAATTAGTTTTTTTCCGCGATTCTTTTACGCAATTTGCGTTTTTTTTTTTTTTTTTCACGAACCTTTGACAAAATTCGCGCTTTTTCCGCTATGCTTTTACGAAATTCGTTTTTTATCCTGCGCTTCTTTGACGTAATTTGCATTTTTTCTGCGATTCTTTGATAAAAGAATATTTTTTTTCTCACGATTCTTTAAAGAAATTCGCGTTTTTTTTCCCCGGTCCTTTAATGAAATTTGCGTTTTTTCCGCGATGTTTTGACAAAAGTGGGTATTTTTTCTGCGAACGAGTGACGGAATTGGTTTATTTTCGGTCGACCATTTGTTGAAATCCGCAATATATTTCAGTGATATTTTTTATATCTGAATTTTTGGACTGACGGCCGATTTGTTTTAATTTTCGGGGCCGAATGCCTTAAATTTTCGGAAAATTCGGAACAGAATCACCCCTGTCAAACAATAAATAAATCGTACATAAAATTGGGGAACATTTTTAATTTTTCGGTATTAAAGAATAAAATTTACTTTTTTTTTTCCCTAAGAAATTTTCCGCAAAGTTCCGAACTTTGCGGAAAATTTTCCGCGCACGGCGTGTGCGCGTGCGTCTATATTATACAACTCTGATAACGTGATGTGCAGGATTAAAAAAATTCTTATCCTTATTTTAAATTATTTTTTTTAAATTTATGTTTATGTCTGTTTACTTATACCTCATATGGCAATCCGCGATATAGATTCCTAGGCCTAACTCGCGAGCAACAACGCATTTTCATTTTCTAAAAAATGCTTTAATATTTCTAAGAATATGCAGTAATAGTATTTTTTTTTTAACTTATTTTTATTTTGAATTACTTTTTGTAATTTGTATTTTTGGCTTTATTTGCACTAAGCCTAACATGGCAATTCGCGGTATAGATTGCTTCGTGGCATGTAAAATTTTGTCAAGGGCATGTACTGTATCTGTTTATTTATTGTCTTTGTTGAGGACCTAAAATCCGGAAAATTCCGAAATCCGGAACGACCGCGGTCCCGACCAGTCCGGATTTGAGGTCCGGTACTGTATTTTTAACTTGTAACATCTCTTTTATTGTAGTCGCCTTTTGAGTAAAACAGTGAGCTTTTTAAAGTTCACATTGTATATTTTATGTTTGAATCAAGGTGAAATATTGCGTTTCGTCTTATGATTTTATATAAAAGGTTTTGTCTTCGTTTCACATATAATTTTTACTTCATATTTGTGAACTTCAGCTCTAATGTGTACGCTGAAAATTTGAAGTAAAGGATGTCTTTTGATTTAGAAAAACATTAAAAATATAATGAATATTAAATTAAGGACAAACTCGGAGATAATCGGATTATGTTGTTTGGGAATATCCGATTCAACTGAAACTGAAAAACTAAACATTTAGCAGATCTTTTTTCCAGAATTACACGACGTCAACTACAACTGAAACTGGATGTTATTTAAAAAGCTAAAATTAAAAGGATTATACGTCTCAAAAATAACTGAAGACTGTTGAAATAAGATTTGTCAACATTCTAGAATGTTATTCGACACTATCAGGAGGAAAATGTTTTTGCATGTCATTCCGTTTAATTAGGATAAAGATAAAAATCAAGCTCTTGAATGTTATTAACCTTGTTTCAAGTGTTCAATTTTCGATGAAGTCACCCGCACTTGCAGCATTTTTAATGTTTGTAATACGTTCTAATTTGCCATATGTCACCCTGGTGATTCTTTATTTTATAATAAAGTTTCCGTTATTAATTTAAATGGGAATGAAATATAAAGGCAAAAACACTTCTTAATAACACCATAAAAATTAGGAAATGCGCCAGGCCTTTTGAAAGAATTTTGTCTTTTTTCTTCAGGCAACACGTGCTACCACTTTGAAAGCAGGAGCAAGACTCAAAGGAAATGAAAAGCACAAGTTAAACGAAAGACCCAATAGAAAAACAGAAGCCTTCTAAATTGTTTTCTCAACGTATAATCAAAGTGTAATTAAAACTAATCTATTAAAGATAATTACATTTTGAAAATATGAAACTATTGTAATGTCAACGGGAGCACACAACTTTATATAATTTGTAAAACTCTTAGCATATTGAGAAGTGGGTGAAAAATATATTTCAAAATTCCATCTTTACATGCATGAATCAAGCTAAGTTAAATAAAAGCATCTCTCCATTCTTTAAAAAAAAAAAAAAGTAACTAATGCTGTTACCGCCGCCAGTTTTGAATTTTTTGTAACCGGAGGTCTTTCTTCGTTAATATTAAGAAAAATAGTCCATACAAAAATATGAAAATCGGTGATATTATAGAGAAATGTTTGATAAACACTCTGATGTATACAGTTTTCAAAACGAATAATTATTTTAAGAGATATTTAATGTTAAAGTTGGTCAAAATCGTTCCATTAAAAAAGTTTTATAGGAGCAAAAACTATACATAGGAATTTATTCATTTTTAGATCATTTTATATACATTAGAAGTTACCGGTGTGCAGACTGCATTTATTTTATTTTATTTTAAAAAAAAAAAGGAAATTCGCACAGAGAAAGAATAACAAAATGCTAAAAATTCAGAAAATCACAGATCCGTCAAAATTAAGAAAAAGCGGACAATCGTGGATCTTAGGAGGGTTACTATCTATGAAAGTATTAGCTTCTAAATCTGAAGCAATATTATTTTTAAATTCTTATTGAAGAAGCACTTTCCACTTTATAAAACACAAATTGTTTTACTTGGAGCACCTTTGAGGCTGGTATTTTATACAATATATTCAACTATTCGATTATAATAACATTAATACCTTAACTAAAATTAATACTAAATATTTTAAAAAAAATAGAAATTTATTACACCCTTTACAAAAAGTTTGAAGGGAGAGAAAAAAAAAAAAATGTTTACATTTCGAGCTTGAAACCAGAGAAGACACTGTTGGCTCATTAAACTCCCAGACAAAAAAATATTTCTACAATTTCTACAAAATTCCTTTGTTAGAATGATAAAAAGGAAGGAGAGCAAAAATCAGCTAAGCTTGTAACCAAGACAACAGAAAAACGAAAATCAAAGAAGGAAAATCCCCAGAACCTGCCGCTTCAATAATTTCGTATGGGAATGTTCAATTGAGACAAGTGAATTTGCATACTTTTTTGAAACAAAGCACCACAATTCTCTTAAGACCGAACTACGCCAAAAAACGAAATGTATTTTCGGAAATTTCCCCTTTTTTATTCTTTAATCTATTGTTATATTTTAAGGAATATAAAGAAATTATCGGAACGCATGGAAAATATATTTAGTGTTTGAAAAATCTAAGATGACATTTTTCAAATTTTAATGCATTCTTCTAAGAGAAAGTTAATAAAAATATAGGAAATCCGCCGGTAGAAGGCGCTGTAATAACGATTTTTGTGTGATTTTTGTGCATTTTGAATATTGTACCTTCGAAAGGTGCATGAAGTTATGCATAGAATTGAATCAAATTTTTTGTGTATGCTTTTGACCATGGTAAGAGGGTTCTCTTTGAATATTGAAAATTCCACCGGAAGGGAACGCTGTAATAGCGATTTCTGTAATATTTTCAATATTGTACCATCGAAAAGTATATGAAGTTATGCATAATTCTAATAAAAATACTAATAAAACTAATAAAAATGAATTACTGGTATTTGTAACACTATTTTAAAATATTAAGATACATGAGATAGAAGAAAGTTTTGGGATTGGCACATCCAACTAGTTTATTTTTATTTTCGAACGAATGAAGCTTAAACGCAGAATTATACAGCTAGTTCACATACATACCAAACTAAAACAAATTGGATGCTTTTTTACGAAAGTAACCTTCGATATACAGGCACCAACATCATCCACTTGAGTTTTCACAGTAGTCTCATTTGGCGTTTCGAAAATTAAGTTATAGACCAGGAGCCGGCAGCACAGACAATCACCTCATCGAGTTCACGGATGAATTTTTAGGATTAGTTAAATCTTGATTCGCATACTAAAACGCAATCGGTCTGTCAAGTCATATCTTGGTGGAAAACACCTGAAAACCCGATTTTAGCGGCTGACTCGTAGGTTTACCATTGTGCTTTCCTGCACCAAAAGGTATGAAAACATGGAGGACAGGGAGCAGGAAAACAGAAGGCAGACGATTTTTTATTTAACATTCCCAGAAAAGAATGAAATAAATTCATAATCAGAAGAAAAAAAAGAACGTAAAATCACGCGTCAAGCATAGATTATGAAACACTTTCCAACACTTTCAGAATTCTATAATAAAACTTCGCAATTTAACCCCTTCGAGACCACAGGCTTTTACGCAAATTTTATTCGGTTGGCACCACTTTTTTAAAAAGAGTTACCTTTACCTAATCAATCAAAAAATGCTTTAATTAAAGAAACTAAATATTTAATTTAACTAAATTTTAACTAAACTAAATAACCTATTTTTTTTTTTTTTTTTTTTTTTTTTTTTTACTGGTGCTTAAAACAAATTCTTTATGCTCTTTTTCAGGGTGCATATATGCAACCATGGTCCCGAACGGGTTAATACGATGAAAAATGATGGCTAAATAAACAGTTTGTAGAATGTATAGCACATGTGAAAGCATAGTTTCAACAATTACCATCAACAATCGTAACACTATCCGAATTTTTTGTGCAGTCCTGTATATGATCTATATATTTGTCATATAATATATAATTTGCTAAAATTTAGTTCAGTTAAGAAACGCATGGATCAGTTGAAAATGCCCCTTCATTAATTTCCATCATAAACCGGAAATGTACTTTTGATGTTTTGTGCAGCCCCGTATATTATCTGTATAATTTATACACACTAATTAATATCGAAAAAAAAATGTTAAATTTAAAACGCATACCACAACGCCCTTCCATCAATTATTGTTCATAAATAGTATTGTAACTGAATTATTTTGTGGTATCCTGTATATGAATGATGAATGCTATGCACACCCTATTTTATAGTAAGCATCTTGCACTGCACGCAAGAGATTATATGGGCATTCTCACAATCTTTTGACTTTTGGGAAGAAAAATCTGGCGAAATTAAACTTACTAAAATAACATTTTAATCTGATAGACGAATGCCTTAATGATTCAAAATAAAGAAAAAGTGGTCAGCAGCGAAAAATTTTTTATTTAACTGAGGTTTAAGTTAAACTTGAGTTTAATTTTCCTTACCGTTTTACCCCTATAATTTTTTATTTTCTTCTAAATTTTTACTTATAATGAATTTGCATAGTACCCACAGGACATTCAAATAAGAAATAATAACAATGTAGTACTTTTAATACAGAATTTTTGTATAACATTGTCTTAAAGGGGTGTTAAAGAAGGGACGGTAAGATAAAAAAAAAAAGGGGGTGGTGGTATTGGAATAAAGGGACGAAATGGTAAAAAAAGGGACGGTAAGGATGGAATGGTAAGGAAAATTACCACCTATTTTTAGAAAAATCATGTTCAGACTAAGTGATAGCCACAATGTTCATTGATTTTTAGAAACAGTTGTTAACATTGGATTAAATTAAATTTTTTTTTTTTATTTATTTACCTCGAAAAGTGCAGGAATAAACCTTGGGGACGGTGAGACTACTTATAAAGCCACGATGCTTGAAATTGATATTTAAATGCTGATTTAAATTCTACAGTAAATTTCCTGCCAATGAATTTTAGACATTATTTCTCTAGCATACTTCTGCATGAGAAAAAACTTGAAAAAATTTCTGTGGCTGCATCTGAAATGATTTTCTGTATAATTTTAGAAGAGGGATGGTAAGGAATCTAAAACCCAGGGACAGAGTTTAAAAAATAATAACAACCCAAAAAATGTGTGCAGGTTAATTTTTAGCTACATATTTATATAAAACAGTAGTTTCAGTTTCAGAAAAAAATTACATCGAATTATTTTTATTGAAACAATTTTATACAGACAGCTCCAAACTTAAAAATCAGCATCAGGGACACGGGACGGTAGATGAGTTTTCATGGTATTTGGACCCCCAACATCGTCCCAAACTTATTTATCTCGTTAATATTGTTATGCAATCATGCAACGGGATGTTCCTTAGTATATGAAATTAAAAAAAAAAAAAAGTGAATTAAATGAAAAATTATTATTCAGGGACATGAAAGTCAAAAAATTGTGAGAATGCCCCATATATCATTTTCAATATGTTTGAAATAGTGTAACATGAACAAAATACAGTGCAAATGATTTTCACCCCATAGACCGTAATGTAACGCAATTCTTTTGAGTGTCCCTGTAAATGAACGATGAATTCTATGCATACCATATTCTATAGTAAGCATCTTGTAGTGCATTTCAGAGATATAAATTTCAATGAGTTTGAAATTTAGAAACAGCATTAGATGCACCGCAAATGATTTTACCCCATAGGCCGTAATGTAACGGAATTCTTTTTAATGTCCCTGTAAAGAAACCATAAATGTCACATACTTCATTTTCAATGCCGAACATGCCGTAGTAAGTATCAATAACATCAGGGGCGCGCCGACCTATTGTGCAAAGTGTGCGGCGCACACAGGCGCCAGGATAGTAAAGGCGCCTAGCAATTCAAGCGAGGAAGAAATATTTAAAAATACATATTTTTAAATTTTATTAAAATTAATTATTCTTGAAATTTTAATTATATTTCATGGATTTACCTCAAATAAATTACTTATAATTTATTAAATATTATTATTCTTTAAATTAAATGTGATAAATTAATCAATTTCAATTCAGAACGTAAAAATTTGATTTGGAACATTACCAAAGAAAAAAAAAAAAAAAAAAAAAAAAAAAAAGGAGAGAATTTTTTGTTTTAGCATTCTGTTTAATTTCAGATTCCACTGAGAACACTATTTCAACTACACTATTTGAAACTGTTTGTTTGAAACAAAAAATAGACATAAATACAAAAGCTCAGGGATACGAAGACGAATTTAATTTGCCTGGCAAAAAAATATACTTAATAAAGAAGAGTTTTAGATTCAAATTTTCGTGCATTTTACGCGCCATAGCCAACTGGTAGTCTAAATTGGATAGTCAATGACGTTGTGAGTATTAATCACGAGGCTACTGATTTTTATTTTTACTATAGCATGATAAATATTTTTTTTTCTTTTCTGTTTATCGGTGGAATATTTTAAGCAGTCATTTAGCTTAAAGCCATTTTCTGAAATCTGAAAATGGTTGTCGATTTTTTTTTAATGCACAACGTAAAATATTTTATTTTCCAGCTTAGCTTTTGTACTCTTATGTACTTTTTTCTTTTACATATTCGTTTTATAATTTCTATCTTTTATTTATTAAACTTATAATATATTTTGTAGGACGCTTGTAAGTTTTTATGAAGCGATAGTTTTTCAAGGAGCGATATATAGGGAGCAAGCTGAAGTTTTGCACACAGGCACCGAACAACTCAGGCGCGCCCCTGAATAACATATATCAATTTCAGTGGAATCCGACTCTATTTATGCGGGTTAGAGCACGGATAAACAGATGACAGACAGACACACCGAATTCATGAACACTTTTCAACATGGTTTGGAAAGTGTTAAAAAGAATAAGATTTTAAAAAACGCGGAAAGCTATAGATCCGGTTAGAGGTTTAAAAAAAAAAAAAAAAAAAAAAACAGAAAATCGCGGATCCCTGGAGATATTTGATTTCTTGAAAACATTAGCTCTTAAAAGATAAATCTGAATTACTATTTTAAACTTTTTATTAAAGAAGCACTTTGAATTTTACAAAGCACACAAATGGTCTGTATAAGATTTACTCTGAAGCTTCTACGCTAAACAACCTATTCAGATATTCGACACTAGTTATAATAATACATTATTTAAAAAATACTTTATAAAAATTGTTACGCAAACGATCAAATGGAAAGGAAAGGAAAAGAAAAAATAACATGTTTACATTTCGAGTTTGAAACCAAAAAAGATACTTTCGACTCATTAAATCCCGGCAATCAAAGAATATTTAGATAATTTATGCCAAATCCCTTTGTTATAACATGAAAAGAAAGGAGAATAAAAAATCAGCTAAACTTAAAAACAAAAATCAAAGAAGGAAAATGCGAAAAACCCGCCGCTTTAATAATTTTGTATCGGAACATTCAGTTAAAAGAAATGAATTTGCATGCTTTTTTATTCAAACAAAGCACCAAAATTCTCTAAAGACTGAATTATGCCGAAAAACGAAACGTATTTTTAGATTCCTCTATTTTTCTATTCTTTAATCAATTGTTATTTTCTTAACGAAGTAAAGATATTATCTGAATGTATTATAATATATTCAGTGTTTGGATAATCCAGAATTTTAAAAATTAATCCTTGATTGATTATTCATGATTTTCACATTTTAATGTGCATTAAAAAAAGAGAGACAATAAATAGAAATGTACCAGTGTGTATGTGCAGAATGTAAGAATAAATTCCACGTATAATTTACTAATTACAGGCTTGTTTGTTTGGGGGGAGAGGGGGTCTGAATAATTTATTGAAATTTCTATGGGTTATTGTTTTATTAAGACGAATATTTAAATTTAAGGAAAGAAATGAATAATCAGAAAAAAAATAAGATTTTAAAAAATTCGGAAAGTTGCGGATCTGACAGAAGTACGAAGAAGCGGAAAATCGCGGATCTGGCAGAAGTACGAAAAAGCGGAAAATCGCAGATCTGGCAGAAGTACGAAAAAGCGGAAAATCGCGGATCTCTGAAGGTTTTTCACAAACAGTCTTCGCTATAGTTACTCTAAACATTTACTCGCTAGATTTACTACCTCAGACAACCTATTACTATCTTAAACAACGTATTCAGATATTCGACACTAGTTACAATAATACATTATTTAAACGATCAAATAGAAAAGGAAAAAAAAACATGTTTGCATTTCAAGGTACTATTCAGATATTCGACCCTAGTTATAATAATGCATTATGTTAAAAGAATACTTTAAAAAATTGTTACACAAACGATCAAATGGAAAGGGGAACGAAGAAAAAAAAAAAAGTTTACATTTTAAGTTTGAAACCAAAGAATATACTGTCGGCTCATTAAATATCCGCAAACAAAGAATATTTATACAATTTCCACAAAATCCCTTTGTTAGAATCATAAAAATGAAGGAGAATCAATAAAAATCAGATAAAAACGAAAATCAAAGAAGGAAAATTCCCAGAACCCGCCGCTTTAATAATTTCGTATGGGAACATTCAATTGAGAGAAGTGAATTTTGCATACTTTTCTTTTTTCAAACAAAGCACCACAATTCTCTAAAGACTGAACCGTGTCAAAAAACAAAATGTATTTTTAGAAATCTTATTTTTTTTTCTGTTCTTTAATCTATTGTTATTTTCTTAAATAAGTAAAGATATTATCAGAATGTATGAGCGATATATTCAGTGTTTGCAAAATCCGGGATTTTAAAAATTAATCGTTGATTATTCCCGATTTTCACATTTTAATGCATTCAAAAAAAAAGGCAATAAAAAGATACAATGTGTATGTGCAGAATGAATCGTATAATTTACTAATTCGAGGACGGGGTGTGGGGGTGTTGTTGTTTTTTGAAAGTGCTGAATAATTTATTGAATTTTCGATGGGATATTGTGTTATTCAGACGAATATTTAAATTTAAGAAAAGGAATGAGTAATCAGAAAAAAAAAGAATAAGATTTTTAAAAATGCGAGAAATTGCGGATCTGACAGAAGTACGAAAAAGCGGAAAATCGCGGATCTCTGGAGATTTTTCATCTCTGAAAACATTAGCTTTTAAAAAATATATCTGAATGGCTATTTTAAGCTTCTTCTTAAGAAAGCATTTTGAATTTTATAAAGTACAAATGGTCTTTGCTAGATTTACTCTGAAGATTTACTCGCTAGATTTACTGCATATTCAGATGTTCGGCGCTAGTTATAATAATACATTATTTTAAAAGAATTGTTACATAAACGAATTGTTATTCAAAGAAACGAATTGTTATCAGATGTTCAGCACTAATAATAATAATACATTATTTTAAAGAAATTGTTACATAAACGATCAGATGAAAGGAAAAAAAATGTTCAGATTTCAAGTTTGAAAAAGAATTGTATTTGTACAATTTCTACCAAATCGCTTTGTTAGAATCATAAAAAAAAATGAGAATAAAAATCAGCTAAACTTATATTAAAGACAACAGGAAAAACAAAAATAAAAGAAGAAAAATTCCCAGAACCTGCCTCTTTAATAATTTCGTATGGGAACATTCAATTGAGAGAAAAGAATTTGCATACTTAAAAAAATAAATAAATAAATAAATAAAGCTCTATTATTCTCTAAAGACTGAGGCATGCCGAAAAACTAAATGTATTTTTAGAAATCCTCTTTTTCTCCTATTCTTTAATCTATCGTTATTTTCTTAAAAGTAAAGATATTATCAGAATGTATGAGACTATATTCAGTATTTGGAAAATCCAGGATTTAAAAAAATAATCGTTGATTATTCACTATTTTCACATTTTAATGCATTAAAAAAAGGGGGGGAGGGGCAATAAAAAGATAGAAATGTAAGAATGTGTATGTGGAGAATATAAGAATGAGTTTCATAACTTATTCTTACGAATAATTTACTAATTAGAGAGGGTTTTTTGGTGCGTGTGTGTGGGTGGGGGGGGGGGGGGGAGTGCTGAATAATTTAAATTTCGATCGAATATTGTGTTATTCAGAGGAATATTTAAATTTAAGGAAAAAATGAATAATCAGATGAAAAAAAATAATACGATTTTAAAAAATGCGGGAAATTGCGGATCTGACAGAAGTACGAACAAATTGTTGGAAATTGTATGTTAAACATGGTAAATGAGGTACTTTCATACTATAACTAGTTTTATAAATATTCAGATCTTGGTGCAATAACCATTGCCCTCTTATGCAAAAATGCATGAATACAAAATTTATTACTATTATACGAGTATATGTAGCGGGTGTCCCAAAAAGGACTGACTGATTTTAAAATTCAATAACTTGTAAACGGTGACAGATATTTAAAAAATTCTTGCAGGAGAGTTATGCATAAGGTCAAAAGTTTTTTTACAGTGATTTTCAATTTTAGTTCGAATTACAAACAATAGATGGCGCTGCGATCAATAGACGCTAAATTCAGGCTCGCTTTTTGGTACTTCGTAGCCCGGATAATACATTTCCATCTCTTTTTTCCGCATGAAACAAGAGAAAGGACCAAAAATCGAGCCTGTATTTAGCGCCTATTGCTTACAGTGCCATCTATTGTTTGTAATTCGAACTAAAATCGAAAATCACTGTAATAAAACTTTTGACCTTATGCATAAACCTCCTGCAAGAAATTTTTAAATATCTGTCACCGTTTGCAAGTTATTGAATTTTAAAATCAGTCAGTCCTTTTTAGGACACCCGGTATATGTACCATATATTAAATTCAGTAATACGGACATAATAGGACTCCATCTTAAATAGGACGTAATCACCATGGCAACCTAGAATCATTACCTATCATGGGATATCATTGAATTAATTACGTATAATAAGATTTAATAGAAGAGGGAAACTTTTATTAATATATATATCAATACTATTAATGTCCGTAAACGTCTGTATGTCTGTGTGTAACATTTGCCCTTGTACGCGGAACTACTTTTCTCCCAGGCCACGCAGAGCGTCTTATAATATGTCGATTTGCACCGCCGTTTTCTCGAACAAACGTTCTTTGTGGTTTCGAGAAAATCCCGCTGTAATTACGGACGCAATTAGCTAATTAACGACTCATTATTTCAAATGAATAACAAATTTCAAAGTGATTGCTTAAAAGGCGCAAAGGCCAACATAGTGAAAAAGATTCCAAGCCGGGACTCGAACCCGGGCCATCAGTATAGCGCACTGACGTTCTACCGACTAAACCACTTGGAACGATACCTAGCTCGGAAAATTTCTCACTATTATATGTTGGCAAGGCTACAAACGTAGCACAAGATGGAATATTTATCACGAGCCACCGACCTGGGGCGAGCACGAAACATAATTAAATCCAGCATCGATAGAAACTATTTTAATACATGGAATATTCCATCTTGTGCTACGTTTGTAGCCTTGCCAACATATAATAGTGAGAAATTTTCCGAGCTAGGTATCGTTCCAAGTGATTTAGTCGGTAGAACGTCAGTGCGCTATACTGATGGCCCGGGTTCTCGAGTCCCGGCTTGGAATCTTTTTCACTATGTTGGCCTTTGCGCCTTTTAAGCAATCACTTTGAAATTTGTTATTCATTTGAAATATTGTATGCAAGGCGAATGTTTCTCTCTGGAATAATTTCCATGTATTAAAATAACGACTCATTGTCGAAGAAAAATCCGTTCAAAATTGAATCTTTTTATCGAAAGCACGCAGTCTGACTACAATGGGACCCTTCGTCGAGGCTCGCTTTGGAGCAGTATCATTGGAGGATTCACGAAACCTGGACCCCGATTTTATTTTGCGAGGCTAGCTACTGGGAGATAAAGAGAAATCCCATTAAATTTCAGACGCACCCCCTTAACATACACCTTAAAATAAAGGTGAGGTAAATTCCGAACTGAATAACATGCAATCTTAGACTTACGAGGCACGACCACGAAGCTATGGCCGTTTTTATCGAACTTTTTAAGTTATGCAAATACCCCCCACATCATACACCTTAAATTAAAGGTATTAAAATTTCCGAACTGAAAATTATGCCAACTAAGCTTTACGATGTTGTTCCCGCAGAGTTATGGCCGAAAAAAGCAAATTTTTGCAAAATTTTTCTTTCAAAAGTCAATAACTCGGTAATTTTTGCATCTACAAGTAGGAAGTTCCGCCTTAGAAAAACTTCGTGCAGATTTTTCCCGTACATTCTTTCTATGCTATCGGCTAAACTCTATTTCCCAAGGGAGAGAAGTTAGGGGGCCCGAGGGGGGTCCCCCCACCAAAAATATTTTTAGCATCGTTTTGATTGCATTTTTGGTTGTTGCTCTTCAAAACAATTCTACTACACACATCATTTCACTTTTCGGGTGCCGGCACTTAAAGGATTAACTTTTTCATCTTCTTTTCTTTCTTAAATATTACAGTCATGTTGCATATCAAACTGTTTGGCATCACGAGCCCAGTTTGTCCCCACCTTTCTCTTCCCCCCTCCCCCCTCTCAGCGTCCCAATAAAGGGTTAACTTTTGCAACTTCTTCTGGTTTTGACTTAATACAGCGGTGTTTCATATCAAACTGTTGATATAGAACTTTTTGTTAGGAAAATGTAGTAAAAGATTGTAGATATTATAAATTATATAATTGCGTGGAAATGCAATTTGAAGGGCGTCATAGGATGAGTGGCTGTCTGTAAGGATAAGAATTTCATGATGAGAAGAGTTAATGGACCATTCCATTGCCTTGTAAATTGCGAATAATTCAGCTTGGTTGATCGAGTTATCTACATGAAGTTTAACTGCATAATCATATACGAATGAGTTTTTAAGACAGACTGTAAATGCACATGCTGCTCCGTCGTTCATGACAGAACCATCGGTATATATGGATGGGTCATAGATTTGGAGTAATTTTTCGTATTTTTCCTCTAAAAAGAAGAGGTTGTTTATCTTGTAATATTGAGAAAAGTCGAAGGTGTTTAGTTTTGACATAATGTGGTTGCTGTTAATGATTTTGCCATTATGGTTATATGATCTTCTTCCTTTAATTAGTTCGTAATAATGATAATCGTTCTTGAGCAAAGTATCGATTGGGGGAGAACCAGTAAGGACACAGAGAGCGTCAGAGGAAGTACTTCGATAGGTCTTGATAATGCTTAAGAGAGCTGTACGTTGTACTGACTTTAATTTTCTTATCCCATGCGAGTTGAGGCTTGGAAACCAAATTTCATAAGCGTAGCTAATTTGTTTTAATATGACGGTGTTGTACCAAAATTTCAGTATACTTGAAGATATTCCTCCTTTATGAGATTTTAGGCTTTTGAATCCGTTTAAAAATTGAGTTACCTTTGTTTTAGTATGAGTTAGATGCTCTTGAAAATTAAATTTTGGATCTAGTATAACGCCAAGATAGGGAATAGTATTTTCAAACTTGATAGTTTTGTTATTCAATTTGAAAATTGGTCGACGTCTGTTAAGAAGAAAGCGGCCAAAAAGCATGGCCTTTGTTTTAGTTTCCGATATTGTAAGGTTGAAATTTCTGCATAAAGTTGAAAAAATTTCGATGCGTCTATTAGCAACTTGCTCCAACTCAGGTCTGGAGTCTCCCGCAACCTTAATTACGAAATCGTCAGCATAAACTATCATGTCTGATTCTATTTTGTAGAACTCCTTTATAATAAAATCTGCAATTAGCAACCAAAGAAGGGGACCTAAGCATGAGCCCTGAGGGCACCCTTTAAATGAAATGAACCATTCTACAACGCTTCCTTCTTTTAAACCAATATATCGATTGGAGATGTAATTTTTTAGTAAATGTTTTAGATATAGAGGGAGAGGAGAATTATCGATTATTTGGGAGATAGTATTCCAATCTATCGAATCAAACGCTCCCTCTATATCGAAGGAAAGAATACCACAGTATTTCTTATTTTCTAATGTATTTGTGATAGAGGATTTCAGTTCATTTAAGGCATCTATTGTGCTTCTTGATTCGCGAAATCCAAATTGCATTTCATGGAGAAAGGAAATATCTTCTAAAAATGTCATTGCACGCATCTTGATTAATCGTTCAAGGACTTTTCCCAGCATAGGGAGAAGGACTATCGGTCGGTAAGATTTTAATTGCCGAGGATCTTTATTCTTCTTTCGAAAATAAATGACAATGCCTTTCTTCCATATGTCTGGGAAATGGGCAAGGGAAAAGCATTTGTTGTATAGTTGAAGCATTAATTGTGGGAAAGTTTTCATCAAGTTTTTAGTAACCCTTGCATCGATCTTATCGAAGCCAGGGGCTTTGTTGTTCGACTGTCTTGATGCGCAATATTTTAGTTCTCTATAGCTGATTAGATATTCATTTATATCACTTTCTGATAGTGGCTCCAAATTTTCAAATGAATGTAGATTTTCAGGGATTTCTTTTCCAAAATGATGGCTTAAGAGTTGGTGTTGAATGTCTCTAAACATGTCAGTTGAATTTGATGTGTCAAGTATTGAATGTATTAAATCGGTATTTTTGAGGTATTTACCCTTTACAATTTTGAAAGCGGTTCCGTATGTTGTGGATGTTGTCTCACAGAAGGATTTCCACGAATTTAATTTTGCGTTTTTGATGTTTAATTTGTATTTAGCTGTCTCTTTCTTGTAGCTAACTTGGTATTGTACGTTTTCAGGATTTTTATTTGATCTTTTCCGTAAAGCGTTTAATCGATTTCTTTGTATTTTGAGATTATCTGTGTACCACTTTGTATTTACTTCATATGACTGTTTTTTCTTTTTGAGAGAAGATTCCATGATTTCTTGTAGAAGCTCTTCAAATTTGTGGGTCCATTCATTCAAGTCATTAGGACTTTTGACCTCGCTGAGAGTTGTCTGTAGATTGTCAACATTAGGAGAGAGTTGGTTGTTAAATTTTTTGAAATTCTCAAATTTAGTTTTAAATCTGTATTCATTTCTTAGAACTGGATCTATAGCTAAATCGTATCTTATGTACAGATGGTCGCTGAGGGAGTCATTGATGTCGTCTACGTACCAAGAATTGAGATAGTTGCGTGCTTGGTTTCCACTTAAAGTTAGATCTGGAGTACCTTTCCTTTTGTTCTGTTTGAATGTATATGGTGCATTGGGATCATTAACTATGGATACGTTATTTAAAGCGAGGTAATCTAGAAGAATGTCTCCTCTTGCATTATTGCATTTATATCCCCAGTCCTTTAAGTGAGCATTAAAATCGCCTGCTAAAATGATATTTTTACAGTCTCTGATAGTGTTGGTCCAGGCTTGTAGGTCTTCTTCAAGGTCTCTTGCGGAACGAGGACGGGAATACTGCGAGCCAAGTGTTAATTCATGGTATTTAGTGCTAATGTTAATAAAAATGCTGTTGTCAAAAGATAAGGTTTTTAGGTGGTATAGTTGGGAGTTTGCTATGATAATTCCAGCTGTTTCATTTTTTGAGGCATAAAGAGACCATCCAATTGGGAGGCTTGTAAATGAATTATTTGTTCTATGGTAATCTTGGATTATAGCTATGTCAATTTGTTGATTATTTATGTATTTGATTAGTTCTAGATTCGCTGCGCGACAGTTATTCAGATTAATTTGGACACATCTAATTTTGGAAAGAGTTGCTTTGTTATGAATTACTTTAGTTGGAACTGCTACATTAGCAGGGTTGGAAGCCATAGTAAGAACATTGTTATTTTGGGTAACGATATTTGAAAGGTTATTTAGGGTCGAGAACGTTGCTGTCGGTAGTTAATTACACGATGTCTATTATAGAAGTGGTTTTGAAAGATATTACATTCGCTTGAATTTGCGCTATGATCGAACTTGTATTGGCGACCTTCGGGGTTCACATAATTATAGCAATTATAGCATTTGTGCTTCCTTGGATCATTTTTATTCGGACATGTTGAGGTTTCATGGTTCTTCATGCAATATGCGCAGGTTTCTTTTCTTCTGCATCTCTCTTTTGTATGTCCATAGATTTGACAGTGACTGCACCTTATTATGGGGGCGTACTGAGCGATTTTACACGATAGAAAACCAATCAGCAAACGACCTTGGCGTAGCAATCTGGTTGCCAATCTATCCTCCAAATCTAGCATAAGTTGATAGGTCTTTAGAGATTTTTTTTGTAATTCTTTATGTTCATTGGCTTTTATGTCATATTCAAGATCTTCGCTTAATTTCTCTTTTATTTCTTCTACTGTTATGTTTTGGGGGATTCCCAAAATGATTATTTTTTTCCTTTTTTCCACTGCGAGATTTAAATCTACGAGGTCAAGTATGTTACTGTGTTCCTGGATCTTGTCTGCTATGTTATTCACATCTTCGTCTGTGTTTGAGTGTACTATAATAGTTCGTTTATCTCTGGAAATAGTGCAGTATATTTTCGCAAGATTTACTGTTGTCTTAAGTTCTCTATTTATAAAATCGCGGATGTTGAATAGGGACATATTGGTTGTGGATTTTCTTGTTAACAATATAGCAGACTTTGATTGTTGTGGTGCTGGGGAGTTTAGAGTTGTGGCATATGATGGTTTACATAGAGGAACTGGGGATACTAGTTCATTGGTATGTGTTGTAATTTTTTGTTGAGGAAATTCTTCTCCTGCTATTTGTGCTTGTCTTACTTCAATGAATCTCTCTATTTTTGATTCGTGTTCTTTAAGCATGTTTCTCAGCTCAGTTTTTAAATCCATTTCCCTCGATATTTTACAATGGATATTTTCTATGTAATCCTGTTGTCTTTGCAATTCGCTATTTAAGTCGCGTATTTGCTCTATCTGATTTTCTAAAAGCTGTAGAAGTTGTTGTATATCTTCTTGAAATTTCTGAGTGGGTATTTTGATCAAATGTTCTTCCGTTTCAAATTGTTTTAGTAAATTAAAATGATTTTCGAATTTTTGTGCTAGTTTTGCTGGAGATTCAATTTTTAATTTTCTTTCGAGTTCTTTGACTTTTTCGTCTTTATCTATTAGTTTTTCCGTGAGGTCTTGAACTTCAGTTGATAGGGTATTAAGTTGTTTCTCTTGCTTTAATATTTGTGTCTTTTGTTCCTCATTCTCTCTTTTCAGTTCTTGTATTACATCATTCATTGACTTTTCTTGGCTTTGTGTGTTAATTTGTTGCTTGTCCAGATCTTTTATTCTGTTAAGGATATTTTGTCGATACTTTAATGCCTGTTCATCATTATGGGGCCTGTGTTTCTTGAGATGTCTGAATAATTGTTCAAATTGCTTTTCCAATGGCATATTATCATCTTGCGCTGTTTCAGAATCTATTAGCTTTTTCCCTTGGAGTGGGGATGGAGGTCTCTCATTAGTTTTCTTGTTCTTTTGTTCCATGTCTTTTTCTTTATAACTATGCATTAGTTTTATTTGTCGTCTTTTTAGTATCTTTTCTTTTTCTCTTTTAATAGCTTCTGGTGATTGAAATTTTTCCCCGGTTCTACTTTCGTTCGAACGCGATAGGGTTTTTTAAAAGTGTTGCAGTGCGTGCGCAGCATGCCTGCTATACGGTGCCGTAGGCAGCGGGAACCAAGTTCGACGTTCGTTCGCTTCCAGATTTCATATTATTAGAGGTTCAAAGAAAGGAGGGGTATGCAGTGCGTGCGCAGCACGCCTGCTATACGGTGCCGTAGGCAGCGTGGACCCGGTTCGAGGTTCGTTCGAGAGCGATGGGCTTCTTAAAAAGAGTTTGCAGTGCGTGCGCAGCACGCCTGCCATTCGGTGCCGTAGGCAGCGAAGACCAGGTTCCACTTTCGTTATAGCGAAAGGCTTTTTTATAACAGTTTGGAGTGCGTGCGCAGCACGCCTGCTATACGGTGCCGTAGGCAGCGGGGACCCGGGTTGAGGTTCGTTCGCTTCGAGATTTTTTAAAAAAGGAGGGGTTCATGAAAAGGAGGGGCCCGCTAGCGGGCGAAGCCAGCTAGTATATATATTAAGTTTTTATTCGATTTTCATAAAATTTGAAATGACCGACAAAATTCTGCAACGATTGTATATATATATTAAATTTCAAACCATTCGGTTGGGTAGTTTTTGCGCTGTTATATGCGGACAGATGGACACACAGACGGGCGGACCAGTCGACGATTATAGCTGCTACGTATATTTATATAATTACGAACGCACCTAAAATGTGGAAAATTGCGATTCTCTGGAGATTTTTCATCTCTGAAATATTATCTCTTAAAGAATAAATCTAAATGTCTATTTTGAGCTTCTTATTAAGGAAGCAATTTAGATTTTATAAAGCACAAATGATTTTTGCTAGATTTACTCTGAGGATTTACTCACTAGATTTACTAGCTTACACAGCTTATTCAGATATTCGGCACTAGTTATAATAACTTATTTTAAAAGAATACTTTAAAGAAATTGTTACACAAACGATCAAATGGAAAGGAAAAGAAAAAAAAACATGTTTACATTTCAAGTTTGAAAAGAAAGAAGATACTGTCGGTTTATTAAATCCCCGCAAACAAAGAATATTTATACAATTTCTACCAAATCCCTTTGTTTAGAATCATAAAAAGAAAGGAGAATAAAAATAAGCTAAACTTATATCCAAGACAACAGGAAAAACGCAAATCAAAGAAGGAAAATTCCCAGAACCCGCCGCTTAAATAATATCGTATGGGAACTTTCATTTGAGAGAAGTGAATTTGCATACTTTTTTTTTTTTTTTTTCTAACAAAGCACCACATTTCTCTAAAGACTGAACCATGCCGAAAAACGAAATGTATTTTTATAAATCCTCTTTTTTCTATTCTTTAATCTATTATTATTTCCTTAAAGAAGTAAAGATATTATCAGAATGTATGAGTATGTATTCAGTGTTTGCAAAATCCAGGATTTTAAAAATTAATCGTTGATTATTCACGATTTTCACATTTTAATGCATTTTGAAAAAGATGTAATAAAAAGATGCAATGTGCATGGGCAGAATCTTATAATTTATTTATTTAGAGGGGGGGGTTGGGGGAGGGGGGAGGTGCTAAATAATTTATTGAACTTTCGATCGGATATTGTGTTATTCAGATGAATATTTAAATTTACAGAAAGAAAGGAACAATTAGAAAAAAAAAGAATACGATTTTAAAAAATGTGGAAAATTGCGGATGTGACAGAAGTAATGAAAAAGCGGGGAGATTGCGGATCTCTGGAGATTTTTCATCTCTGAAAACATTAGCTCTTAAAGAAAAAAAATCTGAATGACTATTTTAAGCGTCTTATTAAAGAAGCAATTTGAATTTTATAAAGCACAAATGATCTTTGCTAGATTTATTCTGAGGATTTACTTGCTAGATTTACTAGCTTAAACAACCTATTCAGATATTCGACACTAGTTATACTAATACATTATTTTAAAGAAATACTTAAAAAAAATTACACAAACGATCGAATGGAAAGGAAAAGAAAAAAAGATGTTTACATTTTAAGTTTGAAACCAAAGAAGATATTGCCGGTTCATTAAATCCCCGCAAACAAAGAATATTTATACGATTTCTACCAAATCCCTTTGTTAGAATCAATAAAAAAAAAAAAAAAAAAAAAAAAGGGAGAATAAAAATCGGCTAAACTCATAACTAAGAAAACATGAAAAAACGAAAATCAAAGAAGGAAAATTCCCAGAACCCGCTGCTGTAATAATTTCGTATGGTAACATTGAATTGAGAGAAGTGAATTTGCATACATTTATTTCATTTATTTATTTTTTTTTAACAAAGCACCACAATTCTCTAAAGACTGAACCGTGCCGAAAAACGAAAGGTATTTTTAGAAATCATCTTTTTTTTCTATTGTTTAATCTATATTGTTAGGTTTTAAAGAAATGAAAAAATTATCAGAATGTATGAGAATGTATTCAGTGTTTGGAAAATCCGGGATTTTAAAATTTAATCGCCGATTATTCAAACTTTTTCTCATTTTAATGCATTCTAGAAAAGAAACAATAAAACTGGTAGAAATGTAACAATGTGGATATGCAGAATGTAACAATAAGTTTCATAATTAGAGTTGTAATTTTTTTTTTTACTTGTGAATTCTGAATAATGTATTGAAATTTCGGTCCAATATTGCGTTATTTAGGAGAATATTTAAATGTTTATTGCTTAATGTATTTTTAACTCTTTCCAACATAGTTGAGAAGTGTTTATGAACTCGGTTTGTATTTCCGTTGCCATGAAATCGATATGTTATTGGAGTTTATTATGGCATGTTCGGATTGAAAATGAAGTGTGTAGCATTTCATTAATAGTTAATTTATAGGGACACTCAAAAGAATTCCTATGCTTTACGGTCTATAGGGGAAAATTGTTTGCGTTGTCTTTTAATGATATTGAACTATTTTAAACATACTGAAATTTATGTTTGTCACTGAGATGTACTGCAAGACGCTTACTGTACAGCGGTAGAATTGATAAAAAGCCACTGGTCCCAAGGACCAGTAAGCATGAGAATTTACTGGTCCGCAGTCATCATCACTGGCCCTCTACATAAAAATCTAAGTCCCTTTAATCCTTTGAGTGACAGCCTTTGAGTTTATAATTACCCTTTCATAAAGTAAGCTATATGTTTGTTAACTTTAAAATATCCTGCATATGCGACTGTAAAATTTAATTATTATGTAAAATATTTTTCAGTTCACTTTCGAAAAGCTTTCACTTTTGGTTTTGTAATAGTTTTAATTTCTAAAGAATCCCTTAAATTAGCTTCTATCTTTATGGGAATTTTTTATGATTTAACTCCATAAAGCATAAAATTTTCATTTCTGTAAAAATGGTTTTCCAAAAAAAAAAAAAAAACATTTCTCTTGAAAATAAACTCGTATAGTTTTTTCTGTTTTATGCATTTTGGATATTCATTATTTTTCATTGTTTTTTTTTATTTTTCTTATGTCCGAACGATGATTATATTTATTTTATTAAGTCACTCTTCAACATTGCTCTTTCCTTCTTAATTATATTATTTGGAGATGGACGCAATAAATTATTTCTGAGAAAAGATAAGAAAACAAACTGTTACAACAATTAAAATCTTTTATGTTTTCTTTTTTTTCTTCTTCTCTCTCCGAGTGACTTGGGGAATTTTTTCCTTTTCTCTTTTTCTCGCTCTTTCTTCATTCGTAGAATATTTCTAAGTTGTTTTGATTCTATTTTTGTAGATAAATAAACTTTTACTTTATATATTTTTTCGCATTTTCATATATGCTTAAAGTAAACTAATCATTGAGGTATTATTGTGTACAGAAATGAAAATTCATCCATATTTTGTCTGTGAAAAAGATAAGTTCATTGCATTATTTGAGCGGTTTTTTTATGAGTATTTTTCTGGTTTAACTTCCCGAAACATAAAATTTTCATCTCCTATAAAAATGCTTTTCACGAATTAAATTATATCTTTCATTATTTCGAAAGAAAAAAAATAAAATTCGTAAGGTTTCGAGTTAACTTTAGATAAAATTTTGACTTCAGGTCGATTACGATCCCGAGACTAATTTCCAATCCCGGGATTTCGGGATTGCTTAGATTCAATCCCGGGATCCCGGGATTAGGAAAATTAGAATTTCTGTAATATCATCAATTTTTACAATAGCTAAATATCATAATACTATAGAAAAGACAAAGCAAAATTATAGCCTAATTTACATATGAAAATATACCAAATTAAAAAAATTAACTTCAATTAATTATCAAAACTTATAGGATAAATTAGAACAATGGAAAATTAAAAGAAATACGCTGTTAATGTTTGAAAATGCAACAAAAAACATGAAATGTCTATGCTTCATCTTCTAGATAATTTCTTTTATTTCCTGTTAAACAAGTTTTTGAATAGTTTAATATTTACAATATTAAAAACTAATTAATATCGCGAATTAAATTATGAATTATTCTCATACCCACGTAATTAAAGTTTATAATTCTAGGATATTGCAAATGCAAGATTTTCCCTAACATGAAGATTTTTTTCTTGAAATGAAAGAATTTAGCACACACACACATAGAATAAAATAATACATAGATGTATAGTCTAAATTTCTAAATAGCAATAGCTGTTAAAATTCGAAAACGTTGCATAATATAAAAAATTATTTCGTACCTCGTGAAAAAAAAAAGATTATTTTAAATAGTTCACTGTTTCCTAACTAATCGGTATTCCTTTGAAAATATGTTCTAAGAAATATGACGGCATCTAAAGTTTCATCTCCAAGTCCCAGTTGTAACATTGTCTGTTTTTAGGGAAATGTCATATTCGTTTAAGCACTCTGTTAGCATTTCAATGCACTTTTTTGCTGTAAAAGATCCATATATGCGCATTAGGCCTAAATTCCTGAATTTGCTCAAATTTAAATTTCTTGAATGGGCATTAATATTCATAAATCGCTTGCTTGCAGTAAATGTCCATTCGTCAAAAGTCAAACTAAATTTTTTTCCTGAATTTTTAAAAGTTTGTATTTCACTTGTAATTAACTCTTTTATTATAGTTCACTACACGATTTCGAATTGATACTGCAGATTTTGGCAAATCATTATAGCCTTTAGCTATCAGAAGGTTTCTTAAATCAGTTGAAGTTAAATGAAAAACAGTCTTTAGCTGTCATTCGCAATAAAATTAAATCCAGTGATTCCTTATCACTACTAAAATAATCTTCTATTTTCTGCTTTTTAGAAAGCAATGCATGTTCTATGCAATCTTGACGTGTGGAAGGAAGAGATGATGTATTAAATTCTTTCTAAACTTTAGTACCATGTTTCGTCGATAAATGTGCATGCAACCCTTAGTCGATGCCAGGGCCGTAGCAAGGTCTTCAGAGGCCCCCCCAAAACATATTTTTCGGGGCCCCCCTCTAAGATTTTAGAGAAATATCTATATTTAATTTTCCACCCGAGTTCCATTGTATAACAACACCAGCGCAGTTTCGCTGGTCGAATTTTCCAAAACTAACTTCAAATTGAACGAATTTGTAGTTAGGCTGCACTGCTTTCGACAGCGTACACCCATAGGGACTATGTCCGCTCCGATCTCGAATCATACGAACCTTGAATTATTGTAATTTTTTTATTTAGATCCAGATTAAATTCAAATTTTCAACATTTCGTTCACGTTACTACAGGAACAGATTTGATATTTTTACAATGTGAATTTAATCAAAGGACTTGCAAAATTTAACTAAGAATTCTTCCATTTAGGAAAAAAATGTCAAAAAAATCGCCCAAGAACGCGAAAAAACGCCAAAAATTGAATAAAAATTTTCAAAGTTCATAGAGATCAAACTTTACTCATATTGGGCTAAAAGATTGAAACCGGGTTTTTTTTTTTTTTACGAATATTAAAAAAACTACCAGAAAAGTGAAAAAAAGCTAAAAATCACATAAAAATTCTCGAATATTTTAAAAACAGCAGAGGACAAAATTTGGCAAAAAAGTTTGAAACTGAATTCCTTTTACAAATGTTATAAATTGCTAAGTATTGTTCATAAACAAAATAAATAAATAAAAAATGTGGAAGTCGTTTTCGTATTTTCAATTTTCTCTTCAGTTTGACAATGCTATCCACGTGGACGTGGCCCAGACAGATTTTCTTTAAGCAGAAAATATTCACTTATAACAATTTTTTTCCCCGCTCGGATTGGTGCCTTTTATTAAATACATATATATGTACAGATTTACTGATTCAAAAAAAAAAAAAAATAAATAAAATACTATTGGGATGTTTTCATACATTCTGGTTTTCTCCAGTTTAAAATTGTCACCCAAGTTGAAATTTAAGAAGAAAAAAAAATACTTTCGGATAGAAGGTACCTTTCTTTGGGCAACGAAGACGGGTTTCCTAGTAGCTAATAATAAAGACAGACGTTTGTCTGTCCAGAGTTTTTCTTTGTCTGACAAGATGTTTTTCTGTTCCGTACAAAATTTGACAGGAAGGTTACCTGTATGCATGAAGTTGTTCGAAACAGGTTTTTAAATTTTTTTATTCGAATTTTTTTCATTTAATTTTTTACGATATTTTTTTGTATTTTTTCGAGTTTCGTGCTTTTTTCCCCACATTCATAAAAGGAATCTATTTTCAATCCATCTTTCCATTTTAGCCGAATATAGTAAAGTGGTCTTCTTCGATTTTTAAATATTTCGCGAATTTTTTATGTAATTTTTAACTTTTTTTCACGTATTTTTTGACATTAGTAAAAGGAATCAGGTTTCAGTCTTTTAGCCCGATGTACTAAATTTTGTCCTTTGCGATTTTTGAATTTTTCACGTTTTTTTTTTTTCCTTTTTTAAGACCCCTGTGATTAGAAGAGATTTTACCTCACATTTGAAGAAACTTTCGTCTCTAGAAAGGAAAATTTCTAGAAATTTTTATGTTTGATTCGCGACTTCTTCGTGTTATGAAGGAAAAAGTCATGCATAAAAGTTCAGTTTCTAATAGGGAAAAGTACAATGCAGCAAAGTTGGCGGAACACTCCTGTGATTTGATTTGACAAAAATGCATCTTCATATTTAGTAAGGATGCTAGGTAATTTTTATGTTAGATTGGTGAGTTTTCTATATTTTCGCAGAAAATGAGAAAATGAAATCAAAGCTTTTTTGTGTGTGTGTGTTTGAATGAAAGAAAAAGTTACGGAAAAAATCCTTCAATTTACTGATTTCTTTCTTTCTTTTCTTTTTTTTTTCTTGGAGAGACAGTGTAAAAGGAACCCATTTTCTATCTTTTAACCCAATATAGTAAAAATTTTGCCATCTGCGGCACGGATTTTTGACATCCCTAAAAGGAATCAGGTTTGTCTTTTAGCTCAATATAGAAAATATGTCCATAGAAATTTCTGAATTTTTTACGAACGTTTTATGTGATTTTTAACATATTTTTGTCTTTCACGGCGATTTTTTCACATTCCAGTTACAATCTTTTGGCTCGATATAATCAATTTTCTCTCAGCGATTTTTGGAATTTTTGCCCAATTTTTTATAAGATTTTTACACTTTTTTTTCGCGTTTTGCGGAGTTTTTTTGACATTTTATTTCTGAAACCGAAGAATTATCCAGTAGATTTTGCTGCTGTCATAATTAAGCTGAAGTGGAAAAATAACAAATTTGTTCCTGTAGAAACGTGAGCTATGATGCTGGAAAAGTTTACTTTTATCTGGACACTACCACTTTTATCGAAAAATATCGAAAAATTCAATGATTGTTTGATTCAAGATCGGAGTGGGAATATCCGGAACAGGTTTACGCTGCGGAAGGCAGTGAAAGCCCATAATGGAGAACTCCAAAAAATAGGTTATTTTTTTAAAAAAGCAATTAGCGAAGCTCTGCTAGTAGATTAAATAAATACACAATGTAATTTATGTATAGTTAACATAAGTAATTTATCGAGACAAGAGAAATGAAATGTTCAAAATTAAACAGGTCGAACATAAGGGGATAGGCGGCATATGCAATGCACATAGATGCCCCTTATTGCGGTCCCCAACGAGATTAAGAAGAATATATTTTTTGAACATTTGAAAAAAAAAATAAATGAGGCTTAAAAGTTTTGAATCTTGAGTTCCGAATTTTGCTCACTTTTAAGAGCAGCCCCAAAAAAGAAAATTTATAAAGTATTTAGAGCCTGCAAAACTTCTTTCATCTGGGCACCTTTAAAAAGAATGGTAGCTATAGAAAAAAAGGGCATGTCTGTTTTGGTTAAAAGAAGTAATAGTATTAAGAAAGTTTTTAACCTTATTGGGGCCCCAACGAGATTAAAAAGCATATTTTTAAAACATTTGAATAATAAAAATTGGGCCTAAAAGTTTTGAATCTTGAGTTCCAACTTTTCCTCACTTTTATAGGCGGCCCCAAAAAAGTCAATCAAAAAAGTATTTAGAGCCTGCAAAATTTCTTTCATATGGGCACCTTTAAAAAGAATCGTGACTGTAGAAAGAAAGCACATTTGGCTGAAGGAAGTAATAGTATTAAGGAAGTTGTGAAATTATTGGGGCCACCAACGAGATTAAAAAGCATATTTGTAAAACATTTGAATAATAAAAATGGGGTCTAAAAGTTTTTAATCTTGGGCTCCAACTTTTCCTCCCGTTTATAGGGGCCCCTAAAAAAGACAATTCAAAAAGAATTTAGAGCCTGCAAAATTCCTTTCATCTGGGCACCTTTAAAAAGAATGGTAGCTATAGAAAAAAAGGGCATGTCTGTTTTGGTCAAAAGAAGTAACAGTATTATGAAAGCTTTGAACCTTGTTGGAGCCCCCAACGATATTAAAAAGCACATTTTTAAAACATTTGAATAATAAAAATTGGGCCTAAATGTTTTGAATCTTGAGTTCCAACTTTTCCTCACTTTTATAGGGGGCCCCAAAAAAGTTAATTAAAAAAGTATTTAGAGCCTGCAAAATTTCTTTCATCTGGGCACCTTTAAAGAGACTACTGGCTATAGAAAGAAAGCACATATTTGTTTTGATCAAAACAAGTAATAGTATTGAGGAAGCTTTGAACCTTTTTGGGGCCCCCCAACGAGATTAAAAAGCATATTTTTAAAACATTTGAACAAAAAGATGGGGCCTAAAAGTTTTGAATCTTAGGCTCCAACTTTTCCCACCTTTATAGGTGGCCCTAAAAAAGACAATCCAAAAGAATTTAGAGCCTGCAAAATTTCTTTCATCTGGGAACCTTTAAAGAGAATGCTGGTTATAGAAAGAAAGCACAATTGTTTGAAGGAACTGATAGTATTAAGGAAGTTTTGAAACTTATTGGGACTCCCAATGAGTTTAAAAAGCATGTTTTTTAAACATTTGAATAAAAAAGTGAGGCCTAAAAGTTTTTAATCTTGGGCTCCAACTTTTCCTCCCGTTTATAGGGGGTCCTAAAAAAGATAATTCAAAAAGAAATTAGAGCCTTCAAACTTTCTTTCATCTGGGAACCTTTAAAGAGAATACTGGCTATAGAAAGAAAGCGCATATCTGTTTTGGTCAAAAGAAGTAATAGTATTAAGAAAGTTTTGAACCTTGTTGGGGCCCCCAATGATATTAAGAAGCATATTTTAAAAACATTTGAATAATAAAAATGGGGCCTAAAAGTTTTGAATCTTGAGTTCCAGCTTTTCCTCACTTTTATTGGGGGCCCCCAAAAAGACAATTTAAAAAGTATTAAGAGCGTGCAAAATTTATTTCATCTGGGCACCTTTAAAAAGAATAATGACTATAGAAGGGAAGCACATTTGGTTGAAGGAAGTAATAGTATAACGAAGTTTTGAAACTTATTGGGTTCCTAAGTGAGATTTAAAAGCATATTTTTTAAAAATTCGGATAAAAAAATGGGCTTAAAAGTTTTGAATCTTGGGCTTCAACTTTTTCGCACTTATATAGGGGGCCCTAAAAAAGACAATTCAAAAAGAATCTAGAGCGAACAAAATTTCTTTCATCTGGGCCCCTTTAAAAAATTGGTTCCTGTAGAAAAAAAGCGCATATCTGTTTTGTTTGATGGAAGTAATAGTATTAAAGAAGTTTTGAACCTTTGGTTTCACCTTTTTCGCCCATTGATAGGTGCACCCCAAAAATACTAAAATGCCATTTTATTTTTAAGTAGAACTTACAGCCTTCAAAAACTTTTATAAAGAATGGTGGCTATAGAAGAAAAGCACATATCTGTTTTCTATTTCTAAATCTGATCAAGATCTTTGACAAAAAAAAAAAAATGAATTTCGATAAAACAAAATAAAATGTTATTAAAAATACATAAAAAAAAAAAAAAAACATTCGGCTGAAAGGTACAGTAGCTCACTACTGGGCCCCTGACTTTGCTCAGGCCCCCCCCAATTGGGGGGTATGGGGGGCGGTCGCTACGGCCCTGGTCGATGCACCTAACGTTTTAAGCACTTGGCTACATCTTTTACGTTTAGCGATTTTTTTCATCTTTTGACCTTAAATAGCAGTGCCATACAGAAGATACATCATTATCTTTCCTATGAGCTACAAAATCCTTTTCATTAGACATCAGCAAAATAAGTATAAACGCCCGAAAAGCAAAGAAGTTAGCACATAATAATGACTATGAAACTAAAATGTGACGCTTATCAGTAAACTCTAATTCGAAATTTTGGGATTCCCAGTTGCTGAAACGACCGGCTTTCTAAACGCGGCGAAATCGAAATAAACAAATGATTTCATTGTTCCCGAATAATAGCCGATCGGGTTACATCTGTTGGGTGTACATCAATTGCGCCTACGGTGGGAGGAGATCATAAATTGCGCCTACAGCTTCGTCCCCTTCTGTATGAACTGCGCTCGAAGGGGTGAGATAAGCAATCCATCATTTTATTGAGGGTTGCCTTAAAGAGTTCTTTTCCCAAAAAAGTCTTCTGGATGCAAATCCGGCCATGGTAAATCTTGGCGACAATAATCACAATACTTAAGGTCTGTATTCATCTAGCATTGCATTATATCTTATGAGATATTCAACGTAATGAATACAAATAAAATATTACTAGAGGATACTTACTAATATTTACTACGAAAGAAGGGTACTTCTCATTTAAATGGCGCGGTGCAAACTGCCGCCCCAAATTTTGTTAGCTCTTTCAAGGTAGTTCAAGAAATATCTAATGTTAATTTAAAAAAAAACATACCATTGTTAAGAAAATTTTTATTTTGACTTGTAACATTTGGATAAAAAGTGTTTTTCCTTTTTCAATGACAAAAAATGCTGAAAATACATAAAATTCAAGTTATCATAACTCGGTAAGTTTTATTTGTACAAAAATGAAACTTTTATTGCTTAATTATTAGTACACGAAGAAAGTTTTACTAAATATATAGTATTTAAATCCCGTAAAAAAATTAAATTTCTGTAACTTTTAAAAATAACATTTTATATATATATACAGTAGAAACCCGGTTATCCGAAAATCGGCTTAACCGAAAGCCCTTAAAATTCCTCAAAGTCCTTTTTGAATGTGAAAAATTTTATTGCCAACACTATTTTGACCGATGTCAAATGACAACTTTTAACATATTTTGATTTATGATCACTATTTTATTTGTAAGTTTTAGATCAAACAATTCCGAATCATTTCTAGTACATTGAAGAGTTGTTTTAATACTTATTATCTTTAAAAATTAAAAGGAAAATAAATACAAATCAAAACTTTGAAAGGTGTTATTGGATGTGGGTAGAAATAGTGTTAAAAAAGCATGTTCTTTATGAAAATAATAAACAGAGTCAACTTACTTTTTTTTTCAATTGCGTAATTTCGGGCACTTTATTAGATAGACACGTACGACACTTCATCTTTTTTACAAAATATGTTGTGATTTTCTTTTGTTTTTTAACTTTGCATCGTTTCAATGCTGCTTTATCAAGCCACCTTTTAAACAGGACCGAAACTAGCCTTTTTTGCACCCGGGGCAAACATGGATTTTGCCGCCCCTCCCCCCTCTCTTCCGGAAAGTATATTTACAAAGAGAATTTTACTAATTTTCTAACAGCCGACTTATTTTAAAATTTAAAACATGTAATCATATGTAATACTGAACTATGTAATCTACAATGGCACGTAAAAGGGGGGGGGGAGTCACGGGGGTCATGACGCCCCTCTGAACACCAACAAAAATATTCTAAAGACCATTTTTTAAATGAAATATACAGTAGAGTCCCGATTATCCGAGTCCCGCTTAACCAAGTTTCCGCCTTAACCGAGTTATTTTCTTCTGATGGGCTGATGGCTTCCATTATTATGAAACAGCCATTATAAAGGAAGTGTTAGGTGAAGATGAAAGAGCAGCCGTAAAAAGTTAGAACTCTGATTTTCTGGTCAGAATGTGGGGGGGAAAAATGCCCATATACATTTATTTTTTTTTTTAAATTATGGCCAGTTTTCTTTCCCATTCTGACCAGAAAATCGGACTTCTAACTTTTTACGACTGCTCTTTCATCTTCACCTAACACTTCATTTATAATGGCTGTTTCATAATAATGGAAGCCATCAGTCGATCAGAAGAAAATTATCCATTCCAAAGACTAACGAAAAGCACAAACATCCATTATATAAATTGAGCATTTATGTGCTTAAAGGCTTAATCTTCAGAAAAGACATACAGAGAAACAGCAGTAGCAGTAACATTACAACTTTGCTGCTATTGCTGCATTCTTTTTCTTTCTTTAAAATTTTTTTTCTTTTCTAATAAAGGCTCTCATTATGGAGCCACGAAACAGTTGTATGCTAAAAATTTTGACTGTTTATACTTTTCTTTACGTTGGTTTTACATATAATGTATTTATTTAACACAATGAGTTTTGTATGCATGTTATTAGTTTATACTCTTGGAGGAATTTGACGTAGAATCCTCTCCTCCCTTACCTTATTTTGCGCTAATGATGTTTAAAACGGAATATTTTATTTGTTTTAATCGAAAATCTATGGAATGGTTAAATAATAATAAAAAAAAAAGATTAAAAATGTATTCATTTTTGCAAGAACTATAGGTAGTAATATAAAATAAATGTTTATTTTCTGGTGGGAAAATTTTTGGCAAAATATTGGCGTCCGAAATAAATCGCGAGATAACTTGTAACAGATAATCATAACCCTCATTTCCAAAGCTATTATGATTTTTAATATGCAGTGAAAATTCTTATTTTCGAAAGATAAAAATAATGGACTTGAACTTTTCATAATTATTTTCCTCAAATAATACCAAATCTGTCAGCAGCATGTTTAAATTAACAAGATTATTACTATAAGTTGTAGTATTACTATTATTATTACTAGTATTATTTTTTAAATGAAGCAGAATGGAGAATGGTCTAATTTACGATTATTTTAAAAATCATTAATATGTTAAATTTTTCTATCACAGCATAATTCTCATCCATTCATGTATTTATATTCTCTTTCAGATACAAAGTAACTAATTCATCAGTTCTACTTAAAAATTTGGCTTTTAAAAGTCAGCAAAAATTTAATTTAAAAATATTTTGAGGATCATAATCATAAAGTCAACTATAATCTATTATTTAAAGTGTATTTTTCTTTTATAGGAAGTCATCTATTATTAAAAAAGGATATTTTATCTTTATAGATAAATAAAACTTTGAAATTATATTTTGAGAAGATGCGTTGATTTAATACGAAATTAGAAAATCATAATCTAATGTGTGAAATTACTATATTTGGAGAAGATGTGTTGATTTAATAAGAAATTAGAAAATCATAATCTTATGTGTATAAAGGTAATTTTTTTTTTAGATTTAAGGGTGTTGCAAAGAGTTTCCCTCAAAAATTTCTAACTTACAAACTTGCTTTTAAACGTAAAAGCATGTTACTTGCAGACATGACTATTGAATCGATTTAGAATCTATTAATCTTTCATTTTCAGATAACTGAATTACATGTTGAATTATAAGCAATTGTTGTTTGATAAAAATTTATCGGACTGTCACGTCTGGAAATTCAGTTTAGAACACTGTAAAAAAAAATCTGTAAAGTTACTAACATATTTCTCGGAAACTGGGATTCCAGGAACTTTTTATGTAACGGCAACAGCAAAAATTTCTGTAACAGCATCTGTTACAGGAATTTTTCTTGTTGCCGTTACATAAAAAGTTCCTGGAATCCCAGTTTCCTAGAAAAATTTTAGTAACTTTACAAATTTTTTTTTTTACAGTGAACGCATTGTGGAAATACAGGTCAAATGCTAAATGCTTTTAACAGCATTTTGTAAAAGATTGCCTTTAATGAAAATTGGAAAAACCGTTCGATTTCACAGATTCTGAATAACATATAGGTCACTCTCATGTAAATACAAACAAATATGAATTCTAGAAAGTAACCAGTTTGCATTTGAAAACAGTCTTAAGGCTGCTCTCAAATTCAAAGAAGCTATTTTCTGACACATTTCTGAATGCTTGAAAACACATTAAATTAGAAGATGTTCTTATTAAGAAACTATGTAATCGAATGACTTTTCCATTTTGTGGAAAAAGTAGATAATTTTACAGAAAATACTGTAAAAGTTGGCGTTTTGAACCAAATTCACGAAGCAGCAGTGCGATAAAGTATAAAAATTTCTCATCACATAACAAGAATGGGTTATAACTATTTAAGTAATTTATTTATCTGGAAATGGAATACGCTATTCAATTGAAAATCGCTTAGGTTTGTTAATTTTATTTCTTTAAGTATAAAAATGAATCAGACAATATGTCACAAAATTTTGTGTTGCGAGCAGGGAATTTGTGAAGCACCTTAAGCTGTTCTTAACTGCTCTGCTCAACAAGCGCAAAACGTTTTGACACATTTACAAATTCATTTTTAACGGAAAGGTATAAAATGGGACAGCCTGGCCATGGAAGCGATTTGGAATGGAACTGTTTTTTCCATTTTTTGATCCATCCATTACTTATTGAGTTAGAAGCGAATTTGATTACGTGACAAACACGTTTTTCGCCCGCTCTTGAGGGCTCTTTCCTCCTTCGCGAGGAAATTCGGTTCCAAACGTCCACTTGGACACTCTTTCCTGAAAGATCTATTGCGTTTGCAAAAAAAAAAAAAAATAAAAAAAAATGGAAAAAATAGCTCAATGACATAGTTTCTGAACAACAACACCAGCTATTTTCATGCATTTTCGAACAAAAATAAATTAAAAATTATGTCAGAAAGTTGCCCTTTTGGATTTGAGAACACCCTTAAGGAATTAAGTTTCTTTACACCACTTTTGAATGCATATTTTTCAAATGATAATGCACTTCTCAGTTTTGAATTCATGAGAATTTAATGCTCTTCTTATTATTATTAATTTATCAGCCTGAGCATAAGAGAATCGTGCGTGATTATAAGAATTATATATTCGGAAAAAATTAAACTTTATCAAGAAATACATATTTAAGTTTTACTTATAAAACATCGTGCAACCGCTTTGGAATTTTAAAATTTACTTTAGAACTTGGAAAAAATTAAGTTTTGAAAGAAAATAAAAAATGATTATTTATATACCATAGTTCTAAATAAGTTTAATAATAATAATAGTAAAAACAATAATATTAAGAGCAATAAAAGAAGTACAAATTAGCGTTCATAGGGATATTTCAGCAGCAAGAATATTCTTCTATTTAGAATGTTGTTCTTTTTCCTCAGCATCTTTCTTTCAAAATACTACAGAGAATAATATTAAAGTGAAATTTATTTCTAGCATATTAATTGAATTATGAAATATCTGTAAATATCTGTATATAAATGTTAATAATGTTTAAGGTTCTTGAAGAATCTTAGAATGAAACATCTAAAAGGCAGAGTGAATGAGATATTAGTCCAAACCTTACGAAAATATTTGTTTCCATGCATAATTGGCCCATGTCAAATATTATATTATTGAACGAAAAATAATATGCTTGGAGAAAAAAATGGCATTATTAGGTAACAAGTTTTATTTCTTCATAAAATTTTCTCTTCTAAAGTAATTTAAAAAAATTCTTCAATGTTTAAATTTCTTATGTAAATATTTGAAATTGATGATGATTTGTAATGTTCTATAATGGTTATATATATGGATTTTTTTATCATCATACTTTATTTCCTTTTTTTTTTTTTTCAATTTGTGCATATTATATTAACGGAATATACATTTTTATAGTGTCGATTTTTCTGTGATTTAATAGTTATTATTAACAACAACAACAAAAAAATATTATACACATATATAAAATATATGTGTATAAGTTTTTTGCGAGTTTAAGAAAAGCATTATTGATAGCCGAAATTATCGATAAAGCGCCCAATTTAGCGAATCAACGCCAACAGAAAAGTGTTTCTAACAAAAAAAGCTGTCACTTCGTGCCCATAAGTATAAGAGAGGGGGTTGACAATGATATCCGGTCCAACGTGACGCCGAGCGCAGTTCATACAGGGGGAGGCAAAGAAGGGTCGGCATCGGCGCAGTTAGCCGGTCTCCCATCTGTTTGCAAGTCAAAAGGTTTTCATGTTAAACGATTTAATCGCTTTGAAATATGTAAAAAATACTTGAAATATGTATATTTTTTCAAGGATATATAAATTTCATAAAAATTAATTCTTTTTCTTTCTAAAAGAGAAAGTCTATAAATATATTTTTTTATTTCAGCAGAATATTGTTTCATTTAAAAAAAAGGACAATCCCGAAAATCCCGGGATTTGGCAGACAAGATCCCGGGATTTTCGGGATTAAAAATGATGCGGGATCCCGGGATTGTAATCCCTAATTACAACCCTGGCCGTTACATCTTTTACATGAGTTTTGTTAAGGGGTCGCAGGACTCTTAAAGGTTCGAAATTTTAGATATTTAAATTTTTTTAGATGTTAAACTCCTATCTTTTCTCAACATTTTAATATAATTGTTTCGTTGAAATTCTCATCAGAACACAAGTTATGGTTTTTAGTAACACGTAACCGCTCCATAGCTGAAGCGGCATTTTCGAAACTTTGAAGTCATTTTTATCCAAATGACGTTTTTGGGCCTAACGCGCATGATATATCAAAAACTTCTGAATATTTTGTCATAAAATATTCAAAACATACGTTTCAGGTTAATATGTATAAACTAAACCTAAAATTTCTTTTTTATTGTTCAAAAAAATATTTTTTAAAGTGATTATGATGTTGAAATTTTCAAAATTTTGCATTAGCTAAGTACAACTTTGTATTAAAAGTATAAAAATGCTTTAAATACAAATTTATTTATGTTCACGTTAATTATTATAATCTGGAGTATAAGTAGGCACCAAAATTTTCATTCTAGTTGCAATAGTTATTTTCTAATCGTGCGCGTAAGCTGATATACCAATTTTCTGCTCGGCAAATATCTGACAGTTTGGAGCCCCCTGTAAATGCTAATTCTGCATCTTGCAGTTTTTTAAAGACATAAAATGAAAGAACGTACTTATATCTGTCATCTCAATAAAAATTGTGTTTTAATATCTTGTACATTTTAAGATATTAAATGTTGAAAATGGTCTCTTTTTTTTCATTTTTTCCAATTTTAAAAGTCTTGAGACCCCTTAAAGTAGTCTGGAAGTGTTGGAAAGTGTTTCATAATCTATGCTTGACTATGGTGATTTTTCTTCCTTGATTTTTCCGAAATGCACTTTTTTTTGTTGCAAATGCCTCTTTGAATGTAAGCTCACGTGTGTAAACAAAAATTGAATACGTTTATCTATCCGTTACCACTCAAAAGGCACGGAAAAATTGTCCTTTATTGTAAAAACAAAATTAGTGAATGGCGATATTAAGATTTATTCCAGTGACCAATAACAGAACAAGAAGAAAATGTGATCGAAGATGATAGGGAATGGGACAGTCGTTGGGGAAAAAAAAAAAAAAAAAAGAAAAAAAGTAAACACCCCTTACTAACTCTGCAACTAATTGTAATAAAAGAAAGGTGCTGGTACCAAATGTTTGGAAATAAAGTTTACTTTTATATGATCTATATAAAATTTGCTTAAGAGGCCCTCTACAAATAAAAACCAGTCCAAACTTTGTTTTTGTCAATAGCAACATTCAATTTTGACACTATATTTTTAATCTTCGCTTCAAACTATGCCTAGAAACGAAATTTCATGCCATTTGGATGATAAGTTTTTGAATTATAAGCATTCGAAATTTGGAGCTTCTAATGTTAAATTACATTTCCATATTTATATTAATATCTCTTGAAATTATAATCCTAATGTGATAATATTTTTTGTGGTTATAATACCAAAAAAACCCAAACATAAATACACTGAATTTGTAATTTAAAAAAATTTATATTATGAATTATGAAATTAATATTCGAAAAAAATATGAATTGCAACCTACAATTTTTTTGATAGATTTATATTTATTATGTCCTGCTTTATGCGAATTCTCAATTTCAAATTTTTCTTCCAAGTAGTTTTCGAATTATGATTTAAAAACGTCAAAATGATGGTTAAAGGGGCCATCTGTGATACGCAGAAAAGCATAATTTAAAAAGTATATATTTTACTCATTTTATTGAAACATTTGGGCTGGCAATAATCTAAACCTATTAAGCGAGTGAAATGATCCTATTGGCAAGAAATAATACATTAATAGAAGAGACATAGTCATTCTGTAGCATTTCAACAATCGAGTACCTATCTTCAATTTGGATACAGCCCCTCAAATAGGCTCATTTTAAAATAATTAATTTCTCTGTTACTAACCAATTTTATGGTTTCAAACTTGGGTATTTTATCGGGTGTCCTAAAAAGGACTGACTGATTTTAAAATCCAATAACTTGCAAACGGCGACAGATATTTAAAAAATTCTTGCAGGAGGGTTATGCATAAGGTCGAAAGTTTTTTTACAATGATTTTCGATTTTAGTTCGAATTACAAACAATAGATGGCGCTGTAAGCAATAGGCGCTAAATTCAGGCTCGATATTTGGCACTTCGGGATCCACTCAATACATTTTAATCTCCTTTTTCCACATGGAAGAAGAGAAAGGCCGAAAATCGAGCCTGTATTTAGCGCCTATTGCTTACAGCGCCATCTATTGTTTGTAATTCGAGTTAAAATCGAAACTCACTGTAAAAAAACTTTTGACCTTATGCCTAACCCTCCTGCCAGATTTTTTTAAATATCTGTCAGCGTTTGCACGTTATTGAATTTTAAAATCAATCAGTCCTTTTTAGGACACCCGATATATACATCATTTGAAAGTAGACTTTATTTCCAATCGCTTGGTACCCGGGACTTTCTTCTACGATAATTTGTTGCAGAATTAGCACGGGGTGTTTACCCCCCCCCCCCCCATCCCCTTCCACGACTGAACCTTAATGGATAGATGTAAGGATTACGGATTTTGAGTACCACCTTCTCGAAATGATGAACTTTTAAAAATTAGTCAGTAGATGTGTCAGAAAGTTTCGGACTCGTTGAGCAATGGACTTGAGAACCGCCTTTTTATTTAAGGCTGTTTGTTCTCAAATCAAAAAGGGGCAACTTTATGTCACAAGTTTTAAGTCCTTTTGTATAAAAACGCGTGAAATTGGCAGATGTTATTTAGAAACTATGTAATCGAATGACATTTTCCATTTTTGGGTATTCGCAAAGGATCTTTCAGAAAATACTGTCAAAGTTGACATTTTGAACCGAACTTCCGGTCGAAAGGAGAAATACCAGTCAGCGAAGGGAGAAAAACCGGTTGTGACGTGACACTAAATCGCTTATATCTGGATAAATTATTCATTTATCAGAAAATGGAAGACGTCTTTCGATTCCAAATCGCTTCCCTAGTCAGCTCTGCCAATTTTGTTCCTTTACTTTTAAAAAATGAGTCAGTAGTAGATGTGTCAGAAAGTTTCGGACTTGTTGAGGGTGGACTTGAGAACCGCCTTAAGAGCCTACTTCAGTCAAACTAAATGACCCGTTCGCCAATGCTAATCCTATGAAAGAAATGTATAAAGATATCTCGGTTGCATTTCAATATTTTTAAATGATTTCTTTTGCGCATTGAATAGTTGCGATCGATCTGTATGCAGGCCGTTTTTTTACTTTTTCGATTTTGATAGCAGATATTTTTTATGAGGATGTTTTTACTTTCGAAACCAGTTCTGAAAAGGAAACTGTCCTTATAAGAAATACCTGTAAACAAAATCGAAAAAGTAAACAACGGCCTTTGTACAGATCGATCTCAATTATACACTGCAAAAGAAATCATTTAAAAATATTGAAATGCGACCGAGATATCTTTATAAATTTCTTCCATAGGATTAGCATTGGCGAACGGGTCTTTTAGTTTGACTGAAAGTAGGCTCTTAATAGCAGAACTCTGTGGTCTGAAACGAGTATTACTATTTGGAAAAAGTGGTATTAATGCGTGAAATCTCAATTCTTTGTATCACCTCGTTGCATATCTGCAACATACCTAAAAGACAATGTTACTTGCACGATGGGCTTTTAAAAACGGTTTTATTTATTGCAGCAATATTAACATAATTTGTTCACAGAATTTTCAACAAACAGCAATAGTGATTTAGTTTTCCATACCAAAGTTTTATTCATCATTTGAGCAGTTTCCTATTATTCCTAAAATTATTTCGTAATTTTGTCAAATTAAAAAGTTTGGAACCGTCAAATTCATATACTTCAGAATTTTGCTTTAGAAAATTGACAGTTGCTTATGAAAAGTATACACTTTTCTTTTTATTGCAGATATGAAAAAAATATCTTCAGTATATATATATATAAATTTGGGACTACAAACACACAAAAAATAGAGAAATAAATTATGAAAAACAAATAAGTTTAAAATAAAACGTGATTAAAAAGGATTAAGAAATAAAATTCACATTACCATATTGTGAAAGCATTGCTGACTAAGAATGAGGCAGCTTTAAATACAAATAAATGAGATTATTTGCACATGTTGCCAAAAAACTTTTTTTAAATGTTGATGGACCAAGGAGTATAATATATATTTTTTACATAAAATGATGTATCCTAACATCTGAGTGAATATTTTTAAAATCAAAGTTGGTTCAATCACGAAAAGTTAACTCTTAAGATGAAGAAGCTAATGATTTTTATCGATTTTGTCAAATATCTAATAAATATACGATTAATACTTTTTTGTTATATCTTTTGTAAGGGGCGTAATCACATTTCTGGCAAAAACAACCTGTGTCCAGAAGTTTTTATTTTTGTTGTATATTAAAAATAATAATCATAGTAATTGATTATTAATAATCAAATGACCACAAAAAAAAAAAAAAATCTTAACGCATAAATATCCAATGTGTGTGTAGCACAGTTTTCATCGATTCCTGAAATTTTTTTTGAATCTGTAACTTGTGTAGTTTTTAAAATGACTGATTTAATTACAGAATTTAGTGTTGGTATATTTTTTATTTGTAATATACTCACATTTTCTCTCTATATCTATCTCTCTCATACACGCACCGACATAGAGCGATGGATTTATTGATTGACTGATTAAAGCCTTATCTTTCATGCTTTCCTAAGCTTGGAGTGGTTTGAGGAATTTTTGTTCTTTATTCATAGAATATTTAAGATTGCTGAGTTGTTTTGATTCTGGCTTTGTGTTGACTTTTATATTTTAAATATTTTCCTACTTCTGTAGAATAAACTAATCATTGGGGTACTGTTTGCAGAAATGCATTTAAAAAAATGATTGGTAATAAAAATTTAAATTACCTAACAGAGTGGAATTTTTTTTTTCATCTGTAAAACATTTTTAAATGTAACTTTAAGCTATTATTACTCTTAATAATAATATTATTAATTCAAGCATCTTTAAAAATAACAATTACGTGTATTTTCTTATAAATGAATTGCATAACCGAATCATTTTGCCGTCATTTATTTTTCATTCGTAAAACTTTTTTTTTTTTTTTCAAGTAACTTTAATACTTCCATGCTTTAAACTATAGCTTTTATCGCCCTCTAGCAATAACATTATTGCGTCTAGCAGTTTTAAAATAATAGTTACACTTGTTTTCTTACAGATGGAATGTTGCTCTCAGGACATAGTGTATTTTAAAATTAATTTGTTTAAATTTAAGTTGGTTGCTCTGACTCTTTATTAGTTATTTTTTTATAATTTGCATTTCTTAGTATTCAAATTGATATTCTTTATATCTCTCTCAAACTAGACACAGCTTAAAATTAGAAAGTTAAAAAAAAAAAAAAAAAAAAAAAAGACTATCTATAGGTACTCTGAATATTTTCTGAGTTTCACAAAATATTTATTATTAACCATTTGGAAAAATGGTTATTGTCCTCTATCAGGGTGGGAAATCAAAAACATATCTAAAGCGTTTTATTGGTTGAATCCGCATTTTATTCGTTTTCTGATTGGTCTATACAGTAATCTGTATTTTCCCTTTACTTTCAACAGAGAGGTATACTTCTGTTGCCACTATGACAAAAAGTAATAAAAACTACAAAAAAAAAAAATTAATAACTCAGAAACAAATTGAGGTACAGCTTTCAAACAAATTGCATTTAAAAGTAATTTTTTTTCTCTATATAACGGTGTAGAAAGTAATATTGTGGGATGTTTAGAAGTTTAAGAATGAAATTTTATTTAAAATTGGTCCAGGAATATTAATGTTTAATCCATGGCGTACGTAATGTATGACCAGCTCCGTAGAAGTTTAAAACTTGACAGTACCGAAAAATGTAATCCATGGCGTACGTAATATATAATCAACTCCGTGCGATTTTTTATGTCTTAAATTTTAGTCTTTGAAAAAAATCATTTTCCAAATGGTCGTTGTAATTTGTTAAATTGCATTTTTTTAAAAAATTATTATTATTAAATTGCTATAATTATTTCTCCGAGTTTTCTATTAATCTTTTGCATTCCAGTTAGATTTTTTAAGTTTTCCGTCTGTCTTTACTCCGAAAAGCTTATTATTATTTTTATTTATTTATTTATTTTTAAGTCATTAATAATAGGCCACGTATTTAAAATAAAATATTTCTGGAATTCTTTCATTGTCTTGCTAAAAACTCTGAACAGGTATTGTTTTCTCAAATTCAGTGTTTTAAAGGCATGGATTAAATCTCTTTCCTTGGACTGCATTACGGTTACGGTTTGATAAAACTTACGTGACAAGTGGCATTTTCTATGATTAACCTAAGGATTTATTTTTCGGAGAAATTCAAGCCCAGTGCAATAAAGCACTTTTTTCATGTGAAAGCAGATGTTTTAAGTGACCTTTTTGTTAAATTAAATTTTGTTTTAAACACAAACAAATAATAAATAAAAAGAATTGTTAGTTAAGGTGCTGAATTCTGTTTTAATGCTTTATTAAGTAATGTAGTTTTAACAAGTAAGTTAGCGAAGTTTTTAAGTTTGTAGGGGAGGTATGATACACTTTTTTTTTTTACTAATTTTTTACAACCCTTAGAAAGCTATTTATAAACAAATTTTTCGTGTTTTCTTGTAAAGTGACCTTTTATTCATTTAGTAAAAATATTGTGAATTTAAAAAATAGTCATTCAAAAAATTTATCCCAATTATTTTGAATTGGAATTACTGTATCAAATCTCCCCATTACTGGGGAGGATTGATACACTAGCAAGGGAGGTTTGATACATTGTTATGTAAATTGAAAAAAAAAAATGCAGACAATTCAATTTATGCGTCATACAATTTTTTATGATAAATCTTGAAATATTTAAGTAAAATTTGAAACGAAATGACATTGACATATTTTTGTTCCAGAAATGTTTTTTACAAAAATATTTAAACTATTGCTATTATTTAAACAATCCTATTAACACACTTTTTAGAAAATAAATAATGAAAAAAAAAAAAACCTAGAAATGTAGCTGCAAGGAAAAATGAAGTGAACATTGCTGATTTGCAAACAATTTAACATAAATTTAGCCCATTTAATATTCCTTTAACACTTTCAGGGGCAAATCATTTTCTATGGTAAAGCGTTGAATAACTGAATGGCACCGGAATTTACCAGCAAATTTAATTAGAAATAAGAAAAGGGATATATTTCACTTTCATACTAAATGGAAAATATTTTACCAAAATGCTGGTGCCAATGGGGCTTTTGGGAATTAAAATTAAGTGGTTTCATAAACATACCACCACCCCTGAAATGGTTGAAAGAAAAACTAATAACTCTATCATTTTGATAGGTAAATTCGGGTACATTTAACTTTTTTTTTTCAATTTGTCCTGCTTAAATTATAGAAAGATTTTCCCTCTCAGGCCATTTAAACTTTTTCCCTTCTACATGACCAGCAAAGCGAACTAACCATCTATCATCGCACTGCTTTTCTATGTAACCTACATAATGTCTATCAATAGTCTCTTTGTTCTTCCTTACCAGTTTCAGTAGCTCTTGCTGTAAAACAATAATGAATATTACAGTCCTATATTAGTTTGCAAACTTAAAAATACTATTAAATTTCAAATATAGAAGTGCACCATTTCTCCCCAGTACTAATGTATCATTTCTCCCTTATGCCTTATTGTATTTTCAATCACTTTGTACAAATGCAGTTGCAAAATGGTAATCTACATTCTAGTAAAACTAATCCTAACAATGTGCTTTATAAATAAAAAAAATTACAAGATATTATCTTCACAATAATAAGAGTTATGAAAGAAAATCAGTCAATGAAAAAAATTACATTGACATTCCAAAAACCTTCAAAATTAAAAGAAAAGAAAAGTTGTCAGTTCTTCACTGATTAATCCAGCTAATGATGGTTTCAGCAAATAAAAGAAGACTTCGCATGTGTTAGAATGGCTGTTAATGCCATTTGTTGAGAAAAATTGTCAATGTGTCAACCCTCCCTATGTATCAAACCTCCCCTACCTCCTCTACATTAAACTGTAAAACCTGCTAAGACGAAATCGCAAGGGACCGGGGAAAAATTCCGTTTTGAAATGTTTCGATCTTTACAGGTACATAATCTGTTATAAGTGAACTGTATTCTTTCCGCTGTGACCATGATGTTTATCGTTTAAGGCAAGATTTTGTTACAGGCTGATTCCGTTTTGACAGGTTATACTGTACATATTACTTTATCAGAAATCGCATTTTTAAAAAATAGTTTTAATTATCGTTGAACGTTATTTTTTTTCTGACAGTATACCTCCTTTATTTTATAGTTCATAGTTTATTCGCTCTCTATAATAAATTACTGTACTATTCCAGTGTTTTTGTTTTTTTTCCCTTCTATTTTACTTCTAACGATTTTAATAAGGATTAGCTATGAAAATTCTATTGGAAAAATGTATTATTAAAATATAAGTAACAGAATAAAAAAATAAAGCAAAATGATATTCTATTATCCCATTTTCATTGAAACAGAAATGTTTAAGAAGATTTATCGAATCTCTAACTTCTATTTAACCTAAGTTAGAAAATTGTGTAATGTTTCCTTTCCTGCTGAGTTACTGTTACTAAGGTGTAAGTGGTTTCTCAGGTCAAATTTTATCTAATAAGAATTTTTGGTATTTTTTCTCGAAATTTGGCAACGGAAATAAAATAATAGAGGTAGGGTAGAAGAAATTTAGATTCTTGCTAACTGTGATGCACAGTAAAACTCGTATTATCGAAATCCTAGCTATCCGGATGCCCAAATATCCGGATCGATTTCAGGAATTTTTTTTTTTTTATGCGAAACGTATGCACTTATTTTTAAATATAATTTCTTTCAAATTGCTTGTTAAACTAATATTAAAATTTACGTTTAAGTGGGATTTTCAAAATCTATATTTGTACAAGTCTGTTTTTCGCTAATTTCACAGGTATACTGTATTTCTTTGTTCTCTTAATCTAAGAAAATCTTATGTTAGGTACTATAATGTGTATATATATATGTGTGTGCGTGTGTGTGTATTATTTTTAATAAAAATGTTATTTTCAAAATACATTATGCAGAATTTCCCCTAGATTTAAAAAAGGGCAAGGTGCTGCCGGTAAGAAAGGGCACTTTTCGGATTCTTAAGGGCACTTTTCAGATTCTTAAAGGCAATTTTCGGATTCTTAAAGGCAATTTTCGGATTCTTAAAGGCAATTTTCGGATTCTTAAAAGCACTTTTTTGATTTTTAAATTCATTCTTTTGATTTTAAGGTTGTTCTCAACTGTTCTGCTCAACAAGCGCAAAACGTTCTGACACATTTACGAATTCATTTTTTAACGGCGAGATATAAAATTGGAAGACCTGACTATGGAAGAGATTTGTAATCGAACTGTGTTTTCCATATTTTTATAAATAAATTACCTATTGAGTTATAAGCTATTTTGATCACTGACAAAGACCTTTTTCGCCCTTACTAAAGTGGTTATTCTTCTTTCGCGCGGAAATTCGGTTCAAAATTGCCCCCTTTAACACTATTTTCTGAAAGAGGTATTGCGTTTGCAAAAAAACGTTCGATTACATAGTTTCTGAACAACACCTGCTAGTTTCATGCATTTCAGAAAAAAAAAAAAAAAATTAAAACTTATGTGATAAAGTTGCCCTTTAGGATTTGAAAACAGCCTTAAAGCATTTCAAGACAACATTGAGTCAGTTTTTACTATGCAAGACAATTTTTTAATGCAAAAAGAAGAAAGTACACTTTTTTTAACTGGAAGGCAAGTAGAGTGAAATTTTTTTGGATGAGGGGCAAGAAGGATGCTAATTTTTTTAATGAGGCGCAAGAGGAGTGCTATTTTGTAAACTAAAGGACAGGTGGCGTGCAGCAGCCTCCTGAAACTGCCTAGGCATTAGGCATACATTTTTATTAAACAAGATTTTAAAGAAGCTTTTAATTCTTAACCTAGTCTTTCTTTTTTTTCTTTTTATTATTGCTCCAGTTATCCGGATTGCTTCTAGAACACTTTAGTCTGTGTAATTCACTCCGTTTATAATACTGTAGCCCCTCGTTAAATTGCTCATTTGGATATATTGCTTTCTCTTCGTTTCTCCAGATTCTTCTCTAATGTTAAACCTATATCGGCTTGACATGCATCCTTTTTTTTTTTTTTTTTTTTTTTTTTTTTTTTTTTTTTCTTTCAAACTTCTCCTGGGAAAATTACAGTTTTTACCTTCTTTTTTTCTATTTATTCTTCTTCCTTTTTTATTTGACAAAATATTTCTAAAAAATATATATAATATTATATTTTAAGTGTTAAAATCTAAATGAAGCATGCAAGTTACAAATAAGATTTTAACGCTTCAAATAAAGCTGTGCATTTTAGAAAAAAAATGTTAAATAAAGAGGAAAAACTTCCTTCAAGAAGAATATACAAAAAAAAAGTAGGTAAAAATTTTAATTTTCCTAGAAGAAATTTGAAAAATGCGGATACGTGTCCAGCTAGTGATGGGCGATAACGAGATGTTTTTCTCGATTGTCTCGATTGTATGGACATCTCGATATTTTTCGATTGTGTAAATTTTTTCTCGATGACTCCAGTTTGCCAATTGCTTTGATACATCATATATTATATATTATATACGTCATACATTTATCAAGAATCGTCTGCGGGTGAACTGGAATGAGTCGGTGTTAATAAAGACAAGGTTACGTCGCCCGCTAGTGGGCCCCTCCTTTAATCGGGCCCCTAAGTTATACGTAATCTTGTAATATGAAATCACGAACAGGATACCCGCTATATACGACACCGTATAGCAGGCGTGGTGTGCACGCACTACAAAATCTTGTAAAAAAATATAATCTCGAAACGAACGAACCTCGGACCAGATCTCTTGGGGGAGGGGTCAAAGTGAGCGGAAGGGCAAAGTAGCTGCATAATATGAATAAGCCGTCACAGGTCTTCAGGCCTTTCGAACCATATGTCACACGATGGGTCTGGATCTGAATTTATAAAAATGCCCTTCCCGTGGGGGCAAAGTGGGGGGAGGGGTGCGGGAGGTGGATAACATGAGTAAGTGGTCATAGGCCTTTCCAACAATATGTCATATGAGAGGTCTCGGCTAAATTTAGAAAAGTGTCCCCCGTTTGGGAAAAGTGGGGGGGGGGGGGCGATTACCGGAGGTGTATAACATCAATAAGTAGTCACAGACCTTTCCAACGATATCTCACATGTGGGGTCTTGGCTAAATTTGTAAAAGTGTCTCCCCGGAAGTGGGGGACGGACACCGGAGGAGCATAACATCAATAAGTAGTCACAGACCTTTCCAACGATATCTCACATGTGGGGTCTTGGCTAAATTTGTAAAAGTGTCTCCCCGGAAGTGGGGGGACGGACACCGGAGGAGCATAACATCAGTAAGTAGTCACAGACCTTTCCAACGATATCTCACATGTGGGGTCTTGGCTAAATTTGGAAAAGTGTCTCCCGGGGGGGGGGCAAAGTTGGGGGGACAGACACCGGAGAAGCATAACATCAATAAGTAGTCACAGACCTTTCCAACGATATCTCACATGAAGGGTCTTGGCTAAATTTGGAAAAATGTCCCCCGGGGGGGGCAAAGTGGGAGGGGCTGTCACTGGAGGTGCTTAACATCAATAAGTAGTCACAGACCTCTCCAACGATATCTCACATGAGGGGTCTTGGCTAAATTTAGAAAAGTGCACCCCGTGGGGGCAAAGTTTAGGGGACGGACACCATAGGTGCACAACATCAATGAATAGTCAAAGACCTTTCCAACGATATCTCACATGAAGGGTCTTGGCTAAATATGGAAAAATGTCCCCCGGGGGGACAAAGTGGGGGGGGGCTGTCACTGGAGGTGCTTAACATCAATAAGTAGTCACAGACCTTTCCAACGATATCTCACATGAGGGGTCTTGGCTAAATTTAGAAAAGTGCCCCCGGGGGGGGGGCAAAGTGGGGGGTACGGACACCATAGGTGCATAACATCAATGAATAGTCACAGACCTTTCCAACGATATCTCACATGAAGGGTCTTGGCTAAATTTGGAAAAATGTCCCCCGGGGGGCAATGTGGGGGGGGGTCTGTCACCGGAGGTGCATAACATCAATAGGTAGTCACAGACCTTTAAAATGATATCTCACAAGACGGGTCTTGGCTAAATTTGGAAAAGTGTCCCCCTGGGGCAAAGTGGTTGGACGGCCACCGGAAGTGCATAACATCAATAAGTAGTCACAAATCTTTCCAACGATATGTTACATGAAGGATCTTTGCTAAATTTAGAAAAGTGTCCTGAAATTTCATATATTATACATAATATTTATCGGAGGGCTCCATAAAAAAATCCGATCTAAAATGATAAAAACGGAAAAAATGACCCCCCGCAGTGGGGGCCAAATTGGGGAGGGGAGGAAGAAAGTCTCATAATATGAAAGAGTCATCCGAGAGCTTTCAGATAACATATCACATGACGGGTCCAAAAAAGTTTGAAAATTGCTCCCCCTCCCTCCCCCCTTTGGGCCCACTCTTTCGCCCCGGAATTTACGCAGCCCCCACTTTAAAAGTTTTATGTTCAATAAATAATATTTATTGGAAGACTGCCTAAAAAACCTACATCTAAAATGATATTTAAATTTATTATAGAAAAAAATTTGTTCGCCCCCCCCCCCCCCCAATTTCACCTTCGGGGGAAGAAAGGTTCATAATATGAAAGAATTGTCAAAGGGCTTTTCGATTATATGTCACAGGAAGAGTTCGGTAATTTTTTTTTTTTTTAATTGCGCCCCACCCACTCTCACGTCCTCGGAACTCACCCGACCCACCTTCCTCTTTGAAATTTTTATATTTAATAAATAATATTTATCGGAGGGCTCCAAGTATGTGACAGCTTGGTAGGGCTAAAATAAGAAAAACATTGAAAATTAAAGCTTCATTTCATAGTTCATTGTCATGCCTATTTCTTTCTCCAGCTTGCCCCTCGATATCTCTTCTCGGCCCTTCTTGGCTGAGCGTGAAATGACAATCATCGAGAGTAACATTTCGGAGAAAGGACGAAAACTGATTTCTCATTCTCGACAATGTCATATGAAATGTTGAAAAGAGACCGAGAGCGAGGAACGAGAAGTGACGAAGGAAGCAATCGGTGAGATATCTCGAAGTAAGCGAAAGGTTTGCCCTCGAGCAGAATGTCTCCTCGAGATAAACGAGCAGTTTGCGTCCAGAAAATAGAGCGAGAGCTCTCTCTCGCACTTCGAGAGGAAGGAAGCTTTCAGAAGAGTCAAACTTACCGCGCTTGTGGTGTAAGTCATGATTTCCCAAAGGAGTACATGTTTTTTTCCATTCGCTTTTGTTATTAACCGATATGGGTTAGGAGGCATAGTGGTTTAAGTTATCAGTTCGAGTTTTTGTTGATATAGAAGTTTTCTATTGAATTTGGCGCCAGTTTGTCTTTGATTTTCAATGTTTCTCTTATTTTAGCCCTCCTAATCTGTCCCATATCTCTTAATATTAGAATGCTATTGTTAAAACAAAATTGCACTGCAAATTATGTGTTTTCAAGATTTTAAGTGTCGCGCCTCAGGGAAGAGGATTTTTCAAAATTATTTTACCCCACTCATGTAACGTATTAAAATAAGGGTAATCTCATAACCTTTCTAAATCTGCCTTTCTTTTGTCAATCCACCGTTAATTTTAGACCTCTGGGCTTAAAATGTTCTAAAGGAATATACTTAGCGGCGGTTTTTTTTTCGTACTCTGGTACGGTATCTGCCACTCATAGGAAAATTATAAGACTAACATAAAATTGTGTCTAAAATCGAATAAAGAATATGGACATATGTTTCTTAATTTTAACTCCCTTCTTCGCCTCAAGAGGGCGCTTTAAAGTTTTGTTTCTTCAAACCTTTAGTATACTGTTTGTGCAAAAATTATAAAATTCACAAAATAAAGTCTTTTCACTCTTCCCTATCTTGTCGTATCAATTTTATTTTTACTACCACCAGGGGACGCCGCCCAGTGAAACATTTTACTTTTAGCCTCAGGATATTGGTATTTTTCATCTGTTTTTCATAATATTTTGTCTCATTATTTTTCTTCATTGTAGATACTATTCTCCAAGTTCTTGACACATTCTGACAACTCGGGCACTCATTCTGGACCAGCTGTGGCCCATCGGGCCCCTCTCCATTTGCCTGGCTCTAATCACACGCTTCACTTGTTCTTTTACCATTTTTCTTTTTCTTCAAATTTTTTCTTATTCAATGGTTTGTTTTTTTTTACCATTCTCAATTTCCCTAGTCCTCTCTTACATGAAGTTAACTTTCATCCTTGGTCTGCCCTACTGTCAATTTGGGGCCTAATGCCGCTTCGGGGGTGGGAGGGGGGGCGTTTTTTCTACCTTTTCCAGACCCATCATCTAATACCACGTTGGTAAGGATTGGAAGATTAAAATTATCCAAAATACCAAAAATGAAGTCCATTGAAGTTTTATTTTAGTTATAGAATTCCCTATTAGCGGATATATTTGTCTGTTTACCTTTCTATATTTCGATAACGTTCCTTTGTCTTCGATAAACGGAGAAATTCAACATCATTAGACACACTTTAGACATTTAGGGAACTTTAACTTGTATCAAACCTTCTGCCTTTATCGAAAAGAAGAAAATGCTAATCGATTCTAGCTAATGCGCCTAAAATAAAAAATGAGCTAGTTAATGTGTCAGAAACTAGCTACTTTGGATTTCGATACAGACTTGAAGAATCATGTTGGAATCGCTAGGCACTGGAAAACAATTTCCGTGTTAGGCAGGTTCCCTCTCAGCAGTTATGTATGTTTGGTTATCCTTCCGTTTTTCGATAAAGCTGTCTTGTTTTTGATAAACGGAGAAATTCCACAGCATTTGATACACTTTAGACGTTTAGGGAACTTTAATTTGTATCAAACCTTTTGCCTTTATCGAAAAGAGGGAAATGCTAATCGATTCTAGCTAATGCGTCTAAAATAAAAAATGAGTTTTTAAATGAGTCATAAAATAGCTACTTTGGATTTCGATACAGACTTACAGAGTCATGTTGGAATCGCTAAGTACTGAAAAACAGTTTCCGTGTTAGACAGGTTCCCTCTTGGCAGGTATCTTTACTATCCTTACGTTTTTCGAAAGAAACTTTTGTTTTCGATCAATGGGGAAATTCCACATTATTTGACATTTAGGGGAACTTTAAACTGTATCAAACCTTTTGGAGTTATCTAAAAAGTAGAAAGGTTATTTGATTCATCAAATGCGCCATAGTTACGCGATTTGGACATTGCAGTTTCATAAAGAAGAAAGGGGAATTTATTCCAATGCAAAGAAAATCATTTTAAAATACTGAAATTTAAATGAGATATCTTTATAAATTTCTTCCATAAGATTAGCATTAGCGAGCAGGTCTTTTCGCTTGACTGAAGTAACCCCTTAAGCCTAAATCGGGAGCAAATAATTGCGATAGCAGAATTATCGATCAAGCCCTATCACTACTATGAAATTTTCGGCCAGAATAATAGCTAAGTTTTCCAACAATTATTTTTAACTTCTCTCGTTATAATCGATTGTAAAACATCTCGATTGTATATTCTAGGAATTAATCGATGGCTGTATCGATTGTGATTTTTTACGATGACGATTTTTCTCGATTGTCGAATTTTCGAGAATCGCCCATCACTAGGCTCCAGCCCATAGGTTTAGCTTAAGAAAAGGGGATTTTCGGTTTGGCTTTTGTGTAATTTTTACGCGTGTTACTGTTAATTTCAATAAGTTTAATTCTCTGGCTTTTAATTTCATTAGTAAAAACTGTATTATGTATATAAACTTAAACTAGCATTTTGGAGATATATATAAAATATTTATTTGTAGGTTATCCATTTTTTAATTTTTAGTGCCCTCCATTATGCTCGATCATGCGGATATATCGCGTTTTTTTTTTTTGTTGTTGTTGTTTATCAAACCGGTTTATCCCGGCATATGCGATATAATGTTACTATATTAATCGTTGGGTAATTTTCGGTAAATTTGTTGAAAAATCGTCAATTTTTTTTTATTGCCCCATTTTATTATTCATAAAAATCTGAGTTAATTAGAAATACGGATTTTTTTTTCTTTTTTTTAAGGCTGTTCTAAACTGCTCTGCTCAACAAGCGCAAAACGTTTTGACACATTTACAAATTCATTTTTTAACAGAAAGCTATAAAATTGGAAAGGGTTGACCATGGAAGCGATTTGGAATCGAACTGTGTTTTCCATGTTTTGATTAATAAATTACCTATTGACTTATACAACCCTTTAAGACCGGACAGCTTTTTGAGTTTATTTTTTTTTAAACAATAATATATCTGAAATTTGTAACTGATAATTACTGATAATTACACTATCTGTTGACAAAATTCATATAATATAGTTTCTGTTAACCAGCACAATCACTCGATTCCGGCATTTATTAAATAGATAACCCAGGAATATAGAATTTTAGTCAATGGCTAACCCGCACGATCATGCGGGTCCGGTCTTAAAGGGATAGGCAGACTAAGAGAGACTGCTCAGGGCCGGCTAGGCCTGCCACTTAAAGCTTACCGTCTCTCCCGGTATGTTCCCCGATACGTTGGGGCTCGTTAGTGAGTCCAGCCCTGTCTGGCCGTATGCAGACGAACATACACAAGAGGCGCAAGGGGCGACGCACACCCGCTAAAGGCGGCCACGCACCACCGACCACAGAACCCAGAATTTATTTAAAAAAACAAAGTGAGTTTAAAAAAATGAGGCGAATTCCTGCCCGCCAGGAAAGCACCTACCCGCGACAGAGGGCGGGAGTATAAGAACATTTAAAAGTAAAAATAAAATAAAATAAAGCAAATAAAAAATACATAACTGCTCCTGGCCGCCGGGGGACGAACCCCTCTCGCGACAAGGGGCGGCAGGATGGGAAAAGAATGATTTGCGTGGCACAAGCAGACCTGCCAACTGCTACGAAAAAATCGTAGTTGCTACGATTTGGACCTATAAACTACGATGCTACGAAAATCGGTCTTAAACTACGACTTTTGTACAAAAAACACAAACGCCTTTTTTGTTTCTAGTTGCGATTTTTATCCCGCACAGCATATTTTTCAGGAGTGATTCTATTGCGAAATTTCCAAAATTTCAAAGTATTCATTTCCGAAAGTTTTAAAAAATTGGCCATTAATTCGAAAATTCGGACATTAAAAAATTCACATGGAAAAAAAATCTTGGCTGCAAAACAAACTTCTTAGCATAAAACACTCTCTTTATGTATATTAACCACGAGTGAATAGTTTTTCTGTAAATATTTATACAGGAATTCGCTTTCTTAGAAACAAGGTGCCATTTTAAGAATTTCTGGAAAAGAAAGGGGGAGGGGGGTCCTTTGAGTGGCAAGGTTTGAAATAGTGTGCAAAATCGCACGATTTGCGATAAAAACTACCGCGAATTTCGACACATGGCCGTATAAAAAAAAGTCAATTTCGTCAAAGGATCGTGGTAAAAACGCAGTGTTGATTTCAGGGGGTGGCCCGGGGAGGGAGACCCCCCCCCCCCCCCGGAAGATTTGAGATTTTGTGTTTTTAATGGTGTGAATTTTGTCAAACTATCGCAGAAAGAAAACGCGAATTTCGTCAAAAGATCAGTAAGGAAACGCAAATTTTCACCGAAAGATGGCAGAAAGAAAACACTAATATCGTCAAAATGATCGCGGAAAAAACGCAAAATTCGACAAAGGATCGTGGTAAAAAATGCAAATTTCGTCAAAAGTTCATGGTAAAAAGTGCGGATTTCAACAAAGAATCGCGATAGAAAAATGTGAATTACGATTGCGGAAAATTGTGAATATCCTGAAATGATCGCAGGATAAACATCCCGAATTTCGTCAAAATTTACTGCACTGAGCTAAAAAATTGGAACCAGGCTCCTTTTACAAATGTAAAAAAAAAAAAAAAAAAAGAAAAAGAAACGTTGCGAAAAGAAAGGAAACTCTAAATATCGTATCAAAAATTTCAAAGGAAAAAATTTACTATATTGAGTTGAAAGACTGAAACCTTATTCATTTTACGAATGTCAAAAGATGGCTGTGTAACACGAAAATCCAACCAACCAACCTCCAGATTAATTTAAATTTTGTGTGCTACGATTTCTCATTTTCAAAGGTTGGCAGGTCTGCACAAGTAAGATGGCACGAGCAAATGCTCAAGCGTCCATTGGAGATGTTTCTCTTGATGGAATGGTGGGATAAGCGATTTTGATCACGTGACAAACACGTTTTTCACCCATTCTTGAGCGGTTATTCTTTCGCGTGGAAATTCGGTTCAAAACGCCCACTTTGACACTATTTTCTGAAAGATCTATTGCGTTTACAAAAAAGCAGAAAAAAAAACAGTTCTATGGCATAGTTTCTGATCAACACCTGCTAATTTCCTTATTAATTAAAACTTATGCCACAAAGTTGCCCTTTTGGATTTGAGAACAGCCTTAAAATTATTCTGGATGGATAAAATTGTGTTATAATAAAACACTTGTTCCAACTCGTACAAATTCTTAAAATCAATCATTCCGATCTTAAAATCAAGTTTGTCAATTCAGTACTGCCATCTAATGAGCGCTTAAGCATTTAAAATAATCTCAGAAGCGGCAAAATCAAAGCGGAAACCATAATATATTAGCTAATGTTATGAGGAGTTCAGACCGTGAGGGTCACGGGCGCGACAACAGGTGTGACTACCCCCCGAAGTTATCGGGCACGACGATTAAAGGGTTAATTAGTATGACAATTTGATAAGTAAATTTAATCCTTAAATTTTCATTCTTTACTTTTGTTTGGATAAATTACAAAAGCGTGATAAAGATTTACAAATCAATATTTTAAAACTTGCGTGGCTGCTAAATTAAAATCTTGGATTATTTTAGACAGCAGTTTTACTGGCGATTTCTTTCTCTTTTTCATTCCAAATCCTTTGCACAGGAAATTAAATTGAAGAAGCCTGTGTTGACGTTTTCTCTGTTCCCAAAATGTCTTTTTTTCCCATGACATTGTGACTCCGCCAAATCTTGTGGCAGTCACAAACTTAAAGATTTGTAACGAATCAAATCTATCCAATTTGGACATTTTGTCTTGTGTAGCTTTGATAGCCTTATAAAAGTAATGTGAAAGAGCAAGTTCAATTGAAAGAGTATAAGTTGCTTAAGTTAAATTTTATTAACCCTTTCAGGGTCAAGTAACTGTGTTTCTGTAATGTAATGTAATTTTTTTTTTTTTAATTCTGGTTCATATTTGGATTAAAATTAAGTAATATAAAAAATATCCCACCGCCCTTCAAAGGTTTAAGTTATCTGTTCTACAAAAGCTGTTTATATTTTGAAATATTGGTTCATTGATTCTCCCAGTTTTTTCCTGTTTTTTCTAAAACTATTTTAGATATCGGGATACGAGAAATTGCATATTGTATCCAAAAGTATTCTCTATTTTCCTCTGATAAGTTTAGTTATGCAACTTTTTCTGAGGCAATTTCGGACAAAAAGAGAAAAAAAAATTATTTTTCACTTTACGTTGTCTGAATAATCGAATGTACTTCGAAATATGTATTTTTCTGAAAATCTTTGACTGACACTACAAATTTATATAAATATATAAAAAGAAAAAGAAAAGAAAATGATGTTTAAACATAAAACTTCCCCCGTGTTTTGATCCATCTGCTAGGCCAGTTGTTCAATAATTTCAACAAAATATTCTTTGTATCTTGAAAAATTTCTCGAAAACTGAAAAATAACTCTATTATAAGTACTAATAAAAAAAACAATATTCCGCGAAAGTTAGTACCGGGTGTCCCAAAAAGGACTGACTGATTTTAAAATTCAATAACTTCCAAACGGTGACAGATATTAAAAAAATTCTTGCAGGAGGGTTATGCATAGAGTCAAAAGTTTTATTACAGTGATTTTCGATTTTAGTTCGAATTACAAACAATAGATGGCGCTGTGAGCAATAGTCGCTAAATACAGGCTCGAATTTTGGTCCTTTCTGTTGTTCCATGCAGAAAAAGGAGATGGAAATGTATTATCCGGGCCACGAAGTACCAAAAATCGAGCCTGAATTTAGCCTCTATTGATCGCAGCGCCATCTATTGTTTGTAATTCGAACTAAAATCGAAAATCACTGTAAAAAAACTTTTGACTTTATGCATAACCCTCCTGCAAGAATTTTTTTAATATCTGTCACCGTTTGGAAGTTATTGAATTTTAAAATCAGTCAGTCCTTTTTCGGACACCCGGTATATTTCAATATTTTTAAACTAGTGAAATTTTCTTATTATTACATGTGTTTTTTTTTTAAATAAATAATATAAAATAAACCATGTGAGTAATTGATGAAAAAAAAAATAGCTGAATATAAACAATGTTGAATATTTTTCAATGAAGTTTCATTATAAAAAATTTCTAATCCAAATCAAAACCATTATATTTCATTTTTCGGCGAAAACAGTTTGACGAAAAAATAAGCCATTGACGCAATTTATACAACCAGCAATATTTTACTAAAAAATTGATGTGCGAGAGTGGTCAGCTATTTTTATCAAAGTATAAAATAGATTTTATATCTTAATGTGCTACTGAATAAAATATATATATATATCAAGAATATCCATTCATTAAATCTTTGTGATTCATTATTTCTAACGTCTCATTAGTAAGATGTCTTTCAGAAGAAAAACTTCTAAATGCGGCAGACGATTTCATTGAAACTGCTACCATTTTTACTATCAGAAATTGGGAGAATTGCATTGTTCGAGCCATGTATCCCCCTCATCAGAGAACAAATGTCTTACCTGCCAATTACGTACAAAAGCAGCATTTTCTTCTGTTATTAAATGAAAGGAACTCTTTATCATAAGACTGTTTCATCTGAATGGGAAAGAAAATACAGTAACTATGTGCTGTGTGTGATATTTGAAATGTTCTTTTGTGACTTTTTTTTTTCTTTTTCAATTTTGTTGTGTATGACAGTATAAGTTTCATTGAAAAGGAAGTAATTTGTAACCTAGTAAGTTTTTTAACTGTTTCCCTTCTTGACTTTCTGTCGAAGGTCAAGTTCATTTCATTTCTATTTTTAAAACCTTCATAGAAGAGTTCGTGTATAGAGGGAAAAGTTAATACTTTATATTTGAAGTTAAAATTACTAATGATTATTTTTTTAATATGGTGATTTTTTTCCCCCAAGCAATATGCAATTGTTGTAGTAAAAAAAACACATATAGATATTTTCAAATGTATGAATTCAGAACTATTTTTAAACCCTGCCTGACAATAAATATGTTGCATTAGATTTACTCGCTCGGTGATCTTTTTTACTATTTAATGCTTTTATCACATTTGTTAGATGTGATCATATCAGGACTTTCGCTTTTTTAAATATGAAAAACACAAGCTTGGCAAGATAAATTTGGGGTGATATAGTTTCCTTTAAGTCTAACGAGTGTTAAAGACCATTTTATATTGAATAATTGAATGAACATTGTTAGATACATTAAAATTGATTGGATAGTACACATTTTTCGTTCACCGTCAAAGATACTTGTACTGAACTGTTACGTTTGAATGTTTTATTAATTAAAAAAGAACTATATATATGTAGTAAGGTGATGTGCGAAACGTTAATTTATTGGAATATTCAAATAACAGAATGCTGAAATCATACGAACTTTAATTCCTTGAAGACGTTTAATTTTACAATGCGTTATAACTAGCTTATTCGAGCATACCAGTATTAACAAATAAAAACATTACTTTATGCAATATTTGTAGAATATTTAAATTAGGCCTAATACAGCCAATTGCCTTGCTTCCGTGCCAATGCTTCATGAATGAGGAAAAAATAAGAGATTGACTCTTTTCTGATTTTCAAAGTTTAAATTCATTGTGCTCGTGATCCGTGAATTTTGCTTTGATATATCATGCGTTCAAAGCATAGACAATAATAAATACCAGAGATTTTGTTAATTTGTTCACGTACGTCATAAGTGAAATTAATTATGCTACCTAAATTCAAATCCTATATATATATATATGTAATATAAGGATGATATAAGGATAAGGCCTTAGTTAATGAAAAAAGGAGTTTAATGATTCTAGGTTATAGTTTTACATATTAAATAGAAATTATATTTACAAGTACGGGAGGGTAGGGGGTTTTTCTGCAGCATACGCGCCCGCAGAATCGTCGGAGCTCGGCCTCTGCTCTCGTCTAGAGCGAGATATGCCCACCATCGGCCGCGTCAGAATGCAATCTGCTCTCGGTTGTCACTTGTTTCCAAGCGAAGAGAAATGCAAACTGCATATCAGCAAATTCAAATATCTGCTATTCTGCGGTTACAAGCTCTCGTGGAAAAGTGCTGACCATATCTGTTGCTATGAGTAGGGTTTTATGGGAATCTAAAACCACAACTCACACTCGGCCATCTTGTCCGCTTGTCGACCTCGACAGCGCGTTAAATAAGCAACAAGATATGTCAAAAAACAAAAAAAAAAATACTATCTAAAAATAATTAAGATCCAAAGGAAAAAAAACTGTCATTAAATAATTAAGAAAATTGAGCTAAATAATAAAAAAAAAATTTAAGTCTAAATTTTATGTAAATTGATGCTGAGCTGCCGTGGGATATCTCCAAAAAAAACGAACAAAAGAATAAAAAAAAATCTCGGGATAACATCAATTTGCGCCATGAGACCGTCTTTCTCATGAGCCATCATCAGGGATGAAAAATATAATCTGAAAGGCCGTCTGCCCATTATATTATCATCACGAAAACATACTGAAATCTGCCTCATCTTAGGTAGAATTTCGTAAAAAAAACATCTTTATCCCAACGTCATTCGAGAATAAAAAAAAAGAGGTTTGCCTCGTCTAAGCAAAAAAAAAAAAGGATTTCCCACCAAAAGGTTTTTTTTTTTTTTCGACAGCCAGCTCTTACTTCTGTAAAAAAAAAATATGCGATGGGGGGGGGGGGGGAAACACATACATATATATAGCAATTCAATAAAATGTTTACACATAAAATACAGTTTTTAAAAATATAAATACAGTTTTAAAAGTATAAATACAACAATATTCTTTTTCTTCTTGTCAAAAGTGAGTGTTCAAGAAAAAAATAAAGTCCTGTGTAGATAGTCATTTTAAATAAAGTTGTTGTTTACGCAACATAAAAAAAAGCACGTGTTGCGAAACAGGCAAATGAAAAAAATAATGCACCATTTGCAGTCCGAGAGAAAGATAACTTGCCATGCGCAAAAAAAAAATCACCGCATGGGTTCAATAAAAAAGTTTTGAGCAGGTATATATCGCTCAGAGATTTAAAAAAAAATGCTGAACAGGACTTCGAAAAAAAAGGCACATAAATTCTGTTAATATAAGCTGAAAAAATAAAGAATCTGTTACATATTCCACAAACTAAGAATAATTTAAAAAAAACACTGTTGATAAAAATGCTTGGTACGCGATAACTTCTTTAAAAAAAAAAAGCACTTGAAGTTTATCGCACTGTAGAATGGCATGACACACAAAAATACGAAGAAGAAAAAAAAACGTTCTGTGTTGAAGATTTCCATCAATGATTGGACTCTTGAAATGGTGAGTTACACTGGTAAACACCTCATTCTAATGTTTCGTCCAGAAAAAAAAAGTAATCGTGGATGCTTGCTGCAATCGTAAAAAAAAACGAAGATATTGAAATAAAGTTACTAAGAAAGTCACAGATAGTAGCAGTCTATAGTCTGTACGATATAAATGTTCTCAGGAATAAGCAGATATAGGTGTAAAACACAGAATATATAAAAACACAGTTAAAAAAAATAGTAGTAATAATAGAAAACACATTTATGATAAATTCGTTGCTTGCACTAGTCACCTATATACGTGAAGCATATTTCTTTTTGGAAATTTAAGTCTACTTTTTCTCTTTCTCGTTGATGACTTCACAAAATGTCGGCGTATAAAAAATAAAAAAGGAATGATAAGGACACGCAGAATTTCGGTCCAATTAGTAACGTCACTCGAATCTGGAGATGGTTGGGATGTATGGAACGCCGAATGCTGATAAATGAGTCCGTTGGCAGACGTAAACAGTAATAAATAGATGGTCAATAAGACGAGCACAGTCATGAACAGCTTGTAGGATAAGAAATTTAAATCGTAGGAAAAGCAGTCTGGCGATAATGTTGCGAGATGTTTCAGATGTGCTGAGTCAATCACTGGGTCAACTTCGATGTCAGTAGGAATATTTTCATTCGAAAAATCTTTATTTACTGTCGGCGGTTTTAGATCTTGGGGGAAAGAATTTGAAACAAGTGTTTCCATAGTGCATCTTGCATCAGGAAATGGATGTACATCGGATTTATCTTGAGATTTCGTTGCAGATGCATTATCAGAGACAGTAATGCAGCTTATAAAAATACTTGTGGGTGGAGATTTAGTTAAAGTAGCTCCGTTTTTGTCGCATGTGAGAGTACCCTGAAATATGACATCTGTCCCTATGATAAGGGGCATGGGCATCTGAGAAGACTTAACTACGTAAACAGTAGTAGAAAAAGTATTATCGTCTATTTGTATATTGGTAAAAAACGATCCTATAGGTTGAATAACACGGTTACCGATGCCCGACAATTGTACAGGAGCTCCGGTGAGGGGGGGAGACCCAATTTGTTCATAAATGTCTTCTCTCAGTATCGTCAGTGAGCTTCCAGTGTCCAAGATTGAATGGATTTGTAAATTAAAAATTTTTACAGGTTTCTGCATGCGCGGATGAGAATGACACATTTCTACTACGTGGATTTGTTCGTCTCTGCGTGGTGACGTCTTGCGTGAAGGGGAGGTGCCTTGAGTCGAACGCTTGCGTTCTGGCGTTTGCTCTGTACACTGGCTGGAAACATGACCAAAACGTGCACATTTCATACACTTTTTTCCTTTATTTAAATGCACACAATGGGTAGATAGGTGTCCTGGGGCTAAACAATTCCAGCAAGTTAATTTTGCAGTTTTTTCCGTCTGGTTAATCTTAGGAGTGTTGGGTGTAGTCGGTGACTTTGATTGGTAAATTTTAGAACTCTGTTCACAAATTCGTTCGAAAATTTGGAGCTTGTTTTTAAATTCGGCAAGCGTGGCGCACCCGAATAATATAGCTTTATTATGTGGTGTATCGTTAATCCCATTAATTATATAGTGAATTAAAGATATATCATCGATGTTTCCTCTTTGTGCTATTTCTTTCATTTTCAAAAAATATTCCAATAGTTTTTCGTTTGGGCGGCAGCCTCTAGCGGCTAGTAATTGATGTATCTGGGCGGACGAAGCTGATTGTCCAAATTCGCGAAACAATGCTTCTTTGAGCGATGTATATGAAGAAATGTTATTTTCACTACGTACATACAATAATGCTAAACTTTTTAATGCCCGCTCAGCAAACACAAATTTCTGTATGTCGGACAGTTGAAATGAATGTGCCAGAGATTCAAATCTCTGAAACCATGTTTGAACGTTTTCCGTTTTATCACCACTAAACGGTGTAATTAAATGATCAATGTCATGGAAAGAAATTGTCTGTTTGGGCGCGGAGTGTGTACAGTGTACACGCGCCTGGTCTGGCTGTACTGCCAAAGGGGAAGATAAACCAGTGCTTCCACTACTATTGTGACTATCATTAAATTCTGTATCCGATTCGGAAATTGCCGTAAACGTGTCTTTAAAAGCCGAAATATCAACTAGTGCACTTAAAATACGTTGCCCTATATCTTGTTTTGATCCATGGATGTCAATGGATAAGATATTAGCAATAGTAATCAATTGTATCTGATCGTAATCGTCCAAAATTACTTTGAGTTTATTTTCATACTCATCGCTTTTGTCAGTAAAAGAAAAACCTTTAAATTTCCTTAAATTCGCTCTATTCTGGCGGTTTTTATCGCAACCAAATATAAATTCATGCAATAATTTGATTTTATCTGTTTTAGCCGATTTCAACTGGCTTTTAATAAAGTCAATTTCTTGTAATTCCATATTAAAAGGCAAGAAAGGAAAGAGAAAAAAATAAACTTACTTCAAAAGGAGTTATCCAATTGAAAAATAAATTCCTCGCCACGATATATTGAAGTAATCCAATTAATGATCCGTAGAAAAAAAAAATATGCAGTCGAAGATTCATTCCTTGTACAGCGATAACTATCTTGCACAAATAAAAATAAACGAGCTTCACCAGATGGCTAAGGGGATGAATCACGAATGTTGATAACGGGACTGAGAAGGAAGTTCTCCAATTCTGATCGGTAATAAAGCCTAGGGGATTTTACTTTTTAAATTCGTTTTGGATTCAAATCGGCCTAGAGCTCCCATGTAATATAAGGATGATATAAGCATAAGGCCTTAGTTAATGAAAAAAGGAGTTTAATGATTCTAGGTTATAGTTTTACATATTAAATAGAAATTATATTTACAAGTACGGGAGGGTAGGGGGTTTTTCTGCAGCATACGCGCCCACAGAATCCGTCGGAGCTCGGCCTCTGCTCTCGTCTAGAGCGAGATATGCCCACCATCGGCCGCGTCAGAATGCAATCTGCTCTCGGCTGTCACTTGTTTCCAAGCGAAGAGAAATGCAAACTGCATATCAGCAAATTCAAATATCTGCTATTCTGCGGTTACAAGTTCTCGTGGAAAAGTGCTGACCATATCTGTTGCTATGAGTAGGGTTTTATGGGAATCTAAAACCACAACTCACATACATATATTTAAATATCAAATCATTTGTTTTTTAGATTACAGGTTATTTTCGAATCCAAACTGTTTGCTTTCAAACACATTTACAAATTCATTTTAATTCATAGATAAAAATTTGCCGATGTTCTTAACTAAGAAATCGAGCAGCGTTTCTCATTAATTTACAAAAGTAAAGGATCTTTCATAAAGGTTGTCAAAGGTGGTGTTTTGAACCGATTTTCAGAACACGACAGTGCGGGAAAGGTGATAATTTGAGTGCAAAAAACTATAATACTACATTTTCAGAATAAGTCATTCGATTTTTTAGCACTTTAATATCAATAGCAATCTGCAAATTTCACGTATTTATCAATAAAAATATAACTTTGACAATGCGTCAGAAAAATTTGCGTTGTTGAGAGAGGAAAAAGAATAATTAAATTAGAACATTCTTAGCATGTTTACCAGTGCAAACGTATGGATTATATTCCCTAATTTAGTCCACAGCCCTTCCCCAAATTATCTTTTATGTTAAAGAAAAATGAAGTCATTTTTAGGTGCGTTCGTAATTATATAAATACGTAGCACCTATAGTCGTCGTTCAGTCCGTCTGTCTGTCCGTCCGCATATAACAGAGCAAAAACTACCCGACCGAATGATCTGAAATTTTTAATATATAATTGCTGCAAAATTTTGTCGAGCCATTTCCAATTTTATGAAAATCGGATGTATAGTTTAATTACAGGGACAGTCAAAAGTTTTTCTTTACATTACGGCCAATGGGAAAAATTATTGCAAGTGAATTTTAATGATGTTACAGACTTCCGAATGGTCTGAAATTTTTAATATATAATTGCTGCAAAATTTTGTCGAGCCATTTCAAATTTTATGAAAATCGAATGTATAGTTTAATTACAGGGACACCCAAAAGTTTTCCGCCAATGGGAAAAAATTATAACAAATGCATTTTAATGATTTTACAGCCTTCCGAATGGTCTGAAATTTTTAATATATAATTGCTGCAAAATTTTGTTGAGCCATTTCCAATTTTATGAAAATCGGATGCATAGTTTAATTACTGGGACACCCAAAAGTTTTCCGTTACATTATGGCCAATGGGAAAAAATTATTGCAAATGCATTTTAATGATTTTACAGCCTTCCGAATGGTCTGAAATTTTAAATATATAATTGCTGCAAAATTTTGTCGAGCCATTTCAAATTTTATGAAAATCGAATGTATAGTTTAATTACAGGGACAGTCAAAAGTTTTCCGTTACATTACGGGGAATAGGGAAAAAATTATTGTAAGTGCATTTTAATGATGTTACAGACTATGCACTTATGAAGCTCAAAAAAATATACATTCAGTACAATATGGGGTGCAAAAAATAATTATAAAACTAGTTATAGTACGAACGCACCTCATTTGCCACGTTTGACGAGCAATTTGCAACTTGTTTTCTATTTTATTAATTATCAACTTTTTCGGAAATTATTTTCACTAAGTTATTTTTGCATTTTCAAATGCGATTTGTTATATCTAATATCTATGCAAGAAATGAAAATAAATCTGTTTCTTTATTTATAATCTATTTTTATTATTATTTTTATTTTAAATATATTCCATTTCCATTTTTGTGAATGTGTTTCAAGTACTTGTAGTTATTCAACTAAAAGATTTTTGTAAATAGATTCTATTTCTGTGGATTTATTCAGGGCTCTCAAATGCAACATGTTTAAATTATAAATTGAATTCAGATAATTTTTAGTTTTTGTTCAGCTCGTTAGCCCCATTGCATCTTAATTAGTAGAAAAATATTTTTTGAAAACTAAATTTATTACAAAATGTTCTTTTTCGGCTTTTAGGATATTTACATTTTACGCTGCATGAATACAGCATAAAATAAAATAATTTTACGCTTGGAACGCAATTGTATTCTTACGACATTCTTTAGTAAATTTAAAAAAGTATTATTACTATTTCAATAATACTTAATTTCCATCTAAAAAGAAATGTCGCGCTGAGTAAATATTTTTTAATGCGATTCATAATCAGTTTATGCTTCAGAATATTTATTTCTCTATATTGCTATTTTTTTTTTAACTTGCAAATACTACAAGGAAATGGCGAAGCAGCATAATGTGTATTATTATTCTGAGGATAAAAGTTTTTCCCCTTTATTCTTTTATTTAAATTTTATTCATTGTTAATCACGCATAATATTTTCCAAATTGAATTTCAGGTGCTTTCTTAAACCAATTTTTACTCTTCGTAAGTTTATTATTTATTATTCTACATTGAAATTGTGCTTTTCACTACCATAATAGAATTTGGCACATTTGCTCCGCCAATTCGGGAGAAAAAAAAAGTAAAGAAGAATAATAAAATTTCTTTGTTGTCGCAGGTTTCCATGGCAACGTTGCTGCAGAAGATTAAAAATTCTGAAAAACCTTATCGATGGCTGAATTGTATTGTGGCTCAATAAAGTTGATCCGTCGCGATTGCGACGTTTCATTGTAATTGCATTTTCCTGTCAGTTTCGTTTTGTATGTGCTTAATAAACTGTTAATTTTTCCTGGTTATGGAATTATTATTAAACATAAGATCGTGAGAATAAGGGAATGTAAACTTTGAATTATTGATGCAACAGCGTTTTTTTTAGCTCACAGGCTATCAAAGCCTGCGAGCTAATGTGCCCGCCCGTTACGTATGTATGTATGTACGTAACGCGATAACTCTTGATAGAAACATCCGATTTGCTTCAAAATTTTTTTCTAGGTTCATTGTGATAAGGCGCTTCCCTGATTAGTTTTGGGAGTTCATTGGTTAAGGATAAAGGGGGGAAAACGGGGTTTGTCCAACCCCTTAATTCAGATAAATGGGTTTTTCATGCAGAATCATTCGATTTGCTCCGAATTTGATATACCGGTATATTATGTTAAGGAACTTCCCTGATTAGTTTTGGGGGTTCATTGGTTAAGGATAAAGGGGGGTTAGTCCACCCCTTTTAATACAGATAAATGGGTTTTTCATGCAGAATGATTCGATTTGCTCCGTATTTGGTATACCGGTTTATTATGTTAAGGAACTTCTCTGATTAGTTTTGGAGGTTCATTGGTTACGGATAAAGGGGGGTTAGTCCACCTCCTTAATTCAGATAAATGGGTTTTTCATGCAGAATCATTCGATTTGCCCCGAATTTGGTATACCAGTTTATTATGTTAAGGAACTTCCCTGATTAGTTTTGGGGGTTCATTGGTTAAGAATGAAGGGGGAAAAGGGGGGCTAGTCCACCCCTTAATTCAGATAAATGGGTTTTTCATTCAGAATCATTCGATTTGCTCCGAATTTGGTATACCGGTTTATTATGTTAAGGAACTTCCCTGATTAGTTTTGAGGGTTCATTGGTTAAGGATAAAGGGGGATTAGTCCACCCCTTTTAATTCAGATAAATGGGTTTTTCATGCAGAATAATTCGATTTGCTCCGAATTTGGTATACCGGTTTATTATGTTAAGGAACTTCCCTGATTAGTTTTGGTGGTTCATTGGTTAAGAATAAAGGGGGAAAAGGGGGCTAGTCCACCCCTTAATTTAGATAAATGGGTTTTTCATGCAAAATGATTCGATTTACTCCGAATTTGGTATACCGGTTTATTATGTTAAGGAACTTCCCTGATTAGTTTTGGGGGTTCATTGGTTAAGGATAAAGGGGGAAGGGGGGCTAGTCCACCCCCCTTAATTTATATAAACGGGTTTTTCATGCAGAATTATTCGCTTTGCTCCAAATTTTGTATACCGGTTTATTATGTTAAGGAGCTTCCCTGATTCGTATTGAGGATTCATTGGTTAAGGATAAAGGGAGGGGGGGGGGGCTAGTAAACCCCTCTTAATTAATATAAAGGGTTTTTTTCATGCAGAATTATTCGATTTGCTCCAAATTTGGTATACCGGTTTATTATGATAATGAGCTTCCCTGATTAGATTTGGGGGTTCACTGGTTAAGTATAAGGGGGAAACGGGGCTAATTCCCTTCACTTATTTTTTTTAGGGGCATTATTCTTTAAAATAAGAGTATGATATACAATTAGTGCGAATAGCCTGTGAGCTCAATGCCATCAGTTTAGCTGGGCACTTTTCTTTTTTATTTCCTTTTTTCCCCGCTTGCTTTTATGTGATTCAGCTGTCTCTCATTTATATATTTGTTTTTTCTCCTCTGACCGTAAATCTGAGATGGTCTATAAATTTCCTAGGTTAAACCTGTCGAATATTCTTTCAGCTGTATTTCCTGTGCAATGCATGGACTTCCGTATTTTGTAGAAAAGAAGTTTTATTTTTAGCGTATAGCGTTATTTTTCTCATTTGATTATTCAGCTTGTCTTCTCATTGTCTTTCAATACAGCATTTAAATTATTGATATTTCAACATCATTTAATGGAAATTATTTGTCTTTTAAACTATTTGTTAATTTTGCAGTTTTATTTTTCAAAATTTCTGGAAAAAAAAGTCTTTCAATATTTATGGAAAAAAAAAGTGAGGAAAATTAAAGTTTCTCATTCATTTAGGAATTATGAAAGCTTTTAGGATCCTACACTCGTTCACATGACATTCTCAAGCTAATTTTAAACCAATGGAAGCGTTCTCTACAATTTCTCATTTGCATTTCAATATTTTAAATGATTATTTTTGCGTACGATATCTGAGGTTGCCGACTTACGGCAAGGGTTTGTACTTTTTCGATTTCGGTTGCAGTTTCATTTTAACCCTTTCAGGGGCAGAAAAATTATGTTCGTAAAATGATGAAATAATTGACTCGCACCAAAATTTTCAAACGATTTTAATAGAAGATAAAAACCTGCTTTTTTACACTTTCATTTTAAAAGTAAAATTTTATTAAAATATTTTTGGTACCGTTTGTCAGTTTTCGAATTAAAAATAGACACCGCCCTTGAAAGGGTTAAAATGGCAGTTCTCACCGGTTATAAAATTGAAAGTGTAAACTCAGTATTTTAAACTGAAACAGAAATAAAAATAAAAAAGTTGGATGTGCCAATCCCAAAACTTTCTTCTGTCTTATACATCTTAATATTTCAAAAACTAGTTACACATGTTAATACTTCAATATTATTAGTTCAATACTATACCAACTGTGATTTTCATCTTAAATTTCTGCTTCAGTCAATTAAATGAACTAAAAACGAGTTAATCTATATCATGATATTTGTTAAAATTAATAGTTTTTCCTTATTCTGTTGTTATCAGATGTTTGCGAATTCCCGGCTTAGCAGGAAGTGAGTTCCCGCCTTTGCACGAGCGGCCAATGGACAATTGAACTACGAAAAATCAAGAAAAGAATACAAAAACCGCTATCACAGAGCCCCTTTACCGCGCGATATTTCCAAATTCAAGGAGGACCTGTTGGCCAAAGCCAAAAACATGCACAAAAAATTTGGTTCAATTGTATGCATAATTTTATACACTTTTCGATTGTACAATAAAGAAAATGGTACAGACATCGTAATTATAGCGCCCCCTTCCAGCGGAATTTTTCCAAATTCAGGGAGGACCTTCATGGCATGACCAAAAAGAAACACAAAAAATTTGGCTCAATTCTATGTATAACTTCATACACTTTTCGATGGTACAATATTCAAAATGGCACAAAAATCGCTATTACAGCGCCCTCTACCAGCGATTTTTTTCCAAATTAAGGAAGGATCTGCTTGCCATAGCCAAGAACTTAAAATAAAAATTTGATTCAATTATATGCATAACTTCATACACTTTTCGATGGTACAATATGCAAAATCGCTATTACAGCGCCCCTAGCGGCGAATTTTTTTCAAATTCAGAGAGGACCTGCTTGTCATAGCCATAAACTTAAAATAAAAATTTGGTTCAATTCTATGCATAACTTCATACACTTTTGGATGGTACAATATTCAAAATCGCACAAAAATCGCTGTTACAGCGCCCCCTACCGGCGAATATTTTTCAAATTCAAGGAGGATCTGCTTGCCAAAGCCAAAAACTTAAAATAAAAATTTGGTTCAATTCTATGCATAACTTCATACTCTTTTTGATGGTACAATGGCGACGGACACACGGACAGACATTTTCTATAAACATGTTTTTTGGGATCTCTGACCCCGAAAAGTCGAAAAAAATTTCGATTACAATACTTTCTTCTATTGAAGAGAGAAGAAAGTAAAAAGTACAAAACTCTCACGTTAAATTTTGACCTTCAGATATCTTATTCAAGAAGGATAGTTTTAAAATATTGCAATTAAAAAGAGAAATTTGTAGAGAAGTCTTTCATTGGTTTAATATTAGCTTGTGAATATCCTATGCTGACGAGTGTAGGAATTAAATTCTCCACTTTAAGCAATCTCTCAGAATATGTTTAATGGTAGCTGTATGACAATGATACATTAAATGTAATAAGTTTTGAAAATTAAATTTATACGAGTTGATCCCCTTTACTTCTGCCATCTCATATTATGTAAATTATTTCATTGAAAAAAAATACATTAACCCCCCCCCCCCTAAAGCGACCACGTACCGTTCCAATACAAATTGGTCGCTATGAGAGGTGGTCTTTTAATGGAGGTCATGTTTAAATCTAGATTTTAATTGTTGAAAAAAAGGTAACAATTAATGTTACTAAAATTTATTTTTCACATTAGGAAAAAATATAAAAATTTAAGTATCAAAATAAAAGTTAATTACATAAGTTAATTACTGCAGAGTTTAAAAAATGAATAGATTGAGCTTTGATTTAATTTTACAGTTTTATCTTTTATAACTTTTATTTTCAAGTCCTTTCGAAGTTCAGTAAATAAATGCAATTTTTTTTTGGACGGGAACAAATAATGACGATTTCATTACTTTATCTATTTCTTTGAGAGTTTTCCGACAGAATAGGGCAGAGGAGTTTATTGACAATCATTCTTAATTTGTAGTCAGAGTTAAATGCATTGCCTAAAAATGCACATAGGGTTTTAAACACTTAAAAGTTACCGGGATAAAAAAAAAATCTAAACTTAGTTTAGAAGTTTGATGAATAATGCACTCTTCAGAATTATTTTTTTAATAAAACCTTCTTCAAGCGACCAGGAAAAAACGGAATTTGCTTCATTTTCTTCAAAGAAATGGGTCGCTCATGGAGGGAATTCAACTGGGATGGTCTCTGAATGGAGGTAAATTAGTATTGAGCCTATGTGAATAAATTTCGTTCCATGAAAAAAAAGGTCGTTCAGGGAGGTGGTCGCCTAATGGAGTTGGTCGCACAGGGAGGTTTCACTGTATGTTCATTTTGCTAAATTCTATTAAAATTCTTTTTAAATCACTAATAGTTATTTTTTTTAATTATTAATTAATGTTTCAAAATTATTGCACTTCGAAAAAATAAATAAATGAGTCTGGGAATGTTTTAGAATTTTAATGCCTTATTTTCTCAATAATATTGGAAAATGTAATGGCCCACACTGGCTGTAGTAACTCTATCGTGAGAAAGAATGTAGTGCGAGTACATGTTTAACGATAGACACCTGTTTGCTCGAAGAATGACTTTAGAGTTTGACGTTGGCATCATTTACAATAGGCAGGGGTGGTATTCTATCTTCACTATCTGTAAATTTTTAGCATTTTTTCGCTATTGATGTACTTAGATATAGGAAGGGATGAGCTTATTTTGTGAATAGGCAACTTTTGGGACCTGAGAGTATGGCTCCTTTGCCCTTTCCATTTTACTAATTTTCCCAGTTACTAAACTATTTCAGGAAGCATTCAAATTAATCAGCAAAGTGAAAACCAAAACCGGCTCTAATACTGTTTTCTGAAAGAAATATCAATAATCATGCGTTCGTAGCCATATAATTAGAAAACCGCTGTCGTTTTTGTTGTTGTTGTTTAATTATGAGAATTCAATATAGTGCAGTTTAACTAAAAAAATCACTTACAAAAATGTTACAAGATTTTTTTTTTTTTTTTTTTAAGAGTACTTTTTTTCCCTTTCATTTTTATTGCTGTTGCAGCTGTTTTTTAAAAATTTTGCAAATTATCTGGTAGCTAATTTAGTTTTTAGCTGATTTTGATTGTTAATTTACAGCTGTGCCTTAAATGCATTCAAAAACCTTATTAACATTATTTTCTTATAAACTCTTGATTACTGAAAATGATATATATTATATTCTGGGGTAAGGGGTCGGTTTAACCTATATCTATAAATAAGTGGCATAATTTGCACATGTGATGGCTGTTTTTTTTTTTTATCAATTGCAGACAGAATAATATGTGAGCTATATTGTTTGCCAAGAGCGTGTTATTTCGCAGTTGCTGATAAGTGAATTCGGATACATTTAGAAACTGTGATTCAAATGGATTAACTCTTTCGGGGCAAGTAACTCTATCAATATATGTATAATCGTCAAAATATGCAAGCTACTTTATTTAAATAAACAAATGCAATGTTTAAACCTTTCCACTTAATTTATAAAAGGAAATTTTTATTAAAACTTTTTGTAAAAATTTTAATTAAAAAATTGAGTAAAAGTGTACCAATCTACAAAAGCCAACCCCCCCCCCCCCCCCACCCACCCACCCGTCTGATGCGCTGATCTGATACTGATAATAACCAACTATTTTTATAACTATATTAATACATGGAAATTATTCCAGATGGATGTTTCCATCTGGAATAATTTCCATGTATTAATATAGTTTCTATCGATGCTGGATTTAATTATATTCTGTGTTTGCCCCAGGTTGGTGGCTCACGGTAAATATTCCATCTTGTGCTGCGTTTGTAGCCTTGCCAACATATAATAGTGAGAAATTTTCCGAGCTAGGTATCGTTCCAAGTGGGTTAGTCGGTAGAACGTCACAGTGCGCTATACTGATGGCCCGGGTTCGAGTCCCGGCTTGGAATCTTTTTCACTATGTTGACCTTTGCGCCTTTTAAGCAATTACTTTGAAATTTGATTTTCATTTGAAATATGTTTATAACTTATAATAAATTTTTACTAGTAGTTTTGCGGGAACAGAAGAAAAATCCTATCTCTATCTTTCTTCATTTTTGCCTTTCTTTCATCATTTCTTTCGTTCTTTTTTTTTTTTTTTTTTTTTTTTACTCTATAAACTGATAAAAAGCGGGAAAGAGAGGGAAGTCAACCCTCTAAAAAGTTCCAATTGCTTCCCATCCCGAGCACAATCGACGAACTGTTACCATCAATGTAATTTCGAACGCTACTGGAATTTCTGAATTTTTATGAATTATTCGGAGCCGTACCATTTCATATAGGACATTAATCAATCGATAAAAACTTTATAACATTAGCCTGCTCCCTTCCCTGTCACTTAATTTTATTTTAAAAAATATCTTTTGTGTAAACTGAAAGAGTTTTGTATTAAAGAAGCCTCCTAGTTCCTGCGTTAAAATGAAAAAAATAATAATAATAATAACAATAATAAAAGAAAAAAAGAATCATCTCGCGAGGTTCCTTTCAGTACTGACAAGGGGGGAGTTCCAGGCTTGTAAATTATCGGGTTTAATATATTTTTTACGTATATTGTTGTGTTCGGTATTCTAAATATTAGGGACATTCTCCTAGATATCGCAGAATATTTATTAAAATAGTAATTCCAATTGAAAAAATATTATATTGGAAATGCGTTGTAGTATAACTGAACAATGCCTGTAAATAATTATATAATTTTGTTTCCTCTTTTTTTAATCTAATTCTTATCTACAGAGCCTAACAAATGATGTCCATACTAGAGATAATTTCGGGCTGATTTTTCATTGCCCGAGCCCGACATTGAAAGCACGCAGTGGAAAATTGTTAAAACTATTTTTAAGGGGGTCCGGGACAAATTTTAAAATATTTTTTATTTTTTGAGTTAAAATTCTGAATTTTTTTGTGATGGTTAACCTTATCATTTGTACACAAAATCACACGATAAAACTTCTCAGAACTTTTTTTTTATTATTATTATTTATTAAAGTAGGGTAATTTAAAATCGTTATAACTCGAAATATTATTTATAGAATTTCAATTTTTGTTCATTTAAATAAATAGAAATATATGTCTTAATTTTGATTCAGCATTTTTAAAAATATTAATTTATAAAAAAATTAAAAATATTTAACGAAAAAATTAAAAATAAAAAGTGGTGCAACTTTTTTTTTTTTTTTAATCCTATTTTCAAAAGTAAATATTTTTTTTCAAATATGCTAAATCAAAATTAAAATACAAGAATTGAAAAAGATATGTTCCAAGTTTGAACCCTGTATCTTTAACGGTTCTCGTGTTATAAGAATTTAAATATGAGAAATGGTGAAAAAAACCTATCATGAAGAAAATGCTTTATTACAAGAAGTCGTTTCCATGACAGCCATTGCTTGAAAGCTAGATTTTGAAAACAAACCAAAACGAAAAAATTAATATTTTTTGTTCTAATTCAGATAGAAACATGATTTAAATGTCATTTTAAGCAGGAAAAACAGAGAAATTTTTTATGAAATAAAATGTTTTTGCAAAATTTGAAGATTTTTGTCTCTCGGACCCCCTTAAATTATTTCAGCGTTTAATTTTCTTATTTAAAACTATCTGCTTACGTAGATATGAACATTTATCCTAAATACTCCCTCACGCCAATGTTTCGTGATTGCTATGTCGCAGAAAATTTGTTTAGGGTATCTGCCTACGTTCGCAGCGCTTTTTTTTCTTTTTATGAAAAAACAAAATCCTAAAATATCTTCATAACATTTTTAAAAATTGGGGTATTTTGCCATTGTTTTTAGCAAAATTTCATGCTTACACCAGACAGCGTACACTCAATTCAACTAAATACAGTCGGACCTCGTTATCCCGACACCCGGTTTTCACGTCACTCCGCTTATCACGACAGTTTTTCAAAGTCCCGATTTTCTGCATATGACTTTAATGTAAATAAACTCCGGATTTTACGTCGTTGTATAATTTTCAACTCCGGATATCCCGACGGTTTAGGATAATTGTCCATTTTTCATAATCCATCTTATAAGCACGGAAATGAAGCGGTAAGAAATGTCTTAGCCAAACTTTTCACAAAAGTGTCTAAAATATCCATTGAGATAAATCAGAAAATTTACTTCAATCCTTTATCTGAATAAATAAACCCAAAGTCTTGGAATGACCCTCTTAAGCTCCAGATAGACGTATCTGTCTACTCGTGGTCTTTTTGTTCTGGTCAGGTGGCGCTTTCTTTTGGTTACAAGGCATATTTCATTCGACTAAAACCGAAACCTTGCATTGCATTGAAACGATCAGAAATTATCTAACATCCATTTCTGAAACAACGAATATTGGTTACAATTCATTGTATACTATTGAAAAAAGAATTGTAGGAAGTACATTAGGGATAAGCAAACCTTAATTCATCACTATTTCATGTAACAATAAATAAACATGTCACCATAAATCTGATTTTTATTCTTTTTAATTTTTTTTTGTGCTTATTTTGTTTAATAATAATGTTTTATTGCTTAAAACTGCAAGAACAGTTATGAATTTGAAATTATCTTAAATTACTTAAAAATACAGCTTTTTATAAACCTTATTCTACAACTCCGGTTACCGCGACACCCCGCTTATGACGACACTTTGTTCTGGTCCTTAGAGTGTCGGGATAACGAGGTTCGAATGTATATTTCAATTTCCTTTGTACTACATACTAGTATTACACTTACCTGTGCACTGAACTAGGTGTTTTACAATATCTTCAAAATACCATTAAAAAAAAACCATTTTTTTTATATACGAGTACCTATAAAAGGATTACATTATCACGGAGCTTAGATTCTAGTTCAGAACGCAGTGAGTAATGTGGTAAGCATTCTGAGAAAATTTCACTGAAATATGTTTAAAACATTTTATGTAACGGGGTTTATCGAACACGGAAATAATCAGACGGAGAAATCGCATTTAAAGATTTTTTTATCTATATTGTTTCTTATCTATAAAATTAATCAATTAAGGTTTATTAGTGTTTTTATGTAAGAAAACCATGCATAGAAACATTGTTTACATTTCTCCTGGCCTTCCTACGCTACGTCCGGTATTTGACGCAGTACTTCCTATTTATGAAATTGGCCGTAACTTCTCCTCCATTAATCGTAGGAATAAAATTAAAAGATATTTGGAATCATAAAAGATTGCTCATAAAACAATTAAACAGTTTTCGAAAATTTTCACCAAAACGGCCATTTTAATGTAGGCAGATATCTTAAAATAACAAATTTGTTATTTATACCCAACCACTGGCAGAAACCTGCAAAAGTCACAGTTTTTATTGTAAAATATCAATGTACAATTATAGCAGAAAGACGTGAGTTCTATTTTCTAATAATTAATTCTGGAAAAGGTCTTCAAACTGAAAACGACTGTATGTCATAGTGCTTCTCTTTATGTTACTAACGTTGACAGGGGTCGATTCAGGCAAAATTTGGGGCCTATTTAGGGCCCTTTCACAAAAATCTATTCAATAAAATAGACCCCTTCACAAAAATAAATTGAATAAAATAGGCCCCTTCATAAAATAAATTAAATTAAATAGGCCCCTTCACAAAAATAAATTGAATGAAATAGGCCCCTTCACAAAAATAAATTAAATAAAATGCACCCCTTCACAAAAATGAACTTAATAAAACAGACCCCTTCACAAAATTCCTTTTAATAAAATAGGTTCCCCACATAACATTCTTTTTCATAAAAACTGTTTTAAAACGTGTAATTTGTAAATACAACCAGGTCACGAGAAACAAAAACTTTAGCAAGGGGATTTAAAGAAGTTTTTGTTGATAAATTCTTGGTTCGAATTTGAGTAACTGGATTTCAACTTTCGTTACAAAATGTTATTTTTCACAAAAATATAATAAAATTCACAAAAATAACTTTTACTTTTCACAAAGTGGGCCCCAACAATAAAAACCTGCATCGACCCCTGGTTGACCGTACAAAGGCTTCAAGATCAGAAAGAACATTTCACCTTATATCCCATCAATAACAATTCCTTTCTCTTTCAAGCTGATTGTAGATTTTCGTAAGAGAGGGAGATCAGAATTCAATGTTTATTTGTTTAAGTTTTATTTTATGTGTGTATTTCTTTATTTTTAAAAGTATTACGTTTTAGTTCCGTAAAATTTATCATAATACGTATATTTACTACCGCATACGGTTCAGCCAAGTATTTATATCTGTTTATCTCTCAATCAGTCAGGTATCCGCGTCTTTCTACATACATTTTTATTAATAGAAAAATTGTCATTTTATGACATAATATTGTTTTGCTGTTATAAATGGTACGAGTACTTATTTAAGTATCTTTTAATTTTAGTAAATATTTTTTATTTATTTATAATAATGAAACATTAATTAGGTAGCTATTGAAAAATCATTTGCATTTGGTAATAAACTTCTTTAAAATAGCAAAATGAAAATACGGTTGATTAAGACTTATTACAAATAAGTTTATAAATACAATGTAATCAAAAATATGCTTATTTAAGCGTTATTAAAATTTATGCTTCTTTCTGTGATAATTATCATCCATATACAGTACAGTCGTGGGGGAAAAAAAGTAAACACCCCCTACTAACTCCTCTACAAATTATCGTAGAAGAAAGTTACTGGTACCGAACTATTGGAAATAAAGTCTACTTTTAAATGATGTATATAAAATTTGCTTAGGGGGCCATCTACACATTAAAACGAACCATAGCTTTGTTTTTTTTTCATAAGTTTCCGAGAAATTAATTATTTTAAAACGAGCGTATTTTAAGGGCTGTATCCAAATTGAAGTTTGGTATCGATTGTTAACCGAGAGAGTTAACAATCTTGATCTAACTTCTTGATCAAGACACCTTAAGCAGTCAATTAAGCCTGTTAGATTACAGGATAGCATAAGAAATTTCAAAGTATTTAGTCACTTCTATCATAGACGGTCCCTTAAACCATCATTTTGCCGTTTTTTAAGCATAATTTGAAAACTACTTGGAAGAAAATGTGAAATTCTGGATTTCCATAAAGCAGGACTTAATAAATCTGAATCCATCAAAAAAATTCTAGGTTGCAATTCATATTTTTTTTTAATATTAATTTCATAATTCATATCAGAAAATTATAAAAATTGCAAATTCAACGTATTTATGTTTGGGTATATTAGTATTATTGCTATAGAAAAAATTAAAACATTAGGATCATAATTTCAGATGTTATATATAAAAATGTGAAAATGTAATTTAACATTAGAAGCACTCAATTTTGAATGTTTATAATTCAAAATCTTATCATTCAAATGACTTGAAATTTGGTGTCTAGGCATAGTTTGAATCGAAGATTTGAAATATCTCGTTAAAATTGGGTATTGCCATTGAAAAAAAATGAAGTTTGGATTCGTTTTAATATGTAGATGGCCCCCCTAAGCAAATTTTTTATACGTCATTTAAAAGTAGACTTTATTTCCAGTCGTTAGGTACCAGTAACTTTCGTCTACGATAATTTGTTGAGGAGTTAGTAAGGGGTGTTTACTTTTTTTTTTCCACGACTGTACTAAATGAATGAATAATACTAGATTTAATAATGATTAAGAAGTACAGTATTTTATAACTTTAGGTGTTTATAAGGTATATTCGTATGTATACAGGGTGTTCGCAAAATTCTTCGACAAATTCAGAGAGGTGGTAGTAGGCATCAAGAGGATTGAAAATTGCCACAGAACGTGGGGTTACAAACCATTCATTTAGTCACAAATACAGTGTGTTTCATCCTAACTGAACTCGAGTTGACGGTTATAATTTCGAGAAAAATAAAAGCATGGCAAAGAAAATGCAATGATTATTAAAATGTTTGTAATTTAATACATAATAATGTTTAGTATATTTTTTACCTTCTTTTGTGTGAATTGTGATAACAACACGAAAAGATCTGAAAAAACATGTTGCTCGAACGATCGATGACACCGTATGAACTAGGGATTGACCGAATACCGAATAGTTGATTCGATATTCGGTGGTTCGGCATGTAAACCGAATATTCGGCTTCAGCCGAATAATTGCAGATAAGTATTTTCTTAGAAGTAGAAGAATTCTCTTTTACTTAGCAGTAGAATAGGCTAAACAATGAGCTTCAATATTATGGGCATGAGTTCAGAATTCAGCTGCACTACAAAAAACAAGTCAAAGACCATTTTTTATTTTAAAAAAAACTTTTTCCTTCCTAAAATAGTCTACATAGGTGTGAAATCAAAACAACTATCTACAACAGAAAAAAAAAAAAAAAGTAAGGAAGATGCACATCTTTGCCTTATTTAATTTTATTTACTTCTACATTAGTTTTTTTTATTATTTAAATTTATTTAATGTGTATTTTCTTTAATATACACATCATATAAGTATATAAGAGTTCATATCTATATATCTAAGGCGTATATTAAAGAAAATACACATAAAATAAGTATACCCCTATGCCTATCCTATAGCTTTTATAACCATTATATCAAAATCTCTCAAATTTCTTATCTTCACCACCACAATGTTAAAATATTAATCAAAATATAAATATTCTATCAATAATTTGACAGAAAATAGTTAAATGTACAAATTTATATAATACCTTTTGTATTTTGAAAACATTCCTATTCAATATGTTTATAATTAGACAATCAGTAAATCAGCTTAATGACAACATTGTTTCTTATTATTTAAATGAACTTTTGTTTTTCTGACAATCCTTATTCTTAATAATACCCTGTATAGTTTAATATTTTCATAGGTTATTTTTGGGTATTGACTAGTGATAAAATACAGACCTGCCAACTGTTGCGAAAAAATCGTAGTTGCTACGATTTGGACCTGTAAACTACGATACTACGAAAATCTGTCTTAAACTACGATTTTTTGAAAAAAAAACACAAATGCGATTTTTATCCCGCACAGCATATTATTCAGGAGTGATTCTGTTGCGAAATTACTCCTTAACATAAACACTCTCTTAAGTATATTAACCACGAGTGAATCGTATTTCTGTAAATATTTATACAGGAATTCGCTTCCTTAGAAACAAGGTGCCATTTTAAGAATTTCTGGAAAGGAGGGGGGGGGGGGGGGGGGGTCTTTGAGTGGCAAGGTTTGAAATAGTATGCAAAATCGCACGATTTGCGATAATATATTGCGAATTTCGACAAATGACTGTATAAAAAAAAAATCAATTTCGACAATTGGTCGCAGAAGAAAATAAATTTCGTCAAAAGATCGTGGTAAAAACGCAGTGTTGATTTCAGGGGTGGCCCGTGAGGGGGGGGGGGGGGGGGATTTGAGATTGTGTGTTTTCAATGGTGTGAATTTTGTCAAAATATCGCAGAAACAGAAAGAAAACGCGAATTTCGTCAAAAGATCAGTAAGAAAATGCAAATTTCATCGAAAAATCAGTAAGAAAACGCAAATTTTCGCCGAAAGATCACAGAAAGAAAACACTAATTTCGTCAAAAGGATCGCAGAAAAAAACGCAATATTCGACAAAAGATCGTGTTAAAAATGAGAATTTCGTCAAAAGTTGTAACTCGAAAAACCAACCAACCAACCTCCATATTAATTTAAAGTTTGTGTGCTACGATTTCTCATTTTCAAAGGTTTGGCAGGTCTGAAAATAATAAAAAATAAGTGATGGGTTAATGAATTTGTGAGTGGAAAGAAGTCATTAAATTTTTTGTGTAATTATATTTTAGAATAAAAATGTAACTGAATTAAATTATTGAGGATTTAATTTCAATTAAAGCTTATTAAAAAAGCTAATATATGCAAAAATACGTATACAAATGTTTTAAGTATTCGGTTGCCGAATACCGAAGCTTGGGTATACACTTCGACCGAAGCTTCGGTATTCGGTAAGATTGCTGCTTCGGTCAATCCCTAGTATGAACTGATAAACATAGTCTAAAATGTGGGACTTTAAGTGCATGCTTCTGTCGCGTATAATGCAAACTTCTACCACTTTTGTTTGGTGTTATCACATTTACAACAAAGATGAGAATGTCTGTTAAATGTTTTATTATAATATACTTCAATTTTCCGAAAGTTATTGCCGTCGACCAAACTGAGTTAAAATGAAACATCCTGTATTTTTGATTAAATAAGAGGTTTGCGACCCTATGATCTATGGCAATTTTACATCCTCTTGATGCCTACTATCATCCCTCTGAATTTGTCGGTCGAATTTTGGAACAACTTCTATATCATTTCATCGTATTTTATTTAGCAATTTTTAGAAGTTAATTGTTGAATGTGTTCTTTTTTTAGCTCACAGGCTATCAAAGCCTGAGAGCTAATGTGCCCGCAGGGTCTGTATGTATGTACGTACGTACGTACGTAATGCGATAACTCTTGATAGAAATATCCGATTTGCTTCAAAAAAAATTTCTAGGTTCGTTCTGATAAGGCGCATCCCTGATTAGTTTTAGGGAATCATTGGTTAAGCATAAAGGGGGGGGGGGGCAACACCCCACTTAATTTAGATAAATGGGTTTTTCAAGCAGAATTTTCCGATTTGCATCAAAATTTGTAAATAGGTTCATTCTGATAAGGTTCTTCTCCGATTACTTTTGGGGGTTCATTGGTTACGTATAAAGGAGGAGGGATGGGCGCTACCCTTAATTTAAATAAATAAGCTTTTCAGGCAGAAATTTCCGATTTGCATCAAATTTTGTAAACAGGTTCATTTTGATAAGGTACTTCTCCGATTACTTTTGGGGGGTTCACTAGTTAAGTATAAGGGGGGAAAACAGGGAGAACTCCCCCTCCCCTTAATTTAGATAAGTGGGTTTTTCAGGCAGAATTTTCCGATTTGCATCAGAATTTGTAAATAGGTTAATTCTGATAAGGTACTTTTACTGGTTTTGGGGGTTCATTGGTTAAGTATAAAGGGGGAACGGGGGCTAATTCGCCCTCTTAATTTAGATAAATGGGTTTTTCTGTCCGATTTGCATCAAATTTAGTATACCGGTTTATTCCGATAAGGCGCTTCAGGCTCATTGGTTAAGTATAAAGATGGGAAACAGAGGTGTTGGGGCTAATTTCTTTTAATTTATTTTTCGAGGGCATTGTTCTTTGAAATAAGAGTATAATATACAATTAGTGTGAATAGCCTGTGAGCTCAGTGCCATCAGTTTAACTGGGCACTTTTCTTTTTACTGTTATTATAAATGACTGCCAAATTAAAGCAGGATTTTTTAAAAATAAATAATTAATTCGTGGATACTGATTATTTATTTCTCAATAATCAGTAATTTATTTGCATATATATATATATATATATACCATTGAAATCTAAGATTCGATAAAGTTCATTAAAACTGTCTAATTACTCCCAATTAATCAATTTCGTTAGGAAATCAAGTATCTATATTCTATTATCAAGTTTCTATTATCAGTAATTAATTTTCTTATAACTAAAAAGTTTCATAAATTCATAAAAATATAAGTATAAATAGCTGCAGAATGTTTATGTTGAATTACTACAACAGCAACAAAAAGGAAAACATGGAACTACGCCAAAAACGCTAATGTATGTATATGTAAATTTTTTTTGAAAATTTTTCTAGATGTTACCTTTCTAAATATGCTGAATTGGAAGGAAATAAATGCGATTTTAAAGCACCAGCAGTCTTCAAATGAAGGATTTTGCCCCCAATATAAAATTTTCCTTATCTATAAATTGCGAGGAAAATGTAAAATCTTAATATTCAGTTCCAAAAATAATATTATACGTGATATGAAAATCGAATCGTCGAAATATAGTCTTTGACCCGCAAATACGTGACTAATTTAATTAACTATCTAATTCAATAAATTTAGCTAATAATCCAAGTTACTTTTTGGCGTGGTGTCAAGTAGGAAAATGATGATGATGGTTAATTTTAATATTTCGAGTGTGCATATTTTTGAAAAATAAGTAAAAAAATTTCAATTTTAAGAGGAGGAAATGTTTTCTCTGGTAATTTTATATAGAAACTTGATTTCCAAGCGAAATTGATTAATTGGGGAGTAATTAAGCAATTTTAATGAACTTTATCGAATCTTTCAAAGGTGTATTTGACGCTGTCGTAATGTTACAACATCTATATTTAGCCCTTATTTTGGCAAGTTTAATAAATTCATCAATTTATTAAAATACATTATTTTACTGCTGCATATGCGCATCTAATAATGGATTTCTACTTTTGTTTACCATCTATAACAGGGTTGGCGAACCTTTTTGTTGCCGCTTGCCAAATTTGGTAAAAAAATATTTTACGTGACCATGACGTGCCAATTAAAAAACAAATTTAGTAGATGGAAAATAATGGATTAAAATTATTTAAAATTTTCTATTAAGATTTTAAAAAAGGTTAGAAACATGTAGGTGCTACACTATAATAATTATGGAAAAAATATATTTTAGAAATTAATTTTAAAAAATGAATGCGATATAAATTTATTTTTGTTGTTGCATCTTAATATCAGGTTAATTTTAAAGCAAACTTATCCGGATTTATCTGACAATACTTTCAGTTTGAGTTTTGATATTGTTCAATTGTGAAAACAGCGACTCGAAAGCATAGGTAGGCAAAAAATACAGTTAAAATATCAAACGCCAGTTTGTCTGAATAACTCTGAAATAAATTCAAAGTTGCCATAACTTTACCTTCGGAACTTAGTAATGTCTAATAACCAATTCTTGCCGATAGTTTTCAAATATCGTCTTTGTTTGAAAAAAAAATTGAGACCATAATTAATTAAATTGAAATATAATATGCCGCAATTAAAAATTTTCAATTTCCATTTAATCGAATTAAAAAAAAGAAAAAAATCAGTTGCGATTTTGTGAAATTTCACTTTATTTTGATTTAGAGCCACAAGCAATGCCGTGACAAAATTATTCTTTCGCGTGCCAAAAGTGGCACGCGTGCCGTAGGTTCGCCGTCTCTGATCTATAATATTGCTTACGACGTTGTTTTATTCTTACTTTTTGTGATGCTCACTGTTGATTACAACATTTGAATTTTTCCATTATAGGTCACTGATATACAGTCTTAGATTATTTGTCTTTTAATAGCATTTTGGATGATCTATTTTTATGGTATCATAAATGATTTCATTTTTATCGTCCATTTTTCATTTGTTAAAATGGTTTATTATTACAAAAAGTTTGACTGTATATACCTTTTGATTTGTTTTACCTTTTGATTTTGATTTACTTTTGTATATATATATATATATATACATGTGTGTAATATAGATTCTGCATTTGCAATTTTCAGCGTTATTGTAAATTTTGATCGTGGATTTAAATGTTTATTACAGTAATAGCTGATATCCTTGTAAAAAATTAACTGTTTCTAAAGCAAGACTTATTGTGAGCTCAAACTCTCATTTTCGTAGAAATTTGATTTTCATAAGAAATTAATCAATTGTCATGGGAATTAGGCAATTGTAATGAATAACAAAATGTATTTTTTCCAATTTTTATATGTACTGCATTTATTGTTTTCATTATATTATAGTAAATTGTGATTATGCATTTCATTTTTTACTTGCATAAAAAATACGCAAACACAAATTTTCCTCATTCATCTTGAACATATTTAACCTCCTTTTGTTGAATATAAAATTAAAAACACTATTATGTAATGGTTTCTATGGGACCTATAAACTCAAAACGGCGAAATAAAATGTCAGTGAAAAGTTTCAGGTCATTTTGGCACATTTATGGTTTTTTTTTTTTTTTTTTTTTTTTTTTTTTCTTTATAGTTTTAAGAGTAAAATTGTAGGTTTATGACTTTGACGTCATTGTTCTCTGATGGAAGCATACCGCCATTCTGTGTTTAGATGTCAGATTGTAAGGCAAACGATATTTTTTTTAAACAAACTGTTTCATGGAATTTGACTACGTGGAATTTTTATTTTTGTTAATTTCTTTTTCAAAATGCGATTTTAACCAAGATTTGTTTTTTACCATTTTTAGTAAATAAATTTATTCAAGATATCCCAATATTTTATTAAATTAAAATTTACCTCCATTCAATGGTAATTGTTTACATTTTTTCATACTTTATAGCTTCCTTAACTTTTACACAAAACCGTCTATCCTCAAATTCATTCGTGTTTTTCACTGAATAAGCTATTAGAGTAATATAATTTGTAAAATATTCATGTCGTATTATTTATAAAATTGTGTGCTTTTAATTAGTTTGGAGCTCGTGTACCATTTGTACAAAATAATTAACTTAAAATCTGATTTTTCTGTAAATTCAATTATTTTCAGTAAGTGCCAATTGATGTTTAACCTCCTTGTCTAAATGTGAAATAATAATAATATTAGAAACTTTGATGGAATGATGTCTAAATGCCCATTTGTGGTCAGGCAATAATTTGTTCTTTAGAATAAGCGGAATAAAGAAGCTTGAGTAAGTGATATTACGTATTTTATTTCTTAGAATTTTCTTCTTAAAAATGTAATTTCAATCAAAATATCTTTATTTCACCATTTAGTAAAAAAAAAAAAAAAATATTCAAAATAGGCACAATAGCTTAGGTCCACTTTCAGTCTGCCAACATTTTAAAATCACGCATTAAAATTTACTCCCGGACACTTTAATGTCACTAGTTTATATTTTATCACCCTTTCTATCAGGTTCCTTAACTTTTAATCGATGCTGTCTATTCATATTCATTTATGGAGGAAAAAAAAGTTATTGCCTTTCAACTTCCTCTTGAAATATTCCGTGCAAATTTGCCATCGAATTTCCTCTCCCTGGCTGCTTTTAATCTTGTCCTGCATTTATTAGCATTAACTAATCGCATGTTTGCATTAACTGTACCAAATTCTGTTCCTCTTTCCGTAAAAATTCAGCTCCCTGAACATTTGTATTTGCATTAATTTTCTTGCCACGTCTTTTCTTATCTTGCTTTAGTATTCGGTAGAATTTTTTTTTTCATCGGGTTTTATTGTATTGCATTTCATTTCATTCTCGTGCGAAATTTTATATTTGAAATTAAAATTGTCATCATTGCATTTCCATTCTTATAAGATTCGTTATGAAAGATGACTGAGGCAACGAGTTTCGTATTTCTTTCCAATGAATAAGTTCGATATTTATAAGAATCAATATGAATCAAGAGAAAAATAGCTCGTTATGCATAAATTATAGTATACAATGAAAAGATTATATTAAATTCAAATAAAACATTTTTTTTTTCTCTTTATTAGCTTATTTGAATGTAGTACTGAAAATTCTTTAAGGTGTTATACCTACCTGTAAAGTAAAAAAAGAAAAAGAAAAAAAACTCATCTTTTTGAGGATTTTTTCAGGAAAATGAAAAAGATATTTGAAAAACTGTTTTGTACTTTGTTTATTTTGTATTTGGTTTAAAGAAGTGAAATCGATTTTCTGTGTTGACGAAATAAGTTGGGTGCCCCCAGGAGCAGGGCTGCGGAGTCGGTGAGAAAAATGGACAACTCCGACTCCGGGAATTTTAACAGCTCCAACTCCGACTTTTTCGCTCAGAAATGGGCCGGACTCCGGCTCCACTAGTCCGAATCCTAATCCGCAGCCCTGTTTGTAAAATGGACGACTCCGACTCTTTAGCTCAAAAATGGGCCCGACTCCGCAGCCCTACCCAGGTGACGGTGTCATTTTGATAACCGTCCACGATGATCGCCGTATAACTCTGTCAAATGTTATCTGCGGGGCCCGACTTAGCCCATCTAGGGCCCCGGCGCAAGCTTCATTCTGGTGGAGGGGGGGGGGAGGGGCTGGCTTCTACCTATCCATAGAAATCGTTTTTGAATTAGGCTGACGTGACTAGTATTAAACTTCACACATATGGTATGCGTAAGTAAATTTCGTACCAAGTACTATTCATATCTGTATACAGAGTATCACAAAAAAGATGGTTACCACTTCCAGAAAAAAATACTATTAGGAAAATATTAGAGAAAAGTGATGGATTTGTTGACGGGCGTGTTTATTTGCCAACTTTCCCTTTTGCTTATTTACATATATAATAAAATGTCTAAAAGAGAAATGCCTCAGTTGGTCATCGTTAATGGTATTAACTTTCCTCGTCATCAGGAAATCGTTAATAATAAATTTCTCTTGAAAATAATGGAATACTAAGTTTTTACAATAAAATTTGATCATTAGTTTTCTAATGATATAATTTGTTTTTTATTTTTTTGTTTGTTTGTTTTTTGGGGTTTTTTTGTTTTTTTTTTGGGGGGGGAGGGGGGGGCGAGTTGGGATAAGAGAAGCAGAGAGAGGAAGGGGAGGACCATACTTCCTTTCTAAGTCCTTAAAAATGTAAGAATTTTAGTTACGTTTGGCCAATTTTAACCATCTGGCACTCTTTTAACAAAAATTGAGATTACTCCCATGGGGCCCCGTCAAATCCCACATGCCCCTGCATTAGACTGGACCTGGTTATCTGAAAGGACAAAAAACATAATGTCTTTACTCCGAACACTTAAAACTAGAGAGTAATCGTTTGGTTTTTGAAAAAAAGGATTTTGAACAAATGACTGCCGTACAAAGTTAAGGTACCGATTTTCACGAAATTTTTTTAACTTTGTTTGAAAAAAAATAGAAAAAAATATTAGATCGCCAAAAGAAACGATTACTCTCTGGATAATATTGTTTTAAAAAATTGGTCAAAAGGGGAAGAAGATTGCTTTCAGATTTGTTAGAGTTATTCTGAGTGATCAGGATCATCGACTTTAACCTTTTAATGCGCGTTTGCATATATATGCAAACAACAGCATTTTAAATTTAATAGATTTTTTAAATCGGATATTCCAAATTCATATACCAGAAAATTAAAGTAGCAATATTTGCTTTATTTAATAACAGACATTCCGTATTTTAAAAAAGCGAATTTTATCATTGAAATTTTCTGGTGTAAATTCAGATTATCTAACTACGTAGTTTCCAGAACATATTCTGCAATGGGAATTAAAGGGTTAAAAACATAGTTTTGAGATAATCCCGTTTAAAGATTAAAGTTACGATTTATGTGTGATTGATAGAACAAATTAAATTAAAGCGCAATAACTTTAATTTTTATCAGATTGACTAGAAAATGCAACTGAATATTCTTTACTAATTGTACTTTCAGAAAATACAATTAAAAAAATACATTTTTTGAAAATTTGCAGTTAGATATAACCCCTTAAAGTGGTTCTCAAACCTCACTCAATAACGCAGAACTTTCTGACATATTTACGGTTCCGTGTCTTTGTAGATAGAAGCACTGCGAGGCATGGATATTAGAGTGATGCGAAATCGAATAGCATTTTTCATTTTTCGATAAATGAGTTAAAATCTATTCCTATCTAATGATAATCTTTTTCGAGCTGTTGCGTTTTGAAAATCGTCTTAAAACGGCAATTTTGACAGTATTTCTCTAAATTTCTGAAAAGAACACCTGCAAATGTCGTGCATGTCCGAATAACAAATACTTCATGAACGTGTCCAAACTAGAAAGTTTGAATTTGAGAAAAGCCGCATGTTATTACCTTCGGTGACTGAAAAAGTAACCACCCACAGGCATTTTAAATATTCAAAACAAGTACAAGCAATATCACTGTCATTATGCAACGAATAATGGTTTGGCCGAATAACCGAATACCAATTATTCGGCCTATTCGGCCGCCGAATAATGAACTCATTTTTGTCTAAAATCAAAATGTAGTATGCACTATACGCACAATTCTTATATATTTCACAATTAAAATGTATTATCTTCTTTTTTAAAAAATTATTTATATGCAAATTTAATTTTTTAAAGCAGCATTTAATTCTGAAAAAATATTCAGCTATGTTCGGCCTAAAAATTGCCTCAATAATATAATTCGCAACCCGCCTCCCCCCTCCTCCCAAAGAAAAAAAATCTTAGCAAAAGTTCTTTCTCGGGTACTGTACAGTTACATTTTAGTAGATATTATGTATGTTGTTACATTTTAAAATAATGACAAAATTTTAAAGTACTAGAAAATATAAATTTCAGCTTTCATGTGAAAGAAAATAAAAAAAAATAAGAGATCTTAATATCTTAAGAAAAATCATCGATAGAAGAATATCCCCTAAAATGGCGGAAATGAATCACTGTAGACTTTATAAAGCTGATAAATAAGGAAAAAGTCCTTTGTTTTTGTTTATGTCACTATTAAGAAGTGTACTGTATAATGAATGTTTTCAGATTTAGAGAAAGGAAATAGTATCTATAAGGAAAATAAATTTCAAAATATTGATTATGCAGTATCTTATAGGTACTGTATTGTTGCAATTTAATAGATATTATGTATGCTGTTGCTGGTACATTTTAAAATAATCACAAAATTTAAAAAGTACTAGGCAACATAAATTTCAAGTCTCAGATGAAAGAAAATCTAAAATAGTGATGTAAAACATACATACATATTAATTAAAAGAATTTAGTACTTACATTTCTTGCATTATTCAATAAGAAATAGTAACACACTTAAAAAAATTACTTAAATTTAACTTTTAAGTGCATTTTACTAAAAAAAAAAAAAACTTAAGTATTGCAGTATATATGACTTAAATATTTTTGTCATACATACAATACACCTATATCTAATCTATAGTATATTTATGTTCTTTATAGGTCTACTTAAAAATATTGAAAGAAAGATTTTTTAATGTAACAAGGGAAAGGGATAAATATTAAACTTCCCATTATGCTTAAAAAAAAAAAAAAATAGAATTTACTTAGTATGGCTCTATTAAGAAAATTTTTAATAGATTAATTTTAAATTTAACAGATTACGTTAGCTTATTACAGATACTTTTGTACTTATAAATACAGCATAAAAGTTTTAACATGATTCCTAAATGACCCTCTTATATAAAAATGGGTAGATAAAAGCCATTCAGGGTATAAAAGTTAGAGAAAAAAAAAGTGTTTGTTAATTTCAAATAAAATTTTCATTATACATGATGAATATAAATTGTCAAATTAAAAGTTTTACTGTGTAAATATAAAAACAATTTTTACAGTATTATTCGGCCAAGGCCGAATAATGGACTTGATAATTGGCCGAAGCCGAATATTCGGAAGATAGGCCGAATGGGCCGATTAATCGTTGCATCTCTAATTCTTACAACCATATTCAAAATTATTACAATTAATTAGTGTGGTATATCATTGAAAACAATGAATTCATCATACTTACTTGCATACAGTAATAAAAAGAAAAAAAATGCGCTGATTTTTTTTTTTTTTTGTGTGTGTGTGTGTGTGTGTGTGTGTGTGAGAAGGGGAAGTTTCTGCACCTTGGTACTGATTTTGTACTTGGTACATTTTATTGGGTTCGATTATCAAAAAAAATTTTTGGCAAAGAATCTGCACAAAACTATGTAAAAATTAAAAGAAAAAGATTTTTGAGTAAATATATTTACTTAAAAAAATAAATAGAAGAATTTTTTGTTGTTGTTCTTTGAGATTTCGATTTAGAAATTTTGTATTTCAGTTCATTTCAAAACTCAGTTTCCACACAGTTGTTTAAATCTTCTAAATTACGTTTTCTTTTCTTCGACTTAAAAATAAAATTTAAAAGCACATAAAAGAATTTTCTTTATCAGTTCGCTCATTCTAAGTTTCTAGTTTTAAACGGTTGCACTTTTTATATTTATTTATGCAAAAAGGTGCTCCTGCGTTTTGTTTTCTGTCGAAACATTTTATGTAAATTCACCTTCGAATTTCCTGTCTCCCACCCACCATATTTTCTTTCATACTTATTAGCATTAACTAATGACATGTTTTCTTAAAAACTGCTACGTACTTTTACTTCCTCTCTCTCTCTCTCTCTCTCTCTCTCTCTCTCTCTCTCTCTCTCTCTCTCTCTCTCTCTCTCTCTCTCTCTCCAAATTCTGTTCTAGAAACATTTTACTTAAATAAAGCTCTTCCGTGATATTTCTTTTGTCGTTACGTTTTTACAAAGGATTTGTGTTTCCAAAGTTTTTTATACAATGGAAAAGTAAAGTTTCAGTGTTATTTAAAAACTAGTCCCTTCAATTCTTTTTATTTACATTAAATCGGCAAACATTCAGTAAATTTTTCATAAAATTTTTAAACTGATATTTAAAAAAAAAAAAAAAAAAAATGCTATATACTTTCAAGTTTAATATTGTTTTAATTATGTGTGAAAATTATATTGTCCAAGTTAAAGTAAGAGAAATTTTCAAACTTGCTTCAATTGTTCATTAGTGCGATAGATAATTCGAAAGAACGATTTCTGCATTTATTTGCATGCAGTAATTTAAAAATCTTGTTTTGAGTTGGTTTCTAGGTGTCTTTGCGCTGATACTAAAATATCATTAGGTTTAAAAAAGCACAAAAGTATTTATCAGAGTATAAGTTAAAAAAATATATGTAAAACCAATCGTATGTGCCAATCACAAAACTTTCTTCTATCATGCATGTTCAGTTCATGCTTCAAAATTTGCCATCACAGTGCTAAAATTAAAAGAAAGTCTATGCCCATCATAAAGATTCTAAAGGATCTATTTAAGTGAAAGTGTAATGCAGAATATGAAGTTTTATTAAATTTCGTACATTAGTTATTGAGATAGAGCTATTGTGAAAAATGCAACCTGGGCGCATGTTGGGCGATTTAAGCCAAAACATAATCAGCATTAAATTATATTAAAGTATAACTGAGCTGAAGTTTGATGAAAATCTGTGCATGAATTCTTGAGATATAGTAATTGCGGAAATCATTAATAAGGCATCATAACAGCGCCAACTATTGAACGATTTATACTAAAAAGTAATAAACACCAATTTGTATCGGGGACTAACTGAATCTGAAGTTTTATGAAAATCCTTGCATTAGTTATTGAGATAGAGCTATTGCGGAAATTAGGAAAAATACAGCATAGCAGCGCCACATGTTGGGCGATATACATCAAAAACTTATCAGCTCCAATTTATTTCAGGGACTAACTGAATCTAAAGTTTTGTCCAATTCCGTGCATTAGTTCTTGTGATAGAGCACCGACAAAATTTGTGTCACATATAGATAGGCAGGCATTTTGTAAAAACAAGTTTTTCGATATCTCTGACCCCTAAAACGTGTAAAACCGTCGAAAATCGGAATTCGAAAATTTTCACGAATCCAATACTTCCTTCTTGTAAAGTTAGAAGAAAGTAAAAAGATGGTATTCAGCTGCAATTGAAGTGGAAGTGGAATTTAAAGGGACAGCGATGTAATAAAATCGCTTTTAACAGTATTTCTAATACTCGGATCTTTATGAAAATTCACCAGAATATACTAGGTATAATGAAGTATAATTTAAGCAAAGAATTAGAAAATCGATATTTTCGTACAATGAATACATTGTAATTGTAAATACAGTATAAATGAATACATTTACTTGAAAATAATAATAGTAACTAAACGGGGGAAAAAAAAAAAAAAACATTTTAATTGTGAGATTTCGATTTAGAAATTTTGCATTACAGTTCAGTTTAGAACTCAGTTTTCAGAGTCTTGTTTAAATTCCCGCCTTCTTCTAAATTACGTAGTGCACGCTTAATTTTTCCTCCACTGAAAAATAAATTTAAAAAATGTTTAAGCACATTTTTTCTCTTATCATCTCGCTCATTTTAGAATTTCGGTTTTAAACCTTATAGTTTTCGCTTTTATTTATGTAAAAAGATGCTCCTGCTTTTTGTTTTCTCTCGAAACATTTTATGTATTTCACCTCCGAATTTCTTGCCTCACGCTCGCCGTATTTTGTTTTGTACTTAGCATTTAATTAGTGACAAGTTTTCATAAAAACTGCTACGTTTATTTATATACATTTTATTTTATGTAATGGAAAAATAAAGCTTTCATGCTGTTTAAAAAGCAAAATTACAAACTTTTTATTTCTTTTAAAGCATCTAATATCTAGTAAAATTTTATAAAATTTAAAGCTGATTTTTGTTTTAACCCTTTATTTACTGACAATACTTATAAGTACCATTAAAATAACTTGTTATAAAATTCATTTAATACATCGATTAGTTGTAAGACAGTTTAGAATGAGTTATAGATATATTACTTTATCTTGTTCCAAAAGCATTATTGGTTACACAAAACAAAAATATTTTTAAAAGGGTGATTTCTTTTGCCTTTGCATCTTAGGGGGAGGAGAGAGAATTTTTCAATTCGGAAATATTTCTGTTGTAAGAACATTATATTTGTACATTTCCTAATTCTACAAAATACTAAGAAAAATATTTAAAATAAAAAATTTGAGTGGGGTTATAAATATTGCACAAAATCCCTATAAAATTTAAAACTGATTTATTGAATGAACTGGTTTATTGAAACTGATTTATCGAAAACTGATCAAATTTAATTAATCTTTCTAAATCATTCAATCCGACTAAAATCCTTCAAAAATTTATTAAATGATTATATAAATTTTCTAATGTAGTTTCAAAAATTCACGAAAAATGCTTTAGAAGATAAAATTTTCATGAATTCATAATTCATTACATAAAGGGTTAAGCTACTTCACTTAAGGCTGTTCTCAAATCCAAAGGGTCACCTTTCTGACGCAAGTTTGAATTCATTTTTGTTCGGAAACGCAGGAAACTAGAAGGTGTTGTTATTCAAAAACTATGTCATCGAACTGTTTTTTCCGCTTTCTTGTACGCAATAGATCTTTCAGAAAATACTGTCAAAGTTGGCATTTTGAACCGAATTTCCGAACGAAAGCAGAAAATCTAGACAGTAAGGAGAGAGAAATGCCGTGTCACGTGACCAAAATCGCTTAACTCAATAGGTAATTGATTGATCAAAAATTGGAAAGAACAGTTCAATTCCAAATCGCTTCCATGGCCAGGCTTTCCAATTTTGTATCTTTCCGTCAAAAAATGAATTTGTAAATGTGTCAAAACGTTTTGCGCTTGTTGAGCAGAGCAGTTAAGAACGGACTTAGAGAAAACTCGCTAATGTTAATCCTATGGGAGAAAATATTTTAAATATCTCGTTTGCATTTCCATATTTTTAAATATTTTTTTCTTTCTTTTTTTTTTTTCTTTTTTTTTTTCATTGGCTGAGGTCGATCACTACAAAGGCCGTTTTTTACTTTTTCGATTTTGTTTGTAGGGGGTTTTTTTATTATGAGGATACTTTCATTTTCGAAACCGATTTCTATTTGAAATTATTGGTGATAAAAGATTCAAAATTGTGTACAAGACGCTCATCGCTAAGGGTTTAAGTATTAACCGCACTTATTAAAATATTTTTTTTTTTAATTATGCGTCAAATATAAGTATAGTATTCTATTGTTAACTTTATTGAGAAAATCGTAAAATGCGTATAAACGAACGCATTAGAGACAAATATAAAACTTTTCATAAGGTTTACAGTCTTTCTTAATATTTTTTATAAATAATGCAGTTAATACGTGGCATGCGCACTATGATGATATTTTTTGAAAGACGCTTTTTAAAAAATAAAAAAAATATCAATATTCTGGAATCTAAATATCTGTAAAAATTTTGCACTTACGGATGAAATTATATATCGTAATTACAAGACGCTCGTCGTTAAGGGGTTAAGTAATAACCGCACTTTTTAAAATAATTTTTTTTTTTTTTTTTATTGTGTGTCAAATATAAGTATAGTATTCTATTGTTAGCTTTATTGAGAAAATCGCGTATAAACGAACGCATTAGAGACAAATATAAAACTTTTCATAAGGTTTACAGTCTTTCTTAATATTTTTAATAAATAATGCGGTTAATACCGTGGCACGCGCACTTTGATGACATTTTTTGAAAGACTCTTTTTAAAAAATAAAAAAAATTATCAATATTCTGGAATCTGAATATCTGTAAAAATTTCGCACTTACGAATGAAATTATGTATCATAATTATGTCAGAAAGCAGTGAATTTGGATTTGAGATAACGTTAATTAACAAATGCCATCATCAACTTGTTTCCGCCATAAATGGATAAATCTTGCTCTCTTAATTGATCCCCGGTGAAGAAATGGTACTTTGGGACACTTGAAAGGCTACTCTGCTCCGAATTATGTAATGTCCCGGAGTACCAGATTTTAAAGAATTCAGTTTTATCTTCAAGCAGCATTCCCGTTTAAAGTGGGTTTTCACTGACAGTGAGTGAACTTCGTTAAGGGATATTTAATATTCTGTAAAACATTTTTTTTAGTGTTAGCATTAATTTATTATTTTAGCATTTTGTTTGGTTGTTGTACAGAGAATTTTTGTGGTGTTTATTACTTTAGTTAATACTTTAGTACAGTAAATCACCGTTTATATGTTTCTCATTTATACGTCGTTTTAGTGCGGTCGCGAATCATTCTTACATATTTTAATGCTGTAATATTTCGTTTGTACAACGCTTAACTTCGGTTATACGTCGTTTCTTTCATGCCGTAACCAAAGGCGTCGCGATGGGGGGTTATGGGAGGGAGCCTCCCACTCCAATATATGTGAATTTGGGAAATTTGAGCTTAGACGTGGGAAATTCTAGATTTTTTAAAACACTTTTTATTATTATTTTTTTTAATAAAAAGTAAAAAATAATAAGATTTTTTTATTGTTTTCCTGACTACCTTACTGAGTTCTGTAACAGTAAACTAGTTAAAATTTCAAAAGAAATACAAAAAGCAGCCAGACCCAATTTACAATTATGTTTTTCTGTGCTACGAAAATATCATATCTACCAGACCTGAATTTCCTTACTTTTGTACATCAGCAGTGTCTCTAATCTATTTCCTCCAAAAATTTGTTCCTTTTTCAAAAATCTCAAAATATCATTAGGATATTTTCATATGAAGTACGATTATAACTCGTACATAACAGAAGACAAAAACTTTCATTAAATGAACCACACTCTAAACAGAAATGTCTGAAATTCAGACACTTAAGTGTCTGAAACGCAGTGTTCAATTTTCAGACGTTTTAAAATGTCTGAAAATTTTCAGACACTTCTTGCGTCTGAATTTCAGACACTTAAGTGTCTGAAATGAGAGTGTGCGATTTTCAGACGTTTTGAAATGTCTTAATTTTTTGAGACACTTCTTGCGTCTGAATTTCAGACATTTCTAATGTCTTAATTGCGGCCATCTTTGAACCCTTTTTTTTTCACCAACATGAAGCCATCTTTGACCACTTTTCTATCTAAGCCATATATGCAGCCATATTTGACCACATTGAATCATTTTTATAAATGGGAATAATTTGTTACTATAAATCAGATCTGTTGCAGCGTGGAAAACTGGGATATTTCTCTGCCCCCTGATTCTAGGGTCCCCCAAGTTGGGTATGAAATTTTCATAAAGCTGATATTTTAAATTTGTTTTAACCTTGCGATGACCTAATTATAATCAGTATTTTGTAGTTTTAGAATAGGATAATATATATATACGCATATATATAGAGATATATTCACCTAAATATGTATTGATATGATATCATATTTTGTCCTACGGCATGAAAAATGTTATTACTTTTAATGACAACTTCAAATTAATGCTAGGCCAGAGACCTGGTATTCATCCCCCCCCCCCCCACCGCCTTCATATACTGTTACAAAAGAAAAATAAATAAATAAAATGAAAAAATTAACCCTATTCGATGTTGTCAAATACATATTTGGATAAATATATCCTTTTCTTTAACCATATCATGTTCTAAAAGCACACAATATTTATTAAAATAAATATAAGATCAAAACGAATTTAAAATATCAGCTTTATTGAAATTTCATACCAAATTTGGGGCCCTGTAAACCAAAAGGCTCATAGAAAGAGCCCAGTTGTCCATGCTGCAATCATCTTTGCATGATAACAAATTATTCCCATTTATATAAAATGATTCACTCTTTTTTTTCAATGGCAACCGAATTTTGACACCATATTTTAAATCTTCGTCTCAAACTATGCCTAAAAACGAAATTTCTAGTCATTTGAATGGTAAGTTTTTGAATCGTAAGCATTCAAAATTTAGAGCTTCTAATGTTAAATTTCATTTTCATATTCTTATTAATATCTCCTGAAATTATAATCCTAATGTGATAATTTTGTATGTGGATACAATACTGAAAATCCCAATCATAAAGACATTGAATTTGTAAAATTGCATACCAAATTTGAGGGCCCAAAAATCAATGGGAAGGGGAGGGGGCGGGACCGCGGATCAGTTTCCATGCTCTAATCAGGTCTTGCTTCGAGAAGAAACACTACCCCTCTTTTTATTTTTCTAAATAGAGCTGTCCGCTATTCGGGAGTGACCGGTTATGGGAGTTTTACTGTAATAACGGACATTCTCGAATAGCAGAGACCTATTTAGCGATCACTTTTTTCAATGCACATTTGTAGATTGAAGCAGATTTTGTGTACTTTTTACTCTGTATACTGTGTATTTGTATACTCTGGACTGTTTATTTCTACATATGAAAATAAAATCTCTAAATAGCGGGAAAATTCTGCGGTCCTAGGGTGTCTTCTATTGAGAGTTTATATTAAATATATCTAGTTATAAATATATTTAAAAAAAAGTCAGAAAATGTTTCTTTTCTATCTTTCTTCTTTTTTTTCTTTTTTTTTGACAGTATAGGAAATGTGATTCTAATAAGTTCCAGTGCCAGCGGCTTACATTCATTAGCCCCCCTTCATACTACTACATATACAGTCACAAAAAATTAAACACATTGACGACTTAATAAATATATATATATATATGTGTGTGTGTGAACATGTAAATATATGTTTGGATAAATATATCCTTTTCCTTTTACTTCATTCTACTTTACAAGTATATGCAATATGATATATAATCAGTACAATAAATTGTTTTGCGAAAATGGATGCATTCTCCGATGATAATAAAAAATAATCCTGTAAAAAATCAGAAAAATTTTGGCAATAAAAGTTGTCAGAAATTTTCTGTCTTAAAATTTAAATATGTAATACAGATGAAACACAGGAAATACATATGAATGTAGTTCTTTATATTTTGAAAAAGTTTTCATAGTCTAAAAAAATTCTTTCATCGTGCAATTAAATACTGTAGAAATTTCGAACTTTTTAACAAAGCGTTACTTTACATAGGAACAATTTAAAATGCATTTATAAACAGGGATGTAGTGGAGGGTATGCGGCGGTATAAGCCGTATACCTTCTGGATTTTTTTAAGGAACACCGTATACCCTCTGTTTCTCAAAAAAGCTATAGTGTATACACTGTAGGGTATACCCTCTTCTTAGAGCGTAGGCCCTCTGCATTTTTTACGACTACACCACTGTTTATAAAACATTAAAAATTTCCCGATAACTTCAATTCTGATGCTCTTATAATTATTTTTAAAGTTTTAAGTCCACCATCTGAAGCAAAAACGTTCATAGCATTTCCTATACATAAATTTAATTTTGTTACATGAAAACACTAACTTCGAAAATGTAATGTGTAAAAGAATTAAATGATCTGTCATTAAAAATAAAAATTCATATGCGAAACCATGCCAATAATATCTGTAATACAATGGAAGTATTTATTAATATCATTTAATAACTTGATCTTTTTAATTACATTTTACCATGTGGGCAATTCCTTTTATAATAACTTTTAATTTCAAAACTTATTTTGCCTTAAAAATACATATCTAATTTTTATTTCTGTATTTTTTATAAAAATTCACAAACTTTTGAAAAAAATCCCCAGCAATTTTATGTGAAAAATGCAGTTATACATAGTAAATATGAAAAGACTATCTTTTCTAATTTCTGTTCTAAATCTGTAATCACTTTTTAACAATCAATAAATCGATATTAATAAATTTTTCGATTTTAAAATTTTTGTACAAAACTTAAATACAATTTTAAGCAATTAAACAAAGTAAATCATGATTTATTTTTTTACTTATTTTATAGTAAATCCTTATTTATCTAGAATTTTTTTTAAATAAAATTATCTATTAAAAAATGGAACATTTTAATTTTATTAGTAATAATCATAAGTTACAATAATTTGTTTGATTTAACTAACATGTATATTGTTTAGAATACATAAATAGGACAACGCAAAATAATTAAAATTTGCTTTCAATACAAATAATATTATGAAGATTTTTTTTAAGTTGGCATTTCCGAATTAAGGGGAAAAAAATGTTTTACTAAATAAGCTATTTCAGTTTGAAAATTTGTTTCGCATAAATCCATTTTGACAAACTTTTAATTTAATAACCCCCCTCCCCGCCTAAAATGTACATATCTTATTATATAATACAAAAAATTAATCAAAATAAGTGTTTGATTATTTTACAATTTTCATCTAATATTAACCCCTTGAGGGGCGGTGGGATATATTTTATCCCACCTAAGTTTAATCAAGATTCGCACCGGAAACTTTTAAATAAATTTTATTTTTGTAACTTTGATGGAAAAAAGTTGTAAAATTGCTTTTCCATATTTTGAAACTAATTTTTTCAAAGATTCCGGTTTGAATTCAACATTACAGGAATACAATCGATTGCCCCTCAAGGGGTTAAATATTGCGTTATTATATGTTCTACACAGCAAAAAGACAATTTAATTAAAATTCAGGTAAATAAAATGTTGTTTTAACCGTGAAAGAAAGTATTATAAGGAATTAAACATATTGATAAAACCCATTGATTAAATTGATTGAATTATTTTATATATTAATTAAATTTAGTAACAGACCAAAGTGAAAAAAAAAAGCTTCTCAACCAAAACTGAGTATTTCTTTTTCAGGAAAAGATTCGAGAATTTTGCGATTTTGCTTTATTTTCTATAGAGAGATTATACTAAGCGATTTTTTATGTAATATTCACTGACATTTTTACAGTCTGATTAATAAGTTGTATTCACAAGAAAAATATATAGTGCAGCAACTGCTTTTTTGGACAAAAAATATAACACGAAAAAGGTTGAAAAAGTTGGGTGTCAATGTACACAAGCAATAACTTTTAATGCTTATTTAAACAAATGATGGGATTATTTGATATAAAAAAACATTTTTTTATAAAGCGGAAGCTTTAAGAATTATTAAGCAAGTTAGTTAATTAATCCTGAAAATGATATAAATTTGTTAAAAATCATAAAAAACACTCTAACACTGAAAAATATTTATTTTATATAAAAAGATACAAATATGATAAATACATATATTCTTAAAAAAGTAAATTAAATAATTAATATTACGTAAGTAATATTGTTCAAGAAAAAGTTCTATTTCGAAATAAAAATATATTGTTGTAAATAATAGCATCCTTACCTTTTTATTTTCCTTAAATCTAATAAAGTAAATCCGTTTAATACAAACACAAAAACAAACACACTTTCTTATGTATTTTACTAAATATTCAGAATGATGTTGAAAATTGAAAAACATATAGAAGAAATTTTTTTGTCATTATTCCCACATATATTTTTATAAGAATATAATTTAAATTTACTGCACAGATTAATTCTACTCAACATCTGTTTGCTGATATTTCACAATTATTCTTCAGTCTCTGAAGAACAAATATTAAAATGCCAAAAAATGGCACTTTATAGCTGCGTATAGATCTATGTAGATGATAGAATCACACTATTAAAAAATATATTATTTTTATAACAACATAAAACGCATATTCCACAACTTGAATTCAATCCACTTTGTTGTTTCACACGTACTTTCTTATACTACAACCTCTGAAGAACAAATATCGAAATTCTAAAAAATGCATTTTACAGCTGCGTAGGCATATGTACCTACTACTCTATAAGTTAAATTCAATCCATTTTGTATCAGCTTATTTTTCATACATACTTTCTTATACTAGAATCTCTGAGGAACAAATATCGAAATTCCAAAAATTTACTTAATAGCTACGTAGCTGTATATAGATCTATCTAGAATACACAGTCACAATATGCATTTACGGAATTTTACACATAAAAAATCTCGGGAGCCTTTGTTAAACAAGAAAATAACTGACTGAAAGAATATTCCGTTTTAACGCGCCAATCGCCAATGGAATTCTAACAAAGCGAAATATGCGAAGTCATCATTTTAATTTTCTGTGCAGTGGTTTATCCAGTCTGCGGTTTACAAACCGTTATAATGGGCTTGATGAGTAATAAAATTTTTTATCAGCGAGAAGTAGATCATTGAATTAGAAGAAATCAGAAACGTTTTATTTTATCTATTTAGTTATTTTTCTTAACATGCTACATTTATTTGAGTGCGATTTTTGCAGTTTTTCTATTTTCAGACATATAGAAAACATACTTTAAATAAAGATTTTGTAGTAAAACTAGCAAATAACATATTGAATTTTGATGAGGAGGGCGGTGGAGGTACATTGTCCCTCCCTGAAATTTAATTAATTAAATTTTCGTTATGTCTAATCATTTAAAAAATATACTTTTTTGTCTTCCAAATAGCAATATATTAATTAAACGCTAAGAGAAAATGTTGCTAAGAATTTTTCTTCAGAGGAGCCCCCCCCCCCCCCCCACACACACACACACACACCACCATAAACTTTTTTGTAGAAGACAGTTTTAATTCTGTTCTCCTTTTGGTGTTCATATATTTCAAATGTATCTTAGATGGGGAAGGGAAATTCAGAAAAAAAAAATCCTTTTTGAAGAAAAAAAAAAAAAAAAAGAAATAGGAGAGAAAAAATCCAGTTTTCCATTGAACGATTAATATTTCTTAATTTTTGAATTTCTTATTATGTTGATATCTTTAAGGCTGTTCTTAACTGCTCTGCTCAACAAGTGCAAAACGTTTTTACACATTCACAAATTCATTTTTTAACGGAAAGGTATAAAATTGTAAAGCCTAGCCATGGAAGCGATTTCGAATTGAACTGTGTTTTCCATTTTTTGATCAATCAATTACCTACTAAGTTATAAGAGATTTTGATCACGTGACAAACACGTTTTTCGCACGCTCTTGAGTGCTCTTTCTTCCTTCGCGCGGAAATTTGGCTCAAAACGCCCACTTTGACACTATTTTCTGAAAGATCTAATGCGTTTGCAAAAAAATGGAAAAAATAGCTCAATTACATAGTTTCTGAACAACAACACCAGCTAATGCATTTTCGAACAACAATAAATTAAAACTTGTGTCAGAAATTTGCCCTTTTGGATTTGAGAACACCCTTAAACATTTTTCACACGAGGAGGAGTTATGACAAAATATTCTTAGTTTAGCTTCGTGTTTACATTTTGCATTTTAGAAAAGCGGACTAGGCAGTGGAATCCAGGCATATCTATCCTAAATTCTTGCTCCTTAATACGTTTCTTTCTGTCCAAACTCATAACTCTTCGCATTTAGGGGAGAGGACCTTCCTGTGTACGCCTATGATAACAAGTAATTTTTGAAACACTTTATATTATGAAAAGCAAATATTTAATTATTTATTGCGCCAAAAATAACTTAGCCGCAAACCTTACGCGAACTTTTACAATTGTCGATTACTTCTTTTATAAAGTAATACTAAATTAAGTGGATGAAAGAGTATTTTAAACAGCTTTCATCCATTCGGAAATATTTTCTGATGGTATTGGTATACATATTGCAATACAATAGTACGTACAGTCATCACATATATGATACAATTGTATCGCATTCAGACGCTTAAGTGTCTGAATTTCTAAATGTCTTAATTTCAGACATGTCACTATTATTCAGACATTTTTCTGAGTTCATTTATACCATGATCATAGTAAGACACTTATGTGTCTTAAATTTAGACATCTATGATGTCTGAAATTTCTCATTCAGACACTTAAGTGTTTGAATTACTTTTTCAGTCACATATGTGTCTGAATTTAAGACGCCTCTATTTGCAGTGCAATAATTATAATTTTTATGTTTTTAGTTCCGGTATTTTTCTTTGGAAAGAATTTTTTTTACGTATAAGTATCATTATCATTAAACACATATTGCACATATCATTTTAGTTGGAATCAATTTGTTTCAAGTTGGGAAATTTTTGAATCCCCCCCCCCCCCCGAAAAAATATCTGTAGCTACGCCCCTGGTCGTAACAAATTTTTTCTCCTAGCGTCGTCCTTTTTTTTTTTTTTCTTTTTTGCTAGCAATATTTGGAGAAAGGCGTAAGACAAAGAACATATGTTGACTGCTACAAGGGTTACTGTAAAATAGAGGTCTGCACGGCGGGGTAACGGGCCCGGGCTTGGCCCGAGGCCCGTACCCGGCCCGCGGGCCGGGCCGGCGGAATGAAGGCGAATTTTCAAACGGGCCAAGCCGGCAGAATTAGGACAATTTTTTCTACGGACCGGGCCGACAGACAAAATAAATGGGACGGCCCGGCAAAAAAATTAATCGGGCCTATCGGCCCGATATAAGAATTCAAGCGAAGCAGATAAAATACGAGCCATTTTCAATTAATATGATTTTCTCGAGCCGATGCGAGTTTAAGAACATCAATACAGAAATGTAACATGTCCATCGTAGAGATCGGCATCGTACAGTTACAAGATGTCTGATTCCGAGTTTAATTTTTTTCAGCAGACTCGTGCCGGGACGGAACTGGTCTTAATCGATCTCAGGATGTTTAGGACAGTCATTGTGTTTTGTAGTATTAATAGTAATAATGAACTTCTCTTAACAGTATCTTCGGAAATATACCTTAAGGTGGTCCTCATACTCACTGCTCAGCAATGCGAAACTTTCAGACACATTTTCTGACTCATTTTTAACTATAAAGGCATAAAATTGACAGGCCGGCCTATTGAAGGCATTTGTAAACGAATAGCTTTTTCCATATTTGATAAATTACTTACAGAGATAACAGAGATTCTTGTCACGTCACTGTCGTTTTTCTCCTTTCCTGTGCTATCGCTTCCGAAAATTCGACTCAAAACGCTAACTTTGACAGTGTGTCGAAATGTAGTTCCTTTGGATTTCAGAAAAGCCTTAATGAGAGAAATATTTTCACAAATCTACTTTTTATTATACAGCTTCAAAAGTTATTATGTTTTTAATCCTTTATTCTGAACTACATTAATCTTTTAATGAATCCTTATTTCCATTTTGAAATGTCTGTAGACACGATGACTAAAACACTGTAAGTAATCGTTAATGTTTACTATTGTGCGTTTTCTGTTTTGCGAACATCATAGTAAAATGTAAAATATACTGTAAAATGTTCCCATAAATATGTATGTAGTATTCATTAAAAGAATCTTAATTGTGTGTTCAGAAAAAACGGATTTCTTTTTTTTGTAGAAATGGTGTCGGGCCGGGCCTGTTTTCACGTATTCTTGTACGGGCCTGGCCGGGTCGGGCCGAGAACTGTAAAAATGAAACGGGCCGGGCCCGGGCCTGGAAATTCCGGCCCGTGCAGACCTCTACTGTAAAAGCACTTATTTTCGCGAGTCGTAATTTTCGCGAAAATGAAGATATCGATGATTTCGCGAATTTTATATGAATTGAACCGAAAAGTTGAAAAATTCCGAAACTACCTAAATAGAACCCCTTTTGCATAAGGCAATTTAAGAAACTTCCTTTTGTCCGAAAAGTTCTTCCCCCCCCCCCCCCCCCCCCACTCCTCATCTCTCAAAAAATGAATGACTCCAAAGAAGCTGGTATAAATATTGTAAGTGAATGAGCTGCATTCTATTAGTTGTATTATTGTTTTTATTCAAGAAGTAGTTGTATAGTATTCAAGAAATAGTTGTAAGTATTCAAGAAATTGTTGTACTTATTCCTTATTTAAGTAACTGTAATCATTAAATTTTGGATAAGTGAAAATTTTCTGATTTTTTATTATTATTTGAGGCGAAAAATATATATATATTTCGCAAGGCTTAAATTTTCGCGATTACGACGGCTCGCGAAAATTAAAGTCTCGCGAAATTAAGCGTTTTTACAGTATTTCAATTTCGTGGAACCTGCGGAGTGGTGGGACGAAAAAAATAGCCTGCATTGACACGAACCTATTTTTGTGTCTCACAATAGTACTGAAAAAAATTTCAATAAGCTTTGCTAATAAGTCTCAAAATAAACCGGCACGTCAGACGACGATTATTTTAATTAAAATTCAAGATGTGTGCAACTGATATAAAGTTTGATAATTCTCGCTTTTATTTTTTCAATTTTAGAAATGATTATTTAATTTTTTTTTTCAATATTTTGACTTTTTTCCAATATACAGTGCATCTTAAACAACCGAAACTGGTAGCAAATTTCATATTTCTACAGTCAAAGATTTTTAGATATTAGCTGATTACAATTTCGATTGTACGACTTTCTCAGTTATGCGTCGTTTGAGAACGGTCCCCTGAAAGACGTATAATCCATGCTTTACTGTACTTTAATTCGGTAATAGATTTTCGCATTTTAAATGTTCTGCCTACTTCTTTATAATAAACATTTTTTTTATAATTTATTATTGAAGGTAAGACTCTACTTAGGGGCATCTTTTTTCTAGAAACAAAAATAGTTTTTCGAAAAATTAATCGAACGCCATCTTTTTCACTGGAAATGTCATACATAGATCGAATATAAAATCGAACAACGCCAAAATATAACATTTGGATGTCTGCACATTAACATTTGAGGACTTGAGTTTCAAAATTCGCCTTATCCAAAAAGGGAAAAAAATCGTGTTTTCTCTATTCTTCTATTCTGTTAGTAAACCTGCACCGTTAAAACACTACAATCTGAAAAAAAAAAAAAAAAAAAAAAAAAAAAATTGTTTCATCATGTATTTTTGACATTGATTTTACTTTGAAAACTCGCAAATTCCCTAGTTCATAAATCCCTAGTATATGAATATACTCGGGATTTGTGAAAAAAACTTGGTCTACCAAAATTTTCTCTCCTGGATAACCCTTTATGTACTGTGAATTATGAAATCATGAAAATTTTATCTTCTAAAGCATTTTTCGTCAATTGTTTAAACTACATTAGAATATTTACATAATCATTTAATAAATTTTAGGAGGATTCATTAAATTTGAATTTATAGGGATTTTGTGCAATATTTATAACCCCACTCAAATCTTTTATTTTAAATATTTTCCTTAGTATTTTGTAGATTTAGGAAATGTACAAATATAATGTTCTTGCAATAGAAATATAGAAATATTTCCTAATTGAACCCCCCCCCCCCCTCCCCAACGTCAAGAAAGCTGAAAAAATGCAAAAGCAAAAGAAATAATCCTTTTAAAAATAATTTTTGTTTTGTGTAACCCATAATGCTTTTGGAACAAGATAAAGTAATACATCTATAACTCATTCTAAACTATATTACAACTATCCGATATATTAATTGAATTTTATAAGAAGTTATTTCAATATTACTTATAAGTACCGTCAGTAGATAAAGGGTTAAGGCGAGTTTTGAAACTCACGTCCTTATTTCTTCTCCCGATATCATGAACTTTTTTTGCTGTTCCAAATTCAAAGGGAAGGGAAAGTATACTTAACACTACTTGATTAAAATTACATAAATTTTTATGAATGGTATTATGAAACATGCTGGCAAATAATTCCTGCCCAATTGTTTTCCTATTTTTGATGTGATGTCACAGTCTGTTAAACCACTCTCCATCATGTGTCCCACTTCGTGACACCCCCTCTCCTTTGAAGAGGACGTGGTTAATGGATGACCCCTATGAAAGAACAATCTGTTATAATTCAAAATCTACGACATTTACAGAAAAATGAAAAATTCTGTTCTGTTCTGTGGCATTTTAATAACAATGTGTCTGCGCTTTTCATACATTTCCGGATAAAAAGACAATTTTACGTTGGTGGGTTAGGAAATGAAAATTTTGAGAAGATCCTTAAATATAATACCAATGTATAAGCATTCTTCAAAGTACAATACCCGATTTCAGTTCTTATGTAATTTATATCCTGACAGACATGAAGAGAACGTTTTGGGATTACTTAAAATTGCCGAATCTTTCAATTTTGGGAATAGCATTGCTCTCAAAAAACTCCGATGATTTGTCGTCTCCCCCCTCCCCCAACCTTTCACAACTTTTCTTTGTCACAGGTATCACAAAATTAAAAAGTGCAGAAACAGAAACAAATTCTACTGAATGCATATTTCACGTTTATTTTGATACTTCAGTTTTAATTTTAATTCAGAAATTTCAAAAAACTAAATAACATAGAGAAAATTGCACATATTTTGGCAAAAGGGATCTGGAACATGGGTGTAGAAAAAATGTATCTAACAGTACAGTATAACAATTTCGAACCCTTTTATATTCCAAGAAAGAAACCCCATGCTATTTTGAGAGTATATGTTTTTGTCACAAGCACAGACTCAGAAAAGAGAAGGTTAACAAAAAATATATAAGACAAAGACCCAAAACAAGTTTTCAAAAGAAAGAAGTCCTTATTCATAAGTTTATACTATACCTTTGAAACAAAAAATGTAAGTACTTCCATTGGGGAAAAAATTCCCAATATATAAATATACATTTTTTTTTTTTTTTTTTTTTTTTTTTTTTTACAAAAAAGAAGAAAAAAAAATTGTAGTATAAATTTGGCGCCCCTCAATTTCCGCGCGGGGCGACTGCCCCCTTCGTTCCCCCCTTCGCACGGCCCTGTGAGTACTACACGCTTTTTATAACACCTCAAACTTATTTTTGAAAATTCAGCTAGCCTTGACTATCTTTATCTCTTTTTAGGTGCGTTCGTAATTATATAAATACGTAGCACCTATAGTCGTCGTTCAGTCCGTCCGTCCGTCTGTCTGTCCGTCTGTCCGTCCGTCCGTCTGTCCGCATATAACAGAGCAAAAACTACCCAACCGAATGGTCTGAAATTTCAAATATATGATTGTTGCAAAATTTTGTCGAGCCATTTCAAATTTTATGAAAATCGGATGTATAGTTTAATTACAGGGACAGTCAAAAGTTTTTCTTTACATTACGGCCAATGGGAAAAATTATTGCAAGTGCATTTTAATGATATTAGAGCCTTCCGAATGATCTGAAATTTTAAAGATATAACTGTTGCAAAATTTTGTCGAGCCCTTTCAAATTTTAGGAAAATTGGATGTATAGTTTAATTACAGGGACAGTCAAAAGTTTTTCCTTACATTACGGCCAATGGGAAAAATTATTGCAAGTGCATTTTAATGATATTGGAGCCTTCCGAATGATCTGAAATTTTAAAGATATAACTGTTGCAAAATTTTGTCGAGCCCTTTCAAATTTTAGGAAAATCGGATGTATAGTTTAATTACAGGGACAGTCAAAAGTTTTTCTTTACATTACGGCCAATGGGAAAAATTATTTCAAGTGCATTTTAATGATATTACAGCCTTCGAGATTGGTCTGAAATTTTAAAGATATAATTGTTGCAAGATTTTGTTGAGCTATTTCAAATTTTAGGAAAATCGGATGTATAGTTTAATTACAGGGACAGTCAAAAGTGTTCCGTTACATTACGGGGAATGGGAAAAAAATATTGGAAGTGCATTTTAATGATGTATCAGACTATGCGCTTTATGAAGTGCAAAAAATTATACATTCAGTACAATATGGGGTGCAAAAAATAATTATAAAACTACTTATAGTACGAACGCACCTCATTTGCCACGTTTGACGAGCAATTTCCAACTTGTTTTCATTTACTTTTGATTTTCCCTTGAGAATTTACAAAAAATGTACTGATGGTCACGCTTTTGCGATTGAAACAAGCCAGCGACTCTTTTGATTGTTGCCGCAGTGGAATTTGATTGCAAGAATATGTTCATTTAGTACGAAATGTGATTTACCCCCTTTCTTTTTACTGGCTGCAAGGACAACATCGATTGCTTTATCGTCTGTTTGCTAGGATTATATTATTATAATATGTAATATGACGTCTAACAATATGAAATATATATTTTGATGCGAAATCTGATATCAAAATTTGTGGACGGTGCAAGATACTGTTCCTCACTTCCCATAGTAATATATATGCATAAATAAGTATTTTATTTTATTCGAATTGCAGTATTTAACCTATTTGCACCTTTTATTTATGCCTTTGGCTTAACTTCGAAGATGATGTGGTTTTTGACCCACAGCCCTCCCAGTTAGAAAACCTTGGTTGAAAAGTAAATGTTTAGATTATCTGTGTGCCCTCACCCGCAAAATCATTATGTTAAAATAAAAATTCATATAACAGAAGATATCGTCTAGCAACAGCTAGTGCTATGTGAAACTTCTACATCCACTCCACTCTTCCCCTTTATGGAACTGCCTTTTATGTCAAACTTGAGAAGACTTGAGGAGAAATCAGCGTAAAAATAAACTGGAATTCAAATGCATTGTTCAAATCCTACATCCCAAATTCCTAGAGAAATTTTTTCTTGTACTTTCATTAGATTATTTACTTGGTCAAAATTATCTCTAAATCATTTTCCTTAATCTCTCCTTAACCCTTAAAGTACCAGTTATATGGACATGCATTGATTAATTTTCAGTAATCAAATATTAGACGTAGTTCGCAGTCATTAAAAAAAGGAGGGGGGGGGGGGTACGGTAATTTTACAAAGAAATGTGATTTCACTTTCCCATTTCATCTCATCATTTATTTTAGTGCGGTAGAATAAATTTATTGTACGAAATTCTCTTGGAAAAATCTTTAGTTTATTATTATCAATTGAAAAAATCTTTAAATGTTAGTAGATAAAATATAAACTCAAATATTACTAGCGGTAATTAGTGGTAGATAAAATATTAGATATTGCATCGGTAATTATTCTAAAAGACATTGTTTCACTTTTCCATTTTTAACAATTTTCAACTTATGAATTCGGTTTGTCTGTCTGTCCGTCCGTGCTCTAACTAGCGTAAATATAGTTCCATTGCCCTGGAATTAATAGATGTTGTTGGTTATCACTGTGATATGTTCGGTATTGAAGATGAAGTGCTAGCATTTACGGTTCATTTACAGAGACACTCAAAAGAATTCCTTTACATTACGGCCTATGGGGAAAAATCGTTTGCGGTGTATTTTAAGGGTGTTCTCAAATCCAAAGGGGCAACTTTCTGACATAAGTTTTAATTCATTTTTGTTCGAAAATGCATAAAACTAGTTTGTTTTGTTGTTCAGAAACTATGTAATTGAGCTGTTTTTTCCATTTTTTTGCAAACGCAATAGATCTTTCAGAAAATAGTGCCAAAGTGGACGTTTTGAACCGAATTTCCGCGCGAAGGAAGAAAGAAACTCAAGAGCGGGCGAAAAACGTGTTTGTCACGTGACCAAAATTCCTTATAACTCGATAGGTAATTGATGGATCAAAAAAAGGATAAAACAGTTCAATTCCAAATCGCTTCCATGACCAGGCTTTCAAATTTTATACCTTTCCGTTAAAAAATGAATTTGTAAATGTGTCAAAACGTTTTGCGCTTGTTGAGCAGAGCAGTTAAGAACAGCCTTAATGATATTACACAATTTTAAACATACTAAAATTTATATGTATCACTGTGGTAAACTACACGGTATTTTCTGTAGAATATGGTATGCATAGAATACGTCGTTCATTTACAGGGACACACAAAAGAGTTTGGCTACAGAGGAAATTGAACTATTGAAGCCTATGACCAATAATTGTTGGAAGTGCGTTTTCAGTTATGGTACGCGTTTTTAAATTGAACTATTTTTTTTTTTTTTTTTTTTTTTTTTTTTTTTTAATATTACTTGGTGTGGATAAATTCTGTAGATCCTATACAGGGCTACACAAAATTTCTCAAGTACATTTCCGTTTATACACGAAAATTGCTGAATGCAAATTTTCAACTGTGCTACTCGTTTCAATGAACTAACTTTTATATACTGCCTAGTATATACAAATCCATAGATCATATGTAGGTCTGAACAAAAAAGAAATTTTTCCGACTATTGATTGTACTAGCAGAAATTGGATTTTCAAATGCGTTATGGGTTTTTCAAATTTGTTTATTTATACATCATACTTAACGTTAATAAACTGTGAAGTTTTGATACAGCATTCTGAATGTATTGGAAAGTGTTACATAATCTATGTTAAACGCATGGGTTTTCGTTCTTGTTTATTCGAAATAAGGTTGAGCGACTTTATTATATGAAAGTTTTATGCAAAACACTTTATTTAAATATATTTTTATTATCGCCAGTTGTAAAAGAATCCGTTGTTACACGAATAAACAAAGAAAAGGTAAATATACACTGTGACACTCTGAGCATCTTCTGAGATTTAAACGTCATGTAACGAAAGAAAAACCAGATAGTTTTTGCCTATTTCCACATTCTACCGCATCTGTTTGAAATCCGAAATGCTAAAATTTCAAAAGAACAGAACTACTTATTTCGAGCTTTAAGTTGCGCGTAATTTGAGCGTAAACTGTAACAAATTTGCGAGACGCAGTTTTTTCCTTTCTAACTTCACCTGAAAAAGGCTATAAGATTATCATAGTTTTTTCACGCCGTCTTTTGTGTGCAAGAATTCTAAAAATGTGTCCCTCAAAAAAAATCTTTATACATTACGTGGCAGAAAAAAAGAAGCTTTTTGTGATGTTGCGACATTGTGTTGTGGAGTTTAGGTGGCGAATGTTTTTTTAATGTCTTGTGATTTTTTTATGAGTTTAGTTGTTCATTTCTTCTGCTAAGAAGTAGCTCATTTAGCTCTCGAAAACCAGTATGGTAGTAGCAGTTTCGGAATAAAATCTCATTCCTGAATTCTTTTGGTATTTGAATGGTCTTGAATTTTATCTTTTGAATGAATAAAGTGCAAGGTTCTCAGGAAAGTTTCGAGTTCTTTCACATCAGGGTGTATTTAAATGAATTCTCGCTACACTAAAGCAATTTCCGAAAAATAAACAACTCTGAATTATTTATGACTTATTTAGAATAAAAAAGCTGTGCGGTAAATATATTCTTAAGATATTGTTTTTTTCTAATATCTAGTGACTCTTTTAATTCAAAGAAAATGCTACATTTTCGGAATTTTTTACCCCGTTGCGAATTTAACTCTAATGTTATAAAGGTTTTTTACAATTTCTTAAAAGTAAAAGGTCAAGTGATTTTGCAAATTATTAATTTTAAAGGAATATTTTTTTCTGTACGCTTTGGATATTTTAATAATATCAAGCTGATATGCAGTCAAAAAGGAATTAATTCTTTATCTATGGCACCAAATTTCTCTTTCCACAGTAATAACTCCTTATATAAAACTTGTTTGGATGTTTAGTAAAATGTCCATGCTCAACTTTAAAGGGGGAAAAAATGAAAAATGCTCTTTTTTAATTCACTTTACCTTGTTGTTACGGCTGTGTATAGATTTCACATTGTTTTTATTCAATTTATTCTTCACTCCCTATATTCCTTAGTGACAAAATCTTCACTGAAATATATGAAGTGAAGCGTGTTCTTTATATTTCTGAAGTTCAAGAACAATTGGTCAAGTATATCTCTAGATTATTATTTTTTTTAATTCTAAAATCGAAAGTGTTCGAATACTTTTGACTAGGCAGTGTATAAATAAGGTTGCTCTGCTCAACAAGCGCAAAACGTTTTGACACATTTACAAATTCATTTTTTAACGAAAAAATATAAAATTGGAAAACCTGACTGTGGAAGCGATTTGGAATCGAACTGTGTTTTCCATTTTTTGATCAATAAATTACCTATTGAGTTATAAGCGATTTTGATAACGTAACAAACACATTTTTCGCCCTTTCTTGAGTGATTATTCTTTTCGCGCGAAAATACGGTTCAAAACGCCCACTTTGACTCTATTTTCTGAAAGATCTATTGCGTTTGCAAAAAATCGGAAAAAACAGCTCAATTACATAGTTTCTGAACAACAACACCTACCAGTTTCATGCATTTCCGAACAAAAATAAATTAAAACTTATGTCATAAAGTTGCCTCTTGGATTTGAGAACAGCATTAAGTGACGGCTTTTTTTTCTTGCATTTTTAACAAAATGGCGGACTGTCAAACTTAATGATCAGTTTTCACCAAAAAAATCTCATTTTGTTTTGTTTATAAAAAACGAATGAATTAAAAAATAATAATAAAACATCGGGTAAAGACGGGGGAAACATATATAAGCTTTCATTAAAAAAAAAAAAAAAAAAAAAAAAAAAAGTATTTTTGAAACCAAAAAATTTACGTGCCTGTTTGAGTGATAACTTTCTGTATCATATTTTCCGCTAACAAAAACTTGCCCATTCAATTCCAGTACCATTTCTTTTGTTCCATATACATCTAATTTATCCATTTTTACTGTTCTATTCAAATCTAGTATCTTTTTTTCTTCTTTCTTTCTTTCTCTTGCAAATGTAGTATACTCAATGATAATCTGATAACGACAATTGTTTCAAAAAATGTCTGTTGTGCACTATTTCATATGCGGGATCAAAAGGGAAAATTCAACCTACCTGCGCAAAATGCTTGCAAAAACCATAAAGGTAAAGTTGGGTCTTTTGTATTCTCATACGATTTTGTGCCTTGATTAAAAGCGAATTGGATTAAAGCGGGTACGGGGTACTCGTGTAACACTTAACTTTTTAACAGTGTACCGTCACGCGTGACTCTAACTACATTCGTAAAACGTACTACGCAGGGCCTGATTAATGGTCTGGCACAGTGGTTTGATTACCGCACAAGCCAACTAGGCCGCGATCTCGGGCCCATCGTGGATAAGAGCCCCAAAATATGTAAAACATTTAAAATAAAACGCGAAAATGCAGTTTTCTGGGAAGATTTGCTCAAAAATTAAAAGATATTGTTTAACTGTCAACTGTGTCATATATAATAATAAAAGTAATATTCCTTGTTTTTGTTGTGATTGGAAAATAACTTTATTTACATATGTGTCAAAGGAATCTTTACTGAATTTAAGTATAAGGGAAATAATTTCAACAATATTCATGTGAATTTAATATATATATCTTTTACAATTTCATTCAAAACTGATCTACTATGTTTTAAAATTCGGACTTGGCTTTATAGAGTGTTCCAGAATTCGAGCGTCAAATTCAGAGGGGTGATAGTAGGCATCAAGAGGATGAAAGCCTAAGAACATGGGAGCGCCCCCCCCCCCCCCCCTTATTTAATCAAAAATAGAGGGTTTTCTACCCTAACTCAATTTGGTTGACGGTAATAACTTTCCGAAAACTGAAGTATATTATACTGAAACTTTTAATAGACATGCTCACCTTTGTTGTAAATATGATAAAACCAAAAAGAGGTAGATGTTTCCTTATTTGTGCCAGCAGTACCTACTTGACTTTCCACATTTTGGACTGTGATTATCAGTTCATACGGTGTCATCGATTACGTAAGCATCCTGTTTTTTCAGGACTTTTTTTTGTGTTATCACATTTCATGAAAAACGAGGTACATATCGTCACTTTTTTATCACAATATTTTTATTTTTCGTAACATTCTTACCATCTAGCCGACTTCAGTCAGGGTGAAAACCCTGTATTTGTGAATAAGTAAGTGGTTTGCGACCCCATGTTCTATGGCAACCCCTCTGAATTTGTCAGTCGAATTTTGGAACACCCTGTATAACAGAAAAAGCTTCAAGATTACAAACTTTTCCTTAGGCTTATAAAGAGATAGGGAGGAAAGAATAGGGAGGCTTATAAAGATTTTGAGTTTCGAACTGGTAATGGTTGGGAGGTCCAAAAGCAGTTTGAATTCAGACATTTTTCTCCGGGTTGGGAGGGGAGGGAGGGGGATTTGTCCTTTCAGACTTTCATTCATCCTTTCAGACTGAGTAGTGTTGCCAGGTGATCCGATTTACAGAGGTTCCCAGACCCTTTCGGCGCAACCGCCAAATGTCCCGATTTTTCATGATGCACAATTAAAAAAAATATATATATATATATTTTTGTACTATGCTATTTGTTAGTCAGTATCAAGTGGAACTTAATACAGTAAGATTTGTGAAGACAGAACCTATCAATAACGGATTTTTTTTTTTTATAGTACCTACTAATGAACTAATCATACCGGCCTAGATAGAAATTTGTCTAAAACGATATTGTTTACATTTCCCAGTGATGCTGTTTTCACAAATTTTAATGCGCGTTGTTCAGTAAACTCTGTGTAAACAGAAACTGTTTATAATGGAATTCTTTTTCAAAAGTGAAAATTTTATTGGCTGTACAATAATAATACTATACAATTATGCCCGCTAAGTTGGGCTTTTGTTTCAATTCCAAGTGATCCCGCATTCACTGATTTTACATAACCTGCTAGATGGAATCACAATGAGAAAAATTCCGTTTTAAAAAGGCTTTCGTCTTAGCATGTATGATTGAATAGTATTCCTACCGTAGGTACAATAAAATTTTAACGTTTAAGACAGATTCCGATTTCAAAGGGTTTACTGTATTTGTATGTCCCGATTTAAAAACTGCTGTCACGCATTTTCTGTCTCTCTGTCCCGCTTTTTGTGACACTAGACCAGACAACGCTAACCCTGATACATCTTTTTGAATTCATAACTGCCCGAAAGTCTTTAATCAGGTCCCAAGAGTATCATCAAAAAATTTTAAGGCTGTTTGGAAGGCACATTTCTTATTCAAATACCAATAAGTACCAGCATTTTTAGTTTTTCTTTTCTTCATTTTAGTTACTATAGAAAAAAAAAGCCATAAAATTTATCTTCTATTTTAAAATTACTTACTTTTTTCCAAAGAGGTGAATGAAAAATGTTAGATGACTTATAAACTTAAATGAATAAATTTATCTCTTGGAAGAATCCATTAAAATAAATCTAAACTAAATATCATCGTGAAACTTAATTCCCCCTCCCCGCAAAGAAATAAATAATATTTTTTAAAGTATTTTTCTGTATTATTAAAGAATAAATACGATTAATCCAAACAAAATTAAAATATTAAACTATTTTTTTTCCACTTAAAAATATATATATATACATTATTTACATTTCGAATTCTGTTTACTGTGTTTTATATCACTCCCCTGAGTACAATCATAGAGCATTTTATATGTATTTTAATTTATTCATTTGGCCTATTTTACAGTTCGAGTTCCTCTTTTGATAGAGACGAGAATGACATTTCAAAACTTTTTTTTGTGTGAGCGAGGATTTTTTTTTTTAAGGCGATAAAATTGTTTTTGATCCTGTTGTGCACAGCTGCGAAGCAATTGATAAAGTTTGTTCTCACATTATATTTTTAAAATTAGCCGAAGAACTCATTAGCGATAAATGTCTCACTTTAAGAATGTTTCACTAGCACACATTATTGATAATTATTAATTTATGTGCTGAAAATGTTTATTTAATGCTAATATTTCCATTTTAATCAAATTTGATAAGTTATTTTAGCATTTGTGCAATTTCTGAAGTTTTTTTTAAAATTCGACCTGCGGTGTCATGTACCCTGAAATATCTTCTTTTTTGGGGGGTGGGGACAATTTCCCTGCTACCCTCCCTCAAATGGTGCCCCTTTGAAGCCCAGGATACCGGCTCGGCCCCGAATGCCATACCATAAATCAGACTCTGATCGCTTCATATTCAAATAAAACCTGTTAAGGTAGAATCGCAAGAGATTGGGAAATGTTTTGTTTTCAACGTTTTCATAACAGTATAAAAAAAAGTGTAAAACCAAAGAGTTTAAAAGAAAAAATAATGTAAAATGTAATTAATTTGTCAAATGTAATTTCAAACTACTGAATGCGCCAAAATTTACCTATATTAACTCATGATACAATTGTTTACTTATTCAATTTTCCCGATTAGTAATTTCTGTAAATTTCCAAAAGGAATCAAAAAGTTCCGGCTGCCATAAAAGCAGTCTCCCCTCCCCCTATCTTTATATGGCACATCAAACACCTGGCTTCAAAATAATAGGTGACATTCCAGGGTTTACTCCCCAGCCAATCGGCTGCCTATCCTCCATAGGGGTATTTCCGAATGTTTGGGGAACTTTTGCCGGCTGACCATTTGGTGGAAGTACAAACAGGGAACCTCATTTCCTGTTACCACCTGTCCTCGTTCGTATCTGTGTGGCTTGTTTTGGTTTGTGTGAGTACGATCTTGTGGATTGATATGTGTGTGTTTTGATATGCTAATATTTATTTCGATTTTTGGAATTGTTATTGGATATTATGAATTATAATCAACATAGTTAAAAGGATAATCACTGCAATATGTACGATATCAACATCGTAAAGATGGATAAAATTAAGGTATGTTATAAGATGGTATTGCATTACTGAATTTTGTTTCTTTACAATGTTTTAAGTTTTGAATTGCTATTCGGGAAATAGAAAATATGTTCTACAGTTTTTAGTTTTGTTGAATACTTTTTTTAACTCCCAGATCTGAATTATTATAAATCGAGGATCATTATACGATGTTTACTTAAACCCGCTGGCTTTCACATGTTTCAGTAACTTATTTCTGAAAATGATTTGTAAATTCATCCGATTTTGAAGGCAAAATGGCCCAAATAAATTTTTGTTTTTTAATGCTCTATTTATTTGTCGTTAATAAAAAATTTGTTTTAATTGTTTTTAATAAAACTTTTTTTTTGTAAATATTTAAGAGTATTCAACAGCTAAGCTTTAGTATGTTAACCTAGGAAATATTTTTTTTATTAACATATGACGCCGTTATTTGATTACAGACTCATTTTTTTTTCTTTACTCCATGTATTTTTGTTTTTGAGCGATTATTAAAGAAGACGTATTATGTATTAGTAGTTGTTTATGTTTTGATTTTTCTGAATGTGATAGAATAAAGGTGTGTGTTTTTTTATTTTATACAGTAAATCGTGTAATTTTTGTTGTTTCTTTATTAAAATACGTGTAAAAGTAACAGTTTTTTAGGATAACGTATTGATTTTTTCTTGTTATTCATTCAGAATTTTATATTTTTGCATAGTTATTACTGCTTAAAAACATCTTTATGTCGAACACAAGTCGAAAGATAAAAGAAATAAAAACTTATAAAGTCATGAAATATTATTTTTATGTTTAAAGTTTTTCTTGGCCAACCCTGAAAATGTACATGTACTGAAAGCATCTTTACATATCTATAAGATTCAAGTAACATATAACTGCAGAAAAGTTGACCTTTTTAGTGAAAATTATTAAACATTTTCTGTAATAGTGTGAATTATCAATGTTAAATACTTCACTATATCCTGATAATCTTGTGGTTTCCCAGACAGTCATGACCAAGAATAAGGCCTTTTCATATAACTTTTTCATACTGTCATTATTTTTACAGAATAACACTTCACTTCTCTTAAATTTTGATCTGCATCTACTGTGCTGTCCTCTAAAAAAAAACCCCACTTTTTTAATTTCTCACTATATAAAATTTAATAAAAAATACAAAACAATTTGAAGTAGCTACATTTTCACAGCCTGTCTTGACTAAGATTTTAATGTATAGTATTTTTTTTTTCTATCAATATATTACAAAATGGCAGCCAATTTAACAAGACTTTGAAAAAAACCCACTTTTTTCTAAAAAATAACCCACATGTAAAAACACTTCTAGAAATCAATATATTAAACAGCAAAGTTTTTCTTTCATTATTAATTAGTTTTAAAACACAATTCTGCAAAAAAAAAGAAAACTAAATAAACACTTAAGTAATTTTAAATGCTTTTATTATTGTAAATGACATATAGAAACAGGACAAAAAGAAATTTTGACTTCTGTGATTTTTTTGATTAAGTTCTAGGGTGGGGTTTTTGGATACATTTTCCTGTGGGGTTTTTTTAGAGGACAGCACTATATATTATTTAAGTAAAGTGAAAATTCATGTTTCTATTTATGAAAAATATTAGTCCTTTAAAGAACCATCCTCACAATTTTTTTTCAAATAAAAACAGGACTTTCACAAAATTCTTACAAAATGCCCTTTTTTTGGTAACTTGTTAGTTATCCCGTCAACCAAATTACTGTCGCCAAATTGTAAGATTAGATGCCAATAATGGTTGATCATAAATGTCACATTCACTTGACAACGCTTGTTTACATCATCAAGCGATTTTTATTTCGATGTTTTATTTGCATATTTATTAATGTTATGCTATTTTATTTGTTCTTCCATTATTTAAAATAAAAATTATGTCAATTTATATAATTTGGCGAGTGGTTAGGCGATTTATATAATTTGGTGAAATTGGCCGACAGGATAACTAACAAGTAGGTACCCTTTTTTTTTCATTAAACTTTTCTGTATTAAAAATAGACTTTTCACAAAGTTAATTATTTTAAATAAAATAGAACCTCTTGAAAAACAACTGGAATCACCAAAGAACTGTTATAAAATAAATACTTTAATTATTTTTTAACTCAGTCATACTGATTGGTAAAGTCATCATACAAATCCGATTTTTCCAACTGACCAAAAAAATGCCCAAGCCAGAACTCTAACCTAGAACCTTTTGACTTATACATTACATTGTTAATGCTAAACAATAAACATGTTGAGCTGCCTACATGGCAGGCCAGATGTTATTACCAATAAGGTTATCCGAGTGAAATATGCTGACCCAGGGGTGGGGAAATACATCATTTTACTCGCCACTGGCAAGTAAATTTTTTGACAGGGCCAGTGAATTTTTAGATAGTCTTCGAAACTAACTGTACGTTGCATTAAACTGGTTGGTAAGATTTTCTGGAAATTCCCCACACCTGTGCCTGCCTCTTGTTAGCCCAGGTAGCTCAAACGGTAGAGTATTGACAATGTAAGTCAAAAGGTTCGAGTCCCGGCACAGGCATTTTTTTGCTCAGTTGGAAAAATTGAATTTGTATGATAACTTTACCAAACATTTAATGCAGTTATGTACATTTGTCATTAAAACAGAACCTTGTTAAAATTCAACTATTTAAACAGGTTTGAATATAATACTAATTTTGAGATTCACAAAATTATGTTTAGATTTTTTACAAGTATACTAAGTATATTTCATTCACACCTTTCACAGGCCCTGTCAGAAAAGTCTGGGCAGGTGCCTGAAATTAATTCCATTTATATAATAAAAGTTTCTTGTTATGAGAATTTACATTTAATTTTCAAGTATTTTTTTGGTATTTTATTTTTAGGAGAAATATTTTTAATGATAATGGACTATTTACAAATGCATATACTGTTTAATATTTTTAACTGTTACATCGTAATCTTCCAATAAACTTGTTTCTTATGTAAATTTTTTCTTCTTTTCAGAATTTTTTCTCCAAGCGCTCGTTTAAGAGCAATCCTCTGAAACGTACAAAAAGCGTGACTAAACTGGAGAGAAAAAGATGTACCATCGATGGAGACAGGTAAAAGTCCCATTTTTTGAATGTGTGTGCATTGGTAAATTCCTGATTTGGTGTTCTTTTAATATTACATTATAGTCCATTGGGATTGGACTAAATTTAATATTGACCATTGAATGTTTCCACTACACCTATATGCTTGTCATGTATATGGTATAGACTACAGAGGCTAGAAATGTAAAATTTCCAGAACACTTGAGATGGCAGAATTTTTTTCCCCCAGGAAATGTTTATTTTTACAAAGAAAATCTTTTCCTAAAAAGTAGGAAATATTAAACATAAAAATTTATATGTACTAAACATTTTTTATTTTCACTTTTCAAGTTTTAATAAAATTTTAAGTTTCAACTAATATTTCCTGAAAGTTTGGTTTATTTAAAAAAATATACCCAGTATTCCAACAGTGTTTATCTCTCAGCAGTGTAAAATCAATAAAATCAGACTTGAATTCAGAATGAAGACAGTCAGTTTCGATTGATTTTAGAGACACAATTGTCAGGAAAAGGTTATCATTGGGGGGAGCAATTGTTTATAATCCAAGATGTAATGCATTTGTAGGAAAAATGAAAAAAAAGCATTAGTATTAATTTCCAAAGCACTGGAATTGCAAATTTCATGCTTTTACATACTGGGAGTTTTTATCTGTGAAAAAATAGCAGTGAATTTAAAAATAATTATGTTATCAGGGGTGTGGCAGACTTTTTATATCCTGAATTTTATCCCTACCTGAATTTCCAGGACCCAAGCACATTAAAAAAACTGTCCTTTTTTATTAAAGTGGGTTCTTGTTTTAGAAATGACAGATTCAATGAATATTTAACACAAAATAGGCCTTTCTTGCAATCTTTCAAGGGCAAAATTATGCATCCTGAAGGACTCGTAAATGTTTTTTATGAATCCCTTCTCCAATTTTTTGCTTAAATGATACTACAGCACCACCTGGTGATTACAACTTGTCTCTCTTTTGTCCTCTTTCCAAAGATCCTTCAGTGCTCAACCTATAATTAAAGTTGAAATTTGCAATTTTTCCTGCTCTTTCATTATTTTTATTGGTAAATCATCACTGGCATATGTAATATGCCATCCATGTATTTGTATAATTTTCATTGTTTTCTTTTTTCATTAAATTTATAGATATTTGAACCTTTTGCAATTTGTTACAAAGTTATAGTTTCTTTTATTATTATTATTATTGTTGAGCATCTGCAGGGGTCAATCCAGGCAAAATTTGGGGCCTATTTTAGAGGGCCCCTTTACAAAAATGAATTTAACAAAATGGGCCCCTTCACAAAATTCCTTTCCATAAAAACTTACTACTATTTACTGTTTATTAATTTTATTTTGTTAGGTTTTAAAATGTGTGATTTGTAAATAAAACTAGTTCACCAGAAATATAAACTTTAGCAAAAATTGTTTAAAGAAGTTTTTGTTAATAAATGCTTACTTAGAATTTAAGTGACTGGATTTCATCTTTCATTACAAAATGTTATTTTTCACAAAAATATAATAAAATTCACAAAAATAACTTTTACTTTTTATAAAATGGGCCCCCAAAAAAAAACTCTGCATTGACCCCTGATCTGTGTACTGTACTCTTGTTAGTAGTTTTTGATTGATATTAAGTTAACTTTGCTCTCAATTTGATATTAACTGTACTTAATTTCTCAAGTTTTCTTTTAACCGAATATGTAAGTTTTGACATGTTATGTGCTGATTTTCTTGGTGAAAACTTCCCAATGTTTAATCATTCATTTTATGAGGTTTCAAACTTTAACCCTTTATCTACTGCTTTATGATCTACTGTAATTACAGTAGAAGATCTTTATAACGCAATTCTATATAACGCAATTCTCCATATAACGCACAACTTCTCAGATGTAAACAATGATTTTTGCAGTTAAAAAGCACCTGCACTTTCACATTGTAAAATGTTGGTACTCTCTAGAGGACTAAATTTGATACATTAGTTCAACTTTATCTTCTAATTTAAGACCTTTTTACTGAAAAAATGCTATTATTACAATAAACATTTTTGAAAATGTCTAATATAAGAGATGGTTGTGTCAGTTATATTTGGATCATGTTTATAAAGTAAATTTAACAATGTCTGACCTATATTATGCAAAAATTTATAATTTGGATAACTCTTGGTAACAAAGAATGCAGTATAAAGATATTCTAATGTATTTTGATGTGTTTCAGACATATTTGGCCATGTTTACAAGGTGAATTTAATGATGTGATCCATATAACGCAAAATTCTATATAACGCACAACCTTGCGTATTTAGGTTTGCGTTATAAAGATCTTCTACTGTATTTTCATGTAACTTTTTTTTTTCAGTTACTACAATGAAAATTAAAGGATAAACATAAAAAAAATACTCACCCATGAGAAATTTAATTCCTTAGAGGTAATTAATTAAAGTGGTACTTTAAAATACCGTCAGTGCACTAAGACTCATATTATCGTAACAGAAAACCCACAAGGTATTTCAAATGGCACCAGAATTGTGGTAAAATATTTTCGATTTAATAAGTATGCGAAATATAGCCTTTTTCTTACTTATAAATAAATGCTTTGGCAAATTCCGGTGCCAATCATTTATTTCAACACTTTAGCATTGAAAATGCCTGAAAGGGTTAAAAAAACTATTTTAGGTTTTGATCTTGTTAGCAGTCCTTTAGTTATACAATGTCTATATTCCAGATACAACATGTTCTCTCGCATCTCCACATATGCAATATATGAATTTGCATATACCATTTCTAGTACAGTACAGAATCATTTATCCGGAATGCTTGGGGTCAGATGTATTCCGGATAACTGGTTTTTCCGGTTAACTGGTTGTGCATTAAAGCAGCATCCATTTGATAAGTTTTGTGGAATATGTGTGGTTGTGGCATTATTTCTCATTTTAAATTATTAGATTACTTGGATTAAAAATCAATGCAAGAAAGTTAAAAAGTTAGCCAGAGTTTAAAAGAAGGTAATTTATGGGAATCCCTTAGGAACAAAAATTCTTCTGTTTCCTCTGCATAAAAATTAAAACATCTAAAATTCAACTAAATGTGATGACAAAAAATACTAGATGTTGTCATCAAATTATACAATTGTTTCAAGCAAAGCCTATGTCAAACTGGCAATGTATACCTTTTTCTGCAAAGATTCTGAAATCAGTCTATCAGAAATATCACTCCGGATAACTGGTTTTCCGGTTAACTGGTTTCCGGATAAATGGTTCCATACTGTATAGCAAAAAAGAGCCGGTGCCACAATTTTTCGATTTCCTATAAAAAAATAATGAAACAGAAAAGAAATACTAGGAAAAATTATTACTACACTACATTTTAGTAATTACATTTTAAAGCAGATGAAAACGATGGATAACTACACAGACAAAAAGTAAACAAGAAGTTTTTTGTCAACACCCAGTGTACTGACAGTACTTATAAGTACCACCGAGTAATTTAACTGTTAAATAAAATACTTACACCGTTCACCTAAAATGGCTAGTCAAATTAAGCCAAGATCATGAGGAACATTTAAAAAAAAGTCCAACACTTATCTTATATCCTTTATTGTGTTTGCAGCCATAAAAAGACAAGTGTGACAATCTGCACAAAACACATAGACTGTTTCAAAGATAACCACCTTTCTCACTAAAATAACAAACCTAGAACTACTGTTGCCATGTATCCGGATAAAATGGAGTGAAAAGAGTATTTTTGCAAAGTGCCATTAGAATATTAGTAATATTTACTATGGGATGAAAGTTTAAAATGAGTGGTACTTATAAGTACCGTCAGTAAAGGGTTAATCTTGTATACCTATAATGTTTTGCTAAATAGAGTAATGTCTTAACTTATTCATGACCCTTAATGTTAAAAAGTAGGACAATTGTTGCATGCCTAAATTATTTGTCTAGTAATTTTTATTAACTGTTTGAATGAAATGAAATTTTTAATTTAGTGAAGATAGTAATTTTAACAATTTTATTTTTATAGCGTGACACCATCGATGCTTCGTACATCTCGTTCCCATGAGTCACTGCTTCAGTCTAGTCCTGGTGTATTGGCCACATTAGATCTATCTCATGGTGATGTGCAAGTGGCAGCCCTTCACAGCAGCTTAATAGGTCAAGAAAATTGTTTTCAGATGACCTCTAATGGTGGCACCCGCTTTTACACTTGTCGAACAAAAGAGGAGAGAGATCAGTGGCTGTACAGGTACTGTTTTTTTAGATTTGGAGTTCAGATTGTATGTTTATATCTAATTGAATACAATAGACTACCTGAAATCTGTACAGCTTGGGGCCAGAGGTTGTGCAGATTTTAGAATTTTGCGGATTTCTGGTCATTGCTTTGTTTACATTTTTAAAACAGTAATTTGAATGTAATAATGAAATCAAAATTATAATGAAGGCTTGCAACATAGTAAAATATTAAAATAATTAAGTAAAGTAATAAATTAAAAAATGATTAAATTATTAAAAGTAAAGGTCAAGCAAATAATTAATAATGTATAATTAAATATGCATAATAAAGATGAGATACATTTTCCTTATTATTCAATGAAACTTCCCTCTTAAAGGGACCCTATTAATTCACATCAAAATCATGAAGTAAGAAAGTTTTATTTCAGTTTCAGCGAGTCTTAATAACCAAAAAAGCTTGATTAATATATAAATATATTTGGTAAAAAGATTGTGTTTACCAGTGACATCAGCAATATATATATTTTTTTTTTCTTTTTCAGAAATAAATTTATACTTCCTCCATAAAAAACCATGAATTCAGTCATATTATCGAGAATTACATATTAAAATACATACAGAATGATATAAAACTAAAAAATTCTGTGATTTTGTTCCTACATCTGAACTTAAAATTTCATTGTTTACATCTGCAATGATGTGTGGATTTAAGGGAGTCTACTGTATTCTAGAAGTATTTTATTGATAGTTAAATAAGGAAAAAATTAGTGCCTATCACTTTGGCATACTGAAACAGCAAGATTTTTTGAAAGTGTGGGCACATTTTTTAAGTCCTGAAGAAAGTGATAGTTTCAAGGTAGTGATAAAGAAAGAATGTTAATATAATTGCTTAAGGCTCCTGTCCCTGCCGGCAGAAGCACTGACGAGCTAATGCTAATCCTATGGAGAGGGATTTTTCTAATATCTCGTTTGCATTTTGACATTTTTAAATATTATTTTTTGCATTGGATAGCCAAGATCTGTCTCTACATCTCACCTTTTTAAAATTTTCGATTTTGGTTGCAGATATTTTTTTAAATGACATTTTTATTTTCAGAACTGGTTTCGAAAGTGAAAGTAACTTTATAAAAAATATCTGCAACCAAAATCGAAAAAGTAAAAAAAGTGCGATGTAGAGACGGACCTCGGCTGTCCAATGCAAAAAATAATATTTAAAAATGTCGAAATGGAAACGAGATATTAGAAAAATCCCTCCCCATAGGATTAGCATTAGCTCATGAGTGTCTTCGCCGGCAGGGACAGGAGCCTTAAATGATTATATACAAGCTGTTCCAAAAAACTGTAAACATGTTTTTTACCTATTGGTGATATATAGGCATTGAAAATTGAAAAATTGTTAAGGTTTTGTCAGTGAAAAAGTCCTGCCATTCATTTTTTAAAAGTTACCCTTTTTTAAGTTTTTATATAGTCTTCAGATCCTAAAAATTTGGAAAAAATTTCTACATGCTCTGACATACAACAATATAATAATTCAATTCATCTACAATCAAATTTCACAAAGTTATAATATGTTGAATTTTATAAAATTTTCAAGCTTTCTAGCATTAAAAAAATCATCTGTCCTTTCTGAGAAAGCTTCAAAATTTCATAAAATTCAAAGTATTGTGACTAGTTGAGATTTGATCGTAGAAGAAAGGAAATTTTATTGTTGAACTTATTGGAGCATGGAGAAAGTTTTTCTGGTACTACTTGATTATCCCGTCAACCAAAAAACTATCGCCAAACTATAAGATTAAATGCCAATAATGGCTGATCATAAATGTCAAATTGACTTAACATTAAACACGTTACATGTGTTTGTTACGTCATAAACTGATTTTTATTTCAACAATTTATTTGTTCTTTCGTTATTGAAAATAAAAATTATGTCAATTTGTATAATTTGGCAAGTAGTTTGGCAGTTTATATAATTTGGCGAAATTGGTCGACAGGATAATCAAGTAGTACTGTTTTTCTAACTATAATTTATAGGTCCCAAAGCCAGAGACCAAAATATATTAAAATAAGATGGAAATTAAAAAGCGTAACTTTTGAAAATTAATACCAGGACTATTTTATTGAGACATGATATTAATTCCTTTTGAATACTTTTGAATTTACATTGTCTAGATGTATTTCAAACAGGTAAGAAAATTGAAGTGTATTTCAATCTTTATAAGGCATCCTGCATATAGCTTGCCTATACAGTGTCCGATGGTGTTCATGGTTTGGCAGCCATTGTCTCTTTCTATAAATACTCAGTTTTACAATCATGGAAACTGTAGCACACAAGACTGAATAAGCAGCGCTGCGGAATCAGTGGGAAAAATGGACGACTCCGACTCTGGGAATTTTAACAGATCTGACTCCAACTCTTTCGCTCAAAAATGGACCCGACTCCAACTGACTCAGACTCTGCAGCCCTGCTGAATAGAGGGTAGATCAAAGAGATAAATACCTATGTGTTGAAATGTGAAACAGGAAGATTCATTAGTGGCCAGTAGTATTAATTTCATTAGTTCTCACTTTTTGTTTAAAGATAAATAATGATGTACTTTTTTGTCTGGTATTATTAATGTAAAACGGAATAATAACCTTGATAAATGTGTTAGTAATATAAAATTTTTAATAATTTTAATTTAAAATAAAATTATAAATTTACAAACCTATTTCGGTTTTGGGAAAAACATCTGTCCTCTAGTACTTAATATTATTATGCATACTTAAATATCCCTGTTGGCATGGCCGAAAATTTCACTTTGTTCTTGTATATGTTATCAGAGTGAAAGGTTGCTAAAGATTTTAACTTGTTATGTTTCATAACTAGGGAAGGGATTTGATTGTTGCTTGTGAAATAATAAAATGAAAGCAAAGTGCTTTGGAGCATATGGAATGCCTTTTCAGGAAATTCTTGAGGAAGTGGGTAAATTGGTGATTCATTTGGAATGACAATTGATAGGTAATTTTGTAATCGCCACTTTTTTTCTCATTTATTTTCACTATGACCAGTGGTGACTGGTAATTTTGCCCTTTTAGCGAAAGCTCACCTGAAAAACATTTTTAAATTGGTTGGTCATACAGGAGTGAATAGGATCTAATTTAATTAAGAACCTTCAAGCACAAGATTTTATCAAATCTCAGAAAATGTATTCATTTAGATAAGTAAGATTACAGTATAAACAGTTTTTAGAATCATTGTAAAACCATGCTGTAAAATATTCTCAAGAATCAAGAATAGGTTCATACACAAAGGGATGTTTGAAATTTACATTCATGTTTGGAAACTATTTCACTTTCAATGTATTAATGATAAACTTTAGTGGTTTGCTGATTTCTTCATTGTTAATTTAAAAGTATAGTGGGCCGAGAATTATTTTCTGCCCAGTGATCCATAAAACCTTTTACTGAACTCGATGTCATATTTAAAAAAAATTTCAAGTGCCTTGTGTAATTTTAGAAGTGTACAGCAAACAGTTAATTTCATTTATGTTTGAAGTTAATCTCACTTTTTATTTTAATCTAAGCCATTATTGAAATTCACACGTAATATTATATAATTCTTCTTACAGTCTCAGGAGAACAATACAACCAAATCAAGACAATGTACGCAGAAAAGAAAATTCATTGCGAATTTGGATTCTGGAAGCTAAAGGCATGTCTGCTAAAAAGAGGTAATTTTAGTATAGTTAATGTATCTAGCAATGTATTTAAAGATATTAAAACACTTGTTGCCTTTCCATCAAAATTTTCACAGAATTTAATTGTTTATTCAAAGTTCTTTCCTATAAAGATATATCTGCTTTAACTATTCTGAAAGCAACTTGTTTTTTAAATTATAAAAATTTGTTTTCAAATGTAGAAGAATAGTTGTACTCTAAAACGGTTTCTGTTAAATTCAAAATTGTATTCTTTTTCAAGGATTCCTATAATATTTTTTTTTTTTAAATTCAAACTAGCAACTAAATTTGTGTTATAAATTTACTATTAAAATGCAATCTTTTCTCTGTGATCATTATTATTCTTATGTAAATCAGTTATTTCCATTCCTTTTATTTATGCTTGTATAAAGTACCTTTATCAATCTTTGAGCATGCAAAATTTGATATGTAAACACATTCTAAAGAAAAATACAAATAATCAAAATAAATATAGCATACAAACTGTTGCAGACAATCCTTTATTGAAGATATTTCTATATGATTCTCTGAAGTATTTGTATGTTAAATTTATCGTGCTTATTTGTTCTTTACTTTGTTGTCATATATCATGTTTTTATAATATGTTTTGTATATAATATTTAACTTACTTTATCGACATTGATTTTTTTATATGAAATAATTTCTTATAAGAAATAAATTCAACACATATCTGGACGTGTGATTACTTTTAATATGCTAACTTATATAAGTCAAGCTGATAATCAGTATTTATCTGTATAAAGTGTTTATACTTATTTAATCTGTAAAACCATAAACTACTTCTTCAATACAGAGTAAAACCTCGGAAAACATTTTTAGATTATCGAATTGCCTTCATTTTAGAGGCTATGAAATAATTTAAGGTACTTTTCCACTAGGAGCCTTGGTGTTTTTAGTTTTTTTTTTTTTTAATGCAATTTAGGCTTCAGAAAGTGAGATTTGTTGCCAAATGATATAAACAGCTGTTAAAACAAACCTAATGCTTGTTTATATATGAATTTATATAAACATTTGTATATATTATAATTTTTATATACAATTTATTTCTATTTGTGTATAAAAATAGATAAGTGTCTTCTTTATATTAAATAAATTGCATAATTATTTTTTAAATTGCTTGTGTATATGGTTGCTGTAAAGTATATTGCCAAATTTCCTTCTCTTGCCACAGTCACTGTATTAGAAAAGTACCTAATTTGAATTCTTAATAAAAAATATTACACTGAATCAACAAGCAATTGTCACATACTCCACATATTTATTAATGTCATTTTCGCTTCTGTTAATATACTGGTGTTGTCATCTATCTGTAAAATGAAACTAGTTGGATGTACCAATTCCAAAACTTTCTTCTATATTATATATACATCTTAATATTTCAAAAAGTAGTTACAAACGTTAATACTTTAATATTATTAGTTCAATACTACGCTAAATCATGACATTTAATAAAATTAATAATATTTCATTATTCTGTTGTACGCCAGCTGTTTGCGAATTGCTGGCTTAGCAAGATGCAAAGTTCCCATCTCTGCATGAGCCACCGAATGTACAACAGAATACAGAACTACAAAAAATCAAGAAAATTACACAAAAATTGCTATTACAGCTCCTCTTTCCGGCAGAATATTTCCAAATTCAAGGAGAATCTGCTTCCCTTGCTATAGCCTAAAACATATATATGAAATTTGCTTCAATTCTATGCATAACTTCATACCGGTGTTGAATTCAGACACTTTTCTCCTGGTGGGGACATTTTAGAGTTCCCCCCTCCCAGGCCACCCCTGTATTCAACACTACTTCATGCACTTTATGATGGTACAATAATGAAAATGACACAAAAATCACCTCTTCTGGCAGAATATTTCCAAATTCAAGGAGGAGCTGCTTGTCATGGCCAAAAACATATACCTGAAATTTGGTTCAATTCTATGCATAAATTCACACACTTTTCGATGGTCTGGTTTTGATCTGCTTCAGATTTTGGTTTGCAAATAAATATGAAATTGTACCAGAAACTGTTAAAATAAAATTTTCTCGTGACTTTTGAGCAGCCGTTGTTCAGAATTCCTTATTTAAAGGTTCATACTAATGTTAATGCTCTAGAATGTGTTTGGTTCCATCAATATGTGGCCAGTATTCAGAGGTTGTCATTGTTTAGAGGTGACCATTCAAGGAGGTTTCACTTTATTATATTAATTCATAAATAGGAACTAGATTCCCCTGTTTGGTTTAAAATGTTTTAATATATAGTATCCATAAAAGAATGTCTCAGTTATAAATTTTAATAGTATCAACTGTAAGCATTGTACAGTGTTGGTTCAAGATCGCAAATAAAGAGTCACTCAAACAGTTTTAGATATGCACAAGTACTGATTTGTTATTGACTCGCTTGCAGTGCCACATATGCAAAATGTTATTGCTGGGCTGAAGATTTAGAAGGGCAATTCTACAGAAAATTATCATTTTGTGGGGGAGAATAAAATTAATAATATGTTTTTAATTTAAGAGTATGATTGGAAAACTTAATATTTTTATATTCTATAATAAAATCCTAAAAAGGCATTGTAAATTACTGTTTACAAACTAAGTTAAGTACCATTATTGTCTTTGTAAAATCATAATGTTACGTCAGTTACACGTGTAAATGCCATTTTTTTTCTTTTTTATTATTCAAAAATTAATTAAACAAGTTACTGTTATAATTTGGCATTACTTAGGGTTGTTGAGAACATTAAATCACTTTTTTTAACTGGATAGTTTTGATAATTTTTACACTTCAATGAAGGCAGAAAAAATGCTTGTATATTTTATGTTACGTCAGTTACAGAATTATTAAATGCAATTTTGGGGACAAAAAGAAAGATTGAAATAATCTGCAGGTATTTGGGTATTAAGTCCTTAGTAAGAAATATTTTAAATTGTAAAAATTTGTTATAGGTTTTATTAGTAAATTTTCTACATAGTTTTGAAAACAAAATTCGATGATCAAATGTTACATCAGTTATGATGGAATTGCCCAGAAGCCAATGCGATTTTTTTCCTTTGGGACTTTATAAAAGTAAGTTTATAAAGGTGTCAATGTTTTGCCACTACCTAATGATTTTCCAGGATTGAGACACAGAATTTAAGATACTTATTGCTTCCATGACTCCAGACTTGTTAACCAAAGTGCGAGAAAAATTGGACTTTAGGTTGAATGTGTGCCATATAACTAAAAGTGCCACACATTGAACATTTGTAAGAAAGACTAGGTTAGTTTACCTTCAATTTGATGTATGATTGTTGTAAATAGTCTAAATTAAACTGTTATACCATTGAAACTGAGACATTCTTTTATGAACACCCTGTATTTAACAAGAGTCATCAAATTATAAATTCAATCAAGTTGATTCAAAAATCAAGTTGTAATTTCAAATGTTTTCCTGCATTCTTTTTCTTAAATAATAGGCATTTGAATTCTTTGCATTGATTTATGTGTAAGTTTATTTTACATTGCTATGAATGCATAATTACAGTAAGTATTTTAATTTTGCAGCAGGTTCTATTGTGAACTGTGTTTAGATAAAACACTATATGCCAGGACATCTTCCAAACAAAAAAGTGACATGTGCTTTTGGGGAGAACATTTTGAATTCAAGTAAGTTTATTGCTTTTGTATTATTAAAACATTAGTGTGGCTTCAAACAAGTGTGTAAATGTAGATTTCTATCGTAACATTTATACTGATTGCATTAAGTTTGAAAAATATTTCTCTTACAGAGATATAGAGGTCTGCACGGGCCCGAGCTTGGCCCGAGGCCCGTACCCGGCCCAGCGGAATGAAGACAAATTTTCCAACGGACCGGGCTGGCAAAAAAATTGAACGGGCCTGCAGGGCCGGGCCGATAAAAAAAAAAAATTAATTGGGCCTGTCGGCCCGATATAAGAATTCAAACGAAGCAGATAAAATACGAGCCATTTTCAATGAATATGATTTTCTCGAAGTATAAATGTGCGTCACGAGCCGATGCGAGTTTAACAACATCAATACAGATATGTAACATGTCCATCGTAGAGATCGGCATCGTACAGTTACAAGATGTCTGATTACGGGTTTAATTTTTTTTCAGCAGACTCGTGTCGAGACGGAACTGGTCTTAATCGATCTCAGGATGTGTAGGACAGGCATTATGCTTTGTAAAAGTATTAATAGTGATAATGAACTTCTGTTAGCAGTATCTTTGGAAAGGGGTTCTCATATTCACTGCTCAACAATGTGAAACTTTCAGACACATTTTCTCACTCATTTTTAACTATAAAGGCCTATTCACAGGCCTGACTATTGAAGGCATTTGGAAACGAATAGCTTTCTCCATTTTTGATAAATTACTTACAGAGATAACACAGATTCTTGTCATGTGATTGTACGTTTTTCTCCTTTCCTGTGCTATTGTTTCTGGAAATTCGATTCATAACGCTAACTTTGGCAGTATTTTCAGAGAAAGATATATTGCTTTTATCTATGAAAAAGACGGCATTTACATAGTTTCTGAATAAGAATACCTGCCAATCTTATGCATTTCCGAAAAGAAATGAATTCTCAAATGTGTCGAAATGTAACTTATTTCGATTTGATAAAAGCCTTAAAAATGAGAAAAATATTTTCGCAAATCTACTTTTTATCATACAGCTTCAAAAGGTATCATGTTTTTAATCCTTTATTCTGAACTACATTAACTTTTTAATGAATCCTTATTGGAATTTCGAAATGTCTGTAGAGACAATGACTAAAACACTGTGTAATCGTTAATGTTTACTATTGTGTGTTTTCTGCTTTGCAAACACATAGTAATCTAAAATATACTGTAAAATTTTCCCATAAATATGTACATAGTATTCATTAAAAGAATCTTAATTGTATGTCGAGAAAAAACGGATTTTTTTTGTAGAAATTGAATCGGGCCGGGCCTGTTTTCACTAATTTTTGTACGGCCCGGGCCGAGAACTGTAAAAATGCAAACGGGCCGGGCCGGGCCAGGCTCAGGCCGAACTTTCAATTTTTACACCAGGCCGGGCCAAGATAGCTTTCGTTCGGGCCGGGCCTGGGCCCGGAAATTCTGGCCCGTGCAGACCTCTACAGAGATATAAAACTGTACTTTGTAAATTTTCATAAATGGAAACATTTTCTCATTTAACTTAAATATGTAGTATTTGTGTGGTCTTGCATGCATTTTTCAGCTTAGAATTTAGCAGTGTTTGGGTATCTTCATAATTAAAGTAAAATCTTCTATAAAATTGATGTTGCCATTAAAGATAGTCTACTATCAAAATATATATACATACATAAAACAATATAAAAATGGAAACATAACTATAACCTGAAGGAGGGGGGGAAAGCATTAAACAATATAAGAATAAAAATTACCCTTTTTTATCTCACAAAAATGCAAATATGAAGTAAAACAGTGGTTTGCTAAATTTGATGCCTCACCACATGCAGTAATGGTGAAAATGTCAAGTCTAGGAAATTATTCTAGTAACAATTCTTTAGTAAAATGTTTTGATTTCCTAGTGAAAAACCCAATCACTGGTACACATAACTCATAAACCCTATAAATCATGTACCCTATAAAACCGATTGCATACATGGCTTTTGTAGTTAACCCTGTGATCCACGTGACGCTTTTATATCTTCCCAAAAAATCATCCAATTGAAATAGTATATATTTTTTGTTAAGATGTGTGGAATAAATCCAAACATATAATCTAGGTTTTTTCCTTTTTAAATTCAAGAAATAAATTAAAAAAGGATTCAAAACAGTTTATAAAATTTATTAATGATTAATTTGAATTTAATTCATTTAAAAAACTTTTTTTAAATCCTGATAGTGTTTTTAATAAATTTGTGCTTCAAAACTAAAGTTATGAGGCATGTTAAATGGCCTTAAGGTTAACATTAAAGTGTAAGTTTTATTTTTGCCATTAAGTGGGTAAAAATAAATCTTTTATTATATGTGCCTGCCGGTTCTGTATGATGTATATGACGCAATAACTCTTGACAGAAATATCCGATTTACTTCAGACTTTTTTTTCTAGGTTCATTCTGATAAGGCATTTCCCTCATTAGTTTTGGGGTTCATTGATTGAGTGTAAAGAGGGGAATGGGGGGGCTATTCCCCCCCTTAATTTAGATAAATGGATTTTCATGCAGAATTATCCGATTTGCTTCAAATTTGGTATTCCGGTTTATTCTGATAAGGTGCTTCTCTGATTAGATTTGGAGGCTCATTGGTTAAGTATAAAGAGAGGGGAGGGAGGCTAATATCCCTGTTAATTTATTTTCCAAGGGGCATTATTCTTTGAAATAAGAGCATAATATACAATTAGTGTGAATAGCATGTGATCTCAATACCATCAGTTTAACTGGCCATTTTTCTTTTTGTGCCTAAGTTTTCTATCCAGGATCTTGAAATAGATCATATCCATTTCAAAAAAATTTTTCCTCCCTGGTTTAAGAAACTTCATTTAAATCCATAATATTTGTATCAATATTTTCACATCATTGTGAAAATGTGTAAAATGCTATTCAAGTATTTATTTATCTATTGCTTTCTATTTTCTAATTGACTGGTAAAATTTTAACACATATTTCTTCTTTTTCCAGTAGTCTACCGACTGTTGGAAGTATCTATGTAAATCTGTATAGAGAAGCTGACAAAAAGAAAAGAAGAGACAAGAATGTTTTAATTGGTATGTATTTTTTTTTTTTTTTTTTTGTAATAACATGATATTTCCTTTTTATTCTAAAAAATATATTTAACTGATTGATGCTGTTCAGGCATATGTAGAGCAACATCTTCTTTTTTGGGTTTTTTTTTTTTTAAATATAAAATAAGTAGAGAACATAACTTTATTTTCATGAGCAATTAAGCATTGTCTTCATGTGATTAGTCGCAATGAGCAGTTAGTGACAATAGGAGATAAGTTCTGTTCTGGGTCTGTGGAACCTTTTTCACTGTTGTTGGGTTAATTATTTTTTTCTCCTAATTACCTGATGAAAGAGCCAATAATTAATTGCTCTTGAAACTATAATCACAACATTTTCTACTTAATTTAGAGAGAAATAAAAATCTATATATTTCACCTCCAGTTAATGTCATTTCTGTTCTTGCATACTTTAAACTTATACTCTTAATTTTTTTTTAAAGGTTCTGTACATATTCCTGCATCTAGTATAAGTGGAAAGCACTTGTTAGAAAAATGGTGAGTTATTTTTGAAGTAGTAATATAGTATGTACTTTCTTTCTAAATGAGCTTGTTAGCACGCGTTTTAATTGTAGATGTAAATCTATAATTAGAAAGCTCTACAAGGTGTTCCAAAATGATTGTAACTTTTTTAACCTGTTGGAGATACATAGATAATATAAATTATGAAAGTGTTCAAAATAAGGTAGGAAATGAAAATATGTTGATGAAATATTCCTACCATTGATTTTCTAAAAGTTAAACTTTTTAAATTTTTATAAGGCCTGTAGGTAGAAATTTAGAAAAAAAAATTCTGTATGCTCTGTCAAGTACAAAAGTAAAAATTCCATTCTCCTTTGGCCAAAACATATCCAGTTTGGGTAATTTAAAGTTTATGAAATCTCAGAATTCTCTGGCATTAAAAACACAGATGATATTTTAGTGCCAGAAAGCTTCAAACTTGCATAATCTTTAAAGTATCATAACTCGGTAATTGTTTTTTATAGAAAGTAATTTTTACTTGTTGTACTTGCCAGAGCATGGTGAAAATATTTTTTATATATTACTTATAAGATCTAAGTACTGTGCAAAAATTTTAAAACTATAATTTTTTTTAATGAACAGCAGACTATTTCTTCAACATAATCCTAATTCCTAACCAATTTTCAGGGCTGAAGAGTCAGACCCATTTTTCAGCAAAAGAGTCAGTCGCTAAAAAACAATCAGGCTCAGACTCCAGCTTTTTTTGTTAGACAGTTTGAAGTGAAATTAATCCAACTGTACATAATATTAAGTCTATATAATGTCATTATTATTATTATTTTTGGAATATATCAGGTTACCCAAGTCAAAGATGCCCAGTATACATGATTTTTCCTACATACTCGGGCCAGGCCGAGTCATAACTGGACTTAATTATTCCCAGGATGTATTGGATGCAATTTGTTTTGTAAATATAGTAATAGCGATAATGAATTTTAGTCAGCAGAATCTTTAAAAGTATACTATAATAAACTGCAGAGAAATATTCAAATGGATTTAATTTTTTTTTGTTATATTGTCAAAAAATTATGATGTTTTAACCACCCTTTTTTTCTTTTATTCTAAACTACATTAAATTTCTCGATGAGTCTTCATTTGAATTTAAGAGTCTAAGTAATCATTAAATGTTGCTTATTCTGTGTTCTATGGTTTGTAAACATACCACAATCTGAAATATACTGTAAAAATTTCCATAAATATGTATGTAGTATTCTTTGAAAGTATATCTTAATTTCATATTATAAAAATTGGAATATTTTTGTAGAAATTGAGTCAGGCCAGGCCGGATTTCATTTATTTTTACATGGTGCTTGTTTTCACTGATATTTGCATAGGCTGGGCGTGAACTGTTAATATATAAACGGGCAGGGCTGAGCTTTTAAAGGTTCGGGCTTGGAAATTTTGGCCTATGTAGATCTCTAATATGAGCTAATGTGAAAATTGTAAATTCCTGCTAATTTTGGAGGCCAAGGAACCCGAAATAGCATTATTATAGAAACCTTTTTCCCTCGGATTCTTCGGGTCTGTAGTACCAGAAGTAATGCCAAAATTGTAAATCCTCTACCCCTTTTATTTCTTGTGTACAGGACTCTAAGTAAAATTGTAATTATTCCTTTCTGAATCAGTGGTATCTAAAATAGCGATAAAATGGGAAAATTTCATTATTTTTCTCCGCTTAATTTTTAGGTCCGCACTGTCCGAAATAAAGCCGAAATTGTAAAATTAATGCGAGAAATGCAATTTTCCACAGAACCCAAATTATTTCTGAAATAGTAAAATTTCCTTTTAGATTTCGACAGTTGGATTGTACGGATATCTGGAACACTAAATTAAAGCAGAAAATATAATTTTCTTTTTTTTCTTTTGAAGCCATAAGAATAGAATTAATGTCAAAATAATGAAATTTTTGTTTTATTTTTCCTGCATTTTCTCATAATTTAAACCAACAGGCAACACTAGTGTATTATCTAGCTCGGAGTCGTAGCCGGTCATTTTCCTCACCGACTACGCAGCGCTGCTTTTTTTTAACACTTTTACAATTTACATTCCTTACAACAGGTAAAAAATGAAAGCACTTTAAAATCTTTTAAAGACACACTGTATTATTAATGTATATTTAATACCTCCATTGTAATTTATAAAACTTATTTGGGACTATAGATGGAGGCAAAAATAAAAGCTTTTAAACTATCGAGAAATGTTTTTAAAAAGTGACTAGTTTCAAGATAAATAATTTTACAGCTCTAAACAAATCATATGTGTAATTATCGTCAAAAATAAAAAGTGGGTCTGCAGACCTGTGACATTTAACATTATGAATCCTATATCGGGGCTTGTGTTTACTCCTATCTTATGTGTAAAGCCCTGAAAATTATGAAATCTGACTTGCAAATTATACAATAGCGAATCAACAGTTGATTCGTAGATAAATAGACAAAAATGACATTACTTTTAATTTTGATAAAATTAATTTATTTATAGAAATGCTAGTTAAAGTCTCCAATTATATCACTCATTATAAACATACAACATGTCAGTGTTTTAATAAATAAGACTTGGTTTGTTAAAAATGGACTTGTGATTTTTTTTTTTTTTTTTTTCAATTGACTTTTATTTATTTTTAACTTACAGTTTTATGATTAGCGAGTACAGCTGGCTTGTAAAATTGTGATTAAAACTTAAACCCTGATTTATATGTATGTATTCTTTTATGATGAGAATTTTCTTTTGCCCAGGCAGTCTAATTTAAGAAATTTTCATGTATAATTTATTTTTGACTTTTAATAGCTATATTCAGTAGATTTCATACAAAATGTTTTATTTTAACTTGTTTAGAATGCAGAATAAATTTTACAAATCTAAGTATTTCAAAAAAGGTTTATTTTTTTAACTATTTGCATATTAATAGCTTTCATATTGTTGAAAGATGTGTAGTGGAAAAACTTACATTAAAAAGAAACTTTCATTTGCAGATAACATTACAGTGTATTTAGTTTTATCATTTTATATAAAAGAGATAATTTTAATAAATATATGCTTGTGTGTGTTAAGTATTATTGTAAATACTTTATGAGAAAGCCTATAACTAATTATTATAATATGTCAGTTTTAATAAACAAATCTTTTTAAAATTTCCTATTATCATAGCATAAATTTTCTAATATAGAAGATTAAAGGAGGAAATTAGTGTAAAACTATTCATAATTTGAAGCATACAGGGTTTAAATTGTTTTAAAAGCTAACCTTTTTCAAGCATTTTCAGAGTTTGTCACTTTATTATGCCTAAACTTTTATGCTACTATCAGAGACCCGGAGCTGTGTTTTCCCTGGAGCTGGAGCTGGAGCCAGAGCTCTAAATTTTCCCCAGCTCCAGGGCTCCTTTAGTTTTTAATATTCTTTTAAATCTTTTTTTTTTCAGCCTTTGAAATTTCTAGGCTTAAAATATTTTAATTACATCATTATTCAGTATTTTAATTACAGTAGAAGATCTTTATAACGCAAACCTAAAAACACAAGGTTGTGCGTTATATAGAATTTTGCGTTATATGGATCACATCATTAAATTCACCTTGTAAACATGGCCAAATATGTCTGAAACACATCAAAATACATTAGAATATCTTTATACTGCATTCCTTGTTACCAAGAGTTATCAAATTATAAATTTTTTCATAATATAGGTCAGACATTGTTAAATTTACTTTATAAACATGATCCAAATATAACTGACCAAACCATCCCTTATATTAGACATTTTCAAAAATGTTTATTGTAATAATAGCATTTTTTCAGTAAAAAGGTCTTAAATTAGAAGATAAAGTTGAACTAATGTATCAAATTTAGTTCTCTAGAGAGTAGCAATATTTTACAATGTGAAAGTGCAGGTGCTTTTTAACTGCAAAAATCATTGTTTACATCTGAGAAGTTGTGCGTTATATGGAGAATTGCGTTATAAAGATCTTCTACTGTATATCATTTTTTAGGTTTTTATTATTATTATTAGAGAAGGAAACCTTCTCAAAACATGGTAACACTACTTTACTTCTACTTGAATTAAGTGACATCACTATTCGAAAACAAATATGGCCGCCTGTTGTTTACATGTGTAGTTGTACAATTTTGACTGTTTGAAAAGTGTAGAAGAAATTTAAGAGTTTTGTGTTTAAAATCCACCAAACTTTCTATTTTAAAAGCAAAAGCTAAAAGATGTCATACTTTCTGAACAAGCATTTGAAGTTTGATGAGAAGAAAAAAGCATTTTGTCAGATCTTTAATGAAGGTAGAAAGTATTTGTGAGCAAAAAATTAAACTTGTAAATTAAAATCTGCAACTCAAAAGCGCGAAGTCGGAGCTGAGTTGGAGCCGGAGCTGGAGCCACAGTATTTTCTCTAGGAGCGGAGCTGGAGCTGGAGCATCAAAAATTGTTCGGCTCCGGGTCACTGGCTACTATGAAATGCAATATTTACATATTAGCATATGAATTTCTATATAATTCTCACATTAAAAATTAAAATTAATATAGTTTTTCTGTGTGAGAATTTAATGTTTTATTTATGTTTATTTAAAGGTATCCTGTAACGACAGAGAAAGGAGCTAGTGGTAAAGATAATCCCTCCATTAGAATAAAATCCCGGTTCCAGACTGTTGAAGTGTTACCTCTTATCGTGTACAAAGACTTGTTACAAGTAAATCCATTGAGTCACTTAAATTTCTAGAAACATAAAATTATATTAAATCAATAAAAATATTGCTTGAGTTACAATTTGAAATTTTTTTTGTAGAACATATTTAATGTTTTAAAAATTGTTGTATTGTATATTTTTATGCATAATGTATGTAATTATTGTAAAGTTAAAATTTTATTGTGAATTTATTTTTGGATGGTTTAACTTAAAAGTTGCTAAACTAATTCAAATACATAAGTGAAGAACAGTTTTTAAATTTCAAAAAATAAAAATATGTTCTACTATGTGGCTATTTAACTGCCATTCATGATACTGTTTTGAATAAGTATGTTACAAACCTTGCCACTTGTGATAGTTTCCATCTGACAATGTTTAGTTTTAGCCTAATAAATGCTTTGGTATGTTGAATGTAATTTTTTTTTATGTGATCGCCTGTTTTAAATCTTTGCCTCAAGAAAAAAGATATCGAGAAAAAAAGAATTGTTGGATCATTTAATATCATTCTTTCATTGCAAGCTACACTTTTCCTGCTGCTTTTCCTGTCCTGAATCAAAATCACATTAGTGATTAATTACAAATTTTTCATTGCAAAAGCCTTTTACTGCTGGCATTTAAATACAAAATATCTATTTAAAAAAAAAACAATCTTTATCTTGAATATTGAAAACAGTTTTAAATTGTGATATTTTATTTAAGAAACAATATTTTAGGTTATTTGAGTATTGAAAATTTTAAATTCTGTGAAAAGCTATGGCATTACAAGTTATTAATTTTTATTTTTATTTCAGTATGTAAAATCAGAATATAAAACATTGTGTGAGATGCTTGAGCCTGCAATAAGTGTTCGAGCTAAGGTAACTTTAAATTTCTTAAAATGCCTGAATATATATATATATTTAATTGAATTTATTACTTATTACTATTTATTATTTTAGGAGGATGTTGCAACTACTCTTATCAATATCATGCAAAAAGAAAACATGGCCAAAGAATTCTTAGCGGAACTTGTTATGTCAGATATCGAAAAAATAGGTATTTAGTTTTATTTTTTCTGATACTTGGAATTTTAATGGTTCTAAGTGTTAGCAGACGATATATTTGATAAACAACCAAAACAAATTTTTTTTCCATTTAAGGCAGTTCTCAAATCCCTTGCTCAACTGAAACATTCAAACACTTTTTTTTAGCGTCATTTTTAAACGTAAAAGCATAAAATTGACAGACCTGGCTGCTGCAGTGATTTGGAATCAAAAGGAATTTTCCTTTTTTTGATAAACCAATTATTTATCAAGATTTAAGCAATTGTGATCACGAGATGACTGGTTTTTTTTCCATTCTCGTGGGAAAAGAACAACCAATGCAAATATTAAAAAGGCAGTTACGCTTTTAAACTATGTATTAATGAAAATACAGTACTTTTATGTTTGACAGGTGCATGTGAAAAATCACCAAATATTGTTCCCCTCATAATCATTCATAGCTCATTTTTTTAAGTTTACAATATAAACCTTTCACTCATTTCATTTAAAATACAAAATAATAGTAATTGGAAAAAACAATACTGTAAATCAATATTTTATTCAACATCAAAGCATTATTTCTAATTTGCACATGCAAAAAATTATTGCTGAGATGTGTACTTGGCAAACATACAAGTACCAAAAATATTATGTGGTTGGAGAAATTAATTAGTCTAAAACATTTTTTATTTGTAAAGTTTTCTTATTCAGTATATCTGTAGATAATATAATTTGCATTTTATCTGTTAACCAAAGATAATAACTAGTTGTAGAGAATTAAATATATATATTATTCATCATAAATGAAAATTTAAATTACCATTGTGCAAATGTTTAAAAAATTAGATAATGACGAATGAATTGAGCATACAATTCTGTTTTAAATAAGTTACTCTTACGTTACATTTCCTTTTTAGCATTTCCATGCAAATACTGCTAATATATATTCAGAGTAAAGGAAAATAAAATGTAAACAAAAGAAGTTCTATAATTCAACAAGCGTTCAGTTTCAAACTGTGTGGATTTCACAGTTGACTGTTATCATAAAAACCAATGCATATTTAAAAAAATATTTCCTTTTATCTACAGAATCTTTTAGCATAAAATTAGGAATCCGTGAAGTGGATAGTTTCTGTCAGTCTAATTTTTAACAGTTTTCAATGTACTTGAAAAGTATTTATGAATTCAGTTTGTCTGCCTGTCTATCTGCCCTGTGCTCTAACTCTCCTAAATATACTTGAATTGCCATGTAATTGATATATATGTTATTAAGGAATACAAGGTACTATCAGAAAGTTCCCGAACTACTATTACTGCAATTGTCTGTAAAAGCGGAGGCAAAAATAGATTAAGGTTGCATTCTATAAACCCTCCTCTACTCATTTCACTGCTTGACTTCAATGTGTGAGCACAAAATTTGTTTCTACGAATTTTTTTTTTTTTTTTTTTTTTTTTTTTGTGTTTTGAACTGTTTGCGATTTAGCAATGGGCAACAGCAGCATGTATGCATTTAATTTTGTGTGAAACACAGTAAATCTGTAACCAAATCTCTTGAAATGCTTCATATAGCTTTAAGTGCTGAAACTTTAAATCCGACAAAGCTTTTTGAATACTTTCATTTCGCATCTTCATTTGAAAATGACAAGCATTCAGAGTGTCCAAACACCACAAAACAGATGAAAATGTGGATCAAATTGGAAAATTCATACAAGAAGATCCTTGCCTAACCATCCAAGAAGTTAAAAAATTGAAATTGGTTATAGAGTTTGCCAAGAAATTTTGACGAAAAATTTGAACATGTGTTGCATTGATGCAAAGTTTGTTCCAAGACTCCTGACAAGCGATCCCTAAAGACAACACTGTATTTAGCTCATAACAACATGGTTGTTGTTCCCCACTGATCCTATTCACCGGATCTAGCTCACTGTAATTTTGAATTATTCCCAAAATTTAAAATGAAACTGAAAGGACGACATTTTGCAACTGTGTTTGACATTCAACGAAAATTGCAGGCGGCAGGCCCTGACTATCGCACGGGCACCTGGGGCCCATGCCCCGGGCACGAAAATTTTTATAATTTTATCTAACTTTCCATTAAAAAGTAAAATAATTGTGAAAAAAATGTGATATTTGAGATATTAATACCATGAAATGACAAAAATATATCTCAATATATGTTTAAAAATCCATTTCAATAAATAATTGAAAAAATATTTTATTTTTATTCCTGGAACCACTTTTTTATTTTCTGAAAATTTAATTTTTTGAGTTAAGTGTGTAACACATAAAAAAAAAAAAAACTAGTGTGAAAAAATCAACCAATCTAAGGGGGCACGAAAAATTGAAAGTGCCCTGGGCACAGAAACTTGCTAGTCGGGCCCTGGCAGGTGGTCTTTGACAGCTTTCAAGAGAATGACTTCAGGAATACTTTTGAGATGTGGAAAATGCAGTGGGATCGGTGTACTATATGCTCACAAGGTGACTATTTTGAAGGAGATGGTAACCAAAATTAGATAAGTTGAAAGAAAACTTCTTTTTCCGTCAAGTGCGCGAACTTTTGGATAGCACTTCATAGAATAGTTACTATTGAATATGCTGTACATTGCATTTATCATTGTATAAAGACATTCAAAAGAATTCAGTTACAGTGCCGCCTATGAGCAATAATTGCTGAAAGTACATTTTCATTTGTGTTGTGCATATTTAAATGTAATTAATTTTTCACATATTGTGTCAAAATTCTTCACGTCAGATGCAGGGCTGCACAAAAGAATATGAATACATTTCCACTTTTTGATGGAAATTGCTGAAGGAGAATCTTTTAACCATGTTATGCATTTGCTAACTGAACTAAATTTTTGCATGCTATGTAGTATAAATACAGGTCTATAGATCATATAAAGGAATGCACGAAAGAATTCAGATTTTTTCCATTTGTAGATGGTAATTGATGAAATTTTTCAAATGTGCTATGTGTTTTCCAAATTGTCTACTTAGATATCTTTCGCCTTATTAAATGGTATGTTACAGTATTCTGAATGTGTTGGAAAGTCTTCATAATCTATGCTTGATACATGATTTTCCTTTCTTTTTAAAATGATTGAAATCCTAAATTTAGAAATAGAATAGTTTAAGAAATAATTAATATTCTGTACCCGTTTTTGCTTGTACAGTATCGTATAAAATAGATTTTGTTCATTACTTTCAAGTTGCTTCATTTATGTTTCTTTCCTCGCAGGTGATCTTCATTTAACATTTAGAGGCAATTCTCTAGCTACCAAAGCGACAGAAGCTTACATGAAGCTGTTGGGAGACAGGGTTAGTTTTTATACAATTACCAAAATACTTTATTCCATTTTATCTTATTTTTTTAGTGTAATAATTGGAACCTTCAGTACAGGTATTGCAGATTATTCCTCAGCACCAGATGCTAGATACTGTCAGCCAGTGGCATAAGGGGACTTTGAACACTCAGTTCAACTCAAAATATTATACTGCTTCCTTGATGTCTACTGTAGTTTTTTATGCTGTAGTTCTTTGTGTAACACATTTCTTGTGCTCTTAATAATGTAGCATCTAAGCCAATCGTTCCTGGGCATACAATACACTATGCCACTATCATCAGTATTACTACCAATCTACCAACATTTGGTTGTAAAAGAAATAAAATTAGTGCTGTTAGTAATGTCAGTAAAAATTTCACTACTTATTTGAAGTTGTTTTATTAATTTAAAAAAAAAAAAAAAAAAAAAAAAAAGTTATTCAGTAGTTTTTCCAAGTAAAATTTTTAGATTTTGATTTAAAATTTGCTTTATTCAAAAAGATAAATTTTGCTTTTTATTTTATCATTTTAAATCCATATTTATCCGTAAATCTGTATTTATACTTTTTACCATAATCACTAAGCTTGTTTCATTTATCTACTTAAATAAAATATATATTTATAATTTAGAAACATTATCAAAGTTCATGCTTAAAAGCAGTTTTGAGGGTATGATAATACTAAAAAGGTTGTGGTAATAAAGTTAACCAATCAATAATAACTTGAAATAGAAAATATATCATTTTCATAAGAAAACAATAACAAATAATATTGACATGTTTGAAATCTGAAGTTTTAATGGTATTTAGAAATAAAAATAATTTGTTAATTGTAGTGACAATTTACTTGAAAGGTATTAAATATTTGAGAACAATTTTAAGAAAGTTTCTAAAGCTATTAAGATACAATATACCAATCACTGATGTTATATTTATTCATGTGTAATCAGGGCTTAATTTTTAACAAAAAAAGTGCCGGAGCCCTAATATTCTGTGGTACCGGGACAACAACAGTACCGTTCCCCCCCCCCCCCCCCCTCCAGTCATTCCAATCTGCATATTTATATTCCGTACATTATTTGAAAATTTTAAAGCATTTTTTTTTTTTAGCAAAATAAAAATTTTAAATATATCTATCAGCATATGCTTAGCTGTCAACTATTCCACTATTTAGTTATCTCTCCTTCTGAATAGTAAATTTTTGCCTAATTTTAAAGTTAATTCCTTGTAGAATTCTGTGATTAAATATCGTAAGGATTATGATTAGGAAATAGTGTTAACACAAAAAAAGGATAATTCGCAGCTATGCATTTTTAAGTAAAAATGAAGGAAATTTACAGAAATTAATATTTATATGCTGAAGAATGGAATAATGTTTTACAATTTCCTATAAAAGGTGCATATCTTAAACTATAATCGATTCTTTTCGCATAACGATCTTTTGTGGTGAATCCCTGAAAATCAGATTAAATTAAAAATTTGACACCGTTATCGGAAAGAACGCAAAAGAAAATGCGCTTTTATACAAAAAGTGTCGTCGCCGACATAAATTTGAAATAGAAGTACACGATTTCTGTTTCCCCTTCATTTTGATCAAAATAGCATTAAAATGATTTGAAATAGAACATAATACGCATTTTTAAAGGAGGAAAAGTTTTTTTTTTTTCTGTACATGAATAAATAAAATTTTGCTTGTAATACAGGTTGAGCTCGAGTCAGTCCAAGCCCAAAAACTGATATAAAAATTGAGTCCGTTTATCTCCATCTCCTACGCGTGCGACACATTACGTCATGTATAATTGTTTGGGTGAAAAAGAATGCAAAAGCTTGGAGATGGGAAGGAAAGGAAAAAGTAATTTAAACTTCGTTTTTTCGGAAGCGCTATTGAATTGGGCTCCGGAGCCCTGTATTTATGAGCTCCAGTGAATTCCGACGAATATTTAAATATTTACTAAAAACAGAGAAGTACCGGAGCTGGGCTCCGGTGGGCTCCACCGCAAATTAAGCCCTGTGTGTAATCAATTTTAATTTTCATATTTTTCTCTTTAATTGCAGTATTTACAAGACACACTTGGAGTATTTCTCAGAATGGTTTTAGATTCAAGTGATGACTGTGAAGTAAGTATCCCTTGAAAACTATTTAAGTTAGCCTGAAATTATAACATGTCATTATTCTGGTTTAACCAGTAACTAATTTTGTTTGCAGTTTTCTTGCTTTTTTTTTTATATGTTTAGAAAACTGAATTTTTTTTGTGTGTGTCAGTAAATAACCATTTAAATATTTCTATGCTTTGTATCAGTATTGAATTCAGGGAATGGCTCAGGAGGGGCAATCTCCCCTGAAGCAATGAGATGTCCCCTCCAGAAAGATTTGAGATTTTGAGTTTTCAAGGATCAAAAGTTAATCCTTCTCCCCGAAGCCACAGAAATCCAGTGAAAAGTGCCTGAATTCAACACTTCTTAGTATCATATTGAAATTTGACAAAACTTATAAAGGCTGTATTAAATCCTTTCAATTTCATTTGTTGAAAATTTTCCATCTAAATTTAACAAGTAAAAAAAAATTCCAGAAATTTTTTAAAAATATTTATATTTGTTATCAACTGAGTTGCATTATTGCTTATGATAAATTACTTATTGTCATTAACAAATCTGAAATGTGAAGAATCATAAAATTCAAATTAATACGTAATGTATTTTGATAACTACATTTTAAAAATGTGTTAAATATGTTAGTGAAATGAAATTATTTATTTATTTATTTATTTATTTTTTATTTATTTTTTTTTTTTTGTTATTCTAGGTTGATCCGATGAAAGTGACAAATAATGCTACTTTACTTCGTCAACAATCTCATTTGATGACATTTGTTGAAATGGTCTGGGTAAAAATTATAAATTCTGCATCTAATTTTCCTAGGTGAGTTATAAATAGCTTTCAATTTTTAACCTATTTTTCCCTCTTTCGGTTTCTTATTTGTACCTGTGTATTAAGTGGAAAAGATTCATTATATGTATGCATGTTATGGCAGAATATTTCATAATCAGGTTTGCAGCTAATTAGCATATTTTAGAAAATCTGAATTACTGCATTAATGGCAATTAACTTTGAAAAAATATGGCTAATTTGGTAGCATCACTTTAGTTTTAATCAGTGGTGTAGTCGTAAAAAAAACAGAGGGTAAACGCTCTAAGCAGAAGGTATACGCTCAAGGCGGAGCGTATACCCTAGAGTGTATATACTATAGCTTTCTTGAGAAACAGAGGGTATATGGTGTTCCTTAAAAAAATCCAGAGGGTATACGGCGTATACCCCCGTATACCCTCCACTACATCCCTGGTTTTAATGCTATTGACATGGAACACTATTGTTGAAGATTAACCTGCTATTGTGCAAAAAATTAAGAATAACCTACAATAATGTTAAACATTTTCTGCCAGAAATGAAAAGCATTTGTTGATAGGAAAGAGCTCCAAAGTTCACCAAAGACAAGCATTTAATATGCAAGTACCAAAAAAAGTTTGCACTTTGATTCTCAAATCAATGTGACATTTTGTGATTCTAAAAATTTTATTCTTTTATACCTATAAAAAATATATGTCACTTTGTGTTTAAGTTGCTAGGCTTTCAAATTTAGTTCATGTTTAGTTCGCTTTTTTATGTACATATAAATCATATTCAAAAATTTGCTGCAATCTGAATATAATGTGAAAGTAATATAAATAGTTGGATACTAGCCTACTTTGACTGTTATAGAAAAATCCTTGGTGCTTTTTTTTTTTTTTTTAAGAGTTACACAAAATATTTTTGTAAAATTAAATATGGAACCATTACATTAGCAATTTAAGAAATGTTTTGTTAGTCTCATATATATTTTGTAATGTTTATCTGCTTCTTTTTCACAGTGAACTCAGAGAAGTGTTCCATGAGTGTAGGAAAAGGCTAACTGCAGCTGGTAAAGATGAACTGTGTGACAATTTGATAAGTGCTTCAATATTTTTAAGGTTCCTGTGTCCTGCTATTTTGTCTCCTAGCCTCTTCAATCTATCCCAAGGTAATCAAATTTCCAAGCTTTTCTCTTTTAAAGCAAATTAGTTATTTTGTTTTTATATTTCAGTATTTATGTTGGTCATAACCAATAATAATAGATTTGTCAGATATTTCACAATTAATTGAATTTTTACTAAGTTATCAAATATGTATAGTATTTTTCTTCACCTTAGAAGTCTAAACCTATTTTATTTTTTATTTTTTTAATCTTTACTGTAATGTTAGGGTTCTGTACTTAAAAAGTAAAAATGTTAATAAGATCATTCCTGTGTCTGTCTGTCACATCCATCTTACTCGTAAACTATGGAACGTGGAAAGTTCAAATTGAGGAAAGTAATAAAGACTATTGACCCACATATTTACAAATTATTTAACATTCACAAATATATTTAGGGAAAATGTAGAAGGGCTAATTAAGATACTTGGAATTCTTTGTATATCGTGTGGGGTATCGTTTGAAAGCTTTCATAACGCTGAACTCAAAAATACATTTCTTTTAATTCTAGGTATTATAGTTGCAGAGATAATTGTCAAAAATGTTTCTCTCCCCCCCCCCCCCCCCCCTCTATTTCCAAATCTACTCAAACTAAAATTATGAAAAAATTAGAGGTAGTAGACTTTACCTTAAACTTAGGAAAATTATAGCGATTATCCTAAGTCTCATAGTTTTTGAGAAAAGCACACTTTTCTTTTACACACAAATTTCGATTTGCAGGCATTCAGCAAAGGTGTTGAGGAGCGCTTTAGGTACCTATCGTAGTAGAAGTATAAAAGCATTATTGATAATGATTTTTTTTTTTAAATCATTGGTGATTAGCCGAGATATTAACCCTTAAAGACATGGGCGGTTTGGACATACATAATGACAGTTGTGGCGTACTCTATACTCAGCTGCAAAAGCATAGAATTACAACTTTTAATGATACATTTTTGTTAAGCAATGCCCAGTAGAGTATAAAAGCAATAAATGCCAAAATTTTAGAAACAGACTAATTTAATTAGAATGAATCGCATAAATACTATGGGATTCGTGACTAGTTTACATTGGGTGGATATCTCTATACTCTTCCCATGTCTTTAAAAGTTAATTATAAACCTATCTGGAAAAACACGGCACGGACCAAGGCAGCATTGCAACTTTGCGACCTCCTTTCGACCACACTTAGCACAATGCCAAGTTTAAACTTTGAACAAGGGTTTTGTTTTAGATACACTGTAAAAAGAAAAGATATTAGTATGCTGAATTTAGTTTTAAGAAATTTCAAATGAAGTTTAAATATGCACTACTTTTATTGTCAGTACTGAATTAAGTTCATCATAAGCAGATTAGGATAAGATAAAAAAAAAGTTTTATACAAAATGGCAATATTTGATATTATTTAGGCTTCACATCTGTTTGAACTTTTATGTTACACACATTCATACTTTTTCAGTATATACAGCTATACCCAACCCTGCATTGTTTCGTTTTTTACAAAGTCTTATTATTCTTTTAGCAGCAATTTGTTTAATAATACAGTTAATAATTCACATATTTATTGTATGGAACCCTCAGAGTGCAAGTAATACTCGTACTTGACCGTTTATTTAAACTGTTGTTAATCGAGAAAACTATGGTATAAGTTTTATGTTTTATGCTCTCTTTAATATTATTATCAAAAAAAATTAATTTTGAAAAAGGCTTGTGTGAGTCACTGTTTTCTTTTGAAAGAAACTCATAGCTTTTAAACAAAATTTCTTGTTTAAGTTTATTATTCTCTCTAAAAAAAATCATTTAAATACATTGTTGTTATACAATTTAAAAATGTCATTAAGCATCAATTTAGTTTGAAAAAAATATTAGTTTATAGATAAATTATATCCTGCTTGTTTTGCCAAAAAAAAAAAAAAAAAAAAACTCATGTTTGTCAAAATTTGCTGCAAAATACTGGTTGCTATTAAAACTGCTAGCCACTCAGCTTCTGAACTCCCCTCACTAATGCTAAGTCTATGGGCGTTAAATGCATTTGCATATTTAAAATATCTCCTCAGAAAATCAATATTTTCAATTGCTTTTTTTTTTTTTAAGTTCTCAAAAATATTTCTAAAATCTATGCTTAATTTCATATTTTATGTGTTAAAAGCTGACGAACTGGGGGTAAGATTTTTAACACTTCATATAAAATTAAGCATATATTTTAGAAATATTTCGAGAACTTAAAAAAAAAAAAAAAGATATCCTTTAAGATGAGTACACAGAAAAAGAAATTAAAAATATTAATTTTTCTGAGGAGATATTTAAATTTTACAAATGCACCAAAGCCCATAGACTTAACATTAGGGAAGGGAATTTGGAAGCTGAGTGACTAGCAGCCTCAGTGTCTGTGTGTTTACCCTATTATGCAAACCCTTTATGACAATCTTATGAAGGGGACTCTTCACTCACTTGAAAACACTAGCTTGTTAATGTTAGACTTATGGGCAGGTTGTTTTCGAATTTGTCGTTTAACACTAGAGTGGCGATGAGGGGTCATTTTGATTCATACTACATCAGTACATTTATATTCAAACGAGAAATATCCTTATAAAATAAGTTAAGTATTACTACAAAGGAAAATATTTAAATAAGTTCATCGGTTTTATAACAATTCTGGTTTAAAATATTTTTTATAAATCTTGAGCCGCTCTAGTATTCCCGCCATTCTAGTATTAAATTTGAATATTTAAAAAAAAAAAAAAAAAAAAAAAATGCATAAGATAGCTGAGATCGATCTCTAACAGGACCATTTTTTTACTTTTTCGATTTCGGTTGCAGATTTTTTAAATAAAGGTACTTTCACTTTCGAAACCGGTTCTGAAAGTGAAAGTACCTTTGTAAAAAAAAAATCTGCAACCATAATCAAAAAAGTAAAATATAGTCATGTTAGAGATCAATCTCAGCTATCCTATGCAAAAAAAAAAAAAAAAAAAAAAAAAGAAAAAAAAAATCACATTTAAAAGAGACATTCAAAAACAACCTGCCCATAGATTTAACATTACCGAGCAGGTGTTTTCAAGTGAGTGAAGAGTCCCCTTAAGGCTTGTGATCGTAATTTTTGATCCACTTTTACATTATGTATGTATGACTTTGTGTAATTCAATGTGTAGTATATGTTCTCTTTATAATAAATGAAAGACTTTTCATTAATTAGTCAAATTTAAAAAAATTGCATAATATTTGGCTGCATTCAAAGAATGTCCAGCTAGTTGCCATGGATTAGATATATGGTTGGTAACGAGGGTGGGGGATAATAGTTTGGGGAGTTTTGTATTGAATTGTCCTAAAAAAATGTAAACAATGATGAAGATTCTCGTTATGGATTTTTTTAAATTATTATTATTGCTGTAATTTTCCAATTTAATGTATTTTAAATTTTCTAGAATATCCTCAAGGCAAATCAGCTAGAAATCTAACATTAGTGGCAAAGACAATTCAGACCTTAGCTAATTTTACCAGGTAATTTTAATTACGTCAAATATATTTTTGTTTTTACTTTAGTTTCTGTTTGAACCTTGCAATATCTAAATGATCAAAATTTATCTCATGTTCCACGCAAATTTTATTTGCAGGTTTGGAGGTAAAGAAAGTTTTATGGAATTTATGAATGGCTTTGTTGAAAGAGAATGGAGTACAATGAAGGCCTTTTTGAGACAAATATCTGTAAGTGTACATGTATTTTAAAAATTAGAATAATGTCATACAGTGTCAACTGTAAAAACATCGCCTGTCTATGGCAGAATTCTATCTTAAATGGAAAATTTTTATGGTTTTGACCTGCTGAGATGAAAATTTATATTTAAAACGAAAAGTTTTCTCAGTAGCTTGTAATTCTTTTTTCACAAGTTTTACTGTTTTATAAAAAGTACAGTTCATACTGAACTCTCGTATTGAAGAAGAATATCTTTCTATTCTACCTTAAAACCTTGAACTAAAGGTGCTTAAATTGATATTTTCCCCCTCATTCAATCTCAGTTTTACATTTCATAAAGTATGTTAAACTTGAATCCTATTGTGAGAAATAAAAACTTCAAAGTTGAAGCATAAGCTGAAGTGGCATTTGTGCATGACCCTGTTTAGACACTAATCCATCTGCATAGTTGCCAACCATCCACAGCATTGTCAATTTGACCCAGTCAATTAAACATGTTTCAGTGAGAAAATTTATTTAATAAAACGGATCTGGTTAATATGTGTTATATATGTGATTACAATTATTAGGTAAAATTTATGGTTCAAAAGATGTTTATGTGAATTGGTCAAATTGAGACAGGTCTCTGTATGGTTAACAACTATGCATCTGATGAAGTTTGTTGGACTCCAGTACAAAACTCCCTGTTAAAGTCAGTGCTCAGTAAAAATTGTGTATAGCTTCCAAGAAATTAACTTGGTTATTGCTACATTTATATAAGATAAGTCAGTGTCTCTCTTTTGGATGTTCACTTTTTACTGAATTAAATGTCTGCTGTGCCTTTCTTAACACGTTCACTTCCATGAGTATCACCGTTGTGTCTCAAAAATTTTTCATTCGGTGCTGCAAGCATCACCCATGGGTCACATGTAGCTTTCCATATACTATTAAATAAAAATTGTAGGCAGATCAGCAATGACTTTATATTTGTACATTAAAGTATGTATGTGCATTAATACAGTGCCATATGAGCATCACCAGTGATCTCACTATATTTTTGTGAACTATTCTGAATTATGTATACTGTACTTATTTTACAACAAATAAAACTCTTTACAAGCACTTTAATTAGTCTTTTTAAGTTTGGCATCCTGGTGATCACTTTAGCTTCCTATTGGGGCAGTGAAAATGTTAAAAAACAAATGGTAATAAATATCTTTGTTACTGGAGCTATATTCATTTCAGTAAATTTTAGAATCTTCACCTGAGTTTATGTGTGTATGTGATTAAAAAAGAAATTTTCAGTTAAGTATGGTTTTCTTAAACTTAGAATTTGTTTGTTACAGAGTCCCCCACCCAAAGAGTTTAATAAACGGAATGAGTTTGATGGCTACATTGATATTGGCAAAGAACTTGCTATTCTGCATAATTTAATGACTGAAAATTTGCCAAGGGTGAATCAAAAAGTAAGTAGTATTTGAGAAAGTTTTTGCATTATAACTTATATCTAATGTTTATAAATAAGCGACGAGTGTCACATATGTGACACATAAGGCGCTCAAAATCCTTGATTATTCCCACCAGTTATTTTGTATTGTAAATTTTGCTTTATTTAATCAGGGTATTTTCTCGTTTCAATTAGGCAAAAATTTCTGTTCTGAAAAACCGGTGATAAAAGATTAAAAATTCTGTAAAACACAAAGGTGTTAATATTTTTTTTTTTTTTTTTTTTTTTTTTTAATATAAATATTTTATGTTCATTATTAGCAACCTATTGTTATTAACTGTAGCGGCGGTATTAAGTTTTTTCTCTCTTGAGATTAAAACAAAATTTTAATTTGGAAGCTTTTTTCAAAGAATTGAATTATTATATTTAATCTCTTTCATCTTTTTAGAATTTTGTAATTTTAAAATTCTTTAGTAAGTAATCGATATCTTCGCCTTTTCACCCCTTTGTTTCTTTTTTTTTGGGGGGGGGGGGGGATTTAAGGCAGAACTGTTAAGCAAGCTGTTTTTCAAATCAAAATTATTTTTAATGAATAATTCACACATTTTTGTATTAATTTCAATTTATGTAATTTTTTTTTTTTTTTTTTTTTTTTTTTTTGCTGCAAATATTTTAAAATTATACCTTGCATCTAAATAAGAAATTCATATGTTGTATTTTCTTTTTCTAGTGCTATTATGATCACATTGACACACTTCAACAGATACTTGATGGCATATCAGCTGCTTTAGGACGCACGACTATTCCAAAAAGTATTGTAACACCATCCTCAAGTTCAAGTAGTCAACATACAGATCACAATAGCAATTCCATCAATAATGAAAACATGTCGATAAAGGCAAATGAGAATAACGTAAAAGGTGTGCAGCGTGAAATTGTGCAATCTTATATTGTAAATAATTCAAGGACTAGAACAATTGAGGTGGACTATCATTCTCTAACTTCAGTTAACCAAAAAGTGACATCTCCTGTGACACCTTTCATTAGGCCTTCTACACTTCCTCGGTATGTACCATTTTATTGTTGCCATTTAGTGAAATGCATGCTTCCAATTTTACAAAAGTATGCCTCTATAATTGATCCTCAGCTATATTAGTATAAATTTGAGGTCAACGGGTATGTAAATGTTCCTTGTATATCTTATTTCAAGAAATATTAGAAGATTGGTCAATTAAAAAAAAAAAAATTATAATCTATGTTAAGGTGACTTTTTAGTCACACAAAGATGCCCGCTAGCTATTGCTAAATCTATGCATGGGCTCTTTTTGAATTTCTCATTTGAATTTGAATATTTTTAAATGATTTTTTTTTTACATAGGAAAGCTGAAGCTGATCTCTAATTTGGCCATTTTTTACTTCTTCAATTTTGGTTGCAGATTTTTTAAAATGAATGTACTTTCACTTTTGAAACCAGTTTAAGTGAAACTAAAAGTACCTTTATTAGAAATATCTAAAAAAAAAAAAAAAAAAAAAAATAGATTGACCTCAGCTACCCTATGCAAAAAATAAATAAATATCCAAATTCAAACAAAAAATTCGAAAAGAGCCTTCCCATAGGTTTAGCATTAGCTAGCAAACATTGTCATGTGACTGAAGAGCCACTTATACATAGCTTTAAAATTTAAAAAGTGATTTTGTTAATTTTTTTTGATTGAAAAAGTAAAATTTCCACATGGTCTCAAGTAAGTATTATGATTGGATAGTGTGTCTGTCTGTTTGCCAGTTTACCTGTGCTCTATTTTTCTAAAGGGTAGATCCCACAAAAATTTGAACAAATTATTAAGCAAAGCATTTTTTCTTTTGAAAATTGTCATCATAGCATAGTTTTTACAATGTTACTACATTGACAATTATTTCTAATTTATTGTCCATAAAATCATTATTGAATATGCCTACTGCAATATTTTATCATTTTAAAATGCCATGCTAGTTTGCCTATAGGATTTTTTCCCCCTATAGGGATAAAACATTTGAATTTATTATATTATAAATGTTGGTTATTATTTTAACACCATATGTAGTATTTGTAATTTAAATTGCATAATAATGCCGAAATAGTATAGTTATTGATTATATTCAGCATTTTAATTTTGATACTCAGCAAAGTTTAAAATAAAATAAAAACTTGAAGTTAGTTATTACTTTTTAAATTACTAGGGGTCTCTGTCCCCTACGAGCTTCGCTCGCCAACACCCGTTCAGACTCTAAAAATCCGTTAATTTGATCGGCTTAAAAAAGATTACGGAAGAATTAATAATAATTAAAAAACAGTGATGACGGGTTTCCATTTATTTCTCTTTTAATGAAGGATTTTAAGGCCAAAAAAGTTGCTGTTTTCATGTTTGATTAAATAAGATTTGTTAAACATCTGAAAATTAACTAATGTAAAATGAACTAAGTCAACAGTCTTTGTTTCCAGGTATTTTTTAATACAGCTAAGAAAATTATTTTAAATCGCACGTTTTAAATCTGACGTAATTTTAACCAAACTTTTCCTTTTGTAATATTTACCTGGAAATACTTCAATTGTTAGAAAGGAAATATTATTTGCGCTGTCTTTGGCAACAGTAGTTAAAAAGATTATCTCGAAATATGAAATAAATCTCACGTGTACATGTAAATATATATATTAATTTAAACTGTTTAGCAATATTATTTGGCTATTTGAAATAGGACGTAATTCCACCCGCATTTACTGCTTTTAACACATATTAAATAATTGTTTTATAGTTTTTTTTTTATTTTTAAATTGCGTTTTTAAACAATTTTTATGACATAATTTTTAATATTTTCCTGCTTTTAACACAAAATCATTTAATTCTAATTTCATAGGGGTTTTTCCTGCTTATAATAGTCACGTGTAAATAAGTTTTCAGTTTAAAGGAAATATTGTTTGAGAAGTTTTTACAATTTTGGCAACAATTTAAAATAACCTTTTCTAAAATATGTAAAAAATATCTATGGAAATCCTGAAAATTTGAATTTAAAATGGGAATAAACCCTCAAAAAATTAGTCATTAAAAAAATAAATGCAGTCTGCACACCGGGAACTTATAATGCATAAAATGATCTAAAAATTATTAAATTCCTATGTATAGTTTTTGCTCTTATAAAACTTTTTTAATGGAATGATTTTGACCAACTTTAACATTAAATGTCTCTTAAAATAATTCTTAGATTTCAAAACTGTCTGCATCAGCGTGTTTATCAAACATATCTCTATAATACCACTGATTTTCGTATTTTTGTATGCAGTAGTTTTCTTAATATTAACAAAGAAAGACCCCAGGTCACAAAAAATTAAAAACCGGCAGTGGTGATGACAGCGTTAGTTACTCTTTTTTAGAATAGAGATATTTGTTTTGTGCATGCATGTAATTAGAAACATTTTATTATTGTAGTCATTTTGAAAATATTCTTCTAATCTTTTTACAGAAGTGCTTACTTATTGGGAAGTGGGCGGAAAGCTGCTTCTGATCTCTCAACCTCTGACGACTATGTACTTTGTAGTGCGTTTGATGCTGACCAGGGTCTCGTCAATACCGGAAATGGTACTGAAAATGGGGACTCTTCTGACTACAAAATGGACTCTATTTCTCCCCGACTCACAAAATCTTGCATTTATGGTGAAATTAAAGCAAACGAAGACTTTACATCACCAGCACATAAAACTAATACATCTCCATACAGTGAACAAAAAGTCATTGACTTACATAGGACAGTTACACCTAAGAACAGTGTTGGTTCACAGAGTGTGTCATTTAATAATAACTGTGTGAAAATTTCACCCCAAAACATGGATAAAATAGAATCTGCTAAAAGAAACGGTCAGTGCAATGGGCATACAGATGATTCTGCTAATACTTCAAGTGAAATGGAAGTAACAAATCATAAAGGAAGCCAAATATCCATCAGCCAAGTAAGTGCTTTCTTCAATGCATAACATATAAAAACAAAATAAAGAAAAGCACAAATAACTAAAATATTTTTTTTGTATACATAATCTTACACAAGAGGCTAAGTTTCTCAAAGGGTGTTCTCAAATGCAAAAGGGCAACTTTTTGACATAAGTTTTAATTTATTTTTGTTCAAAATGCATGAAACTAGCTGGTGGTGTTGTTCAGAAACTATGTCATTGAGCTGTTTTTTCCATTTTTTTGCAAATGCAATAGATCTTTCAGAAAATAGTCAAAATGGACGTTTTGAACCGAATTTCCACGCGAAGAGAGAAAGAGCACTCAAGAGCAGGTGAAAAACGGGCTTGTCACGTGATCGAATTCACTTATAACTCAATAGGTAATTGATGGATCAAAAAATGGAAAAAACAGTTCCATTCCAAATCGCTTCCATGGCCAGGCTTTCCAATTTTATATCTTTCCGTTAAAAAATGAATTTGTAAATGTGTCAGAACGTTTTGCGCTTGTTGAGCAGAGCAGTTAAGAACAGCCTTAAACAAGAACATGTGGCTTGGGCTTCTACTATTTTTCATTTTTTCCCAATAAACAAACTTCTTTATGAAGCTTTAAAACTTAATTTATTCTGGTTAATTATTTTATTTATCATAATTTTTATAATAATTAATATTGTAATACTATGTAATTCTTTTTTAGATTGTATAGTTGTTGTTGTTTTTAGACACATTGATATGTTAAACATAGTAAATACATTATATTAAACAAATCTTGCATCCTATACTGTGTTCATCTATTGTAATAGGATCGTAAAACACTCTCAAAGCATTGTATTGAAAACATTGATTAATTTTTTATATTCATTGGTACATTTTTCCACTGAAAAACTCCATTCTAAGTTTTTAAAAAAGAGTACATTTGGCAAAAATGGTCCATTTTTATAAAAAAAAAAACAAAAAAAAACTAGTATATAATACTTGTCAAAAATGACGGAAAGTGAATGATAAATCTTCAAAACAATAGTTTTAAAAATATTTTTCCGACTTAAAAAAAAAAGATGCCTCGTGCATTTTGTTAATCAAAAAGTATTATCCTTTGATTTTTTATGATTAGAACAAAGAAATTATGTAAACTACAATTTACTCATCAATGATTAAACACGCCATTTCCAGCTACACATTAAGAAAATGCTTGTTTAGGTTCCCTCTACATTAAAAATTTGTTGTTTAGCGTGACTTTTTTTTCTGCTACAAACTATGTTAAAATTCATAATTTTATCTGCAAGATAATTAAAATATGTTTTACTGATAAGAAATATTAATTTTATTTGCAATGTCTTCAAATCTGATAAAATACATTGTAAAAAAAAGTACGATTACAACAGAAAGTTGACGCCAAAAGAATTAGCAAGAAACATAAGCTCCTAACTTATTGGGAATTAAAACGGCCTACAGAGGCGCACTGCTCGCAGCCTTCACTACAGAAAAAATTGTCCCTTTAATTTTCCTTTAAATAATGCTAAAGTGCCATTGAAATAATTCTGTATTGTAAATGCATTTGAAAGTTTTAGATATTCCAATTCGGATAATTTTTACTTTGTCATATAAGACAGAAAACAAATGTCACAGGAAATCTGAAATTGTGCAAAAGAATAATCATTCTGAATAAATTAAAAATACATAAAATGCAGTGTGCTTGCACAGACCTTCGTAGAGCGAAAGTTATATCTTTTCTCCACCAAATGGCGATAGTTATCCGTTATTTTTAATTTAGAACTTGTTGTTGATTTGGCCCTTAAATTTAGAACTTAATTGGATAGTTTTTGAAGGTTTTAAACAAAGTTAAAATATTTAAAGGTTGTAATATACTTTTACATATTTTTTAAACCAGCATCAGTGTTAACCTGTAATTTTTTTTTTTTTTTTTTTTTTTTTTTAAGGAAGCATTCAAAGAGTCATTCATTTGTAGATTTGCTGGAATTTAAATCTGAATGGCAACAGTATTGTTTGTTTAGATCTGATTTCTATGTTTATAATAGTAATTTAGAACTGAATACATTATAAGTGGATAAGATACACATGTTTTTTTGAAAATATGCTGAACAGACATGATTTCAAGTAGAAAAAATTATCATTTAGCTGTCATATGTTAGGATATTTTTTCATTAAGCCTAACATGGCGTTTAGCTACAGTCGATCTGCAGGCCAGAATGGTTCGCACCGGCATGGTTACCTACAGTTTCCTGCACTCAGATTTTATTATAAGTAGATTGTTCAGGTAACCATGAATGAAAAATATGGTAGAGGTTGACAAAGTGTTATGCATTAAAATTTATCATAATATTATACTGTTATATGACTTGCATTAAAAACTGTGAATGCATTAACAACTATGAGTGATTTATTGTGCTATTGAAAGCATTGAAATTTAACTACATATTTGAAGTTCACTAGAATATGTTCCTTGTTGAAAATAGTCAGTGTAATTAGAAATGGTATTCACTGGAGATTAAAAATATATGCAGGGATGAACATTTTTTCATCATTCTTTTGCATAGAATATTTCTAACAGTTTTTGCTAGTAAAATGTTATAAGTGAAATAAATGCCAACTCTACCGATTTTGACAGGAGACACTCCATTTTTGGCCTAACTTTTACATACATGTTTTATAAGATATTTCTTTCATTTGCTTTTATTATTATTAAAGATATCATGAAACCTTTGATTGTGTACGATATATTGCTTGAAACTGTGTTATAACTTTCTATGTTCAGTCTTTTTCAATCCACTGTGTGAATGAAAGCATTTGTATTATTCTTACTTCAGTAAAATTCATTGACCCAAAATTAATAAAACAATATGATATTTCAGCTTAATAAGTTTGATTTTATTATAATTATTTTTAATTTTTATTGTAATGTGAAAAGCTAGTAAAATTGTGTACTAAGGCTTTCACGTTGTTCTTTTATTAAGTTAGGCCATACATGGAAAGCATGGAGGGGGGGGGGGGGAAATTACATTTTCAGGTGTTTATTCTGTCATCTTAATAAAACATTAGTAAATGAAAATAAATGTTTTCCTCTTTTTTCATTGCATTTTTCAAGCCTTTGCATTTCCTTTTCTTGCACTCTTTTTAATTAACTGAACCTGGTTTTTGTATGGATTTTTGTAGTTGAATTTTAATTATTTCTGGATATGCTTGAGTTATAAAAATTACGTTTGCAGATGTGTTTCTGATGACAATGCAACACTTGAATATTTTTTTAACTTAATTATAAATGAATACATTAATTTTAAGGCTTTTTTTCCGTTAACCCACCACAGGTGATAATAGCCAGATATTCTCTGGTAACACATACATATACAGGAATTAAAACAACAATGGTTTTAATGATGCGCCAACAGATCGCTAAAATATGCCAAATGGCTGCCATAAACTGCAACAATGAAACATTTTAATGGTTAAAAAGTAGAAAATTAATTATAAATGAAAAATTAAGGGTGTGATATTAAAAGAAAATGCACTTTTATCAATAAATAGTTTAATATTAATTCTCATTTACAATTATGTCGATAGATTAACTTAGAAATCTTAAAAAGATAGGTTAAGAAATGTTTCCATTTTTCTGCCATGTTGCCCTATATTAAAAAAGAAACAGGGTAAAAATTATATATACGTTTTTTAAAAAATTCACTTGCTTGTGCTTTCTATCAAGTGCAAAAAAAAAAAAAAAAAAAAAAAAAAAAAAAAAAAAAAATAGCATTTTTTTATAATTGAGTTCAGTGTCCACAAAAGAGTGTTTTAAACTATTTTTATACTTATTTGTGCTGTTTTTTCTATAGCTAATTTTTTTTACATAAAGTTATACTCATTTTATGAAAAGAAAAGATCTAGTTATATATAGTCAGTATAAATCATTTTACCTACTTAAAAGATTGTGACACAAAAGTTAATTATTAAATATGTATTACATTATGTCTTGGTGTTCTTAATATTGGTAAATTCATTGTAAATCTATGTATATAATTTTCTTTCTTATTTATTTTTTTTATCTAGCTGTCAAATGTGGCCTCATCCGGTTATCAGTCATTTCCATACAGTCAGTCCAGTTCACCTGTTGATCCTGAATTACACCAAGACAGCAAATCTCATCCAGTGACAAATGGCAGTCAAAATCCACCTCTTGCATTTAATAATCCTATGTATCATTTTCCAACACCTAATACGGGTATGCCTTGGGATCGTTGCAATCGACAGCGCAAACATTTGAGGTTGTCACATTTGAGTTCATTTAGCAGTCTGAGTGCTGAGGATATATCTGTATATGGACCTACCTCCCTTGGTATGTTTTATTTTATCTATATATATATATATATATATATATATATATTACTTTTAAAAAGAGAGAAAATGCAGTAATATTAAGGTTGTTCTCAAATTCAAAGGAGCTACTTTATGACAGATTTTTTTATTCATGTTTGTTTGGAAACTCATGAAATTAGCAGGTGTTTTTATTCAAAACTATGTCATCAAAAGCCATTTTGCCTTTTTTTTTTTTTTTTTTGGTAAAAGCAGAAGATCTTTCAGACAATAGTCTTAAAGTTGCCATTTTTAACTGAATTTCCAGATGTTCCTCAAGAATGAAGAAAAACCAGTTGTAACGCGACCAAAATTGCTTATAATTCATTAAGTATTTTGTTTATCAAAAAATGGAAAACCCATTTTGATTCCAAATCGCTTCATTAGTCAGATCTGATAATTTTATGCCTTTGCTTTTTAAAATGAATAAGAAAATGTGTTGGAAGGTTTAGCATTGTCAAGTAGAGGATTTGAGAATCACCTTAATCACTTGTCTACTCGTATATTTGATAAATTAAAATCATGATGTGCTAAAGACAGATAGAATGTTGAGTATAATTCATCAACACATTATAATTAACATTTTGTAAAATGCTCTTGGATTTAAATGAAATTTGCAAGATTTTCTTAACTTTTTAAAGATTACATGTTTTATTTTATGCAAGAATTTCCCCAAATGTACAAGTGTTTATTTAAACAGCAGTAAAATTATAAAGTAACAAATGTAAAATTTGACAAGTATTGTTTTAAATTTGTTAAACTGATAAATTTGATATTCTTCAGTTTGTATCAAATTTTCAAGCCTTGTGCTAATTTCATTCTGTCTAATTTAAAAAAAAAAAAAAAAAAAAAAATTGTAATGTTAAAAATTAGCATCGCCATCTGCATCAGTATTAATTAAATGCAAAAAAAAAAGGTCATTTAAATTTTTTAATGATTATATTTTGGTAACCATTTTTCTTTTTTCAGTTTTGTGTATCTTTTTGTTGTTGTTGAACATGTAAAACCATACGAGTTTTGCAAAAATGTGTCCTTTCAATCAAAATTTTCAATAGCCGCACTTAAGATTATAAGTATGCCAATCATGCATTTTCTATATTCTAAATGTCACATGCATCTCCTATTTATTTTATGCATTTTCAATGTATTTAAAAGTAGTACACAGCCTCCTGGGCTAAAATACTGTTTTAACCTTTGAAAAGTGGCTACTAAAAAAAGTTTAAGAAATTTGTTTACTAGCCTATGGTTGTAAAGATTACATAGTTTTTAACCTTTACCTAGGTGATCAAATTTGCAATTTTAACCATATGTTATTGACAAAAACATTTTATGCTTTACTTATAAGACTTTAAATGTGTCTGCATTATTCAAAAATGTTGCTTACTGGAAGTAAATTTTCTGCAAACTTTAAATTAAAGAATGAATTCTAAATTTTAAAAAGTTGAATTTTCACTGTTCATTTCACTAGTTTTAGAATTTTTACATTTTTAAAGTAGGTTTAATGTTAGTCAGTCATTATTATTCCATTATTTGCAATATTCATTGCTTATGTTGAAAATAAACAGTAGGAGGAAACTTTGCAAAGGGTATTTAGGACTGGAGGCAAGTCAAGTTTTTTCACTGATTCTTTAATGATCTTATAAGATGTTTGGATAAATTTTAAATATTTTTTGCTATGTAAAATTATCTGTACTTATAAATGTGATCTATTATACACTTTTAAGACTGAAAGGAATTGTCTAGCTTCACTATCATAAAATCAATGGTTCTTAATCTCTTAGTTATCACAGATTGCCTTGTGCAATCCTCCTGTCTTTGTGAATCCTCAGGATTTAAGGCTGAAATTATATTCTTTAAAGTATGAAATTCAGGATATATAAACTAGCATGTATATATATGTGTGTGTGTATATACAGTCGGACCTCTATTTTGCCAACTTTTACTTGGAACCAGGAACATTTTGCAAATTTCTTCGTAAAATAACCTCCAAATACCGAAATGTATTCTCCAGTAACATTTAGAGAAGGTGTCGTACATGTTTTGGCTAGTTTAATGTTCCTCATCTTCCTGGCGTATGTAAGATGGAAAATGTATAACATAAAAATAAGATAATGTAACTACAACAAAGTTTTTGTACTCTGTAATGCACAGAGTTTTTAATATATATTGAGGGGTACCATTGACATCTATTTTTATATTTTGTCTGTACTACTATGGCCAAACAATCTTTTGTGGAGTTTTAGGTAGATTTCTCTTGCACATATTTTAAAAATCAAATAAACATTATTATTTGGAAATACAGTCTCGACTCTGTGAAATCCATACACTTGGGAACAGAGGGTTTTGTGGAGTATACATTTTTGCAGATTCTAGATTCCTTTTGTTTACATTTTATTTTTTAAAATTTGACTATAAGTTAGGAACAACTGCACAAAAATTACAATTACAATGGAAAAGAAAAACATAATGCAACATTGATTTAGTATATTTAATGACTAAGTTAATTTAAAGCAAAATTAAATTATGTAGAATACAAATTTTACTGATTATTCATTTTTTTTTAAACATTGACAAACATTGGTAGTTTAAATTTTGGTTTGTTGTAAATAATTTTTTCTGCAGTCTATGAGCATCCATTACTTCTTGCTCTAAGATAAAATATTGTTGCACAAGGAAATCTAAATATTTATATCCAATTTATATTTAAATAGTTATTCCTTGAAAAATTGATAATTTTGGGGGGGGGGGGGGAATCTATGAGCTTAACTCTTAATGGCAATTTCCATTGTTTACATTCTAACGTGTAGTGTGGATAATAGATATTTGTGAATTATACATTGGTGGTGGATTTCGCAGAGTTGACTGTAGTAATAAAAATAAAATCTAAAAAAGCCACTAGTGGTATACCTGATGTATTTTTAAGTGCTGTACATTATGGAAAACTGCAGCTCTATTGCATTTAAAATTTAATTGTTTTGAGGAGCAAATTCTTGTAAAGCAGGTCAGCAGGGAGGGGAAATTGCAAAAGTAATTGTTGTTTAACGCTTTAAAAATTAGATTTTTCTATTTGTTTGTTTCTTACCTATTATATATTTTGTTATGTTATAGTATCCATGAAAAATATTACAGTAGAACCTCGATTATCCAAAATAATTGGGACCGACCATCTTTCGGACAATCGAGAATGCTTCAATTTTAAGATTAAGGAGAAATATATGCAATATTTCTTATTATGGTAACAAGTGCTTAATAAAAATAAAGCAATAGCAAAATAGAAACAAGAATAAATTACCTGAATTTTTAATTTTGAAATTGTCTCTTTTACATATATCACAAAACGTTTGAAAAATGTTTTGTTTGTCGCAGTTTCAATTGTCTTTGCTTTGAAGCTCTATCACAGAGCTTTTAAATATTATTAGTTCACCAGTATCACAGTAATTCTGTTGCTCCAACCATGCCAAGCCTTTTGCAAAACATACAAAAACTTCAAAATTGCTATTTTGTTTTTGTTTTTTCGTTCCACTCTGTAGCTTATGGGAGCTCAAGTTAAATTCAAGGGAACTCTAAGAAAGGGAATCAAAAATATTTATATTGAGGCGTGAGTGGTGGATTGGCACCCATGGTATACGAACCAGGGATCTCATAATCAGGAGGCGAGAACGTTAGCATTGAGCAAAAGGCCAAGCTAGTTACTCTAAGCTAGTAACTCGCTTTATACTGATCATGTGAGATGAGATCGCTACACACTCCATCCCCAGTGAGGAAGAGGTATTGCTGATGTCTGATGAGCGATATGCACTCATGAGTGATGCTGCCGTACACATATGTGATGTGCAGTATGACAGGTTTTGTGCTGTGAGCGTTTCACACTTTTGCGTGTTGGAGATGTTTTATTTGGTGCTGCCATCTGTTGGTTATAAGAGGATATGAATGTTGCTGAAGGTTGTTTTGCATGTTTGCCCGGGTCACCACTTTAGAGAGAGTGGTGCCAATGGGATACTGATTGCGTTATACTGATCATGCGAGATGAGATTGCTACAATATGTACTCGTAGTTCGGAAAGGACTGCTTGCACACAAGGAATAAGATAGTTAAAAAAAAAACTTTTAAAATGGATTTTGTGCACAAGGAATGTGATAGTTAAAAAAAAAAAAAAAAAAATTAAAAATGGATTTTAGTTAACCAAGAATTTTGGATAAAAGAGGTTCTACTGTACTTTATATTAGTGGTGCAAAGCCTTTCTGCTTGAAAGTCATTTGCCGCCACAATATTTGAAAGATAATCTTAGACTTATTTAATAGGAAATTATTCTGTAAAAAAATATTGGTATATTGATGGCCTGTGGGTCAGCAGTTGTGCACCTTTACTGTGTGTATGCACTTCAAAACGTATATACGTGCTATTCATATTTTATCCTTTAACCAAAACAATGAACAATAATGCACCAACAGCAACGTGACATCTGTAGGACCACTAATTTCTAGAAATTGCTGTAATAAAGAAAATTAAACAAAGTTCTTAATAATTTACCATAAATTGAACTTAAATATTTATTCTTCCACTCTGATGCATTAACAAGACCAAATTTTTATTGTAACACCCCCCCCACACACACACACCTAAAAAAAATTTAGAAAATGTCAAACACAGCAGTCTCACAGACGTCACATCATTAAGGTGTACGAGTCTTACAGATTAATATTTCTAATTAAGATTTAAATAATGCATTGTGCATATAAATGAGTACATAAGAATCACCACTGACCTCATTCATTTATAAAATGTATCAACATGTATAAAAATCTTAATTTATTCTTAAACATTGGAGCAGTTATGTGTTTGTATTATTGGATGCAGTTATGTTGCATAATTTGTTTAACTAGTTGACTGAACCTGGTTGCATAATTTTGTCGGTTTCTCAACAACTTGTATTCTGTTAAGGACTGCTTCACTTATACGAAAACACTTGCTCGCTAATGTTGATTCTATGGGAAAAATTTGTTTAAATATCTTGCTTGCATTTCAATAATTTTTAAAGATTTTTTTGCATTGGGACAGTTAAGTCGATCTACAAAGACCATTTTTTACTTTTTCAATTTTGTTTGTAGTTTTATGAGGATACTTTTATTTTTGAAACCGGTTCTGGAAGTGAAAGTATCCCCCAAATGAAGAGGCACATTTTAAACAAATAGAATAGCAGTTGAAGAAAGTTTTTCCCTGATGAAGGTTGCGGATGCAAACCGAAAGTGCTCAGAGTTTAATAAAATGTGTTTATTTTAAACTTTTAGCATCTATATTTTTATGATCATCTTTTAAGTAAATGATGAATTTTTGAAGCTCATATTATATTTTTACATGTAAAAATAACCTGTAAACAAAATCAAAAAAGTAAAAAATAGCCTTTGTAGAGATCGTCAGCTATCCGATGCCAAAAAAATTTAAAATATTGAAATGCGAACAAAATATTTAAAAATTTCTTCTATGAGAGTAATATTAACGAGCGTGTTTTTTCGTGTGTGTGAAGTATCCTCTTAAGCTATTTGTGTCAAATGCCATTAAAAAAAAAAAAAAAAAAAAAAAAAAAAAAAAAAATATTTATGTATTTAAATTTTACTTAAAATTACATTTTACTTAAAATTCTATCACAGCTAATGCAGATTCTTCCTTGACTCTCTCAGTTGATGGTTGTAACTGCCCATCCAGTTCATCCTCCTCAGGAACTGCTAGCTGCAATTCTACTCCTCCCAGAGAGCGACGGAATAGCCAGTTCAAATCCACAGCACCTCGTACCAATCCTCGCTACTCGGGTGGATCTCAACATTTATGTTGCAATGCTACCCTTGCATGTTCACCTCGTCTTGCTACCCGTGCTTTATCTCACCCTTCAAGGTCATTACACCATTATCACCACAAGCAATGTTCATCAGCCGCATCCTATTTGCAAAGGAAGCAGAAGAATTTGAATTCTACTGTCCTGACCAATGGCAAAGAAAGTCAGAAAGGGTAATAATCTTTTCTTTCTTGTAAAAAATATTTAAAATAATCTAGTGTTTTTTATGCTCAGTTACCTTTCTATAATCTCAAAGTTCGAGAATTATTTATAAACATAAAAATGAATACAACAATAAGTTTTTCTTTTGCCATACAGTATTTGACAATTTTTTGTAGTCTTTATATTATATGTATATACGGCAGGGTTGGCAAGTTTCTTGCACAGTGGAAAAAAGCAGCTGGAAGAAATAGGTTTCTTCCAAGTGGAAGAAATGGAAGAAACTATTATTCTTCAAAAAATTACCATATAACTTTCAACTTTGTAAGATACAATGTCTTCTTCCTATAACCTTAAGTAAATTAATTCCATTAGAGCTATACAAATTTAATTATTATATGCTAAATTAATAATTACATCAGTCTTTTTGCCAAGACCACACACGACACCAGTCTAAAGATCTTTAACCATTGGCTAAATGAAGAAAAGAAATTTTATCCAAAATACACAAAATCAATTAAATGTTATCTATTTCAGTTTAACCAGCATATTTTTTTTATTATTTAAACTTTTGAAACTGGTAGTAAATAGTACGGATCATTTACCAATTGCAGAATGAAACTCATTTAAATAAAAGACAGAGCTTTTAAGTTACATCAATTTTATTAAGGTAAGTAGTATGCAATAATTACTGTATTAAGAAAATTCATTAAAATCCTCATTTTTCTTACTACAATGCAGCATAGTATATAACAAAAAAGTTTTTTAGCAGTAGGATGCTGCAATCAGTTTCTCAACTTAGAATGGATGAATGCAAAAGATGACAAAACTTCTTAGAGTCCCACAGAACTTCAGGAGAGTTTAAAAGAATTTCTACACACCCATAGATATTTTTAGAACATTAGTCTTTTAAAATCAGCATTGAAGATATGCATGCTAGATGCTAATATAAATAATTACAAATTTGTTTATTTACTGCGTTGCACAATTTAAAACAATGCATTTTTATATGAAAATAATGTATTTTTATATGAAAAATGAACATTTTGTAAGTAATTTTTTTCTCTTTTTACATAAAGAGTATAAATAAAAAAAAAACACCCCTCTACCCAGTGCCTGATTTGTGGCAGGGCACGGGCCCAGGGCCCTGCTTTTCAGGGACCCCCAAATGCTGATGAAGGTTTTTCAATTATTGTCCAAAATCGGATGTAGCTTTAATATCTAACGGAATTTTACATTTAATTCTACATTCTATTGTGTTGTATTTTTATAGCATTGTATTTTGTCTGAAACGTCCATATTTAATTACTTTATTATAGTGAATATTTTCTTTTATCTTTATCCCTTTAAAAATATACTGTATTTTTAATTCTTATTCAATCCTGTTCCTGTTCTCGTCAGATTATTTGGGGCTTGTTGAGCGTAGCTCATAGGCGGAAAAGCCCCCTAATATATTAAATAATTGTAACTTGATATTGCAGAAAATTTAATATTGGTTATGCATATTTTATCAAGCCAGATATATAGACTAGCATAGGAAAAGATAATCAGCACTACATAATTTATTATATAAAACATCTACTCATTTAAATTTCAAAACTGTAAAATAATTTATTTAAAGGTAAATTAATGATTATCATATTTAATTTTTTAATGGATATTTTTAAGTAATTATTAAAATCAATAGTAGTTATCTTAGTAAGTACGTTTTAAAAAACTCAATCCCCCTGTAAGCATCAGTGCAACGGGGTCCCCCCCCCCCCCCCCCCCCCCCCGTAAGCATGTGTGCCCAGGGCCCACAAATTTTCAAATCAGTCTCTGCCTCAACCTCTAAAGTTGTAGAATCCATCACCTGTAAATGTCTGCTGAACCTGAAGTTTGTTATTTTTAAAAAAAACTTCTTTTTTTTTCCAAAAATAATTTTTTTAATATTAATTAAATTTTCCAATTTAGATTTCATATAATTATACTTTGAGTTTAATTCTTTTACATAGTTAATATACTTTATTGAGCGTCTGTTTTGTTTTCTGTTGGTTTCTTCCAGTTTCTTCCACTGTCCTGGAAGAAACCCAACCCTGATATACAGTAAACTCTCTGTAATGCGGACTCAGTGTAAGATGGAAATCTGTCTAACTCGGAAAAATTTTCAAGTCCCTGCGAATCCATAGACATAGAGTAAAATTTGTCTAAGGCGGAATATTGTCTACGACGAAAAATTTCCTAGGTACCAATCGACTCCGCCTTAGACAGAGTTTACTGTATATCTATTTATATATTTGTTGTTTTGCTTCTGTTAAGATTAATAATGAGAGTAAAAAATTGTATTATTTTTAAACTTGTAGTTAAAAAATTCTATAGACCTGCAATAGCTAGTTTTTTTTGGTACCTTTCCATTATACGGACACCAATGTCGCCAGGCGTAATAGTTGGTGCAAAATGAAAATCACGTGAATTGAAACATTTGAAAAAAAAAAAAAAAAAGAAAAAACATTGTCGAGAATAAAGTGAGCATTTTAAAATGTAACATTTAAAAATTACAGACTTTTACGAACTATTTTATTAAATCACAAATATATACTTAAAATAATTGAACAAATAACTTTTGTACAATAAAGTAATAAAATAAAACTCATATTAAACTGCTGGCATAAAATTACAAACATCTATTTGTTATTTGAGTTTAATAAGTAGTAATCTCAGGGTTGAAATAATTGACGCATTAGACGCATACATTTTGGCATGGTGTCCATATAATGGAAAAGTACCTTTTACATATTTTTAGTGCTAGATAAATTTTTGAATTTAACGAAAGTTGCTGAATAATGTGTATTTATTGAAAGGAATTATTATAGTTTATGCAATGAATCCCAATCAAAAATAAGTACGAAAGTTGCTGAATAATGTGTATTTATTGAAAGGAATTATTATAGTTTTCACATAGCTATAGTTAGCACATTATTCAGCAACTTTCGTTAAATACGTTCCAGAATCACACATAGGCAATAAAGATGCTTTTAAAAACCTTCAGAAGCCTCGAGCACGAAAAGCAATGAGTTTTTTCTAAAACCCTTGAATGAAATTAGTTTTTTTTTCTATCGTTTTACAAAATTCGTGGGTTTTTTTTCACAGACTTCTGATGAAATTCGCGTTTTTTCCCCGACCCTTTGACGAATTTTGCGTTTTTTTTCTGCGGCCGTTTGATGAAATTATTTTTTTTATAATTGTTTGGTGAAATTCACGTTTTTTCAATGGCTTTTTGACGAATTTCTCGCTTTTCCCGCAATTTTTGGTCGAAATTTGCGTTTTTTTTTTGCGATCCCTTGACAAAATTCGCGTTTTTTTTTTTTTTCTGCGGCCTTTTGAAGAAATTATTTTTTTGTAATTCTTGGTGAAATTCACTTTTTTTTCCATGGCTTTTTGACAAATTTCGTGTTTTTCTCACAATTTTTGGACGAAATTTGCGTTTTTTGCGATCTTTTGACAATATTCGCGTTTTTTCCACAATCCTTTGACGAAATTCGTACTTTTCTGCGATCTTTTGATGAAATCTGCGTTTTTGCATGATCCTTTGACATAATTCACATTTTCCCGCAATCTTTTAATGAAATTTGCGTTGTGTCCGCGATCCTTTGACGAAATGTGCGTTTGTTTCACGATCCTTTGACGAAATTCGCGCATTTTACGCGATCTTTTGCCGAAATTCGTGCTTTTTACGCGATCTTTTGCCGAAATTCGCGTTTTTTATGCGATCTTTTGCCAAAATTCGCGCGTTTTACGCGATCTTTTGCTGAATTTCGCGCTTTTTACGCGATCTTCAGCCAAAATTCGCGCTTTTTACCCGATCTTCTGCCGAATTTCGCGCTTTTTACGCGATCTTTTGCCGAAATTTGCGCTTTTTCCGCGATATTTTGCCGAAATTCGCGCTTTTTACGCATTCTTTTGCCGAAATTTGCGGTTTTTTTTCGCGGGAAAAAATTGTCCGAAAATTGCAGACAATTTTTTAAACTGATTTCTTTAGTGCAGACATTGTCCGCAAAAGATTTTTTTGTCCACGACTATGTCGCCGTGTTTCTGCCACTGGGCTGGGAGTTTAACTGATTCTTATATCAAAAATAGAAGTTTAACAAATTGTCATGTTCAGGAAACATTCAGAAAATAAAAAGGAAGATAGAATCAGTATAACCAATGACATACCTGTCCCTGGATATTCAAATTTTCCAAAATACATATTGAATAGAAAAAGGGGTGGGGTGGGGAAAGTCACCTTTTGGTAACTCCTTCTAATGGTGTATTTTAGCAACATTTTATAATTCTTAAACTGAAAGAGTTAATTTTCTTTCTTTTAAAGTTTTGTCAGTACAATGAACTATTTAGTATGAAACAAAAATTGTAGTGGAATGTTATTGTGACAGAGAATGACTTAAACAAGCATAAAATTTTATTGCTAAAAAATTTATGTAGCACTACATTATTAAAACAAGATTCATATTTTTCCCTTTTCTCCTGTTTATTTGTTGTTGTTTTTGTTTTGTTTTGTTTTGTTTTTTATTTATAATAACATACAATTGTTTCTTTTATAGACTTGAATCTGAGGATATTGATAACAGCAATGTCAAAGTGAATGAAATGATATTAACCAAAGATCTTCTGGAAAATAACAATCATGGCAAAACCATGGAAGAAGTGAGTTGCAACTTTTAATGTTTGAACTAATAGTCGTTGAGCCAGAAGCCAAAATTAGTGATTTTGGTTTCATCTCTGAGGACTTGATGATATATACCTTTTTGGATTCACAATGGTCCAAGGATTTCATTTTATGATGATACTATGAAATTTGTGGTAGCTTTTAGACGCCATATTGAAAAGAATAGCGCCATCTATCGCACATAGATACATATGATTTTTTTGCCAGTATCACATAATTAAAGAGATTTCAATGAAAAAATGGAAAGAACAAATATTGTTAAACATAAAACGTTATACAAATTATATATTTATTAAGATTTTATTGTAATATGATGCTTATCTTTAAATTTAATTTTATGTTTATTAACATTTTCAATGGGATAAACATCTTGTTTTGCATTTTAATGGATATTATTTTCACGCGGTAAGACACAGAAATTCAAGAAAAATTAGTACTGGGGAAACTATTGTACTTAGTCTGTTAAGAATTCACCCCTTCGGGACCACGGGTGCATATATGCACCTTCGGAAACGTGTTTCCATCGTTTGTTTTTGATACCACTAAAAAAGAAAAGTAAAATTTTCCTTATTTAATTAAGATATTTTCTTGATTGCTAAGCTAAATTTAACTGTTTGACAAAAAGTTGTGTAAACCGAATAAAATTCATGTAATAGATACTGGTCTCGAACGTGTTAATAAATAACAGAAATCTTAGTCTTCTTCACTGCTATCATCATCATCGGCTGACATTCCTGTGTCCAAATAACTTCCATTATCATAGAACAGTTCTATATTCTGCATATGCTTGTATATATGAGGTTATTAAAAAGACACGCAAATGATGGTGAGACACATGTTCTTGAGCAAGAACATAACATCAGTTCCAAAATAGCTTCAGGAGCAGGATGACTGCCATTCCACTGGATCTCTAGATTGCCTTTTCCTTCACTATCTGTTCCAAAAATCAACCATACTTATCTGGGGATGGAAGATCAGGATCAGCCTGTAGGCACTTCATCCAAACAAGACCGTGATAATTAGATTGCATTATCTACAGGTAGAGTGTATTACTACATGGCAGAAATCGATGCGACTCCACAGACGCCTTTTTTCAGAAAAATATATAGAATATAGCGCAATTCATTGATGTCTGAGTAATAGTGCTTTCCATAATAGAGATGGAAAACTTACGACTCAAGCTGTTTCGTAGTTTCCTCTGATTTTTTAGCTTCAGTATCAAGCGCCTTAACTGAACTTCGAAATTCAGTGTACTGAATCATCATTTTTTCCTTGCCTGCAAAAGCACTTACTGTATCGCACCCGACAGTGAATGCATTACATACCGCTTTACCTAGAAGTCCATGCATCTTACTCAAGTCGTAGTACTTTAATTTACCCTGTCATTGGACCCACATTTTAGAAATATTACCCTTTCTAGTCCTCCAAATTGTTTTCTAAAGAAAACAGTGTGATAACTGCCACATCAGTATCTGTAGAGATAATAATAATATTTCTAAATCTAGACTCTAAAGCATGGTGTGCGCGAAATAAAAGTCACGTATAACCTCTTCTTGGAAGCAGGACAATTTAGTGTATTCTTCAACTAGTTATTTCGTAAATTTATAGCATTTTTTTCCGTAGATAACGTACATCATTCATGTATTCAACTATTTCAGATAATGTTCATTTTGCCATTCTTGAGAAATGAAATGTATAAGTTCTTTTTTGTTCTCCTCATCAGATAGAATGCTTCCATTTTCGTACTGGGTGTCCAGGAGTGTATAACTTTTATAGCATTACCAACAGTTCATATTTTTCGTTCATTTCTTTTTATTGACACCTGCCTGTATGTATCGAATACAACATTTATTCTTTGAGAGGATGTAGAATCTTGTATTATTTTAGAAAATAGATTCTTTGCTAGTTGTTCAAATAACTGTAGCTCCTGCGGTAGCTTTGAACAAAGCCCTTTCCGTCAATGATATCAACAACGCCATCATTTGCATTCTTTCAGCAGTCGCAATTTTGTCATAACACCCAACGGTTTGATTTTTCAGTTTTTCGCATTAAAATTCAAGTGTTGTCAAGGACTATGGAAGAGGCCCTAGGTGGTAGGAAAAGACAGTTCTCATATCGAAATTTCTTCGCTCTGCAATGATTGTCATCTGAGCAAACATATTTCTTTCTGCCTAGGCAACAAACTCTGATTTATTAAATTTTACATTCTGTTTCTCCTTAAGCTCAGAAAATGTCTTTAGCTTCTTTATCTTTGGAGGTTTGAAAAACCCGTCTGGCTTTGAGTCTTCAGACAGATATTCTCTCTTGAAAGTTTGGTAAGCTTCTTCACCCATCTCACGAGCTTTGACCATGCATTCGACAATTTCTAAATTTGTCATCGCTGCAGTTTATTCTATTACCATGTCTAGAGTTAAGCATTCATTGGTAATCATGTTCTGTAAATATGAGATATCACATTTCTCTTTCTGGATCCTTCTCAAAGACAGATCTGGACGTAGAACTAATTTTGGTTCTTTCACGAATTATGTGAAGAAATGCTGCCCTGATATCAAAAATATCTCTCGACTGTGACAGGTCTTTGACTGAACTTTGTTGTACTTTTGACTTCTGTATGTCTTTACTTATTGTTTCTTCAATCGCCCAATTAATTTAATAGCATGCAAACCCAAGAAAACCTTTCAATCACCCTGTTTATCGGCGGCCATTTTCTAATATGGCGTCCATTAGCTACTGTGTTTTTGCATGTATCATGGATAAATGTCATTCTGATGTGGTGAATCCAAAAATGTGTGGGTTACCAAGTCCGATGACATGAAACCACACGAGCCCCTAGCTCAACGACGGCGGCCTTTTCCCAATATGGCGCCCATAAGCTACCCTGTTTTCGAAAGTATCATTGATAAATGAGGTGCTGCTGTTGGGGTGAATCCAAAAATATATACTTTACCAAGTTCGCTGACATGAAACCACACGAGCCCCTGGCTCAACGACTATAACATAATGAAATTACTTTTGTCTTTCAATTCTGTCGTCTCAAATTCTGCACTTAATAGTACAAAAGATTGCTGATTTGATAAATTGTGCATCAAGTTTCCTTTTATTAAAAATCTTATACAGCAATTTTGGCATGATTCTGTAATAACACAATAATAGACTTTGTTTTGTATAATAGTATGATTTTTCATCTTTTTTTTTATGCATCTACAATAGATCTAACCATGCAAATAGAAAGATTTTAATAATTTGATACTTTTCTTGGTTTCATTCAACTTCAAATTATATAGTACTTTTTTTTTTTAATTTTATTATCTTATCTTTAAATTTTTAATCTTCTGCATTTTGTTTTTATTGAAAGAAAATTCTGAATTCTTACAAACCTAAATTTTCTATTTAGTATGAACAAGAAGTGAATGAGCTCCGGCAACTCATGTCTGAAATGCAAACAAAACTGCTAGATGCTGAAGAGAAACTCTCAAAGCAAGAATCTGTTACAGAAAAAGTTGTTGCTGACTGGCAGGCCAGGTTAGAAGCTGGGGAAGAAAGGATACGAAGGCAGCAAGATGAAAAAGATCAACAAATGAAAAATATCATCACAAGGTAAATATAGCTTTTGTTTAGATAAATATAATAGCTCTTTTCTTGGTGTCATTTTTATTATTTTAAGCATTCTTTTCAAATCGAAATCTTTTGTGGCACAATAACATTTGTTGTAACACTTCAAGCTTGGTAATGGCCATCGGTGATATTTTAAAATGCATTTTAAAAGATTTAGCAGTTCCCCACCCTTTTGTTAAAGAGGACTTCTTTTCCATTGAGTTGATCAGCAATCCAACCCCAGCATGGTGGAAAGAGAAAATACAGTAGAGCCCCAATTATCCGAGTTAATATGCACCAAGCTCACCTCGGAAAAGCAAAAAACTTGGATAAACTGAATTTACACAAATCGTCACCAACTAAGGAGATAAAATATAAATTTTCACTTAATTCATTAATTTTTATGGTACTAGCAATGTTTCTTTGATGTACATTTCCGTTACTTTTAAGAAAAACGGGAAATGAAATTGTTTATTTAAAAAAGCCCTTGATAGTTTTTGGTTTATTGAATGTCAGTTTTGCTGCAGTATTACGCTACTGCATAGCTATCAATTTCTAAGATTTTTCCTTACCACTAAAACTTACCAGTAAAGTTTGCCTAATTCAATCGCCAAAATTTAACAATTGTCAACAATTAAATATGGCAAAAATTTGTATTAAATTTTAGTGGTAACAAAACCATACAAATTGGCAGCTATATGATTCTATTAGCGTCAGGAAAATTGCAGGTGTAGCCTCTTCTTTCTGCTCGAAGTATTAGTTTTTTTCAATCGAACTTATACCTTTGGAATGGATCATTTTCTTCTGATGGACTGATGGCTTCCATTATTATGAAACAGCCATTATAAATGAAGTGTTAGGTAGCCTCTTCTTTCTGCTCGAAGTATTAAATAGTTTTCTTCAATCGAACTTATACCTTTGGAATGGATCATTTTCTTCTGATGGACCTATGGCTTCCATTATTATGAAACAGCCATTATAAATGAAGTGTTAGGTAAAGATGAAAGTGCAGCCGTAGAAAGTTAGAACTCTTGATTTTCTGGTCACAAAAAATTGTCCTTTTTTTTTTTTTTCCCCATTCTGACTAGAAAATCAGAGTTCTAACTTTTTATGGCTGCTCTTTCATCTTCACCTCTATAATGGCTGTTTCATAATAATGATGGAAGTCATCAGTCCATCAGAAGAAAATAACTCTGGTTAAGTGAGTCCAAGAGAAAGAAAGAAGACTAAGATCTGGCATGGGTTTTTCAACGGGTGCGAAAGTAGTTGATTGGCTGTTCTTACTTGAAGCCACAAGACATGATAAACTTTTAAATAAAAGATTGTTAGGTGATAATTTGAATTTTATATTTAAAATTACTATAAAAAATATTCTATTTCGGCTGAAAGCATTAAAATTAAGATTTTATATTTTATTATAGATAATTTTTAACGATCTTTTCTGGAAAAAAAATTTTAATTGTTTTTAAGTAAAAATTAACTGAAAACGAACTTTATGAAAATTAATGAATATTTAAACGGAGAATTTTAAATTTTGAAGTTAAAAAGCTTATTGATTTTAATTTAAATATTTTAAATTAATTTAAAAATATATTTTAATTGGAAAGGATGTTGTCACACAACACTCTCATAAAGAAAATTCGTTTTCACTATTTTTGCATGTACATCTATTACTTTTATTTATTGCTTATATGTGTATCTTGCATTGATATCTATAAGCTAGGTTCAAATGTACAAACAGCTGTCTTTATTCTAAATCTTCATATATTTTTCGTAAACCCAAGATGATTACCAATCAGCTGTTACACTTAAGATAATTGTCAATTTATTTATCCTTGACTTATTATTTCAATATAGTTTCATCTATGTAAAGGCATTTATTTACATACATGACATGCATATTTTTCTTAGTCTTTCATATTTACAGTGTCTTTTATTTTTATGTTTATAATTAATGTATATCATTATATTTAGCCTTTGTAAAGTTTGAAATTTTTAGAAATAACTGATTAAAAATCCAATTCAGTTATCCAAAGTTATTTGTTTTTTTTTTATGGGTATTACCTCTTTTTTAATGCTGCATGTAAAAAAAATTGCAGTTATATTCTAGTAATAAATTTTACTATGAATGGACATCAATATTAACTTTCATTTAAATATAGAATAGAAATTATAATAATAAACCATCCTACATAGACTTATGTACATTATTTTTAGAGATTCTTTTTCAATTTAGGCTTATTTCCTATTATTTTATCTAATAAACATCAGCAATAAAACAGCAGTCCTATTTCATTAGAAACTATTTTTAATCAACAATAATTACCACTTTGTTGTTGGTTTCGTTGTTTTAAAACCACTTTTATTTATTTGTTCTATGCACTTTCTTTCAGGCTTATTACTGTTGAGGAAGAACTACGTCGAGAACAACAAGAAATGCAGAGCGTGATTTACGCAAAGCAGAAAGTGATAGATGCCCAGGAGAGAAAAATTCAGACTCTTGATGCTGCAAACACGAGGCTACTTGCGGCTCTTGCACAGCTCAAAGAACGTTATCAGTTGCAAGGGCGGAATGGCACTATCTCTTCATCCCCTACCTCTCCAACCAAATTAGCTGTCATAGAAAACGGTGATGCACGATTCAAAAGCAGTTCTTGCTGACTATTTGCAACTTCATTCTATTTTTGACCTTGTTTTCTTCTTTTGTACAAATTTCCATTACCAAAAAGGCACATTCTCAAACACTATCTGCACTTTCGGATGCAAATCTGTAATTGGACACAAGAACAAGTGGAGTTCACTGCATGTTTATAAACTTTCATGTGTGCCAGAAGCACTCTTGTGAGTTTTGACTGCATGTGTAAAATATTTTTTTATGTTGACATAGGTTGACTGCACAAGTAGTTGATCTATTAGTATTACATCTTATCCAATAAAGTTTAGCCCATTTTTTTTTTCTACTTGCTTTTGTAGTAGTTATATAATCAACCTACAGATCACTGTTTATCAGCTACTCACGTAATTAAGACTTTTTATACTTAAGACATAATCATGAGTTAACGGAATGATGTAGACAAATGTGTCAAAGAAAAATAAAATAAAATCTGGTTGAACATAATGTTTCTTTGAGCAAACAGATGAGAAGAGGTCTGGAATCCAAAAATTCTGTTAATTGATCAACTGCTGGTGTAGTCAACCTATACTTGTAAAGGTTTATACAAAGTATTTTGAAAATTTTGATTCCAAATCAATCTTACTTGATTTTTCTCATTAATTTTCAAGGCTATATATTATTGCTTTTCTTTTTAACTAGTCTGATTATATTTTTAGTGTAAAAAAAATTAACTATTCAGCTTTTATTGTATTTAATATACTTTATTATGAATGTATGATTGTGATAATTTTATGATTGTTTAGTTTACTATTTAAGAATTTAAAGAGGTGTATTATATTAAAATTTGAGACATTATCGATTTTTATGGTTGTGAAAATTCTGCATTTCACAGGTTTGAAATCGTGTAAGAGATGCATCGAATTATTGACTTTTTTCGTGAATGTAAACAGTGGTAAAAATTGCATTTCAATTAGAAACAAATGTGAGCTTTTTAAAAAAGAACAAATTTCTATCACTGGAAAAAATTTCAGAAAATCGTACTTGCACAGTTAATTTTCATGGGTATCTGTTGACATGCATGAATGTTGCAGTAGCTTTTGCATGTTTTGAAATTTTTCATGCAAAGTTGTAAAAAAATTTTTTTGTTAAATCTTATTGAAAGTTAAAAGCTTTCATATGTGTAATTATTGTAAATATGTTTTGATTGTGACTGATTTTTCACATTCTATATAGTAAGGTTTTTACTTTGATGTTAAACCCTTTCTGTGAATAGCAGATGTATCCAGTTATCTTATTAAATTGTCTAATTACAGAAAACGTAGTTGTCATGTAACAGGGTAAACCCGTAAACAAGATATTTAAAAATCTGAAAGATAAATCAATGGGGGGAAAAAAGGGGGATTTTTTGACAATTTCTTTAAAGACAGAAAATATACAGGGTCTTATTAATTTTTAGTTACATTCCCTTGCTTATGCCAGCAATTTGAATTACATTTTTTAACACATTACACGTGTATGTATATTGTCTCAAATATAACTTATCATATGGCATAGGAATAATACCGAGAATTAAGATTTAAGTAGCAACCCTTTTTGAATTTTTTTTATTTAAATAAAAATTGTGGACATTGTTTAAGATACAAACATTAGAAATTAAGTCACCATATTTTTTTTTTTTAAGGCATATCTATTTTACAACAATTATAAAACTATTAATTTTAATAAAGTGCTAATTTTCTAAGTTGACCATTATTATAGAAAAAGGAATATTTTTAAATAAATTATCATGCGAAAGTAGATGCAATTACTATCAGAGCAGCATGGCCTTCTTAATCTAGAAGAATTTTTTTTCAAAACAAATGATGTTGTTTCTGTATTTTGATGGTGAATTTAAGAAGGTTAGTTATTTACTAAGAGTGTAATGCCACCAATTTGTAGTATTATGCTGTAACCCTATTTTGAGGCATTTATATTTTTTATTTAATTGTTGATTAGTTTATGTTGAGTAGTTACCATTTTTCTACTTTTTTCTTTTTATTTGACTACAAGAAAATTATTTTAGCCCTTTTTCTTATTTATTAAAAGGGACCTGTGTCGGATATTTTTAATGATCATTTACTACAAACTAAGAATTATTTTCTTTTCTTTGAAAAATTAAGTAGGTTTTATTTCTTGGGGAATTATTTTAAGCATACTGGACAAATTTTATAACTAAAATTTTAATCTGAAACACTGTCTTTATAAATTTACATTAATCACAAGGAAATTTTATATATATTTTTTAATAAGCTTATTTTAACAAAAAAATATAACAGTGGTTTTGTTGCATAGTATTTATATGGATTTTCTAGATAAGTGATGAATCTGCAATTCATAAAGGGTTTATTCAATCATGTTAATTTTTATTTTATTATAAAAAGTTTTTTCTAATTAGTCTCTTATCTTGTTGAACTTTGTCAGTCCAATCATTTTATGTGTACATTGATATTCTAATCTGTTCAAAATTAATATATTTCTTCAACTATCTAGTCTTACTTTTCTAGTTTTCAAGAGAAAACATTCCTTTGACGTGTAATAGCTAGAAAAGTTTTTGTTGTCTCAGGTCAGTTTGCCTATATTGTACAATACTCAGAACAATATCGTATTTTAGCATTCACTTCTCTTATGACAAAAAAAGATGTTTGGCATTGATATCATTTTGTTGTTAAGCTTATTTTGATCTCAGTTAAAAAAAGAGAAAAAATCTCAATTTCCATTACTGACTAATAATCATCTTGTATATACATTCATTTGCTGTACATGTTTGTCATTTTCACATTCAAACTGTAAATTGTCAGCATTAAAAAAACTATGAAATAGTTGTGAAGAAATCTTCAATTTAACTGTGGCGCTTAGTAATCCACGTTAGTCATTTCCTCTGAGAATTGAATTTATAAATATTTCAATTTAAAACAAATACCCATATGTTACCTGATATCTTTTTTGATACAAATTCATCGCATATTTGTGAAATATGAAGTATATATACATATTATATATATATGAAAAGTGAAATAAATCATTTTGAAAATGTTTAACTATTGTTTTGTGTGGTGTTCTTCTTTTTTTTTTTTTTTTCTTGCAGACATTTAAAATCCAGACACATTATTTATAAAGTTTAGTAGTTACTAACCAAAGTTGAACACTGTTTTATAAGGCTGTTCTCAAATCCAAATCTCATCCAATCCAATCAAATCAAATCCAATCTTTCTGACACATTTCTGAATTCATTTTTGTTTTGAAAAACATGAGATTGGCAGGTGTTCTTATTCAGAAACTATGTAGTTGAATAGCATTTTCCATTTTTTGGTAAAGATAGATTTTTCAGAAAATACTGTCAAAATTAGTGTCTTGAACAGAATTTCTAAACTCAATAGTATGGGAAGAAGAAAAATGGGTCATCACGTGACAACAATCACTTATAACTTGATAAGAAATTTATTTATCGAAAAATGGAAAATGCCATTGAATCCCAAATTGCTTAAATAGCCAAACCTGCCACTTTTATGCCTTTTTATGTTAAAAAATGTGTCAAAGTTTCATGCTATTGAACAAAGAATTTGAATACTACCTTAAGGACATACTTCAATGATACAGGTTTTCCTCTTGCTGATTACAAAATCTATGGGAAAATTTAATTAGGTCATTATTCATTACCTGTGCTCCAAAAAACTACTTTATATTTGTAGCGAACTACATTATCAAAAATATAGTTCACTACAACTGATTTTTTAAAAAAGTAGTGACTACAAGCTTCTTTTCAAATGCAGTCACTACTTTACTATTTTCAGATTTTGTCAAAAGATTTAAGCTACCCTTGAAATTGAGGACACAGATTAAGTTACAGCGCCCCTCGTTATATCGTGTTTGCCGATACAATCAAATAAATTAATAAAGAAAAGTTCATCAAAGACAGAGTTGGGCAAATTTGTAATTCTAATTATCTGCAATGTAATTAATTATAGTTAAAATTACACGTTGTAAAAAAATTATTGCAGCATTGTAACCGGAACCGCCCCCATCCCATTATTTGACAAAATTTCTGTGTTTGAATGTGTGTAACTATAATCAGTTACATGCAATTAACCTGTAATTATACTACGGATAATTGAAATTACAAATTTGCCCAACTCTGATTAAAGAGTTAAGAAAGATAACATACAAGAAAATCTCTTATGCTATTTCTCTAAAATGTTAGTTTAAGCTAATGTTACTCATTATATGCTGACCGGGGCAATTCAGTATTAATTTACTGGATCATCAAAATATAATAAATCAATAAATAAGGGCTTGAATTTCAGGGCAGGATTCACGCCCAAAACTTTAAACCCCGCCCAAAAGAATATCTCGGGCGGGAGGCTCCCGCCAAAAAAAATTCACTCTTTTCTGAAAAATTTTGCATTTTGAAACTACGGCCAACACTCACGAATGTCTTGCAAATTTTGCGATTTTTTTCGCGCGAACGATTGGCACATCTTGGCCGGGTTTTTTCGCGATTAATAGACAAATTTTGCGATTTTTTTCCCCGAGATCGATTGACAAGTTTCACGTTATTTTCCGATACCGATTAGCAAATTCAGGGGTGATTCTGTTCCAAATGTTCCGAAAATTTAAGGCAGTTAGTTTTGAAATTTATCAAAAATCGGTCACCAGTCCGAAAATTCGGACATAAAAAATATAAAAGAAAATAAGTTAAAACTGGTATGAATGACTAAGAACAAACAATCTTCTTGAAACACCATCAAAAATTTGTAAATGCGCTAGGCCTTTCGAAAGATCTGAGTCTTTCTTCGTCAGGCGCAAAAAAGACGTCCTTCTACTATGAAAGCAGAGGCAAGACTGAAATGAGAGACAAGAGAAAGGAAACAAGCTGAAGAAACAGCCAATAGGAAGTTAGAAAACAACAGCCAATAGGAAAGTAAAAGACAACAGCCTATCACAGAAGAGAATAATCAAAACAAAAGAACACAAAGTAGGAGGGGCAAAAAATGGGTTTTACAGCCAATAGGAAAGTAAAAGACAACAGCCTATCACAGAAGAGAATAATCAAAACAAAAGAACACAAAGTAGGGGGGGCAAAAAATGGGTTTTGCCAACCCATTTTTTGCCCCTCCTACTTTGTGTTCTTTTGTTTTGATTATTCTCTTCTGTGATAGGCTGTTGTCTTTTACTTTCCTATTGGCTGTTGTTTTCTAACTTCCTATTGGCTGTTTCTTCAGCTTGTTTCCTTTCCCTTGTCTCTCATTTCAGTCTTGCCTCTGCTTTCATAGTAGAAGGACGTCTTTTTTGCGCATGACGAAGAAAGACTCAGATCTTTCGAAAGGCCTAGCGCATTTACAAATTTTTGATGGTGTTTCAAGAAGATTGTTTGTTCTTAGTCATAAAAAATATAATTGAAAAAATCGTGAATTTTGACAAATGGTTGCCAAATAAAAGAACATTTTGCATAATTATTCTAAATTGTTGATTTAAATTGATTCAGTGGTATTTTGTCATGTCTGTATTAATGTAATTCTTTAAATAACATGTAAAATACCAGTGGGTTTTAAAGATTTTTTTTCGCCCTCCTAAGCAGCCCCTCCATTTACAAATGTTAGGAGGGAGACTCCCCTCCTAGGAAAGATTGAATTTCAAGCCCTGAAATAAAACATTCTGTGTACATAAAGATCTAACAATGATTAAGTAGAGCAGTGTTTCCACCAAGAAAATTAATTTTGTTGATTTGAATATGCAGCAAAGTGGTCAGCAAGTGTCAATGGAAAAATCCATGATGTTATATGATCCACGACTCAGCAGCTGAGTTGCTAACATTCACAAGTTATTGCACAAAAGAAGCAAGTTGCAAGCTCATGACTACAAGAATGTACATTCCCCAGTCCCCTTCAAATCAGGGTTGCAAAAAACCCGGGTTATTTATAAAAAACCCCAAACCAGTTGGGTATTTTACAGTTTTATTGGGGTTTTTTGTTTTTTTAAGAAGTGAGGGCAGGGCTAGTCCCTTATTTTTTAAAAGTATATGTATTAAATAAAGAAATCTTATTATATTTTTGTTGATTAACTTAATATATAAGTAATTTGAAATAACTCAAATCAATCAGTGTAAAAGTCTGTAAAAAAAGCTTTTACTTCTGACATTATATAATATTATATAATAATCACATATTTAAAAGTTACTTTTTATCTGTATTCCCCACTAAGAACACATTTTTGAAACAAATCTTTAATGTTTCATTATTTATTAATCAAATAATGCTTGATAATATTTTCAAGATATCTATGGTTCACTGCACGGAAGTTTATTCTTTGAACGTAATACACAGAGGTTACTAAAAATATTTAAATTACAAATGATTTGAATTATCTACATAACTGATTGTAATTATTTAATTTAAATATTTTGAAATGAAGTTATAATACTTAAGATATCCAACAATGTTTATTTTTATCAACAAACATGCATCTATATGTAATAGAAAATGATATTTAAAAAAACCCAGGTTTAAACAAAGAAGCAAAAACTGGTTTATTTCTGGGGTTTTTTTTGGCCAACACTGGCCAAAAGCGAATAAGTCAAATTTGTATCCAGTTAGGAACTTATATTATGGAGTTTTATATTGTGAAATCTTAATATAAAAGACCTTTTTATTTTTGATGTATGCAAAAATGTTATCTATGTATATTGATTTTGGTTCTTTTTTTAATAATATTAACATGCTTTTAAAGGACTTAAGCACATTATTTCATATTAACTTTGTCACATTTAGATTTGGCAGCACACCCACAATATATTTTAATAGAATAGTGTAACTCTTTAAACACAAAGGTTAAAAAACTAATATAAAAGTTAGTGAATATTAAATAAATATATAGATCAGGGTTCTCGATAGGTATTATACGATAGGTATTTCTTTGTCAGTTAATCACTATGCGCCGGCGTCGCCTCGCACCAGTAAAAACACAAACAAAATTGCTCACATCAAGCGTCAAATAGAGAAAAGGTTTGTTGAAATTAGCCCTTTACCTTATTATTTATTAGTAGTATGCAAAGTATCATTGGCCGGTCAATTGTTTCTTTCACTTATAGTCGAAATCTCATAGCAATTTTCAGTGTATATCTTCACAATGGTAAATCACAGATAGCTGTTTTGAATATTTATTTAGACTGCTAAAACAATGTCTGAAACATTTACAAATTTATGAGGCGATTAGAATGTACTTATGTTTAATAGCTTTTGTAGCAGATAATCTAATTTCTATTTTGTACGCAATTACAAAAAATTAGGTTATTTTAGAATATATTGAAAAAAAGGGATACAATAAGGGGTTAAAGATAGAATTTTCAGTGTTTCTCGCCGAGTCTATTTTGCTAACATATTTTTTCATTTGGCTACTGCTTTTTATTTCTTATTCGCCAAATCGCTAATGTTAGTCAAAAGCCAGCAAGAACCCTGTAGTATTGTTTTAATTTTGGGATAGGGTGATGATAACTCTTATGATTTTTAGATATTGCGATGGCAGTAAAAGGAATAAACATGACATTACAACAAGTGGCCATTAATAACTGCTACCAGGTTCATTTTAAAGCAATTAAAAATTTATTGAAACTCCGTTGGAGATGGGAGGCCCCTCAGATGGGACTTGTACAAGAAGGAAGCTAGAGAGAGTCTGCTGAATAACATATGCATATGAGCAACGTTAATTATCGCCAATATATTCACCACAATGGTTATAATACTGCAATTTGGCGTACTTCTCTGAAAAGTTTGTTTTATATGAACTGTGCTATTTTGGCATACTTAACACGCACTTTTTGTATTCAAGCTGTATGTAGACGTATTTTAAGTCAAGACAATAGCAGGGGCTCATGAAGGGATATCGGAATTTTGTGACCGCGGTTTAAAAACCAAATAAAGAAAGGTTTATAAATTTTTGATTAGCGAGCAGAACTAAGAACTGATAGTGGCTTTCATCGAATACCAAATATGGTCATGAAAAGATCTGGTTCACAATCGAAACTAAAATCATGGCATATGGCTTTTAACGGTTAATTTAGGATGGGGTCATATATGTATTACGAAAATAAGAATAGGGAATATGTATGTATGAAAAGGGATAATTTATCGTATCTTGAAATGCAATTACGCTTATATTAAATAAGAGAACATATTACATAAATGAAAAGGGGGGTTTCTTTAAGTTATTATAAGATAGGACAGGTGAATAAAATTATGATAAGGGGAAAAGATTAATATATATGATTTGATATAAACCCTGATATGGATTGTAAAAAAACCAATAAAACACGCTTTGACGTGGGTTTTATTGGGTTTTTTAGAGTGGGTTATACTGAAAAAAACCCACCCGGGTTTTATTGGGCAGGTTAGTTTTTTGCAATCCTGCTTCAAATAGTGTTAAAAGTATCACCTGTGTTTACTAAAAACTACAGATTTTTTGTATGTTGCTTTTTTCAAAATGTAGTATGCTATGATACAAACTACCAGAAAATGTGACATGTCACTTCTAACCACTGCTCGATACCTTAAATATTGAAATACAGTGTTCACCATCAGAGAGTAGGCTCCAGATGTATTGCAATTTCAAAATATTTCTTAAAAATACTTAAAATTTAAGAAAATAATTTTTGAAAATGCACTACGTCCGTATCTGGCGTCTACTGATGGTGAAGTGTGTGATTATAATTACATTGTGACTTATTTCAATAGTTATATTAAATAATGAATAATCATCTAATTAAATTTTCTTATTGATAAAACATAGAATTTTGTGATCAGTGAAGAACTTTAACCCTGCCGTTGGGTGAAAAAATAAGATTACATACGATTTTGAAAAAACTGGTTTAAATGTAAAAATACAATATAGATCAGGGGTCGATGCAGGTTTTTGTTCTTGGGGCCCATTTTGTGAAAAGTAGAAGTTATTTTTGTGAATTTTATATTTTTGTGAAAAATAACATTTTGTAATGAAAGTTGAACCAAGAATTTATGAACAAAAACATTTTTTAAATCTCCTCGCTAAAGTTTTTGTTTTTCGTGATCTGGTTTTATTTACAAATTACACATTTTAAAACGATTTTTATGAAAAAGAATGTTACGTAGGCCTATTTTATTAAAAAGAATTTTGTGAAGGGGCCTGTTTTATTAAGTTCATTTTTGTGAAGGAACCCATTTTATTAAATTTATTTTTGTGAAGGTGCCCCATTTTATTAAATTTATTTGTGTGAAAAGGCCTATTTTATTAAATGGATTTTTGTGTAAGGGCCCTAAATAGACCCCAAATTTTGTCTGGATCGATCCCTGTAGATAAATTATTATGATGCAATTTATTTTTTTTTAATTTTCTAAAACATTCAGATTGAAGTATTTTGAAAAAAATGATATATGATTAATTTTTCATATTTTCTAATTAATCATCTGTTTTTCATTTCAATAAAAGTTATCAAGCAGTTCCAGTTTATAATTTTTCCCATTGATTTTCAATATGAAGTAGTTGTAAAATTTAAAATGAAGGTAATGCTATTATTTTCTTTTTTTCATTAATCAATGCTTTTATGTTAGCCAGGTGTAGGTATTTAAATCGGCAAATATTGTTCTAGGGTTTAATCTAGAGCTAGCCAAAAAGCTAACTGGAAGTGCTTTTTCCCCCAAAGCATTTAGTGAATTAGCCAAATAGCTACAGCCAAAGAAATATGCTATATCATTCCCACATTTTGTTGTTCCGCATTTTCGTAAACCAGCTGCCGTTGCACAAAAACGAAAAAAAAATATATTGCATCCGTGCTGCGACAACACTTCAAAATTTGTCTCATGCTCTCTATGCAAGCGTCTTCAAACAGTGTGACGTCATTTGCATCAGACACGACTCCAGCATATGGCGAAAACGAAAATCACAAATTGTATAAGCATGGGATATGATGTGCACTAGCTTTGAATCATCAATGTGCCAGATGCATGTCGTATACTATAAATTTTTCAAACTTGAATTTATGCGGGTTCTGGCTACAATGTGTAAAGAAATGAAGCTAGCTTATTGTATTTATTTTTTTTTTTTTTCATAAAAATGGCATTACAGGCATGTTTCCCAATGTGACTTCTTTGTATGAATTTGTAGCATAACTTTTGTTGTCTACAGCAGACTGTGAAGGGGGATTCAGTCTCATGAATATAACAAAAACTGACTTGAGAAACAAACTGACTATCAAGAATTTAAGTAACTTGATGATTAATTTGGAAGAAGAATTTCCATTAACAAAAGCATTTGCTGTGTGGTATACAGCCAAATTTCAAAGGGTAAATCTTACAGAGTGATGTATTTGTGTGTATATTGCATAACTAAAAATAATACTCATGTATATAGAAATTTTGTATAAATAAAACTTTTTTTTTCCTTGGCTAAAGCTATTTTTATTTGGCTAAAAGTTATTGACTGCAATTAGCCAAAAAGCTAAAAATCCCCTTTTCCTAGATTAAACCCTATGTTCCCATCTCTATTGTTTGTATTCCATTCATTTCATTAATAAATATCTACCTTTCACTTATTTCATTTAAAATACAAAAATAGATAAGAAATACCATAAATCAAAATATTTTATTTCAAAATATAAATAATGTTTTTAATTTACACACATGAAAAATACAAACCATAAGATTTGTGCCCATAAAACATAAAAGTACCCTTTAATCTTAGAAAAAAAAAACTTATTAATTTATGTCATATACTTAAAATAAATTGTATTAACCAATGTGTATACATATATATGCATATTTTTAAGAAAAATGTTATTTCAAAAGATTTTTACACATTAAAAAAAATTGTTTTGGGGAAATAGGATGCTTCTTATATGCTGGCAAATACTATTACAAACAAAACTATTACAAAAAAAAGGGGGGGGGGAACACTGTTTTTATTATTTAAAAATATTTTTATATATAATTGAAAAATTAATTTCTTTATACTTATTAGTTTCCACATGGTAATTGAATTTGAATTTTAAAAAAACACCAAGTGTTCATGCTAAATTTATGTGTTTAACCACTTCACCGGCAACGGGTATAAGGAAACAGTACCCCCGACTTATCTCGGGGCAGCCGTTGAAGTGGTTAATGTCTAGAAAAATTAAATTTGCAAAGCAATCAATTGCAAATAAATGGTTTCTATTATATTATTTTTTTTTTAAATAGTTATTTTTGTATATTCTGATTAGTTATCTCGGCAACTAGAAAAATTATAAAAATGAAGCCTGGCAATTGTCAGGTAAAAGAAAAGAAATCGGTTTTATTTTAATAGAAAAAAGTACTTAATTCCTAAAAAATACACAATCACTTGAATTATAGGCATGTACCAGGGATCTGTTTAGCAAGAAATTGGGTACGGACACTTCACAAATTTTTTCATCTCAAAACAGGACCCTTCACAAAATTCTTTATCTTAAAAATTAGCCTTTCACAAAACTTTTCCATCTCATAACTGAACCTTTCACAAATTTAATCATTTAAAAGTAAAACCTAGTCTGTCATTGTTACATATATAAAGAAAATATATGGATTTTACATACAGATATCTTCTTAAAAATTTATAAAGAAGAACCTGAATATAAAAATCATTTCAAATACACAAAATTGTGACTAGATTTTTCACAAATGTAAAATGCTGTATCTGATTTCACAAAAACAGGACCTTAGGAAAAAGAGAAACAAAATGACATTTTTTTTATAAAGCAAGACACATTAACATAATCCATTATGCATATTTTCTTATAAAAGAATTTATTGACTCTAAGGAATGTAACAATTTTCAACTCATTTTAAAAAATTTTGAATATAAAAATATTCAGAAAAAAAAGGATTTTATATGTATAGAAGGCTTATAGATTATTTTTAAAAAAATCATCAAACAATGTTTTGCAACATCAAAAATAGCTCCATAAAAGCTTTTAACACAATTTCTTTCATCTATTATGCAATTCAAAGTTTGCTTTATTTTGTCCTTTCTAAAACAGTACTTTGATATACATAAAGTTCAGTTTTTCCTAGTATTTACTTATATTTATATATATCAGTACATAACAGCAGAAAAAATAAGGTTGTCTTTTATGATATAGATTTCCTGAGGTAACATTACACTAATTATAAAATATATATATATATAGTAATTTTACGCTGGCATTAAACATTTTATACAGATTTAGTATAAATAACATTTAGAAAATATAAATTTAATGTATAAATATAATTACTTTTTACATACAGGATATTTGTAGATAAAAATATCATCAAACATCAAGTTTTAAAACATCGAGAATAGGAGAATCTTTTAACTCAAATCCTTCTAGCTTGTTATGCAGTTCAAATGCTATTATTTCATTTGGACCCTTTTTAAAATGATGTTTTGACACATACAAAGTTTGCTGTGGTCCAATTTTCCAATATCTGCCAATATTAAAACTATTAACAATAACAATACCTTTATTCCAAGTCTCGGAATATAAATAGGAATCCTCTACTTCTGTTAAATCAAAAGTTGCTGAATAAAGTCCAACATATGCATTACTTTCTGAAGAGTCTATTTCTTCCCACTTAGTTAAAATAACATCTTGAATGAATTTTTGATTGAAATCCAACACATACATCGTCCAGTTATTCAATACAATATCATTTATATACACAGGTCCCCTAATGCCTCTCCGTTCATTGTTCAGAATTTCGCTTTTTTCTGTAAAATTTACCCTACCTAAATTTTCCACTAACATCCAAAGTTTACTTGGCATATTTTCACATGTATGGGTAATGTGTACAGTATGAAATCCTTGGATTTTCTCTATTGTTGTAATAACAACAGAATTCACAAAAACTATAATCCGTATCCCTTGAGTCATATAAAACCAAAGTGGACCACTTTCGTTAAAATATGTCTCATAAAGTGTAAAACCAAAAGTTTGTCCAATGTATTCCATCACAAACGGATGAGATTTCTTCACTTTCTCAGCTAAGGGCAGCATTTTGTTTAATGGCAGAAATTTCTTTACAGGCAAATTTTTAATATTCATATATGTGGATCTGATATCTAATACATTATCTGGCCTAAGATATCCTTTTTTATGAAACTTCAAGAGGGCCAATGTTGCAAAATATTTTTCAGTATATTCACCACTTTCAGTTAAAAGTGCACCATAATCATAACTTGTAACCGTACTGTTGTAGGCACTTTCTGGTAAAGGAAAGCCAACATTTGCACCATTAGAAAATCCAAAGTTAGTTCCACCTTGAAAAACATAGATATTAAATGATGCATTACGTTCTAAAATTATCTTTAAGGATTCCACATAAATATCAACAGATACTTCTTCATGCTTCTCACCCCAGTGGTCAAACCATCCTGACCATAACTCTGCAACCATCAAAGGTTTGTTTCGTTGCAGGCTTTCCAGAATCGTTAATTCCTTTTTAGCATCAGTCTGAAAATTAGCTGTCATTAAAATACCATGAATGGATCCTTTGATGTTACTTACAGATGGCATATCACAGGTAAATAAAAGTTCTTGTATTTCCAGTTCCCTCAGATGTTTTTCAATATGAAGTATATATTGATAATCATCCGTAATAAACTCAGTGTCCCCAAATGAACCAAATTCGTTCTCAATTTGGAATGCAATAATAGGGCCACCAGAGAGAGAAAATTGATAGTCTTTAATCAGAGGAATTACATCATCGAAATATTTATCTATAGCATTTAAATATAAGTCAGTATGAGAGCGTAATTGCATATTTTTGCTTTTAAAAAGCCAGCTGGGCAAACCACCAAGATCAATTTCAGCACATATATATGGACCAACACGTAATATAAGGAACATATCTTCGGATTTTACCAAATCAATAAAAGCAAATAAATCTAAGTTGTGACTGAAGTTAAAGACACCAGGTTTGTCTTCATGCAAGTTCCATGGTATGTAAGTGCACACAGTATTTAAATGACAGTGACGCATTTTTTGAATACTTTCCTTCCAACTATTGGGATGTAGACGAAAATAATGCAGTGAGCCACTAAATATTTGGAATGGTTTGCCATTAAGAAAAAACTTGTTTCCCTCATAAGTCAAACCTGTTTCTATCCCATCAGCACTATAGAAGGAATATAAGGATTTTTTTAAATCCATAATTCTCTGAAATAAGAAAAAAAAAAAATTAAATATTAGAATTTTTTTAAATCAAAGAATCAGTTAAATATACAGTAAAACCTCTCTAAAGCGACCACGTTCCGTTCCGATAAAAATTGGTCGCTCCGAGAGGTGGTCTCTTAATGGAGGTCATGTTTAAATCTAGATTTTAACTGTGAAAAAAGGTAACAATTAATGTTACTAAAATTTATTTTTCCACTAGGAAAAAATATGACAATTTAAGTATCAAAACAAAAGTTAATTACATAAGTTAATTACTGCAGAGTTGAAAAAAATTAATACATTCACGTTTGCTTTGATTGTTTTATCTGTTATAACTTTTATTTCGAAGTCCAATAAATAAATGCAATTTTTTTTTTTTTTTTTGGACGGGAACAAATAATGACTATATCATTCATTTACCTATTTCTTTGAGAGTTTCCTGACAGAATAGGGCAGGGGGGTTTATGGACCGTCATTCTTAATGTGTCATCAGAGTTAAATTCATTGCCTAAAAAGGCACAAAGGAGTTAAACACTTAAAAGTTACCGGAAAAAAAAATCTAAACTTAGTTTAGAAGTTTGATGAATAATGTGTTCTCCAGAATTATTTTTCTAATAAAATCTTCTTCAAGTGACTAGAAGAAAACGGAATTTGTTTCATTTTCTTCAAAGAAATGGGTCGCTCATGGAGGGAGTTCAAATGGGATGGTCGCTAAATGGAGGTAAAATTAGTATTGAGCCTATGGGAATAAATTTCGTTCCAGGACAAAATGGTTGTTCAGGGAGGTGGTCGCTTAATGAAGGTAGTCGCACAGGGAGGTTTCACTGTAGTTTCAATTACTTATATTTTATAGAACGATCAATCAAAACACCAGTCACAATGAATGAAGACTTAAAAATATACAAAATATATTTCTATGCAGCTTGAAGACAACATTGCTGTTCAGTAAGTCTTTAATTCTGAACACAGTATATTACATTTGTCCTTGTTTTACAAACAGACAAAATAATAACAATAATGAATAAGACTGGATCTGAATTGAATACTTTACACTGATCTGGATTACAGTATGAAGTTTCAGTTTGGATCCTACATACAATTGTTGTAACATCTTTGATCACTTAGGCTGCTCTCAAATCGAAAGCGCTACTTTCTGACACATTTTTTAAAATTTAACTTTCATTAGAAATGAATTCATTTGGCAAGTGTTACTCAAAAACTATGTAATCGAAAGATGTTTTCCATTTCTTGGTAAACACAAAAGATCTTTCAGAAAATACTGTCAAAATTGGTGTTATGAACAGAATTTCAGGACGTGACAGCGAGAGGAAGAAGAAAACCTGTTGTCATATGACAAAAATCGCTTATAACTCAATAAGTAATTTATTTATCAAAAAATGGAAATGCAATTGAATTCCAAATCCCTTCAATAGTCATAGGTACCAATTTTGAGCCTTTACATTTAAAAATGGTTAGTGGAAAGTTTTGTGTTTGTAGAGCAGGAAATATGAGAACTACATGCAAAAATCTGATGCATCTTAAACACAGAAAGAAGTTTTACTAATATTGATACCAAACTGACGTTATTTTACATTATAGGTTAAATTATAATTTTCAAATGCCATTACAATTTTTTTTTTTTCAGGCACCCAAAAGATGTATTATGATAAGAGATGAGGCATGTTACCTGAAAAAGCAGGCAACAATTTATTACAAAGTGTCTGTGTGTAGATCATTATTTTTCATAACAGAGAATTTTGAGACTCTAAATATGGTATGAAATTCTATGCAGTGCACCATTATTTGATTGCTATGAGAGAATGTATCAATGAAGTGTTTCATGACAGATGGATTGGATAGGTTTATTCATTTTTATTGGCTGCCCGGAGTCCCCTATCAAAAAATCCTCTTTTTTCATTGTGTGATAATGCATTGAGAAGTATGTCATATAGAAAGTTGCCTGGATGTGAAATGGAATGCACAACTAATGATGTAAAGAAGCCATTCAGAATACATGTGATACGATCCCTCCTGCAATGCTTTGTAGAACTTCCTACCATACATGAAAACAAATAATTTTCTGTTACACAAATAATGGTGCACACAAAGATATTCTAGATTGTTGCCCGCATCCTTCAGATATTCTAGATTGTTGCCCGTATCCTTCTCAATTAAGGCATCTCATCATTCACCATACTTTATTTGCTTCAGAACCATAACCTTTCATCTTGCAAAATACATAGACTTCAGACTTACCTTATAGGCGGCCAAGGCCATAATAGTACAGTAGACTCCCTAAAATCCACAAGTCATTAAGGAGGTAAACACTGCAGAGTTTCCCCCAGACAGTTTCAAGAGGGTGCTGCACCCTGCCTGCCCTTAGGTTTACAAAATAGCACCCCTCTTGCCCCCCATTTAAAGAATTAGCTCCCTTGTTGCCCCCACCTGAAAAATGTGCCTTTACTCCTTTGTTTATTAAAAAATTTACTTGCATAGTAAAATTGACTCATTGCTGTCTTTAAAATAGTGTTAAGTCAATTTATTATTAAAAAGTACAGTTTTAAATATCAAAAGAATGCCTTTAAAAGTTTCAAGAAATGCCCTTAAGAATCCAAAACATGCCCTTCGGAATCCAAAAGTGCCCTTTTCCCACAAGCAGCACCCTGCCCTGTTTTAAACCTGGGGGAAACTCTGGTTAAACACTGAAACTTTGTTAAAATGTAGGGGGAAACTGAAGGTTTTTCTATTTTTATATCATTTTGTACACATTTTAATATGCAAGAGCAACTAGGGAGACTTAACCCATGGGATTTTTTCTATGACAGGGAAATGTCAGTCATATTATTGGTTGACCCATCACACAACAGCATTTTGGAAGAAACAGCCAATACACAATTATCAGTGGTATTCTAGCCATTTAGTGTTGATTAATACTGCACCTTTCAAGTAAATTTTGAAGATCTTGGAATTTGTTAAATTTGAACTTCCAGTTTTGATTTAAATCAATTTCAGAAGTTTACTTGTTTTAGTCACTTTTCTAGCTACATTGGTACATATGTAGCTGTATTGTTTTATTAACTTCAATGCAAGTTGCTAAAATATTAGGGTTAACAAAGCAAGGATAACTAGGGAGGCTTGACCCAATGATTAATTTGATGTTTGTTTTTTTGTTTGTTTGTTTTAATGAATTTTTATTTAATGAATAACTAAAATATTGTGATTTAGATCTAATGATTTGTTTTAACATATTACGCTACCCTAAAGTGGGGAAAAACAAACAAAAAGTTGCAGGCAAGAAGAAGGGTAAGACAATGTTATCCCCTGACACACCAAACAAAAAAGAAATAGGAGATAGAAGAAAAGGGGGGAAAAGTAGACAAAAGGCAAAAAGGACTCCTTTTGTGAAATGTATACAGGTTGAGAAGAATAAAAGAAAACAACAAAAACTACTAGAACCTGAAACATAGTGCCTACAATAGGAAACTGCACTAATTTATCTTTCTATATAATACTTTGATCATATATATCTGTGTGTGCATGTGTCAGAGAAAGATATAAGCCTCACCTACATTTCCTTGAGCCCCCCCACCCCTATTATTCACTTCGAGCTACAGCCCTGCCCTAAGTAAGGGATCAAGTCTCCTTAGGGACACTTGACCCATGTGCGGACTTGAAGAATCTATTTTTTTGCACCATTTCTAATTAGAAATATGCTATTTTTAGCTGCAGTAATGTACAAAATACCAGGCTATTGTTTCATATGTTTTATTCAGCTCCAACTGTTATACAAAAAAAAAAAATTATTAAAATTAAAAACCAAAAATTGTGTCAAATCTCCCTAGTTTCCCCTAATTCTGGTTAATATGACTAAATTGCTTTCTTGTGAAGGAAGAATAAATTTATAACTCGAAAGATTCAAGATAGCACTGATATCAGTGGCAAGCACAATCATTTTACCAAATACATTTATGTATTAAACAAGCTTTTTTGGTTATTAAGTCTGGCTAAACGTAATAATTAGTGTACTTTTATGAGGTGAGTTTCATTGAATAATTCAAGAAACAGTTATCTCAACATTGTTATGCATTATTATTTACTTGAACTTTACTTTTAATTTTTTAATTCAATCATTTTTTAATTTTTTATTATTTTACTTTACTTAATTATTTTAATATTTTACAATGTTGTAAGCATTCATTATAATTTTGAATGCATTATTACATTCAAAAAATGTGTACATGTAAATAAAATACATGTCAAAAACAGTCTCTGTGTCTGTGTATAATGAAATCCATACCTGCTAAGATGAAAACATGTCTAAAAAGTAATTTTTTTTCCAGGTTTTTGTGATTCTGTGTTCACAGGTTTTACTGCATTTGAATTTTTTTATACAGTAAAAATAGAATCATTCGAAACAAACAAAAAAAAGAAAAAAAGAGGGGTCAGTTTTAGAAGGTATAATTGCATGGTATTCTTTCTGTCAGGACTGAAATTTTATATTAAAGACAGGATTCTGCTATAAATGGGCTTTGTTTGCATAGATTTTGCTGTATTTGTTTACTTATGTATAATAATGTGTATAATTTAATGAGTTTAATATGTAGAATTTTGAGCTTCAAAAGTGCTTTTTTAAAATTTACCTGAAAAAGCAATAAACTCCACAAAATTGTTCAATAAGGTTTTAAAATAACACAGTCTAGAAACTCAAGCTGACAAAAAAGTAATGGAAATGGATGGCCTGTTATTAACCATTTTAATGTTTGCCCCGAGGTAAGTCGGGGATAAAAACACTGTTTCCCCCTACCTGCTGCCGGTGAAGTGGTTAACAGGCCATTATGTTATGCAGCATAATGTTTCATGCTCAAATCAAATCTCAACGGTACTTTTTGGTTAGCCGGGCGCCAGTGTTATATATACATATATGTATATATACATGTATGTATATATACATACTGGGTGTCCTAAAAAGGACTGACTGACTTTAAAATTCAATAACTTGCAAACGGTGACAGATATTTTAAAAAATCTTGCAGGAGGGTTATGCATGAGGTCAAAAGTTTTTTTACAGTGATTTTCGATTTTAGTTTGAATTACAAACAATAGATGGCGCTGCGATCAATAGACACTAAATTCAGACTCGATCTTTGGTCCTTCGGGATCCACTTAATACATTTCCATCTCCTTTTTCCGCATGGAGGAAGAGATTGACCAAAAAATTGACCCTGTTTTTAGCACCTATTGCTTACAGCGCCATCTATTGTTTGTAATTCGAACTAAAATCAAAAATCACTGTAAAGAAACTTTTGACCTTATGCATAACGCTCCTGAAAGAATTTTTTAAATATCTGTCACCGTTTGCAAGTTATTGAATTTTGAAATCAGTCAGTCCTTTTTAGGACACCCGGTATATATATGTGTGTGTGTATATATATATATATATATATATGTATGTATGTATAAATATGTATATTTGCATATATGTATGTACAGTGAAATACGTTTAACACGAAATGATATAGCGGTCCGGACAGTATGCTATGGAATTTAATACATTTTTTTTCTTTTAACATGAAACAAAAATCGTTTAACACAAAAAATATTCGCTTTCGAGCTAGTTAGTTTGAGCTGAAATTGGTGAATTTTGTGTTAAAACTACTGAATTTTGGGTGAAAATCACTGAACTTTGTATGTTTTGTAAATTAGCATATGTTTTATGAGCACAATGGCTGAGAAATCAGTGCGAAAACAAACTGCCATTTTGCTTCAAATGAAGATGAAGCTGCTTAATGCAGTTGATGAAAAAGAAGAATGAAAACAGAAATGCAAAGAGCATTGCCAATTCTACTTTATCAACAATAATAAAAAACAGGAATCCCATTGCGTTAATGTTTGAGCGCAGTATGTTTAATCTAGAGAGAAAATGTATGAGAACTGCTAAGCACGAAGATTTAGAGACAGCTTTGCTTATTTGGTTCAAACAAGCTAGATCTCAGAATGCTGAAAAAGACACTTAAAAAAAAGGTATCTGATTTTTTTCCCAAAAACAATAATTTTTTGCTTCCTTTTTATCCTAATGGATGCAACTTACTAGCAGGGTTGGGTTTTTGACATGACAAGCGTCAAAAACTGGTTTAAACTGTCATAAACTGGTTTAAACCGCCGAAAACTGCCAAATACATGTAACGTGCTAAAACATTTTAACAATAGATAAACATTAAATAAGTCAATGATTTATGTGATCTTTTATTGAATTTAATAATTTAAAAAATATATTATTTGCAATAAAATATTTTTTTTTTTTTTTGGATTTTTCAACCAGAAGAAAATAATTTTGTACAATTAAATAATCCGGATCAATTTTACCCTGCAGCATGCTGCAGCACACCACTTGTTTAGCACATTTATTTACACCCAAAAGATTTTTAAGTTTAGAGTGTATGAAGCGTTAGAAAATAGTCTGTCTCTTAATTGATGCTGAGCTAGTAGGACTTGATAGCAAAAGCATTGCTAGATGAGCAAGTTTTGAAGCAGGCTCAAAAAGCTGTTGCATTTAGTGATATCTTTCCACCAAACAATGGAGTCCTCCCTATAGCACTGAAATAAGAAGACTGGAAAGGGGATTCTTTAGCTTCATACACAATCAGTACGGGTAAGCATCCATAAACTCTCTTCGTAGCTCAAGCGCAAGCTGAATCAACTGATACAGCAGTCAACCCTTGCCCCTGATGGTTGGGATGCAAAGTATAAGCCAAACAATGGTATGTGGTATGGTTTCGTGATTTGATCCCTTCTATTATGCACTTTTTCAATATGGGCTTACAGGAATTTTCTTTTAGATGACCAAGCCAATTTTGTTCAGTTTTAAAATCGAAAACATTTTTATATATTGAAAGAAAGCATGTTTTAAAAAGATTTTGACTTTAAGCTTTTTTTTTTTTTTAATTACTTCTCTTATTTTGTAAATGTTTAAAATTAATAATCCAATTTCAATTTTGAATGGAATGGTTATTGCCTAGACTAGAATAACATTGATGCACATTATCTTGTTATATATACAAAAAAATCTACACTTTTCTAAGTTTTTTTTCCCCCATAAAAAAAGCTAGCTAATGCTTTAAGCTCTCAAAAGTAAGCGAAATTAAAACGATTTTAAGTAAGAGAAAAAATGTACAGCTCAGGTGAGCTTAATGTCTACTTTTTAGAAAAACACAATTTTACAAAAAAAAAAAAAAAAAAAACTAAAATTTTACCCTGTTAAAAAGTTGTACTTAACAATAATACTTTACTATGTACTAATTACTGATATACAGTAAGAGTGAATTTAAAATATTACATGTAATGTTGTCATGTGTGACACTTAATTTGAATTTTTACAGATCAATTTAGTATTTGAGGTTTCTGACATGACGGTTTAAACTATGGTTTAAACCTGACATAAACTGACACGTGTCAAAAACCTTCCAACCCTGTAATTATTACTAATACTATGTACTAATTATACAATTACAGTAATAGTGAATTTTAAATATTACATCTAATGTGTGACATTTAATGTGAAATTTTACAGATCACTGTAAGTATTTGAGGTTTTTGACATGACGGTTTAAACTGCAGTTTAAACTGTCAAAAGTTGACATGTGTCAAAAACCTGCCAACCCTGCTTACTAGTATTTTAACAGGAAGTATAAGTAAAATTTGACAACGTCGAAAATATTGGTGAGTTTTGTTCTTTTTTTACGAATCTTTTAACGCGAAAATTTTTTTAGATCCCCTCAGTTTCATGTTAAACATATTTCACTGTATATAAATATGTATATATAACACTGGCACACGGCTAACCGAAAAGTACCAGCTCAACTTTTTATTTTGACTCCTCATGCAAAAATAGCAATTTAAAAAAAATAATTGTGTGAGGATTAGGGATTGACCGAATACTGAATAGTCCATCCAGTCAGTATTCAGCATTAGGGAGTTGCCAAATACCGAATAGTCGATTCGGTATTCGGCATGTAAACCGAATATTCGACCGAATAATTGCGGATAAGAATTTTTTTAGAAGGAGAAGAATTCTCTTTTACTTAGAAGTAGAATAGACTAAATAATGAGTTTCAATATTATGTGCATGAGTTCAGAGTTCAACTGCACTACAAAAAACAAGCCAAAGACAATTTTTAATTAAAAAAAAAACTTTTTCCTTTCTAAAAAAGTCTACATATGGGGTGAAATCAAAACAACTGTCTACAATAGAGAAAAAAAAATTAAGGAAGATGGGCATCTTTCCCTTATCATTGAATTTTAATTATTTCTACATCAGTTTTAATTTAAATTTATTTAATGAGTATTTTCTAATATATCAGAGTTCCTCTCTGTATATCTAAGGTGTGTATTAAAGTAAATACACACATCAAATAAGTATAATCCTATGCCCAGAGTTTCCCCCAGACAGTTTCAGAAGGGTGCTGCACCCTGCCTGCCCTTAGGTTTACAAGATAGCACCCCTCTTGCCCCTCATTTAAAAAATTAGCTCACTTGTTGCCCCCACCTGAAAAAAGTTCCTTACTCCTTTGTTTATTAAAAAAATTACTTGCATAGTAAAAATTGACTCATTTCTGTCTTTTTTAAAATAGTGTTCTGCCTATTAAATATTAAAAAGTAGTTTTAAAAATCAAAGAATGCCTTTAAAATTTTCAAGAAATGCCCTTAAGAATCCAAAAGTGCCCTTTTCCCACAAGCAGAACCCTGCCCTTTTTTAACCTGCGGGAAACTCTGCCTAAGCCTATCCTATAACTTTTATAACCATTGAATTAAAATTGCTCAAATTTATTATTTTCATCACCACAATGTTAAAATATTAATCAAAATATAAATATCAATAATTTTACAGAAAATAGTTAAATGTACAAATTGATATATGATACCTTTTGTATTTGAGAACATTCCTGTTCAATATGTTTATAATTAGACAATCAGTAAATCAGCTTAATGACTTTTTTTTTTTTTTTAATTGAATCTTTGTTTTTCTGGCAATCCTTAACCCTAATAATAGCCTGTATAGTTTAATACTTTCATAGGTTATTTTGGGTATTGATTAGTGATAAAATAATAAATAAGTGGTGGGTTAAATGAATTTGTGAGTGAAAAGAAGTCATTAAATTGTTTTGTGTAATTGGATTTAAAAATAAAAATGTAACTGAATTAAAGTAAAGAATTTAATTTTTATTAAAGTTTATTTAAAAAGCTAATACATATGCAAAAATGTGTACTAAAAATGTTTAAGTATTCGGTATACACTTCGACCGAAGCTTCATATTCGGCAAAACTGCTGCTTCAGTCAATCCCTATTCAGCATGTAAACAAATGTATTCAGTTTCAGCCGAATACTTTTAAATATTCGGCCGAATTCTCCAAATAATTAGTTTATGAAAAACAATAAGTAAAGTATTACTAGTTGTAAAAATACATGATGACCAATGCTCATTTGATGCTATTATAATAGGTTTCAGTGATAAGTGATCATTTATAAAAGCAGATACATTACTATTTGTAATTGAAATTTAACATGGGCAAATTACAGTGTAAAAATAAGAGTTTTTCAGGCATTATCTGGTTGTAATCTGTTTCTTTTCTGTTTATAAATCTGTCCAGCTTCAGAAAATAAATCTTCACTATAAACACTGCTGCAGGTGTGGATATGTATTTTCTTAGAAGTAGAAGAATTCTCTTTTACTTAGAAATAGAATAGGTTAAAGGTTAAATGATGAGTTTCAATATTATACTGCATGAGTTCAGCTGCACTACAAAAAACAATTCAAAAGCCATTTTTAATAATTGAAAAAATCTTTTTTCTTCCTAAAATAGTCTATATAGGGGTAAAATCAAAACAAATGTCTACAACAGTGAAAAAAAAAAGCAAGGAAGATAGGGCAGCATTCAAAATCCTTGGTGGTCCGCTGGTCCGAGACCATTAAAAATTCAATCGGACCACTAATTAAAAAAATTGAGTGGTCCGCAGGTCCATTAACTTTTTCCCCTCTCTGACAGGTAAATGTAAATTTTCCCGTCCCTGAGAAAACCGAAACCAAACACAAACCACATAATTTTATTTTAAATAAATAAATAAATAAATGCAGTAAAACTTACAGTCAGTTAAAATAAATAATTGGAAATAAAATACATAATTAATAATTTTATCGTTTTTGTTTATATACTGTGTATTTAATTTTTAGAAAATTATAATTTTACATTTTATTATGTCGAAAATTTTGGGTAACTGAAAGGAAGTTTGATTTATATTCTAGGACTAGGAGGGGAGGGGTGTCACTCAAAGGGTTAAAGGTACTTAATAGAATTTTGTGTAGCGGGCCAGTGACGATGTCTGCGGACCAGTAAACTCTGATGTTTACTGGTCCTTGGGACCAGTGACTTTTTTTTACCAATTCTACCACTGTAGGGCATCTTTCCCTTATCATTTAATTTTAATTCTTTCTACATAAGTTTTTTTTTTAATTTGAATTTATTTAATGTGTATTTTCTTTAATATATATACCTAAAGTAAGTATACCCTTATGCCTATCCTATAGCTTTTATATTCATTAAATTAAAATTGCTCAAATTTTTTTTATCTTCATCACCATAAAGTTAAATCATTAATCAAAATATAAATAGCAATAATTTGACAGAAAATAGCTAAATGTACAAATTGATATACCTTTTGTATCTGAGAACATTTCTATTCAATATGTTTTATAATTAAACATAGACTATTACTAAATCAGCTTAACGATAATTATTTCTTTTTATTTGAACGATTTTTTTTTTTTTCCTGACAATCCTTATCCTTAATGATAGCCTGTATAGTTTCATACTTTCATAGGTTATTTTGGGTACTGACTAGTGATAAAACAATAAAAAATAAGTGATGGATTAATGAATTTGTGAGTGGAAAGAAATCATTAAATTTTCTTCTATAATTAAATTTAAGAATAAAAATGTAACTGAATTAAATTAAGAATTTAATTTTAATTAAAGTTTATTAAAAAAGCTATTGTACACAAAAAGTGTTTATTAAAAATTTTTAAGTATTAGGTATGACACTTTGACCAGAGCTTCAGTATTCGGCAAAATTCCTGCTTCGGTCAGTCCCTAGTCCTAGAGAGGATGTAAATTTTTGTTGTCGCATTTCTCTTTCTATTATCATTATGAAACCTGTGAAAGCACACCTTGTCAATAATGTAATGCTGGCTTAAACAGAAAAAAATTATTGCCCTGTGCTGGAAAATATGTTTTTGAGAACTTCCTTAATGCTAGTTTTCCTTATAGACAGGTTCATCATTTGCCGAGACAGAATTGCAGAAAAATTGTGTTTTAGACGGGCCTTTCCATCATAGCAGATGAAATTTTATTGTATTATTTTCATGGAAATGCATCTTGGAATATTTAAATTCAAGACATATTGCAGTTTTCATAGATTTTATCGTACTATTTAAATGCTTTCATTTTTACATTGATTTCATTATAGAGAAGTTCCGTAGTAACAAATTTCATTACAGACAGGTTCTGTTTTTTATTAAATTTTATAATTTCTCTTCTTCCTACCACTTTCTCACATTCATAATTATTGTAAGCGTGTAATTTGAATCTGCTCCTAAAATTATCTAGTACTTTACTAATCAGAAATTCAATAGGAAAATAATTAATAATTAAACATTCATTTATTTTTATGCTTCAATTATAGATTCTAAATAGGTGTACCTTTCACCAATTTTACTTTTTCTGAATAGAATTATTAGTAAACATAAAACATTATTAAAGTTTTTAAAGGACAAAAGCCAAAACCCAGAATTTTGTTCTGCTCTTTCACGCAATTTGTCGGCGCATTATGGATAAAATAACCGCAGTTTATTCACCTAAAGACGGCGAATTAACGAATCTCTAGGATCACATATGGGTCTAGGTAAACCTCATTAATATATAAAAATTACATGGCAGAGTACAATTACGACAGTTACAGCACGGATTTACGGCGGACAGATAAACCGAATTCATAAACACTTTTCAACTATGATGGAAAGTTTTTAAAGGACACTTTTTACGTTAAAAAGCAATAGGAATGAGGTCTAAATTTAAAAAAAATAGGCAGGACCATCATAAAATTTGAAAATTTTCTTAAAATGCCAATAAGATAGAAATATAAATAAAATTAAATACTACACCTTGATAAAGTGATAGATATGAATAGAACTTCTATAATAACATTCTTATAGAAGCATTAGATATGGACGCACAAACGTCTCTGTCAATTTTAAATACGCATCGTAAACATGTTTTTATATTGGTTGGTTGGGTTATTTGATGACGATGTGCAATGAGACTTTTGTGCTAAAGGCTTTATTTACGAATAGCGATCGGGCTACTCGATCCTAAAAGAGACTGAACTATATGGAGGTTATATTACAGGTTCTTACATTTGACTGCTTAGGAGACGTTTAGCCTCTCCTCTTTTACTCCGTGGAAGAGACGTTGTTATTGTTTACATTTGAGATATGGAAATGATTGTGTAATCTAATGACTTTATATCAAATATTTGTTATATTCTCTCTTTTTATTACTGTCTAAAATGAAGGGAATCCACATTGTTTTACGAAAATTCGAAACAAGTTTTAGAAACTTTAAGGTTATTTTTTATTAAAAAATTTTTTGCATTATAAAAAAGTCATAAGCACAATTTTACTTAATTTTTGTATGGTCTAAAATATCATTCCTAATTGTTCTTGCGTGTTAAACAATTATTTTAAGTCTTACTGTTGAAGTTAATATATTTTACCGGCGTTTGCACATGTTATACTATCATGTGAATTTCCTGAACAACAGGATGCTTATGCTAATGAATTACAATGTAAAACCCACCTATAGAGATGTACTCGAATCCTAAAATGATAAAAAGTTTGCAAATTGTGATCGTAAAATTAATGAGACAAGGGTGGAATTGATTTAATCAGGAGGGTTGACCTCCTGATTAAATCAATTTTTTATTTAAATAAGCAGTTCCAGAACATCATTGTGTGAAATCGTGTTTAATGCAGCAGTTCTTGGAGGATATATTTTCTTAATCTTCTTGAAGTCTTACTTGCTTAAAAGTATATATATATGTATAAACTACCAAAATTAAATTGCAAATTGTGAGATTTTAGATATCACATAAGGGAAAGTAAAAAAAAAAAAAAAAAAATGTCTCAGAGCTGATGTTGATTTAAATTGATCTGCAGATTGTCTATGGCTTAGATGTCTTATTATCCCGGATCCGCCATCTTGGATTTTTTCTTGCATGAAAACTCCTTTTTCGCCAAGTCGTAAATGTTGCCAATGGTTAAGTATTGTTGATGGATTAATATAATATTGAAAAAACTGTAATGTAATAATTATAACTATTAATTAAAAAACAATTTTTAATTCATCGCAAGAAAAAATTCCAAGATGGCAGACCCCGGGATAATAAGACTGTTCCTTTTCTATTGAGCATGTAGATAAAATTCATTTTCTATTTTGTTGTAGTTAATAAAATTTATTTTAAATGCACAGACTATCACAAATAATGCAGTTATTTTTTTATGAGCCAATATATTATATCATCATCATCATCATCAACCGTTTTCAATCCACTGCTGGATGTAGGTCTCCCCCAGATTTTTCCAATGTTTCCTGTCTAGTGCTTTAGTCATCCAATTTGCACCGGCTACTTTTCTGATTTCATCACTCCATCTTACTTGAGGTCGTCTTCTTGGCCGTTTTACATCTCTGGGATACCACTGTAGGGTATTTGTGCTCCATCTATTGTCTTGTCTTCTTGCGATGTGCCCAGCCCATTTCCATTTTAGCCGTTTAATTCTTTCAATGATGTCAAAAACTTTCGTCTGACTTCTTATCCAGGTTATTCTTTTTCTGTCTCTTCTAGTTATACCTAGCATACATCTTTCCATACTTCTCTGTGTTGTTTGTAATCTTTGTACCATCCGTTTTGTTAGCGTCCATGTTTCTGCTCCATAAGTTAGGACAGGCAAAACACATTGGTTAAATATCTTTCTTTTCAAACACAGGGGCATGCTACTCTTCAGAATAATATTGTTCTTCCCAAAAGCACTCCATCCATTTCTTATTCTTCTATTGATTTCATTCATGATACTATTATCAGATGATATTTCTTGCCCAAGGTACACATAACTTTGCACTTCTTTAATTTCAGTGTTGTTGTAGACGATTTTCTTTTTTGATGCAAATGAATTGAACATCACCTTAGTCTTTTCCAAGTTTATTTTTAATCCCACATTAATGCTAGCTTCTGCCAAATCTTTTAGCATATTTTCCAATTCTTCAGGACTGTTACTGAAAATTAAAATGTCATCAGCGAATCGGAGATGACTTAAATATTCCCCATTTATTCTAATCCCTTTGTTTTCCCAATCCAGCTTCTTGAAAATATTTTCTAAGACAACAGTAAAAAGCTTAGGCGAAATGGTGTCTCCTTGTCTTACCCCTCTTCCAAGCTTGATCTTTGCTTTTCCTTTGTCCAAGTGGATGGTTGCTGTTGCTTTCTTGTAAATCTTCTTTATAATATTGATGTAAGGTTTGTCTATACCAATGTCCTCCAGAGATTCCACTACTGCTGATGTGTAGACCGAATCAAATGCTTTTTCATAATCAATAAAGCCAAGGCAAAGAGGTAAATTATATTCCTTATGTTTTTCTATGAGTTCCCTTACCGTTTGGATATGATCCATTGTGCTGAATCCACTTCGGAATCCTGCTTGTTCTCTAGGTTGAGCTGAGTCCAGAGCTGATTCAAGTCTTGTCGTTAAAACTTTGGTGAAAATTTTATAAATCACTGACAGTAAGCTGATTGGACGGTAGTTTTTAATGTTTTCCTTCTCACCTTTCTTGTAAAGTAGCACCATCACAGCATTATTACAATCTTCTGGTACATCTGACTTTTGGAGACATTTGGAAAACAGTAAGGATAGCATTTTTGCAAATTCTTCTCCTGCTTCTTTGATAAGGTCGATTGTAATTCCATCTTCTCTGGGGCATTTACCTTTTTTCATAAATTTAATAGCTTGTAAAACTTCGTCTGTCGTCACTGGGATTATGGCATCGGTTTCTGTTAAGTTTTCTCGTGGATCACATAAGTTGATTTCCCTCTGATCTTCACATTTATATAAATCGTTATAGAATTTTTCGACAATGTGTACTATTTCTTTATTGATTTTGGTGATTGTTCCATCTGCCCTCTTTCGTGCAAAAATACCTTTTCTTCCAACACAAAGTTTTCGCCTAGCTGATTTTAAACTTTTGTTATCTTCTAGAATTTTCTTGACAAGATCAGAGTTAAATTTTCTGATATCTTCTGTAACGCATTTTCTTACCGTTTTACATAATTCAGCATATTCAACTCTTGATTTAGGATCGTTTTTCTTCATTTTAAATTCTCTGCGTTTCTTCATCAATCTTCTTGTTTCTTCTGTTATTTTCTTTGTCTGCTTTACTTGTGCATCGCCAGCTATCTTCTTTGCAATATCTTGTAGAGTACTGGTTAGTTTCTTGTTCACTACTGTAACATCTTGCTCTTCTTCTAAAGCTGATTGAAGTACTTGGAAAAGGTTTTTAAGTTCCAAATGGAATTCTTCTTTATGTTTCTGGAGATTTATTATATCGATTGATTTCTTTGAGTGCCGCAAAAGCTTCATTCTTTCCACTTTAGTATTTAACAGCAGTTTGCATCTAACCAACCTGTGATCACTTCCTGTATTGAAGTTATTGAGAACGCTGCAATCCTGAATAAGATGCTTTTTGTTTGTTAAGATGTAGTCGATTTCACTTGTTGAGCCATTTGCACAATGCCATGTCCATTTTCTTTGTGGCGTTTTCTTGAAAAATGAATTCATGATATACAACTGTTCACATTCTGCAAACTCAATCAATCTGTTTCCTCTTCCATTTCACACCCCATATCCATGATTTCCTACTGATAACTCACCTTTCTCTTTTTCCCCAATTCTAGCATTCCAGTCTCCCATTATTAATTTTATGTAGCATTTTCCCTTTTGATGCATTGAAGCTACTTCTTCATAGAAATCCTCAACTTTTTCATCAGTATAGCTTACTGTTGGTGCATAAACTTGGGTAATTTGCAGCTTGTATCTTCTGGACACTTGTATTACTAACCTTGCAACTCTATCTGATGCACTATCATATTCTACGATGTGATTCTTCCACCTTTTATGAATCAGAAATCCTACACCGCTTGTTCTTCCATCTTCTGTGCCTCTGTAGTATAATACATGTCCGCTGGCAAGATCTATCTTCTCTTCTCCTTTTCTTCTTACTTCACATAATCCTAGGATGTCCCAGTTGATTCTTTCTAATTCTTCTTCAAGTTCCTGTAAACGATTTTCCGAAGATAGGGATCGTCCATTATACATAGCCAAGGTCATCAACTTATGGCAGCCTAGCCGAGCCCGGTTATTCTTAGCACCCTCTGTCTTCATGTCTTTCTGATCGCTGCCATAACCAGGAACATTCAGACCGCCGGGAATTAAGGGCCGTGATTTATTTTGTGAATTCATGGTAAAATAAGGGAGGTAGGTGGCCAAATTCCTCCACGCTGGCCAAGCGGGTTGGAGGAAGCCCATCCGCGTTCGTTCCCCATGCACTAGGCAAGGGTACTAACAGGCTGTACCGGTGGAAGGTGCGGATTGGACATTAAGTCTCCGCTCCCAGTTGATTCCTTTAAGTCCTCCTCGAAGGCAATTAAAGGGTCTTCTCCTGGTTAATAAGCAGAGGCTATTAAACAGCCCAATATATTATATATATATATATATATATATATATATTTTAATGTGATGCCATGTTGCATGTTCATGCGACTATTTTACTTTTCTATAGGAATTTAAAAGTTTTACTTATATATTCAAAATAATTTCATACGGCAAACTACAATAAAATGACAAATCAATTTTGTTCTGTATTACTAAATTTAATTTAATGTATACTAAAAATTATTGCTATACTATAAACAAAAGCTGAACCAGGTATAACTTAATGTCTGTATTATAGTAATGTTCTGACTCCCAATAAATTTAAATAAAGGTACTAGAACTATATTATTTAATTTAGTTTTTGTGATTTAAAGAAAAAAATATAATAAGAAGTAAAGGAGGCAAAATAGGCTTCTGAGAGAAAAAAAAAAGCTTGACAAACCATTTATGCTTTTAGACCAAAATATTCTTTAAATACTTTAAAATTTTATTTTAAAAAAATCTTTCTAAACGCGAAGAAAATTTTCTCAGAACTGCACATTAATGTTTAAAAAAATGCTTCATAAAGGCTGTTCTCAAATCCAAAGGAGCTACTTTAGGACACATTTCTGAATTCCTTTTTGTTTGGAAATGCATGAAATCAGCAGATGTTTTTATTCAGAAATTGTGTAGTCAAATGGCATTTTCAATTTTTGGTAAAGGCAGAAAATCTTTCAAAAAATACTGTCAAAAATAGGCTTTTTGAACCAAATTCCTGATGCAAAAGTGGGGAAAAATTTGTCACCACATGACAAGAATTGCTTACAACTTGATAATTTATTTATAAAAAAAGATAAATGATATTTGATTCTAGGGTGTAAAAAAATCATGATTTTTTTTATTTAAATCAGATTTTTTTTTATTTAAATCGGACTTTTTTGATTTTTTCCCTGTGTTAAAATATTAAACATCTATCAAGAATTAAGCATTTCAAAAATGAATAACCCTCCAATTACTAACATAATCTATGTTTTTTTGCTTTAATTAATAAAATTTTAATTATGTAATTATAGAAATTACAAAAAACTGCAAATTAAAAATTTCTTTAGTAACATACAAAATTATGTGCATTAATATTTTGTAATAAACCAATATTAAATACTGCTTATATTTTAAAGTTATTGATAAATTGCATTTATTTTCAAATTGATGATACAGATTAAATTTTGTAATTATTAAACAATTAACTGTTTAATTAAGAACACAATCTACATTTTTGAAAAAGTGGTTGAAAAAAGTTGATAAATTCATAAGCAGCCAGTAATTTTACACAGGCTCTAAAGCGTATGTATATCAAATTGATCAAAAATTGTAGCAATGTATACAGCAAACTCACACATAATTTATAAATCGATTACAAAAATTGTATTTTTGAAATTTAAATCAGATTTTTTTCCCCACAACATTAAAATATTTGAATAGCTACTAAATATTATAATGTTTTGAAGTTATTTAACATTTAGTTAGATGTTTTTTAAATGTATAATACTTCTTTTTACACAGTTTAATATTGTTATAATTAACAATAACAAATATTACATTTTTTACAAGTGATTTAGTGATAATTTCCATTACTGATTATAATGCTTTTCCACACTATTTTAAAAAATCAGAAAATGTGTGATTTTATCATCTGATAAATCAATTGATTAAAATCATTGACACTCTATTGCTATGTTTATTGTATATAAAAGAATGAATAACTTTATTATTAAAAGGAAATGATGACATAGTAAGTTATATTAGATTTAAATATCATTTTAAAATTAAATGCTTTTTATGTTAGATAAAAAACCATGCTTTTTACAAACTTACTGTACTTAAATTTTTCACAATACTCAGGAATTACGCTTCGAAACAATTATTTAAAGCTTTGTTTTGTGTATTCATAAGTCACAATACCTCTAGAAATTTTCCAAATTATGTTCATCTTAGATTTGAATACTTTTTTATGTCATTTTAATCATTTAAAAAATTTTTGATTTTAATCAATGATTTAAAAAAAAAAATCACTTGATTAAAATCATGATTTAAATCGCTGATTTAAATCAACTGATTTAAATCGTTGACACCCTATTTGATTCTAAATCAGTTCAATAGTCAGGCCTGCCAACTGGCCACTGTTTCCTTATATATGATATAATCTGAATGCATCATCATATGGAAGCGTAAAAATACAACGTTTTAAAAGCACCAAAAATTTCAAATTTTAAGCATACCGGTTTCGGTAGCATATAGCATACCTTCCTCAGTGCTGAAGAGCACTGAGGAAGGTATGCTATATGCTACCGAAACTGGTATGCTTAAAATTTGAAATTTTTGGTGCTTTTAACATTGTATTTTTACGCTTCTATTATATTGCACCAAACTCCTTCTTTGTAATTGCATCATCGTATAATCATATTTATCATCAATATAACACGGGGTGTGAGGATACTTTTTTTTTTGCATTATTATTAATTGAATCCTTACAGAGTCATTTAGTACCACTTAACACTTATGACAACAATGAACCGTGTAAATTTTGCATTTCATTACAAGGCGAAACTTCAAACCCATTAATCTCAGAACCTGATTTTTTGAGTTGTGCCACTATTGCAGCCCACGAGCGATATATTCTGGCAACTTATTGTCTGTCATGTATACAAGCAATTTTTTCAATATTTATATAATTTATTAAATATAAACAAGCCATTTGACTACTTTTATATTCAAACAGAAGCATATAAAAAACATAATAATAATATATATATATGTAGGGCAGAATGGGGTGGAATGGAACAGTGGGAGGAATGGGACAGTAGGTTTTTCTTTTTAAGTATCATTCTAATCATTTCATCAATCACACGTTAGATGAAGCAATAATACCCCAAAGCTTCAGCTGAAAAAAAGAAGCTGATCTGCATAAACTTTAGATTGTATAAAGAAAAAGTTTATTTCAAGAATCAAAAGTAAATTTACTTCATATAGTTTTTTTTTTGTACATTAATGACTTGTTTATGCGTAGATATAATAGTTTCTCCATTTATGGAACATTATACTGTATATTATCCCTAACTTATTTTTCCCTGTATATTATCCCTAACTATGCTTAAAAGCAGCATTTTTGTTTATACAAGAAGTTTAACATAAAAGAAGGCAGAGGGAGGAATGGGGCATGTCTAATTCCATCTTTTTAATAAGATGAATTTAAATTGCTAATATGCAAATATTTTTCGAGGGTAGTATATTAATTATAACATTATAAATATATTCATTTACTTCAATATGTAAATAAATTAAACAGATGACTTTTTAAAGTCATCTCTGACTGACAATCCTGAATTTTCCTTCCAATGATGAAGGTAATGGAATTCAATATTGTAGAACAGACATTATCAACCTACAATCTTTGTTAGATTGTATATATAGCCAACACTAGACTATTTGTGCCTTATCATACATTGTTTTATAGCTGCCTCATACCTCCCTGTTAGTGGGGAGGTATGGGACTCATTTTAGAATTTACAATTTCTTTATTTATGAAATTGTTTCTGCAAATTGTGTTTCTATATTGTTCAAGGACATTAGAAAGTATTTCATTTTGTATTCTATATATCGAAATTTTTGTTTTCATGTCAAACAAAGTTGATTTTCTTATTTTTGTAAAAAGTGTCCCATTCCTCTCCACTCTCCCCTACTATAATGTTTTTATAAATATAAATGCAAACATAAAAGTTCATTAGGTTATGTTTTCATAACTGTTTACGTCATTTGGCAACAAATCTTACTTTCTAAAGAAGACTAAATTGAGTCAAGTGCCAAGACCTCTATACTGGAAAAGTACCTAAAAATGTGTCAGAAAGTTTCACGTTGTTGAGCAGAAAATTTGAAAACCACCTTAATATATATTCCCTCCTCTTTCAAATGATCCTTCCTGGAAAAAAGAAATGTGATCAGTTCAGGATGCTGCCTATATCATTAGAGAAAAGGGCAATGCATGTGACCTTTTCCTTTTGTTAAACTAGTTTATAAAGGTTTTTTCATGATAAATTTTACAATATTTTGTACTGTTTGATATTGTTACTTTCTGAAATAATGTTAAATTGTGATAAATGTTTCGCTATATCACTATGAATTTTTCAGGTTTCAAGAGCTGCCTTTTCTATTAGTCATTCACAGAGAGCTCAATTTTATCAAAATTCCGAAGAAGTTATTCATGATATAACTGATAATGCAAAGCTTTTGGTTGGAGGTTAAGTATTGTCAACCTTCTTATTATACTAGTTTATATGCCTTTTTGATATTTTTAAATTATTTATAAAAGGCTTGAGAAATCCTTGCCACGGGTCCCCATGGCGACTGGAAATATAGGTTTGGTGCCTAACTTTACTTATTTATTTATTGAACTTTGACATTTAATCCTGCAATCATAGGTTAAACATGGTGAATTATAACATGCTAGTATTTTAAAGTTAAGTGCAATATTCCTACCATACAGTTTTTACCTGTTAGGATTTCAGATTTTTATGTTATTCAAATAATTAATAATAAATTCTTTATAAAATTGTGTTTCCAATTTGAATGTGGAATATATTTAATTCTATTCTAATCAATTGTGAGTGTTATCAGTTTAAATACTTTATACACCCAGAAGCCAAATGTCAAATTTAATTTGTAACCATGCTCTCCAGCACTTGCAGGACCACTTTAGTTGTTTCATTTTAGTGCACTGTGACTTACAAGCTATATACGTTATAACAAAATGGATATTGAAACATGCGTTATTTTTATTTTGAGATGTCAAATCAAAGTGCATTTAGTTCAATCAACTACAGTAGAACCCTGCTAATCCACATTAAGAGGGACCGGTACCTGTTTGGATTACAAAAAGTTTGGGTTACCCAAAATTCGGATAAAAAGCAGCTTTGTTGCAGTCTTATTACATAACATTTTTATTACCAGTGGTGTAGTCGTAAAAAAAGAAGAGGGCATACACTTTAAGCAGAGGGTATACGCTCAACGCAGAGGGTGCACGCTACAGTGTATATACTATAGCTTTTATGAGAAACAGAGGGTATACAGTGTTCCTTAAAAAAATCCAGAAGGTATATAACTGTATACCCTCCACTACATCCCTGCTTATTAAAGTCTATGCATAACAGTTTTGTTACAGTCTATGGACCAAGGAGTGTTTCAAAATATAAAATGCAGCTACAGGAAGATGCTTCTTCGAAAACTGATTGAAAGCGATGGTAGTTCTGTCTTTGTACGGCAACTTATGCAGAATGTCACAATAAAAGATGTAATTTACAGATATCAGAGTCATGAACAATCTTATACAAAATTGTTTAGTAAAGTCGTGGAAGAAGTTATGGTCAAGTTTAGCTAATTCTATCGATGTTGAACAGGGAGAAGAAAACAAAAGTGAAATTCTTCAGTTTATTAAATGTGTCCTAGGTTGTGAAGACGCAACTTAACACTCAGTAAAGTAACTGACTGGTTGTCTTGTGATACTGAAGCCAATCTTACAGATAAAGAAATCATCTCTTTAGTTCAGAATATGCCACAAGATCTGCCTCTGATCTAGAAGAAACTGATGAGCTAGAGAAAGTTCTTGTTTACTATTCTGAAGCTGCAAATGCTGTAGAAATAGCACTGGGATGTATAGAGCAGAGTGAAAATGCGACATCAACAGACATTATGTTTATGAGACGTTGGCATAATATTGCTTCCTCGTTGAGAATAACATGACTTCGTCAGACAAATCTGACAAATTTCTTTACCCCCAGAAGATCGTTAATGTAAATGTGTATCAGATGTGTTAATGTAATGTGTTTTTATTAATTATAAATGCAATCCTAGAATTATTGCATTAGTTTCTTCAGTGTGTACAAAATTATGCATGCTGAAAAAGTACTTTTTTTTTTCATTACATTTCAATTTTTCAGTTAATTTGTTCAAGTAAGATTAAAAAAAATAAAAATTATCGGTTCGGATTAGCAGGGTTCTACTGTATAATTCAATACTCTCGAAACAACAGTCAATAGGATTACATTAATTTTGGCTGAGTGCCAAGCTTATGCTTAGTGGCAATTACAAAGGGCAAAGCAGTTGTCAATACCCTCATCAACTATAAACCTTTATGAGTTTTTCCCTTTATTTAATCATAGATATCCTGTAGCTTCTACTATGTCTTATCAAATAAGATTTTGTATCATTCTAGAGTGCCAAATTTAAAAGATAATCTTCCGTACTTCAGTTTACAATAATTTGATGTCAACATTCTCAAAAAATATGGAGTTTTCAGGGTTTTGTCTTGTGAAAAAAACATAAATTCAGTCATTTGAGTTAAAATATCAAGTTATCGAACAGTCAACTTATCAGAGTTCAACTGTACTTATAAGCTTTGTTCTGTATTGTCTTCTTTATATATAAAATACTTCATATTAAAATTATCTATCCCAATAAAGATTGTCAATGCAGGAAGAATAGAAGCTAATTACAATTATTATTTTATTTTTTCTGTTACAGGATTTGGCTTGTGTGGTATCCCTGAAAATCTTATTGCTGCAGTTCAATCCCGAGGTCTTAAAAACTTAACTGTGGTTAGCAACAATGCTGGTGTAGACAATTTCGGTTTAGGCTTATTACTTCAAACTAAACAGGTATTTTCCTTTGATTTATTTAAAAGTTTATTTTCGGTGTGTTTATGCTTATGTATTGTACCTTAATTATTTTTGTTATTTCAAAATTTTAAATTTTTTTGTTCCGTTAAAATTATCATTTTATAATGAATTAGGTGAACAGTTATAAAAGTATAATATTTTGTTTTTATTATTAATATATGTTACTAGCCACCTCTGGGCGACCAGTTTGGTCTCCCTTAAATGTATGCTAAGCATTGCAAAATGTTCATTTTATTCATAATTTGGCTAAAATTCCATACTCAGGTGCATTTGGTGGGGTTTTTTTCTTTTATCGCCAAATTTAACATTTTGATGAAAAAAATATTTTTTTCAAAACAAAAAGTACATTTAACGTTAATTTTTATATTTTCTGGCAAACAATCCAACATTACACATTATTTTTTAAACAAACAAAACATCAGTAGCAAAGAACATTTAACAGAAATAGAAACACCTTACCGATTCAGAAGCAACTGACAACATGCTCCAGCAACTTCAACTACGGAGTAATTGACTAAAATTCGCAATCTTAAAAATGCACAAATTTGTCAATAACTCCAGTTATAAATTTATCAATAACTCCATTTTTAAATATGTCAAAAGACAGAAGAAATGCCCCAAACACCTACTTTTAAATAATGGCTAAACGCAAAATCATAATTCTACAGAACAATGGTGGCAATCACAAAGTTCAAGTTGAAAATGACGCTATCTTAATTTTCTAGTAAGTTCTTTATTTATTTACCAATCAAAAGCGCTTAACACAAGGCAGTTAAAAGCATATACGCCAAAAGATTGCTCTCTCTTTCTTCTCCAGCACAAGGAGAAATGTTTGCTCCAAGGGTTGCCAGCGCGTCATAAAAACCTCGAACTACCATTCTGAAATAAAAATTACCTACGCCTGGCACCGAAAACAAGAAAATCGCCAAATGCATCCAAATATGGAATTTCCCTCATAATTTGATTTACTTAATTTAATCCTTTGCCCAATTGGCAGACTATTCTGGTGAAATCAAATCAACTCTTTGGAATCACAGCAGCACACGCTTCATATATATTTTGTTGTAATGCATTTCATCTTCCTTGACAAAAATTGTAAATTCACTTGGGCATTTATGCTTCATGTCCATTTGCTTATCAGTTGCAATACGTTTACTAATGCAAGAGATATTTTAACTTTTTAAGTAATCTTCCATAATTGGGTCTACTGCCAATTATTTATTTTAGCTGATATGATTTGGTGTAATGAAGTGTTTTCTGTGAAAAGCCTTTAATGATATTCACATTTACATTTAATCATATTGTTGTTAGTATTGTTTTTGTTTTATGCTAACTTTGACTGTAGACTCAATTACAGAAGGTTAGAAAATCTATCATTATTTTCATCTAATCATCTTGGATAATATGTCATAATCAAATTACTTATATATTGATGTATAGTTGACATCCATATGGTTCAGTGAATCATAGAACTCTTGGAAGCCACTTCTGTTAATTCATTTGACTTAAACCATATTTGCTGTCAGTATTGCCTACTTTTGAACCTTGATAGGCAATATGATTAAAATTAAACTACTTTGTTCTGATGCTGATCACTCCCCAAAAACAGCTTTAAAATTTACCATAATCTACTCTGGAAAAAAAAAAAAAAAAAAAAAAAAGCCTTAATCAAATTGTAACCAGCAACAAGAAATGGGATTTTTATGATAAACAGAGACATTGTGGACTGTGACTAGATTGTAATGAACCATTAAAGCAACATCTTAACCAGCAATTCCCATATTTGTTACAACCCACTGGTTGTCATGGGATGATATTTCAGATCTTTCAGAATGTAGGATTAATTTTATCTCCTCAGAGTTTGACGATATATATCATAACGTATATCTGATATTTATTTTTAGGATATCATTACGTTTGATATTTTCATACTTATTTTCAAAATATCAATATTTTCATTCAAAACAAGTATAAATAAATTTTTCAACTTCTATTGACTGTGTCGTTTTGTAGATAAAGAACTTATGCCTCAGTGACTTTTTGAGTGCCTCCCCCCCGCCCCCCTATCCCACCCCACCAGAAAACAAAATTGTAAGCTTTTTTAGAGCTGAATTTTTAAATGTAGATGTGTTTTTAATATAATTGTGTGAGACAATATCAACTTACAAGGGAACCACTTTTGGTGCTGTTCGCTTTGAGACCTGGTGCACTTTAAAGCATTATATAGCACCTATATTATGAAGTTTGAGAATCAATAAAAATTTTATGTTAAAATCATATTTTTTTATTTTACAGTGTAGCATAACTTTCTGAAAAAGCAATTTTTGAGACTACTTATTGGACTATTAACATAGAATTTTTTTTTAAGAAAAGCATTTAAAAATACAAATTAGTCAATAATAAGTGTAAAGTATTGAAAAAAGTTTAAAGAACCTTTCCTTCAAGATTCTCTATTCCTTCAAGAACCTATGAATTTGATTTTGAAAAATTAAAACATTATATTTGCATTTTTGGCGAGGAAAAAGTTGGAATTTTTTTTTCAAAAGTAGAGCTCTCTGTCAACCCTAGGCGAATGTCATAGCTGCTTGTCATGTGTGAGCAGTGATTTAGTTTAGACTTCAGTAGAAATTGTAATGTCCGATCTAATTAGGCACAGTAAATTTTCTAAATTGTATAAAAATATTACTTTTCTTATTAATGATTACTTTTAACAAAAGACACAACATTTCATTTTAAACATTCGAAATTTTATTCCACCTGACTTCAAAAGAAAATAGTTTGCTTATTTTTTATTTCACTAAAAAAATAGTTTTGAATGATCTTGAAAACTTTTAACAGAAATGTATTTACTATTTATACATTTATCGTCTGCATAGAAAAAAAAAACCCTAATTCTTGTTTCTTATCCTATCAAACAAATCACAATCTAATTCTAATACATACTGTACATATATTATACTCACAGGATAAAGTGGTGGGAAAATGTGTAGCACCATATTTGGCCACTTAACTCACTTTTGGCGTGAAATAAACATATATAAAATATGATTTTAACAGAGAAATTTTATCGTTTTCCTAACTTTTATGTATAGGGATATAAAATGCACCAGGTCTCGATGCTAGGTGCGAGAAGCACCAAAAGTGGTTCCCTTGTTAGAACAGCCATTAAAAAATAAATTGTCTAATTTAAATAATCATTTATTTACATCTTTTTTAGAAAAATCTTTTCTAGTTATCGTTTAGCTCAGTTTAAACTACACAACAGATTAGTAAATAAAAAAAGTACACAAAATTACATTTATGTTCAAATTTTGAAATTAAAAAAATATTTTTTATTTATAATTTTGTTGTATAAAACACAAATTTTCACAATACTTGATACTGAAACCTATATTTTGTTTTTCAATGAGTGTAAAAAGAAAATTGTTTCTGCCTTCAATTAGTTGATCTTCAGTTTTGTTGTGAGTGGGCTGAGAGGAGGGGGGGGGGGGGGGTAAGACATTTAGAATATTGTTTGGTTAAGTGCAATATATTATGGTTTCTAATTTATATCAAGTCTGAAAACATTTATAATCAGCAGTAAGTTGATTGTTTTGAAAATATCAGATGCGCTATCAAATTATCGAATATTTTTGGAAATATCATGATATTTACAAATCCAGTATCTTCTACAATAATAATAATAAAAACTAATATGATAAAACTTTAAAATACCATTAAAATATGTGCATAAATAAAGTGTGAAATTACAGTAATAAACTTTATGTTAAGAGCAACTTTAGGCTAAAATTTAAAAAATGTTTCAATCCTGCCACAGTAAAACAATGCCATAAATCACATTGACTTTTAAACTATATATTTTTTCTCATACATTCATTGACAAATGTTTTCTTTTTATGCAGTAAAATGTTTTGATAACTCCACTTTCATATTAGTATTGCTTATTACTGGTCTCATGCTTTGTGCCAAAGTTAATCTTTTCTTAAAAATAGATTATGCAAAAGGCTCTATATACCTACATATTAGGTAGGTTGTGAAACAATTTTACTTTCAAGGTTGGTCACATAACAATAAAGTTTCAGAACTGCTGTACTAAATCACCATTAGTGACAAAGAATGTTTTGTTGACAGTTTAGTGGACTATGTGTGATATAAAATATTATTGATTTTTGAATGCATATGAAATCATTTTGCTTAATTAGCATACAGTGGAAAAATAGACAATATAAATTAAAATTGTGTAGCAAGCAGCCATCTTTGGTAATCAGGTAGGGTTCATGGTTACTCCATAGTAATGCAAAACCTCATGTGTCACAAATGATAAAACAAAAACTACACAATCAGTGCTATGAAACATACTTCTTTTTATAATAAAACATACATACTACAATATATATTAAAACACACATACACACATAAATAACACCTGCATTCAACAGTTAAAGGTATATATAAATATTATACAGACATACATACAATAAACTCAACTGGAGTGAAAAATTAGCCAGAGCCAGGAATCGAACCTGGGACCACAGTATACAAGACTGCTGCTCTAACCACTGAGCTACTCTGGCCGATACCTGGGTTTGCAATTTCCCACTAATAAACCATGTTGAAGAAGTCACTAGCCATCTATACGACATCCTTGGATGACCGGACAACGATTAATAGATTTTACTATTACATTGATCTATGATAAATATAATAAAACACACATACTACAATATATATTAAAACACGCATAAATAACTCCTGCATTCAACAGTTAAAGGTATATATAAATATTATACAGACATACATACAATAAACCCAACTGGAATGAAAAAATTAGCCAGAGCCAGGAATCGAACCCGGGACCACAGTATACAAGACTGCTGTTCTAACCACTGAGCTACTCCGGCCGATACCTGAGTCTGCAATTTCTCACTTATAAACCATGTTGGGGAAGTCACCAGCCATCTATACAACAACCTTGGATGACCGGACAATGATGAATAGATTTTACTATGACATCGATCTACGATAAATATAATAAAACACATATACTACAATATAACAATAATACTTCTTTTTATTTCTACATGTTTATACAGCTGACCAACTATCTCAAGGAAAAAAATATTCAGAAAATTGAGAAGAAACAGAAAATGCCTTTTTAAATTTTTATGGCATCTATAAAGCCAATTTTTTTACAAACTGGTATTAAAGCGCCTCGTTTAGATGCCAATAGGATCTATTTTGAAAAAAGTAAAGTTGTTTACTATAATAAATATTTTTTTTTTCTCATTCCTAACCACTAAATCTACCATAATTTTCCAGACAACCTGATATGTTAAACAATATGATTTGCTTCAGGATTTTTTTTTTTATGTGAAATAGTTTATTTACTTATTATAAATTTGTGTTTATTCTTGTGACAGAATTTTTATGATTTTATATGTTTATTTTTCCTCTTCATTTTGCATATTTTTATTTAAATTTGGTTCATGTATGCAAAGCTGGAATTTTGTTATCGATTTGCCACTAATTTCCTGATGTGCTAGAGTTCTAAAAATTATGTACAATTGTGTGTTTCCAAATACAGTAATTTCATATTTTCATAACTTAATTTTTAATTAAATTTTGTTTGTATTAAGTTTTGTTGAAAAAACAATTTAGAAATCCTAAACAATTTAAATAATTATGATTTTTTTTTTCTTTTAATTATCTCATGATTCAACAATAAATACCTAGTTGTTTGCTGTAATAAAGTAAAGTAACATTTACTGTAATATAAAAATTCTTTTTTTCTTTCCTGTTGCCATACTTTAAAAATAAACTGAGCGAAAATTGCTTTTAAAGATTAATTTTGTACCTTTAATGTATGTTCTTTACATGAGTATGTGATGTCATATAAAGATGAAGAATTTTCATTTATAAAACATGAATTTTATTTTTTTTTAAACATTTTTTACATTTATCTTTATTTATTTGAATTCATTTAATTTTAGATTAAACGAATGATTTCATCCTATGTTGGAGAAAATGCAGAATTTCAGCGGCAGTATTTGTCTGGTGAATTAGAATTAGAATTTGTCCCACAGGTAATTTAAATTCATAATTTCATAAACATTTGCTTTCAAAAACAAATATTTTTTAGGTGTAGTTTTTTAGGTATTTGCATTAAGCATCTAAGATTTCTCTCTTTCCTTCATGAAAATAAACTTTTAAAGTAATCTTATTAAAGCCTTCTTTCACAACTGTAAAAACATATTTCATTTTTAATTGTTTATTCTTTTACTTACAAAAAATACAGGTACTTATCCACTGTATGGGGCCTTGGCATTTTTTAAAAAAGCTTGCCATAATTCGGGCATCAGAAAGTGAGATTTGTTGCCAACTGATATAAACAGCTTTGAAAACAAGCCTAATGAACTTTTATACGTGTTTATATATGAATTTATATTCATATAAGCATTTCATTTCTATGTATTTATATATGAATTTTATATTAAATGTTTAAAAAAACAATTGTGTATATATTGAATGTGTTGCCACATTTCATTCTCTCACAAAGGCTATTTTCTCTATCTCGTCAAGGCCCCTATATTGGAAAAGTACCAAAATACATACCAAAAGTTATTTTTATTGTTATTATTTTTAAATTATCCAAGTGAGTAAGTAATTTGAGGATGTATTAGAAATATTCTAATGAGAACAAAATTTATTATCATGATGAGAACTGCAGTCAACCGTCATACACCCAAAGCACTTTTTAATTATTTAAATACAGTAGAACCCCGCTAATCCAAACTAATTGGGACTGGTGCCTGTTCGGATTACAAAAAATTCAGATTATTCGAAATTCCGATAAAAATAGAAAAAAAAAAGATGCCTGCTAAAATATTACAAGTTATAAGTACTCAGTAACATAATAGACATCCTCTAATCTGGCATACTAAGGTCCGGCACGCTGGATAATCTGGCACGATTTTCAGAAAAAAATGGCATCCATTGAAACTTCAGAATGAGGAATTACGTAACAACCCATTACAATTGGTTCAAAATCGCGAATCTATAAATAGCTTAGCCACAGTCACCACGTCGACGAGGAGGAAAGAAAGAAACATTTCTGTAGATAATTTATAAAATCATATTGTTCAAAGTCAAAATAAATTTTTGTCATTTGAATTAAATACTTTTTGTATTTTAAAAGAGAATTTTATAGTGACTGGTAAACAAACTGATATTCAAGATTTTTTTAAGATGGTTCCTACGAGTAGGCCTACTCAGTACGTTTTCATTTTATATTGTTATACTTTTACATTACTGAGTATTTTTTAAAATTCTATTCAAGCTGTTTAAAGAATAAAAAACATGCTCTACTGCCATTTTATGCTTAATTCTAACTTCTACATGTTTTTCCCGACATTCATCCTATAATCCCAACAGTTTCGTAAGATAATCTTTACAGTTAATTTGTTCAAGTATAATTTTTGAAAATGATATCGGTTTGGATTAGCGCGGTTCTACTGTATAGTCATTAAAATAACTTTTAATGATACTCTCATACTTTCCCATCAGCAATTTTTCCTTAACAAAATCTATTACCATTTAACTTCAATAATGATGAAAGTGTGAAGGAACAGATTGCTGTTGATTTAATAAGAAATTAACAAATACAAGTTATACATATAATATATGAAATAAATACATAAATATTAGATAAGCCTTGAAATTATCATTTAAAGAAATTCTTGAATGTTTGCACAAATCAATATTTTGACCAAAAGTCTCTAATGCCATTCAAAACTAGTCGTTGGGGGCCATCGTAATACTTACCCATCATGGATATACATAATATAAAATATGAAAATAAAACATGTGATACATGCTAAGCATTGTATCATGTTACTTTATTCATAATTTAATTTACTTAGACTCCCTTAAATATAATTAATATAATCCCTTAAGCTAATATTACTTTTTGTTGCATTGAAATATCTCAATTTGTTGATTTTCTGTAAGCAAGTAAACACTATAGGTTTACAATGGTGGGGTTTTATAGGCTTACTATGGGAATTTGGCGAAATATTAGAGATACCTCCAATTTGGTGACTCATTTTGGCTGCCAAATTTGTCGATATACCGCCAAGTTGGCGACAAACTTGGCAGTATTTGGCGACAGAACAGGGTCCCCCCTATGGTAAACCCCCTTATAGGTATGGAGAGGCATTAAATGCTTGACATTTACAATAAGCCATTATTGGCATCTAATCTTATAGTTTGGCGATAGTTTTTGGGTCGGCGGGATAATCGAGTAGTACTAAATTGCGTAAAAGAAACATCCTTATAACTCGAAAAATTATAATCCTATTAACTAACAGTTTACTGCATCAGATTAAGCGTCTCAGCACCAATTAAAATATATCTTTTTAATTTCTGATGAAATTTGAATGAAATACAGGGTCATGAAAAATCGAAGAGTGTGAAAAATAGAATTACAAATATCTCGACAACTAATTATCCGATCGAGCTCATTCATGATGCAAAATTTATGTCTTTTTATTGTCTTTTATATTCACTCCTTCAAATAAACAATTTTGAAAATTTTTGTATACGTTTCTTCAGAACGAATATTTCGAGAGTCCGAAAAAAATAGTTCCGGATAATCGAGGTTACTGATATTCAATAGGCTTCTTTCCATTGTTACTTCCTAAGTACACACCGAATTTCAAGTCTCTATCTCAATTTGTTCGGGAGATAGAGCGATTACAGACATACAGGCAGACGGACAAATGTTTTTTCTAAAAATATGTTTTTTGGAATCTCCAGTGTCTGAAATGTGTAAATCCGTTAAAAAAAATTTCCGGTTTTTAAAACGATTACAAGACTTACCCTATACTACGTATGATGGGTAAGTAATAGAAACAAAACAGTTTTCTTCTGTATGAAGTTGGTATCATGATTTCAAGGAGTGAGAATTGTAACTCATTAAGTATGTAACATCATTTCTTTTTTTTTTTTTAATAAAGCAAAAATTAGTATAATATTGATTATTTCAAATAGAATATAAAACAACAATTTCATTTGTTAAATAAATAATTTTGATGCAAATTCTTTTTAATTTTTATAATTTTAAGAAAAAGATAATGTGATATTTAATAATTACCACAAATGTCCCCACAATAAAAATAATAATAGTTTATTGGGGGGGGGGGGGGGGGGGCGTTCTCCCATAAATACGCAATTTCAGTTGCTAAAATTACAATGATCTATAATCTAAGTCATAAAATAAAAAATTTGAAAAATGTACCCATTCAAATTATCACTGTGTAGTGATTTTTCTTATATTTCCTGTAAGACAATTAAAAAAAAAAAAAAAAAAAATCCGTAAAATTTCAGGAAATTGTGAAATATTTAAATCAATAGTTCATTATGCTCACAACATCACATTAATTGTAGGTAATCAGTCATATAAATACAACTATATTATTTTAAAGACATATAAGTCAGATTATCAGTTTTATCGTAACTTATTCAAGAAATTCATGTTTTTCTGAAAACACATTTAAAGTTTTTATTGTTAAAAATCTATTAGAAATACTAACACCAAATTTTAAAAATCTCCAGGTTTATATTTGCACCTGCCTTAATTTCAATATTTAAAGACATATATTTTCTTTCTTGAGGTTATTTAAACACACATTTCTAATTACTTAAATACACACTTCCAGTTTGAGAGCTAAAATCAAAATAGCCGCGACTATAATTCAAGAAGATCATATTAGACCGGGCAGTGGCTGCACAAACTATCACCTCATCGAGTTCACGGCTGAAATTCCAGGATTAGTTAAAACTCGATTAGCATACTGAAATGTAACTGGTCTGCCAAGTCATATCTTGGTGGATACCACCTGCAGACCCGATTTTAGTGGTTGCTTAGTAGATTTACTATTGTATGCAATAAAACACAATGGTAAACCTACCAATCAACCACTAAAATCAGGTATGCAGATGGTTACCACCAAGATATGACTTGGCAGACCAGTTGCATTTTAATATTCTAATTAGTTTTAATAATCCTGGAATTCAGCCATGAACTCGATGAGTTGAGGGTTTGTGCAGCTGCCTCCATATGAAAAAAACAAAATTATTTGTATTAATTAAGAAGCTCTCCTATTATTCTCTTCCTGTATTCATACACTTGCCCCAACATTCATATAGTTGTGAAAAAAAATTTCAAATCTAATATCTTAAAGTACCATGAGCTTTTTTGTCAGACTTTAAGGCGTCCGCCTACCTTTAAAATGCAATTTTCAGTCAAAAATCTGATTTTCTTTATTTGGTTTAATATTAAAACCTGACGTTTTAGCTTTCTAAATCAGTTTTAATTTTGTTTCTATCTTGCTTAGAACTTGAGTTACAGGCATTTTAATATTAGTCAGTTGCCAATTTTTGAAAATAAAAGTAGCTTTCTGCTACCAAAAGTGACCGTAAATGTTTGCGTATAAACAAAGAAAATTTTTTAAAAATATCAAGAAAAAAGAATAATTGTTGTAAATAACACAGATGATGAACTTTATAAATTAGGATTTTTTTTTTTTTAATTAGATTTTCCATTTAATAGGTAAAATCTGGTTTTTAATGACATTTTCTGCTTTTTCTCAAAATGAGATTTTTAACATTTTGCTTTATCGCAAAACATCTTAACTCAAAAAATTATAATTGTAATGCTATGAAACTTTGCAAAAATACTCTAAAGGAGTTTATTTAGGTAATGTGCCTCTTTTACGATTACAGTTTTTCAAAATTTAGTTGATACAAGTTATGAATTGTCATATATTTTCTTGATTTTTCTGTGTGTAAAAACGTTAACTTCAATATTTTTATTAATAACATATTTATAGTTATGAAAATGCTTCAGTACCCCAAGAAAGTTTCATTATTCATAATAAAATTTACAGTATAAAAATATCTTCATTTAAATTCGAGTTTTGATGTTTTGCAAAAGTGCCATTTTTTTAGCAATTTTTATGTATGCTTTGTGCTTAAAAATCAAAATATTTAAAAATATACATATTTTTACATGTTATTCACAACTTTTAGCTATATGCTATAACTAGCTAAAGTACCGGGCATTGCCCGGAATTTTAAGAATGTTTGTTTTGAAAAACTAATTTCAAAATTTAATATACAACATAAAGAAAATAATAATAACAGTTGAAGTGTTGTACACATGAATCAAATGAAAGCCCAATATAAAAATGTATAAATTTATATAACAAACGCAAAATAATACAGCTATAAATGAACTTATTTCCATTCATTATTGGAGCAATAATATTAAAATACGCCAATATTTCCATAATCGAGTTTTTATCATGCTTCAGTACATTTTTTTCACACTTTTATGACGTTATATATTCACCACGTCTTTTCTATTTCCAATATGACATAATATTCCATTTTTTTTATTCGTCAAATTAATTAAATAATTATAATTTTTCACATGGAAATCAAACAGAAAAATTATGATGTAACATTCACTTTTGTTCTTAATTCGTCAAACTAATTATTTTATTTACATTTTTCACGTGGAAATCTTGCAGTATAAAAGTTATGAGGGAATATTTATTCCCTTTTTTTCTATTCGTCAAACCATTTATTTCATTTTTTTCACATGAAAATCTTGCAATAGAAAAGTAATTGTTGTAGTAAGAATTTATTGTGGATTTTTAATTGTTGGCAACAGCTATAACAAAAAATGTTTTATTTTGATTGGAAATTGCTGTTAAATTTGGGGTTTTTTATTAATTAAAAATTAACTATAAGTTATTTCGATTCCGGATAACTTTAGTTGCCTTGGCCGTGTTTTAATACACATGTACGTAACATTTCACAATTCTGGCTTTCAAACTGTGGTTTTTGTATAGCATTACAGACAGACAAATTTTCATTTTTATATATTAGATATAATATAATCTAGCGCATAAGTAGGCAATTTTTCAAATGTTTAAAAAAATCCCTTCTAAAGGTAGGCTACAGGTGTGCATGGGCCGGAATTTCCAGGCAAGCGTCCGGCCCGTCCCGAACAAAACACATCTTGGCCCGACCTGGTGTTAAAATTAAAAGTTCAGCCTGGCCCATTTACATTTTCACAGTTCACGGCCTGGTTTGTACAGAAATCAACAAAAACAGGCCTGATCTGACCCGACTAAATTTCTCCAAAAATTTCTGATTTTCCTTAACAAATAGCTAGGAATCCTTTAAAGAATACTGCGTGCACATTTATGGGATAATTATACAGCATATTTTAAAATTACGATGTGTTCGCAAGACAGAAAATACACAATGGCAACATTAATGATTATTTAGATTCTTAAACGTTTCAACATTCAAATGGGGATTCATTAAAAAATTAATGTAGCTTAGAATAAAAGAAAAAAATGGAGGGTTAAAAGCATCATAACTAGGGATGCACCGAATATTTGGTATTCGGCCATGTTACCGAATATTCAGTTTGGCTTGGTCGAATAACAAACTATTCGGCCTGCGGAATAGCAAAATATTCAGCCAACCGAATACTTAAAAAACTTTTAAAACATATTTTTAAAAACCTTATAACACTTATAAGTTTAATAGTCAACTTATAAAGATATTCACAAAAAATTAGAAACAAAATCATATATTTAAATAAAAGAGAATATTTTTACATTATTTATTTGCTGTTTGTTAAGTATTATTTAAGAAAATTGACCAATCACGAGGATTTTAATAGGAATTAATTATGTACAAATGCAAGTTTCTGAACATTGTCCAGTAAATAATCTGTTTCTTGATAAAATTTTAAGAACAACATTTACAATTTATGAAAATGATCGCCCACTCCAGACACCGATCTAGGATGTATTTAAAAACTTCCTTGCTTAATAAAAGAGAGTAGAACAGTTATTCTTGCTGAGTTGCCACTATATAAAATTTGAATAGATTGTATTATTTATTTACTTTTACTTCAGTCTCTTCCTGAGAAACAAATAATATATGATCCTGTACAATTTTTCTTCCAATTTTTTCACAATTTCTCTTTGATTTTAAAATGTTTGGTTTAGAATTTAAGAAAATGTTATTCATTTGTTTTAATTCACAGAAGAAGCCATGAAATTTAAAATTTTATTAATTAAAAAAGTTTTATAACTATCCTCTTCTTAAATAACTCAAAGCAGATTTTTTTCAGCATAAAGTTTACTTGAAAAAAGCTCTTGATTATCAAAATGAAAGTTTCTGTTTTAAATATTATGTAAAACTGTTTTAAAGATTAACATTTTAATGCCTTTATTAAACTTTCAAATATAAAATTATTCGATAAGCCGAATATTCGGTATTCGGCCTAGCAGTTACTATTCGGCTAGCCGAATATTCGGTATTCGGCATTCAGCCAAAATCACTATTCGGTGCATCCCTAATCATAACTTTAAAGCTACATAATTAAAAGTAAATTTGTGAAAATATTTCTCTGCCATTTATTAAGGCTTCGGGAAACGCATATGATTGACAGGTGTTCTTATTCAGAAACTATGTAATCGAATGGCATTATACATTTTTTGATAAAGGTAATATATCTTGGAGAAAAGTCTGTCAAAGTTAGCGTTTTGAATTGAATTTTCGGAAGCGACAGCACAGGAAAGGAGAAAAACCTGCAGCCACGTGACAATAATCTCTTACATCTTGACAAGTAATTTATTTATCAAAAATGGAAATTTGCTATTTGATAACAAATCCCTTCAATAGTCAGGCTTGTCAATTTTATGCCTTTACAATTAAAAATTAGTCAGAAAATGTGTCAAAGTTTTGTGTTGTTGAGCAGTGAATATGAGAACCATCTTCTTAAGGTATATTTCCAAAGATTATGTTAACAAAAGTTCATTATCGCTATTAATATTTTTGTAAAACATATTGCCTGTCTTACACATGCTGAGAACAATTAAGTCCAGTTCCAGTGCAGCTCGAGTAAGTAGAAAAAAAATGCAAGCCTGATCTTGGCCCGGCACGAGTCTGCTGAAAAAAAATTAAGCCCGTGTCAGTAACTGTCTGATGCCGATGTAACTGTCACCACCATGTAACTGTCCAATGCCGATCTCTATGCTGGACATGTTACATTTCTGTCTTGATGTTGTCAAAGTAGCACAGGCTCGTGACACACATCTATACTTATTCTTGCAAAAATCATATTCAGTGAGAATAGCTCATATTTTATCATCTTCATTTAAATTTTTATATCGGGCCAGTAGTGTTGTGGTTACTTAGAACCACTGCCATATTTTTATTTAATTTCATTTAGAAAATATTTTTATTAATCTTGTATTCCAAAATTATTTTAATTCCCTTTTTTTTCAACTTTCCCCTGTAAGTTTTTCTTTCTGGCATAGCATTTCATTCATTTTAAAATCATAAACGTCGTTTTGAAATCTGTACTTCCGGTAAAAGAATTATCTGGAAAGTTCTATATCTTTCTATTTGTGAACTCATATCCTTTTGTAGCTCCACCCCTTAGCCAATAATATTTAAATCAGTTTAATTCGTAATTTCAAAATTTGTAACTCTTTACTACTGTTTGGCATCTTATCTCCGTGAAACCTATCAAATTTCCTTTTTTAAAGCAGTTTTTTTATATACTTTAGCATTGCATTTTATGCCAATGCAGGGCGCCTGTATGTTCGTTCAGCCAAAGTTGGCGTGTTTCAAGGATTATAGCAACCCCCTTTACTCCTCTTCTCGGAGAGCTTGTGCGCATGCAGTGCAGTGGAGTTGGGATTTCAATGCAGAATGGCTGCCTTTTTTTGCCATTCTGCGAAGAAATTATGTCTGTGCCTGCATGAGTGTTCTATCAACGAACGCAGAGAATGGGTGGATGCCTCTTTCCCTTCTACAAAAAAAATAATAAATGGATTTTCGTATCTACAGTAAGAAATATTAAAAGTGCGAGAATATTTCTTTGATTGTGTAATCGGCTGCATAGTTTCGTCTTTTTTTTGTGGCGAGATTCTTTGATCAATTACTTCTGATTTTTCAATAGGATGTGGATAAAAATTCTGTTGATGGCATTATTATTATTTTTTATTCAAGTGTTGCTTTTATTTCGAGTCGTAGAATTATGATGCTATAAAAATCATCTAAATGCCTGTGCCTCCATACTCCCCAAAGGAAAGAAATTATTTTATTTTCTTTAGTAAGAACGTAGAATGAACGTAGATTTGTATGTGTCGATCATAAAAAAAAGTACATCTAAAAGAATAAGATATGTACTCTATGATAATGCACTATGTTCTGCAAAAAAATTGCTTCATAAATAAAAAAATTTTCAAGGAAGATTTCTCATCCATTTATTTTCTTTCTGCAAATGTCTCCATCATTTTTCTGTTCTTTCCGGTCAATGCAGGTAATGCTTTTACCTTTTATTTTTTTGTTCTTAATTTCCAAATGTACGATAAATAAATTCAGATTTTCTTTAATTAATGACTGTTGCGTCAAAGTGGCCTTTTGTGGCCGCAGCAAAATGTTAAATATACACTATACGATCGATCCTAAAAAAATGATTTGGAATTTCAATATCCAAAATAACTTTACAATATTATTCTATCACCTCCTACCTTCCAAACACAACAAGTAGGCCTTCTAAATTTTTTTATTGGCCTGGCCTGTTTCTTTTGTTTATCGGCCCAGCCGTTTGAAAATTCGCCTTCATTTTGCATGGCCTCTAAGGTAGGCAGGCACCTTAAATGACCTGCTCAGAATTTTGTTTGTGAAACAGTACCCTTTTAGTTTCATTTATACCCTTGGAAACATAAAAATCAGCTGATGTGAGGTTGATTTAATAGGGTGGGTGTTCAAAAATGGTATCATTATTGTTGGATGTTTGGTTTGAGAATGTTTTCAACAACTCTCAGGAATATTGTGGCAGTGAGAGTATTTTGAAAGTGTTGTGGTTGTGGGTTAAATGTTTAGCTTAAATAAATGATCGTTTAAACATTTATTCTGGGAGCTTTTTGACTGTAGTAATACTTATTTATTTAGTCATTTAGGAAAAATTCCTTTCCTGTTTTTAAAAATTATATTTTGTGTCAAATGTTATATCTTTTATATAATTATATCTCTTTTTCTATAGGGAACTTTAGCTGAAAAGATTCGAGCTGGTGGAGCGGGCATTCCAGCTTTTTATACTCCTACTGCCTATGGGACACTTGTTGAAAGTGGTGGTTCTCCTGTGAAACATAATCCTGATGGTAGCATAGCACTGGCAAGTGAAGCAAAAGAAGTATGTATATTTTGGTTTTGAATCTATTTTATCATTTCTTTTTTTATGGGTAGGGAGAGATATAAGATATTATTGGATGTTGGGTTTGAGGATATTATCTCCATAGCTTTGAAATATCCCTCCCTTTGTTTTTTAAATCTGTAGTCCTATTTGTTGCTCTCTTGTAACAATGAATAAGTAATCAAACATAATCTAAATTACCCCCTTTCCTCAAAAATTTTCTCTTCCCAATTTTTTCTCCTTTCAACGTAAAGTTTAAAACCTTTAAAATTTTGTACTTAAAAAAAAAAGTCTTCTGCCCTATTGGGTGTTCTCTAGTAACTAATAAAGAATCATTTAAATTACTTATTTCACCCCTCCACTCCCAAAGTTTCCCTTTCCCTACTTCAATGTAAAAATTAACTATATTTTAAAAATATTTTCTGTTTCATTTGTTGATCTCTTATAACAATTTTTAAATAGTTTGTATATGTAATCTTTAATAATGTCATATATTAATCACTAGATTCATTTGCTCTATCTATTTCTACAGGTATTATATAGCTTTAAAATACATTAAAATACAATAATTTAAAATACACCAAAAGATAGTGTTGATGTCAAAAAAGTTTTAAAATACATACATTTAAAAATATAAATAAAAAATCCGTATGGATGTAAAATGATTTTAAAATATTTTCACCTCCTTTGGAGGCATCTTCATTGAAGATACCTTAGAAATGGAGGTGAAAATATTTGTAAATCATTTCATTTTACATCTGTACAGATTTTTTATTTATGCTTTAAATTGTATGCATTTTTTAAATTTTTGACATCTACACTATCTTTTGGTGTATTTTAACGTTGTATAATACCGGGATAAATATGTAGAGCAAATGAATTTATAGAATATTTAAATAATCAATAATTTAAATTATGCTCCCCTCCATGCAATCTCTATGTTTCCCCCTTCCTACACATACAAAGTTTAAAATCTTTAAAACTTTTTTTTTTTATTCTGATCTGTTTGCTGCTCTTCTGTAAAAATAAATAAGTAATCAGTTTTTAATATAAATTATCCCTCTCCCCCAGAAAAGTTTTCTTTTCTCTTTCCTATCCCTTAGCATACAAAGTTTTACATCTGTAAAACGTTTTACATTAAAAAAAAAAAAAAAAAAAAAAAAAAAAAAAAAAAAATCTTCTGTGCATTTGTTGCTCTCTAATAACATTTAAAAAAATATTCAATTCCCTAAATTTCACCCCTCTCCCTTCCTGAATTTTCCACTTTCCCCTGAGTCACTCCATGTCAAACCAACCAAAAAATTTCCAAAAAAAAAAAAAAAAACATATTTTGGTATAGCAGTGTGGGGTCAGAAATGAAAAGTTTTGGCAAAAAACTAGAAATGCAGAGGAAATGAAAACAAGTGTTTTGTTGACATAACAACTACAGTAAGTGCTCAAATGTGCCACCACCAACATCAATACATATCAGGCAGCCTCTAGCAAGTGATTGGCGTACCCTTTCGAAGGTTCCAGATGTCTCATCTATGAGACACCAGTTGACTCTGATGAGGACCTCTTTTCAAGACTTTCAGTCATTGCTGCAAATGTTCGTGAGACACTTAGAATCTGTGAAAAGGTACACCAATCACTTGCTAAATGCTACCAGTGGTACATTTCAGCTATTACTGTAATTGTTATGTCGATAAAAAGCTCGTTTTCATTTCCTCCGCATTTCTTGTTTTTCACCATAACTTTTCCCTTCTGATCCCACATTGCTGTACCAAAATTGCTTCTCTATGTGGGTCATTCCACGCCAAATCAACCAGTGACTCAACCTGACCATTTCAGATTTCAATGAAACTGCCTGGAATCATTGTCCCTGATGATATAAATGAGAATATATTTTTATAATTTTTTTATCTCGTGAAATTTTCATACAATTAATTATTTAAATTTTGAAAAATCATCATTTTTTGGCTTGCATAAATGTTTTCAATTTTGAATTTCTCAAGTTCTATCAGGCGTAGAAAGTTCTATAACCCCTCACTTTAAAGAGAATTTCATAAGGTTTGATTTGATATGCAAGTTGACTATGCTTCATTAAAAATAATAATTTTTATATTTTTTAAAAATTTGAAATTAAAAAAAAATTAGTGTTTTTTTTTAAATTTAAAAAAAATGTATGTTTTATGTAATAAGCTTAAATTTTTTTAATTTTTAGAGTGGGATATCTATGGGATCAGGAGTTATGAAATAAAAGCTAAAGTTTACCATACAAAAAATAAATAAATAACGAAATATTTTAGAGTCAGATTATCATTTGTGTTGTAATATTTAGCTTTTATTTAATAACTCCTGATCCCTTTGAGATCCCACTCTAAAAATTTCAAAATTTTGAGCTTATAATATTACATAAAACATACATTTTTTTTCGAAATTTCTAAAAAGCACCATCTAAAAATTTTTAATTTCAAATTTTTAAAAAATTTAAAAATTATTATTTTTAATGAAGCATAGTCAACTTGCATATCAAATCAAACCTTATGAAATTATCTTTAAAATGAGAGGTTATAGCCTGATAGAACTTGAGAAATTCAAAATTGAAAACATTTATGCAAGCAAAAAAAATGATGATTTTTCAAAATTTAAATAATTAATTGTATGAAAATTTAATGAGATAAAAAAAAAATATAAAAATATATTCTCATTTATGTCATCAGCGACAATGATTCCTGGCAGTTTCATTGAAATCTGAAATGATCAGGTTGAATATTGAAATTTTTTGGTTGATTTGGCATGGGATGACCCATGTGTGCTTTACCTTCCCTTACAGTTTGTCCCATGATCGTAGAAATATTCTGTATGTTATCTGAAATAAAGATTCTGATAAAGAGCTTTATCTGAAATATATAAATTTTAATGTTTAATGTGTTTATTACACATAAAAACTAATTGGATATAATTTTTTTTAGGTTAGAGAGTTTAATGGCAGACCATATGTTTTAGAAGAGGCTATAACTGGCGATTTTGCTTTAATAAAAGCATGGAAAGCTGATAAACTTGGAAATCTTATATTTAGGTTGTTATTTACTTTGAAGTTTTACAGTATTTATAATTAATGTGAAATCAATATGCATTGTATTTCTAAACAATTTGAACTCAATATATTTCATTCAGAAATTGTCAAGATATAATCTCACTTAGTATATGTATTTTTACAGTCCATGTTTAAGTGATGATTGTTATTCTAAGGTCAACACATAAAGGCTCAATGTGAGCAACTTTTGTTATTCTGTACATCTGAACTTCATCCAGATTCATTTCAAATGCTTTCTCATCAATGGTTCGCTTTGCAACATTAATTCAATCTTGCAGTTCATGCACATCTTTGGAAAGACATAATTTGTAGGAAATGTCCTTTGCATATAAATACTCACAGGAAAAAAAGTCACCCAGTGTGATCTCTTGGGATCTAGTGATGAAATGGGCCCAAAATGGGTTCAGGCTCACTTTTAATATAAGTCTTTGGATTTGAGTGGAGTCAGATTGATAAATTGAAAAATAAAAAACTTTCTACGTCGTGTGCAAAAAACAACTGTAGTTCAAGTTTCTTAAAGTATTTTACAATTATTTTTAATACTAGGAGGTTCTGCCCCCCATGAGCTATGCTCGCTAAACCACAGGTTCAGAGACATGGTTTTTAAATCCCTCCCTAAAAACAAAACTCCTTTCTTTCAAAATCAACTTCAGGTGAAGATGAATAAAAACATCAAGGTTGAGAAAAAGTTAAAAATTCAATGATACATGAAATCATGGAAATCAACCATCATGCTGTACAGACATTCAAACATTATAGGCTTAGATAGCATGGGCATGTTTGCAGAATGAAAGAAGAAAGTCTGCCAAAAATCTATTTATAATGGAGCCCGAAAAGAAGACAAAGGAGGGGCAGATCAAGAATGACAAGGAAAAATACTATCGAAGAGTCATTGAAGGTATATAAGTTAAGTGATGTTAATGCTCTTGACAAGAAGAAATGGAAAAGAATGTTTTTTTTTTTTTGGTCAAGGAAATCTGCTGCTTAGTAGAAATTCCTAAGGATGATGATGAGGAGAAGGAGAACAAAAGAAATAGTTAAAAAAAATGAAAACACCCTTAAGTATGAAGGATATTTGCATTTAAATTTTTCTTTTGATATGCCTGAACATAAAATTTCACAAAATTGCATATTGAGTATTAACAGTTAAGTATGTAAGAAGAGATTTAAAATGAAAAAGCGATCTTGAAACAATTTTAAAATGCTATTTACCTTTTTTTCTGTTGCATACTTTCAGCATTAGATCTGTATGGGTTCAGGCTAGGGTAAGCTTAGCGTAGGATCCTGCATGTGTGATATAATATCCAACTTGAACTCATAAATTTTGTTAAAAATAAACCCTTAACTTAGCAAAAAAAAAAAAAGAAAATTCCATAGATCCTAAATCCACAATCAAAATAATTTCATTCTCAATGTAATGTAATTATGGTAAAATAGCCTTTAAACATATGTACATTATCAATTTTATCTTTTATGTTGGAAAATTAACATAAAAAATCATTCATATTCAAATACGTAGCTTTTCATCTGAGACAACATTGTGGATTTTCTTTTGAAAAATCTCATTAAAACAGACCCACTATGAAAAAAATTAGTACATACCCGATCCGATGCAGGATTCCAGCTCAGATTAGAAATCTTCAGGCTCAGGTCTTGAAAAAAGAGCACAAATTTGTCTGTAACAGAATCTCTTACGTCCTCATAATGTGTGATTTTTTTTTTTTTTTTTTTTTTTTTCTGAATTTGCATAGGATAAAAAATTGTGGTTCAAATTGAGATAGGCTTGGGTGTGCTAAGATAGGTTTACTTTGTGTGGTCACTGCTCAGGGGTGCCATTTGAGGGGGCTGGGGGGGTCCGTGCCCCCCCCTCCCCAAGGAATTTGATATTTCAGAAAATTTATCTGTCATTAGGGATGCACCGAATAGTGATTTTGGCCGAATACCGAATATTCGGGCAACATGTAAACTAAATACCGAATATTCAGCCTACAGGTAACCGAATACCGAATATTCGGTCTGCAGGTAAACCAAATACTGAATATTTGGGTAGCCGAATACTGACTGTTTTTAAAGTTTAAAGATATTAAAAATTAAATTTTAAACAATTTTTCATAATATTTAACACAGATACTTCCATTTTGATAAACAAGACCTTTTTACAAATAAACTTTACACATACACACAATTTGTGGCACTTCTCATGATATCATATGTCACAGAAATCAAAGTAACTCTTTTGAAAATATAGTTAATGATATCTTCATTATCGTTAAAGTAACAAATGGAAATCTAAGTTTGACATGAAGTGAGATGAGATACACTGTATTTTTTATTTTGACTGATTAAGCAGATTGCCTTACTGGTTTCTTGGGCAAAAATGGTCTGTCTTGGCGTCTATTATCACATCTGAAAGTTTTCCCATTTTCTTTAGAAACACTCTTTTAGCAAAAAAGCAAAAGACAGATTATTTACAAGACATTGTTCAGAAACTTCCATTTGTGCATCATTTATTTCTATGAAGGTCATCATTAATGGTTATTTTTTTTTTAAGTGACACTTATCAAACCGCAAACAAATAATGTAACGGCATCCTGTATTATTTAAATATGATTCTGTTTTCAATTATTCTGAATATCTTTATAAATTGACAGTTAAAAGGTTTAAAGGTTTTTTAAAATATTTTTTGAAAGATATTTTCAAGTATTCGGTTTGGCCGAATAGTTCGATATTCAGCTAAACCGAATATGAGGCAGGCCGAATAGTTCGATATTTGGCCAAGCCGAATGTTTGGCAGAACGTAGTTCGAAGTAGTTTGATATTCGGCCTAACCTATTTTCGGTAGCATGGCCGAATACCGAATAGATACCGAATATTCTATGCATTCTTATATGTCATCACAGGTCAGACTCAATTTTTTTTTTCATAAATTGCTCAAAAGCTAAAGTAACTTGTCAGATTTTATTACAATAAAAACACATGCAATAAATGAACACTTTATACATGTAAACTAATAATTATCAAAAATATTTTCTACAGACTTTGCTATTCCAACATTCTCAAGGTGAACCATTTCTTATTAATGCGTATTTTGCTTAATTTTAAAAAGGTATGTGAGAAAAAATTCTATTTATTGCTTTCCAGCCATGTGTAAAATAGATCAAATGAAAACTCGTGCCCCTCAGGGCTAGAATTTTTGCTGTGAATTTCCCCTTTAGCCAGAAATTTACAGAGGATTTTTTCTTTTCTAAAAAAGAGGGTTAATTCAAGTTCTTAATTATTTGAATTTTTTATTTTGCATAATTAGGGTCACATTATATTTACTGCAGTTTTCTTACTGTTATTTCAGAAAACTAATATACACCTTCTATAATTTCAGAAATATGCAATTTAAGTAAGGCACTGGAGATCGCACAAGATTTCGTCGGCAGTTAAGGGGTTAAGGAAATTTTTTACTGACAGGAAATCACATGTGAAAATTTCATATACCTATGGATCACAAAATTTGCAAACTTCTTGACGTGTTGACCATGTTTGTGTGCTGATTATCTCGTGACCGATTGAATTTCACGATTTTTTTTCCCCACCGTTTGACGAAATTCGCAAATTTTTTCCATGATTTTTTCACGGAATTCAGAAATTTTTTCCGTGATCATTTGTCAAAATTCACAATATTTTTTGTGACCGATTTACGAAATTCGCTATTTCTATCCGAGATATTTTGACGAAATTCGTGATTCTTTTCTATGATCATTTGTTGAAATTCATTTTTTTTTTTCCCGCAGCCGACTGACAAAATTTACGATCGCTTTATGCGATCGTTTGACAAAATTCTTGAATTTTTTACGCGATTCTTTGACTAAATTCGTGATTTTTATCTGAAACCTTTGATGAAATTCTCGTTTTTTTCCTTGATAGATATTCGAAATTCACAATTTTTTTTTTTTTTGCACGACTGTTGGGCAAATTTGATTTTTTTTTTTTTTTTTGTAACCGAATGTTGAAATCTGCGATTTTTTTCCCCGCAACCAATTAACAATAATCGCTGTTTGTTTCTACGATCTTTGCAATATTTTTCCTCAGTCCTTTTAGGAAATTATATTTTTCCCGCGAGTAATTTGCCAAATTGACTATTTTTTCAAAGTTCAATTGGCAAAATTTGCGACTTTTTCCCGCGGTCGATTGGCGAAATAATTTCGCGTAATTCCGCAAAAAAAAAAAAAAAAAAAGAAAAAAAGGAAAAAAATGCTGCAGTCTTCCACAAAAATTGAAAAATATTCCTGGAAGAATCCCACGGTTTTGAAAGACGTCAAGTGGGCAAAATCCCACTTGTTTACCCCCTCCTATAAGGACATCTTGAAATGGCTCCCCACCCCTGCAGCAAAATTTGCAAAGAAGAAGTCGAAAGGTCAGAAAAAAAGCTCCATTTTACACAGGTTTCCGTCTTAGCAAGTATAATTATATGTTGTTGTTTTTTTTCATGGAAACGGGATATTTTTTCCGTTTCCGAAAGAATTCTTTTTTTGACAGGTTTCATTTTCACAAGTTTTGCAGTAAATGTAATGTGCCTATGCTGTTCAGAGGTTTACTATAGAAAAGATGTTTTAAAAGCCTTAGATATACTTTTAAAAATGCAAACTGTCTTAACGGAATACTGTCTTAACCCTTAAATGCCTGATTTTTCAAAAATCATTGTAATAATGTTTTTTGGCTTTCATTTTTTAAATAATTCATGGGAAAAATACTTAAAAAAATCATATTTTGTTTTAAGTATAGTTTACGGCTAAAAAACAGTTTGTCACTAATCGGCAATACTGGTGTTTCATTGAAAAAATAATTTGCCTTGATAAAATTCTATAATATTAAACACACAAGAATTTTAGGAACTATAACAAGAAATAAATTTCACTTGCTCACTGCAGGTCAAAATAGGGTATTTTGCAAGCTCCCAAACAAAACAAAAAGAACAAGTAGCAACAATTGAAAAAATAAATCTATCTTTATTCTTAAATAGCACAAGTGTTACCATCTGCATGTTGAAAATCAATTTAATAATATTTTCAGAATGTATTTTATTGGCAACATTAGGCATTATAACTTCAATATTATTCTATTAGTATTTTAGAGCCTAAATTGGGTATGTTGCCGAAAAGCAACACCAGGCATTTAAGGGTTAAACAGATAACCTGAGTCAGTATCTTGAAATTATACCTGTTAAGATGAAAACCTGCTTAAAACGGAATTTTGAATCGGTTTTCGTTTGGAAGGAAGAGGATCCCCCCCCCCCCTTGAACCTCACTCTTGGCTATGCCACTGTCCTAAAAAAAACTTTGCCCCCCACCCCCCCACCCCCCCAAGAAAGTTCTGAAATGGCGCCCCTGTCACTGCTGTTTTTACAATATGACATCACAGGAACTTGTACTGTTAAAACACACTGAAAGAAGTGTAGATCAAGTTGACATATGCAGAATAACAAAGTATACTCATCTTGAACATTTGTAAACTAACTTTGTGCAAAGCTATTGAAATTTAAATTTGGTCTGTTACATTAAATGTGTGCAAAATTATATCTTAGGTTGATAGTTTATGAATAAAATATATTGAGTTCAAATTGTTCATATCAGCTGGAAACTTACTATATGGGTTAAATTACAAATATATTTGCTGTTTATTTCTAGATTATTTTTTGAAATTCAATTTTGATCAAATACTGATTCAAATGTCATAGTCATTGTTTTTCATTTATCATAAATTTATTAGAAATTAAATTAAAAAAAAATCTAAATGTATTTTCAGACAATCAACTCCTAACTTCAATGTACCTATGTGTAAAGCAGCGAAAATCACTATAGCTGAAGTAAGTGCATTGAAACAATTTTTTAAGCTACATCTAAATCTTATATTTTTTTTTGCATGCAGAAATATTTCTAATAAACTTAAGTAAAAATTACTTACAGCATATCGCAAATTGCAATTGCAAATATAATAGCTGAATTTGAACAAAAAAAAAAACTCTTCAGATATATATTTTTAAATCTCATTAAGATTTAAAATTCATAATTTTTAATAACCAAAGTAGGGTGCCTAGCACATATAAAAATATCTAGTGGTAGGGAAGTGCATTCTGACTGTTTTTTGTGACGTGTAAAAGATAATAAAATATTGTTTTTCATTACAACTGTTAATTTTAAGTTGTCTGCATTACAGAATATTCCAGAAGTGAAATGAAATACTCTGTAACCTCCAGTAACATTACATGTAGATCAAGATGTGATAACTTTCTTTTTTTAATTCTTTTTTTTTTCTAATGCTACAAAATGAAAAGTATAATTGTTTTTAAACAAAATATTTCCATTTTATGTCTTTCAGTTTGTTTAAGAACAATAAATTTGTTGTTTTATATGTAAAATGTACTTCACCTAGTAACACCACTACCTACCAATTGCATTAATTGCACATTACCTACTGCTAGTAATATATAGAGATAATAAAGTTGCTGCTGCAAATAGATTAATTTGCTGATCTTTAATATCAATCAATTATCAATAAAATCATAAAAAACTAAAGAAAAAATTCAATTTAATTATTATCTGATATTTTGTTGAAATTATTCTTTAATTTTTTTTTAAAATAAATGGGCAAAACATGGATATTGAAAATATGTGTTTTAAAACTGTGTAAATTTATATCAATTTTTAAATCTGGCATTCTAGTATGTATAATATATAGAGAATAATTGTCATGTAGGTTGAAGAAGTTGTTGAAATCGGTGAAATCCCTCCAGATCAAGTTCATGTTCCTAGTGTCTATGTGCAGAGAGTTTTACTTGGTAAAGTCTTTGAAAAAAGGATAGAAGTAAGTCAGTTTTATTAATGTGTTATGTATTACTGAAATATTGTACTTGTAGTGGGAAAGAAGGCATAAAATTTAATAATTTAGCTGTTACAGTATCAAATATGCCTTCAGTTTTGGATTTTTAGCAAATGTTATGTTTTTTTAGTATAAATTGCCTACCTCTGACAATACTCTGTAGTAATAAGACCTGTGTTCTTTGGTAATCAATCATTTTAATGATATAATTGTTCTTTAAAATCCTCAATAATTATTCATAATCTGTAACTGTTAGTTACTCTAAAAGTGAAAATCCAGAATGTTTACAATACTATATATTGTATTGATATGTATTAATTTAATTCTCATCTCTTGTTTGTTTTTTGTTTTTTTTTTTTTTTTTGTTTTGTGTGTGTGTGCTAACTTTTTAAAAGACATTTTTCTAAATTAAATTATTTTCTGTAAGTTTCACACATGAACATTTTGAGAGTTTAGTGTGACAGAATGTGATTTCATAATTCATCTATGTCTAACCTTCTTATCTGTGTTTTGAAGTCTATTTTAAAATGAAATTAGATTTCAATCTTATTAAAAAAGAAAAAAAAAAAAAGATTTCAAATATGAGAGTTACATACATGTACACTCAGAAAAATACACTAATATATTTGCACACACTATGTATAATTAATACTAGTGGTGGGAAATAATATAACAATATACACTGTCTGAAGGATTTTTATGTATTAACACAATAAAGTATCATCACACATAGATTATGTAACACTTTTCATTATTATAAGAACATTGTTAAAAAACTTTGGTCTTTTAGTATAGTTGGGAAAAAAACTTAAACATGTTTCGCTATAAAAGAACATAATTTATTTAATAAATGTTAGGCAATCATGAAATCCTAATCAAAATTTTTATTAGAAAATGCATCAAAACAGTATAATACAATAAGGATAATACAAAAATAACAGAAATTTAAGCTTAAAAACAAACATATGTCCGTGATCTAAAGTTACAATCAAGTAGATATTAAAAACACTAGCTGTAGGAAGATTGTGTAAGAAGTATTGCTGAAGTCTCTAATCTTGTGAGCTACTAACTCAATGAATATCAAGTATTACATCCTATGTTTTTGGTGATAAATGCTTGTAATTTCTTCAAAGTTAATCTTGATAAATTGGCTCCTGTGAATTTAAGGTGCTTAATTTCTGATTTTTTTATTTATTTTTTTTTAATGCATGTTTTATGCTAGTTTTGTGACCAACATCGCAAATTTCTGTAAGATATTTGTAAAATACAAAGTATCGTAACTTGGCAAGTTTAAACCATACAATGTTTTTTCATTTGTTAGAGCAGGGGCTCTTAAATTATGGTACGTGTACCAGTACTGATACATGAAGCTCTGGTTACTGGTACACAAAAATCTGATACTGGTAGGGAAACGAAATATAAAATACAGTATGTTAAATAAAAAAACAGCTCAATACCCCTTCTCTTTTTGATTTGTCAGTTAACAGGTCCCGTAGTCTCTTCACTTTGTTATACAGTCGAACCTCTATTTAACGAAGTCGCTAAGTCCCAGAAAAAAGTTCGTTATATGGAAAATTCGTTAAATAGAGATTCACCCTTTAAAATACTTTAAACTACATAAAACAGATTTTAAATTCATAAACACTAAATATTTTTACTAAAAGTAATTAATTACATTTTTAAAATAAATTATATCGATTTGCTTTATTTATTTTACCCACTAATATCCATCATCAATTCATTTTTTCTATGTGTTTAAATCTTAGAAATCTGCAAGGAAAACAAAACATTGTCCGGGAATACACTGTATTTTCTGTTTAAAGTAAATAGTTTTGTGGCTCACTGCCTTCGGTAGTGTCTAGTGTGTTCCCGACAAGCCACTTTCTGAATTAACCTGTGGCCTGGGTCCCCGCTACCAAAGGCAGTGTATAAGGAAAGGGCAGCTGACGTCATTGTTGGTCAGTAAGAAAAACCTGTTCATTCATTATGGCTCCTACAATACACATGAACTCCGGAAATTTGATTGGTCTTTAACAGACTGATTTAACAGATCTATGGTATGATTGCCCTACGTCGCCAAGTTGATTCCTGCAATGATCGCTATGATAAAAACGTAGTTGTAGATTGATTGACGGAAGTGTTTGTTTTAAACATGCCCTTTCTTTATACCAGGAGTGTTCTGTACGCGCCGGAGACAATCGAAAACCAAGTTGAATGAGTCAAACCCCGTAGTAAACGAGCTCATAGAACCCGAGATAAGAATGCGAATCCTGGCGGTGAATTTATAATCTTTAAAACAATCGTAAACTAAGTTGAATGGACCAATTGCCGTTGAAATAGGGCCCATAACAACCGAGAAAAGAATGCACTATTAATGTTAAAAAATGGTGGTAACAGAAGTCTAAGACAAACTTTATAATACAGAAAGTAGCTGGATCGTAATCTACGTTGAATGAACCAATTCCCGTTGAAATCGAGCCCCTAAGAATCCAGGGAAAGAATGCGCCCCCAAGCAGTGGAAGGTGTTTGTGGCCCCCACCCCCTGTAAGTTTAACAAATTACCTTTAACATTAACGCGATATTTAATTCACGGCTGCAGTGAGTAAACGTAAGTTGATGCCTAAAAAGAAGATTAATATTCGAAAAAGGTGGTAGCTGGAGTATAAGAAAATTTGTTAGTCATTTATAAGTAGCCGGAGGACCCTCGAACTATTCTAAAGAAAATTGCAAGGCAATTGGATAATTTTTAAAGAAACTGCATCAAGGACCCTAAGAAAGCGATTAATATTCAAAATTAGTGGTAGCTGAAGTGCGAGTAATTTTTTTGTTATTCATGTAGTAGCTGGGGGACTTAAGAATTTGTTAGGAAAGAAATCTTAGTGAATCGGACCATTTTTAATGGAGCTATAATAGGGGGACCAAAAGGGGCCAACTGATAATTGAGAGCAAGGCCTAAGGTGAAAACATGTTAAAATGTCCTAGTACTTAGCACTTTAGATTTTCAGTTAGTCGAAATTAAGTATAGGGTATAAGTGCTAATCAAGTACTAATCATTAGAAATTTTTTTCAAAGAAATGCTTAAAGAGCCCTAGGGTCCCAATAAAAATATGAAGGTGTTGTCTCAGGGAGAGAACTTCAAGACTCAATTTTGAAGTTATGCAATGAGAGTGTCACACAATTAGGGGGTAAAAAAAGCATGGCTCACAAAAAGTTACACTAGGGGGCCAGTGTCTTAACTGAAATGTAGAAGCGGAAGAAAAACTAAATGAAAAAAGAACTCCAAAAACGAAGTCGGATTAAAAGGAGGCAATTTATTAACAATTTAGGAGCTTTAGGAACACAAAAACTTCAAGTGGCTCTGTACCAAGCCCCAGGGGTCCAGGGTCACAACTGGAATGTTGCTGGGCAAAAGGAATTTTTTTTAGTATTTTATATAGTAGTCAAAAGACGCTAGGACAACGTCAAAGAAAATTGCAAGATAATCGGACCATTTTTAAAGAAGCTGCACAAAGGGCCCCAAGAAGGCGATTAATATTCAAATTTTGTGGTAACTGAAGTGTAAAAAATTTTTTTGTCGTTCGTATAGTAGCTGGATTTCCTAAGATGTTGTTACAAAAAAAAAGTTAGTGAATCAGACCATTTTTAAGGGAGATATAATTGGAGGTCCAAAAGGGGCCAAATGATAGTCGAGAGCATGGCCTTAAGATGAAAACATGTTAAAAGGTTCTTGGCGCTTTAGATCTCAATAAGTCGAAATTAAGCATGGGGTATGTATTAATCACTCGAATAAAATTTTAAAGAAGCGCGAAAAAGTGGGGAAAATTCTTTAAAAAGGGCACAAGGTTCCCAATAAAAGTGTGAATTTGCTGGCACGGGGAGAGGAATCCAACTCTCAATTTTAAAGTTATGTATTGATAGGTTGACAATATTAGGGGGTGAAAAATGCATGGCGCAAAAAAATTTCAAGGGGCGCAGAGTCTTAACTGGAATGTAGAAACGGAGAATAACTAAATGGGAAAAGGGCCCCCAAAACGAAGAAGATCGGGGCAAGTTATGAGTAATTCAGGGTATAAAAACTGAAAGGAGCTCTGGGGGATCGGTCATAAACAATTAAAAATCTGAGCTCCAGGCGCATCAGGACCTGTCTTGGACTACCCTCACCCAAATTTTCAGACTTCTACGTGCAATAGATTTCGTTGGCCACCACGCACAGAGCGAAACTTTCTTTTATTAGTATAGACTAGCTGACCCAACCGGTGTTGCCCAGGCCCGTGATAATATTCTTAAATGAACTTGAAAATTGTAGGATTTTATTTCTTAAGGCTGTTCTTAAATCCAAAGGAGCAACTTTATGACATACGTTTTAATTAATTTTTGCTGGAGAACGCATGAAACTAGCAGATGTTGTTATTCAGAAACTTTGTAAAAAGAAAGATATTTTCCGAATTTTTTGTAAACACAATAGATCTTACAGAAAACACTGTCAAAGTTGGCATTTTCAATGGAATTTCCTGACGAAAGCAGAAAAGCCAGTCAACGAAGGGAGAAAAACGTCTTGTCATATATCTTTAACATGACTTTGTGTGAAATACGAGCTCCAAAAATCGGTTAAGAAAACAGTCCTGCTCTAATTTATATACAAAATTGCTGACCTCCGCCGTTCTGATTATCACATTTATAGACAAAATTGAACAAGTTGGAAATTGCTCGTCAAACTTGGCAAATGAGGTGATTTCGTACTATAACTAGTTTTATAAATATATTTTGCACCGCATATTGTACTGAATGTATATTTTAGTGCACTTCAATAAGTGCATATCCATTTCATTCTGTTCGAAAGGCTGTAACATCATTAAAATGCATTTGAAATACTTTTTTTTCCCCACTGACCGACATGTAACGGAAAACTTTTGACTGTCCATGTCATTAAAGTATACATCCGATTTTCATGAAATTTGAAATGACTCGACACAATTTTGCAACAATTATTTATTCAAAATTTCAGACCATTCGGGTGGTAGTTTTTGCTCTATTATATGCGGGCAGACAGACGGACTGAACGACGACTATAGGTGCTACGTATTTATATAATTACGAATGCACCTAAAAAGGCCCGTTTTCATATTAAAATGTAATTTTTTACAAAAAAGAATTTTTGACTTACATTTTCTTTGCTGAAAATATTCTTTATAAATATTTTTGTACAAATCGCAAAAATCAATATAATAAAATTTATTATAGAGGAAATTACAATCACAGCATTGTACGAATACACGAAGCCTATACACATTTCAAACAAATAATAAATGATTTTAGAAATAACTAAATAAAATAAAATACATATATATATATATAAAGAGAGGCGACGCTCTTTGGTACAAGACAGACTGAAAATTCTTGGGGCAGACCATGTCCAAACTGGTCACAGAAAAATTTCCAGAATATATACGTTAGTGTATAAAAGATTTAAATGGTCCTCTGAAGCAAAGAAACTTTCAAGAAAAAAAATCAATTCTTCTGCCTTGCAAAGAGAAATAAAAATCATTAATAAAAAATGCTTCAAAATAATGATTTAAAAAATATATTAAATGATTTAAGATTTTTCATATCTAGTGCTTATAGCAAATTTTAAAACTATTAGTTTCAGCTGATGGAGGGAGCAGCTTTACCTGGTTTAGGGCACACCGACCCACAGGTCGGTTGCCCGGCCAGTCTGAGCCTGCCAGAATGTGACTTAATTTAGTAAAATTCTATTTATTATTATTATTATTATTGTTTATAGGCCTTGTTTCGGCATTGGCGGAATGAAAATTTATTGAAAATTATGACTTTAGAAAAATGTTTAAGCTTTATGAATGAAAGCGCACGTTTTCTTTAAAACACGACGTCTTTATCACTAGTGGAAATATTTCGCCTCTGTATAAAATTAGGAACTAAGTTTTTATTCATTCTTATACTGTTTTGAACAAACAATATTTCTGTAAACTGTTCAGAAAGTTGAATGGAGTAACTCAAAGCATTTTCTTCCCCCTTTTTTTTAATCGAAAATTCATTGACTACTAATATGTGCTATCAGATGGTGGTGGAATGTGCGTGTGTGTCGAGGGAGTAGGCACAGTCTGATTATGGCCTAATACCCTGTTCGCACTAGAAACTTAAGATATCTTAGACCGCCAGTTTTGAAGTGGTACCCTCCCGGAATTGGATGCCTGTTCACATAGAAAAACTTACCTAAGATATCTCAGTAGCGTCACTGTGTCTGTGATCCGAAGAAAAGTAAAGTAGGTGCATGCGCTTAAAATAAAAACGGCAGCAACAGCCAATCAGTAAAAGCGAAGCTTCATAGCCAACGAGAATGAGTGGTCGTTCCTGTATCTAGCCGAAGTAAGTCGAAACTCACTGAGAGAGTTTGTGGACAGCACCGTGCGAAAGGGGGGGCGAAGGGGGCGGTCGGCCCGGGCGCAGAAATTCAGGGGGCGCCAAATTTGTACTACTAATTTGTTTTTTTTTCTTTTTTGTCCTTGATAATTTTTATTGGAAATTTTTTTTTCACTCTTCGATATTCTATTATTTTTTTTGTAAAAAAAAAAAAAAGTATATTTACATATCGGGATTTTTTTTCCCAATGAAAGTATGTACATTTTTCATTTCAAAGTAATTGCATCGCTCATATTTACTTTTCATTGAGTTCCTCAGATTTGATGATTTTATAATATGCTTTTGTGATATCTTATTGCAGTGTTTCTTAAACTTTTGCACTCTGCGGCCCCTTTGACATCGTATACGAAAGTTTCTGCCACTTCCCACACTCATTGAATATGAATTGCTAACCTATTCTGATTCCACTATGGGATCATTCTTATAGTCATTCGGTCATTGGCGATTCAAGCGCTCGAATACGCCATCTGGTGGAGAAAAGATGTAACTTCTAGCTTCAGGATAGTGCAGTGGAAGCGCTTTGCATTACATGTATTTTAAATTTGTTCAGAATGTTTATTCTTTTGCACAATTTCAGATTTCCTGGGACATTTGTGTTCCGTCTTATATGACAAAATAAAAATTATCCAAATTTGAATATCTAAAACTTTCAAATGCATTTACAATAAAGAATTATTTCAATGACACTTTAGCATTAGTTAAAGGGGAAATTAAAGGGACAATTTTCCTGTACCGAAGGCTGCGAGCAGCGCCTCTATAGGCCGTTTTAATCCCCAATTACTTTGCTCTTAAAAAAAGGTCCAGCACAGGATGAAAAATGATGATTACATGAAATCTGAGGTTGTAGAAGGACAAACATTTTTCAAACTAACGTTCAAGAAAATTACACCAAGTGGAGAAATTATTAACCCCTTGAGGGGCGGTGGGATAAAATATATCCCACGTACGATTAATGAAGATTTGCACCAGAAAAATTTTATGAAATTTTACTATTCTAACTTTAGTGGAAAAATGTCCTAAAATTGCTTTTCCTTATTTTGAAATAAAATTTTTCTAATTTTCCGGTGGGAATTCAGCATTACAGACACGCTCTGCATTTTCCGTTTTTTGCCGACGCCAGTTGGTGAAGTGACATCGAAGTATAGGGCAACCAAAAAATTCTTGGATGCCTTATGCGCCCTTTTTTCTGGAGGTTATATTTAACCTAGTGCTTCCAACTCTGGAATGGCCCTCGGGACTCCACCAGAGCTTCCAAATTATACTTTTAGGCCGTGCATTGTTTCGAAATTCATTCTTAGTTCGTATTCATATTTAGTTGGAGGTTACGCGCGGCGGCGTTGCACGCCGCGTTGGCACTCCTTAAGCACCGCGATGTCATGTAATGTCAATTGCTTGCCTCTCAAGGGGTTAACGGTGATTGCGGCTTAGTATTGTATAACTTAAATAAGGGAATCACTATATTTTGTTTTCTCTGTTTATAACTCACCAGTTATCATGATCGCCCTCCAAAGTTAGCCAATCCAGATTGTGGGTTTTCAAGTGGAAAAAATTAAATCCTAAAATTCCTGAGCATAAAAATGCTCTAGAACACAGCAATGCATACATTCGCTAAAAGGAACTTGAGAGACGTTTAAAATTAAATCATGTAATCGACAGCAAATTTGAAAAGAACAAAAGGTAAAATTATTGAAAGTGAAAAAGATAAATGGTGAAATATATTCAGGATGAAATTATGAGTCTTCATGCCACTGAAGAAGGAAAAATGATTGTTGAAGAAATTCATAGAGCAACGTATTTTTTAATTTTCGTTCGATCGCACTCCATATACCGAGTGTCCTAAAATGGACTGACTGTTTTTAAAATTCAATAACCTGTAAATGGTGACAGCTATTTGAAAAAAAAAAATGCGGGAAAGTAATGCAAAATGTCAGTAGTCCTTTTTTTACCTCGATTCCAGGCTTTAGTTCCAAATAGCAACTATAGATGGCGCTGAAAGCAGGGATGACTGCCTCGGGAACTCAGCTTACGCTTTAGAGTGATAGTGCAATCCTGAGGGGAGGACCATATCCACTAGCCGCTCGTGTTACAAATGACTTTCTGAATTATTATGCTGCAGTTTTCCAATTTCACATTACAACATAAATATCGATGATTTGTTGAAGAATTAAACAGGTTTATAGTAAATTCAGGTTACAGCAGTATACTTTATTAAATCATATTTGTGAAAATCAATCAAATTTATACTGAATTGACAATTATGCCAACAATGTATAACAACACAAGCACTATAAAGACAGCATCTAGCGCCATAGGTGCTCAATCAAAGCCAAAACTAAAATCACCCAACTCTGATACGGAAAGAGAAGGTTAAATATATGAAGTGTGTCTCATTCTCGAATACAATCTTATTTTTAGGGGCCTAATCTATATATTTAGTCTCCTTCCTTCGCATGATGCTAAGGGATTTCAGGTTAGACCTCCATTGAGAGATTATTGCTTGCCACCTATCTCTGCAATTTGGAACTAAAACCGAGAATCGCAGTAAAAATACTTCATAACTCTCCTGCAAGAATTTCTTTTAATCATGGACGACAAGCATTTCTGACGCCATTCAACGTCACGTTGGATTATAGCTAATCAGCTTCTCAATTTTCCCCACAAGCGTTAACCAAAAGCCAATCAAATGCCGCAATGCTTGTGGGAAACATTGCGAGCTCCGACCATTGCGTGTGGTCAATTGTCACCATTTGCAAGATATTGAATTTTAAACACAGTGCTGTTTAGGAATCCAGTACACCTCACAAAGAGCAAATGATGCAAGTTATACGATAACGAAAATAGAAAATTTTGAATCGTGAAAAGGTTTCATGACTACATCAAATCCCCCCCAAAAATATATATATAGCGCAAGAAATTTAAGATAAGCTAATGTCCGATAATCTCGACATTCACAGCTGCACGAGAGGTTCTGTTCTCAAAGATGGTAGGCAGGAGGTGCTGAGTTCGACCTAATCGCGCACGTAAGCCTAATCGTTCGAAATTGTCCGTAGGTTTCTTCGAACCTTGCGTAAATACGGGTTAGGTTCCCTTAGAAAGACCCTACAGAGGACACCCCCACCCCACTCCGGCCTACTATATCCAACTTGTAGATAATCGGCCGTCACAAACAATACCAATATCAATCCTACAGAGCTCAATGTTGTGAAATGGTGCAACTACGGCTTCCCAATATAATGCTGTGTAAGCTCCAATCGTCGAAGTAAATAAATTCGTCTATTTTTTACCATGTTCTGCACCTTCTCTAAACTTGGAGTTCGTGCTGCTGGTGTATGCCCAAAATGTTCGGAACTGCATAAAATGCTTGTTTTTTTCTTATCTTTTTCTGAAAGATGGGATATATTTATGTCCCACTTATCAGTTTATTTAAAGAAACATTGCGATACTCTATGGTCATGAAAAAATAGAGCTATATCTGCAGTTTACAAACAATTGCCACAGATTTTAAAAGCTCTGGAAGATCTTATAGAAATGAAGCAAAAGGAGTAAACTTACTCAGGAGGAAAAAAGCTTAATAAAGCAAATAAATAAATTCCCCTTTATTTACGGCCTAGTAGTTTGAGACAGCATTTTAAATGAATTAGAAAAAGTTAATATTATTCTCACGAATAAAAAAGAAGAAAAAAAAACTGTCAATGTTTTGATCGCCAACAAACTGATTGAAACACTAAAAAACACATTTCAGACAATAAGAGAGGAAATTTTTGAATAAGAAAGCGAAGATTTGGTTATGTCCGTAAATGTAGAGTTTTTAATTGAGCAAAACAGAAAATGTAAACTTTGCAGAACAATTTGACTACGAACTCTTAAACCGGGAACTGACAGCACAGAGAACCACCTCATCGAGTTCGAGGCTGAAATTCCAGAATTAGCTAAAACTCTATTCCCATATTAAAACACAATCGGTCTGACAAGTCACATCTTGGTGGAAAACACCTAAAAACCCAATTTGAGCGGTCGACTCGTAGGTTTACCATTGCGTTTTCCTGCACCCAAAACTATGAAAACATGGCGGACTGGGAGCAGGAAAACACAATGGTAAACCTACGAGTCAACCGGTAAATTCGGGTTTTTAGGTGTTTTCCATCAATATATGACCTGGTAGACGGATTGTGTTTTAATATGGGAATAGAGTTTTAGCTATTTCGGGAATTTCAGCCTCCAGCTCGATGAGGTGGTTGTCTCATGGTTCGGACGCCTCCTTGAATTTTGCAGACCAGAAAATTTTTCGGCACCAGTATTATCTTATAGAAAATCTCTTCTTAAAAGAAGGCGAAATTTTGTGTGTTTAACCTAGATTTATTTTTTTATAAAAAGATACTGGTAATTTTCCTGGAAAAATAATGGTATCCGTACGAACCATGTGTCTGTGCTGCCGGCTCCCGGTCTATCCGGATGAAAGTGGAAATTTATATGAAAGTGAAAGATTTCGTGCTACATAGAGACGCTATAACCGTGCAACTGATTTGGAGGAAGGTTTACGAAACTGAGAAATGTATAACAAGAATTTGAGTTTCTGGCTGGTGCGAATCTAAAATCAACCGAAATTCTGTTAAGTTAATATTGCCTGGACCTCTCCCTTTATTGCTGGCTTGAATGGACTTGAATTGTTAAGCGAGGTTTTAAATGCGAAAACATTATTTCTATCATTAGATAAGAACTTTTATAAAATAGATCATTTAGAAATTTTTTAGTTGCTCCGTAATTTTAAACTTAGGTACTTTACTTAAACTTAGTACAACCTGAGTTTGCGTCACACTGAATTTTATAGAAAGCAATCTTTACACATAAAATAATAAACGATTTTGCTACCCTAAATGCAAGAAAATAAAATGGAAGTAAATGTATTTGCCTGATATTATATTTTATTTTATGTTAATTAAAACATTGCATTTTTATCTTTTACATTATGTTCTGCGGTTTTTTGTTAGTTTTGCTATTTTAGTACTTATCGGTTGAAGGGACCACTTGATTCCAACCTGGTTGTTAGTGATTTTCACCCATTTTCTGCAGCTTAAAGACTTACAACAACTAAAAATGGCTAAACAAATATGTGAGAACGGTTAAGAAAAATCTGTCGCAAAGCATCATGATCTCATTAACAAATAAGTGCAACTTTCTTTACTGTTATTTAGTTGTTTGGAATTTCTGATTAAAATTAAATCTTTTAAAGTTCTAAAATAAACGCAAAATATTTATTCAATATAATTTATTTCTGTTTCTGCCCTTTATCAATTTTGAAGGAGGGGGGGGGGGGGGGGGCGCCAAATTGACACGCTGCCCCGGGCGCAGTTTTCTCTTCGCACGGCCCTGTTTGTGGAACTCTCTCACAGAGTTCGGCGGCCTGAGATATCTTAAGGTATCCAGTGTGAACATAGTATAAGCAAACTCACATTACTATTATGTTCGAAAAATATGTTTTGCCTTATTTAATCCTAAAATTTTGCGATTAAATAAGGTTTAATGTGGAAAATTACTGTTAGAAAAAGTGGTGTAATTTTGCATAGGCTATAATCAGGCCCTAAGAAACACTTAATTTGGTACTTAACTTTTCTCTCTTTTTGTATCTTATCGATTCTGCATTTGACATTTGCAATATTTTCAGAATCTCAAAAACAATACGCACAAAATTTAAGTTGCTGTTTCCCGCTCACCCCCCCCCCCCCCCCCCCATCTAAATTTTGTCGCCGTGGGCTGATGTAGAATATGTTTAAATCAGGCTCTTATTATTGTTTTGTAATCTGTATTGATGCATGTTGAGTTTCCACAAAACAAACAAAAAGAAAAAACCTTCAAAATTTTCATTTATTGGTTTTTGTTTGTAAAATGGTCAATAGTTTTCTTCAACTTGTCACGCTATATTTTTTCCCAAATCGTAAAATAATTTTCGTAAATTACTACTGTTACATCGTACATATAGGTTTCTCAGCGGTGAATTCTTTGGCTACCATTATTTCCGTACAGTAATCATCATGATAAATGTCTAAAACATTTCTAATAGAAATGTACCAGAAAGATTACTATTTGGAAATAGTAGTAGCCAGTAAAGTGGCCGATGTTAAATAAGTTGAATAAGCCCTGCTAAATAAGTTTTAATTACTTTAAGATCTGAAAATCTTCAACAGTAGTCTACGGAAAAGTTACAGAAAAAAGTCAGGCATGCTGAAACGGTGTTGGAGAAGTTACTCGAGGCTGCAATATGGTATGAATTAAAATTAAAAACTTGATGAATAGAAGTCATTTCTTTCAACTGCGTATGAAAACATGTTTTAAATCGAAATAGTTGAGGTTAAACACAAGGTAAAATATCATAGAAATACGCTGATTGTAACAAGATTCATCTATAATGTCTGATTAATAATGAAAAAATATACAAATATTTTAAGAAATCTTTATTTCGCTTTTTCTAATTTTGCGCCCTTAGGATTCATGCGCCTGGAGCAGTTTGCTCCAACTGCTCCACGGTAGCTACGCCCCTGTACTGATAAAGAAGGTGCCTGATAAAACCAGTTCAAGGCCATTGAACATCATAAAATGTGTTTAAAGAAAGGATAAGTTTGAAATGTCCAGAAATATTTTGAGAAATGGGGAGAAAAAAAATTTTGATCAGAAGAAAAAGTTCGTTAAATAGAGAATGCACTTCGCTATTTGGAGGTTATTCTACAAAGAAATTCACAAAATGTTCTTGGTTCCAAGGAAAAGTTCGCAAAATAGAGGTTCATTAAATAGAGGTCCGGCTGTATAACTGCTTTGACAGCGATTTGCTTTCTCTTATTTTAAGGTAATTTCGATTAAAATCTTATATAAATGGAACTAATTAGATGTTTAGTTGATTTTTCATCCCAACTGAAAAATACAAGAAGTTTTCTTCTATTACTATATTGTATGTGTGTATAATACTTATTTCAACGAGCTTCTATCTCGTATTAATAAGTAGTTTATTTTCAGAAGATATGTGAGTTTCTTATGTAGGTTATTCATTTATTAAATTTTCTTAAGTGTATTTTACTGTTGATATAAACATAGTATTCATTAAACAAAAAATGGACGAACATGGCAACTTTAAATGTGTATATCCCAGTAGCAGAAATTTCTCCAAGTGTCTGCGACAGATACTTCATGGGCAAAAAATAATTTGCCGGTAAGATATTTTTACAACTGAAGTGTTAATTAAGCAAACAATCACTTACCTGTAGCGTTTTTAGGCATGTTATAAATTTTTATTAATAATAATCTTAACTTTTTGTATTAAGTAATAAAGAGCTAAACATAATATGAAGCAAAATAAAGATTCGGTGAAAAAGGATCTGCAAAAGAGAAAAAAAAATCTGCGACGCCTGTCTCCCGTCTCGAACTTTCTGCTACCGGGGTGTATATTTTTTAAAAGTTTAACAAAGCTATTTAGTATTTATGTTCTCTATTAATAGATTGAAATAATATTTGCCATCCAAAAAAGATAACACTTCATAATGATAAATACACCCTTCTCATCAGCAATACATGGGAATTAACAGAATCACCCTACTGAATATGTATCAATTTATGCCAACAAGTCATTAAGTACTGTAGCTTTTTTTGTGCTAAAACAATGCATTTTGATAATGTAATTATTAAAATGTAATGATGGTGATACCTTTTATTTGAATATTAAATAAAGCAGTCAATCTAACTACCAATTTAATAATGTAATTATGCAATTAAATACAGTAAAATCTGATCAGGCAGAATCACAAAAGACCAGAAAAAGATTTCATTTTAGACATATTCCGTGTATACAGGTTTTTCTGTATTAGCTTTGAATTTGTCACCTGGTGGTACGTGGAAGTATGAACTTCTATTTAGTGGTACGCCAGTCTAAAAGTTTGGGAACCCCTGTATTAGAGCATGGAAAATGCTATTCTAAATTCACTCGGGGATCATATAAAAATTTAAAATTTGTTACATTTACGAAAATGACTATTGTGATTTAAATGACTTCTAAGATATGCAGAACAATATTTTTTTAAAATGCAGTTGGAAGTATATCACTAAATCTTATGCTTTAAATATTAGCTATTGTTCAGTGATAATAGGGATCATTCCATATATTTTCAAAAGAAGCAGGCAAAGCAAAGTAACCTTTTATTCGAATATAAGTAGTTGTAATGTTGAATAAGCATGCTATACAACTTGGGTTAGCCTAGGCTGCTGATTTGGATCCCGAAATTCTTCAAAATTTCATTTTTTTTTTTAAATTAAGTTTTCTTCTTACAGGACTTATGAAGGAAAAAAATATATTTTTTGCCAATGAAAAATTATTTTATTTAATGAAACAAATCAGAACATGTCACAGTATTATATTTTTTAAAAATGCTGTTGTGCAGATAAATTAAAGAAAATAAATGAATGTAAATACATTTTTCCCATTTGAAGTATCATTGTAACAACTGGTTCACCAAACTCAACACAAATTAATAACTGGTTCTACCAAACCAGTGCTAACCAACTGAATCCCACCACTGATCTCTTTGCTCCACCCTCTTTGTTTTAATGATAGATGGAAATTGATCAAACATAAGCTTATATGTACCATTCATAATACACTATCTTGTACTTATAGGTGGTTACATATGATAAATTGGTTGAAGTGTTTTCAGCATATTTTCTCCAGTTATAATCTCAATACCTATTTTTTTTTTAATATGCTCACCCAAAAAAAGGTTTTTCATTTAGGAGAGAAAAGATGAATTATTTAAATAATATTTTTATGCTTCATACAATGTAAAAAGAACATTAAATGATTGTATTTATACAATTGCACATTATGATTAATAGCTCCAAGATGTATAAAATACACCACTGAAGTCAATTTTCTGTTATAGAAATCAGCAGGAAACTAACAAGAAAGATAAATCATGAGTCAAGCTTAGATTATGAAACACTTTCCAACACTTAAGAATACTTTAACAATAATTTGCTGTTTAATAAGGTAAATAAGATACCTAAATAATGTTTTAAAAAATGCATAACATATTTGAAAAACCTGATTCAGTAATTAACGTTCATAGCCGGAAAAGTTCTTCAATTATTTTATGAAAAAATACTTGAATTATTTTAAATAGTCCGGTATATTACCTACAGATTTTTATACATTTTACATATTAAGCTAAAATTTTATTCAAGCAAAAAACATTCTTAAAACTATTGAAATCATACTTTTAGAAATTATCATCCATAAGCAGTCTTCTACTTTGTGTGACCCTGTTAGGATGTCCCAGCAGAGGCCAAAAAAATAAAAAGTTTGAAAATGCCAAGTCTCACCATTTAAAAATGTTCTTTCTGTCATAATATGATATTACAAAAAAATTCATTTCACAAAGGTTTAGAGGTCCCCCAAGCTAATAGAAAATTGGGAATTTATGAAAATTTTAATTTCTAATTAATATGCAGGATTTCAGAATTCTACCACGCTTCTCTTACAATTTTTTAAATCTTAAAATTTGTTTAAGAACACTTTATCGTGTTTAACAATGATTTAATTTGATGATATATTTTTATTACATTTTTTTATAAAAATTTATAAAATTACTATCCGAGGACCATATTTCATTTTTCTGATCATTACTCTTCTAATGCTCTTTAATCTTTATTAATCTAATGGATTTCATTAAATTAATATCATGAACTACAATGTTTCTAATATTAATAATAGATAGCAGCCCCAGCAGGTGTTAAAGGAAAGTTTCATTGATTATTTACAAGTCTTCGATTTTGGATATCGATGAAGCCAATAAATCTTCTGAAGAAACCTCTGAGGAAGAAGTTGTAGTAAAAATACATTTAGATGATAATACAAAGCCCAAAGGAAATAATTCTAAACTCAGCAGTCTCAGATCCATTATTACTCAGAGATTGCTGGTGTTTTAGATTGAATTAAGACCAGCATAAAAGATCCACAACGATAATAGCATCTGTAATAAACAAAGAAGGTTGCTCTTCCTCTACCATGACATCTGACCCGCTTGTAAAAATCCATAGTGCTTTAAAAAATATACTGTTCATCAGGAAAGCCAATATCTTCGCCAAGAAACCATTGAACAATTAAAAACACAAGTTTGAAACATCAAAGTCAGTTGTTCATTGAGGTGGAAAACTGTTAACCAATTTGTCATCAAAAAGCATAGGAAGTATTGATCATTTAGCGGTACTAGCTTTTTCTTTGCAAGATAAACATACTAAGCTTCTTGGAGTTTCTAAATTATTGTCTGGAACTGGCAAAGAAGCAGCTGATGCTGTTTTCGAGCTCTTAGAATCGTGGAAATGTGAATCTTAAGTAACTGGCATGTGTTTCGGTACGCCGCATACAAATAGTGGAAGATTCAAAAGAGCATGTACAATTCTTGTGCAAAAATAGACAGAAACCTTTTGTGGATAGCATGTCGGCATCACATGTTTGAGGTTCTACTTTCTGATGTATTTAGTGTGTGTTTCAGACAATCTACTGGGCTTGAAATCTTTTTATTTAAAAGGTTACGAGAAAACTGGTTTAAGCTCAACCACCATGAACCAAAAAAGCAATCAGTACCCATAATAACAGCATCAGACAGTTTAAAAACTTTTACTTCTAATCAGGTAAAAACTGTTATAAAACTACTTTGGGATGATTACAAAGAAATTTTAAAACTTGCATCATTAATGATTGGATTAGACATTCAATTTAGAATTTGAAAACCAGGTGCTCTTCACCGAACTCGCTGGATGGCAATTTATTCTTTGGAAAGCAATTTATTCCTTGAAAATGTAGTTATTGTTTAATTGGAATGAAAGCACAATGGTATTAACTGCTTGAGTTTCAAGGTATACAACAATTTAAATGGTTTGTTGTGGGTGTATAGTTGCTGTCCTGGTTTACTTGCCAATCTGCTGTTGATGTTCTTCCTAATGATGTTTCACTGATTCAAAGGTTGAAAGAATATGATGTCAAACACATAAGCAATATTGGATTAAAAACGATGTTACGTCATTCATGGTATGCGAGTGGAGAGCTGCAACACTTAGCTTGTATGTAGTTGATAAAAAATGTCTGAATGTGTAAATAAGTATGTGATAACTTTAAAACATTCTTCTTCGATGGTTTTATTTACCAATTGTAAGATAATTCTTTACTAAGTTCACTTTTTGTGCATAATTATACAGAAGGTAGAAATGTCGGCAAAATCACATTTTTCTTGATTTCAGTAATATATTATCTAACAAAAACATAGCTGTGGAAAAAGGGAGCCAAGTTCTGTAAAGACAATGGCAAGAAAAGAAGTGATATCTAAGTGGGTGCCAAGTTCAAATAAAATTCACTCAAACTTACCTACTCGTTTAATATTCCTCTCAAAACACATTATCCTTTTGAAAAATCTGTTAGTTTCACATTTCGCAACCAGGGGCGCACTCTATTCTAAACAAACTTCTATCCAAACGAAACTCCGTTTTACATACTATCCGTAGATATATTAGTCGAGGGGATTGAGACCATAGCACCCGAGATAAGTAGGCACCCCTGGTGGTAAAAAGTGGAACTAAAATATGTAAGGTTATGGTACATAATATGAAAGAGTGGTCAAAGGGGTGTCGGCAAAAGTTGGAAAAGTGCTCCCCGGGTGAAAAGGGCGGAGGTTAGAAAAATTGCTTAAAATACACAAGTTAGAGCCCGGAGGAGTAAATAATATAAGACTTTTTGAAAATTTTATGATTTGTCGTGTGGTCTGAGGTATTCAGCTATACATATGCAAAAAGTCATGTCTCCATCTTAATTAGGGGCTCCCTTAGAAAGAATTGCTTAAAATACATATGTGGTAGCTCAAAGGGTTAAGCGTAAGACTTTTTCAAGATTTTATGATTTGTCACCTGGCCTCAGGTGTTCTGCTATAAGTATGCAAAATTTCAAATCTGCAATTTAATAAGGGGCTCAGTTAGAAAGAATTGCTTAAAATACGCATGTGGAAACCCAAAGGGTTAAATGTACGACTTCTTCAAAATTTTATGATTTGTCGCATGATGGTGTTCAGCTATAAGTATGCAAAATTTCACGCCTCCAATCTAAATAGGGTCTCACTTAGAAAGAATTGTTTAAAATACACCTGTGGGAGCCCAAAGGGTTAAATGTACGACTTTTTCAAAATTTTATTGTTTGTCATTTGATGTGATGTGTTTAGCTATAAGTATGCAAAATTTCATGCCTCCAATTTAGTTAGAGGCTCACATAGAAAGAATTGTTTAAAATACACATGTGGGAGCCCAAAGGGTTAAATGTACCACTTTTCAAAATTTTATGATTTGTTGTATGATGTGTGGTGTTCAGCTATAAGTACGCGAAATTTCAAGTCTCCAGCATGTATAGTTTCTGAGAACGGGCTCTGTGACGGACAGAATATCTCAATTTGTTGATTTTCTGTAAGCAAGTAAACCCAGATAAACCCCCAGTAAGTAGATAGGTTTACAATGGAAGTCTATGGGAATTTGGCGAAATATTAGAGGTATCACCAAGGTGGCGTCACTTTCGATGACTAATTTTGGTCGCCAAATTTGGCGATATATCGCCATGTTGGCGGTATTTGGCGACAGAGCAGCATCCCCTCCTATGGCAAATTAAAATTTCGCCTAGTAGACGTAATGTTAAAGTAAAAATGGACACCCCTAGGTGAGTAATTCATCGATTTTCACAATTTTTTTATTTTTTTCCTTAGTTTTATAGTGTAAACGAACTTCGCACCGAATTTGAAGTCTGTAGCTGCAGTAGATATACGAGATCTTTTTGATGAGTGAGTGAGTCAGTCAGTCAGTGGTAAAATTATCGTTTATCAGACATTTTCAAATGTCATTATCTCGGAAACTAATTATGCATTATTTATAAAATTTTGGATTTTAGGTAATTATGGTGGCCTTACTACACATTTCGTATAACAAGTACGTAGGTCTCATTTCAGGAGATTTTCAGTAGTAGAGCATCAAAATTTGACGAAAACAGCTCGAAATGGTTCATGTAAATAACACACGGCTATGTCAGGCGAACTTGGCTGACACACTGCCGTGTGTCTAGATATCTCTCCCTACCAGAGCAAAAACATAATTTATACAAAATTTGTTTGAAACAATATATAAGAAGCATTCATAAATGAAAAAAAAAAGTCATTTGAACATTAATGGTTTTTAATGTAGCTAATAAAAAAAATGCCGCATTTCACATTAATTTGACCATTTTCATGTAAGTTCAATCACCTTGGGGAACCTCTAAATATTTTTTTTAAATTCTGAAACAATTCAAGATGTTTTATATTCACAGGAAGACCATTTTTAGTGGGTGAGAGTTCACAATTTTAAAAGTTGATTTTTTTGGGACACCCTAGACCCTGTGTATGATTTTATTTATGTTCTACAAACATCTCTTAGCGTGCTAAGTATAGTTCAGCTTGAAAATACATAACTCAATTAAAAACCATCTTTAAGAAATTCTTGCTCATATTCACAATGAATTCTTTTGTTTAGCCTTGTATATGATCTATCATCTATGGCAGGGGTTCCCAAACTATAGTACACATACCAGTACTGGTACATGAAGCTCTGGCTACTGGTACGCTAAAGTCCAACACTGGTATGTAAAATGAAATACAGCATATTACTATAAAAACAAAATAAGCGTGAATTTATCATCCTGCAAATTTTCGAATGCAAATGTAACACATTTCTTTTTTCAGAAATTTTTGAATGCAAATAAGAGATTGCAAACTTTTTTTTTTTTTTGCATGCATTACTAGAACTTTTTGTTGTTAGCGCACTCTCTGATATCTGCAGACATTGCTTATGACACAATAAGTTTTTTTAGAACTAAATACATGTAATTATTACATTAATATAGGAAAAGTTAAAATTTGAAAATAAAGACCTAATTTAAAAATCAATCGATGAAACAAATTGATTAACAGAAAAGCCGTTTTTGAATATGCTTTTTAAATTAAATTATTTGAAGGTATATGAATGCGTGGAAATAGGAGGAGTTTGTTCGAATAGGAACAATTAATCTATTTTTTCCCAAGTGTGCTTTATAACTAAGGATCGACCGAAACAGGATTTTAAGACCGAAACAGAAACTGAAACTGAATTTTAGTAACATTCCTATTTTTGGCCAAAAACAAATATGTTCAAAAAATTTTTTTAAGTAATTAATACATACATAAATATACATAATTATTAATTAATTATACATGTGGCTCAAGTTGGCTGTGTGTGCCTTTGACCAAAACTTTTTATCTACCCTATATATATAAAATCCTAATGAAACGAATTTATGAAACGAATATATGAAACGCCTGAAATGTAACGATTCTTTGAATCGACTGATTAAACAACTGATTATGTTTCACAGTGATTTCTCCTATAAAAAGGAATACTTTGCGATGAAATTAACACAAAAAATCAATATTGATCCGCAGATTTCAAAACTGGTATTAGAATTTTTAAATTCGAATTAGTTTTTGAAATATTAATTTTTTTTTAATTTTATGTACATTTTTCTAATAATGGCAACTCAAATTTTAATCAAACAGATATTTTTTTTTTCAGATTTTAGAAAAAGTTACTATTTTAAACTAATTTGGCGAGAAGTCTGGCCTCCCTTAAATGTATGCTAAGAAATGTATCATGTTACTTTTATGCATAATTCAATTTGTATTTCATTATCATTTTATTTAATGCAAGCAGAAACATTTAAAGTAAATGGCTTTCACTTCTTTATTTTTTTTAAACGAAATGAAAAGAAAAATATTAGGCACAGATGTCATATACGCACTGGGGTACCTAATTGGCACCAAAATGGCATTATTTTGGTTGACATGGTAACCCAGCTATTGTTGTTTATTTAATAAGTGTTTATTATTTTATTTTATTTTTTTAAATTACATAAATTGTTTTGTTCTATATATATTTTTTTTTGTTGTTATTTTCCTTTAAAAATAAAAAATAATAGAAAATAATTAAAAAATACGGTACTACTTAGTTATTCCATCGACCCATTTCGCCAAATTATATAAATCGCCAAACCACTCGCCAAATTATACAAATTGACATAATTCTTATTTTAAATAACGAAAGAACAAAGAAAATAGTATAACATTAATAAATATACAAATAAAACGTCGAAATAAAAATCACTTGATGACGTAAAGATGTGTAACTTGCTTAAAGTCAAGTGAATGTGACATTTATCAACCATTATTGGCATTTAATCTTATAGTTTTTGCGATAGATTTTTGGTCGACGGGATAACTAACTAGTACCAAAAATACATATGAAACTGGTATTCGAAAACGAGGATTTCGCCAAATTTTCGTAAAAAAATCACGCCAAACCGGGTGATGACATCTGGCCAAATATTAAATGATGTAACAAATGATGACATTTAATTCCAACTTCAAAGCAATGTTATAATTTACCACTCGAAAAATAAAAAGAAATGCTAACTGGCGTGTTGAAAAATAGTTATTGGCGAGATTTGCACCTGGCTAGCGTAACAGTACCAAGAATTCTTTGCGACAATGCTTTTATGTAGTATTATTCGAAAAAAAGAATTGATTTTTTAAAATCGAAATGGAAAACTTTCGGCACAGATGCCACATACGGTCCCATATTGGCGCTATTTTTTTCTGATGCCAATGTCATATACGCAACGGGTACTTAACTGGCACCATAGTATCGTTATTTTGCTTGATTTGATAAGCCGGATGTTGTTGTTTATGCTGTTGATCTTTTCCCCAAATTAGCATCGGAAAAAAATCGTGCCAGTATAAGGCCGTACATGATATCTGGGCCAAACTTTCATATGAAAAGCGAAGGGATCAAAGCGTATTTATTTATGGCAGTTACATGACTTGGACTTTTATAATATAGATGAAATGATGGCAATAGAATAATATTTGGCGACTTATCACCTATACCTGGCTAATATTAAAGTACCAAAATGGCACCAGGAATATAAAAAGCGAAGTGGTTCGCCCGGAACTCTAGATGATAGTCACATGACTTAGGCTATTGTTATAGAAATTGTTTTAAAATACCAGGAGACAAAGACTCTGTACACTTAATTCCTTTTATTTTTAGCTTCTTTTCAAACGTTTAACTGATCCTCTTTAATCAAACATGAAAACAACCATTGGATGTCTTAACAGCAACTGATTCGGCTTTAAATTTTTGAAATCAAAGGAAATTGAATGGAAACCCATTTACAGGGAGATCTGCATAGCTTTTTTCAGTATAATTCAATCTTCTATAATATTTTTTAAACCAATCAGATTAGCGTGTCTTTAGATTCTGTGGTGTCTGAACGGGGTTGGCGAGCATAGCTTGCAGGGGGCAGAGCCCCCTAGTTTTCATATAAAATAAAATGTAATTAACTCATCAATGACACAGAATGACTTTCTAATTATACGAATTTCATCTAATTAAAAAATGTTTTAGGTATACATACCTTGATTTATCTTTTGTAAAAATTTTTGTAATTGATCATCTGTTATACTAGAAATTTCTCAAAGAATATTCGAAACACTTCTGTGGTTGTGAACAAGAAATTTTCTATTACTGATAAGTCTACAGCTTTTCATGAGCACATGAAAAGCGTCTTCAAAGTTTAGTCACATATGCATTACTTGCTTTATAATTTGCACTCACGTTTTGAGTCAGTCATGGCTGTTTATTATAAACAATGCAGTTAATCATAAGAAATAAAGAGGGTCTCATTTGAGGCGATACGGCTCAAAACAATGAGTAATGTTGAAAATTTCCGAAAGAAGAAACGAAATTTTTGAAATACATGTAATTTCGGTTGAGTTTCGGTCCAGCCGAATTTTCGACAGCATTTTCGCCGAAAACAAATTTTCAGCGGAACTCTGATTTTGGGCCGAAAGCGAAACCAAATTTTCGATCAATCTATATTTATAACGCGTTTTTTTTTCTATCTCCCTCTCCTCCTGCTCCTCCTTCTGTCCATCCGTCCGCCCACATATAACAACGCAAAAACTACCCAACCAAATCGTTTGAAATTTAAAATATATAATTATTGTATAATTTTGCTGAGTCATTTCAAATTTTATGAAAATCGGATGTATAGTTTAATTACAGGGACAGTCAAAAGTTTTCTGTTACATTACAGCCAATGGAAAAAATTTATTTCAAGTGCATTTTAAAGATGTTACAGCTTTTCGAAAAGAATGAAATTAATATGCACTTATGAAGTACACTAAAATATACATTCAGTACAATATGGTAGTGCAAAAAATATTTATAAAACTAGTTATAGTTAGAATGCACCATATTTGCCACATTTGACGTGCAATTTCCAACTTTTTTTTTTTTTTTTTTTTTTACTGGAAGATTTGGCAAGGAGGTGTTGAAATTTTATTTCAATGTTGAAGTTGTGTTTGAAATACAATTCGTTATTTATATAAGTTTGTGGACTAAAATTTTTCAGTTCTATTTCAAAAGTGTGAAATTCGTTTTATTTCATGGAAATCCGTTTTTAATGGAGTAAAGTTATTTTAAAATCATGATTTTAAATCAAAGAAAATATGGAAAGCTCCATTTTCATATTTTTTCCTATATTAGCATTACTTTTGTTACCTGGTGTTGCACGGAAGTATGAACTTCGATTTAGTGGTACATTGGTCTAAAAGTTTGGGAACCCCTGATCTATGGCATTTATACAATACATATCCTGTAATATGCAGAATTTAGTTAAACTTAAAAAATCCCTGTTGGCTCGGCTTACCGGCAGAGGTAGATTTCAAAGTTAAGTACTAATTTCACCACCAAAAACTAAATCAAGATTAGACATAAAGCCAGTTCAACAATTTTATCTGAACAATTTTGACGAGTTTTTAATTTCATTTTTCTGTAAGAGCTAGTTTTATCAGAATCATGTCAATACAATATTTTTTCTTCAACCCCTATTTTTGTTTAATTTGTTTTTGCTGTAAGAGTTGATCCTATCAAAAGCTTGTCAATATAACAGTTTTAGATAATATTAAGAAGATTTATAATAAATTTAAGCAGATTTGATATCTTGTGAATTGACAAAGTTATGAATTTTGGTCTTCTTCATCCCCCCCCCCTTTTTTGTTGTTTTTTATTTATTTATTTATTTTTTTGCAGCAAGAGTTGGTCCTATCAAAAATTTGTCAATATAAAAGTTGTAGATAGTATTAAGAAAATTTGTAATAAGTTTAAGTGAATTTGATATCTTGAAAATTGATGAAGTTATGAATTATTTTCTCCTTAAAGTCTTATTTTTTTCGCCCCTTGAGCCCATTTTTAATTTTATCAAAAATCTGTGATACATAAAATTTTGGCCCTTTTCCTAGAAGTAATAATCACTTTAAACTGATTTGATATGTATTATAATTAAAAAGTTATGGGGTTATTTTCAGTTTTCACAAAACCCCCCTCTACTTCCACCCCCTTGGGTCGATTTTGCCCATTAACAAACTTGACCAAGATTTTCTACCCCTTGATTTTATGTATCAGTTATGAAGAGATTTGTGCAGAATTATTGAAGTTATAGTGTCCATAAAAAAGTGATATATATAGATAGATAAAGTTTTGAACTAGGGATGGTTTTGGGTTCTGGGGGTCATGATCAGTTTTGATCTGCAAAAAATTTTCAGAAATTCGAACAATGTAATAGGTAGTAAGTATTTCTTATGAAACCTACATAAATGCATATTGTAACTGAAAACGCATTTCCAGCAATTATCGCTAATAGGCAGTACTTCAGATGTAGTACTGTACCCAAAATCTTTTGTGATTCCCTGTAGTGTAAATGAACGATAAATGATATGCACATCTTATTCTACAGCAAGTACTCTTCTAGTAAACCTCAGTAATGTATATCGATTTCAGTATATTTGAAATAATATAACATAATTAAAATATGCGGCAAACAGTTTTACCCCATCATTATGTAATGGAATTCTTTTGTATGTCTCTGTAAATAAATAATGCTTTGCATGCCTACCCCATAGAATGCATGTGTTTGTGCACTTCATAAGTGAATATCAATGTCATTATGTTTGAAATGGTGTAGCCTGATTAAAATACACTTGAAATGATTTTTTCCAATTGTCTGTCATGTAACAGAGTACTTTTGACTGTTCCTGTAAATTATAGGTGCAGATTCCCAAAATTTTTAAGGAGCTGGATTTTTTGGCCCTTAAACCCAAAAAATTTCTCCACCATTGTGAAAAAATTGCATAAAAGCTATAACGTTTATATGAGAAAAACTGAGGAATTCAAAGTGAAAAATAATTTGTTTAATATATACATATGTACAGCAAAACATAGACTAAATATATCAAATGTGTACATTTAATTTAATCACAAAATTCTTTTAATATAGTATTAAATTAAGTATAATATATTTTTTTTCAGAATGTAATGTTGGGAAAGATACAGGTTAAAAAAAATATACATAAGCTAAGCTAAGCTAAGTAGTGGAGAATATTTGAAAGAAAATATTTCTTATTTTCTTTTTGTCCTACAAGGGTACATACAAAAAAAAATGAGAATCTGTGAGTATTATTTCGCACTATAAAATTCAAAATAGAATTCAAACACTTGTTTTTGAAGAACACACAAGAAAGATTATCTTTAAAAAAATCTTATCACTAACTATTACAGGGGTGATTTTGTTCCAAAAATTCGGACATAAAAAATATCACGAATTTCAACAAATGGTCACAGAAGAAATCAATTTCGTTAATCATTCGCAGAAAAAAAACCTCCAATTTCGCCAAAGGATCAAGAAAAGAATGCGAATTTCGTCAAAAGATTGCAAAAAAAAAAAAAAAAACCCACAAATTTCGTCAAAGAATTGCAAAAAAAACGGGATTTCATTAGATGATTGCGGGAAAAATGTGAATTTCATCAAAGAATCCTGAAAACCCCCTCAAATTTCGTCAAATGATCACGGAAAAAATCACTGATTTCATCAAAGAAAACGCTAATTTTGTCAAAGAATCGCAAAATCAACACTAATTTCATTAAAACATTGCAGAAAAAATGTGAATTTTGTCAAATAATCGTAAAAAATCTACCACAAATTTTGTCAAATGATCACGAAAAAAAATGGCCGATATTCCCGTTTTTTCTACAACCGGATGACAAAATTCAGTTCTTTCGATTATTGACATTTGTGTGTTATTTTGGAATGGAATGATGGAATTTGCCTCTTTTTTTTTCCCCTTTGACCAATCGACAATATTTGCATTTTATTTTCTATCGACCAAATAATGAAAATCACAGTTTATTTGACGACAGATGGACGAAATTTGCAATTTTATTTCGTGAACGATTGATAAAATTCATGGTTTTATTTGGCTAGCGATTGACGAAATTTGTCGGATTTTTCCATGATGTTTTTTACAAAGTTCATGATTGGTTGAGGAAATTCCCAGTTTCTTTTCATGACCGATTAACGAATTGATTTTGGGAAATCTGCTAAATAAATAAATAATAATTCGAGGAATTCCACTAATTCATAGAAGAATAACATGCCGATATCTGGTGTCTACCTGTAAGAACATATCTGAGTAATCCCAGAGTTACAAATTTAATGAGTGGGGCCAAACATATTCTTTTCTCGGTTCAAATTTTTCTGCATCACAAGCTAACTGTGGTTGGTATATACCACTGCTGTTGAATTAATTCGCGGAACACATCAAATGTCATTTTTTTTCCCCCGATCCCGCAGACATCGCAGTTTTTTAGAAGAAAACAATAAATTTACTATTTCGCAGAAATGTGGCGTCTATGTTTAATCATAATTTTTAATTATGGACAATAAGAAAAAAAGAAAAGCGGTAAATATCGCGGAGTTATGGAGGAGACATAATCCTGCGATAGATAAGGAAAAATAATCCAAAAATCATTCGGCGAAAAAGAGGCATTCCTATAAGAAGCATGACAACTTAGACGGCGAAAGTTAGTCGACAAAGCAGTAAATTTAGTCACCACATGGCGACCGTGAATCTGCACCTGTACTGTAAATGAACTATAAAATCTACAGTCTTCATTTTCAATAGGGATCATGCTATAGTAAATGACAATAAACATGTTAAAATTACAGAACAATTCGAATATATTTACAAGAATTAGAGCACGAGCAGGTGGCCAATACAGACAGACAAACCTAAGTCTTAAATAGTTGGAAAGTGTTAAAAATGTGTCATTATATATTTCATGATATTCAATATACTATCTGTTGAGTGAAAACAATCCATATCAGTTACTTGAAGAGGTAAAACTTTTCAGTCCTCTAAATTCTATACTGTTTCTCAAATTTGCTTTGACATTTATTTTTCAATTCTGAAATTTACAATGTGCACTATCAAAGCTATTGAGATTTAATTTTGATTCCTCAAAAAGTTCATTCATTTTCCAGTGTTCTTTATCAGATTTTGTTTTTCAGACAGGCTTAAAGAAATTTTCAGTTAAAAACATATAAAGGCTTTTGTTAATCATTCATTACAGGTAAAAATATGACTGTGAATTGGATACATAGTAAAATTCTATCTTAATTAACAATAAGGAGCTTGGTGTGATATAATAGAAGAGCGACAAATAAACAACGTTAAAAGAACCAAAAAAATTTTTATTTTTTAAATTAAAAATTTTTTTGGTGCTTAACATTGTTTATTTGTCATGCTTGTAAAATTCTATCTTGACAATTAATTAAAATGGCTGTGTTCACCCTGCAAAATCATTCATTACTTGTAAAAATATGACTGTGAATTAGATACATAGTAAAATTCTATCTTGACAATTAATTAAAATGACTGTGTTCACCCTGCAAAATCTTTTGGGAAGAACACTGTTTTTATCATTGTTTATATTTTTTACCTAGCCTTAAATTGACAAATTTCTGTTTTTATAAAACCATATTCATTAATCAGTATATATTTTTTATTGTTTACTTTGATGAAACCATTATTTACACATGTATTATTTTTAGAGATACGCTATACAAAAGACAAGTACCAATGGTCCAAAAACTCCTGCAGAAAAACTACGAGAAAAAATTGTTAGAAGAGCTGCATTAGAATTTAAAGATGGCATGTATGGTATCCTTTTTTAATACTTTACAAAAGAATGTAAAATTTGATGATTTACTAAACTTTTTTAATTCCTTAACTTATTCCAAGTTAATCTTGGAATTGGAATGCCAGTTTTGGCCAGCAATTATATACCACCAAATATTACAGTTCATCTTCACAGTGAAAATGGAGTTTTAGGATTGGTAAGCCTTATTTGATCAATTGCTTGTTTTATACTGTTATTATACTGTTGTTTTATACTGCATTGGCACAGTTTCCAATCTTCTGTTTTTTTCAAGTGATACAAACATGTTGTAACCCTAAAAATCTGTTCAGTAAAATGTGTCTTGTTTTTATGCAGAACTTATTTGATTTCATTTAAGTAGCATTTCTGATTCAATATATGTTCTTTTGACTTGGAGGAAAAAAGCGAAAAATGGAAGGTTGGCAGTTGTGCATAAGATTAGATTCTACAGATTCTACCCCTGTTTTTGCACTATTCATTTATTCAATTTTAATTTTTGCATAAATGAATAGAAAAATTTTGTAATGTGATATTTATAACGAGTGACTGTTATTATACATTTGCATTACCTTCCATTTAGAGCTATATTTCTGTACAGTAAAATTACAGAACTGAATTAGTAAAAAACTAAATTAATCACTAAAAGTTCCAGCATATCTTTTGCCATTTGGATAAACTTATTTGTGCAGCAAGCTGTATGTGAATACTGTGTGTAACTTTAAGATTGAAGACAAATAGTTTCTTTTTCACATTTTTATATCACACAGCACACAAATGTTACAAACAATCACAAACACTGAAAAACATATAGAATGAGGCGGTGACTTTGGGGTAATAACCCGCTGTTAGAACAAGTGGCGTTCGTAAAACATCCTTTGGGGAATACTCCCACTATAAGCAACAGAATAATTGGGGATAAGACCCGCTATAGCATAATGTGCCACAATGGCAGCTCAAGAACAACATACTATACTTGGGGATAAGACCCGCTTGAATACACAACGTGCCGCAATGGCAGCTAAAGAACAACTCTATACTTGGGGATAAGACCCGCTCGAATACACAATGTGCCGAAATGGCAGCTAAAGAACAACTATATACTTGGGGATAAGACCCGCTCGAATACACAACGTGCCGCAATGGCAGCTAAGCAACAACTGAACTGGGTCACATGACCGCAAAGCTACGGAGCTCGTTCGGCATGCGCACAAGGTCCGAACATGCCGCCCCGCGTTGCAATGTGCGTAGCACATTCAAAATATTAAAAATACACTATAAATACAAGAACTAAATAAAATACCAATACCACAAAATAATATTACAATACAAATACAATAATAAGTTGCAATAACAAGGACTATACAATACAATAAAATTAAATTCTTTGTTACAAAATTTAAGCTATTTTCTAAAAATAGTTCTATATTGTTCTTAAGAAAAGTTGAATGTAAAATAACATGTAAATCTTAGGTGCACCTTAAAATACATAAACAATGAGAAATAAGTATATACATTAGATTTCATTAAATTTCTGAAGAAATATTTTGTTACTAAGCTAACGAAAATCGCGATATAAACCTTATGAAAAATCCCCTTTCTTTGATTTTTATATTTAATCTCAAAAGGGCCGCAAAAATCGGCTCCTGTATGGTTAAACGTAAAATTTGGAGTTACTCTTTCCGATGGGAGGTCACCCATGATTTGTTTAGCAGTAACTGGGTTGTTCCTAAAACAGACAACGTAATCATGCACTACTTTTCGCGCTAAATTTTTTCCACTTACGGGCCAAAACCGCATTCGTACGTAATGGATTAAAGTTTGGGGACCAATATGAAAATACTTCCTGTGAAAATGCTCAAATATGAGTTTTGTGAGCTTATGGCCTTTCGGCAAAATGATTTGATGCTTCTTATCAAAGTTTAAATCTGAATTTTCCAATCTACCGCCAACTCTTAAGATATTATCTTGATCCAAAAAGGGGGACAAACATTTAATTTTACTGGAAGGGGGAACCCTTGATTCCCGTTTTAAACCCTTAATCTCTTCCTGATATTCTGCATTTTGTACTAATCTAATTAGAGAAACTTCTGAATTTTTTATTTCTGGGGTTGTGAGGCTGCCTCTGTGCCGGTCTGCTAACTTACATTTGCAATTGTGAAAAAACCTATAAACATATGCCAGTATGCGAAGAATACTATAGTATTTACCACTTATGTTGAGAAAAAAATTTACTTCTTCAGGATTCCTGAAAAGAGAAAGAGAAATATTAGAATTGAAATCATTACAGTTATTTTTATATTTTGATTTAGTCTCGGGAAAATAATCTGTTTCTGGCACAGAAATAGTTTCTTGCTCAGTCACTAAGTCATCAGCTGCTAGGAATTTTGGTCCCCTAAACCACATTGGATTCTCTACAAGAGAATTAACACTCGCACCTCTGGTCAAGAGATCGGCAGGATTGTCCTTGCTAGAGCAGTGATACCAAGAGTTCGAATCTGAAAGTGCATTAATCTCTATGACACGGTTTGCCACAAACTGCTTCCATCGCTTTGATGATCCTTTGATCCAGAATAAGGTTATTTTGGAATCTGTCCAATAGTACACCTTCGATGTGATTTTTTGATCTAGGATGGGTTTTACTTTATTGGTCAGTCTTGCACTTAGTAAGGCTCCGAGAAGTTCTAGCCGAGGCAGAGTTATCTCCTTTATCGGTGCAACACGACTCTTTGAAGTCACGAGATTGACTTCCACACCACTCTCTCTTTTTATTCTCAGATAAATTGCAGATCCATACGCTATTTTACTAGCATCAGAAAAGGCGTGTATTTCTACAGCTATTACTTGATTCAAGCAACCAAGAATTTTCCTCAGAATTTTTAATTCTGCTAAATTTGGAAGTTCTTCGAGCCACTTTAACCATTTTTCGTGCACATTAGTTGGTAACTGTTCATCCCATGCTGTCTTCTTTAGCCATAGTTCTTGGAACAGGCATTTTATTCTAATGGTGAATGGCGTCAGCATGCCTAACGGATCGAAGATTTTACCAACTGCTTGCAATAGTAGACGTTTTGAGCTTTTTTGCGATGACAAGAATTCTTTTAAACTTTTGACTTCGAATGTCAGACAATCTTCTTCTGTTTTCCAGGACATTCCTAATACCTTGCTTAGATTGCTTCCTAGGCTTATTGCAGCATGTTCTGCTTGAATATTTAAACCTTCCTTTTGCCAGCACTGCAGTAACGCTTCATCATTTGTTATCCATTTTCGAAGAATCATTCCTGCTTCAGACATTATTTTGTTAGCATTCAGGGAAACATCAAGAGCTTCTTGCAGCGTATCTTCGCCAGATATAAAATCGTCCACATAAATATATTTATCGAGTAGGTGAACAGTTCTTGGGTGTAGGTTCGTAAACCGCTTGATGTGCTCCTTTATGGTAGCAGATAGGAGGAATGGAGAGGCATTGACTCCAAAAATAACACGTTTGAATCTGAAGACTTTGAAAGATTTTAAACCATCATCATACCACAGAAAACGGACAGAATCCCGATCTTTTTCAGCTAGTGAGATTTGAAGGAACGCCTTCTCGATATCAGAAGAAAAGGCAATTTCGTATAATCTGAAGTGGATTAAAATATCAAATAGAAGTGGATTTAAGTTGGTGCCGGGCCATAAACAATCAATAAGGGACAAATCATTGTTATCATGAGAGCTGGCATCGAAGACGATTCGGACCTTTGTAGTATGTTTATCTTCTTTACAGACCGCATGATGGGGCAAATAATAAACTGCCCTGTCTAAAACAGGTTCATTTTCTTGCACCTGCTCTATAATTCCTTGCTTTAAATATTCCGTGATTATTTCAGAATATTGTCGAAAAAGCTCTGGGTTTCGATAAAATTTTCCTTTTAGACCTTCCAAACGCTGTTTCGCAACACTAAAATTATCATTTAAATCCTTCCAGTCTTTTTTCCACGGTAACTGAACTTCATAACGATCGCCTACAAGTTTGACAGTTTTATCGAATATTTGTTGTGCTTGATCAGTTTCCGATATTTTCGGATCATCATGTTTTATGCCTATAGACTCAAGCTCCCAAAATTGTTTTAAATTATCATTTATTTCATCGAAATCTCTAACGAAATTGCACATAGTAATATTGTTTGTTTGCGTGTTCTCCTCTAGCGCCCCAGTTGGGATCCATCCAAAAACAGTGTCTTGCAGAAAAAGTTTATCATTTATCTTAACTGAATTATGCTTTAAAATTCTATAAAATAATTCAGCGCCAACCAATGCGTGAACTTTTCCCGGTTTGAAAAATGTGGGGTCTGCCAATTCCACAATATTCGGTAAATTAATGTCCGATACATTTAATTGCTTTGATGGAATTACATCCGTGATTTTGGGAACAATTAAGAAATCTATATTCTCCCTGAAAGAGCCATCTTCGTTTGTAATTACACTCGAAATTTTATTTTTTACATTATAAGTATAACCGTTTAATCCTGTAACGGGTACATTAATTATCCTTTTTTTAAATTTCAGCATGTCAGCGCAATCCTTAGTTAAAATATTGACATTGCTAGCATTATCCAAAATGACTCTAAACCTTCGTTTATTTCCGAAATTATCTTCTATAAAAACAAAGCATGTACTCAATAAAATTGATTTTCTTTCTTTACTTATATTATTCAAGGTCTTTAAAGATTCGTCACTATTTACCGAAATGTTTTTCATTTCTCTATTTACCGCACCTGCAAGAGGGGAGGAAATTTGGGGGGAAGCCAATTCATTTTTGGATTTATTTTCTTTTTCTCGATGAAGCGATGAGCTGTGTCGCAATCCACAGGTATTACAATTATATTTTGAAATGCAAGAATTTACGAAATGAGAATTATTCAAACAATTAATACACAGTTTATTTTTCTTCACAAAATCGTATCGTTCAGAAACATTCATTTTTAGAAACTGAGAACATTTGTTCAAATTATGAAAAGCCAATTTACACAGAATACAAGTTTTTCCATTCGATTTATCATTCGAATTTAGCATGAAATTTTTTTGTTTGTTCGAAAGAGGAATGTTTTTGTTTAAGGGTTTTGAAGCAGAGTATCTATTTACGCTTTCTAACGTAGAACTGCGGTTTTCCAAAAATGACATTAATTCATTAAATTGCGGGTATTCTGATTTTTTAATCGAATATTCAAATAATTTTCGAGATTCCTTATCTACCTTTTGCAATATAATATTGATAAGGATAGCATCAGACAGATTGTTTTGTTCATATTGTAATACTTTTAAGGCCCTCAAATTTTTATTTACACAATCAATAAAGGATCTCAATTCTTTAGAAGACTCGTAATGTATTTTTTCATAATTAATTATAGCTGATAAATGAGTGTCAATGAGCAAACGTTGATTTTCGAATCTTTCAGTAAGTGCTGTAAACAATGACTCTAAGGAATCGTCTGGGCTCTCTAGTTGTTTTGCTTCATTTTTTAGCGATGCTCGCAAATAAAACAGCTTCTGAGCGTCATTTAACTGAGCATTATTTATAATTAAATTTGTAAATTGTACTTTAAAGATTGACCACTCTTCATATTTACCATTGAATGTTGGTAGTGGGATTTCAGGTAACTTAACTTTAATATTATTCGAACTTATAGATTCAATACTATCAGCATGCACATTTATTTCAGAAACTTTAAGATTTTTAAGAAATATGTTGAGACTTACCTCAAGTTTCTCGAGACGATCTTCGAGTTCATCTAACTCGTCTTCGATTTCTGGTAAGTCCTTAATATCAGGGATATCATAATATTTATCCCGTATTTCCGATACTTTTGCTTGAAGTTCAGGTAATTTTCGAATCTTTATTTCGAGCTCGGTACTCGAGTAATTAATTTCGTCTGTATTATCTTTTACGAAATTTTCTAATTTCGTTATAGCGCCTTTTAGAGCACCTTTTGTTCTATTTAATTTTTCCATAGCAGCTATTTCGCTGCGAAATCGACGGACCACAACAATGTATGTGAATACTGTGTGTAACTTTAAGATTGAAGACAAATAGTTTCTTTTTCACATTTTTATATCACACAGCACACAAATGTTACAAACAATCACAAACACTGAAAAACATATAGAATGAGGCGGTGACTTTGGGGTAATAACCCGCTGTTAGAACAAGTGGCATTCGTAAAACATCCTTTGGGGAATACTCCCGCTATAAGCAACAGAATAATTGGGGATAAGACCCGCTATAGCATAATGTGCCACAATGGCAGCTCAAGAACAACATACTATACTTGGGGATAAGACCCGCTCGAATACACAACGTGCCGCAATGGCAGCTAAAGAACAACTCTATACTTGGGGATAAGACCCGCTCGAATACACAATGTGCCGAAATGGCAGCTAAAGAACAACTATATACTTGGGGATAAGACCCGCTCGAATACACAACGTGCCGCAATGGCAGCTAAGCAACAACTGAACTGGGTCACATGACCGCAAAGCTACGGAGCTCGTTCGGCATGCGCACAAGGTCCGAACACAAGCTATTCTAATTTCCTCTTCCTGAGGATTAGTTTTGATTTTTTTTATATTGCTGGTTGTAAAACAATAAAAAACAGATAGATTATGAAATGCTTTCTAACACTATCAGAACATTATAACCGAACTTCATTTTTTCATACAGTGAATGGTGATATCTGAATAAATAATTTGAAAGATACATAATATACAATGAAACACGTTTAACAGGAAATTGAGGGGGCCGAAAAAATTTTTCATGTTAAAAGAATTTTGCGTTAAGAGATTCGTAAAAAAAAAAAAAAAAAAAAAAAAAAAAAAAAGAACAAAACTCACAAATATTTTCACCGTCATCAAATTTTATTTCAATTTCCTGTTAAACTACTAGTAAGTTGCATCCATTAGAATAAAAAGCAAGTAAAAATTTTTTTTTTTTTTTTTTGGGGGGGGGGGGACCAGGCATCTTTTTTTTTTTAAGTGTCTTTTTCAGCATTCTGAGATCTAGCTTGTTTGAATCAAATAAGCAAAGCTGTCTCTAAATCTTCTTACTTAGCGGTTCTCATACGTTTTCTCAGTGGCTTAAACATACTGCACTCAAACATTAATGTAACAGGATCCCTATTTTTTATTATTGTTGATAAAATAGAATTGGCAATGCCAAACTCTTTACAGATTTCTGTTTTCGTCCTTCTTTTTCATCAACTGCATAAAGCAGCTTCATTTTCATTTGAATCGAAATGGCAGTTTGTTTTTGCACTGATTTCGTACTCATAAAACATAAGCTAATTTACAAAAAAACATGAAATTCACTGATTTTCACCCAAAATTCAGTGGTTTTAACACAAAATTGACCAATTTCAACTCAAACTAACTATATCAAAAGCAAATTTTTTTCGTGTTAAACAATTTTTGTTTCATGTTAAAAGAAAAAAAAATGTATTAAATTGCATAGTGTACTGTCCAGGCTGCTATATCATTTTATGTTAACCTTTTTTTCATGTTAAGCGTTTTTGTGTTAAACGTATTTCGCTGTAGTTTAAAATCTGTTTTCAACAATTAATAAACACTATTCAACTATATTGGAAAGTGTTAACATATTGTCGACAAGAGACATGAATCAACACTTTTCATTTATCAATCATTAAAGACAGGAGATGTGAACCAACAATTTTCGTTTCTTAAGTACAGAAGACTGTAAAGGAAAATTGACATAATATAGTTTTCAGCATTGTAGATGCAAAGAAACAAATCACCTCTTGTCCGTGCAAAACCATTGTTACGTGAATAACAGTCATTGTATTTAGTTCACTTTGCATGTGTAATGTAACGGCTTAATGTACTTTCAATTCAGTTTTGAATAAAAAGAAAAATGCCCAGTTAAACTGATGGCATTGAGCTCACTGGCTGTTCACAGTAATTGTATATTATACTCTTATTTATGTCTATTATTCATAAAATAGAACTCACTCTTAAGAGCAAAATGGTAAATAAATTAAGGGGTATTGGACCCTGTTCCCCCCTCCCCTTTATACTTAACCAATGAACCTCCAAATCTAATCAGGGAAGCACCTGTCAGAATAAACCGGTATACTAAATTTGAAGCAAATCGGATAATTCTGCATGAAAAACCCATTTATCTAAATTAAGAAGGGGGGATTAGCCCTTCATTCCCCCTTTATACTTAATCAATGAACCCCCAAAACTAATCAGGAAGTGCCTTATCAGAATGAACCTATTTACAAAATTTAAAGCAAATCAGATATTTCTATAAAGAGTGCGTTACATACATACATAAAGAACACCTAGTAGGAACACATTAGCTCTCAGGCTTTGAGAGCCTGTGAGCTAATACTTAATCAAAAATGTAGCATCAATCTGAAGAATATAGTGAAGAATTTTTTGCAGATGTGTTTTCAGATGTATCAAGTGATACTGAGACTTCTAATGAATATGTCAGGGGTTCTTATACAAGTGTTCATATACACAAGCTTAATTTCTAACAAAAAAAGTACTGGAACCCTAATATTCTGCATTACTAAAACCGTAGCGTGCCCCCCCTCCCACACTCACACACACCTGCTATAGAGGAGATTTATTATTAGAGAGTCCAGGTTCGTGGATGAATGAATAAAAACTCCAACACGATGATTTCGAGGACTTACTTCTTTATTATGAAACTTTTCAAGAGAAGGGCCATGATGGTACAATGGGACGGGAGAAGTCACATGACGAGGCTGCCCGAAGGGGCAGCCCCGAAGGGCAGAGAGCCGAGGTCTGTCACACACAAGTTCAGAGGCAGTAGTGGTAAAATATTCATTACAATCACTCACTCATTGGCGAGATGAATAGCAACATCTGTACTGTATTGGCGATGAATATTGGTGGCGTGGACAAAGGAATCAGAGGCATCTCGAAGTATTACATAGAATTCAAACTTACGCCATGGCGAGCTATTTATGGTTACACGTGTCCTAACATTCTTGTGGTAAGGGAAAGTGGTTAGAGAAATAGGAACACGTGATTTTTAGATGCACGTTACAGATCTAAGTGCAGCTGCAAATTAGTCAGCAATGGGCATATGGTTTGTATCCGACAAAGTACAAGGGTGAGAATTGAATACTAATGCAAGCCCAGAGGCTGGGAAAATATGCATTAGATAGCGTCGGCTGCAAAGCGAAAAGAGATTCATTTGTATTTTATTCTTCTACTTTATTTCAATGGAAAATAACTGCGGTTAAGATCTTTTTCTATCGTGTGAATTTGAAAGACAGAAAAAGGAACCGAGATAAATGATGTCTGCATTTGAAAAGACTTTAAAAAGTAAAAGCGAAACTTACAGTAGTGAGAGGGGGGGGGGGGGAGAGAATGACTAAAGACATATGAAATTAACTCTAAAATGTCAAATTTAAACTAAATATTTTATTTGAAGGGGGGGGAGGGAGAATAATAACAATTTATAATAAACCAGTAAAGTTAAAAGTTGATTTTTTTGAGGGAAAAGGAGGACTAATGAATATATAACGGTAAAGCCGTTATATATATCACCCATTACCACCAGAAAAAAAAACTGTGAATCTTGAAGAACAGTTTTTTTTTTTTTTTTTTTTTTTTATATTTGAAGATTACTTTGTCCACTCCATACATATAAGTATTTAAAACAGATATAACATAATAAGAAAGATAAGCCTCCATATATATATACATATAATATATAACTGTGTGCTTGCAATTCTTTAAATGTTTGCATAAAGCAAAACTTTTCAGGTCATGATAAATGGCGCCTTTTTATTTTTATTCATTTCTTGGTATTCATTAGTCAGTCACCAAGAAATTGCAAATAATATTTTTTGATTTAACAGGATCCTTTTTAAGTATCTTTTTAGTATTTGATTAAGAGGCTGGTACCAGCATTTTTCATGACCAAAATAAGAGAAGTAAATATTTTTTTTTAGTAACTTGTTATAATATCTTCTCAAAATAAAAATAATATAATATAAGTGCAAGCAACAAAATACACAGATACTACTTTAAAATGAAATAGAAAATAAATGACATATGCATGTCTGTGAATAGAAGCTAAATGAAAAAAATATAAAAAATAAAAAGAGTAGAAAATTGGTTTTCGTGCACACCGCACAGGACTACAAAAGAACGGGATGCATATAGCATGCCTATGAATGGGTGTAGCCCTTAATCTTGTTAATAAACAAGTGTGATGGCGTCAGTTTAGAACATCAGCCCTAGGGGAAGAGGGAGTTATGAGACCCAGACACCAAGTGATACCTAGGTCCCTGCTCCCCAAAGATCACATTGATCTTCAAAGGAGCATGCGTCAATGTATCATATAAAAAGTTTTGTTTATTGAATTGAAACAACAATTCAAGGGTTTTGTCTCTCTACACAATGAAGTTTGGACCCTTAGGACAAAAATTTTGAACGGGAACAAAACTTCAGAGGGGATAAATTAAAATAATAAAAAAAAACCGAGATAAATATCTCACATATCAAAGGTAAAAAGACAATCCGAGTGTGTGGAGAGACTGGTGACACGATCGGGTAAGTATAACAACCACATTTTTTTTTTTTTTTTTTTTTTTTTTTTTTTTAAGTAAATTGTAACTTTGTATTCCTTACAATGTATCGAGTAGGATCTGAACTGTATGTGTATTGTATGACCTTAACTAATGTTTTAAACATTTAGTGTAGCTGCACTAGGTTACTAATGCTAAAAACGAAAAAAAAAAAACTTTTTTTTGTTATTGTGAAGTTATGTTATTACAAGCACGACATAATATCTTAGACGTGTGTCTTGTCTAAGTGAAGCTTAACCAGAGATTTTATTTAATCTCCAAATTTAAAAGAAAACGTGTAATTATGTACATGTAGAAAACAAAACAAGTGTGATGAAAACAATAAAAACATCACAAGTTTAAAATTTAAGGAAAATGCATGTGAAGGGGGAGCATCCTGTAAACTGGGCATTCTTTGTTGTGAAACAAAGTGATGGTGACCTGGAATGTCATGGCATAAAAGAAATATAATAATAATGGAAAAATTAAGAATGTGTTAAAACTTAACATTTAATACATGTTTAATTTGTGCATATCATGTGAGGTCAAAAGTAGTTCCTGGTATAATGAAAACAAAAAAGAAAATATCTTAATGTGTAACGTAAAAACTTAGAAACAAAATATTTTCAATTGTGTATAATGTGTTTTTTTTTTTTTTTTACCAAACCAAAAAAAATCAATGAACTCAATTGTAATATCAATGAACTGAATTGAAAGTGTATGTCTATGAACCAAAGAAAAATGTATATTTCAATGAACGAAGCAAGGAAAAGTATTTCACTATGAACAAAAACAGTGTATGTCAGTGAAAAAAGGAAAATTTCAACTACTTAGATGTATGTTTGTGAACACAGCAGTCTAAGTACCTGAATGCACAAATTATGAGCAAGTAATTCACTGACTTAAAGTGTAAAAGTAATACGATGAACTCAAATGTGTGAGAAAAAAAAAACTTACAATGAACTAATATGTGTCTATAAAAAAAATTCCAGTGAACTGAAGTGTCTACCAAAACAAAAAAATTGGTATGAACTAGTATGCAAAACAAATCACAAGAAAGAAAACAAATTATGAACTAATATGTGTAAGGAAAAATTCTATGAACTGAGTATTGTCACGAAAGAAAAATGATAGTGCAATTGGTCCCTGAAGTACACAAAGAATTGACAATGCTATGAACTCGTGTAAAAGTGTTTTTTTTTTCTATGAACTCAATGAACTATGAACTCGTGTAAAGTGTTTTATCTATGAACTCGTGTAAAGTGTATTTTCTATGAACTCAGTGAACTATGAACTCAGTTGTGTGACCTATGAACTCAGGTGTATTAAACTATGAACACAAACCCAGTGTGTACATATGGAACCAAGAGCATTGTATCACAAGTACAAAAATGCATCGCCTAAAGTTAAAACAAATAAACCAAAAAAAATTGTGCTTTTAAGTAAAGGAAAGTGAAAAAGGATAAAATGTAACCAGGAAACGCTACTTGTGTGATAAAATGTAACTAAATAAACTTAACTACGATTAACAAGTTAAATTATGTCCAAATTTCTAAAAAATAAATCTACAAATTTAACTAGTGTAATGATGAATTTTTTTAAAGTTGAATTAATGTGTACTCTTTCAGTAAGATCTACCTCAAATGTGAAAATCCCAATGTCTGATGACCCGCATCAGAACAATTTTCACAAATGTTCCATTTCGAGAATCATTTAACTATTTGCCGGCTAAATAATCAAATGAAAAAGCAACTCACTGTACACTTGTGTTTATAAAAAAAATCTTGAAAGAATTAAGTTAATTTTAAACATCAAATCAGTATGAATAATGCTGTCAAAAACTGACATATGTATGTAAATGTATAGGAAAATAAAATTTTAAAAGGAATGCTGTATATAGTAACTCCTTCACAGTAATGTGTGTTAAATAAAAACGAAAAATGTAAAATGTATGTTACATTGTTTTTTTTTTTAAAAGGAAGCTGTATGAGATGTTTATGGGAATGTATTGCAGTTGTATACTTTTTCTCGCATTTGCTTGATGAATTTTTTTAATGATGGACAATAAGGTGCAAAAGCACTGTGGAAAATGTCAAAGTTGGTGTTATTGCCATCATTATTTCTAATGCAATTAATGCATTTTGGAGGATTTCTACACTGAGGGTCAATGTGTGGCAAAGCACACACCGAGCATCTAATGTCATTATGACACGAAATTGCAATATGATCATTGTATACCTGGCACTTAAAACAACGTTTAACATTTATATATGGTTTAACAGGGTACGGTTTTGATTGTATCATAATTTCCTTATGCATTAATAATTGCCTAGCATCCTGTGGTGCAAGCTCAAAGATCCAATTAAAGGACTTAATATGTAGGAGCTTGTACTTTTTAACAAAGTGAAAATCAGGTTCAGGTATATGGATTAAATCTGAGATACCAAACAAGATATCAGGAATATTTAAATTTTCAGGGAGGTTAAAAATAATGACACGAATAGGCTTAGGTACATTAAGTTTAGCAGGGGATAAGGACTTTAGAGAGGAATCGCTAATATCTGTAAATTTTTCATTGTGCTTACCTTGAGTGTGCAGGTCGGAGCTAAGATATGTGTCTTTATCATTTTCCAGTTGTGGTAACTTTTCTTGTTTACACAAATGAGAGGGGATAGTTTGTGTAAATTTATCTAGGGCAGATGGAGGGAGTTTGTTTTTGACATCTACCACTTGATCAACCATAGTCTTATTACATTTAGTAAGCTTCTTCTTACATTTCTGTTTGCCTGTGATTTCATGTAATCTCTCTATAAGTTTCTGACTTACAAGAAATAAATTATCTTTATCCTGTTTTAATTTGGAATAATCATCCTTTAGAACATTAAAGTTTAGTTTAAGCACATGAAAATTGAATTTAATGATCTGAAGGAAATCTATAATATTTTCAGACATGGATGCAGCATTTTCGGTCTTAAGTGAATTTTGAATAGATGTGGCTTCCATATTAATGGAATCCGAATATCTAAATAATATTTCCTCAAAATAATCTACCCATGGAGATACAGAAATGGGGTGATTAAAATCACAAATAGCATGTTCATCATTAGCTGCCATATTTTAAAAATAAACTGGTGAAGTGTCTGTTATTTGCAAAATCTTTTTTTTTTTATTTTCTGGTGTTTATATAATTTCTGTTGTTTACTTTTTTTGTGACAGCCAAAACGGAAAAAAAGGGATTTTTTTGAGAGAGCAACACAAAAATGCAAAATAAATAATACTAGTATTTCAAAAAGGTGTATGTATGAAAAACTCTAGTTATCAGAAATGAAATGCATGCACATAAAATAAAACACAATCAGTTGCATAAATAAATTATACACAAAAGAAACAAAACATGGAGGGGGGGGGGGGGGGGAGTGTAAAAAAATAATATGAGTGTATCAATCACAACATTTCAGAAAGTTAAATTTCTGTCCACATCCAGTGGGATTAATGTTTCCGAAATTGAATAAAATAAAAAAAAAACAGGTAATTAAATTGTAAATCTGGTTTAAAATACAAAGAAAAAACAAAAACAAACAAGGTCAGAGTCGAGCAACATATGCTGAGAATAATTGTGCAAATGTCACACACAAGTGAAAATGTGCAAATGTTGTGAGCGAAATATGCACATATTTATAAAAAATATCAAATACTGCAAAATCTGGAGCAGAGAACTTTTTTGTTGCCTATCGGCAGAATAAGTGTACTTTCAAAGTACGCCAGCGGGGCAAAAGGGTTAAACTCTAGATTTTTGAATGCATAAAAATCATTTTTACGAAAAAGGAAACATAGCATGTTTATGTAAATTCACGGAAGAAAAAAAGTATGAGAAGTTTGTCATGATTAAACCATAAAAACATTATAAGTGAAATATTAATAAAAGTATAATAATTTTTATCATTTTAACTGCAAAAAGTACTTAAAACAAACAAACAAATAAACAAACGCAGCTTGGAAGAAGATAATAAGGAGCAAATATGCTATCACCGTTAAAAATATTGTAAAAAAATAGTTCAGAAGTGATTTCTTCGTTCAAGCTGTCAAATCAACAAACTTATGAAAATCCAAATGGTAAAAGTACAAGTATGAATAGGGAACCATAACATGGATAGAAACTGATAATATTTACTGATATTGAAAAGAAAGAAAAAAAAGGTTATAACAATTTAGAGTAAATAATTTAATGTAAAAGTATTCCCTGTTCATACTTACATGCAAACTGTGTTTCTTTTTTTGTCAAAAGTATTGTGACACAAGTGTTTTCATTAAATTCGTTGCACTAGTATGTCATTTTTTGTAGAGAGCATTCATTTGGAGTACCAAAACAGAGCGATGGGAAAAACAACGCTTGTTTTTTTTTTTTTTTTTTTTTTTTTTTTTTTTTTTAGAAAAAAGGGGTTAAAAATAAAAGATTTTAGTGACAATTTGCAACGGAAAAGAAATTAAAACAAAAATATCATTAACGTCCTATTTTCGTACTACTCTGAATGCTATAAAAATGTTGAATGATAGATGACACAAGATGTGATGTGTGATTTAGTACACTCTTTTTTTTTTAATGCAGAGTGGTTTCTTTTTTTATAACTGAAGCATGCTCATCAGTAGGGTAATTTTTTTTATATTGCTGAAACACCACCAAAAGGAGGAAAAATATTATTCCTCATAATCACTGCACACTGAATGAATTTGAAGAACTGTTTTGAAAAATTGTGAATATCAGCATAGACACAAAAATAATTGGAAAAATTTCACAATTGTCTTGAACACTAGGACACTTTCGCGAAATTATATTTCTTTTTTTTGCACTTTCACTATCTTGTCGCCAAATCTGTGGGATTCCTGGACACTTTGCACTGCAATTAATAATCATAGGATCACAAACAATGCGAAACGCGCACAATTCCTGGACTTGTTGCACTGAAAACTTTGTTTAAAATCTGTGTTACTTGTGCGGATAATTCATACCACAGCTAGGTGAGGACTATTTCACAAAACATTTCCCTTTTGGGAAACTATGGATGACACTTTTCAGATGGCACTTTTTTTTCACAAACCTTTCGCACTCACATTAGTAGCACGAACACGTTTGATTGAAGGATGAAGGTCGCGCACAAAAAAACAGAAACTGTCTTGATTTTGTTTGACGAAGCCACAACTTCACGCAGGGAAACAAGTGATGCAGGTGTGATATTTTGTAGAAAAAGGAACTGCTGGAGGAGGCGACTTCGTTCGATGACCCCGTTGGAGCACCGCAGTGTAAATCTTGCTTCTCGTCAGGCTAGTGTAAAGTCCGGCGAAAAAGGCACTCTCCAAATCCGTTGGGGTAGCGAGAAAGGGAAATCCCCTGAAGTTGACATCGGCGAGCGAACAGAGTAGGGCAGCCGGAACTCCCGTGGGGAAAAAGAACATCCTTTCGCGTCGCTGGTAAAGCATGATACGGAAGGAACGATACTTCTCCTCGTACTTTTTTTTTTTTTTTATTACTGTTGGAGAAAAAAATCTGGGCAATGGCACCAATTTTGTGTAGAGGAGATTTATTAGAGAGTCCATTTGTGTAGAGGAGATTTATTATTAGAGAGTCCAGGTTCGTGGATGAATGAATAAAAACTCCAACACGATGATTTCGAGGACTTACTTCTTTATTATGAAACTTTTCAAGAGAAGGGCCATGATGGTACAATGGGACGGGAGAAGTCACATGACGAGGCTGCCCGAAGGGGCAGCCCCGAAGGGCAGAGAGCCGAGGTCTGTCACACACAAGTTCAGAGGCAGTAGTGGTAAAATATTCATTACAATCACTCACTCATTGGCGAGATGAATAGCAACATCTGTACTGTATTGGCGATGAATATTGGTGGCGTGGACAAAGGAATCAGAGGCATCTCGAAGTATTACATAGAATTCAAACTTACGCCATGGCGAGCTATTTATGGTTACACGTGTCCTAACATTCTTGTGGTAAGGGAAAGTGGTTAGAGAAATAGGAACACGTGATTTTTAGATGCACGTTACAGATCTAAGTGCAGCTGCAAATTAGTCAGCAATGGGCATATGGTTTGTATCCGACAAAGTACAAGGGTGAGAATTGAATACTAATGCAAGCCCAGAGGCTGGGAAAATATGCATTAGATAGCGTCGGCTGCAAAGCGAAAAGAGATTCATTTGTATTTTATTCTTCTACTTTATTTCAATGGAAAATAACTGCGGTTAAGATCTTTTTCTATCGTGTGAATTTGAAAGACAGAAAAAGGAACCGAGATAAATGATGTCTGCATTTGAAAAGACTTTAAAAAGTAAAAGCGAAACTTACAGTAGTGAGAGGGGGGGGGGAGAGAATGACTAAAGACATATGAAATTAACTCTAAAATGTCAAATTTAAACTAAATATTTTATTTGAAGGGGGGGGAGGGAGAATAATAACAATTTATAATAAACCAGTAAAGTTAAAAGTTGATTTTTTTGAGGGAAAAGGAGGACTAATGAATATATAACGGTAAAGCCGTTATACCTGCCATCACTCCAATCCACATGTTTATATTTGACACATTATTTGCAAAATTTAAAGCATCTTTTTTTCCTTAGGAAAATAAAAATTTTAACTATACCTATACCAACCTGCATATACTTAACTGTCAACTATTCCACTTTTTAGTTTATCACTCCTTCCGAATAGAAACCTTTACCTAATTTTAATGTTAATTAATCCCTGAATTCTGCAATTAAATGAGGTAAGGATTATCATTCGGAAATAGTGTTAACACAAAAGGTGATTGTTAGCAGCTATGCATATATAATGAATAAACAACTAGCAAAAACGTTTATAAGAAACATTTTCAGAAAATCTTACGTGCCGTTTCATCTCAATCTCCTACGCAGGGCGAAAACTAGGGGGGGGGGGGTGGCAGAGGGGCATGTGTCCGGGCGCCAGAACGAAGGAGCGTCAAATGAAGATTTTGTGTTACAATTTTTCTCATATCTATGTTTAGCACGGTATTGTTAAAATTGTCCTGTCTGGGGTATGCCAAAGCACAGAAGAATCTAAGGATGATATGGCATAAGGATCCAGTATAAAGCGGATTTTTTTTATTCTTTTTGATTCCGTTTACAAGCTTTTAATGAATCAATATTTGACGAATTAAATTATGCAGTTCAGTATTACATATTTTATGATTACATATTTTAAATTGTAAAATAAGTTGACTATTAAAAAATTAGTAAAATTCCCTTTGTAAATATACTTTTCGGAGGAAGGGAGGGGGGCATCAAAATTCACGTTTGCCCCGGGTGCAAAAAAGGCTAATTTCGGCCTTGCTCCTATGTGTGCGACACACTAAGTCACATATAAGTGTTTTGATAGAAAAGAATGCAGAAACTTGGAGATGAAAGCGAAAGGAAAGAGTAATTTAGGCTTCGGTTTTGTCGGAAGCGCTATTGCACTGGGCTCCGGAGCCCTGTATTAATGAGCTCCGGTGAATTCCGACCAATATTTAAATATTTATTGAAAACAGAGAAGTACCAGAGCTGAGCTCCGGTGGGCTCCAGCGCAAATTAAGCCCTGTTTATACTGATAGTTAGTTTTCTCCTCATCAACATTGTAAAACAATAAATGTTCAGCATTTGATAGGTGATACAGACAGTAATGGCAATGACGATCTTGAGGATAAAAATTTATAGAGGACTAAATAAGACAAGATTCCTGTCTTAGTTGTATTTACAGGAAATTCTTTCCAATTGCATTTCTGAAATCGCAGGTGAAATCATTGGTGATGTTTTCTTTCAAATGTTGTGTGACGAAAAAAAATAATTCTATCATCAAAATCAACAAAAGTGAAGGAAAAGTTCCTGAACAGTGAAATGGATAAATGTAGGCATAAAAGAAATTTTTTTTTAATTTTCTTGATTATTATTTTTATGCCACATTTAAAACAATATCATATCAGGGATTATTGGTTTATAGACCCATTTTTGAATAAACTATTTTCTCAAAAAAAAAAAAAAAAAAAGAGCTGGAACAGGTTTGATTACGGTTTACAATCACCGCAGTTCAATAATAATGAGTTATGGAATGATTCTACAGATATACTTTTTAAAATGAAGTCTATAGTAGGTTATTTTAAAGAAATTTAAACAATATGCAAACCCAACCAAGAAATATTACTAGTTGAAGCTATTATTCCCTGGAGAGGAAAATTGAAAATTTGAACTTATAACTCTGTTAAAATTGTGAAATACTATGGTCTTCTTGTTTCAGCAATGTGTGAAAGTACAACAAGATATATTAGAAAGGTTGAAATTTATTCAGGACAATGGGAAAAACTTGAGGAAACAATTTTGTCAGTGTTGAACTCATATCTTGGTTAAAGTTCTCATCTTTATCAAGATAATCAATATAATAGTGTATAAATTGCCGGAAGTCTTTTAAAAGGAGAGTATGTGAAACCATCAGGATTAACACGAAGACAGAAGACTTCCACCAGATCTAAAATCAGAAGAAGAAAAGTTAAAAAAACATGAAACAACTTTCAGAATGAAATGGTGATATTCTCCAATCTTAAAAGGATAAGCAACTAATACGTATGATCACAACCATTAACAATGCTAGCACAATCAATAAAACACATAAAAAAGGCAAAGTAAAGAAAATAACTGTTTGCATCGATAAAGGTAGTAATTTCATGAAGGTTGTGGATGAAGCCGATCTGTATTTTTCTTACTGCTCCATTTTTTGGAAAACAGTCAAATGATCAAAAAAGTAACTGTTTGGTTAACCAGTTGTGCATTGTTGAATTCATTGGTTGTATATAAAAAGCTAAACCGTACAAGAAAACTTAAGACATAAAATAATTCCTGCTTGAATTGGAAATTTTGGGACAAGAAGATTCAGAAAAAAAAGATCAAAGGTTGCGACTCGGAACTTCTAGCTTTACTCCAACTTATTGTAATCTACCAGGATCCGGTAATATTCAACATCACATTTCAGAGAAAGTTATTAGTAAAGGAAAAGAAAAGTATCCATGCCAAAAGTGTTGCATATGTGCTGTGCACAAAAGGAGAGGCAAAACTGGATATATTTGTAATTCTGCTTAGTTCCTCTACGTAAGCGGAAATGAAATGTATTAATAACTCTCATAATAAAAACATTATTGGCTCCATCAATAATTGTGTCAACCAATTTTTAATAAAAAATTTCATTTAATAAAATATTCACATTGCTTTGAATAAGTGCATTTTTTTTATATGCAGTAAAACTTCCATAACGGACACTTCTGAATAGTTAACACATTTAGCAGACATTTTTTCAATCCCCAACACATATGTATTTGTATGGTTTTGGTATCTGTTATTCAGAGGTTTTACTGTATATACCAAAAATGTGTTGGAATTGAGTTTTGATTCATTTCGCAGCATACTGTCAACAATGCATAGGCATAACCAGGGGGGTGCTCTGGGTGCCCGGGCACCCCACCCCCCCCCCCCGCTTGCGCAGACTCAAGCACAATTATTTTAAAAAATCGAAAACTACAAAAGAAAAAAAGAAGAAGTGAAAGCAGAGTTCAATTAGTTTAGCAAATTAGTTTAGTTCAGAAAACTAACAGCCTAAATTTTGAACTGTAATAAAAGAAGAAAACCACGTTCTTTTCTCAATTCCTACTATTAGTTCACACTCTCCCAATATAAATCTTGTTCAAATTTTCAATTTTTAATAAAATACTTATTATTCATCCAATCACGTTCAAATAAATTTTTTAAAACTTGTAGTGGATGGCACTTGATGTTAATACAGTTTTTTCCAATATTAATTAATTAATTTAATTTTAATTAATTAATTTTAGTTTTATATGGGAGACAAAATGGCGGCCATTGTTTATTGAACAGCATTTAATGCATCTCCATATTTATAAGGGCGGTTACCATAGGGAGGACCCTGTTCTGTCGCCAAATACTGCCAAGTTTATCGCAAATTTGGCGACCAAAATGAGTCGCCAAAAGTGACGCCAACTTGGCGATATCTCTAATATTTCACCAAATTCCCATAGACTTCCATTGTAAACCAATAGCGTTTACTTGCTTATAGAAAATCAACAAATTGAGATATTTTAATGCAACAAAAACTAGTATTAATTTAAGGGGTTATATTAAATATTTCTTTGATGACCTAAGTAGGAATTGACCTAATTTTTTTTTATATTACTTGTTTTAAATTATGTTGTTTATCTTTTTTAAAACTAAAATATTTACAAGAATCTGCATTAGTCATAGTAAGTCAAAAAGGTGGTTTTATAATCCCACTTTGACGTCTTTTATTTGTGGGAGATTTTTTTTAACACCGTTCTTTCTATTGCATGTTTCTGCAATTTCATAGAAACAGAAACTATTTGGGTGATTCTCAAAAGGTGGGCACTGGACACAAGTCATAACTTTAAGCCTTTCAAACATAACTTTAATTATCATTGACTTTATTTTATTATTTTTTTTTTTTTACACAGAGTTTTTAATTCTATTCAGAGATAGAAAATGACATAATTTATTGTAAAAGCTTTGTATAAATATCTTAAAATTTATTATTTTATGCTAAAGAGGCCAATTTCGGACATTCATAACGTTAACTGCTCCAATGTACCACCAAGAAAAAGAGTTTTAACTTTTTTCCGGGTGGTTCTAATGGTAAACAACAAATGCATAAAGGAAACGGAAGATTTTTTGATAATTTCGTTAAGAGATTGCAGGCTGATTTATTGCTTTTTTGAAGATAGAAGGACTTTTCTATAAAGCATTTTTCTATATTTTGTTATGTCCGAAAGTAACGTACGTAACAAAGCATTTGATTTTATTATTATTATTACTGGATAACAAAAAATTAATTATACATATATATATATATGTATAAGACACATTTACTACATTCGTAGTCTTAAGAATTTTTTAAATACTAAGAGCAACGTCCAAAATCTTTAAGTCCAAAATTTGTAACGTACACAACTGCTAATTAAATGCTTTAATCATTAATTTTCCAGAATAGTTGCTGTCTTTTAATATTTGTGTATAATTTTGTAGACATACTATTAAAATATTTATATATTATATTTATAGACAAAATACTATACTATTAAAAAAATTTGGCCTTAAATTTGAAAATTTTAAAAATTACATATAGTTTTTGAGAATCTCCCATTTGTCTCTTTGCTTTCGTAGTCTAAAGTCTAGAAAGAAGCAAATAATTTTTAAAGGGAATGCAGATGTGAAACAATAATTCCAAAATGCGATTAGCCGGCGGAAAGGAGGGGAGGTTGCACAGACCCTGCCTCCTTTGAAAATGAGAAATAATAGCACAGAAAATTCAAATTAATCTGGAGGTTGGTTGGTTGGTTGAATTTCGTGTTTCGCAATCATTTTTTGACATTTGTAAAAGGAATATGGTTGCAGTCCTTCAAGTCAATATAGTAATTTTTTTTCCTATGAAAATTTTTACACGATTTTTGGAGTTTCTTCTCATTTCGCGGCGTTCTTTTGAAACTAAGAAAAGGGCCCGGTTTCAATCTTTTAGCCCAGTGCAGTAAATTTTGACGAAATTCACAATTTTATTCTGGATTATTTCAGGATATTTACCATTTTTTCCCAAAATCGTTTGACAAAATTCTCGTCTTTCTACGCGATTTTTTGTAGAAATCCGCACTTTTCACCACTAACCTTTGACAAAATTCGTATTTTTTACCGCAATCCTTTTACGAAATTCACATTTTTTTACCACGATATTTGCATTTCTTTAGCACGATCCTTCGATGAAATTTGCATTTTCTTGCCACGATCTTTTGACGAAATTTGCGTTTTATTCATGCGATCCTTTGACGAAATTTGTTTTCTTTTGCGACGAAACTGATGTTTTTACAGGGGTCATTTGTCGAAATTCGCGATAGTTTTGCGCGACCAATCGGGAAAATTCTCCCTATACAGTGAATTCTCGATAAGTCGAAGTCAGATAAGTCGAATATTCGTTTAAGTTGAAGTTTACACAAAGTTCCGGTCCCTTTATTACAACTCAATATTAAACTTTCTCGTTCTGTCGAAGTCTACATCTTTTAAGATGATTTTTTTTTCCGATAGAGAAAAAACAGTAATTCGACTAATTTCTTAATATTTCAGCCACAGCTCAAAAATACTGGCACTTTCTTATAGTTAAAACTTTTTTGCACTTCTTTGCCGGCTTTGAAAGGCGCTATTTTTATTTCCTACATCAGTCAGTGTGGAAGCTCTGTGAGTTTGGAATTTCAGCTGAAATCGTCCCATCCCCTCACCCAATTCATTTCTCTTTTACGCATTCCCTTTTTTCAACATCTATTCTTTGGAAACAGAGCAGGTGGCTAAGTGAATTCTAATTGGTCAAATTTCCCACGCTTTTATGCAAGGATTTTTTTTTCGATTCTATTGATATTTCATTAAAGTTCATTACTTTAATCAATGTTGAGTCTTGTCATTTTAGTGTTTATTGCTTTCACATCGTAATACGTTTTCTGTTGGGTCTTTCAAAATGTCAAAGCGGAAATTACACATTCTTACTTTGGAACAAAAAGTAAATTTGATAAAAGATATTGAAGACAATACTAATTGAAAGAAAAAAGATATAGCCCTGAAATATGGTATCCCTCCTAACACGCTATCTACTATACTGAAAGATAAGGAAAGCATTTTCAAAAGACGTAAGTCAAGTGTCAACCCAAAGTGCAAAAGGATGAAGATGTGTGCCATCTCAGATATCGAAACAGCCCTCGTAAAAGGGTTTACATATTACAGGGCACAGAAGAGTGTAATTCCTTTAAAAACCCCTTGGTGACGAGCGACACGTATACGTGGTGCATGAAGCGCTCAGAATCCTTGTTTTTCTTCACCAGTAAAATTTTACTGTAAAATTTGCCTTATTTAATCAGTACATTTTCTCGATTCAAGAAGTCACAAATTTCTGTTTTTAAAAAATGGTGACAAAAGATTAAAAATTTCGTAAAAGGCTCCCGTCCCAAAGGGGTTAAGTGGTACGATGTTACGTGAGAAAGCTTTGAATTTCGCAAAATTATTGAATGTGGAAGACTTCACTGCAAGCACGAGGTGGCTTGAAAAGTTTAAAGCCAGACACAACATCGTGTTTCGAACATTACACGGTGAAGCAAAAGATGTGTCCGATGTACTGTTTGATGAATGGAAGACAGTTTCCTTACCAAAACTTCTTGCAGGTTATAGTGCGGAGGGCGTTTTCAATATGAATGAAATGGGACTTTCCTAACAAGACAATGATGTTTAAGGGGGAATCATGTTCCGGTGGAAAGATAAGTAAAGAACGTTTAATTGTCCTTGTCGGGGCAAATGCTTCTGAAACAGAAAAATTACCTTTACTGGTCATCGGTAAATACAAAAATCCTCGCTGTTTCAAACATAAAATGTCACTTCCTGTACAGTACAGATCTAATCACAAAGCTTGGATGACGCTAATATTGTTCGAGGAATACATCAGAAATTTGGATGTAGTGTTTCATGCAAAAAAACGTAAAGTGTTGATCTTCGTTGATCAGTGTACACAAGTTTTCCACAGTCAACTTTTGAGCTTGAAATCTATCAACTTAAAATTTCTCCCTTCTAACACAACATCTAAGCTACAGCCAGCAGACTGGGGAATAATTAAATGTTTAAAGCATTCCTACTGAAAACGTCTAGTGCGGAAGGCAATCGAAGATGACGAAAATGGAATAAATCAAAAGTGTGATGTGTTAGAAGCAATTAGACTAATTTCGAGTGCCTGGAACAACGATGTGAAACAAATCACTGTCAAAAATTGCTTCAGTAGATGTGGCTTCTTTGCAAGCAATGTAGACTCATGTGTTGTGAATGAAAATCTACAAGATCAAGTTATTTCTGAAGATGATGATACTGAATTTTTGAATATTGACGAAAATGTCGCAGATTGCGGAGAACTTAGTGATTCAGATATAGTTGAAGCAATAAAAAAGGGGGGGGAGGAACGATTCTGAATCTGAAGAAGATGACGAGGAAGTAAATTGTGTTTCATCACCAAATAATCAAGAAGCATATGCGGCAATGACGACACTACAGCAATATCTCGAAATTGGAGACGGTGTGGACGATTCTCTTTTCCTTTGTTTCCAAAATGTGCGCAACTTTCTAACCAGTGAAAGACAAAAAAGTTCCTTCAAGCAGTCATCATTAACAAGTTTTATTCACAAAATTTGAGTTTGTAAGTACCTTGTATTATGTACTATTAAATTGTATTTTTCTTTAGTGCTCATTTTGCCAGACTCCGTTATTACAGTATAATTTCAATTCTTATCTATAAGATTGAATTATTTTTTATATTTTTTCTGTATGTATTTAAGGATTTTCGATAATTCGAACTTACAATAACTCAAATATTTTTGCCGGTCCCTTCGAATTCGACTTATCGAGAATTCACTGTATATCTTTCCGTACCAATTAACAACATTCCCTACTCTTTTCCGCGACCTTTTGACAAAGTTTGCAACATTTTTTCGTCAATCGTTTATCGAAATTTGTGATTGTTTTTGCACAATCTTTTGACGAAATTCGCATTTTCTTTTTTCACTTTTTTATCGAAATTCACGATATTTTTCTGCGATCGTTTTAAGAAATTCTCAAATTTTTCTGGGACCGAGTCACGAATTGATTTTGAGAAATTCCATAAAAGAAATAAAAATCACAGACTTCAAATTTTTTTAAGTACACACTGAAGAATCTTCGCAGGTCTGTGAAAGAATTTAGAGGGGGGGAAATATTGCACAGCAATTTTTATTATGCGGGACTTTCCTTTTCTGTGCACAAATTATGCGATCCGCACGTTACTTCAAACCCTGCCCCTCAAAGAAAACTTCATTGCTAGTGGAGTTTAGTTGGTTGTTTTTGCTAAAAAAACAAACATAGAATTAAACAAATCTAGGATTGGGGTTGGGGGGGGGGTACTGCCTTCGGCAACGTACCCCTGAGCAAGCTACGACCACTTGTGTCTCGAAACAAACGAATCCTGAATTATTGCAATTTTTTATTTCGGGCCAAATTAAATTTTCAGCTTTCTTATAAGAATTGATTTGACATTGTTCCAATTGGAATTTAATCACGGCAATTGCAAAAATTGCTGGAAAGTTTTTTCTGTTTAAAAAAAAAAGTCAAAACATCGCCTGAAAGCACGAAAAACCTCACTAAAAATCGCATTTAAAATTCGGAAGAGATTAAAAAACCGCAAGGAACGAAATTAACTTATTGGCTGAAAGATTTAAACCGGATTCCTTTCAGGAATGTCAAAAAAAAAAAAAAAAAAAAAAAAAAAAATCGCAGCAAAATGCGAAAAAAAACCCTCTAAGAATAACATTAAAAAATTGTTACAAATTGAAAATTCGATGTAAGAATCTCGAAAAAACTTTATTGAAAAGAAGACAAAGTTTACTGGATAAAATTTTGAATTGATTGAATCTGATTCTTTTTTACTAATTTGAAAAATTTGCCACAAAATGTGAAAAAGTTCGCATAAAAAATTAATTGAAAAATTCCAGAAATTGTCTTCGATATGCATGACTTCAGACATACATGTACTTGCCTGTCAAATCTTGCGGCTGTAAGGGCTGCATTGTTTTTTCAAAGTTCAGCTCGCGTGCGTATACCACACACACAGAGACAGACAAGCACCCATCTTTATTATTACAGTCACATCATCATAATATAATTTTTATCATCTTGATAAAATTTATTGTATATTATCATGACCTGCTTTACCTAATATATTCGACACATTCTGGGGTAAAAACCTGAATTATTAATGAGTATTAAAATTATTTATAATATTATAATTATTTATATGGACTTTCCTCCAAAATTTCTTGGGTCCCTCCGGTGATCCCTAAGAAGTCATGGAGTCACATTCTGAAAAACTTTCATGTGTATGTACCGGTGTACCGCATGTATTATCTGAGATTTATCACCCGGCAAAATTTCATCTACAAGACTTTGACTGAGATAATTTTAGATCTCATGCAGTGTCCCTGTGCCTATAGAAGTTTCCAGCATGATTAAGAGCCTTTTTTAATCTTTATAAGAAGTTAGGGTGCCAAAAGTTTTTACACTTGTGACCACACTTAGTCACTGCTGGGAGGAGATTTACATATCTTTTTATTTTTACCATTAAATTTAGTTTTGATGTTTTGAACCCCTTCTCATCCACCCCTCACGCAAACGAAAATCACGTTTGAGCCTTTTTTAAAAGAAATACCACCCAATTATACCTTCTAAGATGAAAACCTGCCTAAAACGAAATTGGCACCGGTTTCATGGGGTTCCGTTTTAGCAGGTTTACTACATAAGATATTGCTTGTATCCAACATGTTCAGGTTAAAAAGTCTGGGCACCCCCCCCCCCCCCCGTTCAAAAGGCTGGTTACGCCTATGCAATGTATTAAAAAATAATTGTAATTTTGTATGATGTTGCCTTCCAGTTTTAACTTTTATGTCCTTTATTCTGGATGTTTTAGAAGCAATTTATATTAAAATTTTATATGTTATTAACTGTTGATTTCTACTAAGTTTTATACATTAACTTTTATGTAGAAGACTAGCCATCAGTTTTCAGAAACTATTATTTTAAAATAAAAATTCACCTTGATTTTTTATTTTGCATATTAACTTTTAATTTTCTTACAGGGTCCTTATCCATCAGAAAATGAAGTAGACCCAGATCTTATCAATGCAGGCAAAGAAACCATTACTGTACTACCTGGTGCTTCCTTTTTTCCTAGTGATGAATCTTTTGCAATGGTCCGTGGGTAAGTAACATTGCTATTATCTTTAACTTATTTAACATAATAGAAGATTTATAATCTCATATGTAATATGTTAAGGTGTACATTTTGGAGCCATGTATTTAAACAGAGTTTGAATTATGTTTTTACTTAAAGTTAAGCTGTGCACTGGCTTACTTTTAAAATATCATAATAGATACTAAATAAAATTTATTCAAATACCACTTAAACACACCTTAAAAATATGAATTGTTTTCACTCACATGCTTAAGTATTCTCAGTATTTCATATCTTCATTCTAAATATTTAAACTGATTGGTTTTCTTCTGCTTACTGTTTTTATTCTTTCTCATCCCTCTTTTTAGCATATTACTCTTCTTGTTAATTACTGCATACTCTAGTAAAGTACATGTATCTTCACTGAAAAAAAATTCTCTTTGATGTAAAACATACTTATTATTTAATATAGGGGATTGTGCATATATAATGTTTTCATTTTAGGGGGAAGGGGGGGGGGGCACATGATGTCGTAAGATATCGATAGGGGGGAGGGGGATTTGTCTTTTGATATTGATATCATTTTTTACCCAACCAAAATTTTGTTTTTTTTATTTGTAACTTGGTCTTTATATCAAAATTGTATTTTTTTTTTTTTTTTTTTTACTCTGTTATCTACTTTTATGAGAATACGAAATTATTATTAAAATCTTTAAATTATTATAAATCTCAACATTTGGCATTCCTATTCTTCTATCATGTGTATATGCATATATAATCCACTGTTCGAGAAACCATATGAGAAGTACATTCGAATTGATACTTTGTGTTTACTAGTGAATAAAAGTGAAAGAATTTCGTCCGTCTGCTTTGTTGATAAGAAGTTCTGTTTGCCCCTCCCCACCATCCCCCAGTACGGGTTCGAGTGCAAGAAGACATTATTACTGTTGAACGTATTATATAAAAAAACGCATTTATTAAATTCTTTTAAATAGTAACTATTTCTTTTAAGTGTTATTTAATTTGATATAAAGTTATTTCATTTATAAAATTATATTTTATTGACTTCTCTTCATTGTGAATCAATAAAGTATGCGAAGAATAAATGTAACCATATTTGTATAACACTCCAAAAATCAAAAGAATTTTTAGACATTGATAACGATATCATTGCCGGGAAGGTTGGGGTTCGAGAGATGATAACTTATGATATCGTAAGGGGGGGAAGGGGTCCAAAATTACCAAAAAGTTGATAACGTTATATAAGTACAGCCCCTAGTGTGCTAGATTTTTTACATCATTAAACTCTATTTCTTTATTTTCACAGTTATTCAGCTGTGCTAACGCTGTTATATATGAGGCATTCTCACAATCTTTTGACTTTTCTATATTTTTCTGTCCCTGAATAATAATTTTTATTTTAGTACATATTCTTGGGGGTTTTTTTTATTTCTTATACTGGAAAACATTCCATTCTGCTAACGCTGTTATATATGAGGCATTCTCACAATCTTTTGACTTTTCTATATTATTTACTTCATAACAATATTATCAAGATAAATAAGTTTTGGACGATGTTGGGGTCCAAATATACCAAGAAATTCCTATACCTTCCTGTGTCCCTGATGCTGATTTTTAAGTTTAGAGCTGTCTGTATAAAATTGTTTGAATAAAAGTAATTGGATGTAATTTTTTTCTGAAACTAGGTCTATTGTTTTATATAAATATGTAGCAAAAAATTAACCTGCACACATTTTTAGGGTTGTTATTATTTTTTAAACTCTGCCCCTGGGCTTTAGATTCCTTACCGTACCTCTTGCTAAATTTATACAGAAAATCACTTTAGATGAAGCCACAGAATTTTTTTCAACTTTTTTCTTGTGCAGAAGTATGCTAGAGAAAGAATGGCTAAAATTTTTTGACAGGAAATTTACTGCAGAATTTAAATCAGCACTTAAATATCAATTTCAAGCATAGTGGTTTTATTGGTAGTCTTACCATCCCCAAGGTTTATTCCTGCACTTTTCGAGGTAAATTATTTTTTTTTTATTTAATCCAATGTTAACAAATGTTTCTAAAAATCAATGAACATTGTGGCTATCATTTAGTCTTAACATGATTTGCCTAAAAATAGGTGGTAATTTTCCTTACCGTCCAATCCTTACCATCCGTTTTTTTTCCTGTACCGTCCCCTTTCTTTTCCTTTCTGTCCGTTCTTTAATACCCCTTTAAGAAAATGTTATACCAAAATTTTGTACTAAAAATACTACATTGTTATTATTTCTTATTTGAATATCCTGTTGGTACTATGCAAATTCATTCTTAGTAAAAATTTAGAAGAAAATAAAAAGTGATAGCGGTAAAATGGTAAGTAAAATTAAACTCGCAAGTTTAACTTAAACCTCAGTTAAATAAAAAAAATTTTTTGCTGCTGACTATTTTTTCTTTATTTTGAATGATTAAGGCATTTGTCTGTAAGTTTAAAATGTTATTTTAGTAAGTTTAATTTCACCAGATTTTTATTCCTGAAAAGTCAAAAGATTGTGAGAATGCCCCATATATTTTTTGTATTTTATGTCATTTCTGTGTTCTGTTCTTTTCTTAATTTCACCTTTAGTCAATTTCATATATTTATCTTCCGACCATCCTGTTTCTTATAACTAATTTATAAATTCCAGGTGTCACAAGTTTCTCTAGTTAGTCTGTATCCAATCTTAATCTTATAAAAATATTTTGGCTTAGTTTTATCAAGATATAAATGTTGCATTTGGCTGTTTCTTCTCTTAATTTTACTGATATCTCTTTCTTGAAAAGTGTGACATTTGTGTTGCTTTTTTTTTTTTTTTTTTTGGTTCTGTGTTTATTGCTTTTGTGATCTTTTTTTGTATATTTTATATATCCATTGTGCATGCAGGCTGTCTTATTTCCTATTTTTTTAATTTTTGATATTTCTTCTTTTAATTGTGTGTCATTTGAGTAGTTATGATTTATTTATTTATTTTTTTTTTTGGGGGGGGGGGGGCATTTTACCATATGTAAAATTGGGACTCTTAGGGCTGCTTGTTTGTAAATATTCAGTGACATTTTTCACTAATTATTTTCATCTATGTTGTCATTATGATATTTCCATCCTTCTTATTTTATTAATGTCTAGGTAATTAGATTTATAGTTAGTTTCAGTTTCAATCTTATGTTTTTATTTATGGTATTAATGTTTTTTCAAAAGGTCTTCTGGTTTTGTATTAGACTTAAATGTAGAGAATATGTTACTGGCATTGCAGTTACCAGTATTTTATTTAATTTATGTGCTGATTCATAGTATGGTTCTTTAATAATCTCATTGTTTAGCTCTTCTAAATAATTTAAGATGGATGATCCCATAGACACTCCTTTTCCAAATTTTTATATTTTGTTTCATTGACCTTTATTTATAATCAAATTTTGAATTTACTTGAGTACTCTGAATACATGTTTTTTTTTTGTTTTTTTTTTTTTTCCTTTTTGTATTGAAAATGAATCAGAAAAACTGAAAACAAACGTGAAGTTGAACTTTTAAAAATGTTTTTTCCCTTAAAAAAAAGTAGTAAATATTATTATTATTATTATTTTAATAAAAAGATATCACTAGAAACAGAAAAGTAAGTAGGTAGTAATTTTTGTATTTTCTACCTGGATTTGCAGTTGGCAGTTTAAAACTGTAGAAAACTAACATGCAATCAAGCTCCAGAAAAAAGTATTTTCTGATAGTAAATATCAAAATATGTGAATTTTCACGTTTCTAACTAAGTATAAAGCCAACAAAGTGAAAAATGTCCAAGCTGGGAACTGAACCCAGATCTTACAAATAACGCTCCAATGAGCTACAAGGACGATACCCAGCATTGCATTTTTCACCCACATATGTTGGTAAGACTGCAATCACAAGATGGAAAAGCCTTCATGAGCACACAACCCTGTGACGAAACATGAGACAGTTGTGTGCTCATGAAGACAATTTTTCATTGGTGTTCTGTAGACCAAGAACTTTTGTATCTGGCAGTAACTTTTTTAGCCAAAAAAGAAAAAATATTTTTTTTTCAAAGCTTTGTTTAAAGCCAAATTTTTAAATGTAGAATCAATAATTATGTGGGGCTGTATTAACTTAGAATAGCCATTGAAAAATAAACTGTTGAATTTAGATAACTAGTTATTTAAGAATCTTTTTAGTTTAATTCAGTTTAAATTGCTCAACAGGTTACAGAATAAAAACATTACATTTATGTTAGTTTACTCAATAAAAAAAATTTACGTATTTAAAATATTGTTCTATGAAACATAAAATTTTCTTAATACTTGATACTGAATCCTATAGTTTTTTGGTAGGTATAAAAAGCAAATTGTTTTAACTTTTCAGAAAATTATTTCTGTTTTCAATTAGTTGATCTTCACTTTTGTTGTAAGTGAGAAAAAGAAAAAGACATTTAGAATATTGTTTTATTAAGTTTTAATGTTAAGTGCAATTTATTTTAGTTTTTAATTTATATTAACTCTGAGAATATTTATAATCAACCGTAAGTTGACTATTTAAAAAATATCAGATATATATAAAAAGTATTGGATATAGTATATCAAAATATCAGATGTTTTTGAAAATATCTTGATATTTACGGAACCAGGCTTTGCATATGCAGCCTGCTTACACTACATTTTCAGAATATCCTTGTTTAAATGAATGCCAAAGAATAAATGTGATTTTTTTGTTCAGATTAATGAAAGATTTTTTTTTGTTGTTGTTGTTAATTAAAAAATTACAAACAAACACACATCTCTTAATATATTTTTAAATTCCACAACTGTTTACTTTGTTATTGAAATTAACAAGACATTCCTAGAGCTGAACTTTTTTTAATGTTCAAACTCATTTTACCTCCCACCTTTAAGGGGATTAATTGAAAATTTGATGACTAAGAAAACATTTTAAACTGAAATTTAAGAACAAAAAGTTTAACACGTTGACTGAGGTTTCTTTAGGCCTGTACCAATGACCTGTGCTGAATCATATATATATTTTTTTTTTTAAATCATTTATTTTTGCACATAATTTGTTTATATTGTGAGGTATTTTTCCAATTTTCGCACCTTTTTTGTGAAAATGGAATGTGGCGACGCATTGTCGGCAATCGCATCAGGGAACATGGAGGGGTTGTCAACATGTTAAAAAGGTGTATTTGTCTGTATGCGTTAGAAAGCGACAGAAAGCTGACATACATTTAAAGAAAATATTAATTTCAAGAGTGCAAAATGTTGTATATTATGCATAACCAATCCTGTAACCTTTCCTTAATTTGTTGTATCTTATTGGATTGAATTTTAAATTAACTGCTGCCCAAGTTCAGTTTAAAGGGCTTATAAGTTATTTTTAATTTTTCTGATTAAAAATACTTTTCTATTTTAGGGGTCATATTCAGTTAACAATGCTAGGTGCTATGGAAGTATCACAGTATGGAGACTTAGCTAATTGGATGGTACCTGTAAGTATCTTATTAAATATTTTGTGAATTGCAGGCATCATTATAAATATTGTTATACTGGGACTGTCTTTTTACTGTTATACAGTAGACTCCCTTAAATCTGTGAACGACCTAAAAACCATGTATCTTTTCAGATGTTAAAAATGAAACTTGCAGTAAAGCTGCAAAAACAAAATTCAAGGTGGTGCTGAAATCAGCAGTGATCGCATCTTTTTTTTTTACTAAATTTTTTTCTAAACATGTTCTTTTGACCATTGCAGCTGTTTAATTACTAAATAAAATTATGTTATTTTTTATTTTTATGCGTATTAGCGTATCTACAGCAAAAATATGTCATCTTGTAGGTCCTGCATGATATTTGCAAGTGTAAACTGTAATCAAATTATTTCTTTTTTCTTGCATTCGTTTTCCTGTGTTTCAATATTTATTTTTATTTTTTCTATTTTTTTTTTTTTTTTTTTTACATGTGTATTTGAATATGTAATTGTTGTTAATATGACCAAACTCAAGCTTTTTAATGAAGACAATATGAATTTATTTCAAACAAGTGGGTAAGTGTGATCATAGATCGCACAAAGGGTTTCGTTTAATATTCCTTTCAAAACGTCCAGTACATTTATCGCCATGGAACATCTTCTAAATTTTGGCAAACCCTTCCTAAACTATCGTAAAGCTTCAAACAGATTCACCTTGTTATATTTCCTAATTTTGTTTGTGCCCCCCCCCCCCCCCCTCTCGAAATGCTACGATATATCACATGACGGGTATCTGCCAAATTTAGAAAAGTGCCCCCTTTTGGGGGGGGTGAAGTGGGGTAATGGTCACCATGATTTTTGATGCGGCCTGATGTTTAAAATTTTTGTTACTTTTTATAAGCTATACTAAAGTTTCAAACAGATCGTGCAGCTATATTTCCTAATTTTGTTCGCGCCCCTCCCTCACCCTCCCCCTTTGAAATGCGACACGCCATTCTTCTTTATACTTCATTATAATTTAAACTTTAAATACTTTATAACAAAACAGATCGAATTGTTAGATTTCCTACTTTAAATGAAATCGCGGTCTGTTAGTTCCACATTCTACCACCAGGGAGCGCACTCTATTCTTAACAAAAGCGTATCTGAACGAAACTCCTTTACACAACCTATCAGTAGATATGTTACTCGAGGGGGTGGCGGTCTTCAGCAAGAATTTAAGATAATTGTTGAAATTACCATTCGGAAATAGTGGTAATTTAACTTTTGACATATTTATATTTAATAAGTACCATGTATCTGAGGACTCCGTAAAAAAAATGCACCTGAAATGGTATGAAACAAAAAATAAATATTTTGCCCCTCCCCCTCTCTCCACCTGCCCGAAATTTCACGCGCCATTATTTATAAACTTTTTCTTATATGTTATAAACTATGTTAAAGTTTCAAACAGATCACCTTGTTAGATTTCCTACTTTAAATGAAATCGCAGTCTGTTAGTTCCACATTCCACCACGAGGGAGCGCACTCTATTCTTAACAAAACTGTATCTGAACGTAACTCCGTTAAACAACCTATCAGGAGATATGCTAGTCGAGGGGGTGGCAGTCTTAACCAAGAATTTATTATATTTGCTGAAATTATTATTCGAAAATAGTGGTATCAATACTTCTGACATTTTTATCTGGCATAAGTAACATTTATGCTGTATTTTTAAAAATCGGACACCGTTCAGAAGTATACTGCAATGAAACATCACGTAACTGCCTTGTAAAATAAGTATATAATAGAAATAAATTAATTAGTGAAATTAGCGCCCTTCCCCCCCTACCCGAAATTTCACGCGCCATTTTTATAAACTTTTTCTTATGTGTTATAAACTATCTTTAAGTTTCAAACAGATCGCCTTGTTATATTTCCTAATTTTAACAAAATCGCGCTATGTCAGTTCCACATTCCACCACCAGGGAGCGCACTCTATTCTTAACAAAACTGTATCGGAAGGAAACTCCGTTAAACAACCTATAAGTAGATATGTTACTCGAGGTGGTGGCGGTCTTAATAAGAAATTAAGATATTTTCTGAAATTACTATTCAGAAATAGTGGTAACTAAACTTTAGACAATTTTATATTAAATAAGTAACATATATCTCAGGACTCCCTCAAAAAAAGCACCTAAAACGGTCAGAAACACTAACTTTTTAAATTGAAATCTAGCGCCTCCCCCCACCCCCCCCTCCCCGGAATTTCACGTGCCATTCTTTTTTACACTTTATCTTATGTGTTATAAAATATCTTAAAGTTTCAAACAGATCGACTTGTTAGATTTCCTAATTTTAACAAAATCGTGTTATGTTAGTTCCACATTCCACCACCAGGGAATGCACTGTATTCTTAACAAAAGCATATCTGAACGAAACTCCTTTACGCAATCTTTCCGTAGATGCATGGGCCCGGATGGTGGCGGTCTGCGGTAACAAACGCTAAGATTTTAAAAATAATTCTAGCTCCCCTTCCCCCCCCTCGAAATATCACACTCCATTCTTTTTTACACTTTTTCTTATGTGTTATAAACTATCTTAAAGTTTCAAACAAATCGAGTGGCGGTCTTAACCAAAAATTTAAGATATTTCCTGAAATTACTATTCGAAAATAGTGGTATGAATACTTGTAAACTTTCTGATGATGAATGAGTTATACTTATCTCATAGCGCTGTTCAAATATCCCACGCAAATTATTAGATTTTCGAAGCACGTTAGTCTTTATCATAATAATATTTGTCATGTTGACTAACTGGTATATTTAATCAAAAGTAGTTCCCTCCCTCCTCCTTTTCCATTGACACAAACCTAACAAAATAAAATTATGCGACAGCGGGCGAAGCACGCTTTTCAATTTCGCTGGAAGAATGCATCTCATTTTACATCAGCCTCGCACGGACTGAAATAATCCGATAGCGGGCGAAGCACGCTAGTCTTTGTCATAATATCTGTAATGCGAACTTTCCTAATTTTAACAAAATCGCTTTATGTTAATTCCACATTCCATCACCAGGAAGCGCAAACTATTCATAACAAAAGTGCATCAGAACGAAACTCTTTTGGGATATTTAATCAAAAGTATTTCCCTCCCCCCCCCCCCTTTCCATTTACCCAAACCTTACAAATACAAATTATACGATAGTGGCTGAAGCACGCTAGTCTCCCCTCGAAATATCACACTCCATTCTTTTTTACGATTTTTCTTATGCGTTATAAACTATTTTAAAGTTTCAACCAGATCGAGTGGCGATCTCAACCAATAATTTAAGATATTTGCAGAAATTACTATTCGAAAATAGTGGTATGAATACTTACAAACTTTTTTATAATGAATAAGTTATACTTGTCTCATAGAGCGGATAAAACCTCACGCAAATTGTTAGATTTCCTAATTTAAATAATTTCATGGTTAAAAAAGCACGTGCCTCCATTTTATTCTATTCATTAGATAGAAATGAAACAGATTAATTAAATAATAATTAATATCTCAGCTTCTAATTGAGTTATCGCTTTGAATTGGATATGTATGAAATCTGCGAGAGATTTCCCGTCCGGATGGCAAAAAATTTTATCAAAAAAATTAATATTTAAAAAGTTAAAATTTTGTATTAAAATATTCCACTACGGAAAACCGCAAGGTCGCCGTCATGTCTGAAGTTGAGCACACCTGCTTTCGCGCCGTTGGAGAAAGTTCATTTGAATCTGTGTTAAAAGGGTGGATTGGTTAATTTTAGAAGTTAATTAGCCCGTAATTCAGTTAATTACCAACTTTTTCAAAATTTTATTATTTGTTGTTTGATGTGAGGTGTTCAGCTATAAGTACCCAAAATTTCAAATCTCTAACATGTATAGTTTCTGAGAACGGGCTCTGTGACGGACAGACAGACAGACAGACAAAGGAGTGAGACGAATAGGGTTTCGTCAGATGAACGAAACCCTAAAAAAATAAATAAATAAATAAAAAATCAAAATGGCACTAATATCAGTGGAAATTGCAATTTTTTTTCAAGACTTTTTTTTAATTAATCAAGTTTTTTTGTTCATTAAATCTGGAAAGACACGACATAAATTTTCATTATTTTATGTTTCTGGTGTAAATTATTTTCTTATCTAAAATAAAAATACTGTGCAACAGTAGCTTTTGCACAGTACCTGCAACTGTAACTGTTGAAGCCACATTGGTTACATTTAGTATTTTGCATTCATCAGTTTTGCTTTTAATCTGTAATGATTTTTATTTTTTCATGATTTCGTACATAATTCTGGCTAATATGGCTAATTCCAATATTTCCAATTAAAAAAAAAAAAAAAAAAGTTAGTCTAACAGTAATTAAAAAAGTAGAGATCATAAAAAAGCTTGATACTGGTTCATCTACACATTTTTTGACACAATCATATTGAATGAGCCTTAGAACGGTATATGACATAAAAAAAACAAAATAAACAAAGGAGTTAAATTTCTATATGAACAGTGACTGCAATGCTGATATTGCAGAGAGAAAAACAAGTTATTTTTAATATTTGAATCTTTTTCTAAATTTTTATTATTTTACATAATTATTTTATGTAATTATTAAATTAATAAATTATTTTAATATTTTACTTTATTGTAAGCATTCATTATAATTTTCAATGCTTAACTACATTCAAATTACTGTTTAAAAAATGTAAACAAAATAATGACCAGAAATCAGCAAAATTCTAAAATTCACACGACCTCTGGTTCCAAGCTGTGTGGATTTGAGTGAGCTTACTGTATATTTGTATTGTAGATTTTATAAAAGTTAGGAGGTTTCAAAAATGATAAGAATATCGGTTGTTATCATTTATATTGTAAGATGTAACTAAATGTCAGTAAGATATTTATTATTTAGAAATTAACAAATAAAATATTTATTATTTGGAAATTATCCATCTGTGTGATCAGTTAACTAAAATATTCTCAATTATAAATATCTTTATCATACTTCTGATTCCATTACTCATAATATGCATGAAGATTTAAAGAACTAGGCAATTCTTGTCACGCATAAGTTTATTACAATACATGCAATACTAACATAAATAAAAATAACACTAAGATTTAAAATATTTCACAATTTTAATAAGTTGAAAATTGCTCATCAAATGTGGACGTACATTCATATTATAACTAGTTTTATAAATATTTTTTTGCACCTTATATTGTATCGAATGTATATTTTAATGCACTTAAATAAGTGCATATCCATTTCATTCTGTTCGAAAAGCTGTAACATTATTAAAGTGCGCTTGAAATAATTTTTTTTCCCATTGGCCGTCATGTAACGGAAAACTTTTGACTGCCCCTATAATTAAACTATACATCCGATTTTCATAAAATTTGAAATGACTTGACAAAATTTTGCAACAATTATATATTTAAAATTTCAGACCATTCGGTTGGGTAGTTTTTGCTCTGTTATATGCCGACAGACAGACGGACTGAACGACGACTATAGGTGCTACATATTTATATAATTACGAATGCACCTAAAAAGAATGGATTTCACCATTTTCATGTATGTGTTATTTCGACCATTTCCAAAACTTTCATCCGTTCTTCTATTTCCATTACCACCAATCAAATTTCACTACTTGGAGGAACCAAAGATTCTAGACTAAATGACTAAAGTTTAGTCCTTCTAGTCCTTTTGGATGATGACTCTTACAGGCATTAAATCACTTTGTTTGGTGATAAGTTATGTTTATCATAAAATGGTCAATGAGAAAATAAACAAATACCTTAAATTTTCATTGAATGTAGGAATAATAAGAATGATTCTTTTTAACACTTTCCAACATAGTTGAAAAGAGTTTATGGCTTCAGTTTGTCTGTCTGTCTGTCCGAGCCCTAACTCACATAAATATAATCGTATTGCCCTGAAATTTTTGTATGTTATTGACATTTACTATAGTATGATTGCCATTCAAAATGAAATATCTGACATGTATAGTTCATTTACCAGGATAGTTAGAACCATTACATTACATTACAGCCAATGGGGAAAAAGTTTTCAAGTGCATTTTGATGTTACACCATTTCAAACATAATGAAATTTATATACATATATGAAGTGCACTAAAACATTTTTGTAGAATACAGAGTGCAAAGCATTTATTATTCATTTACAGGGTCACACAAAAGAACTCTGTTACAGAATGGTCTACAGGGAAAAATCATTTGCAATATATTTTAATACTGTTACACTATTTTGAATATACTGAAATATATAGGCATTACTGATGGGCCATATAAGTTTCTTACTAAAAAGTATGGTGTTCTGTTGATCATATACAGGACTGCACAAAGGAATTCGTAAGTATTATTGATTATGGAAGTGAATGGCTTAGGAGATAGCTTTTAATTGTGTTATGCCTTTTCCTGCTGAACTATACTTGTATGTATACTAAAAAAAACTTAATTTAATTATGTGAATTTTTATTCACATTACTAACAAGGCATTAAACCAACAGAGTGAAAAAGTGTACAGGCAGGGTTTGAACCTGGGTTTTTGGTTCAGCACACTGATGCTCTGCCAACTGAGCCACCTGAAACGACAAACCTAGCCTGGCACCCTTCAACTTATACATTGATAAGGCTGCAACTGCAGCACAAGATGGAAAAACCTTATGAACCACAATCCTGTGATAAACATGAGTCGAAATTAATCCTGCATCGATTAATATATGTATAATAATTGAAACAATGAATTATGCTCTAGAAATAGTAAACCTGAATTTAATTATGTGAATTTTCATTCACATTGCTAACAGGGCATAAAACCAACAGAGTGAAAAAGTATCCATAATTCAAATGTTCTGCCAACTGGAACAACACACCTAGCCTGGCACCCTTCACATACCTTTCACTTCATTTCAATTATCTTATACTAAAAGAAGTTTGTGGAATATAAATAAATTCATATACAGGGCTATGCAAACAAACAAGATACACTACTGTTTATGGTTCATAATTGATGGAAGTGCAATTTAAATTCTGTTATATGTTTTTTACCTGAATTAAATGTTAGCTTAGTATGTGCTGTGTACAAATATCTTCAGATAATATACAGGGCTCTACAAAAGAATTTGAGTAAATTTTTATCTATTGGCAAAAATTGCTAAAAGTTAATTTTCAAATGAACTGAATTTTAGCATGCTATGTAGTGTAAATACAAATCCATAGATCGTAAACAGGGCTACACAAAACAATTAGATTACTTTTTGATTATGGAAAGGAATTGCTAAAACTGTATTTTTAAATGTGTTATGTTTTCAAAGATGTTTACTGACATATTTTCTTGCACTTTATTTAATGGTGAAGTTTCGTTACAGTTTTATAGATGTGTTGGAAAAAAATGTTTCATAATCTATGACTGAAGCATTATTTTTCATTCTTGTTAGTTTAAAGAATGACTTTGTAGATTTTTTTAAGTAATTTATTTAATTGCTGTTGAATGTACTTGCAATTTTTGAAAAATGAATATTTAATGTATAAATAAATTGTTGCCATAATATTTATTTATATTCATTTCTATTTTTAACACAGGGGAAGCTTGTAAAAGGAATGGGTGGTGCCATGGATCTAGTTTCCAGCAGTTATTGTGGTACAAAAGTTGTGGTAACTATGGAACATACTGCCAAAGGGAACAATCCTAAAATATTAGAAGCTTGTACATTACCTATTACTGGAAAAAGATGTGTAGATATGATAATTACTGAAAAAGTATGCTTGCAATAGTTTTTTAATTTTTTAATCATCAAAAATATCTAGACATTATGTGCATAATTTAATTTTCTTTTTTTTATGCTTTTTGGCATACTGCATATTAATGCTCATGTATTTATCATTTTTATGAATGGTTTTATCTTCATTTAATTTATAATATGAAATTTTCTAAGCCACCAAATTAATAAGGTATTGTAAAATTAAACACTCGTTCATTAGAGGCTACGAGTAAACAAAATTGGACTGGAATATTTTCATCAACTCTGGGTGTGATACCCTTTTGAGTTTTCTCCTTCGAACAAAAAAACAATAAACAAAAATAAATAATTAATAAAGCATAGAAATCATTATTTATAAGTTTTTAATCATGTATAAAGCTGAAAAGTTAAAATATAATAATTCTTTAATAACTATTATGCATGTGTAATGTCTCAGTAATTAATTAAAAAATACCATATTGGACAAAATATTTTATTTATTAAATTGATCTATGAATATCTGAAATGAAAACAAAACATGTTATAAAATAAGTGCATTTTTCTCTACAGAAAATAAAATGAATTTTTTTTTATTAATAATGCTGACACATTTCATGAAAAAGCTAAATTGCTATAAAAATATGTTGAAAATCAAAACAAATGACCAAAATTTATACTTTCAAGAATTTGTGGGAAAAAGTAAAATATAATACGATTTTGATCGCAATTCTTTCTACAAATACTTTTCTAACCAGTGTTGATTTCAGGGGGTGGCCCGGGGGGGAATGTCCCCCCCGGAGCAATGAGATGTCCCCCCCAGAAGATTTGAGATTTTGTGTTTTCAATGGTCAAAAAGTGCAATTTCCCCCCCGGAACTCTATAATGTCCCCCCCGGGGCCAAAGAAATCCCTCCCGGAGAAACGTGTCTGAATTCAACACTGTTTCTAACTGTGGAAACACCAAGATTCCATGACATTGATATCTTAACTTTCTGGGTCACTCTCAGAACTGGAGAGCATAGAGTGGCCTAAATCAGAATTGCTGCTACTAAGTGAAGATTTTATGTCTGTGAGTTCCTTTAATAGATCATGCTTAGAATCAGAATTTGAAAGCATGACATTGTCACCGCTTATCAAATGAAGATTTTGTGAAACCGATACCAGCTTCACAGTGCGTTTATCTGACAATTTATTTCTCTTTGTTGTTTTTATGTTGCTAAACGCCTTTTAATTGTGTTCATGTGAAGCAGCTGTTGGGGTAATACTCAAAATTCTGACTGCAAACCTACATAGTTCTCTTGTACTGAAATCTTTCCACCAAGTCATTGGAGATTTTTTACTGACAGCTTTCCAAATGTCTCTACTCCAGAGGTTTTGTTTTGCCCAGTATTCTGCTATATCTGACATTACTGTAACTTTATATTAGGAGTGTTTTTAGCAACTTTGATTACAGTTTCAATAGCTGTCATTAATTCATCTTCTGACAAATGTTGTTCACAATATCTTGGATCCAAAAAATTATGAATCGTTAAACATGCATGGAAAATTCCGCAGGATGCTTAAAGGGTTAAAAGAAAGTCATTTAATAATTTGATGTATCAATAATTGTGAAAAAAAATATTTTTTTATATATTTATTGTTGCTGTTATTGTATTGATTTATAAACATTTAATATGTCGAATCATTTTTTAGGGTGTTTTCAATGTAGATAAAGAAAATGGCTTAACTTTAATTGAAATAGCTGATGGTGTTACTGTTGAAGATATTTTGACGAGTACTGCTTGTAGCTTTGAGGTAATTTTGTGCATTTCTTATATAAATATTTTAATTCAACCCACAAATTTAAGAAACAGCTTTTTGCTACATTTTTTTATATTTTTTTTCTAAAAGCCAGAATTATTCCATACTTACATGTGAAGAAAATTTATTCTATTTGCTATTAGGTAAGTCCCTATTTGTATACATATAGGGAGGAGTCATACACAGTGAGACAGATTTTTTGAAACACCTTTAATTAAGGGCTAAACATAATAGACTTTAGTCATTGCACATATAAATCTGCATATTGAAAGCATCTTAATTTACTAATGTATGTGAAGAAAAAAATAGAAAAAATAACTTTTAAATGCTATTAGCTTTCATCTCTGTACCACACACATCTAGTGCACAGTGAGACAGTGCTGATTTTTGATATGTGCTTCACAGACATATTCAGTAATTTGTATATGATCTGGTTGTATTTGGCTTTCTGAGCATTCATGTATCAGCAATAGAGGTCTGTGCAGGCTGAAATTTCTGTAGCCAGCACGGCCCGATGTTGCAACTAAAAGTTTGACCCGGGCTGTTTATATTTTCGCAGTTCTCTGTCTGCCCTGTACAAAAGTGAAACCAAAACCTTCCTGATTCAATTTCTACTAAAAAGTCTGATTTTCCTTAGCATACAATTAAGGTTCTTTTAAAGAATATTGCCTAAATATTTCTAAAATACAAACATAGAAAAAATAATATAAGTGTGATTCTAGCCCAGCCCAAGTCTAATGAAAGATTAAACCTGGGCTCAGACACTATGCAACTGTCCTATGCTAATCTCTATGCTGGACATGTTATATTTCTGTATTGATTTTGTCAATTTAACATTGGTTTGTGCAGCACATTTATACTTATTCTCACACCAGTCATATCCATTGGAAATCATTTACATTTTATTGGTTTGATTTGATCCTTTTAAATTTTTAGATTGAGCCAGTTGGCTGGCTTAATTTTTTTATCGGCTCATTCGATCCATTCAATTTTTTGTCGGCCGTCCCATTTGAGAGTTAACCCTCATTTTGCCAGTCCAGAGCTCAAGTTAAGCCCAGGCCTGTGAAGACCTCTAATCTGCAGATGCATTGTAAAACACAAGCAGTATTTCTTAAACTTTATTCAAGGAGGAACCACTTTTACAAGTCAATGTTATAATGACCATCTTACTCTTGTTTCCTTCAAAAGCAAGTTTATCTTTTTTTTTTTTTTTAAGCATGTTTGGATATATATCTTAAAAATAGAATCAATTGAAATTTATTTAACTTTGTGTCAATATGTAGTAATTAATGGAAGAAAATTCATATTTATTTTTAATAATTCTAGGTTAATAAAGTTTGGATTTTTTAAATTATTATTATTAATTTTAAAAAATTAAAAAACAATTGGAACTGATATTAATGAGTTGCATGAGCTTGCTGATTCCTTCTTAGTATGCTAGTAAGCTTAAGTCTGAGATCGACATATACATCAGGTCAATTTTTATTTTTGAGTTAAGTGATGAAAACCCTTCACCGCACTCATATATTGAAGTAAACTGAATTATAATTTTTAATGCAACATTGTACATTTCACTATATTCTCTTTATGGAGCCCAAAAACTAATCATATGTTTTTCTTGGAATTTCAGTTTAATTCCAGTTTCATTCAAGAATTCAATTAACTGTTATCTTTCCTTCAATGAAAGTTTGTTGTTTTCAATTTCACAATGTAAAGAATCACGAATTTATGAAAATCTGTCTGTTTGAAAAATAAGTTTCAAATTGTGTCCTCAAAGTTTTGAGAAAAGAATATATGTCTTTGCGTAATTCTTTTTCAATAATGAGGTCATTTTTTAGTAAAATATTTGAAAAGGATGGAAAATGTTTCTGTTTTACACAACTAACACACAAACAGTTTCCTCTCAAAAATCTTTATTTTCTCCTATGTGTTGTGAACTGTCAAAAAATTACCTTGTAGAGAGAAATTTAATTTATTTAGTTTTAAGAATGTATCTGCAAGATATTCCAATGTACTTAACCTAGTTTCATTAGAAAGTATGTCATCGCAGAGTAATGTAAATATACTATTCAGAGCAAAGGCGGATTCAAGGAGGAGATCACGTGTGTCATGACCCCCTCCCCCTTCCCCCTTTGAACAAAGAAGATTTCTCTATAGCGGTAGATTTTAAAATGTAAATACGTATTACTGGTGTTTTAAAATGTGCCATTCAACAACACAAATAATTCTGAAACATATGAAATAATTTAAAACACATATGCATAAAATTTGTACACATTAACTCTTCAAGCACCAAAAAGTTGTACATCTTTTTTCATTTTGATATATGTGTATGTAATAGGGCTTTAGTTATAATAAACCGTTCATAATACCTTTTTGTGTCTTTTGACTATCAAATTTAACTTATAATACTAGCTTTCATGACATTTTCTGACATATTTCTTGTCTATATGAAACTGAGAAATGCTGTTTGATTTCTTTGTATCAGAATTGAACTTGTGAATTTTATACATTCGCCAATATATCTGCAATTTATATGCATTTACGAATAAAAATAACTTTGTTAATACATTATAAAACAACAAGTTTGAAGTTATGTACAAACTTAAGATATACAAAAATTGTCGATGTACAATGACCCTTCCTTAAAAACAGACATGAAAAAGGAGGTCTGTCCCTGATTGAGATGCCTTACCTTAGTAAATTTCTTTATTTTAATACTGAGGTCTACTAATCAGGGTTGCAAAAAAGCCGGCTAAAATTTAAAAAAAGCCACACCGGCGACTTTTATTGGTTTTAACCGGCTTTTTTTGGCCAAAATTGGCCTTTTTTGGCCATAATTGGCTTTTATACAATTGAGCATTGTAATTATAAACTACACATTTTAAAGTGTTTCGAATTAGTTTTAATGACATTTAATTGATTTAGAGCTTAATAAGTAACCCAATTTCTCAATAATGAAGACATTAATACTGGAATAAAACTTAGATAATTTTGCTAGTGATTTGTAGTCCGAATTGCGAATATGTCAGCTAAAATTTAAAAGGGCCATACCAACTGCTTTATCTGGCTTACACTGACCTTTAACCCCTCACCCCCCAATTTTTAGGACAATGGTTACTTAGTTACATGTTTTATTACTTAATTAATTTTAAGAGCTATTAATATACAAATCTTATTTTATTTGCAGCAAACATTTAAAATTATAGGTACATAATCATATAATAACAACACCATTTCTCACTACTAAAAACATTATGAATAGCATATGCATGAATATGCTTAGCAACAAGCTTTTAAAAATTTTATTTAGAGAATTTTTATTTATTTTTTCTTGTTTTTAAATGCTCTATTTTTTATACACTTATGTACCAAACTCTTCTCAAATATTAATATTGTTTCTAATTTCTCTTTCAACATTTATAACTTTATCTCTTCATATGGAGATGGACACATAAGAATGTTTCCATTTTGATGTGCTACATTTTGTCATTGTTTAATTAAATATAATCTTTAAAATGTGGAGTTATGTAATATGTCATTTCAAAACACCAGTTTGGAATATAGCTTATATTTTTTTCAATATTTATAATTTTTTTTCAGACATAATTGCCTTCATAGTTGCCTTCTAGAAGTTATAAAAACTTATTTATTTGACAAAATTTAATAGAAATTTATAATTTTTTAGTAGAAAATATTTATAAGTGCATTAAAAATTAATTGATCCAAATTTTAAATGAATTGGCTGCAAACCAACTTTAAAAAATAAAAATCGGCTTTTTTCAATAAAAGACGGCTTTTTTTAAGTGTTTAAAACCAAAAAAAGCCGTCCGGGTTTTTTTGGCCTGGCTAAAAGCCGGCAACCCTGCTTCTAATGTGGTTTAGAATTCAGATGACAAATCTTTGGCCTCTATCATAGCAAACGCGGCAGCGTTAAGCTATAATATGATTAAGAAATAGAAAATGCAAACGACTTTCTTAAATTTCTGGCGAACCAGTTGACGTACGACAATGATTTTTCTTTTGAAAGATAGAACTCGACGAGACGAATAAACTGATAGCATTTAAAATATTACTGTAGCTTTCAGTAGTTTTTTATTTAACCTTAAACGAAAAAATGAAGACACAAAATTCAACAAATTGTAGCTAACGTTCCAGTGGGTGGATTAATTTCGTTTTTGTTTTATTTTGATCCTCTTGTTAAAACTTAGAATAGGTTTTTTTTTCATATTTGTATGTTTGACGGTCGCTGAGAAAATCGAATTTGTCTTTTATAATGTCTCCATAAAATTATAGAAATCTCTCCTTTTCATTTTCTAATTCAATAATTTTTTCGTGTGGCCACTCCCTAAAAAGCAGTACAATAATAAAAAAAAAGAATAACACGTGTACTTTTGTTTTTATAAGTCAATAAAAATTGAAATTCAACTGACAGATTTTTGTATTTTTGAAACCGACGTCAACATAAGCAGATAATGCATAATTTTTATAAATATATATATAAACTTTCTTGATTAATATTTTGAAGTGGAGTAATAGACACAATGGAGCACAAACGAGTTGATAGGAAAAACAAAACAAAAAAAAAAAACAGGGTAAATCCCAACCTTCTGTTCAGAAGCTAAATGCAAGTTTTTTTTTTTAAATTATCATCATAACATCCTGACTTACACAAGCGATAGGTATGCAGTAATATAAATACTTCACATACTAAACATACCTTAAAAAATACCATTCCATCTACACTGCTCAAAACAATTAAAGGATATTGCAGTTTTAGGTGGATTTTGTATCTGGTAAACTGTTTAGCTGATTGATACATGGTCGACAGACATAGTAGGTTATATGAGAATAAATTACACATGTTTGGCAGAAAAAAATGCATTTTATTGCGCATTTGTGTACTAAAGGAAAAAAAACACAATTTGTGCATATGAGAAAAAAAGAATAAGAAAAGATGTTTTCTTCAAAGAAAATCATTTTCAGTAGGGGGTATGGTTTCCACGGGCGGCCAGCAACGTTGAACACCTTTGAGGCATGGACTCAATGAGGCTATTAATGACGAGTTGGGGTATTCTGCCCCACTCTTCCAGAAGAGCTCTTTCCAGTTCTTGGAGAGTTTGTGGGGGTTGTTGGTGGCCAGAAACTCGTCTTCCTAGAGCGTCCCAAACGTGCTCGATTGGATTCATGTCTGGAGAACACGCTGGCCATTCCATTCGAACGATTCCTTCCTCGAAAAGGAAATCCTCCACCAGGTTTGCACGATGTGGCCTGCAGTTATCGTCCATTAAAATGAAGTTATCTCCGATTGCTGCAGCGTAAGGGATACAATAGGTCTGAGGATCTCATCCCTATATCGGCGACCAGTCAGAGCTCCATCTCGAATGATGTAGAGGTCAGTGCGCCCGTCAATGGAGATGCCACCATACACCAACACTCCTCTACCGCCAAATCTGACACTTTCGTGCACGAACGCAGGATTATTCCTACTGCCACGGTCCCTCCAGATGAAAATACGCCTATTATCCGGATGCACAGAAAAACGGGACTCGTCAGAAAACAGAATATTGCTCCATTCATTTCTCCTCCAGTTGACATGCTCGGTTGCCCACTCCATGCGGTCGCGACGATGCCTTGATGCCCGGTAGCAGAAAGTTCGAGACGCGCGACGTGCGTCGCAGATTTATTTTGGACCTTGCAGATAAATTTGCCGCAGATTTATTTTGGACCTTGCAGATAAATTTGCCAACTTGAAAAAAAAAAAGTATTTCCTTAAAAAAAAAAAAAAAAAAAAAGGTACGAAAATTCTGACAAAAAATATCGCGAATTCGACAAATGGTGGCCGAAAAATATCAATTTCGGCAATCGTTTGCATAAAAAATCGGTAATTTATAACCAAAGGGTCGCTATAAAAACGTGAATTTCGTCAAAAGAGACCGGAAAAAAACATGAATCTCGTCCCAAAGTTGTAGAAAAAATGCAAATTTCTGTCACAGGATCGCGGAAAAAACACGAATTTTGTCAAAGGATCGCGGAAAGAATGCGAATTTAGTAAAAGGATCGCGGAAAGAACGCGAATTTAGTAAAAGGATCGCGGAAAGAACGCGAATGTAGACAAACGATTGTGGGAAAACGCAAATTTAGTCAAACGATGATGAAAAAACCCAAATTTATGTCAAAGGATCGCGAGCAAACGCAAATTTATGTCAAAGGATTGCGGAAAGAAGGAGGAATTTCGTTAGAAGATCTCGAAAAGCGTAAATTTCTGCCAAAAGATCGCTGTACAAACTTGAATTTTATCCAAAAATCCTGAAAAAACGTGGATTTCGTTCCAGGGGCGCAAGAAAAACGCAAATTTCTGTCACAAAATCGCGGAAGAAACTTGAATTTCATTAAAGGATCGAGGAAAAAACAGGAATTTAGTCAGACAATCGCGGAAAAAATGCAAATTTCTGTAAAACGATCGCGAAAAAACGCAAATTTTTGTAAAACGATCGCGAAAAAACGCAAATTTTTGTAAAACGATCGTGAAAAAACGCAAATTTCTGTAAAACGATCACGAAAAACGCAGATTACTGTCAAAGGATCGCGAAAAAAGGAAAATTTATGTCAAAAGATCGGAATTAAATTTCCGGAATTTCGTCAAAAAATCGCAAAAAGTGCAAATTACTGCCAAAGGATCGCTGTAAAAACGCTTATTTCGTCAAAAGATCCCGGGGAAAACGTGAATTTTGTCCCAGAGGTGCCAAAAAAACGCAAATTTCTGTCACAGAATCACAGAAAAAACACGAAGTTCGTCAAAGAATCGAGGAAAAAACACGAAGTTCGTAAAGGATCGCGAAAAAAAACTCATTTTTGTCAAAGGATCGTGAAAAAACGGCAAATTTCGTCAAAAGATTGCGAAAAAACGAGGAATTTCCTCAAAAGATCGCAAAAAAAGCAGATTTCGCCTAAAGATCGCGAAAAAACGGCAAATTTCGTCAAAAGATTGAGATAAACGGCATATTTCATCAAAAGATCACGAAAAAAATCCAAATTTCATCAAAAGTGCGCAAGAAAAACACATAATTAGTGCCGGTCATGGATTTTCCCTCACCCACCCCCCTCTGTTGTAACCTTTCGGAAATTTTGCTGTGAATTTCAGAATTTTTTCTTTTTCTTTTTTTTTTTTTTTTTACTCAGAATCACACCCTGGTATTAATCAGTAAGAACACTGTTTATTTTAACACTCATAATGTTTGTACATAAGAAAATGTAACACGCTACTCCCGCAGACAATTTTCATCCCACTAAATTGCTGTCGCAGACACAACCATAACTTTCTGCTACTGGGCCTTGATGTTAATCTAACACATACCATCGGTCGGCGAGCATACAGACCTACAGCATGGAGCCGGTTTCGGACAGTCTGAGTTGAAATCGTGGTGCCTGTAGCCGAGCGAAGGTGTTGTTGGAGAAGAGTAGCGTTCATGGTTAGGTGTCTCCGAGCTGTTAACGCTAAATACCGATCTTCATTGGGCGTTGTTGCCTGTCTACGACCTTGCCCTGGTCTTCGGCCTGCACATCCACTCTCCAAAAAACGGTTCCAGATCCTGGAAATGACACTTTGTGACACTCCAATGGCTTGCGCTACTTCGGCTTGAGTTTGGCCCTCTTCTAACCTACCAACAATTCTCAAAGCTTCTGAATCTGTCAAATGACTTCGCTGAGACATCGTACTCATCGAAACAAAGCAATCACTGAATGCCGATCATCCTTGTCTTCATTCTCTTTTATCCAGTTGAAAGTCAAATTTCAGTCGCTGCCGCTGAAGCGATGTTTTTGACGTCGAACTCAAAATTTGCATACTCCACAGTTTGAAAACCAGAAAAATTTGCATTTGTGATTCTCTTCTTCTATTTTCAGCAAAAAAAATTCGTTTATATCTTTATTTTATATAAAACTTCAAATATCCTTTAATTGTTTTGAGCAGTGTATTTTAAATAAGGAAGAGATGTCATATATGCACCAGAGTACATAACTGGCGCGATAATGGAGTTATTTTGCCTGATACGGTAACTGAGCTATTGTTGTTTATTTATCCATTATTTTTTTATTTATTTTTATTTTATTTTTTAAAAGTATATAAATTGTTTGGTTCTATAGTTATTAATTAAACTTTTCATTATTTATTGTTATTTCATTTTTTAAATAATAGAAAGTAATTAAAAAGTATATCTGTAACTGTTATTCGAAAACGAGGTTTTCGTTAAATTGGCGTCAGAAAAAAAACCCCGCGCCAAACCCGTTGTGTATATGACATCTGTGCCTTAAATAATTAGGGCTTCGTTTAACTTTAGGTATTTTTGCTTGAGATTTATTTATTTATTTATTGAACAACAAACATACGACTTGTGTGCTTGACATGAAAGCCCGCTTATAAGTCGGAGACAACATAGCACAAGGAAATATTACAACACAAGAGAAATACACCCTGGGATTTCCACACAAAAAACGTGTGCAATGGAACCAGCGGGAATCGAACCCACAATCTCTTACGCTCGCAAGCGATTAGCAGACCGGTGCTTTGACCGTTCAGCCACAGAGACCCTTGCTTGAGATATTGTCGAAAATGTAGTGCAAAAATATATGGTACTACTTGATTATCCCGTCGATCAATTTCGCCAAACTATTCGCCAAATGATACAAATTGACATAATTTTTATTTTAAATAATGGAAGAATAAATAAATTAGTAATACATTAATAAAAATACTAATAAAAACTTGGGCACAAATGTCATTTACCCTCCATATTGGCACGATTTTTTCTGACGCCAATTTGGCGAAAACCTCGTTAATATATCATCTATATCCAGATTACCATATCAAGCAAAATAACGACACTTTGACGCCAGTTAAGTACCCGGTGCGTATATGACATTGGCGGCGTCAAAAAAATCGCACCAATATGACATCTGCGCCAAAACTTGAATTAAGAATCACTTGATGACGTAACAAACACGTGTATCGTGTTTAATGTCAAGTGATAGTAACATTTACTATGATCCATTATTGTCATTTAATCTTATAGTTTGGCGATAATTTATTGGTCGACAGGATAATCAAGTTGTACCAAGTATGGTACAGATGTCATATACGCACCACGTTCGCGCGATATTTTTTCCGACGCCAATTTGGCGAAAACCTCGTTTTCGAATACCAGTTACACATATATTTTTAAAAAGGGATTAACAATAAATTTAAAAAAGTTTAATTAATAACAATTAACAAAACAATTTATATAAATTTAAAAAAGAAAATAAAAGTAAATAATCAATTTATTAATAAATAAACAACAACATTCGGGTTACCATATCAAGCAAAATAACAACACTTTGGCGCCAGTAAATAGTACCCCTGTGCGTATATGACACTGGTGTTAGAAAAAAATCGAGTCAACGTGATGTTCATATGACGTCTGTGGCGATTCAAGTACACTTCGTGATGTTCCTATGACGTCTGTGGCGATTCAAGTACACTTCGGAACGTTATTTTGAAATCGGTGAGTTTCATCGCCAAAATCGCCAAGATGCTTAATGATCATCGCCATTGAATATATAAATAATGCCATATTTGCAAACTTATAGGTCAAAATATAAGTGGAACCTCTGTTCACAACCACCTCTGTTTATGACCAGTTCGGTTTATGTCCAACTTCGGTGATCAAAATTTGACTCGGTGGGCGTGCAATATCTCGGCTCACGACCAAGGCTGCCGAATAGTTCAGTTGGCAACCCTCACATAACTATTGTTATTAGTCAAGTTTGGAGTAAGGTGTGCATATCAGAGTGCTTTGTGTACTTTTATTACTGTAAAAAAAATTAACTTTTTGTTTTACTTTTACTCAGGTTTGCGCTAATATTAGCTCTCATTATGGCTTCTAAGAATGATAAAGTGCTTAGTGATAGCAGTAGTAAGAAGCTTAAGCGAATTACTGTTCAATAAAAGAAATTGTAGCAAAACATGAGAACGATGTTAGTATAACCGGTCTAGCTAAACAATGCGATGTGACCTCAGCCTTCGATTTCCACGATGATCTATATATATATATTACGCTATCATATGTGTCACAGAAATCGCGGTTATTTGTTAATTGTTTAATGGCAATGCTCGAATGAAACGCATCTCATTGTTTATAGAACAGCATTTAATGCATCTCCATACCTATAAGGGGGGTTACCATAGGCTGGACCCTGTTCTGTCGCCAAATGCCGCCTAGTTTGTCGCCAACTTGGCGATATATCGCCAAATACCTATAGACTTCCATTGTAAACCAACAGGGTTTACTTGTTTTAAGAGAATCAACAAATTGAGATATTTTAATGCAACAAAAAATAATATAAGTTTAAGGAATTATATTAATTATATTTAAGGGAACCCAAGTAAATTAAATTATGAATAAAAATAACGTGAATTTGATTTAAAAACTTTGAATACCTTAAAACAGTGTGCATTACTTGGTTAAATGGTGCATTATTGTGCGAAAAAAGAAAAATGTATTGGGAATATTTAAAAGCAACACAGGTTTATTTATATTCAATATATAATTATCAAAAAATTTAAATGACTAGTATTAAAAAATGCTCTGACGAGCAGCAAAAAAGGCTAATATGTTTTTAAGTATGAAAAAGGGTTTGACAAGTGCTTCTAATCGAGCATGAAAAAGGACAAGGGGTCCCTTCTTGGCTGCAACTCACTGTCAATGCCAACTTTGAAAAAATCATATTTGCGCTTTTTCCATATAAAAAAAATCAGCCACAGTTACGATAAAAATGTGTAGTGTAAAGACACAGCCAGTAAAGACGCAGTCTGATTAAATATGAATGTAAGGCGACATAGTACCAAAAATCTTAGTTCCTGCAGCATATCACACTCATGCTGTGCCACCAAGCACGCCTGCAGTGTAGAACTGTACAGAAAACTGATTTGTAGTGCAGTGCAGACTGTTGCAGCACTCTGCACAGGAACAATTTCACACGTGCACGCATAACAGTATAATGCATTCATTGATTTTTGTAATTATATCGAAGTGGCTGTGGCTGTAAGATGTACTATGCAGTACAACAGTGCATATGTAAATTATAAACGAACATTAGACGCATACACCTTTAATACGGAGGTACAAAAGCACAGTGCGAGTGTGCGCTGAGGTTCAAAAGCATAATAGGAATGTGCAGTGTAGTATAATTTGTAGAGAAATAATGGTACACAGTGCACTGTACAAAGTTGCATTGCAGACGCACGCGCAGTACAATAGTGGAACAGTGCAGTTAACATGTAAAGCACGACGGAAAGTTTTACTAAAGTACTGCGAATTTATTTTATATGGAATAAGCGCAAATATGATTTTTTCAAAGTTGGCATTGACAGTGAGTTGCAGCCAAGAAGGGACCCCTTGTCCTTTTTCATGCTCAATTAGAAGCACTTGTCAAACCCTTTTTCATACTTAAAAACATATTAGCCTTTTTTGCTGCTCGTCAGAGCATTTTTTAATACTAGTTTCTATATGAATGAAAAAACAATTCCAAGTCTGGTAGCAGAAAATGTGTTTCTCAGACTTTTTTTTGCCTCTTGTAGCTGTCACCATGAACAGGTTTCCAATAAAGTTGGAAATATCCGAGTCTGAAAAACAACATTTGATTTCCCTTTACACCAGAATTATGTGCAATTGACCTTTGTTCTTGAAGCTCAGAAATGGAGAGAAAATTTCTTTGCTTGTTTTGTTTTCATCCTCCCTACCTCTAATTTCCCTTTCAGTACATTCCAGGTTCTGTTAAAATACTTTTTTTTTTTTTTTTTTTTCTGGGAAAAAATTGGTTTGAAAGGTCCAAAGTCTGAGAAGTCAAGAAACTGGAGTTTCTGACTCCTATTTGGTGATGAGAACAGCATCCCTACCTATCAGAGATAAAAGTATATTAATGTATATTAATCATTATGGAATAAATACAATTGTAATGGTAAAGAATTTCATATTTCACTAGCACTGTTCTGTTTCACTCTGTACTACATTGATTTGTTGAAAAATAAATATAAAAGTAAAAAAACTCTTTTAAAAGGCACTATTTTATAAATATTCAATCACATCCAGTTTTATGACTGCAGTTTATTGCAATGACTGCATATTATTTGTGCATTTTTAAATGTTGTTTTTGCTGCTTTTTAATATTTTGCACAAAGGCTTTATTTGCTATTTTTATGCAGTTTATGTTGTTCTGTTACAATATGAGAATTTGACATGGATTTTGCTTATGTGAAATTTATCGCTTTGATTTATGCTTTGTATGCATGTTTGATTTATGCATGAGCTAGTGAATTTATATATTTAAAAAAATACAAATTTTGCTCTGTTTCTTTAGTAAGATAGGGTAAACAGAAAAAATAAAAAGGCATTATTTAAACTTTTTATTCAGGATTTCTAAATTGCCTTCTCAATGTATAATTATAATTTAATTAATAGTAAACTATCAATTGATAAAAGCCTATTAAAAAGTATTACATCCTTTGTTTTTTATTTATATTTTATTTTCTTGTGTTTTAAATATTTTATTGTGGCAGTTTCACAGCCACAATAATGGCTTATTTTAGTGGATGTCATTGGCACATAATTAACTCCATTTTTGTTATACAGTTGTAACCATAAAGAATATTTGGCGATTTATCACCTGCATGCATCTAATGGAAAAATTCCTTAAATATAATTTACTAATTTATAATTACAGTCTAAAATTACTCAAATGTTGTATTGTCATCTGAAACACACCTGTGTATATAATTTTTATATTTGTAACATTTCAGAAAGTAAATGAAAAATCTGTTTCAAAATTCTCTTTACATACATGAACCAGATTAACCCCTTGACTGCCAGGCTTAATTTTGCCAATGAAGGCCTATGTACCAGGATATGCAGTGTAAATTAGTACTCACCTTTGACCAGTACCCTGTTATATCCGTTGCATATCACAGACCAATCCGACTCAAATATGCAACCATTACCAATTGAGAGGATGTATGCAGCATATGTCATGGCGGTCGTTTAGCTAAATAAAAGAGTGTAAAAATGATGACCTACCTTTTCCCTTTGGCTTTGTTAGAGTTAAATCTTTGACATTGAGTAGAGAAATAGCACAGCATTTGTATGATATTTGAACTGAAATATCATATAAAATTAGACTGCAGACTTATGATCTGTAACAGAGTTAAATAAGTGGCTTTTAGATTTGAAAAATCGCTTTGTTTTTGTAATTTCCAAATGAAATAACATCTACATGAAATTAAATGTAGTCTCTGAACATTGTAAACGAAGAAAGCATCACTGAATAGCATAGCATCTAGTACAAACACAACCTTCATTTAAAAATTGCAAAATTAAGTAAATATATCTAGAATAATTTTTCTTCATTTATTTTATTTTGTTTTTTACATTGATGGCAATAATTTTGTTGTTTATATTCATTATGCTTATTAACAAGTGTTAGATTTAAAATCTCTAAATAGCTTATTTTTTATGCATTTATATTGTTTTGCATATTTTTGAACTTAATATATAATTTTAATTATTACTATTTTTTTTTTTTTTATGTGGTGCAATAACTGACCTGAATAACAACAAACTACTTAAAACTCCTACTCTCTGAATCTCCAATTACCCATATTGACATTGGGTTTTAAAAAATCTTGAATGCAAACTATATATATATATTCCTTTGTAAAAATATAATTATCTGTGAAGTTCAATTTTGTTAATATTCCCCTTGAAACTCTTAATAGTGTGGGTGGATGCTGCACAAACCATGATCTCATCAAATTTACACCTGAAATTCAAAGATTCGACTTCAATTAGCTTATTAAAATGGAACTGGTCCTGAAGACTCAATGTTGCAATGTGGTTGCATTACAATGTTACAATGCTCAATGTGATTGAATGAGAATTCCACATTAAGTTTTTTGTTGAAATTCTTGCGTCCTTTTATCTCTTTCCGTGTTAATATGCTATTTGACAGTGACACAGTCAGAATTCAGCTCTAGGGGAGGGTGGGGGTTGAGTTGAATACACAGCTTCTGAAGCCGTGTTTGTTGAATGTTTGGTTAAAAACTCACAAATGATAATTGCGCTGTGAGAAAGCGCATTATTGTGTTGGAAAACCCGTGAATTTTCTCGCCACATTTTAGGCCATTTTCGAGGAATTGCTTCAAGCAAATGGCACAAAACAATCAAATAATAATTTTTATTGACTGTCTGGCCAGCTATTAGAAATTCATAATGCATAACACTATGACAATCAAGGAAAATGCTCAACATTACCTTGATTTTTGAGCGACTTTGACATGGTAGTTTTGGTCTTGCTTTGCTTTACCTTTCAAGCACCATTCATTTGATTGTTAAGCAGTTTCTGTATCAAAAGCATATTGCCAAGTTTCATCATTGTTAATAATATGTTTTAAAAAGGAATCGCCTTGAGAAGGCACCTCTTAAACCATTTGAGCATGATGTTGTTTTTGGAACAAATTGATAGAATTTGGACCAACTAGAGAAGCGACACATAACCATAAATTATGCTTTAAAATTGCTTGACAGGAACCAAATGATATAGGAACTTGTACAATAATGTCTCTTATTGTCGAACAACGATCACAAAGCTCCAATTCTCTGACCTTTTATCGATATCTTGATTATGAATTGAAGTGGATGGTCTAACAGATTGCAGCTTATCTACAACGGATTTTCTACCATCTTTAAACATTTTATACCAATCAACTTATGTTGTTTTGCTTGTATTATTTGCTGAATAACATTCGCCATTCTGGAAAATCAACAGATTGAAAATTCTTATTTCATTAACAACAAATTTATTTTCTGATGAAAAAATGAAATAAATCTGTTCTATCTATCAGTCAAAGAAATTGCAATCAGTGTTTCTTTCAGACATGTTTTAGAGAAAGGGGTGGTAGTGCCCCTTCCCCCAAAAGCAAGTCCTTCAGGGGAAAATTTTGAGCTATTTTACCAACAATATTTTAAAATTTTAATCTAATTTATGTACCCGCACCCACAGAACAAATAAATGGTTCAAAAGAAACACTGACTGAAATAATCAATTCATTTACTATCAAAAAGAAATTTTTATGTTTATAATTATTTATAGCATTCTTTTTTTTTAAAAAAAAATATACTTTTACAAAGATTTTGGTTGGAATGCACACATAACCTGGTTTTAGAAATAGCACAGAACAAAAGTGCAAAACAGGGCATTTAAAACTGAAAGCCTACAGAACGCAGGACTATAGAAATCTTCAGTCCTGTACAGAGAGTATGCTTTATGTTTTCTCTTGGAATTTGATGGTCTCTTATAATATCGATCAAGGAGTAAAAAGATACATGCAATAAAAGACTCTTCCTGATATTGTATTCAAACTCAAAGCATCTATGCATGGAAACGGCCATTCTGTTCGCCAAAGAAATGTGATCTTTGCCTTTTTTTAAAACAAATGACTAGTTTACACTTAAAATATGCAGGTAATATATGCTTCCACAGTTTTAAATATAATTTTTGCCGTTTAATTGAATTGCTTTTGCTGAATAGAGTTTGTTTCAACAAAGCTGTGGATTCAGAATAAGCCAAAAAAAAATTTAATATTAAATTTGGTTTTGACTCATGAAAGCGACTAATTTGGTTAACTAATGATTCAAATAAGCAGTAATTATTGTAATTTTCTTTAACTCTGTGAGGGGTTTTAACCCCAGCCCCACCCCCTTCGTTGCACCAGTGTATCTAATACAAGAATTTCAAAGGAAAACTCAATGGGAATCTACCAATCAATCACTAAAATTGCATGTGCAGATGGTTTCCACCCAGATATGACTTGGCCAACCAGTTACATTTTAATATGCTAATCGAGTTCTATCTAAGCCTGAATTTCAGCCAAGAACTAGTAATGTAGATTGTTTGGTTGTGCTCGAATTAAGATGCGAGACGCGTTTCATGAAAATCATTAGAGCATTTTCGATGTATAGCAAGCAGCATTTTCAATTTTTGTTTGTTTTAACCTGTCAAAACCAAATTTATTGAATTCAGGACGTAGCTAGATCCTTTTCTCATGCTCGATTTAATATAAGAGGCAATTTTATGAAAATTGTTAGTCCTTTTCAAGATCAATCAAAGATCCAAATTTACATACTTGTTTTTAATATATGTGTCTGCTTCTTAATTACTATAAGTGTAATATTCTTATTTGTTGACAATTAAGAATAGCAGTTTTGTAATGTTTTTAATTGAAAAGTTTTGTTATGTATTTGGCTTGGCCGAATATTTTGATATTCGGCCTAACAAAATATTCAGTAGAATGGCCGAATACCAAATATGCAATTCATCTACCATCTTTAACTTATAAATATTTCTTTATTTTATATTGTAGGTATGTTTTAAAATTTATTGTCTTCTAATTTTCATTATAATGTAATGTAATTTGCAAAAAGTAGTGTAAAAGTTGAAAAGGGCATCCATACAGTAATGGTAGTTTTGGCTAATGATTTCCCAGTTTGTCTAATAATGTAAATTTCTATTGGAAAAAAACATGTTATTTTATCTTATATCTTACAAAACAGGGATATGGTTGCTTTAGCAGTGATATGAAATAGTGGGTACACGACATTTCGGTCCCGACACTTCGGTCCCGCCATTTCGGTCCCACCGTTTCGGTCCCGAGACATTTCGGTCCCGAGACATTTCGGTCCCTGGCCATTTCGGTCCGGAGACATTTTGGTCCCTGGCCATTTCGGTCCGGAGACATTTCGGTCCCTGGCCATTTCGGTCCCGAGACATTTCGGTCCCTGGCCATTTCGGTCCGGAGACATTTCGGTCCCTGGCCATTTTGGTCCCAAGACATTTCGGTCCCTGGCCATTTCGGTCCCTGGCCATTTCGGTCCCGAGACATTTCGGTCTCTGGCCATTTCGGTCCCTGGCTATTTTGGTCCTTAGCCATTTCGGTCCCTTGTCATTTCGGTGCCCACCACTTTATAACTCGTATTCTAATTGTCATGGGCCGCCAAACGCTGTAATTTAAACATTATTTGGGACCTTTTTAAATTTTTTTAACATCCCCCAAATTAAAAAAAAAAGCTAAATATAACAATCCGATAAATTTAAACTTTTATAACTCGTGATAATGAAATCACAGCGAGCTGAAAATTTGTTTGATTGAACAATGTGATATAATTTTACAGGGGACATTGTCTTATTATTATTATTATTATTTAACAAAATGGATTTTTTAAGCTTTATTATTTGTTATTAATATTAGGTATTTTATATATACTATAAACTGCCATAGATGATTTTTTGGTTGTTTTCATACGTTTTTTAGAACCTTTAAATTATCATCATTAATTAAATAATTTAAAAAACTGTTCTTATTTTTTCTCCTTCTTACAATTAGATTAATAATAAATGTCTTCAATAATTCAATTGGACACTTATAAGCTATTGTAGGTAAATATTTCCTCAAATCATTCTTCTACATCCTCTACTTTAATAATTCAGAAATGAGATATATTTATTGAAGCAAAAATATTTAATTTTTCTTATTACTTTTATAATACAAAGTTATAATTTTGTTTTCATAAGTTACTTTACCATTATAAACATTGGGTAAACAATAGTGATTTGGTAATTAGGTGTGCCAGGAAAAATATTTTGTTGTCAAAAAACTCCACCCACCGCTTCATTTTTTTAAAAATAATTATTGGTTGCATTTTTAACAGTCTTCTCACCCATTGTAGACGATTTTTGTGAACTAATTTTATTGAAACTGGGCCTATTTCTTTGTAATAAGATGATTATTTTTTATTTTATGTAATAGTGTAAGTATTATTTTAATTAATTTTATTTTCAATTTTTAACTGACAAAACTAAGGTTTTTAGGTGCGTTCGTAATTATATAAATACGTAGCACCTATAGTCGTCGTTCAGTCCGTCCGTCTGCTCGCCTGCCTGTCCGCATATAACAGAGCAAAAACAACTCAACCGAATGGTCTGAAATTTTAAATATATGATTGTTGCATAATTTTGTCGAGCCATTTCAAATTTTATGGATATCGGATGCATAGTTTAATTACAGGGACTGTCAAATTTTTTCTTTACATTGCGGCCAATGGGAAAAATTATTGCAAGTGCATTTTAATGATGTTAGAGCCTTCCGAATGGTCTGAAATTTTAAATATATAATTGTTACAAAATTTTGTCGAGCCATTTCAAATTTTATGAAAATCGGATGTATAATTTAATTACACTAATACTTCTATCATATATACACAGTCAAGACAAGATTCCAAGCACTGGTAAAAAGCTCCATTTTAGACAGGCTTCCATGTAAAGAAGTGTAATTAATTATACCTCTAAGATACACTACCTCAATAAGATCTATTGTTCGTTTCGCAGGGATTCTGAAACTCTTCCGTTTGAGACAGGATTCCGTTATAGAAAGATTCCGCTTTCACAGGTTTCACTATGCTTCACTAAAGAAGGGTGAAAATCCCCTTTTCAGACAGGTTTTCAGCAAATTTAATTGTATCGCAATTCATATTAAGACCATGTAACGCTTACGTTAAAGACAGGATTCTGTTATAGACAATTACTATTTTGACAAGTTTTATTCTATTCATATGATATATATAAGTATATTTATATAAATACACAAAACTTTTAAAAATGGAACCTGCCTATAACGGACTTCTGTCTTAAACATAAATGTTCCATAGTGCTACGGAAAAGAATACTATACAAATACACCAAATAACACGGAAACCTGTGTAAAACGGAATTTTTCACCAATATTTACAATTTCATCTTGACAGGTGTTACTATATATATAACATGAAGAGAAAATTCTGGACCCTCCCACCCCCCGAAACGAAATCCTGGCTACGCCACTGCATGTCGTCCCGGTTTTTTTAAGCCATTAAAGTTGAAAAATGCAGTGTGGCCACAAAAAAGCACCGGCTGACTAGAATAAAGAGAGCGCGAGTAGAATAATTCTTCTATCTGGATCTTTATTTAGCATAATCAAATGGGGGAAGCCAGGACATCTACACTTGACATATATATATACATGTATAATATTCTTTTGAATGAATAACATATAGATATCAAGAAAAGCCAAACATGTTTTCTAAATTTCCAAATTTCTTCATTGTGATATATTTATAAAATTTCTTAATTTAAAATGAAATTTTACGTAAAAGTGATTCACTATACATTACTATTTTGAGATTTTATGTTATTTTTTTGTATTTTCATTTTTATTTTTTATTTGTCATATTAAAACATGTAGGCTGCTTTAATTCTAAGTATATAAGTCAAATAAATAACAAAGAAATATTTGAAATACAGAATTAATTTTAAATACGAAAAGAATATTTTATGACAATAGAAATTTTAAATTTTTGATTTATGTTTATTGTGCTCGTAGTTTTTGAATGTAATAAGCATATAAAAGTCTTAAATATATTAAAAAGGATTTGTAATTGTGCAAACCACTTCTCCGTCGACAGGTATGGGGGAAAAGTGCTTTTATCCCCGAGTTATCTCGGGGCAAACGGTGAAGTGGTTCAAAATTAAAAATATTTTTAAACTTCGCATTCGATTCCGGTAGAAATAGCAGTAATATTATTGTTACATGTAAAAAGATTAATGCAAACTTTTAAATAGTTTTTCAAAAAATAGTAAATTAAAATAATTATTAAAATAAAATAGAAAGTTCTAGTCTGTTCCGGTGCAGAATTTAAAAAATAATGTGTCTTTATCACAATTCCATGTTAAGAACCCCCTTTTTAAAAAATATGTAAAATGCAATACATTTAAAATTGATGCGCCGTTAAATAATAGGATAAAATAAAGATTTGTAAAAATATTTGCAGATTTTTTCATTATTAATCACATAGTGTGCAAATTATATACAATTGAATATGTGCATTTTGGCATGGGCATTTGCATATGAAAATTAAAGCTCGACTTATAAATATTTTTAAATTGTCTGGACTTTATATTTATGATAGACTAAAATATGAGGAGCTTCTATAAAGAATCCACAGAACTCTCTCTTCCCCCACTCCTGAAAATGATTACTTCTACCCTATAAAATCTGCATGGGGTGCTACAATTTGATTGCGAATTATAAGTGTTTGCGGTTTTCGGGCCCTTATATTCGGTTATACTAAAACTTCAAGGGTTCAGTTAAAAAATCTTATAATGTACCTCTTTTTTTAAAGATTACGTTTACCGTACAAAATATGAGTGTGATTACGATAATTACAGAGAGAGTTATAAATGTTTTAATTTATCAGGACCTTATACTTAAGATACACTAAAATGTATAAAAAGTCAACAGAGACCCCCCCCCCCCCCTGCCTTATAAAAAGATTATGATTATCATAGGAAATTTGTGTGGGCTACGACAATTTTGATCTGTGTTATAAGTGTTTGCGTTTTCGAGTCCTTATATTCGAGTTATACTAAAATTTAGGGAGTTCAGTTAAAAAATTTGATAATGTCCCTCCTTTTATAAAGATTACGTTTACCATACAAAATATGAGTGTTTTGCGATAATTATAGATTGAGTTATAAATGTCTTACTTTATCAGACCCTTATACTTATGATACACTAAAATATAGAAAATGTCAATCCCCCCCCCCCCTTGTTTTTTAAAATGATTACCATACGAAATTTGTGTGTGTTTACTAAAATTTTAAGGCCTTTATTTAAAAAACTCTACAATGTCCTCTATAAAATTGTCACCTATTTCAAGTGCACAAAATTTCAGCTTGCTGGAGAAGGGACCGAAATATCTCGAGACCGAAATGTCTTGGGACTGAATTGTCTCGGGATCGAAATGTCTTGGGACTGAATTGTCTCGGGACCGAAATGTCTTGGGACCGAAATGTCTTGGGACCGAAATGTCTTGGGACCGAATTGTCTCGGGACCGAAATGTCTCGGGACCGAATTGTCTTGGGACCGAATTGTCTCGGGACCGAAATGTCTCGGGACCGAAATGTCTCGGGACCGAATTGTCTCGGGACCGAAATGTCTCGGGACCGAAATGTCTTGGGACCGAATTGTCTCGGGACCGAAATGTCTTGGGACCGAAACGGCGGGACCGAAATGGCGGGACCGAAGTGTCGGGACCGAAGTGTCGGGACCGAAACGTCCTGCTTCCTGAAATAGTTATGTTAAACTGAAGATGTAAAAAGTGTATAAAACTGTTAATTTATTGGTGTGTTTTATTACATTGTTTTAGGTGTCTCCTGATTTGAAGACTATGGGTCAAGTGTGAAACTATTTAACTTTTTGAAAGCTATATTTATTCTGGATCAAAAGTACAATTATATACTGAAATATAAACATATTTCATTATATTTTTTACAAATCCCACTGATATAATAACAAAATACATGTAAATATTTCTTCTTTTTGCTGTAGATTATTTTAATATATTAAGTTTTTGTAATTCTTGCAAATTATGCAAAAATTAGTTTACTTTGGCAATTTCCAAAGTGATGTACATTTTTAATACATTTGTGATCTGTGATCAAAAAAAAATTTTTTTTAATAAATTGTTTTTCATTACATCTTGTTATTTTTAATCATTAGTTTTAGATTGCTTTGATTTTGTATACAAAATGAATCAATCACTCATTTAAATAAAGATTATAAAGAAAATTTGTATGAAGAAGATTTTTAAAATTCCGCAGAAATTGATAAAGAAAGTCAGCCTTAAAATTATTTTTCGTATATTACTAAGAAAATTAATTAATTTTTCTGTGATAAATGTTTTAATATATTAAAGGAAAATCATCATTTATTATTAATGAGTATTTTTAATGAAGAACTAACATTAGATATTGATTATAAAAAGGATAATTGTATGAGGGTTTGAATATTGAAAGTTCTGAAGTGAGGGGGAATTTCATAATTCAAGTTCTTAAGTATTTAAAAATTTGTTTTTTCTTTATTACAGCATTATATTATGAGTAATATTTCTTTATTAAATCATATAAAATATAATGCTCAGTGTCGCTTTCTTTTTTATCATTAAATCTTTTTATCGTTCTTGTGTAATTAAAATAATAAAAAATAAATAAAATAAATCTGATTATTTTGATTTAAATCAACATGTTTTTTTATTACAATTAAACTGTGCAAGTTTGTTTAATTTTATATAAAGCATGAAGATATATTCAAATCTAGTATTTGGTGCAAAATATGTATATATTTTTTTAATGTAAATTCTAAGCAATTCAAGTTTAGAAAGAAAAATCTTCACACATTCAAGAAATGTAACATAATTAAAAACTGAACGAATAATACAATAAACATGTATCATTTAAAAAATTATTAAATATGTATCTATCAGAGTAATTAATTCATTAGATGAATCAGTTATGATGATGTATCCTGCTTATTTCAAATGTTATTTTTCAGTTATCTTTTACATGAAATTTAAATAAAAACCTACTTATTTTAGGCTTATTATGCTTTAAACTCCTATAAAGTTACACAGTAAAACCTGTGAGAACAGCAGCCACCAGTGGGAGCATGATAAAGTGACCATACTTCAGAGGTTCCACATTATAAAAATTCCAAAATCACATTAATTTATATTAAAATCAAAATAACTGACCAAATTTTTTTTATTTTTACAATTAAAGAATACCTATTACTAAGGAAATCACTTTATCGCATATATATATATATATATATATATATATTTTTTTTTTTTTTTTTTTTTTTTTTTAAATCTGTTTTTCTAAATGCATAATCATTTCCACAGATTTCTTGTACAATTCATTATAATTTTGACTGAACACAAAATTTTTAATTTATCTGAAGCTAAAAAGATAACAGAATATGATTTTATTCTGCACTTTTGTGATAATTCCATATTATATTCTGCTTCTTTTATGTCAACACTTTTATTCTCATTGATCTTGCTTAGCTGTTCTAAGTAGTAAAAACTGCCAAATCATTATCTACATTCATGTACTTGCTGTCTTTCATGGTAATTCCATCTCTATTTAAAATATCATTTAACTCAGCAACAATCTATTATTATTTCTGTACTTTCGGATTCCTGATCTGCAGAAATCTGTAATTAAATTTCAATTTTAATACAGAATTGCTGTTAAAATTAACAAAAACTGACAACTGTATAAGAATGTGAGAATAAAGAAATATTTGAAAAAGAAAAAAACTTAATTCCAGCTTTTGCAAAGCATTTTTCTACTGTAGAGCTCTTAATTTCTTTGGCCATTATGTTAATCCAGTCAATGGCATCTAACACATTGGCTTATTTTGTTAGAGCACTTACTGATATTGCATTTGTCATCTTAGAAACTAATTTCCTCAATGTTTTTCTGTAGTGCAATATAACTCCGCAGTCTAATGGTTGAGAAGTGTTTGGTGGCAAAAACACGATTTTTAGATTACTGTAAATATTATCCATAGGATGATGGCATTTAGCACTGTCCATGAATATCAGGATTTACATTTTTGTCCCTGCATACTTGTATTGAGCTCTGTTAGACATTCAGTAATTATACATTTTGTCATCCAAGATTGATGATTTTTCCACATCACAGGTATTTTTTTTTTTTTTCCCATATTCCCAAAATATTGTGGCATGGCAGATTTTCCAATTACAATGGGTTTTTCAAATTCTCCCACTATATTACAGCATAAAAGTACCCCCAGTCTTGCATTCACAATCTTTTCTTCTCTACAAACATCAGTTTTCAGACATAGAGTTTTATCTAGAATAGCACGAATGAACAGACCAGTTTCATTACAGTTTTATACATCCTTTGAGATCATACTCAGCTATTAAATCAGGCAGTGTTTGCATCCAAGAATGAACTTCTTTTGTCAAGTGTGTGTGTCTGCTATTTGGGAGTGTTCGTATGGAGATTTTACTGTACATCTTATTACTTCTGAATAGGAAATGAATTTCATGGTTCCGAGGTGTCTGCTATTCAGGAGCTATTATCTGCTATTCAAACTATATAAAAGATTAAAAAGTATACTCTAAATAAAGCTTTCTGCTGTTTAAGAGTGTCCATCATGAAGTTTTAGCTGCATATAGTTATTATAAGGAAAAATATTTACACTTCCTTTTGCAAAATTGTGTCAAAGCAAACACGACCCGCAAGAGTGAAACCCTCTTCAGAACCAACCCAAACCCCAAATAATGTAATCTGCTCCGAACCCAAGGTGCAGCTAAAACCTAGAAGTCAACCTGACCTAAAACACAAAGTAGAATTAAACCCGAACCGCAATGAAATACATTACTCCCAACTCAAACCGCAAGTCAGATATCAGATTGGAACCTCCAAATTTCTAAAATTGACCCCCCGCTCCTCTTTTGAAGGTGCTCAAGATCTGCCCTTGCAGGCTTCTGCAAATGAAATATATCGGCAAATTTGAATATATAACAGGAGCTCTTAGTCAGTGGACAAAAACTTACAATGCAAAGGTAAAAAATAGTCCTGTTCTCCTTTACTAATTTATGCTTCTCTAGTTAAGCTTAAGTTATACTTATCACATTAATAAATGATTCTCTAATCATGTCAGGGAATGCAATAAACAGCATTTTTTGCAATGAATTGCAAACTAAAATTATTGCCACTGTATCCTTCCATGTTGACCGCTGGAAATCATGTTGGGAAATTTGACTTAATGGATTTAACCATAGAATGACACACTGGGGTCTCACAAACCCTGCAATTTCTGGCGGCTGCTAACACTTTGAGTATAAAGGTATCCTTATTGTTCCAACGGATTGACAGCTGTTCAACACCAACTTCGATATCGTTTGAAATTGCTGCAAACTTTTGGATAGCTCTATGCTGAGTGAGAGTTGGACAGATGCAAGAACTTGCTAATTAATCCAGTTTTTTATTTCTTATTTTTTCCTTTTTCTCTATTGTTTAGTCTATATAAAACAAATGAAAGTACAGTAGAACCTCGATTATCCGAAGTAATTGGGACCGACCCTCTTTTGGAAAATCGAAATTTTCGGATAATCGAGAATGCTTCAATTTTAAGATTAAGGATAAATAAGTGCAATGTTTCTTATTATGGTAACAAGTGCTTAATAAAAATAAATTAGTAGCAAAATAGAAACAAAAATAAATTACCTGAATTTTAATTTTGAAATTAAGTACCTTTTACATATATCACAAGGGTTCGAAAAAATGTTTTGTTTGTCGCAGTTTCGATTGCCTTTGCTTTGAAGCTCTATCACAGAGTTTTTTAATATTTGTTCACCAGTATCACAGTCTTTCTGCTGCTCCAGCCATGCAAAACATTCAAATGCTTCAGAATTGCTAATTTGTTTGTTCTAGTCCGCAGCTTGTGGGATCTCAAGTTAAATTTGAAAGAGCTCTAAGAAAGGGGATTGAAAATATTTATGTGTACTCAGTTCAGAAAGGACCGCTTGCACACAAGTAATATGTGGGTTTTTTTTTTAAGTTTTCAAAATGGATTTTGCACACAAGGAATGTAATAGTAAAAAAAAAAAAAAAAAAAAAAAAAAAAATTCAAAATGGATTTTGGTTAACGGAGAGTTTCAGATAAAAGAGGTTCTACTGTATGTTGTTATTTAAAAAATAAAATAAAATAAAATAAAAATAGCCGAAAAACTTTTTGCATTTTGTAGACCACAGTGTGTCAGACTTGTTTGAAAAATATGTGTGTGCATGTGCACATCCTAAGGCTAATACACATTTTTTTTTTTTTTTTTTGTCAAATATACTTTTTTTTTTACTGTTTTTGTTCTTTCATCTTTTTTACAGCCGTTTTGGCTATATAAAACTAACAAAATTATGTTTTTATTGTTAATCTTTTTTTTTTTTTTTTTTTTTTTTTTTTTAACCAAAAAATGTTTTGGGATTTATACCCCAGTTAGTCAAATTCATTCAAAAAACATATGGGGTTTCTAGGGGTTCATTCCTAGAGTTTAAATAATATGGACATGGAATGTCCTTCCGTATTGCTGAAAACGATACAAATGCCATTGTGCTGTTATATTTTGTAATGTGTCAGGCAAAATTTGGGCTGTTAAGTACCAACTCTTTTAGTTGATCATTTACAGGAGGATTTGGTAGTGATTGATAGAACGATATGCAATGCAGTATACTAAAACTGTCCCTGAAAAATTACTAAATAATAATGCAAATCTCATCAAAATCCATTCAGCAGAATCATTTTAAAAAGGTGTCTTTCATAATCAGCTTCATCTAATTATAGAACTTTCCCACGTAACTATATAACTGAGTAACAAATAATGATATGTTATATCCTAAACTGCTAAACCTTTCTCAGAAAAATTATGTAATCAACAGTGCAAGCACCATTAACCCTTGCCATCCTCTTTTATGCGCATATATATATTTTTTTTTCTTGTGCATATTGTTTAAAAGTTGTTTTAAATAAAACATAACATGCATAAGTAGTTTTTAGATAACATGTATAAGTAGTTTTTTATTTATTTATTTTTTTTTTTTAATGGATAACAGAACCGTTAAGTAACATAAAATACATTTATCTCTTTTGTAAAGTTGAATATAAGTAAAATTTTCTTATAAAATATTTTAATGTACAATTCTTATAATTATGCCAAAAGTCAGTGGTGTCTAGGAGAATTGCCATTTGCATTTTATGTACAGGATGTCCACTTTCAACGGTGCAAAGTGGCTAATTCCTAAACAGTTAACCATAGAAATATACTTCCAATTTCAAAAATGTTTTAAGTGGGATAAAGAAGTATTTTTAAAGTGATTTTGGTCAATAGAAACATTTCTTTCGTTATTCTGTTGTATATTAGCTGTTCGCAATTCGTTGGGTTATCAGGATGGAAAATTCCCGTCGATTCATGAGCGGTCGGTGTACAATAGAACTATGAAAAATCAAGAAAATTACACAGAAATCGCTATTATAGTAATCGCTATTTCGTCGGAATATTTCTAAATTCAGGGAGGACCTTCTTGTCATGACCAGAAACATACATAATAAATTTGGTTCAGTTCCATGCATAACTTCACACACTTTTCGATGGTACAATATTGAAGATGGCACAAAAATCGCTATTACAGTGCCCCTTCCGTCGGAATTTTTCCAAATTCAGGGAGGACCTTTATGCCATGGCCAAAAACATACACATAAAATGTGGTTCAATTCTATGCATAACTTCATACACTTTTCAGTGGTACAATATTCAAAATCGCACACAAATTGCTATTACAGTGCCCTCTTCCGGCAGATTTTTTCAAATTAAGGGAGGATCTGCTTGCCATAGCCAGAAACTTAAAAAAGAAAAAAAAATGGTTCAATTCTATGCATAACTTCATACACTTTTTGATGGTACAATGCCAACGGGCACGCGGATAGACGTACATTTTCTATAAACATGTTTTTTTGGTATCTCTGACCCTTAAAACGTGTAAATCCGTTGAAAACCGGAAGTCGAAAAAAAATTTCGATTACAATACTTTCTTCTATTGAAGATAGAAGGAAGCAAAAATGTATGAAGTTATGCATAGAATTGAACCAAATTTTTTGTGTATGCTTTTGGCCATGACAAGAAGGTCCTCCCTGAATTTGGAAAAATTCCGCCGGAAGGGGGCGCTGTAATAGCAATTTTTGTGCCATTTTCAATATTGTACTATCGAAAAGTGTATGAAGTTATGTACGGAATTGAACCAAATTTTTTGTGTATGTTTTTGGACATGGTAAAAAGGTCCTCCCTGAATTTGGAAATATTCCGCCAAAAGGGGGCATTCATTATTTTAGCAATTTTTGTGTAATTTTCTTGATTTTTTTGTAGTTCTTTTGCACACCAGGCAGGGGCGCCGCCATGGGGGGGGAGCCTCCCCCCCCCCCCCAATATATGTGAAGTTGAGAAATTTGAGCTTAGAGTTGGGAAATTCTAAATTTTTGAGACATTTTCTATTTTTAAAGTAATATAGTAAAAAAATTACGAAATTTTTATTGTTTTGGTGATTATGTTTCTGAGTACTGTAACAGTAAACAAGTTAAATTATCAAAAGAAATACAAAACGAAATCAGCCACACTCAACTTACCATTGTGTTTTTCAGTTATACAAAAATATTATACATCTACCAGTACCAGTCCTAAATTTATTTACTCCTGTCCATCAATAGTCTGACTATCCGACTCCTGTATTTCCAGCAAAACTTTGTTCCTTTCTCAAAAATTTCACCCTACCTCTACTTCTCCTCCCAAAAGAGAATCCAGCTATTTTAATCCAAAAGGATTGTATCTTCTTTTGAAAATTGGAGATAACTTGTAGCACAACAGAAAGAAATGTAGTCACCTACTTGAAACACAGTTGGGCAAGAAGATTTGATGACTTTTCACAAATTGCACTAATTTTTTAACTACTTTCGTGTTTTTTGGACAATATTTTACTCATTCTCGTGATTTTTTGCCTAAAAAATTAGTTAACCCATTGAAGTTAAGAAAAAAGCATTATAAGAGCAAATGTGAATATAAAAAGTCGTTAGTTAAGATAAATTTGTCACATTTTACTTTTATTTGTGTGCGAAATATACATCAGCCCTGTTCGTTTATATTTATAGGTGTTATTGAAATTTTGAACCAAAAGTTCAGTGTTGTGTGTTTAAAGCTGTTCTAAAAAATGACTATAAATGTCAGCACGAAAGAACTCTTCATAATAGGAAAAGAGTTTTCGTGGAAGATTTTGGAGCATCTAAAAATCCATTCGAGGATGAAAAAGGTTAAAAAAAGGACAATTTGGAACAGAAATATGACCATGAAAGCAATCCATCAACTGAACAAAAAAATCGACTTGCACTGTAACACTGACACTTTGCACTTGAATAAAATTTTGAAGAAATAAAGATTTCCTTATAGACAAGTTCACAAACAATTATGAATATTAGGATGTGACTGAAGAAGCTGACTTCCAAAAGCACCGTTGGAAAACGGTTTCACCAAAGGGAATAGATAAAAATAATAGCACAGAGCAATGAACATTGATACACATAACTTTTACAGGAAATAATTATAAGAAATACAAGAAAATTTTGGCAATTTAGTAATGGGCTTAAATGACAATGTTCCCTATATCAGGAGAATATTGCACCAATACATTTTACATTTAAATTACAATTGTGCAAGGCAAATTTGAGTATCACTAACTTAGAAAATTTAATGTTTCCACCTAGATATAAGAAACCGGATGTACATGACTTGCAGAGTCAAATAGAAATAAACCAAATCCCAACTCACTTAATGAACCTGTTACTCATGCCATGAAATTCGAAGACTATTTGGGTCGCGCCGTTAAACTATATACTCGTATCTTAACATTCACAGCAACTTATCTTTATGGCGTTGCATCTAATGAAAGAGTCTTTAGTCAAATAAAAATTAAAAAAATATGTATTGCAAACTACAATGAGGGATGACAGACTTGACAACCTAATGCTTTTAAAATGTGAAAGTGAAATAGTGGATTTTATTAAACTGGACGATGTTATCATGAGGTTAGCTTCTTTGAAGAACAGAAGAATTAACGTTAAATGAAAAAAAAAAAAATCTATTTGGAGGTGGCAATTCCAAAACTTTATTCTATCCCATACATGTTAATACCTCAAAATTTGCAATCACAATGCTAAAATTAAATAACAATTCTATGCCCATAATAACAAATTCTAAAGGTATAGATCCGTTTAATTGTGTGCATTTATAAAGGAGATACAAACATCGCATTTTTCAAACAAATCATTGAATTTTGGCACACATCCTGTTAGATGTCTGCAACCAAGATTCCAAACCCAAAGAGCACAAAAGCGATACCTTTGGACAGTATACACACAAGCCTAATAAGGAAGTGCAATCGAATATGAAGTTTGTCTAAATTCCGTGCATTAGTTTTTAAGATATAGCTATCGTGAAAAATGCTGCAAGCAGTACCACCTGTTATATGATATACACAAAAGCCTAATAAGCACCAAATTACGTAGGTTTAACAGAATATGAAGTTTGATCAAATTCCATGCAATAGTTTTTGAGAGATAACTATCTCTAAAACCATGTAAATCGTGAAAATGCAGCACAGCAGCGCCACCTTTTGGGGGATATACACCAAAAACTAATCAGCATTAATTTTTATCAAGATATAACAAAATCTGAAGTTTTATTAAATCCCGCGCATTAGTTCTTAAGATAGAGCACCCACAAAATTTGTGTCACATGCACACAGACAGACATTTTCTAAAAACAGTCAAATCGTGTTCAGGGCCTGCATGTTTGTTTTTTATTAAACAAATCAATAATTAGAATTTTTATGTTTCTAGTTAAAATTTTTCTTTGGAAAGGAATTTTTTATGCATGTTTCATTATTATTATTATACACGTTGTGCGTATCACTTTAGTTGAAAATTGGAGGAATTTGTTTCAAGTTGGGAAATTTTCGAATTGTCCCCCCCGAAAAAATATCTGTAGCTACACCCTTGACACCAGGGGCTGGTGAATCGACGGAAACTTCCCATCCTAAGTCGACTATTGACCTATCCAGCGATTTGCACCAAAAAATAATCAACATCAATTTATATGAGGGACAAATTGAATATAAATTTACAGCTGATATACAACAGAATAATGAAAAACTAACGATTTTAATAAAGATCATGATCGAGATTAACTCGTTTTTACTCCGATTAATTGACTGAAGCAGAAATTTAACCCTTAAATGCCTGATTTTTCAAAAGTCATTTTAATATTATTTTTTGGGTTTCATTTTTTAAATAAATCATGGGAAAAATACTTTAAAAAATCGTATTTTGTTTTAAGTATGGGTTACGGCTAAAAAACAGTTTGTTACTAATCGGCAATACTGGTCTTTAATTGAAAAAATAATTTTCTCTGATAAAATTCTATAACATTAAACACGCAAGAATTTTCAGAACTATCATAAGAAATAAATTTTATTTGCTCATGGCAGAACAAAATAGGGTATTTCGCAAGCTTCCAAACAAAACAAAAAGAACATGTAGCAACATTTGAAAAAATAAATCTATCTTTATTCTTAAACAGCACAAGTGTTGCCATGTACATGTTGAAAGTCTATTTAATAGCATTTTCAGAATGTATTTTATTGGCAACATTAGGCATTATAGCTTACTAAATATTATTCTAATAGTATTGTAGAAGCCTAAATTGGATATGTTGCCGAAAGGCAACACCCGGCATTTAAGGGTTTAGATCAGGGCTTAATTTCTAACAAAAAAAGTACCGGAACCCTAATATTCTGCTGTACCGGTACAACAACCGTACCCCCCTCCCCATCCCTGTCACTCCAATCTGCATATTTATATTTCGTACATTATTTGAAAAATTTAAAGCATGTTTTTTCTTTAGCGAAATAAAAATTTTAAACATCTATCAGCATATACAGCTGTCAACTATCCCACTTTTTAGTTATCACTCATTCTGAATAGTAAATCTTTGCGTAATTTTAAAGTTAATTAATTGCAGAAATCTGCAATTAAATATGGCAAGGATTATGATTAAAAAATAGTGTTGACACAAAAAAAAAAGGATAGTTCGCAGCTATGTATTTTTAAGAAAAAAATGAATGAAATTTACAGAAATTAATATTTATATGCTGAAGAATGTAACAATGTTTTACAATTTCCTATAAAATGTGCATATCTTCCGATTCCTTCCGCATAACAATCTTTTGTGGTGAGTCCCTGAAAATCAGATTAAATTAAAAATTTGACATCGTTATCGGAGAGAATCGATGCTTTTATAGAAAAAGGAGAAACACTGCTCGATTGCTTTCTATCAGAATAGCAATACATGGCAATTATATCTACTTCCAAATGAAAGTGACTTCGTAAACGTGCAGAGCAGAGCTTTAGCATGGGTACCGTTCGTAATACAAAATAAATAGAAAAATCATTAACGTGATTTTTGTACTCGTATGCAATAGAAGACAAAAAAACCTCAAACAAACAAAACCTCAAGCTAATGCTCGTTGGCTAAAACAGAAAATATTCTTTTCAGGTTAGATATCTAAATTAAAAAAAAAAAAAAAAAAAAAAAAAAAAAAAAAACAGCCAATAAAAATTATCCTACTATCACAAAAGAAAATGAACTGAAAGCAAATTCATTGTCCATTCTCTTGAGTTGCGTTATATCAACACGTCATCGCCGACATAAATTTGAAATAGAAAAATACGATTTCTGTTTTCCCTTCATTTTAATCAAAATAGCAATAAAATGATTTGAAATAGAATATAATACGTAATTTTAAATGAAGAAAAGTTTTTTTTTTCTATACATAAATAAATAAAATTTCAATTGCAATACAGATTGAGATCGAGTCAGTCCAAGCCCAAAATCTGATATAAAAATTGAGTTTGTTTTAGTTTAGTTTAGTTTGTTTAGTCTCCATCATCTACGTGTGCGACACATAACGTCACATATAAGTGTTTTGGAAAAAAATAATGCAAAAGTTTGAAAATGGGAAGGAAAGGAAAAGCAATTTAGACTTCGGTTTTTCGGAAGCGCTAATGGGCTCCGGAGCCCTGTATTTATGAGCTCCGGTGAATTCCGATCAATATTTAAATATTTACTAAAAACAGAGAAGTACCGGAGCCGGGCTCCGGTGGCCTCCGGCGCAAATTAAGCCCTGGTTTAGATGAAAGTCAACGTTGATATAGTATTGAACTAATAAAAAAGAAATATTGACATTTGTAACAACATTTTGAAATATTAAAATATATGAGATAGAAGAAAATTTTGGGATCGGCACATAAAACTAGTTATATGATTTTCCTGGTTCTATAAGTTATATTTAGTAAAAATATCCTATTACTCTAGAAGTAAACCGAACAAAACCGACTCAAAAAGAAAGTAAGTCAGCGACAACTTGACCCATGAGCAGGCCCTTATTATCGCATGGGGAAATCGGGACTTTGCCCAGGGGACCCCAAATCCACATATTAAATTATAAAATATTTACTTTATTTTTTAATTCCAACTCTTCTATAAGTTGAAGTTATTAAACTCATCTTAAAGTAATGTAACAAGTTGCTAAAGTTACATAAAAGTGTTTTGTTTTGTACTAAGGAGAAAAAAAAAAAGAGTATTTTTATTAATTAAGGTACTTAATTTAGAACTGACGGAACTAAGAATTTTCTTCTATTTAAAATACAAGGTGTGAAAATATTGTTTCCTCATTACACATACACATATGACTGTCCACCAGTTATATTTGAATAATGTTACAACGATTCGAATGGGGCCCCCTAATTTGCCTTTGCCCAGGGCCCCAATTAGTCATGATCGGGGCCTGCCCATGAGTCGAGTTTTCTTTATAAACTCAGGGTTTTTTTTTTGGGGGGGGGGGGGGGGGGTTCCTAACTAACCTGCACCTGACTCGACCCGCCCTGGGTTAGGTTGTGTGCGAGGAAAATAAAAAATCTTTTAAAAACATTTCAAATTGTAAAATGAAAATTTGCAGTGTCTCTTGTGACGAAGTTTTTTTTTCGTATGGGAATTTATGGCTGGTGAAATTAGACTTTGAAATAGATCCGTTCTTTTGAGAATACAATTACTTAATATTCTTACTAAAATACTGTAGAGACATAAGGTTGCAGGATTGTGAATAAAAGGACAAGCGAGATAAAGCAACTTTTGATTTTTAATGGTGGCAATGGTTGCATGATGCATACAACCTAGCTATAATGATGGGGTTGCATAGAAGAAGGGAGATTCCGAGTTCTACATAATCTAAATCTTAGAGGAAATCTGCCACAAAACAGCATTGCATCTCAATTCTGTTCAGTTGTCATAAATTAGCTGAATATGATTAGCAGGGTCGTACTGGCCCACCGGGCAACGAGGCAAATGCCCGGTGCGCCCCTCGTCGGATTTTTTTTTTTTTTTTAGAACCACGCTTAAAAGTTTCTGAGCGGCAAAAAAATTTCATTTGACGTTTTTAAAAACGTATCTACGAATGATACTTTTTATGGAAACTAATAACAATTAATCACGTTTTATATGTTATATTTACAGAATGTGCTTCCTTTAAGAATTTGCGTCTCGAACTGTTGCACGCTATAAAGGTATTTCTAGACACTGGGTAAGTCAACGATGAAAGAGGTAGAATGTGATCTCAAAAAAACAAATTTTAATTTTTATTGGACCCATTTTGACACGAGGCGTCTTTTGGTAGTCATAGGTCATGGCGCCCTGGGACCCATTTTTTTTCAGCCCCTCTATGAATGTCTTTTAAGGAAGCTGATATTAAGAATTAATCACGCATTTAGCTAATTTTCTGCCTTTAAATAGTATTTGGCGCCTAGTATGGTTGCCCGGTATTTTGGAATTTGTACCATTGAGCTAATGCAAACGATGAAACAGGATTGAATGCCTTAAAAATCATTTTAATTCAACTTATTGACAGAGGTGGCTTTGGTAGTCATGGCGCCCCGTGGCAATTTTTTTTTCAGTGCCTCTACGAATGATATCTTGTAAGGAAACTCATATTAAGAATTAATCACGCATTTAGCTAATTTTCTGCCTTTAAGCATTTGTCGCCTCGTATGACTGCCCGGTATTTTGGAATTTCTACCTATTGAGCTAATGCGAACAATGAGAGAGGGTTGAATGCTTTAAAAATCATTTTAATTCGACCTATTGACAAAGGTGGCTTTGGTAGACATGGCGCCGAGTACCAATTTTTTTTTCTTCAGCGCCTCTACGAATAATGTCTTTTAAGGAAACTGATATTAAGAATTAATCACGTATTTAGCGTATTTTCTGCATTTAAGCATTTGGCGCCTCGTATGGTTGCTCGGTATTTTGGAATTTCTACCTATTGAGCTAATGCAAACGATGAAACACGATTGAATGCCTTAAAAATCATTTTAATTCGACCTATTAACAGGGGTGGCTTTGATAGTCATGGCGCCTCGTGCCAATTTTTTTCAGCGCCGCTACGAATGACGATTTCCGAAGAAACTAATCTTAAGGCTCCTATTCCTGCAGGCGAAGACACTTCCCATCTAATGCTAAACGGGAGGTTATTTTCTATTATCTTGTTTGGATTTCGAGATTTTTAAAGAAATTTTTTTGCATTGGATAGCCGAAGTACATCTCTACATCGCTCGTTTTTTACTTTTTCGATTTTGGTTGCAGATATTTTTTAAAAGTTACTTTCACTTTCAAAACCGGTTTCGAAAATATCTGCAACCAAAATCGAAAAAGTGAGAAAGGAGCGATGTAGAGACCGACCTCGGCTATCCAATTAAAAAAAAAAAAATATTTAAAAATAACGAAATGCAAAAGAGATATTAGAAAATACCCCCCCCCCCCCTTATAAGTTTAGCATTAGCTCACGAGTGTATTCATCTGCAGGGGCAGGAGCCTCAAGTATTAATCCCATTTTATGTATTTTGCGCCCTGTGTAACTTCCAGATATTTCTGCATTTTGTGTAAGTACAAAGGGTAAAAAAAGATTGAACGTCAGTTTAAGGAAAGAATATTTTAATTTTAAATGGTCACATTGGCAGAGGTGACTTTCGTAATCATGGTGCCCAGAGGTATATTTTTTACATCATCTAATACACATGATGACTTGAAACAAATATTCAATGTTAAGCATTTCTTGTATTTTCTACTTTTGAGAATTTGGCGCCTCGGTGGTTACACAGTATTTTGACATTTATAATTTTTGTGCAAGTGCAAACTAAGAAGGAGATGGAGTGTCAATTAAAAAAGAAAAAAAACGGATTTTCATTTTAATTATTCTTAAGTACATTGTTGGCTTTGGTAGGCTAAGTGGTAAGTACAGTGTTGGCTTTGGTGTTGGCTTTGGTACACCCTATGAAAGACTTTTTCATTGGATCCACTGGTGGTGGTTTCTGGTGAAAGTATTAGTATTGATACTTTTGTATATTTTTCACTCCTTACTTTTTAGCGTGAAGGGCAGCTTCCAAGCCTCCCCCGCCCTACAATCCTCTCCGAAGGTATATCTGTCCCTTGGCTTTGATTTTTCACCTAACATTTTGTCAGAATATACGTATATATGCGTAAGCCTTCCTGACCTGAGATATAGTCTTTAGCCTAGAGTAAGACTGACAGGAGGGTTATGTGAACCTACTCCAAAGACTTTTTTGCATTTGGTATCTCTTCACATCTCTTATCTATAAAATTAATAGAAAAAAAATAGAACTGTTAATGGGTGTCCCTAGATTGTGGCTAGTATTTGATTATTATTTTGCCATATTTATTTATTTTGCAAATTTGGCAATTTTTTTATTAAAAAATTCACCTTTATTTCCAAATAGTAATATTCCGCTTTATTTAATTTGCCATTAAAAAAGGCGAAAATAGTGGTAATTTTTTTAATTAAAAAATGTCAATGGTGGTCTAGCATCAGATTTTTTTAAGGCTGTTGTTCTCAACTGCTCTGCTCAACAAGCACAAAACGTTTTGACACATTTACAAATTTATTTTTTAACGGAAAGATATAAAATTGGAAGGCCTGACTATGGAATCGATTTGGAATCGAACTGTATTTTCCATTTTTTTGATAAAATAAAATTACCTATTGAGTTATAAGCGATTTTGATCACGTGACAAAGACTTTTTTACCCTTCCTTGAGTGGTTATTCTTCTTTCGCGCGGAAATTCGGTTCAAAGCGCCCATTTTGACACTATTTTCTGAAACATCTATTGCGTTTGCAAAAAAAAAAAAAAAAAAAAAAAAAAACAGTTCCATTACATTGTTTCTCAACAACAACAATACCTGCTAGTTTCATGCATTTCCGAACAAAAATTAATTAAAACTTATGTCATAAAGTTGCCCTTTGGATATGAGTCTTTTGGAACAGCCTTAAGTGCAATGTTTTTAGATTCGAAATTTCTTTGTCTTGTTTGTATGTAGTTCAAATTTATAAATTTTGATTAAATATATATATATATATTATTTATTGGTACACTTAAATCTTATTTGACGTTTCTGTCATTTATTGAGTGTTATGTATATCTTTACAAATATTAGTTTTACGAATCCTTTACTAAAATTGAATAATTTTCTTACTGCTGTCAATTTTTTAAATGTAATGTCTATATTTTTTTACCGACTTCCAACGAAAGAACCCCCCCCCCCTCTTGCTTTTTATTTACAAGAGGGACGCGAAGGGACGCAGACCTTTCTAGTTTATTAAATGTTTAAAAGAACAAGCATATTAATACATTCAATTTTATCAAGTAAGGCACTGATTTTTAAAGTATTTTAGGCTTTAAATGCATTACAAACTGAACTGCAGAAAAAGTGATGTTTACTTGCTGTTTCATCTTAATCCCCACTAATGAGATACAGTTGTACCATTAGTTCCTTCAGATGCATGCATTAGTTTTACTTGGAAATTCTCTTATCGAAAACTGTTACTACCCTTCCCACGACCAGCTGAAAGACCGACCTCCGAAAAGATCTTTGTATACCACATGGATTTTCTTTTTCTCAAATGACAATTAACAACAACAGTTTGTCATTAGTGATTTAAAAGGGTCCGTTTTTAAACACATTTAGGTTAAACAAGAGGGACCATCAATACCAATCGAAACCAACAACTGCTTGCCGTGCAAGAATCTTCCTGTTATCACAGCTTCCACTACCTAAGAATATCGTTTATCATTCACATGGACAATTATTTCCGGATTAGTTCAGAGGACAGAAAAAAAAAAAAAAACACAAGTGTTTTAGACTGAATTCGAACAAGTATACTTTACTCTGGAGTATCTCTTTTTTGAATTCTGATTTTTTATTTTTTGAAGACTAAAAAACAATAACAATATTAAAACATATACATCCAGGTTTGGAGATCAAACGTCCGATTCAAGAGACTTGTAAGTAATTTTAAATTATTAAGTTTTGACTAATAATGTGCTGTTAATTAGTTATATGGTATGGTAGGTCATGAATTTTTGATAATGAGTGTTCAATATTTTCCAAATATCAATATGCTTCGGATATAAAACTGTACCTTTTGTAGAAAGGGATGAAACATGGGCGCCAGCAATGGGCGATGGGAGGGGAATAAGAAAAGGGTAATTGCCTCACTCTGAATTTTCGAATTTAACTAAATCTTTTTCTCTCATGATTTTGTAAAAGTAATAGATTGTTCCTTTCAAATGATTTATAATAAATGAACATTAAGAAAAAATATTAACCAAGGAGTAATCGTCAGAGGTTAATAGTCTGTCCCCTTGAAGCCCCCATAAAAGACCAGTTTTAGTTCTGTTTTTCTTCTACGTTTATGCATTAAAAATTATTTCAAATTGCGGTTCAGGAAAAAATAAAGAAATTGGGGGGGGGGGGGAAGAATAATAAACTATTTCAATTTTTCATTTATAAAGAAGCCGATAGAAGTTTGATTTTTGATATACATCTTGTTACATTTCTGTATTTTTTTAATGGTGGTACGTTTCGAAATTGTCTTAAGTAGGGTTCTTGCCCAATGAAAAAAAAAAAGTAAGTTTTGGCAGTGTAGTACAAGCACATATCTGTTCCAAAATCTTCCCCTCCTTGGATTTTGTTCTGTGGGTGCCCATGGGATGAAACCAAATTTACACGAGCTTTTCGGGATGTTTTTCTTTCCTCTCTAGTTAAGATACTTATTTTACTGAATAACGGCAATACTGTTTAAATATGTGTTTAATTTTTATGAAATTTGCTCCAACATAAATAAAAAATTACAAATTTAAAATTCAACATTTTAACACTTTCCAAAATAGTTGAAAAGTGTGTATGGTTTCGGTTAGTCTGTCCGAAAACATAAATAAACTCGCATTGTCACGCCACTTATGTGTATGATTTAATATAAGAGGTACCTTAATGAAAATGGAGTGTGTAGCACTTATAGTTCGTTTACAGAAGAACACAAAAATATTCCGTTGCTTTATGTCCTATGAGGAAAAAATTGTTACCAGTGTATTTTAATGATGTTACAGTACTTCAAACATAGTTACATTGAAATTTATTAATTTGATACACTACGTGGAATACGAATTGAATAATTTTTATCGTTTATTTACAGGGACATGCAAAATAATCTAATTGTGTTATTATTCTCAGTCTCAGCATAAAGTAATTGGTTGAAATAGCTTTTTAAATTGATACAAGTGACTTTTGCGAAATTGTTTTTTTTTTTCCAGCGACTACAACATTGTATATATCCATATATTATAAAATGGACACCGAAAACAAGTGCACTGTCCACACGAAACTCTTGAACAGATGGTCTGATTTTTAGGCTTTTTTTCTGGAGGTGAGGGGCGTTCTGTCTCTATAAATGGACATTTTTCAATATCATTAAGTTGTCTGTTTTCACGTCTCTCTCTCTCTCTTTTTCTTTTCTTTTCTTTTTTTTTTTACATTCTAGCTTTAATTTATATAAAAATTGACCAATTTTCACGAAATATTAATACGCTGTTAAGGCAATTCTCAAAATTATTTTTCCTCGTTCGAACAATGCGAATCTTTTTGACACATTCCCGGAGCCATGAATATCAAAATGATTTGTAATCAATTTTTTTTTCTTTCATTTTTCAAATATATAAATGTCATCCTGAGTTATAAGCGATTGTTCTGTCGTGGCGACATATTTTTTCCTTTTCCCGTGCTCTCGCATCCGGAAATTCGGCTCAAAACTCTTACTTTGACACATTTTCTGAAAATTTTCCGCTTTTATCAAGAAATGAAAAAAATGCTTACTTACATGGTTCTGAATAAGATTACCTGTCAATTTCATGCGTTTGAAAACAAAAATGAATAATAAAAAAAATTGCCAAAAAATATTCAGTTTTGATTTAAAAACAAAATTAAGGCATACAGTGCCATTTTATGTTTACAAAATACTCGTCGTTTCGTGTATATCTATATACAATTACAAAAAAATTATTATATATGTATATATATATATTTACAGGTACACCTCAGAAAGTTTATTTGTGTCATCGTCTACTTCATATGATAATAAGTGATATTGATACTAAACCATGAGATTTACAATTAATGCGAATTACAGTCCTGCATTAGGTCAGTTTACCCGACTACACCCGTTATTTAGATCGGATCGGTTCGGATAGGCAATATTTTTTTCGTTGCGCGTTGACGTGACTCTAATTGTTTAGGGTTGGGTTTTAACTCTTGCGGATGGATTTTGGTAAGCCGTTTATTTATTTTTATTTTTTTCAAACGAATGCCACCAATATTAAACTTTGTATCTCCATATAAATGAGTATATATATGTGTGTGTGTGCGTGTGAGATATTAAAAATATAATTACAGAGTAATCTATTGTAATTGATTTAAAATATAGACAAATGCATTAAAATATGGGGTTGAAGTGTGTCGGGTTGGTTTCAAATAGAATTTTCGAGTTGGGGTTAGTATAACATGAACCGTGCAGGACTCTAATGAGGGTAACAATATAGGATTGCCATAAAACCCGAAGGTAAGAAAAAATCTTTTCAAAACTGTTTTATTTATTTTATTTGTTAAAAAGTTATTTTCATGCATATCACAAGTTTATAGCCAAGACAAGTTTATGGCCAACAGGCCAACCTTCTTGGGAGCAAATAACACATGAGAGGTAGGACATGTAAAAGGTGTTTCAGGACGAAACTGACAATTAATTTCCTAACTCCGAGTCCGTTTAAGTTATATTTCTAATGCATTTAGCCTCCAAATAAAGGACACTCCATTTGAAGAAAAGGAATTATCTCATTCAAAATATATAAAATAATCTTGTAGCTGTTATCTTAACTTTTCAAAAAAAATTGTTTAAAATACTTTTAAATAGTAGTCGGCGCCCTTTTGATTAGAAGTTGGCGCCCTTTTTATCCAAGTTGCCACCGCCCTTTTTGTCATGCCAGTACGACCCTGATGATTAGTGACATGATAGAGCCTAGCCATAATGCTAGGGATCATAGAAGCAGGGAGGTGCCAAAATGTTAAAGGATATCTGCAACAAAACACTGTGAATAACAATATTGTTTATGATTATACACATTTTAAGTTGCATAGGAAATGCAATTTATTTGATTTATGATAAAAGTCTTTTTTATGAAAGATGTAATTATTATTATTATAGCCTATGAATAATATTTCACAGGGGAAATAAATGTTTTTATTTTTGAAAGATGAAATAAATTATGGCATGATGTAATAATTTGCTATACTTTTACATGCATGTTATTAATGAGACTGAAAACGAAAATATATTAAAAGAAAGAAAGAATGTTTTATGACAGAAAATTCTTTTTAAAGAAAAATGAGAGCCAAATTAAAAATAGCATGTGATTTGAGACCACATCGCTGTTTAGCCTTTAAATCTAATGCTTAAAACTAATTTGTCAATCATAAACATCTTTAACATTGATTAATGTTTGTGAAAATAACCTCCCAAAGTATAAGATTGATTGACATGTTTACATTAGAAAAATCACTCAAAGCCATAAATTCTAATCCATTTTGCTCAAATATGACAGACTTTAAATTCAAACCAGAAAATCAAATAAATTATAATTGTCTGTAGATTATGTTATAAATGTCAAAATAAGAAGGTGATGACTACATTTGAGAGCATAAACTAAACTCTAATCTGAGTTCCGAACAGTATGACTCATGTGTGAAGTTCATAAAAAGGTGAATCAGTGAAATTCAAATCTCTTTTTGTTAGGTGCGTTCGTAATTATATAAATATGTAGCTCGTATAGTCGTCGTTCAGTCCGTCTGTCCGCATATGACAGAGCAAAAACTACCCAACCGAATGGCTTGAAATTTTAAATATAGAATTGTTGCAAAATTTTGTCGACTCATTTCAAATTTTATGAAAATCGGATAATCACAGGGACAGTCAAAAGCTTTCCGTTATATTATGGCCAATGGGAATAAATTATTGCAAGCTCATTTTAATGATGTTACAGCCTTCCGAATGGTCTGAAATTTTAAATATATAATTGTTGCGCAATTTTGTCGAGTCATTTCAAATTTTATGAAAATCGGATGTATAGTTTAATGACAGGGACAGTCAAAAGTTTTCCGTTACATGACGGCCAATGGGAAAAAATTATTGCAAGCGCATTTTAAGGATTTTACAGCCTTTGGGGCTGTTCAAATATTACGTAAGCATGTTTTTAACTATTTTTGACCCCCCTCCCCCCTTGTTAGCAAAAATAAGCAAATCGCAAACCCCCCCTTAATAATTACGTAAGAAAATTGGAGACCCCCCCCCCCCTACTTAAAAAAAAATTAGGACACAATGCAAATTATAAAACTCTACTCGACTAATATAACTACTAAATAATAATAAACGCTTGTTTTATTTCTTTACAATTCTATTTAAGAAAATTTCTTAGATCACAATTTTAGAAGAACTTAGCCATTTGAAAAATTTAAATTTGAACATGACAATATCTATTCCGATGCTGACCACGGCTGCTCAAGCCATTTTTCCATATCTGTTATGATATTGGTTTCCAGTTTTACTTGATTATCTTCATCGCTTACTATTCGGATGCAATCCTTATCAACTTCATCTTCATTGATCCACTCAACATCTTCTATATCTTCCACGAATTTTACGAAGCGCATAAATTCATTTGCTCGACGAGCAGCAATTCTCAATAGTCGTATAAGGCAGTCCTTCTCGCTTTTTTCACTCTGTTGAATTTTTTTGTGTCTGTTTGCTGACTTCTGAGATGCATGATATTAGCCACAACTTCCACAAGTTCTTGCGGATAAATGTGTGAAACTTTATGGAAGAGCAAAAATAATCATACAGCATCTTTAAAAATCCCTTTTCTGTACTATTCAGATTTAAGGCCAGACGGAGACTTAAATCTATAAATTCCCCCTCTTCACTTGCAATGATGTCATTTTACGATTGTATCATTTTAATTGGAGGAAGAATGAATCGTCCTTTTAATATACGAAATAATCCACTACGTGCAGGAGAGCAACAATTCTTTTTTTTGCATTTTACAATTTGCAGCAAGTATTGACTTTCTTGTACGAGCTTCGAATACCAATCCAAGTCATAACCAAGAGACTCTGGTTCGCCTGAATCAACATATGTGGCAGTAACGGGATAACTGTCAATGTTTAATGAGTTCCAGATATCTGCGAGAGTTTTACCAGCATATGCTAAGTTATTTTGCTCCATTTCTTCATCAGTAGTGCGACCGTTCTCATCGAGATGGGAACCATAATGGTTATGAGGGTGTATAAGACAAGACAGTTCTCGACTGAGTGGTGTCATTCGCCTTTCTACTCAATTATATGCACTTCTTCCAGGAGCATTGCACGCTATGAAAATTCCATCCAAATCATGCTTTTTGAAATGGTTAATAGCAAACGATATAACTTTCTGGTAGCGGGGATTCTTGTCTGGATCTCCATCAACCGTTACTATGATTACAGGTTTGATGAAATCCTCTTCTGTTTTCACTAATTTTTCAAAATCTTTGAGTATTAATAGAGTTTCAAAATCCTGAGCATGAGTATTTGCTGTGGAAGAACTGTGTTTCCCACTTCTTATAGCTATTAACGTTGGACCAGAATAACCCATGTATGGCTTTACTTTGACCTGCCATGCCAGGAGCAATCACAATACCAGCGTAAACACATGGGATAAGTTTGCGGCGTTCAGCGATGACCTAGTCGTGATCGCTTAAGGATACGTGATACTCCATATGCATCAGTATCATAGCCTGTTTATTGGCTGCTGTAATTCCCAAAGGTACGCGCGCTTTGTCATCATGTGAAAGAAGAAACACTTGCATGGGTCCAAAAATTGAAGCTAAAGTTTCTAAATAATGGATGGATATTACTGCAAATTGGGTATCAATGTAAGATCGGTGATAATCAGCCAGAATCCAAGAAAGTTTTATCGGCACTGTGGTGACATGTCTTCGACACTCGATGGTTGAGGAATTTTTTGGAAGCAAACAAAGATATGTTCTACTCCTGCTTATTGCAAAACCAACCTTTTTCAGTTTTGCAGTCAAGTCATCGAGAGTTTTGACACTTCGGACTTGTTTCTTCTTTTTGCATCTGCAGTGCTTCCAATAATAGCTATGTCTGCTATTGCTTTAAGTAATAATGGTTGTTTAAACTTGGTCTTCCTACTGATTCCCTCAAAGCTATTTTTTTTAATGTCTGGATTATCATGCAGATTTCTCCAAGCTTTGTTCGTTTGGTGGTTCGATGTTTTCTTTCGTATTCAGCATTTTGTCGTTTCCTTTTTAAGGATTGTTTTTCCTTTTTTGAGATCACTGGAAACCTTATTTATCTGTTTTTGAATCTGAGATACATTGGTTTCAATTTAATTGGGTTACATTTCATTTTTAGTAAGGTTCAAAATTTGAAAACAGTTAGAAGATTATCTGCTACAAAACTAACATATTTTTTAATTTTTTCCCCCATGGATGCATTAATAGCTTGGCTACGCCATATTTAAAAAGTAATAACTCGTTTTTTGACATTTTTTTGGTCTTTATTTATTCCCATACTGACCATGTTTTGCCAAGGCTGCACGGTCATTTTATCTTATCTATCTTTTTTCCAATTTTTACAAGTAATTATGTAAACTTAAAGTTATGATAAAATATATTTAAAATTTTAAGAATAAATTGATTATAATTACCTTTATAAAATAATCAAGAAAGGCTGATTTGTTTTTGGTTGCCTTACGCAGTTCGTCCTCAATTCTTTTTAGCACCAATACCTCTAACTCTTTGTCAGTTTTAGAAGACTTTTTGTACTGCCGCCACACATCATTAGTTTTACATAGGATATCCTTCAAAGGTTTATCTGATGCAGACTTTTTGAAACTTTCAAAAAGTTTTTTATACAAGATTTCTCGAAATGAAGACATATTTCTGATTTTATTTATTTTAAACACCACTACACTGCAGTACTGAGAGGTAGAGGTCTGCACAGGCGAAATTTCCAGGCCCGGGCCCGGCCCGACTCATACAGAAAAAAATTCGGCCCGGCCCGTACAAAAAAATTATTGGCCCGGCCCGTACAAAAAAATTATTGGCCCGGCCCGATAAAAAAGTTAAAAGTTCGGCCCGAGCCCGGCCCAACCCGGAAAAAAAGTTAAAATCTCGGCCCGGCCCGATTGAATTTCTACAAAACATTGATTTTTATGTCAATTTGGTGAAAGATTTGTCTCGTACGAGGAGTTCTGGCCAAAAATATGTCTTAAATATTTTTTTATGTTTATAATCTTCATTTTTATATAAGTGGCGCAGGCTGCGACATTTATTTTTTTTAATCAATCTCTATTTCTTGTATGTAAATGAATCCGTTATCATTAATATCGTTAATCCATATTCCATGTATTGAAGTGCTAAAAATCTGAAAAATGCTATACAATAAAATCTTCTAAAACGGAATTGCATAAAAAAGAAAAAAATCCGTTATAGACAAGTGCCCTTCTTAGAAAGTTTTAAATGTATTATATATCCTATTCTTACGTATTAGTATATTAATTTTGTATGGATCAACACGTTTTTCAGTTTATAACAAGATTTCGTCATAGACAGGTTCCTTCTCACATATTTTCTTATATTTTCATTTAGCTATATTTTAATAAGCGTAGAAATCTACTATTCTTTAAAAAGAATAAATTTGAATGTTTAATAGTAGAATAATAGCGATTTAAAAATGTGTACATTTTTTTCAAAATTTTTTTAGCCTGACCTAATTTTACTGACCTTTGAACGGATCAGGTTACGCCGAGACAATGATTTTCATACGGGCTGCGTCAAAACTAGGACTTAAAATTTTGGGCCTTGAAGACTTGGAATGAAACCAGTCCCGGCTCTGCACAGAAAAAAAATGGGCCCGGCCCGATCCCCCAGGAAAAAAGTAAGGCCCGAACCCGGCCCGTCCCGTAAAGAGTAGTAACTACGCCCGGCCCGTCCCGAGCCTTCAGAAAAATGTATGGCCCGGGCCCGCCCCGAGTGCCGTGAATGAAAATAGTCCCGAGCCCGGCCCGTGCAGATCTGTACTGAGAGGTTTTCAAAACTCACGAGACACCAGACAGTAGAGCAGTCGGTCACTATGGTTATGTTGTTCAACCACTTGACAGAGGAGGGGTGGAAACAAAAAAGATAGAATTTTACTTACGTTTTGGAAGCTTTCCCGGAAAACTCATATTGTCACAATACATCATATCGCATCGGTCCATTCAATTCTATTCTATTCTATTCTCACAATTGGAAATAGCAGTAAGTTCTCAGAGATAATAAGCCCTCATGCATCAAACATGAACAGTCACCTCTAGATAAAAGATATCGTTTATGTTTTCCTTGTGCGGTCAAAATAGCTGACATCAGAACTTCAAGTTTAATATTCTTTTGCTATTTCTTTCTTTCAATTTGAAATTTTATAATTTTTTTTTTTTTTTTACAAGTTAGAGATTCTGAAAATGTCTTACGTAAGCATCATTCAACCCCCCCCCCTTTCCCCTTGTCAGCAAAAATAAGCAAATCGCTAACCCCCTCCCCCCCCCTTAGGTGCTTACGTAATATTTGAACGGCCCCTTTCGAACAGAATTAAATTGATATTCACTGATGAAGTGCACTAAAATATACATTCAGTACAATATGCGGTGCAAAAAATATTTATAAAAGTAGTTATAGTACGAACGCACCTCATTTGCCACGTTTGACGAGCAATTTCAAACTTGTTTATTTTTGCGGGCAATGAACAATGATGATATGGGAAAGGAGGGGTGTTGTGTTTGATTTCTTATTTATTTAGGGGAACCCAGCGGGAACGGTCTACCAAGTTGAAAATATGTTTATGTTTTAAAAATACAAAAGGGTTAATTAAGTGACCTGCAAATTTTTCTGTGAGCACATTATAATGTAATAATCACAAAAATTTAATAATATTGTAAGAAAACAAAAGAACAATATATTGGGGCAAAACGGTATTGTAAGGATAAGCAATTATAAAAACATATAAAACTAGTGGAAAAAAATAATTATGTTTCCTCTGGATTTATTTAGTTTCAGGTGTCTATAAAGATAAAGGTTTAACTACAGTTTTCATTGATTGTGTCCTATTCTTAAACCAATTGACAAAATTCACACACTAGGACGGTCTCATCATCTTCACTATCTATTGCTGCACAGGAATTGAGTGCCCATTTTTTGCACATGGAACAAGCAACCCAACCTTAAACTGAATTTAGGGGAATTGAAAAAATTTAGGGGCGTGCTAAAAACTATCTTTTAGTTAAAAACATTTTGGAGCAGAATGGGGTACTTCCCCATTCCACACCAGGGACATAATATGATTTAGGTTAGGGAGGTAAGGTCACTCAAGAAAGATACGTAAACAAACGTTTAACTACACGAAACTAAAGACAATTAAACGTACTTCAAGCATGAGATAACTATAGTTGTTATGTAAACAAGTATGTATGCCTTACCTTGGTTTGGGGTACTTCCCCATTCCGCACAAGGGACATGATATGATTTAGGTTAGGGAAGTAAGGTCACTCAAGAAAGATACGTAAACAAACATTTAACTACACGAAACTAAAGACAATTAAACGTACTTCAAGCATGAGATAACTATAGTTGTTATGTAAACAAGTATGTATGCCTTATCTTGGTTTGGGGTACTTCCCCATTCCGCACAAGGGATATGATATGATTTAGGTTAGGGAGGTAAGGTCACTCAAGAAAGATACGTGAACAAACGTTTAACTACACGAAACTAAAGACAATTAAACGTACTTCAAGCATGAGATAACTATAGTTGTTATGTAAACAAGTATGTATGCCTTATTACTTTCTTCTATCTTTACAAGAAGAAAGTATTGGATTCGTGAAAAATTTCGACTTTCGGTTTTCGACGGATTTATACGTTTTAGAATGCCCAGAACACGATTTGATGGTTTTTAGAAAATGTCTGTCTGTGAGTCTGTCTGTCACTCTGTCACTCTGTCTGTGAGTCTGTATGTGACAAAAATTTTGTGGGCGCTCTATCTCAAGAACTAATGCACGGAATTTCACAAAACTTCATATTTAGTTAGACCTCGATATAAACTGGACCTGATTAGTTTTTGGTGAAAATCGCCCAACAGGTGGCGCTGCTATGCGGCATTTTTCACGATTTCTGCAATAGCTATATCTCAAGAACTACTGCACGGATTTTCATAAAACTTCAGATTCAGTTAGTCCAAGATATAGTTTGGTGCTGATTACTTTTTTGTGAAAATCGCCCAACAGGTGACGCTGGTATGCTGCATTATTCATAATTATCGCAATAGCTCTAACTCAAGAAAAAATGCACGAATTTTCATCAATCTTCAGATTCAGTTAGTCCCTGATATAAATTAGTGCTATTTAATTTTTGGTGTAAATCGCCCAACAAGTGGCGCTGCTGTGCTGCTTTTTTCACGAATTCCACAAGAGCTGTATCTCAAGAACTATTGCACGGATTTTCATCAAACTTCAGATTTAGTTAGTCCTTGACATGAATTGACGTATAAATTAGTGCTGTTTAATTTTTGGTGTAAATCGCTCAACAGGTGGCACTGCTATGCTGTGTTTTTTGCGATTTCCGCAATAGCTTTATCTCAAGAACTAATGCTTGGATTTACAAAAAATTTCAGATTCAGGTATACCTTGATATCGTTTAGTGCTGTTTACTTTTGGTGTAAATCGTTCAACAGGTGGCGCTGCTATACTACATTTTTTCAGAATTTCCGCTATAGCTCTATCTCAAGAACTAATACACGAATTTTCCTCCAACTTCAAATACAGATATACTTTCATATGAATTGGTGCTAAATCGTTGTTATTTCTTGTACTATTTAAATGATTTAATTGCTGTGATTTATATAGAAGAAAGTTTTGTGATGGCCACAACATACTAGTCTTGGTTTGGGGTACTTCCCCATTCCGCACAAGGGACATGATATGATTCAGGTTAGTGAGGTAAGGTCACTCAAGAAAGATACGTAAACAAACGTTTAACTACACGAAACTAAAGACAATTAAAAGTACTTCAAGCATGAGCTAACTATAGTTGTTATGTAAACAAGTATGTATGCCTTACCTTGGTTTGGGGTACTTCCCCATTCCGCACAAGGGACATGATATGATTTAGGTTAGGGAGGTAAGGTCACTCAAGAAAGATACGTGAACAAACGTTTAACTACACGAAACTAAAGACAATTAAACGTACTTCAATCATGAGATAACTATAGTTGTTATGTAAATAAGTATGTATGCCTTATCTTGGTTACGAAATCATCAGAAATTACAATACAGGAGCAAAAAATCCCACAACGAAAAATTCACGCACCAACGCTCGAGAAAACTACACTAACATGGCTGCCGAAGTTGAACGGCAACAGGTTTTCTTTCTTCTGCTTATTGCCGCTCTCTGGCAACACCTACTTGACACCGAAAAACGTCAAACTTCATTCCGCCCCGGTGCCCGGATCCCCTATTTATTTTTTATTTTTTCGTAGAAGCTGTTTTTTTATCCTTTCATGAAGAATATCATATACAATATGCTCATCAATAATACTGCTATACCTCGGTGTGACGATAATAAGTACCTGGGGGTCATCCTTGATCAAAAATTAACTTGTAATAAACATATTCGTTTCATCAGAGGGAAAGTCGCCGGAGCATCAATTTCACTCAAACCTCTTCTTAACAGTAAAGCTCTTGCTATCCATAATATATTTCTTATAACTCATGGATTCTTCCAATTATCACCTATGCTTGTCAGATCTGGGCCATTACATGCAAAATTTCACGTTTTATTTATTTGTTTTGAAAATGACTCGGGGTGAGTCGAAACATGTCAACAGTCGAAATAAACGTATTTTTACTGGTTTTAAAGTTTTAATTTACATCTTTTAGCATTTGAAATTAATATAAATTTTTAAATGCATCTTCTCTTACAGTTTTTAATCATTTTGAGCTAATTTTTTTTTTAACTGTTCTTAGAAGTGCGCTGTATAATTTTAAGTATCGGATTTACCATAAGTTAATTCGTTTGGGACGAAAAAAAAAAAAGAAATAAAATGTGCAAATACGTGTAAAATTACAGTAAAAACAATTTATTTTACATTTTTATGCGTAAAAAAACCTTTTTACTTTATCGTAAATCAGATACTTAGTTTTATCAAATAAACCATAACGAGCAATCAGAAAAAAAAAAAAAAATGTACTTTTAAATGCAATTTGTTTGAAAGCTGTATCTCAATTTGTTTCTGAGTTATTAATTTTTTTTTTTTGGTAGTTTTTATTACTTTTTTGTCATAGTGGCAACAGAAGGTATCCATCTCTGTTGAAAGTAAAGGGAAATACAGATTACTGTATAGACCAATCAGAAAATGAATAAAATGCGGATTTAACCAATAAAAAGCTTCAGATATGCTTTTGATTTCTTACCCTGACAGAGAACAATAACCATTTTACTTTCTTCTATCTTTACAAGAAGAAAGTATTGGATTCATGAAAATTTTCGAATTCCGGTTTTCGACGGATTTACACGTTTTAGAGGTCAGAGAACCCGAAAAACATGTTTTTACAAAATGTCTGTCTGTGACACAAATTTTGTGGGCGCTCTATCTCAAGAACTAATGCACGGAATTTAATAAAAATTCATATTCAGTTATTCCCTGATACAAATTGATGCTGATTAGTTTTTGATGCAAATCGCTCAACAGGTGGCGCTGCTATGCTGCATTTCTTATGATTTCCGAAATGGCTCTATCTCAAGAACTGATGCACGGATTTTCATGAAACTTCAGATTCAGGTAGTCCTTAATATGACTTGATGCTGATTAGGTGTTGGTGTAAATCGCTCAACAGGTGGCGCTGCTATGCTGCATTTTTATGATTTCCGCAATGGCTCTATCTCAAGAACTAATGCACGGATTTTCATGAAACTTCAGATTCAGTTAGTCCTTGATATGACTTGATGCTGATTATGTGTTGGTACAAATCGCTCAACAGGTGGCGCTACTATGCTGCATTTTTTACGATTTCCGCAATGGCTCTATCTCAAGAATTAATGCACGGATTTTCATCAAACTTCAGATTTAGTTAGTCCTTGATATGACTTAATGCGGATTACGTGTTGGTGTAAATCGCTCAACAGGTGGCGCTGCTGTGCTGCATTTTGCACGATTCCCGCAATAGCTCTATCTCAAAAACTAATGCACGGATTTTCATCTAACTTCAGATTTAGTTAGATGTTAACACAAGTTGTTGCTGATTAGGTTTTGGTGTTAATCGTCTAATAGGTGGCGCCGCTATGCTGGCATTTTCATGATTTTCGCAATAACTCTATCTCAAAAACTAATGCACGGATTTTCCCCAAACTTCAGATTCAGTTAGACTTTGACGTAAGTGGTTGCTTGGTAGTTTTTTTTAACATAGGTTTTGGTGTAAAGCACCCAATAGGGGGCGCTGCTAGGCTGGATTTTGCTGAATTTACACGATTTCGGAGATAGCCATATCTCAAGAACTAATGCACGGAATTTTATATCTATAGAATCCTCATGATGGGCATAGATAGCCGTCTAATTTTGATAGTGTGATAGCGAATTTTCAAGTGTTAACATGCATGAGATAGAAGAAAGTTTTGGGATTGGTATATCCGACTAGTTTCAAATGGTTAAAAAAAATCGAATTAATTGAAAAATATACATTAAAGTTTTATCACTTTGAACATGCTAATTTGTCGAAAAAATACAAACTGAGAAAAATCACTTTTCAGATTTCAACTTCAAAAATAATTATTCTAAATCTTACTTAAGGGTGTTCTCAAATCCAAAAGGGCAACTTTCTGACATAAGTTTTAATTTATTTTTGTTCGAAAATGCATGAAACTAGCTGGTGTTGTTTTCAGAAACTATGTCATTGAGCTGTTTTTTCCATTTTTTTGCAAACGCAATAGATCTTTCAGAAAATACAGTCAAAGTGGACGTTTTGAACCGAATTTCCGCACGAAGGGAGAAAGAGCACTCAAGAGCGGGCGAAAAACGTGTTTGTCACATGATCGAATTCGCTTATAACTCAATAGGTAATTAATGGATCAAAAAATGGAAAAAACAGTTCAATTCCAAATCGCTGCCATGGCCAGGCTTTCCAATTTTATATCTTTCCGTTAAAAAATGAATTTGTAAATACTATGTCAAAACGTTTTGCGCTTGTTGAGCAGAGCAGTTAAGAACAGCCTTAATCACTCCTAATAGCATTTTAAATTAATTACCATTAATTTTTCTTTAATATACTATATATTTTCATTAAATTTGGCATTATTTATTCTAAATAGTAGACTTTTATTCAAAACCTTAGTTGCACAACATTGATCTAGAAATCGAGAAATGAACATTTTTTTTTTTTCAATTTCAAGTATTTTAAGGTACATTTTCGGCATAATAATAAAGAATTCAATGAAAGAAAATAGTCCTAATTGTTCGATTCCCCAAGCAAAATTTGAAAAATTTAATTTTTTTTTAATTTAAGTAAATTTGAAAATGTATCTTCTCGTACAATTTTGAGCTAATTTTTTAAAAACTATTCTTAGACGTGTGTTGTATTATACACTGTTCAATTCAGGGGGTTGCCCGGGGGGGGGGACATTCCCCCGGAGCAATGAGATGTCCCACCCGCGGAAGATTTAAAATTTCATGTTTTCAGTGGTAGTAGTGCAACCCCCCCCCCCCCCCCCCCGCCGGAGTCACAGAAATCCCTCCCGGAGAAAAGCGTCTGAATTCAACACTGGTTGTATAATTTTAAGTATCGGATTTACCATAAGGTAATTCGTTTGGAGAGGGAAAAAAATGTGCAAATACGTGTAAAATTACAGTAAAAACATTTTACATTTTTATGCGTTAAAAAAAAAAAACTTTTTACTTTATTATAAATCCCATGCTTAGTTTTATCAAATAGACCAGGGATGGCGAACCTATGGCACGCGTGCCATAATTGGCACGCGATGGAATATTTTCGGCACTCAGTTGATTCAGAATTTAAAATCAAATATAATTAAAAAAAAAAAAACACACGAATGTCTAGAAACTGAGCTTTTCTGAATATTCATTTAATTCCCTGAAATTGAAAAAAATTGGAAAGGAACTCACTGAATCCCAAATTTCTTGAATATGGACTCAATAATTTATCAAATTAAGAGAACATTCGGAGAATATCAGGTATTATAAGTAAAAATGCAAATGATGGAATTACAACAACCTGGTTATGTAATTTGTAGTTTTGATGATTGTCCCTTGCATCTATTCCTGCTAGTCATTATTTTTGGAAATGAATGATACGACAATCTTAAATGTAAACCACTTGCAAAATAACTCGATTTCAGATTGAATTCTGTAAAAAGTAACTAGGTATGAACCCCATATTAATTATTTGGAATTCAAGATGCACTAACAGAAAACGCGTTTACTATTTTACTAAATTCTAAATATGTTATTACTCCCATATTTCACTATGTAATACTCCCATACTTTTTAATCTTAATAAACAAAAATTTTGATTCAATAATTATGATCCATTTTTTGGTTGTCGGTACGTCATGATCTCGTAAATTCTTTTTTGAAAAAATCTGGCACGCGGTTGTAAAAAGGTTCGCCGACTCTGAAATAGACCATAAGGAACAACCAGAAAAAAAAATTGAGTCAATTGAAAAATATACATAAAAGTTCTATCACTTTGAACATGTTAATTCGTCAAAAAACACAAAATGAGAAAAATCCCTTTAAGATTCCAACTTCAAAAATAATTATTCTATTTCTAAATCTACAACGCTCCTTCCTGGCTGCGATGCGATACATTAACTAGTTGGATGTGCCAATCCCAAAACTTTCTTCTATCTTATACATCTTAATATTTCAAAACCTAGTTACACATGTTAATACTTCAATATTATTAGTTCAATACTATACCAACTTTGATTTTCATCTTAAATTTCTGCTCAAGTCAATTAAACGGACTAAAAACGAGTTAATCTATATCATGATATTTGTTAAAATTATTAATTTTTCCTTATTCTGTCGTTATCAGCTGTTTGCGAATAGCCGGCATAGCAGGAAGCGAGTTCCCGCCGCTGCATGAGCCGCCGATGCACAATAGAACTACGAAAAATCAAGAAAAGTATACAAAAATCACTAGCATGGAGCCCCTTTACCGCGCAATATTTCCAAATCCAAGGAGAACCTGTTGGCCAAAGCCAAAAACAAGCACAAACATTTTGGTTCAATTGTATGCATAATTTTATACGCTGTTCGATGGTACAATAATGAAAATGGCACAGAGATCGGAATTATAGCGCCCCCTTCTTTCCGAATTTTTTCAAGTTCAGGGAGGACTTGTTTGCCATAGCCAGAAACATGCACAAAAAATTTGGTTCAATTATATGGATAACTTTATACACTTTTCGATAGTACAATAATGAAAATGGTACAGACATCGCAATTATAGTGCCCCCTTCCGGCAGAATTTTTCCAAATTCAGGGAGGACCTTCGTGACATGACTAAAAATAAACACATAAAATTTGGTTCAATTCTATGCATAACTTCATACACTTTTCGGCGGTACAATATTCAAAATGGCACAAAAATTGTACAAAAATCGCTATTACAGCGCCCTCTACGAGCGATTTTTTTACAAATTAAGGGAGGACCTCCTTGCCATAGCCAAGAACTTAAAAATTTTTTTTGGTTCAATTCTATGCATAACTTCATACAGTTTTCGATGGTGCAATATTCAAAATCGCACAAAAATCGCTATTACAGCGCCCCCTAACGGCGAATTTTTTGCAAATTCATGGAGGACCTGCTTGCCATATCCAAAAACTTAAAATAAAAATTTGGTTTAATTCTATGCATAACTTCATACACTTTTGGACGGTACAATATTCAAAATCGCACAAAAATCGCTATTACAGCGCCCCCTACCGGCGAATTTTTTCCAAATTCAGGGAGGACCTGCTTGCCATAGCCAAAAACTTAAAACAAAAATTTGGTTCAATTCTATGCATAACTTCATACACTTTTCGATGGTACAATATTCAAAATCGCACAAAAAACGCATTTACAACGCCCCCTACCGGCGAATTTTTTCCAAATTCAGGGAGGACCTGCTTGTCATATCCAAAAACTTAAACTAAAAATTTGGTTCAATTCTATGCATAACTCCATACACTTTTGGATGGTACAATATTCAAAATCGCACAAACATTGTTATATCAGCGCCCCCTACCGGCGAATTTTTTCCAAATTTCGGGAGGACCTGCTTGCCATAGCCAAAAACTTATAATAAAATTTTGGTTTAATTCTATACATAACTTCATACACTTTTTGATGGTACAATTGCGACAGACAGACGGACGGACGGACAGACGGACACACAGACAGACAGACATTTTCTATAAACATGTTTTTTGTAATCTCTGACCCCTAAAACATGCAAATCCGTCGAAAACCGGAAGTCGAAAAAAATTTCGATTACAATACTTTCTTCTATTGAAGATAGAAGAAAGTAAAAAAAGATGGGTATTCAGCTTGGAACTGCAACGTAAACAGTGAAGTGGACGTGGAATTTAAAGGGACAGCGATGTAATAAAATCGCTTTAAACTGTATTTGTATATTTGTAATACTCGGATCTTTATGTAAATTCCCCAGAATATACTAGGTATAATAAAGTATAATTTAAGCAAACTAGTTGGATGTGCCAATCCCAAAACTTTCTTCTATCTTATACATCTTAATATTTCAAAACCTAGTTACACATGTTAATACTTCAATATTATTAGTTCAATACTATACCAACTTTGATTTTCATCTTAAATTTCTGCTCAAGTGAATTAAACGGACTAAAAACGAGTTAATCTATATCATGATATTTGTTAAAATTATTAATTTTTCCTTATTCTGTCGTTATCAGCTGTTTGCGAATAGCCGACATAGCAGGAAGCGAGTTCCCGCCGCTGCATGAGCCGCCGATGCACAATAGAACTACGAAAAATCAAGAAAAGTATACAAAAATCGCTAGCACGGAGCCCCTTTACCGCGCAATATTTCCAAATTCAAGGAGAACCTGTTGGCCAAAGCCAAAAACAAGCACAAACATTTTGGTTCAATTGTATGCATAATTTTATACGCTGATCGATGGTACAATAATGAAAATGGCACAGAGATCGGAATTATAGCGCCCCCTTCTTTCGGAATTTTTTCAAGTTCAGGGAGGACTTGTTTGCCATAGCTAGAAACATGCACAAAAAATTTGGTTCAATTATATGGTTAACTTCATACACTTTTCGATAGTACAATAATGAAAATGGTACAGACATCGCAATTATAGTGCCCCCTACCGGCAGAATTTTTCCAAATTCAGGGAGGACCTTCGTGACATGACCAAAAATAAACACATAAAATTTGGTTCAATTCTATGCATAACTTCATACACTTTTCGGCGGTACAATATTCAAAATGGCACAAAAATTGTACAAAAATCGCTATTATAGCGCCCTCTACGAGCGATTTTTTTACAAATTAAGGGAGGACCTCCTTGCCATAGCCAAGAACTTAAAAATTTTTTTGGTTCAATTCCATGCATAACTTCATACACTTTTCGATGGTGCAATATTCAAAATCGCACAAAAATCGCTATTACAGCGCCCCCTAACGGCGAATTTTTTGCAAATTCATGGAGGACCTGCTTTCCATATCCAAAAACTTAAAATAAAAATTTGGTTTAATTCTATGCATAACTTCATACACTTTTGGACGGTACAATATTCAAAATCGCACAAAAATCGCTATTACAGCGCCCCCTACCGGCGATTTTTTTCCAAATTCAGGGAGGACCTGCTTGCCATAGCCAAAAACTTAAACTAAAAATTTGGTTCAATTCTATGCATAACTTCATACACTTTTCGATGGTACAATATTCAAAATCGCACAAAAAACGCATTTACAGCGCCCCCTACCGGCGAATTTTTTCCAAATTCAGGGAGGACCTGCTTGTCATATCCAAAAACTTAAACTAAAAATTTGGTTCAATTCTATGCATAACTCCATACACTTTTGGATGGTACAATATTCAAAATCGCACAAAAATTGTTATATCAGCGCCCCCTACCGGCGAATTTTTTCCAAATTCCGGGAGGACCTGCTTGCCATAGCCAAAAACTTATAATAAAATTTTGGTTTAATTCTATACATAACTTCATACACTTTTTGATGGTACAATGGCGACAGACAGACGGACAGACGGACAGACGGACAGACGGACGGACGGACAGACGGACAGACGGACGGACGGACAGACGGACACACAGACAGACAGACATTTTCTATAAACATGTTTTTTGGAATCTCTGACCCCTAAAACATGCAAATCCGTCGAAAACCGGAAGTCGAAAAAAATTTCGATTACAATACTTTCTTCTATTGAAGATAGAAGAAAGTAAAAATGAGAAAATCGATATTTTCGCCATTTGTCGCCGAAATAAGGGTACCGAGTCCCCTTAACCCCTTAATTCTCGCTCCCGTGATATTCACGGGCTGTGTCTTTTATTCAGATTGTTTGATTCGCACCAGTTTTATAAAATAGTGTAATTGGCTTTATTATGGTATCATTCTACCTGTCATTGACATTGAAGTCCACCGTAGTGGAGATTGCTTTGGGGCCTATAGCAACTATGGTTGTTCGTCTTCAATGATCCTTATTGTACACAGACCACAATTTTTATTTTCCTTTTTTCCATTGCATACAAGGACGAGATAGTCACAAGGAAATTTACAACACCAGAGAAATACAACCGGGAGCTCCACAAAGAGTATGCAATGGAGCCAACGGGAGTCGAACCCGCAGACCTCCTACACTCTCAAGCGGTTAGCGGCGTGGTGTCTTAACCACTCGGCCACGGAGGCCCCATTTTACCTGTCATTAAATAAGGTGAATATTTCTTTTTCAAAAAAGTGGTGCCAATAAGCAATTTGAATTTTTAAACCACCGTAATTTAATGCGACCGTTAAGGGGTTAATAAAGAAAAACATGAAAAGACTAGTCGGATGTGGCTATCCCAAAACTTTCTTCTATCTCATACATGTTAATACTTCAGAATTCGCTATCACAGTGCCAAAATTATATGACAATCTATACCCATCATAAGGATTGTATGTAAAGGTATAGATTCGTTGAATTGTGCGCATTTAAATTTAACAAGTTGGAAATTGCTCGTCAAACGTGGCAAATGAGGTGCGTTCGTACTATAACTAGTTTTATAATTTTTTTGCACCGCATATTGTACCGAATGTATATTTTTTTGCACTTCATAAGTGTATAGTCAGTAACATCATTAAAATGCACTTGCCATAATTTTTTTCCCATTCCCCGTAATGTAACGGAAAACATTTGACTGTCCCTGTAATTAAACTATACATCCAATTTTGATAAAATTTGAAATGGCTCGACAAAATTTTTCAACAATTATATATTTAAAACTTCAGACCATTCGGAAGGCTGTAATATCATTAAAATGCACTTGCAATAATTTTTTCCCATTGGCCGTCATGTAACGGAAAACTTTTGACTGCCCCTGTAATTAAATTATGCATCCGATTGTCATAAAATTTGAAATGGCTCGACAAAATTTTGCAACAATTATATATTTAAAATTTCAGACCATTCGGAAGGCTGTAACATCAGTGAAATTGACTTGCAATAATTTTTCCCATTGGCCGTAATGTAAAGAAAAACTTTTGACTGTCCCTGTAATTAAACTATACATCCGATTTTCATAAAATTTGAAATGGCTCGACAAAATTTTGCGACAATCTTATATTTCAAATTTCAGACCATTCGGTTGGGTAGTTTTTGCTCTGTTATATGCGGACAGACAGACGGACGGACTGAACGACGACTATAGGTGCTACGTATTTATATAATTACGAACGCACCTAAAAAGCGCATATATAAGCATCGCACCTTTCGAACAAATCGTTGAATTTCGACACATTCTTAGATGTTTGCACTGTCCCTGCCGGCGAAGACACTCACGAGCTAATGCTAATCTTATGGGGAATGATCTATCTAATATCTCGTTTGCTTTTCGAGATTTTTATGGGGAATGATCTATCTAATATCTCGTTTGCTTTTCGAGATTTTTATTTTTTTTTTTATTTATTTATTTTTTTTTTTTCTGCATTGGATAGTCGAGGTCCGTCTCTACATCGCACCTTTTTTACTTTTTCGATTTTGGTCGCAGATATTTTTTAGGAAGTTATTTTCACTTTTAAAACCGGTTTTGAAAATGAAAGTGTCATTCTAAAAAATATCTGCAACCAAGATCGAAAAAGTAAAAAAGGTGCGATGTAGAGACGGATCTCGGCTATCCAATGCAAAAAAAAAAATATTTAAAAATGTCGAAATGCAAACGAGATATTAGAAAAATCCCTCCCCGCAGGGTTAACATTAGCTCGTGAGTGCCGCAGGGACAGGAATCTTAAAAGCGACATCTGTCGGAAAGTATACACTCAAGCCTAATAAGGATCTATTTATGTGAAAGAGTAACAGAATATGAAGTTTGAATAAATTTTCCGTGCATTAGTTTTTGAGATACAGCTATCGCGAAAATTGCACTGTTATGATTTACACGAAAACCTAATTAGCACCAACATATGTCAAGGTCTAACAGAATATGAAGTATGATGAAATTCCGTACATTAGTTCTTCAGATATGAGTATCGCTAAAATAAAATCGTGTAAATTCTTAAAATGCAGCATAGCAGCGCTACCTGATGGGTGATTTACATCAAAACCTGATCACCAACTACTTATGTCAACGTATTAGCGGAACCTGAAATTTGACGAATATCCGAACATTAGTTCTTCAGATAGAGCTATTGCGGAAATTATCAAAAATTCAGCAAAACAATGCCACCTGTCGGGCGATTTATACCAAAAACCAATCAGCACCACTTTATATCAAGGTCTAACTGAATCTAAAGTTTTATTAAATTCCGTGCATTAGTTATTGAGATAGAGCGCCCACAAAATTTGTGTCACATACAATCAGATTCATAGAAACACAGGCAGACATTTTCTAAAAACAATCAAATCGTGTTCGGGACCTTCTAAAACGTATAAACACGTCGAAAACAGGAAGTTGATTTTTTTACGAAACCAATACTTTCTTCTTGCAAACATAGAAGAAAGTGAAAAGAAAGGAAGTTTTGATTAAATATTTTCGTAAAAGGATACATTTATTTTTAATTGGGGAATAATTAAGGATATACGTATAATGATTTGTTAATTTCGATATCACACATGGACAATGACAAATTTTGGGCTGTTTTCGTCTGTGGAAATGCCATTTTGGGAGAAGGGTAAAAAAGCTCTTAGGTCAGGGTATCTAGTACACACCAGCTACCCTCTGTCAGCTATTCTCTGACTTTACCAGTTTTTTCCATACCAATAAAAACTAGGATATGCCAATCCCAAAACTTTCTTCTATCTCATACATGTTAATTCTTCAAAATTCGCTGTGACACAGTCAAAATTAAATGGCAATACAGTAGAGCGCCGATTATCCGAACTCCAATTAACCGAACTTCTAATTATCCGAACAGCCAATTTCTCTCAAAAAATATTTTTAACCGAACTTTCAATTATCCGAACAGCCAATTTCCCTCAAAAAATATTTTTAACCGAACTTCCAATTATCCAAACAGCCTATTTCTCTCAAAATTTTTTTTTAAACGAACTTCCAATTATCCAAACACCCTATTAGACCTGGATATCAGATTTTAAATGATGATGAGATTGTGGATGATATTCAAGACGAAACAGAAATTGAAAATGAATGCTCTGAAAATCATCAAGGTCTATCACATAACAAAGCCTTTGAATGTTTGGAAACAGCTATGAAATGGCTCGAACAGCAGAAGAATGCTGATCCTATTCAACTAACGTATTTAAGAAGAATTCGAGATATGGCAGCATGGAAAAGAATGTCTTCTTTGAAGAAAGCAACAATCGAAAGCTTTTTTGCTTAAAATATAATCTCTGGCGTTCAGAAAGTGATAATAAAAAGTAAACAAAAAAATTAAAAAGACAAAAATCAATTTTTAAACATGCCAGCATTAACTAGTGCTGTCAGTCTAATGCGTGGATAAAGTGTGAACATTTTAGTATAGTCAGGTACATCCGTTAAATTGTCTGTCCGTTTATCCGAACTTTTGCTTATCCGAACTAGGGTCGGTCCCGACTTGTTCGGATAATCGGCGCTCTACTGTATATGCACCTCAAGGGGATTCTAAAGATATGAAATTCCGCGCATTAGTTCTTGAGATATGACTATCGCTGAAATCGTGTAAATCTGCAAAATACAGCCTAACAGCGCCACCTGTTAGGTGATTTATACCAAAACCTAATCAGCAACAACTTATGTCAACGTCTGACTGACTCTGAAGCTTGATGAAAATTCATGCATTAGTTCTCGAGATACAACTATTGCGGAAATCGTGAAAAATACAGCACAGCAGCGCCACCTGTTGGCCGATTTACACCAAAAACTAAACAGCACTAATTTATATCACGGACTAACTGAATCTGAAGTTTCATGAAAATTCGTGCATTAGTTATTGCAATAATCATGAGTAATGCACCATAGCAGCGCCATCTATTGGGCGATTTTCACCAAAACGTAATCAACTACAAAAAATATCAAGGGCTAACTGAATCTGAAGCTTTATGAAATTCCGTGCATTAGATCTTGAGATATAGCTATTTCGGAAATCGTGAAAAATGCGGCACAGCAGCGTCACCTGTTGAGCGATTTACACCAAAAACTAATCAGCACCAGTTTATATTAAGGTGTAACTGAATCCAAAGTTTTTTGAAATTCCGTCAATTAGTTCTTGAGATAGAGCGCCCACAAAATTTTTGTCACATACAGACTCACAGAGTGACAGACAGACATTTTCTAAAAACCATCAAATCGTGTTCAGGACTTTCTAAAACGTATAAATCCATCGAAAACCGGAAGTTCAAAATTTTTCACGAATCCAATACTTTCTTCTTGTAAAGACAGAAGAAAGTAAAAATTTCCTGTTATAGAGATTTTGTGATGTTACATACAAAAGTTGTGAATTTGTGAGTGGGATTTTCTCAACTGTTTCGGAAGCACACGTTATAGATAATGTGCATGTTGGTAAACAAATGAGCTTGTGTCTAGACAACTCAACTTTGGGTTGGCAGAAACGAGGCATTTAAACGCGTGTTTATATGGGAAACTGCATAGCAATCTATCATATGTATTGCAAAACAAATGAAGTTTTATCTGTTTATGCACAGAAATTAGGTTCTGTTGCGAAATAAGATTATTTTGAGAAACTGGGTTTATTAGGGATAATAATCGATAAAATATTAGATGATCCGTATGTTATTTCCAACTGGATAGCTGATATGGCTCTTTGGCCATAGGTTTCATTTTATATAATGGATAACTATTTAAAAAAATTCCATGAGAAGAATAGAAGAGCTCAAGAAGTGTTTCAGCTTGTTGTAGCGGGTAAGAAAAATATTTTAGGTTTTATAATTATACCAGAAAGCCACCGTTTTATTTATATATCTTTTTTTTTTTTTTTTTTTTCAACCTGTACGCCTGTTAAGATGCTTGAACTAATCTGAAAATGTTTACGAATTTCGTTATATTGAGATTAAAATGACATTTATGACTGCTTATTTCCTGACACACTTTTAAAATCATTCTAATGCATGAAATTGTCAAGTTTCCTTACAAGTATATACTAATGAAACCTCAATTTTTAATAAAACAGGCGATTTTTCAGAAAGCATCTTCAAAGTTGGCGTTTTTTCTTTTTCTTTTTGCGAACTTGCACTTTGTTAAATAAATATTCGCCTAAGTCCCTTTTCATTCTTTTAATAAGTTATTTACTTCCTTATACAATTATGTTTCTTCATGTTTGTTGAATATAGATAAGATATTCAACTTTAATTTTTCTATAATTTTTAATCAATACATTACTTTACATTATTTATTTAATAACTCATATATTAGCATGTTTTTTTTAACCCCCGGTACGGTATGCTATTTCTTTCTCCCAGCTTATTTTTTGTCCAAAAAATAATGTTGCTTTACAGAAGCCAGCAATAAACAAAGCAGATGTATCATTGTACAATTAAATACTCTATAGCACTTTTTAAAATTTCTAAGCATCGCACATTTTCAATTTTTATACCGTCGTATTGGGGAAAAAAAAAGTATTTTTAAATGCAATTTGTTTGAAAACTGTATCTCCATTGATTTTTGAAATATTAATATTTTTGTAGTTTTTAGCACCATTTGTTTAATTTTGGCAACTCAAGTACTCCATTTATGTAGAAAGTAAAGGGAAAATAGTTGAAAAACAGCAATTATATTTTTTTGTTGACATTTTCTCATAACAACCGAAAGAAAATGTAATTAAAATACGTGCTATTTTGAAAAAATATAAACGAATAATTTCTGTTAAAACATGGAGCTATTATAAACTATATTTAATTTTAAGTTATTTATATTAATTTTACAAACAAATGAAGGCCTGTGAATCATTAGATAGCCGTTTTTTGTCGAGTTTCTTGAATGACGGCCTCTTTTTGCTGCATTTGTGTATTATTTTGCGATAGTGACATCCTATACATGCTTTGCTGTAGATGTTTAAGAGTGGATCGTAAATGTGGAATCCTTAAGCGGATGCGAATGACGTCATTTTACATAAAATAAAAGTTTTGTGCTTTAAGTCTTAAAATTGAAATATGTTTTGTACTATTTATACATATATTTTTTTTCATCGGGAGAGACACTAAATTTTGAAAAAGCAGAATTCCTGTTTTCTAGTTTTTTTTTTTTTTTTTTTTTTTTTTTGCTTCACTCATTGGTTAACTTAAAGAATGTACAGAGATTAAAAGTAAATATATGCTCAGAATGAATGACATATTTTCATTGTAATTTGTTATTAATCTCACCCATTTTTAAATACGTACTGAATGGTACTTTAGCCGGGCGCCAGTGTTATATATACATGTGCTGTAAATTATGGTATATACAGTTTTGTATTGAACAACAATCTTCATTTGGCACTTTCTTCGCCTTTCATTCTGGCAGCCGGGTCCCTCTCCCAGTTATGACACTGAAGAATCTACCATGTATCCATTCATGAAAAATTGTGCTCTATAACAACTGTAATATTGCACTTATGTTATTGGATTAACACTTTTTTTTCTAGGTTCCTTTTTTTTTTTTTTTTTTTTTTGGTGGAATATGGCTACTGGCGATACCACATTAAAAAAAACGCACCTGCGTGCCCTACCTCAAACATTTAAGACCGAGCCTTAATAAACATTATTGAATAGTTTTCTGGTCTTAATGTAAGGTGGTGTGGAAAAGGGCACTTAGATTTTCTTTATTAATTTCAGTTGTAGGCACCTAAATACTACATATTTCTTGTTTTGATTTTGTTCTATAAATTTGAACTTTGATAATTTTTATTTCTTGCTCTTCTGTAATTGTATCTAACAAAAGAAAAACTTGCAATATTCAATTAAGAAAGTAGAGAATGTGTACCCCCCAGACAAGAAGCTTTCATTACTACAGGAGAGTTGTCACTGGAGGAAGGCGTGACAGACAAATCTATTTCAGGACATAATAACTGAAGATGAAAGACAGCAAGGGGCAAAGACAGTATGTGCTTAACACTATTTCTACCAGTATCAAATGACACCTTATAAAAGTCTTATTTTTTAATTTTCCATTTGTAATTTTTAGATTGAAACAATTGCAAATCATTTTTAATACATTGAAGACTTTTTAATGCTTATTACAGTAAAAAACTACGAGCAAAATGGTCATGAATCCAAACTTTAAAAAGGTGTCACTTGACACTGGTAGAAATAGTGTTAAGCATCAATAAAGGCAATAACTCAGTGGGACAGTCTTGTGCACAGTGCCATTTCAGCCGTGCATTAGATTGTGCTTCTAAGAAAGTATTGCCTATGTAAGTAAAACTTTTTTATTAACCAGTCAAGTGTGAATATTACTTGTGCGTGGAAGTTTCTGTAAATATATTAATTGATCTTGTTCAAAGTTTAAACTTGGCACTGTGCTAAGTGTGCTTCAAAAGAAAGTTGCTATGCCGCCTTGGTCTGTGCTGCCTTTTTTCCAGATAGGTGTTTAATTAACCTTTAAAGACCCAGGTGGCATATTGAGAGTGCCACTGAATGCAAACTGGTCACGAATCCCAAAGTAATTATGCGATTCATTCTAATTAAATTAGGATACTTTTCGGTTAGCCGGGTGCCAGTGTTATATACACACACATACATATATATATTTGTAGATAACACTGGTGCCCGGCTAACCAAAAAGTACCTACATTAGTTTATTTTTAACAATTTGACGTTTATTGCTCTTATACTGCTACTTTGCATTGCATTACACAAATATATCATTTTAAAATGTCATGTAGGTTTTAAAAGCTGATATCGCATAGAGTACGCTATCCGTGTCTTTATAGCCCAGGGTTCGTAAAGATCGTGATATTTTCAAAAATATCAAAAATAGCCGATATTTTCAAAATTGTCAGCTTACTGCTGATTATAAAAATTTTTAGACTTAATATAAATTTGAATCTAAAACATATTACATTTAGCATGAAAACATAATAAAACGATATTCTAAATATCTTTATTTTTTCTTACAAAATTTATGATCAAATAATTGAAAACATAAACAATCTTCTGTAAAAGTTGCTTTTTCACTCATCAAAACACAGAATGCAGGATTCCGTTTAAAAAATAAATAAAAATACACAACAAATTCTGAAATACAAAATAAAGTTTATCTTTTATTTTTTCTATTGAAGAATTTGAACATGAATGTAAGTTTGTCTGCTTTTTCATTCCCTAACCTACTGCACAATTTAGACTGAAGTAAATAAAAACTTTTCGGTTAGGCAGGTGCCAGTGTTATATATACATATTTATGTAAATACATATATGTAAATATAAATATCTATACATATATTTTATATATGTACATATGCATACATGTATAGATACATATATGTATATATAACACCCAGCTAACCAAAAAGTACGCAAATAGAATTAAGACAGGGTAGGGAGGTATTGTTCAAAGGCAGATTTCTTATGGTAATGAGAAAGCTGCAGGTACAGTCCAAAACTAGTTTTTGGAGTGCAGGGAATATTTTGTAAGCTATTCTTTTTAGTTATTTATTTACGGATGGGCTAATTTTTAATAACAGTTGAAGAATTAATTTGCACTTCTTTTGACTGACAATATTATTCTGAAAATAAATATTAGATGTATGAAAATATCAAGAAATACGACATTTAAAAAATAAATATTAAATGTATGAAAATAAAAGTATCAAAAACCTTGATATTTTGAAAATAAATATGATATATATCAAGATATATATCCATTGCCTATTTGCACGCTTTTTGTCTCAACATGTAACAGAAATGCCTTCGCTAACAGGTGTGTCTGTTACACGTTGAGACAAAAAGCGTGCAAATAGACATTTGTCTTAAAGCTTAATATTTTGGCTAATTACTAACAATTTTTTTTTAAACTCATTATCAACAATCCTTTTATATTTCCATGATGATAGGTATCTCAAGTGCCCCTCAACTCCCTTGTTGAGCAAAGTGAAATTTGTGTGTAATGGAAAAATGAGATTTTCTCAAAAACTATGTGAGCTAAGGAAATTGCTACAGTTCTCCTACTAGTTTAAATAAATTTCTACTACCACTAATTTTTTCATAATTTTAGTTTCAGTAGATTCGGAAATAGAGGAGAAGGGGACATAGTTTTGCATTATATTTTCAATCTATAACTATGAGGGTCAATATCCTTTATTACTTCTGCGAAATTTGAACTTTCCATGTTACATAGTTGACGAGACAAAGAGCTTTGACTGACAGACAGACACACAAGTGAACACACTTAAAATAGTCTTGTGTATTTCTTTCTAGACTTTTGAAGAGTAAATTCATATTTCCTGTCTAAAACCCTAATTCTAAAAAATTGCTAATGCATTTATTTAGAAATTAGCATGAAATAAAAATTTTACTTGGTGCAGGTTTATTTAAGTTCATTCAAATCTGTGTAATAAATTATACATATAAATTTTTACTTTCTTCTATCTTTACAAGAAGAAAGTATTGGATTCATGAAAATTTTCGAATTCCGGTTTTCGACGGATTTACACGTTTTAGGGGTCAGAGATTCCAAAAAACATGTTTTTACAAAATGTCTGTCTGTGACTCTGTGAGTCTGTCTGTCTGTCTGTCTGTGTGTATGTGACACAAATTTTGTGGGCGCTCTATCTCAAGAACTAATGCACAGAATTTAATAAAAATTGATATTCAGTTAGTGCCTAATACAAATTGATGCTGATTAGTTTTTGGTGTAAATCGCTCAACAGGTGGCGCTGCAATGCTGCATTTTTCACGATTTTCGCAATAGCTCTATCTCAAGAACTAATGCACGGATTTTGATCAAACTTCAGATTTAGTTAGTCCTTGATATGAATTGATGATGATTACGTTTTGGTGTAAATCACCCAACAGGTGGCGCTGTTATGATGAATTTTGCAGGATTTACACGATTTCCCCAATAGCTCTATCTTAAGAACTAACGCACGGATTTTCATCAAACTTCAGATTAAGTTAGTCCTTGATATGACTTGCTACTGATTAGGTGTTGGTGTAAATCGTCCAACAGGTGGCGCTTCTCTGCTGCCTTTTCCACGATTGCCTCAATAGCTCTATCAATAGAACTAATGGACCAATTTTCATCTAACTTCAGATTTAGTTGTATGTTGACACAAGTTGTTGTTAATTAGGTTTTGGTGTTAATCACCTAATAGGTGGCGCTGCTATGCAGAAATTTTCACGATTTTCGCTATTGCTCTATCTCAAAAACTAATGTACGGATTTTCTCCAAACTTCAGATTCAGTCAGACGTTGACATAAATTGTTGCTGATTAGGATTTGGTATAAATCACCCAATAGGTGGCGCTTCTAGGCAGCATTTTGCTGAATTTAGACGATTTCAGCGATAGTCATATCTCAAGAACTAATGCACGGAATTTCATATCGTTAGAATCCTCATGAGATGCATAGATTGCAATTTAATTTTGGCAGTGTGATAGCGAATTTTGAAGTATTAACATGTATGAGATAGAAGAAAGTTTTGGGATTGGTACATCCGACTAGTTTCTATTTGCAAATCAAGTTAAACACATTATGTTACTATCTATATTATAAAGCATGTCTGTAGGTAATGCTATCATATTAACAGTGGCAACAATTTAAGTAATTCATTTCTCCTTTTCCTTTAACAAATGGCACTTTTCGGTTAGCCGATTGCCAATGTTATATATATATATATATATATATATATATATATACATACTTATGTGTATACACATATATGTGTGTAAATATACAACATATGTATATATAACACTGGTGCCCGGCTAACCGAAAAGTACTTAAAATAATCATGACATATTTTCATTTTCACACCATCAGATAAGGTAAAAAAATGCAATAAGTTATTTGAAAATTGTATTTCAATTTATTGATTTTTCAAATATTTTTAAAGCACAATTCTTTTAAAAATCAATCTCCATAATATGCAGCTAGATTAACCCATTTGGACTTTTCTATACTAATAAAAGAAAATTTAAGTTATCAAGATTTTGTATATTACATCTAAAAATTCTTAAATTTGTGAATTAAACTTTCACAAGTAATTCTGAAGCACAAACTACTGATGTTTTAAACAATTTTTTACAAATTATTAAACCCAATACGTTTATTTTATGGTTAGTAATTGCTTGATATCTTTATATTTAATGAGTTATTTTTTACATGTTAAACACTTTATAAATACACATCTTTGGCAGCAGGTTTCATCCAATTTGTTTAATAAGGATGTAATTTTTAATCGCATCAGTCACAGTAAAAATAATGATACCTTTGACATATTTTAATAAAAAAATAAAACTTTTATAAGTAACTAGGGTGCTCTGCTCCCTGCAAGCTACGCTCGCCAACCCCCCGTACAGACACCGCAGAATCTAAAAGCACGCTAATCGGATCGGTTTTAAAAATATTAGAGAAGGACGAATTATACTGATAAAAGCTGTGCAGATCTCCCTGTAAACGGGTTTCCATTGAGTCCCCTTTTATTGCAAAAATTTAAGGTCGAATCAGTTGCTGTTAAGATATCCAATGGCTGTTTTCGTGTTTGATTAAAGAGGATCAGTTAAACATTTGAAAAGAAGATAAAATAAAATTAATTAAGTGTACAGAGTCTTTGTCTTCCGGTATTTTAAAACAATTTCTATAACAATAGCCTAAGTCTTGTGACTATCATCAACAGTTCCGGGCGGACCACTTCGCTTTTTATATTCCAGGTGCCATTTTGGTACATTAATGTTAGCCAGGTACAGGTGTTAAGTCGCCAAATATTGTTCTATCGTCATCATTTGATCTATATTATAATAGTCCAAGTTATGTAATTGAAAGAAATAAATACGGTCTGATCCCTTCGCTTTTCATATGAAAGTTTGGCCCAGGTATCATACGGCCCCATATTGTCGTGATTTTTTTCTGACATCAATTTGGTGAAAACATCAACAGCATAAACAACAACATCCGGCTTACCATATCAAGCAAAATAATGATACTTTGACGCCAGTTAAGTACCCGTTGCGTATATGACATTGGCGTCAGAAAAAAATCGTGCCAATATGGGCCCGTATATGATATCTGTGCCGAAAGTTTTCCATTTTTATTAAAAATCATTTTTTTTTTCGAGTAAAACTACATAAAAGTTGCCATGGTCACAAAGAATTCTTGGTACTGTTATGCTAGCCGGGTGCAAATCTCGCCAATAGCTTTTTTTCAACTCGCCAGTTAGCATTTTTTGAATTTTTCGTGTGGTAAATTAAAACATTGCTTTGAAGTTGAAATTAAATGTCATGGTTTGTTGAATTATTTAATATTTGGCCAAATATCATATACACACCGGGTTTGGTGTGATTTCTTTTAATGAAAATTTGGCGAAAACCTCGTTTTCGAATATCAGTTACATATGCATTTTTGGTACTACTTAGTTATCCCGTCGACCAAAAATCTATCACCAAACTATAAGATTAAATGCCAATAATGGTTGATCGTAAATATCACATTCACTTGACTTTAAGCAAGTTACACGTGTTTACGTCATCAAGTGATTTTTATTTCGACGTTTTATTTGTATATTTATTAATGTTATACTATTTTATTTGTTCTTTAGTTATTTAAAATAAAAATTATGTCAATTTGTATAATTTGGCGAAATTGGTCAACAGAATAACCAAGTAGTACCGTATTTTTAATTATTTTAAAAAGAAAATAACGAAATATATAATTAACGGTACTTCCCGCTATACGGACACCATTGTCGCCAAGCGACAATGTAACTATATTTGGCACAGATGTCATATTGGCGTGATTTTTTTTCTGATGCTAATGTCATATACGCAACGGGTACTTAACTGGTGCCAAAGCGTTGTTATTCTGCTTTATATCTTGTTTATATGCCAGTATCTTGCCAATATGGGGCGCGTGTGACATCTGTGCCTTTATTTGTTCTTTCGTTATTTAAAATAAAAGTTATGTCAATTTGTATAATTTGGCGAAATTGGTCGACGGGATAACTAAGTAGTACCAAATATATTTATTTACATACATTTTGGCATGGTGTCCGTATAACGGAAAAGTATCTAATTAACTATAGAACAAAACAATTTATATAATTTTAAAAAGAAAATAAAAGTAAATAAACATTTATTATTAAATAAACAACAATAGTCGGGTTACCATGTCAATCAAAATAATGCCATTTTGGCGCTAATTAGATACTCCAATGCGAATATGAAATCTGTGCCTAATATTTTTCTTTTCGTTTTCTTTAAAAGAAAAAAAAAAAAAGAAGTTGAAGCCATCAATTTTAAATGAAGGTTTCGTATTTTAACTAAAATGAATGAAAGGATTATATTTTAAATGAAATTAATGAAATACAAAAAAATGCGACGGGAAAAATATTTAGCAATTTATCACCTGCGTCCTGCTAACATAAAAATACGGCGTTCTTGATTTCTCTATCAGAATGATTCGATTTGGTCAAAGATTGCTCAAGTAAATTGAATTATCAATAAAAGTAACACGATACATTTCTTAGCACACATTTAAGTGAGGCCAAACTGGTCGCCAAATTGGTTTAAAATTATAACCTTTTCTAAAGTATGAAAAAGATATCTTATGATTAAAATTTGAGTTGCCATCATTAGAGAAAAGTATTTAAAATTAGAAAAAAAAATAATATCTCGAAAACTAAGTCGAATTTAAAAATTCTAATACCAGTTTTGAAATCTGCAGATCAATATGGATTTTTGGTGTTAATTTCATCGTAAAGTATTCCATATTTTAGGAGAAATCGCTGTGAAACATAATCGGTTGTTTAATCAGTCGTTTCATAAATTCGTTTCAATTCAGCCATTTCATAAATTCGGTTCATTAGGATTTTATATATATAGAGTAGATATATTATTTGTAAATAATCCAATTTTTAAAGATGATAAAAATTCAATAAATTAAAATACTTACTCTATTAGGCTTATTTAAAAATAACAGGGCTGACATAGTCAACTATTTTTTTCTAAATTTTGCTTAGGTTCTTTTAGTTATTATTTGTAAACAATAATATTATACAATTATTTTTAAATAGTCGTAGAAGGAAAAAAAAAAGCTCTCAAGGGCAGCCCAGTATTAGTTGAAATAAAAATGGTCACATACACAATAAGAAAGCAGCACAATTCAGTTGGTTTGCGGTTTGCCGCTCCATTTATTGAAAATACAAATTATATATATTAAAAATATATGACTAATATTTAATAACATAATCACATTTTGCATAAAAAAATTTACCCAGACAGTTTTGTGAGGTTGCTGAACACTGTCTGCCCTTTGATTTAAACATAGTCATATTACTCATCAAATTAGAATCTTTAATGCATCAATATTATATGCAGGATTTGCAAGCTCGGTATAACTTCATGAAGAATCCAAGTCGACAAAATGGAATTGCTCCAAGCATCTTGCTTAATTTTTCCACCTGTTTTGATAACGAAAGGATAAAATTTTTAAGATACAAAAAATGGATACTTGTGCAAACATAGTAAACAAATTAAAGAAAATTTACCATTTTGCGTTACTTCTAGTTCCATACTTTAAGGAAGAACAAGAAAAGAAAAGGGAAAAAATGAATTTTTCTATTTTTGCCATAAATTTCGGGTTTTATGAGCTTGAAAATTTACAACTTTCCAATTAGCATGTGTTCTGAAACTCGAAAAATCCAAGAGAAATGTTAAGAAAAAAAGTCCTTCCGGCCAGTGCCGGGAGGAAGACGTAGCTTTCAAATTCCTTATTTTAAAAAAGCCAACTTATATCATTCAAACACACGAAGCTCAATTTAGTGGAAACCGAATGTAGGAGATTCAATACTAATTTTTATCAGTATAATGAATGAGAATTTCGAGAAATTAGTCAGCTTTATCCAAGCTGCTTTTTTATAAAGTAACTTATATTTGGCTGCCAAATTCGGCGATTTCTTAAAGTGCCTGCCATTTTAAGACAACATGGTGGATGAGGCTAACCAGTGAACTTGGTCGAGACCTTAGTAATTGCTGTGCACATGCTCACTCACATCGGAATCGGTTGATATATACGAGTGCTGTCGCATGCAAAAAATCATATTTTTCAAAATGTCACCCACAATAGAAATTGAAACTGCTATATCTGAGCCATTTTTTAAGGTAAAGACAAACAAAAAATGCTCCTGAATCCTTATATCAAGGTCAAATACTTAAGAAAGAAACCTTTTTCAATTTCTAATTTTTTTGCACCTCACTTTAAATATATATATATATTTTAATTTAATGGCCGCCAATTTGAAACAAGATGGCTGATGAATCCTCCCAGCGAACTTGGTCGAGGTATTGATGTATACTATCCACATGCCTTCTTACATCGAAATAGGCGAATACGTGTGTTATCGCGTGACAAATACAAGATCGTTTCAAAATGTTAGCCATGCTAGAAATTCAAAGTGCTATAATTCAACCATTTTTTAAGATATAAACAAAAGAACAAATCTTCAGAAACAAAAACTGCTCCGGAATCTTTGTATCAAGGTCAAACACATAAAAAAAATCTTTTTCATTTTCCAATTTTTTAATAACTCATTTTAAATTAAATTTTTTTTTAAGTGGCAACCCTTTTGAAACAAGATGTCGAATGAAGCTGGCCAACGAGCTCGGTCGAGACATTGGTATGTACTATGTACAGACCAAGTTACATCCAAATCGGTTCATAAATACGCCTGTTATCGCGTGACAAAAATCAGGTTGTTTTAAAATGTCAGCCACAATAGAAATTCAAAATGCTATTACTCAGCCATTTTTTTAGATATAGACGAAACAAAAACTGTTCCGGAATCTTTGTATTAAGCTCAAAGACATACGAAAAAAATCTTTTTCATTTTCTAATTTTTTGGTATCTCATTTTAATTTTTTTAGTTTTTAATTTTTTTTTTAATGGCCGCCATTTTGAAACAAGATGGCGGATGAAGCTGGCCAACGAACTCGGTCGAGATATTTGTATTTACTATGTACACACCAAGGTACATCCAAATCGGTTCATAAATACGCCTGTTATTACGTGACAAAAATCAGGACGTTTCAAAATGCTAGAAATTCAAAATGCTATAACTCAGCCATTTTTTAAGATATAGACGAAACAAAAACTGCTGCGAAATCTTTGTATAAAGGTAAAATTCATAAGAAAAAAATATTTTTCCATTTTCAATTTTTTGGTACCACATTTCAAATTTTAAATTTTTTAGAAAAGTTTAAATGGCCGCCATTTTGAAACAAAATGGTGGATGAAGCTGGCCAACGAACTCGGTCGAGACATTGGTATGTATTATGTACACACCGAATTACATCGAAATCGGTTCATAAATACGCCTTTTATGGCGTGACAAAATTCAGGACGTTTCAAAATGACAGCCACGCTAGAAATTCAAAATGCTATAACTCAGCCATTTTTTAAGATATAGACGAAACAAAAACTGCCCCGGAATCTTTGTATAAAGGTCAAATACATACGAAAAAAATCTTTTTCATTTTCTAATTTTTTGGTATCTCATTTTAATTTTTTTATTTTTTAATTTTTTTTAAATGGCCGCCATTTTGAAACAAGATGGCGGATGAAGCTGGCCAACGAACTCGGTCGAGATATTTGTATTTACTATGTACACACCAAGGTACATCCAAATCGGTTCATAAATACGCCTGTTATTACGTGACAAAAATCAGGACGTTTCAAAATGCTAGAAATTCAAAATGCTATAACTCAGCCATTTTTTAAGATATAGACGAAACAAAAACTGCTGCGAAATCTTTGTATAAAGGTAAAATTCATAAGAAAAAAATATTTTTCCATTTTCAATTTTTTGGTACCACATTTCAAATTTTAATTTTTTTTTTAATTTTTAAATGGCCGCCATTTTGAAACAAAACGGCGGATGAAGCTGGCCAACGAACTCGGTCGAGACATTGGTATGTACTATGTACACACCGAATTACATCGAAATCGGTTCATAATTACGAGAATTACAGTGTGACATAGGTCAGATATATATATATATATATATATATATCAATTTTGAACGGAGGGTGGTTTCGGGGTCTGGGGGTTATGATCGATGAAAATATACCAAAATTTTTTGAAATCGCTTTCCTCCGAACGGCTGCAATAGGTAGCTTTTTGTAATGAAAGCTACCTAACAAAAGCCAAAATGTGGCTATTTGAAGGTGCTTTTTGGTACCATGAATTTGCATATGTGTGATTGGGGAGGGGGGGGGGCATTTTATTGATTATATATTTTTAATTTGATAATTATGATCTTAAAGAGTGAACACTTTACAATTTTGATGCTATATCAGATCTCGCAGACTCTTAAAAAAGGATAAATTTACAATCTCAAATCTGCAGCTTTTAATGAGTACGTGAAAAACTTTAATCATATATGCATTGCTTTCTTTATAATTTGCTTAATAACACTCACTCTTGAGTCAGTCATAACTGATAAATTATAAACAATGAAGTTCATAGCAACAAATAGTCTCATTTGAGCTGATACAGCTCAAATCGATGAGTAATGTTGAAAATTTCTGAAGGAAGAAATAATATTTTTGTAATACAGTCAGTTACAGTCCAGCCGAATTTTCAGCAGCATTTTCGTCAAAACTCAGATTTTGGGCCAAAAACTAAAATGAATTTTCAGTCGATGACTAATAGTTTTATTATGTTAAATAGCTTAATTTATTATATCACATAAATCAAGTTAAAACAGCAAATATGAAAACACATCTGCTATACATAAAAGCCTATGGCAAAATATACTTGCATACAATGTGTTCACCTTAAATTGGAAACAATGCCACACTAGCACATACTTTCTACAAATCTGATCATATGGATATTTTTTATTACTCAACCAATTATCTGGTATAGATACGACCATGACCATTCTAAGAGCACACAGGTGCGTTTTTTTTTTTTTTTTTTTTTTTTTTTTTTTTTTTTTTTTTTACGTGGTATCGCCAGCAGCCATAATCCACAAAAGAAAAAACAAAACAAAAGCTATGTGCAAATTTATAGAACAAAATCAAAACAAGAAATAATATGCCTACTAAAATGAGTAAAGAAAATCTTCTACGTGCCCTTTTCCACACCACCTTACATTAAGACCAGAAAACTGTTCAATGATGGTTATTAAAGCTTGGTCTTGAATGTTTGAGGTAGAGCACACAGGTGCGTTTTTTAGGTAGCTTTCATTACAAAAAGCTACCTATTGCAGCCGTTCGGAGGAAAGCTATTTCAAAAAATTTTGGTATATTTTCATCGATCATGACCCCCAGACCCCGAAACCAACCTCCGTTCAAAATTGACACATATATATATATATATATATATATCCAGATATATATATATATATATATCTGACCTTTGTCACACTGTAACTCTCGTATTTATGAACCGATTTGGATGTAATTCGATGTGTACATAGTAAATACCAATGTCTCGACCGAGTTCGTTGGCCAGCTTCATCCGCCATTTTGTTTAAAAATGGCGGCCATTTAAATTTTTTTTAAAAATTTAAAATTTGAAATGTGGTACCAAAAAATTGAAAATGGGAAAATATTTTTTTCTTATGTATTTGACCTTTATACAAAGATTCCGGAGCAATTTTTGTTTCGTCTATATCTTAAAAAATGGCTGAGTTATAGCATTTTGAATTTCTAGCGTGGCTGACATTTTGAAACGTCCTGAATTTTGTCACGCGATAAAAGGCGTATTTATGAACCGATTTGGATGTAACTTCGTTTATACATAGTACATACCAATGTCTCGACCGAGTTCGTTGGCCAGCTTCATCCGCCATCTTGTTTAAAAATGGCGGCCATTTAAAAAATTTAAAAAAAATTTAAATTTAAAATGAGATACCAAAAAATTGGAAAAAGAAAAAGATTTTTTCGTATGTGTTTGACCTTAATACAAAGATTCCGGAACAGTTTTTGTTTCTTCTATATCTAAAAAAATGGCTGAGTTATAGCATTTTGAATTTCTATTGTGGCTGACATTTTAAAACGACCTGATTTTTGTCACGCGATAACAGGCGTATTTATGAACCGATTTGCATGTAACTAGGTCTGTACATAGTACATACCAATGTCTCGACCGAGATCGTTGGCCAGCTTCATTCGCCATCTTGTTTCAAAAGGGTTGCCATTTAAAAAAAAAATAAATAAATTTAAAATTTAAAATGAGGTATTAAAAAATTGGAAAATGAAAAATATTTTTTTAAATGTGTTTGGCCTTGATACAAAGATTCCGGAGCAGTTTTTGTTTCTGAAAATTTGTTCTTTTGTTTATATCTTAAAAAATGGTTGAATTATAGCACTTCGAATTTCTAGCATGGCTAACATTTTGAAACGATCTTGCATTTGTCACGCGATAACACACGTATTCACCTATTTTGATGTAAGAAGGCATGTGGATAGTATACATCAATATCTCGACCAAGTTCGCTGGCCAGCTTCATCAGCCATCTTGTTTCAAAATGGCGGCCATTAAATTAAAAAAAATATATATTTAAAGTGAGGTGCAAAAAAAATTAGAAATTGAAAAAGGTTTCTGTCTTATGTATTTGACCTTGATATAAGGATTCGGGAGCATTTTTTCTTTGTCTTTATCTTAAAAAATTGCTCAGGTATAGCAATTTCAATATCTAATGTGGGTGACATTTTGAAAAATCTGATTTTTTGCCTGCGACAGCACTCGTATATATCAATCGATTCCGATGTGAATGAGCATGTGCACAACAATTACTAAGTTCTCGACCAAGTTCTGACCGAGTGGTTAGCCTCATCCACGATGTTGTCTTAAAATGGCAGGCACTTTAAAAAATCGCCGAATTTGGCAGCCAAATATAAGTTACTTTAAATAAAAGCAGCTTGGATAAAGCTGACTAATTTCGCGAAATTCTCATTCATAATGATTTAGTATTGATAAAAATTAGTATTGAATCTCTCCTATATTCGGTTTCCACTAAATTTGAGCTTCGTGTGTTTGAATAATATAAGTTGGTTTTTTTAAAATGAGGAATATGAAAGCTACCTCTTCCTCCTGGCACTGGCCGGAAGGACTTTTTTTACGTGGTATCGCCAGTAGCCATATTCCACAAAAGAAAAAATAAATGAACTTCTGGAACCTTGAAAAAGAAAAAAAAAGTTTACACAACAACATCAAAACTTGGTTTTAATATTAAAAGACATCTTTGAATTTAAAACTTTGTTTTCTGTCTTTCATTTTTGTTCACTGGCAATACCGAAAATTGCTTTGTCTGCTAAATTGCCACATTTCTTTCACCTGCCTTAGGGTTTGATGATCTCTTCAAATATTTTTTAATAACTCTTATTCTTATCATCTCATTGAACAATTTTTTTTTTTTTTTTTTTTTTTTGCAAAGCACAATTTAAAGATATTCATCATTCTTCTTCATCAAATTTACTCGAGTTAGTTCGGTATTTCCAAGGTCCTTGGATGTCTCCATTACTAATATATTGGAGCAGAGATGTTCACAGGCATTTTGCCACGTTTCTATTCTTTGTAGTTCCAATGATTACCAGTACAGATTTCATATATACATCGGGTTTGTTTCAAAATACGAATTTTTTGTTATGCCAATCTGGCAAAAACTTCGTTTCCAAATACCAGTTACATATATATTTTTTAATTCTTTTAAAAAGGAAATAACAATAAATAAAAAAGTTTATTTAATAACTATAGAACAAAACAATTTATATAATTAAAATAAAAGTAAATAAACAACAATAGCCGTGTTCCCATATCAGGCAAAATACATCAGGCAATTTTGACGAAATTTAAGCACCCTGGTGAGTATAGGACATCTATGCCAAATTACCACTCTATATAATTCATTACGGTTACATATGTAATGCATTCATTATATTTCATACTGTTCATTACTTCTTTACAATATGAGAGGCAGGAGTTTGATTGGAAATTTTCAAGTAAATCTTACTAGCCTTATTTTTATTTTTTTTTTTTTTAAATAAAAACCTGCAAAATGCAACATACATTTGAAAATTGTTATAAAAAAACATGCAATTGGAAAAATAGTTAATTATTATGTCTGAAATGCATATTCTTATTTTTTTCTTTTAAATTAAGAATATAGTACACACAAAAGAGGAAAATTTGGTTATAGGATAGAAATTAGTAGTACCATGTTTACATTTCAGTAATTTGAAAAGTTGCAAAAATAGCAAACTGGAAAAAAATAAAATAAATAAATAAAGATTCTGAATATTTTCTATAGTTTTTCAAATTGCCTAAAAATTCAACTTGTCCCGTCAGAAAAAACATTCTCTAGAGGCGAGTAAAATAATGAATCGCCCAACACTAGAGTAGAGATTAATGGTTTAACATAAAAAACGATTAAATATTTATGTACACAGTCTAACATGTTGTATGACAAGGAAATTTGTGAAAATGTCGCTTGTGTTTTCCAAATTCTGAATCGATAGCTTAAATTACTTTAAAACTAAATAAACATTCCTTGAGTATTTTAAGTTCTTTTAATATTCCAATAATGTGCATAGAAACAAGACGATCGAGTTAAATAAAATATTTGTAGATGTCATGTTTAAAATAAAAATTCACAAGGAGAAAAGCATTTAATATCCTAAGGGAAAATATATATATATATGCGATCTGTTATATTAGAGGAAAATGAAGAATTCTTACCAGTTTGAAAACATTTATTACACATTCTTGAGGTATGAATTGATATAAAGTCTCTTCGTTTAAAAGCTTATCCACCACCTTCACGCAGTTCATGATTTCGAAGCAATTTAAAGGCCTTATTACCTCCTAATTCATGTCTATAAGTACAACCATATGCACTACAACTCATCATCATTTTGTAAAATAGTAGGATACGCGAAAAAAAAAATATATATATAAATAATAAAGCCGAAAAATAATATTAAACATATGCAAAATACATAGAAAACAATACTAATGCACGCAAATGTTTTTCAAACCGTAAGTTGAGTTGTACTTTTTTATGTCTTCGTGACGTCACATGCACATTATCTATTGATTTTTATTAACACTTTCCAACAAAGTTGAAAAGTGTTTATGACTTCGGTTTGTCAGGCCGTCTGTCCACGCTCTAACTCTCGTAAATATGCTCGGATCGTTCTGAAATTTTTGGATGTTAGTGACCTCTACCATAGCACGTTCCCTATTGCAAATGAAGTTTGTAGCATGTTTAGTTTATTTACAGGGACAGTCAAAAGTTTTCTGTTACATTACGGCCAATGGAAAAAAATCGTTTCAAATGATTTTTAATGGTGTTACGCTCTTTCAAACATAGTAAAATTGATATTCATTTACGAAGCCCACTAAAATATGCATTCTGTTGAATATGCGGTGCAAAGAATAGTTATTGTTCATTTACAGGGCGACACAAAAGAATTCCATTCATAATGATATAGGGGAAATTGTTTGTGGTGTATTTGAAAAGATTTCAGATACTATATTGTATCCGAATTACTGTATATTAGTAATGATTGCTCGAAATGCATTTTTAATTATGATATGCGCTTTTTTAGAGTTTTGTTCATCTGACGAAACCCTATTCGTCTCGCTCCTGTGTCTGTCTGTCCGTCTGTCACAGAGCCCGTTCTCAGAAACTATACATGTTGGAGACTTGAAATTCCGCATACTTATAGCTGAACACCACGCATCATACGACAAATCATAAAATTTTGAAAAAGTCGTACATTTAACCCTTTGGGCTCCTACATGTGTATTTTAAACAATTCTTTCTAAGTGAGCCCCTAATTAGGTTGGAGGCGTGAAACTTTGCATACTTATAGCTGAACACCACGCATCATACGACAAATCATAACATTTTGAAAAAGTCGTACATTTAACCCTTTGGGCTCCCACATGTGTATTTTAAACAATTCTTTCTAAGTTAGCCCCTAATTAGGTTGGAGGCGTGAAATTTTGCATACTTATAGCTCAACACTTCGCATCAAATGACAAACCATAAAATTTTGAAAAAGCCGTACATTTAACCCTTTGAGCTCCCACATGTGTATTTAAAAAAATTCTTTCTAAGTGAGCTCCTATTTAGGTTGGAGGCGTGAAATTTTGCATACTTATAGCTTAATACCACATATCATACGACACATCATAAAATTTTGAAAAAATCGTACATTTAACCCTTTGGGCTCCCACATGCGTATTTTAAGCAATTCTTTCTAACTGAGCCCCTTATTAAATTGGAGATTTGAAATTTTGCATACTTATAGCAGAACACCTGAGGCCAGGCGACAAATCATAAAATCGTGAAAAAGTCTTACGTTTAACCCTTTGAGCTACCACATATGTATTTTAAGCAATTCATTCTAAGAGAGCCCCTAATTAAGTTGGAGACATGAATTTTTGAATACGTATAGCTGAATATCTCAGACCACACGGCAAATCATAAACTTTTCAAAAGTTTTATATTATTTACTCCTTCGGGCTCTAAATTGTGTATTTTAAGCAATTTTTCTAACTTTCGCCCTTTTCACCCGGGGGGCACTTTTCCAACTTTTGCCGACACCCCTTTGACCATTCTTTCATATTATGCACCATAGCCTTACATATTTTAGTTCCACTTTTTACCGCCAGGGGCGCCTACTTATCTCGGGTGCTATTGGCCCAATCCCCTCGACTAATATATCTACGGATAGTATATAAAACGGAGTTTCGTTCAAATAGAGGTTTGTTTAGAATGGAGTGCGCCCCTGGTTGCGAAATGTGGAACTAACAGATTTTTCAAAAGGATAAAGTGTTTTGAAAGAAATATTAAACGAAACCCTCTGTGCGATCTGTGATCACACTTACCTACTTGTTCGCTATATTTATGCATACAATAAAGTGCGTATAAATGCTATATATAGTTCATATACAGAGCTACAGAAATGAATTCGTAAAGGTTACTGGTATGAGCATAAATTGCTTAAAGGTGGGTTTTAAAGGAGTTATGCATTTTTACGCTGAACTGAATTTAGTGTATTAAGAAATATTTGTAGAATATAGATAAAATGATATACAGAGCCACGGAAAGAGTTGGATACATGGCCGTCTATGGGTGATAATTTCTGGAAATGTAATTTCAGTAGTTTTAAGCGTGTTTTAGTTTGAATTAAATTTTAGCTAAATAGTGGCATGTAATAAAGGTACTAGGTAAACTACAGAGCTGTACAAAAGTATTCAAGTATGTTTCCATCTATTAGTATAAATTGCTGAAAGATGAATTTCAACCTGTTATGCATTTTCTTGCTAAACTAAATTTTCCCATTATATAGTATATATATCAACATACAGATCGAATACAGGACTGTTCAAAAGAATTGGAATACATATTTGGCTATGGGCGGTAACTACTGAAATCAGATTTTTAAATGTTTACTTAGTTATCTTATTTACTTTATTTCCCTAAGTAACGAAGTTTCGTTAAAGCTTTCAAGGAGTGTTGGAAAGTGTTTCATAATCTATGCTGTACGCATGATTTTTCTTACTTGTTTAAACAAACTCTGCAAAATTTACAAATTGTCGAACACAAAGATATTTATTTCACGGTTAACCAGTATGCAACACGAGCCTACTTTTGCAACGTTAGCACAGGCGTGGGATAAAACTCACCCCATTTAATGGCCTACAATCGTAAATAAATTGGTATTTCATTTGATAAATGGCATCACTGAGATCATTAAACTGATATACAGTCGGACCTCGTTATCCCGACACCCGGTTTCCACGTCACTCCGCTTATCACGTCAGTTTTTGAAAGTCCCGATTTTCTGTATATAATTTTAATGTAAACAAACTCCGGATTTTACGACGTTGAATAATTTTCAACTCCGGATATCCCGACGGTTTAGAATAATTGTCCATTTTTCACAATCCATCTTATAAGCACGGAAATTAAGCGGTAAGAAATGTCTTAGCCAAACTTCTCACAAAAGTGTCTAAAATACCCATTGAGATAAATGAGAAATTTTACTTCAATCCTTTATCTGAATAAATAAACCCACACACTATGAATGACCCCTTAAGTTCCCGATAGACATATCAGTCTACTCGAGGTCTTTTTGTTCTGGTCAGGCGGCGCTTTCTTGTGGTTACACGGTCATTTTCATCCGACTAAAACCGAAGCATTGCATTGCATTGAAACGATCAGAAATTATCTAACATCCATTTCTGAAACAACGAATATTGATTACAATTCATTGTATAATATTGAAAATAGAATTCTAAGAAGCACATCTAGGGATAAGCAAATCTTAATTCCTCAATATTCATGTAACAATAAAAAAACAAGTGGTCATAAATCTGATTTTTATTCTTTTCAATTTTGTTTTTGCGTTTATTTTGTTTAATAATAATGTTTTATTGCTTAAAACTGCAAGAACAGTTATGAATTTAAAATTGTCTTAAATTAATTAAAAATAATGGTTTTTATAAACATATTTTTCTACAAACCCGGTTACCGCGACACTCCGCTTATGACGACACTTTTTTCTGGTCATTAGAGTGTCGGGATAACGAGGTTCAACTGTAGTTTCAAAACAGTACATGTTACAGAAGATTAGAATATTCCACAAAGTATATTTTTCAACAACCAAAGTTAGTTTTTCTGTTTGAGCTTTAAAGCAATTAATAGATAATCTTAAAAGTTTTATATATTTTTGCATGCTAAAATATTATAATCTTATATTTATTGATATACTAGGGGCTCTGCCTCCTGCAAGCTACGCTCGCCAACCCCCGTTCAGACACCGCAGAATTTAAAAACACGCTAATCTGATGGGTTTTAAAAATATTAGACAAGATTGAATTATACTGAAAAAAGCTGTGTAGATCTCCCTGCAAACGGGTTTCCATTCAGTTCCCTTTGATTGCAAAAATTTAAGGGCGAATCAGTTGCTGTTAAGACATCCAATGGTTGTTTTCGTTTTTGATTAAAGAGGATCAGTTAAACATTTGAAAAGAAGCTAAAATAAAATAAATTAAGTATAAGAGTCTTTGTCTCCCGGTATTTTAAAACAATCTCTATGAGTCATGCGACTATCATCAACAGTTCCAGGCGGACCACTTCGCTTTTTATACTCTAGGTGCCATTTTGGTACTTTAATGTTAGTCAGGCACAGGTGATAAGTCGCCAAATATTAAGTATTCTATCGCCATCATTTCATCTGTATTATAATAGTTCAAGTCATCAGCTGCCATAAACAAATACGGTCTGATCCCTTCGCCGTTCATATGAAAGTTTGGCAAAGATGTCATATTGGCGTGATTTTTTAACGACGCCAATTTGGGGAACGCATCAACAGCATAAACAGCAACATCCGGCTTACCATATGAAGCAAAATAACGATACTTTGGCGCCAGTTATGTGCCCGTTTCGTATATGATATTGGCGTCAGAAAAAAATCGCGCCAATATGGGACCGTTAAGTTTTCCATTTTGATTAAAAAAATCAAAATTTTTTTTTCGACTAAAACTACATAAAAGCTGCCATGGTCGCAAAGAATTCTAGGTACTGTTACGCTAGCAGGATGCAAATCTCGCCAATAGCTTTTTTCAACTCGCCAGTTAGCATTTTTTTTTTTTTTTTCAAGTGGTAATATTTGGCCAGATACGTTTATACAGGTTACAAATACGGTTACAGATATACAGGTTTGGCGTGATTTTTATTTTTTTACGAAAATTTGGCGAAAACCCCGTTTTCAAATACCAGTTACATATGCATTTTTGGTATTCCTTAGATATCCCGACGACCAAAAATCTATCGCCAAACTATAAGATTAAATGCCAATATTGGTTGATCGTGAATGTCACATTCACTTGACTTTAAGCAAGTTACACCTGTTTACGTCATCAAGTGACTTTTATTTCGACGTTTTATTCGTATATTTATTAATGTTATACTAATTTATTTGTTCTTTCGTTATTTAAAATAAAAATTATGTCAATTTGTATAATTTGGTGAGTGTTTTGGCGATTTATATAATTTGGCGAAATTGATCGACGGAATAACTAAGTAGTACTGTATTTCTTAATTATTTTCTAAAGGAAATATCAAAAAAATAATTAATAATCATAGAACAAAATAATTTATATAATTTGTAAAAAGAAATAAAAGTAAATAAACATTTATTATCAAATAAACAACAATAGCTGGGTTACCATGTCAACCTTTTCTGAAATATATAAAAAAAATATCTGTTTGATTAAAATTTGAGTTGCCATCATTAGAAAAATGTATATAAAATTAGAAAAAAATTAATATTTCGAAAACTAATTCGAATTTAAAAATTCTAATACCAGTTTTGAAATCTGCGGATCAATATTGATTTTTGGTGTTAATTTCATCGCAAAGTATTCCATATTTTAGGAGAAATCGTCGTGAAACATAATCAGTTGTTTAATCAGTCGATTCATACTTCCGTTTCATAAATTCATTTCATTAGGATAATTATATATATATAGGATAGCTGTGGAAAAAATATTGACAATATTTTTTTAAACTAATCTTTTAAATAGTTTTATGAAACCAGTGATCTCAAATATTTTATTGACAGAATTTTAAAAATTTCAAGACGAGATAAATACATAACATTAATAGGTCTCTAATATAACATTAATAATCTGTAATAATAGTTTGTCATTTGTATTGTAGCTATTTCATAAGGTAAAAGTATTTCTTACATAACTAGGGGGCTCTGCCCCCTACGAGCTACGCTCGTACCAACGCTCGTTCGATAAACGCTCGTACCAACCCACACGGGGGGTGCATAACCAACCCCCCGTTCAGGCACACCAAAATCCAAAAAGCACGCTAATTTGATCGGCTTTAAAAATACTGAATTAAAATTTAAAAAAACAGTAGCGATCTCGCTGTAAACGGGTTTCCATTCGTTTTCCTTGGATTGGGGATTTTTAAGACCAAATCTGCTGCTGTTAAGAGATACAATGGCTGTTTTCGCATTTAATTAAAAAAAATTATTTAAACATTTGAAAATAAGCTAATGTAAAATGAATTAAGTAAACAGTGTCATTTAGGGCCGAAACTAAGGGGGTGGGGGCAGAGGGGGCATGTGCCCCGGGCGCCAGAACGAAGTGACGCCAAATGAAGGATTATAACTTTGGAATGGATCATTTTCTTCTGATGGACTGATGTCTTCTATTATTATGAAACAGCCATTATAAATGAAGTGTTAGGTGAATTCAAAAAAAAAATTATGGCCATTTTTTTTCTTCCCATTCTGACCAGAAAATCAGAGTTCTAACTTTTTACGACTGCTCTTTGATCTTCACCTAACACATTATTTATAATGGCTGTTTCACAATAATAGAAGACATCAGTCCATCAGAAGAAAATAACTCGGTGAAAGTGAAAACTCGGTTAAGCAGGACTCGGAAAATCGGGACTCTACTGTATATTTCATTTTAAAAATGATCTTTAGAATATTTTTGTTGGTGTTCAGAGGGGAGTCATGACCCCCGTGACCTCCCCCTTGGATCCGCCATTGTAGATTACGTATACATATTTTTAATTTTAAAATAAGTCGACTATTAGAAAATTAGTAAAATTCTCTTTGTAAATATACTTCGCGGATGAGAAGGGGGGACGCCAAAATCCATGCTTGCCCCGGGTGCAAAAAAGGCTAGTTTCGACCCTGGTGTCATTGTCTCCCGGTATTTTTTAACAGCGCTATAAGATAGTTCTTTTAAATAATTCATTTTAAATATATCGTTTCAAATCTGACGTAATTTACACCAAAGTTTTATTTCTCTTATTAATATTCACGTGAAAATACTTTTGTTGTCAGAAGTAAATATTATTTGCGCTGTCTTCGAATTCACGATAATAGTTGAAAAGATTATCTCAAAATATCTCGCGCAAATATATTTTTCAATTTAAATTGTTTTGCCATATTTTTTGGCCAATTTAAATATGACGTAATTTCCTCCATTTACACGTTTTAACGCATAATAATGATTTTTTTATTTTAAGATTTTGTTTCTCTTTTAAAATTCAAGTGTAGACATGGTTCTTATGACGTAATTTCCTCCATTTACACGTTTTAACGCATAATAATGATTTTTTTAATTTTAAGATTTTGTTTCTCTTTTAAAATTCAAGTGTAGACATGGTTCTTATGACGTAATTTTCCTGCTTTTAACATGTAATCATTTAATTCTAATTTTAAAGATTTTTTTTTCGGTTTGTAATAGTCACGTGTAAATAAATTTTTAATTTGAGGTAAACATTATTGTTTGCACTGTTTATACAACTGGCAACAGTTTAAATTAGTAACATTTTCTAAAATTTGTAAAAAATATCTCTCGAAATGCTGAAAATTTGAATTTAAAATAGAAATAAAACCTCAAGAAATCAGTCAAATAAGAAAAATAAAGGCAATCTGCACACCGGGAACTTATAACGTATAAAATGATCGAAAAATGATTAAATTCTCATGTATGTTTTTGCTCCAATAAAACTTTTTTAATGGAACGATTTTGTCCAACTTTAGCATTAAATATCTCTTAAAATAATTCTTCGAATCGAAAACTGTCTGCATCAGCGTGTTTATCAAACATTTCTCTATAATACCACCGATTTTCATATTTTTGTATGCAACAGTTTTTTTTTATATTAACGATGAAAGGTCATGCTTAAGCATTCAAATTGGATGCTGATCTACCCGGAATATCTACGCAGATTTTCATTGGTCCATTTCCAAATCAAAACTTTTTTTTATATATAGAAGGAAAGATATTTATTTTTTGAGTCCCCCCCCCCCTACTTTTATATGGAACCACAATCCAATGTTTGCTATCTTTAAAACATTAAAACATATGTTACCAATAATTTTTAAATAAAATATACCATTGTAGTGGGGAATAAAATATGTTTTTCGCAAATTTTCATACTTATCCCATTGATACCTGGGAAAAATATGTATGCATTATAAAAATTAAAAATATTATAAAATTATTAAAATTAAATAAGAATTCTTTCTTAATTGAAACTATCCTGAAAATAAGTTACTAAATATTGAAGTTTCTTTTAAACAATGCTTTGAAGTTAACATTGTATACACTTAAAATTACTGTCTAAATATGGAAATTGTCTCATTCATCTACACTCTGCATTACCAGGGGCGGATTTATGAGGTGAGGGGCCCCTCTCACTGGAACTTTTTGGGGCCCTTCCAACTTGAAAAATTGGGTACATTTATAATTTTAAAATAATAGATATTCAAAACTTAATTCCAATAATTACTTACAAATGAATTAAAATGCATTCAAATCGTTAAGGATTAATTACACAAAATTCATTTCATGTTCAAATTATATCAGATTATTTTATATGAACTTAGATACTGTGGCGGATAAATGTGCTAAAATTATGTATCTTATCTTCCTTTCCATTTTTTAAGAACATAAAATGATAATTCAAACTTCAAACCAAGGTAAATCAGAAACTAAGGAGACAATATTTTAGTGTCTGCTGAGCTATAACTCAAGAACTGTTTTCGCTTCTTTTCGTTTTTGGCTCATTTATGACAAGAAATAAGATATAAATGTATGGGGTTTTAATGCATGGGACTGCAGCGGCCTGCACTGCATCCCATTATCTTGGTTGCAATTTTAATTTCATGTTTTAATAAACGATTTCAGAAATCAAATAAATTCATCTAGTATAATCAAATTAAATTATATTTTCTTCTTTTCATTACATAACTGGGTTCTTAGAATGACAATTGCTTTCCAGATGTAAAAAGAATTCGAAGCTCCACAAGTTATTTTAAACCAATCTGCACAGCATTTTTATGTAAATATATTTCTAAACACTGATTTAATTAACTAATCTGCATATAGGTTTGTAATTAAGTGTGTCTTAATAACGAATTCCATAAAAAATGGCCCTAAAAATGTAAAAGTGGCACTTCCATAACTGTGATTTGCGAAAAATCTGCTAAAACGGAAAAAATTCCTATTGAGTTTAACTATGGAGGACATTGTCTTTGACAGTCATGATATATCTCATTGTCGTGTGTCATTTTTGATCTGAATGTGTCGAATTTTTTGAGAAGGTAAAAGTATGAACAATGCAATAATAAAACTTATGCAATAATAAAATAGTGATTACTAGCTGACCCGCCCTGCATTGCTTGGGCCCGTTATAATAAACTTAAACAAAACTGAAATATGTACGATTTTATATCTTAGTAAAATTGGGGCACCAATGCCTTTGGCAGCGTCTAGTGTGTTCCCAACAAACCTCTTTTCGTACGAACTTGTGACCTGGGTCCCCGCGGCGGCCTAAGGCAGCGTATATCGGGAGTGTTTCACACGCGCGGAAGACAATCGAAAACCAAGTTGAATGGCAAAAACCCTGTAGTAATCGGGCCCATAGAACCTGAGGCAAGAATATGCCTTTGGCGGGGGAAAATTGAACTAAAAACTGTAAGAGAAATGTAAGCTAAATTGAATGTACCAATTTTCGTTGAAATCGAACCCATAGAAACCGAGAAAAGAATACATTGTTAATCTTCAAAAATGGTGTTAAAAAGAAGTCCAAGATAAACTTCTTCATAATGCAGAAAATTGCTAAATCATAATCTAAGTTGAACGAACCAATTCCCGTTGAAATCGGACTGATAAAACCCGAGGAAAGAATGCGCTCCCAAGCGGTGGAAGGTGCCCCCTCTCCAATAATTTTGCCGAATTACCCTTAACATTAACCCAATATTTATTTTATGCATGAAATTCCCCCCCCCCCCTATAAAGTTAACGACTTACTTTTAACTGTAGCGTTATTTTTAATTTCGGCTGTAGTGAGTAAACGGAAGTTGATGCCGAAAAAGAAGATTAATATTCGAAAAAGGTGGTGCATAAGGAAATTTTTTAGTAGTTTATAAAGTGGCTGGAGGACCCTAGAACTATGTTAAAGAAAATTGCAAGAGAATCGGATCATTTTTAAAGGAGCTGAACCAAAGGCTGCAAGAAGGCGAATAATATTCAAAATTGGTGGTAGCTAAAGTTTGTCGTTCATGTAGTAGCTGAAGGACCTAAGAAGTTGTTAGAAAATAAAAAGCTAGTAAATCCGACTGTTTTTAAGGGAGCTATAATAGGGGGACCAAAAGGTGTAAATTGGTAGCTGAGAGCAGGACTCTAAGATGAAAATATGTTAAAAGATCCTAGTACTTAGCTCTTTAGTTCTTCAAGTAGTGGAAATTAAGCATAGGGTTGAATTAATCAATAGGATAAAATTTTGAAGAAATGCGCAAAAATAGTGGAAAATTCTTAAAAAAGGGCCCTAGGGCACCAATAAAAATATGAGTGGTAGCTGGAGGTCCTAAGAAGTTGTTAGAAAAAAAGCTACTGAATTAGACCCTTTTTAAGGGAGCGATAATAAAGGGCCCAAAACAGACAAACTGATAGTTGAGAGCAGAGCCCTAAGTTAAAAACATGTTAAAAGGTTATAGTACTAAGCACTTTAGATCTTTAATTAATAGAAATCAAGCATAGGGTATGAATTATTCATTTGAATAAAATTTTAAAGAAATGCGCAAAAAGAGGGGGGAGGGTGCTTAAAAAAGGGCCCTAGTGCCTCAATTAAAATATGAGGGAGTTGATCCGCAGAGAGGAGCCCAGCACTCAACTTTAAAGTTCTGCATTGAGAGTGTGACACAATTAGGCGATGAAAATGCATGGTGCCCAAAAGGGCCCAGCTGGAGCAAGGCCTTAACTGGAATGTAGAAACGGGGGAATAACTGAATGGAAAAGTTCTCCCAAAACAAAGATCGGATTAAAAGGGGCAATTTATTAAGAATTTAGGCACAAAAACTTCAAGGTGGCCTGTACCAGGTGCCAATGGAGCAGGACCTTAACTGGAATGTAGTTGGTTAGGAAAATTTTTAGTAGTTTATATAGTAGCCAGATGACCCAAGAAATATGTAAAAGAAAATTCTTAGAGACGGTTCACCAAGGGCCCCAAGAAGGCGATTAATGATCAAAATTGGTGGTAGATGAAGTCTGAGAATTTTTTTTTTTTTTTTTTTTTTTTTTTGTCGTTCATGTACTAGCTGGAGGACCTAAAAGGTTGTTAGGAAAAAAACAAAACTAGTGAATCGGACCATTTTTAAGGCAGCTATAATAGGGGGGCTTAAAAGAGGCCAACTGATAGTTGAGAGCAGAGCTCAAAAATGGAAACATATTAAAAGGTGCTAGTCCTTAGTGCTTTAGATCTTCAATTAGACAAATTAAGCATAGGGTAAGAATTAATCATTAGAATAAAATTTTAAAGAAATTCGCAAAAAATGAGGGGGAATGCTTTAAAAAGGGCCCTAGGGTCCCAATATAAATATGAGAGTGTTGGACCGGGGACAGGAGTCTAAGAATCAACTTTTAAATTATGCACTGGAGGGGGTGACCCAATAAGGGGATGAAAATGCACGGTGCACAAAAAGTTCAAAGGGCCCTAGAAGGACAGCGTTTTAACTGGAATGTAAAATCGGAAGAATAACAAATAAATAAAACGGAAATTGTACGTCAAACATAGCAAATGAGTTCGTACAATATGAGTTCGCATAGTTCATACTATAACTAGTTTCATAAATATTCAGATCTTGGTGCAATAGCTGTTGCACTCTTATGTAAAAAGAGATGAATACAAATTTATTACGATTATATATATTAAATTCAGAAATACGGAAATAATATAAAAATAATAATAATAGTCCATATTAAATATGACGTAATCACAATGGCAACCTGGAATCATTACCTATCTTGGGATGTCATTAAATTAATTACGTATGATAGGATTTAATAGAATAATCACCATGGCAACCTATAATAATTACCTATCATTGGATATCATTGAATGATTTAAGTATGATAGGATTTAATAGAACGAAGAAAACTTTTATTAATATCTTTTTACGTTTTGATTTGATTTTCATAAAATTTGAAATGGCTCGATAAAGTTCTGCAACGATCATATATAGTAAATTTCAAACCATGAGGTTGCATAGTTTTTGCGCTATTATATGTGGACAGATGGACGGACGGACCAGACAATGACTACAGGTGCTAGGTATTTATATAATTACGACATTTCCCCATAGACCATAATATAATGAAATACTTTTGACTACCTCTGTAAATAAACTATGATGTTTAACACGCTTAAAACTACTGAAGTCACACTTCCAGATATTATTGTTACTACTGATCTTATTCTCTGTTTCTAATTTTCTTATTAATCTTATTATCTAATAAAAAGCTTTCAACTTATACAATCATAAAATAAAAGCTAAATGTCCTACCTGTTCTTTCCTTTGCCGGAAGAAGTAGCCGGGGATTCTATGTATTAAATAAGACGACATCCAAATAATAAGTCTTGAATCTTTGAAGTAAATAAAACTGTATTACATTACACATTATTGAAGACGTACACAACTTGCTTAAACACTCACAAAACACAAATTATTTACATTATATTACAATTCGAGTATTAAAGTTTTCTTTTTTAAAAGTTATTTTCTTTTCTCTACGTTCATATCTAGTTTCTGTTCTAATCTAAATCTGAGTCAATTCTCACAGAAAAAAAGGAAAACAAGTTCTGTCCGCTCTTGCGCAGTAGGTCTGACGTAACACACTGCAGGTGCGTTTTTTGTTCTTGTTTCAAAGGGTAAGTGGTAAAAGGAGTTGCTTGATTTCGCAACATCCTCCCACCTTGAGTTGTGATCCATGGGAGGAACTCAACAATTTAGAAGTCCAGATTGGAGTCTCAGAGGCGGTTTCACTAGTCGTCCACTTCTGGTAACCACAGGAGAGATATTTCTGTCACAGGGTTGGCTCTTTTCTACACTGCTTCTAGTCTGATCGATTTCTGGAGTAACCTTTCGTTGTTCATTAGGGAGATTAAAGTTCACTTTTTGCTGAATTCTGTTATCTGATGGGGAATCGCTAGCTGCATCAATTTCCAAAGGAAACAGGCGTTGGAAAGGACGGAGGAAAATGCCATTTTCTGTTTGGACTTTGGCCAATCTTGCTATTTTGTCTTTTCCGGGAAATATATCAATTATTTTGGCTAAAGGCCAGTGAAGACGTCTTTTGTTGGTATCTTCCAGAAGAACGATGTCTCCTATTTGTAAAGGTTTGGAATTCTTCTTCATAGACTGTTGCCGCAGCTGTCCTAAGTACTTCGTTCTAAATCGGTTTCGCAGATCATTTCTTATTCTTTGACGATATCTTGCTCGTCTGTTAAGATCTTGGGAGTCTAATGCATCTATATCTGGGACACCGGATGTAGGCAGTTCTTGAAGGAACATCAGTGGAGTTAAAGGTTCGGGATCGCGATTATCTTCGGAGATGTATGTTATTGGTCTCGAATTGACAACATTTTCACAGTCACAGAGTATTGTGCTCAGTTCTTCGTAATTTAATGAGGCGCGACCCAAAACTTTTCTTAAAATATCTTTCACTGTTCGCACGAGGCGTTCCCACCACCCTCCCCACCAGGGGGCTGAAGGGGGGTTGAATTTCCATCTGATCTTCTGAATGGAGGCCAATGTACTTATAGCTTGCCAATCCACATTAGAAAGGGCTCTGTTAGTGCCAACAAAATTCTTTCCGTTATCTGAGTAAATTATATATGGTCTGCCTCGCCGTGCTATAAATCTTCTTAGGGACTGCATAAAGCATTCAGCTGATAAAGATGTTATCAACTCCAAATGTACTGCTCGATAGACAGCACAGGTGAATAAAGCTATCCACACCTTTGAACCATCGGCAAGATATAGAGGACCGGCTAAATCGACTCCCACCACTTCAAATATAACTGCATCTCTGATTCTGTCTTCAGGTGGGATTCCTGGTTCGACCTCTGTTCTGGGTGTTTGGAATCTTTGACACTTAACACATTGTCTGATGACGTTTCTGATATACTTTCTTGATTTCAAAATCCAAAAATTTTCTCGAAGTTGAGCCATTAGTATGCTAACTCCAGCGTGATGATTTTCTAAATGTTTTTGAAAAATTAACTTCTGTACCACAGGATGTTTTGAGGGCAAAATTATTGGATAACGAAAATCTTCTTTGTCTTGTCTACAGATTATATTTGTTTTTGCTCTCAAAAGTCCGTTTTTATCTTCTAATGGTCTTAAGGCTCTTAATTTGGGATCTGTGTTTCCTGAAAAGGATTCCTTTTGTACTAATCTGAGTAGTATTTTTTCTGCTTTTTCAAATTCATCAACGGAGATGTTAGGTGATGAAATTCTTTCTTTCTTTCTTGTGTTGTTATAAAAACGATATATAAATGCAATCATTCTTATGTTTTTTCTATAAGAGGAAAAATATCGATAAAAACGGTGTAAATCAGTGTCTTCATTGTCTAAAAGTGTTAGGATTGTCTTTTTCCTTTCTTTATTTATTATATCCTCGTCAGGGTGTTCTTCCGGTTGTGGCCACTGATCTTCCGGTAAATACAGCCAAGCTGGTCCCTCCCACCAACGTGATTTCTCCAATTGCTCAAAGGAACATCCTCTGGATGGGAGGTCTGCCGGATTTAAATTTCCTGGTATATGTCGCCAATCTTCAACTTGGGTAAGGCTTCTGATTTCTAAAACTCTATTGTGGACAAACGTACCCCAAGATTGTTCTCTTCTTATCCACCCTAAAGCTGCTGAGGAATCGCTCCAAAAGATTGTCTTCTCTGGTTTCAACTGAAGATCACTCATGATAGTTTTAGCGAGTCTAGCTCCAATGAGGCACGAGAGTAGCTCCAGTCGAGGAATTGTGAGTTCTTTAATGGGCGCTACTCTACTTCTAGCATTGACTAACTGAACTTTAACTCCTTCTTGTGTTTGACATCTAAGATACACGCAAGTGGCATAGGCGTGTCTACTCGCATCGGAAAAGGTATGCAAGGAAATGTTATTTTCATTTTCGGGCGATACATTCAACCAACGTGGAACTTGAATTTCTTGTAAAAACTTAATTTGTTTTAACCAGAAGTCGAACTGTTTTCTTAAATTTTCAGGAAGTTCTTCATCCCATTTCAATTTCTGTTTCTAGGTTTCCTGAAGAACTAATTTTGGAATAAGAGTGCTCGGGGCGGAGAATCCTATGGGGTCGAATATCTTTTGGGTAACCGATAAAATTTTTCTCTTTGTGAGTGGTTCTTTCGTTTCAATTTTTTCTTCTATTTTACACATTAATCTATCTTGCTCTAAGTCCCAGACCAATCCCAAAACTGGTGCTAACTTTGTATTTTCTTCAGAAACATCGATCATGGCCTGAGGCAAATTTGATCGCCAACATCTTAAATTAAAATGAGCTGATGATAAAATACACTGTGATTCTGTTATAAATTTTCCAGTACCTGCGATCGATTTTAAACTAGTAATGGAATTGTCAATGTAAAATGAATCTTTCAAAATTCGTGCTGTATTTTCCCACTGTTCGGGTACTTGACTTAAAAGATGGTTTAGTGTACCCATTAATAAAAACGGGCTTGAAGTGAGTCCGAAGACTACGCGACAATGTCTATAAACTTTCAAATTATGTTTGGAGTCGAACCAGAGAAAGCGTAAAACATCGCGATCTTTTTCTGTGATTTTTATCTGGAGAAATGCCTTTTCAATATCTGAAGAAATACCTATTTTGTATTTACGAAAACGATTCAAAATACTCGGAATTATTTCAATCAAATTAGGTCCCTTTGTGAGACAGTCGTTCAAAGAAGGAGAGTTTGCATTATGTGCGGAGGCATTAAAAACGGGACGCATTTTCGTCGTTTCACTATTTTCTTTAATTACTGGTCTGTGGGGTAAGAAATGTACTTTATTCTCCTTATCGTCTGAAATTTCTTCTATAATATTATTATCCTTCCACAAATTAAAAATTTCTTCATATTCTGTTTTCTTATTTGTTTTGATAAGTTTTTGTTCTGTCTTGCGCAAATGTTTCTCTGCTAATACGCGATTGCTCGCTAAAATTGAATTATCAACAATCCAGGGTAGTGTCACTTCGTAGCGGCCACTTTCATCACGTTTGACTGTTTCAAGAAAATGGTTATAAGTTTCTTTAGCTAAATCGTCTTTATTTTTACAATCTTCATTAGTGATACCCAAGGTATCTAAGTTCCACAGTTGTGATAAACTGGCATTTGAAGTAAATAATGGCAGCGATAGAACTGACAACGAACTTTCCGAATCATTTCCATTACCCTCTGTTTTCCCCATAATTGTCCAGCCTAACTTTGTTTCAAAAGCTGTTATACCCAAATCAGGAAAATATTTTATATTATCTGTGAATAATTTCGCCGCCATGTCAGCGCCAATTAAAATGTGTACTTCTTCCGGATTGTTCTCATATAAACATAGTCGATTATTTTCACGAACATCGGTCAGATGATTTCCCCTTTTTTCTAAGATTTTTATCATTTCGAAATTTACTCCTGAACAAATTTTTCCTTCATCTAAAGCTTGTATTTTAAATCGGAAACTATGATCTAAATTACTGATAGTAAATTCATAGCGATTATGTTTACTCGTTTTTTCTACCCCTCCGAATAGTCCGTGTCTAATTGTTTCTGATCGAATTTTCCTTAATTTCAATATATTTGCAGCATATCTAGTTATATAGCTATTGTGACTCCCAGTATCTATAATGATACGAATAAATTCGGGAGATTGATTATCATTACGGATCTCCACTATCAAAGTTTGTAAATAGACATTAGAAATTATATCCTGATTTGACAGCATTGGTCTCGTAACATCGCTACTCTCTGAATTAGTAGATTTCCCTTTTGAATTTATTTCTTTATTACACATTATCTGGGCGTGTCTCGAATTACAAATACCGCATAAATCCTTCGATACACAGTATTTCCCAATATGTCCGCTGGATAAACAAATATAACAAAGGCCTCTCTTTCTCAGTAAATCAAGTCTTTTTTCAAACGGTAAATTACAAGTGCTAAAACATTTATTTGTCTGGTGCCTGCCAAAGCAAAATCCACAAGTAATCTCATTTTCGCTCTGAACCAATAAATCACTCGCTGACGGTAATTTTCTATTCGGAAAATCAAATTTATTACTCTGCGTATTAAATTTATTGGCTCGGGGGGGAAAGGAAGAATTTTTCCTAAATGACTGCGCAACATAATTATTTTGTGTTGATTTTTCATTTATTTCATTCAGTGATGACGCATACATTTTCTCTCTGGATATTAATTGCTTATGTAAGAACGATATTAAATCTTGGGCATTAATTGAGTCTTCATGCGTTTTATTAAATTCCAAAACTAGGTCTCTCGGTAATAATTTAAATAAAATGGGGGATAATAAACTTCCATAAGAGTCTAATGAAATGTTAAGCGACTCTAGACTTCTAATGTTCGTTTGTATCTCATCAAAAAGTTTTCGAAATGATTTGGTGTCATTCGAGTGTCTGAGTGGAGTTAAATTAAGAAGTTTATTTGTATGTACCGAAATTAACATATCCTTATTCCCGTACCTTTCTTTCAAAATATCGACGGCCTTTAAATAATTCTCTGCAGTGACACAAAATCCATCTATACTTTTTAATGGAATGGGGACTAGAAAACTTTTTAAATAGTTAAATTTATCTACTGGATCTAATGTGTCATTGTTGTGAATGGTTGTTTCAAAAGCTGACCAAAACGAAAGCCATTCAACAAAATCCCCAGAAAATTTTGCGATATTTAGTTTCGGTAATTTAATGCTTACGTTTTCCTTTAAGGGATTTTCTCGTTTAGAAAATGAATCATACCGTGTTTTCTTTTTATCTAACTCTTTTATTTTTCTGTTTGCTCTAAAGCGCCATGACGTAATTTTCTCTTTAAATTCGCGAGCGCCCTGTAATTCTGTATCTAATTGTGCTTCTTGCACCAATTTTTTAATTTCCCCGTCTGCTCGTGTCAGTTCCATTTCTGTCACACTTAACTGTTCCACTACCTCTTCCAAATCAAAAATGTCTGGTTCTCCCTCTTTCAAAATAGCTTCTACTTTATTTATAAACTTATTTATGCTTTCACGTAGCACAGCTCTTTCTTTTTTGGCGATAACTAAACTTTCAGCCATTGCGAACTAATAACAACAACAACTAAATTCTATTAAAAAGTACAATTCTCTATATGTTCAACAGTTCTCAATATTTTTTCAGTTCTTCAAATTAAATAGCTTGATAAATAATTTCTAATTATTCTAATATCTTAATATCTTATTCTATTTATTTCATAATTAGGTTATATGTGCCGGCAGGGATGCCAAATTGTTACTACTGATCTTATTCTCTGTTTCTAATTTTCTTATTAATCTTATTATCTAATAAAAAGCTTTCAACTTATACAATCATAAAATAAAAGCTAAATGTCCTACCTGTTCTTTCCTTCGCATAAGAAGAAGTAGCCGGGGATTCTATGTATTAAATAAGACGACATCCAAATAATAAGTCTTGAATCTTTGAAGTAAATAAAACTGTATTACATTACACATTATTGAAGACGTACACAACTTGCTTAAACACTCACAAAACACAAATTATTTACATTATATTACAATTCGAGTATTAAAGTTTTCTTTTTTAAAAGTTATTTTCTTTTCTCTACGTTCATATCTAGTTTCTGTTCTAATCTAAATCTGAGTCAATTCTCACAGAAAAAAAGGAAAACAAGTTCTGTCCGCTCTTGCGCAGTAGGTCTGACGTAACACACTGCAGGTGCGTTTTTTGTTCTTGTTTCAAAGGGTAAGTGGTAAAAGGAGTTGCTTGATTTCGCAACAATTATCATCCATAGACGGCCATGTATCCAATTCTTTGCGTGGCCCTGTATATAATTTTATTTATATTCTCCAAACATTTCTTAGTATATTAAATATGTAGTTCAACGTAAAAATTAATAAGTCATTTAAAACAACCTTTAAGCTATTTCGTTCATACTCAATAACCCTTACGAATTATTTTGTGTAGCCCTATATATAATATATAGCATTTATACTCACAACGTAATATGAAAAAAATTTGTTAAACTTAAAAACTCATATCATAGCTAAAAATGCACTTCCAGCAATCATCGGTAAAATACACAGTATTTCGGATCTATACAGCATCCGAAATCTTTTGTATGTCCCTGCAAATACTATGCACTTTCTGTTATATAGAGGAAGAAACTTGTAATAAACCTTAGCAACGTATAATATTTTCACTATATGTGAAATAGTTTAACATAATTAAAATACGCCACAAACAATGTTTCTCCCAATACCATTATGTAACGGAATTTTTTGTGTGACCCTGTAAATGAATAATAAATATTCTTTGCGCCGCCTATTCTAGAGAATGTAATATTTTATTTCACTTCATGACTTCATATTCATTTCATTATGTTCGAAATGGTGTAACATCATTAAAATGCACTTTTGACTGTTCCTGTAATTGACCTATAGATGTGATTTTCATAAAATTTGAAATGACTAGACCAAAGTCTGCAACGATTACATAATTTAAATTTTAAACAATGCGATTGGGTAGCTTTTGCGCTGTTATATGCAGACAGACGGACGGACGAACCAGACGATGACTATAGGTGCAGCGTATTTATATAATTACGAACGCACCTAAAAAATGGCCCCAAAACGAATATTGGATTCAAAGGGAGTAATTTATTAACAATTTAGGGCACGAAAATTTCAAGGGGCGTGTACCAGGCCCCAGTGGGCCAGGATCTTAACTGAAATGTAGAAATGAGGATAACTAAATGAAGAAAGGGCCCCAAAAACGAAGATCGGATAAAAAGGTAGCAAGTTATTAAAATTTTAGGGCATAAAAACTTGAAGGGCCCAGGAGACCCGGGTCTTAAAAAATTAAAAATCTGACCCTCAGGTATATCAGGAACTGGCTTAGACTATCTCACGCAAATTTTCAGACTTCTACTTTCCGTAGATTTTGCTAGCCGTAGCACACAGACAGAAACTTTCTTTTATTAGCATAGGTAATGAGTAACAAAATAAAAATACATTTAAAATATCAGCTTTATGAAAACTGCATTCTAAGTGTGGGGCCCCATGGTGACGGCCCATAATTTAATTAGGCCCTCAATCTGTACAGTAATTAAATCGTCATAGAAGGTCTCTAACAGGGTTCCTTTCGGCTCAGACCCAAGATTCCTTTGAATCCTACCCCCATCTCTCCACAACCGACCATAGTCCTGATAATTCATAATGGAAAAAAAGATAAGGGAAAGCTAAAACATTTCTGGTAGTAGCAAAATTCTATTTATTACATGAAAATGGTGTAATATTTATTAACTCAACAATTAACAAAGAACACTAAGAAAATCTCTTTTTCAAGACGTCATATTTCTCTTTGAACGCAAAAGAAGTTTTGGGGGCCCTTGGAATGTGGGGGCCCCTCGCGATTGCGACCATCGCGACCCCTTAAATCCGCCCCTGTGCATTACTTTTAAAATTATATAAATTTATTGAATATAAAATGTCTGTTGGGATGAAAATAAAGACGTGAGTGTGCAAATAGATAATTTACTGCTATCAGCTGTTAGAAGTCGACATACACGATTAAATCCGAGGGGACCATTTGAATAATCGGAGCAAAACTACGTTTTTCCCGGTTTTTAAGAAAATTGAAAAAATTGTCTTATATTTGAAAAGGCGTACTGCGCTTGTTATTGAGTTTATAAAAAAGTTGTAAATATGAAAGTTGTAGAGAATTTTGTCTTCTCTAATATTGTAATTGACAAATAATATGCTACGGCAACAGGTCTCGAAATATTTTTTAAAAAATCGAAAAAGGTCCCAAAATTTTGTTGTTATTTGGCCACAGAAAATTTAGCCTTAAGAAATTTTGTTAAAAAACTTGTTTTTTCCATGTTTGCATCATTATAAACAATTCAGAAAAAAAATCTTCTACACGACCTTTTGCAAGGTAAAATGTACATTTTCCCTGGATTACAAACCGATTTCAAAATTAATTTTGGCAAATTAACGATGACAGTCTCTGTTTCAACATAGTCATTTTATGTTAGTGCCACTACCACCAGAGAGGTATTAGACCATTAGACAAGAAGCTTAGAATTTGACATGATCGTTAATTTTAAGATGTAAATGCGTACTAAGAACGGTTTCTAAAAAATTCCAAACTTCAAATATTGGGTGAATGCAAAAGTTCTACCCGTTTTTTAGCGAAAACAGAAAAGCAGAGAACACAAAAAGTTAAGCACCTATGAATTCACGCATGCACCATCATTATGTATGACCTCTTGCCATCTGTCTGGCAATAAGTTAATACCGCGCCGATAAAACTCCTCTGTTTTACAGTCAAAACACTGTTGTAACACCGTTTTTACAGTCTCCACATCAGGGCTTAATTTCTAACAAAAAAAGTACCGGAGCCCTAATATTTTGCCCCTAGTACTAATAACCGTAGCGTCCCCTCCCCCCTCTTCATCGTCACTGTAATCCGCATATTTATATTTCATACATTATTTGAAAATTTAAAGCATTTTTTCTTTTGCAAAATAAAATTTTTAAATATTTTTGCATGTACTTAGCTGTCAATTATTTCACTTTTTAGTTATCACTCCTTCCGAATAGAAATCTTTGCCTAATTTTAATGTTCATTAATCGCATTATTCTACGAGTAAATAAAATAAAAATTACGATTTGAAAATAGTGTTAAAACAAAAAAGAGATAATTCGCAGCTATACATTTTTATGAACAAATCAATGAAATTTACTGAAATTAATACTGATATGCTAAAGAATCAAACAACATTCTTCAATTTCCTATAAAAGCTGCATATCTTAAACTATAATCGATTCCTCCCGTAGAACAATTTTTCGTGATGGGTCCCTGAAAATCAGATTAAATTAAACATGTGACACCGTGATCGAAAAGATTCGATGCTTTTAAAGAAAAAGGGGAAACGCTGCCCTATTCCTTACTATAAAAATAACAATATATGACAATTATATCTGCTTACAAATTACTACTACTTACAACTTTGTAAATCTGCAAAGCAGAGACACATTCATTATGAAAAATAAATAGAAAAATCACTAACGTTATTTTGGTACTTGTACGCAATGAAAGACTTAAAACCTCAAACAAACAATCTTAAGCTGATGCTCGTTGACTTAAAAAAGAAAATATTCTTTTCCGGTTAGATATCTAATTAAAAAAATGATCCAATTAAAAAATATATCCTGTGTCAGAAAAGAAAATCAAACTGAAAACAAATTCATTGTTCGCGCTCTTGAATGGCGCCAATATACCTGTCGCCGAAATCAATGCCAGACATAAATCTGCAAATATCAGTGGGATAAGCAAAACATGATTTCTGTTTCTCCTATTCTGATCAAAATAGCATTAAAAAGGGAGAAGAGTTATTTTATTTTTTCTATACCTGAGTAAATATTTTTTTTAATTTACAGACAGGTTGAGTTCGAGCACTTCGGTTTTTTGGGAAGCGCTACTGCACTAGGCTCCGGAGCCCTTTATTTATGGGCTCCGGTGAATTCCAACCAATATTTAAATATTTACTTAAAACAGAGAAGTGCCGGAACCGGGCTCCTGTGGGCTTCGGCGCAATTTAAGCCCTGTTCCACATCATTGATGATTCGGTGAGCAAAGGCGTTGTGTAACAATAAAAAAGGTGATAAATCGAAGGTGCAAGGTCGAGGCTATACGCCGTCTGAGGAAAAGGTTCCCGACCAAGGCCCAGTTATTTTTGCAGAGCCCTTAAAGCAACACGAGGGCTCGCTTCATCGCGTTGAAAGAGAACCCCTCTGCGATTCATGAATGCTAGCCGCTAAGACGCAAGTTTTGCTCACAATTTGTCCAATTGTTGGGAGTAGAGGTCTGCCTTGATCATTTGGTTTGGTGAGAGGACCTCCAAGTTCGTTATTTCCCTGGCGTTAAACCATACACTGAGCAATACATTTATTTTTATAAGATATCCATTTCTGGAATGGAGTCCTCCTGTTTAGGTCGATGGAGTACACTCTGCAACATGGGCAAGTGGTCCTTTGACGTTTCACATTACGGTACAGTACCCACTTCTAATCACCCATTACAATTTGGTTCAAAAAAGGTTCCCTATTCAACTCACAATTTAGGCAGTAGTAGGCTCTTTAAGGCGCATTTTCAGTCATTTCTCAAAATCTTATAGAGAGTCGTACAGGAAACCAGTATTTTAAACTTCATAGATTAAATTCACAATTGCATATGCTACATGCCATTTTGGTATTGTAAGGGGACTCTAAAAGGGTTAACTTTTCAACTTCTTTTAAATAAGCTCTGAAACATGGCAGGTGACATATCAAATTAAAATTCTCGTTGAACACCCATGATCCCTGACGTTATTTACTCCCCCAACTTCCCCCACCATTACTTTTTTATCATACCAAGTTCAACATGAACTTCTTTCAATCACAGGCAAGCCTTAAAAAGTTCATTTAGTTGTTAATATTCCCTGTCTGGTTTTACTTCAGCGAAAAACCTCAAAACTGCAGGACTGGTCTACAGTTAATATTAGACATTTTGTGCAACTACCTATGGCAAAATGCGTAATTATCAAATGTGAAAAACATTCACAGTACATACCACATATCATTGGTAAGGATTGGTGGAGAGAAACAGGAAACTTGAATAAACTTGTCAACAATGTGTACATAAATGTAAATAAAGATTAAATGAAAAGAACTTGAAAGTAGCCTAGAGAAAAATGTTTGTAAATGGCACATCGAGAGCAATGAGGTCAGGGGCGTGCCGAAGGCTGTTTTAGTGGGGGGCGTGTGAACTGAATTTTGCCGACTGCAAGATCGGGGGTGAGAAAGGCTTTGTGATAGCCCTCCACCCCTCAGCAACGGAGTCAACTGTTCTACAATACTGTGAATTTATAAAAATTACTAAAAGTCTTAAGTGTTCACCTGCATTCTCCTTAACCACAGTCGAAATTAAATGCTGTTATTCAGTATATGTAATTTTTTTTTTAATTATTTTACTATATAAGTAGAGTTGAGAATCCTGTTATTAATTAGGATTCTGCTTACTATTTAAAAGGAAATGTGTACGGATATACCGTACATTAACCAGTTCTCAAAAGTAACAATTTAAGAATTTTGAAGTACTTCGGAATTTATGTTTCTATAAATAAAACCGCATACTGTTGTGTAATGTCAGTGTATAAATTTTAAAATACATGAAAAAGACAAATCTTGCTTGCTAAAAATATGATATATATTAGTATAAGAGACTAAAAATTATCCTTCTGCATTTTTAAATTATCACCCGCCTATCCTTCAGAATAGCCCATTTTCCAGCTACACTGTCTAAATCCAACATGTCAGTTATGTCTGTTTCACACGTTAATAGCATTAGTTCGTCCAGTCGCTCTTCCGAAATGGTGGTACGCAAGTAATTTTTTACTAACTTTAACCTGCTGAAACTTCTTTCATTACTTGCCACAGTTATTGGAATAATTAAGGCCAACTTGTAGGCCAAAGAAAGGTTAGGATACAAATGAGCCTTCCCCACAAGTTTTTGCACTGCTGCGCCAATTGTATCCGATTCAGAACTAGCTATTTCTGAGGACATGAGATCAATTTCACATTCCAAGTTATCTACATCTTTGAGATCATTAGGGAATAATTGACATAGTTTAGAAATGTCCTCGGTAGAGCTATACTTGATCCTAGATGGAAAGAGACAGGCCAGTGGTTTAACTTTCTCAAATACCAACTTATGAATGTCTCCAAATGCAATTGTACATCTACCACCTTCAAAATTTCTGCTTTAAACTAATTCTCTCGTGTAAATAGAGCTGCAGTTTAAGGATTTTCGTCGATCTTCGATGGAGGCCTCTGTCGCCAGTGCCGTAAATTGAACTCTTAATCTTGATTTATTCCATGTGTCTCGCAGATATTGTCAGCTTCCTTAATGATGTTCATTATTGCCGGCGCGTCATCATTCTGGAGTTTCTGAATGCTTTCGTAAGTTTTCTGCATTATGTCGGTTCCCTCTAAAATGTTCAGGTCTTCACGTTGCAATTGCTCTGTTGCTAACTTGGTCTTATAGTCCAGGCAATAGAGACCGTATAGGGACTCTACCTAGCAAAATTAATGGTAGTACTGGAAATCGGCTTTCTAGATGTTTTGTGGGTCGCTGAATCCGAATTTGAAACTTCCCACAAAAATTTCCCCCGGCAACCCCCCCCCCAAAGTTTGGTAAAAAGTCCCCCCCCCCCCCAAAAAAAAAGGTTTTTATTAAAAAAATCAATTTTTTTATTGTTTTAGAGAAAAAGTATCTAGAAATTCAGAAAGTAGACAAAATTTCCAACAAATCAGATATATGACATTATGACTTAGGATGAAGGGGAAGGGGGATCTGCCTCGGAACATGCGTCGCAGTGCTGCGTGGACTAAGTTGCGCAATTCCACTTAACCATTCACACGTTTACATTAGCCCTCCCATTTTCCCTCCAAACTTTCTCTATAAGGTTTACTTTAAGTTTTTTGGGTCGCTGAATCCAAATTTTTAACTTACTCCCAAAAATCCCCCCCCCCCCGAAACCCCCCAAATAGTTGTTTTTAACTTAAATTTCTTATTATTTTAGAGGAAAATCATTGAGAAATTCAGAAACTGGACAAAATTTGCAGCAAATAGGATACATGACATTATGACATAGGATAAACGGGGAGAGAGGGGACTGCCTCGGAACATTCCCCGCGCGCTTTTCTCAAAAACCAAATTTTTTCAAAAATTCAATTTTTGGGGGGGTTGCCGGGTGAAATTTTGGTGGGAAGTTACAAATTCGGATTCAGCGACCCAAAAAACATAAAGTGGGTTGAAATCCAGAACTAGTATTAATTTTGCCAGGTAAAATCCCCTATTGCCTGGACTTCATAATTTAGTGCACGTAGCGCCGCAGTGCATGTTCAGGGGCAGCCCTCACCCTCCTCGTTCATCCTAATTCATAATGTCATATATCCTATTTGTTGCAAATTTTGTCTAGTTTCTGAATTTCGTAATGCTTTTCCCTTAAAACAATAAGATTTTTGGGTCGCTGAATCCGAATTTTTAACTTTCCCCCAAAAATGCCCCCCCCCCAAAATAGTTGTTTGTAACCTAAATTTCTTAAAGTAAACGTTATAGAGAAAGTTCGGAGGGGAGATGGGAGGACTAATGTAAACGTGTGAGTGGTTAAGTGGAATTGCGCAACTTAGTTTACGCAGCGCTGCACGCATGTTCCGAGGCAGATCCCCCCTTCCCCTTCATCCTAAGTCATAATGTCATATATCTAATTTGTTGGAAATGTTGTCTACTTTCTGAAGTTCTAGCTACTTTTTCTCTAAAACAATAAAAAAATTGATTTTTTTAATAAAAACCTTTTTTGGGGGGCTTTTTACCAAAATTTGGGGAGGTTGCCGGGGAAAATTTTGGTGGGAAGTTACAAATTCGGATTCAGCGACCCAAAAAACATCTAGAAAGCCGATTTCCAGTACTACCATTAATTTTGCTAGGTAAAATTCCCTATTGCCTGGACTATTAAAACATAATTGTTTTCATTGCAAGTAAAGAAACAATGAAATCGTATGACATCAATTTGCTTCTTAACCTTGCCGCCTTAGCTCGAGCATCCTTGTCAACCTTCATGTCTTCAGAAATAATTTGCAGAGTATGGATGAGGGCATCATAGGACGATAAAATAGCTCTGACTGAATCCGCTCGCATAGTCCTTCTTGTTTTCGACAAAGATTTCAAGGTAAGACTCTTCTGAAGAACTTCCATTTTCTCTCTCAGTATGCCGAATTGCTTTCTCAGTGAAAAGAAGTTATAGAGATCCTGAATACTGTCGTAGAGCAATTTTATTATATTGCTTTCTTCGCACGCATGTTCAACACATAAATTCACTTTATGCACGAGGTAGGGTATGTATAAAATAGATCTACCAGCTATTTCTGAAAGTTTTGATTGACAGCCTAAAATGCGGCCGGACATAGATGACGTGATGTCGTAAGACTGTTCACGTGCTTGGGAAAGCGATATTCCAACTGACTGTAGAATTTCAGAAATAAGCTTAGCCATTCCTTCGCCTGTTTTATCCAGATAATCTTTTAGTTTTAACAACCTTTCTTCTGGCTGAAACTTTGGGGTCACATATCGAATTGCAATTGAGAGCTGGTCAAGATGAGAAAGATCGGGTGTGCTATCAACCATAACGCTAAAAAATCCACAATTTTTGACATTTGCAACTATTTTTCACGGACACATGATCCAAGAACCCGAATAAAGTCATTTTGCGACTTATTACTAAGATAGTTGGCATGGTATGGGCGAAGGTGATTATCATCAATCCAGTTTTTTAAAGTTGGAATCCACCTGGCCATTAATAGGGGACTTTTTGCAGGGTGTGTTCTTAACTTTCCAACTATTCTAAATTTTACCAACTCTTCCAAATAAGTGGGGGGGGGGTGTTACACCCCCAACACCCCCCCCGCTAGGCACGCCCCTGAATGAGGTATATGAGCATTGAAACTCTTTTTATTTATTTATTTTTTTTTTTTTGGTCAGTTTTCTACAAAATTATGTCCCCTAGTTTATGTAACTTATCTTCCAAAGCCTCTATACATATTTTTTTCCCCCTTAAGATTACTAAAAACACCCCACTGTCCGATCATTAATTTTTTATCTTAGTCATTTACGGTGATCTAGGTCACTGATTTTTACTTTAAACTCTTCTATTTCCCCTTTCCTTCAAAAAGCATGGTTGGGTCCTGGTGATGCCTGGGCCATAATTGAAAAAGTGAATTAATTATACTAAGTGAAAACGCTGTGCAAACAGTATAATCAGGACCGAAAAAGTCACAATAGAAGACATAAGCTGATAGAGAAAATCAGAAGTATTTTTATCTACTGATATTATAAAAATATATATTCACAATGAAACAGGGCAATCCGCGAAATGAAAAAGAGTTGCAGTCGCAAAGGAATGATTCCTCTGTCATAACAGAGTCAGATGAAGACGGGGTGAAGTCTAACGACAAAGAAACACAGCTACCACAGCGAGCAAACAAAAATTACCAGCCGGGAGATGAACTGCTGCCATTTGACGCCGAAACAGCATCACGAATGACGATACTGGTTTTAATAGATCAGATGGTTAGACATCAAAAGAAACGCGACAAAGGAAGTAATGAAAATGCACAAAAATACCGAAAGTTTTTGGAAGAGAAAGCGGTGGAAATAGAGAAAGAAAGCGTAAGACAACATGACAAGGCTGAGAAGGAAGAACACCAAGAACGAGACACGTTGTCGAAAATTGCAGACCAGGTACTAGAACTCATGCACCAACTACAAACGCAGTTAGCGTCAAACAAAGAAGTAAAGATAAAGAATACCATGTCATCAGTAATCAAAAACTTTAAGCAGCTCAAACAACAGACAGAAGAAAAAGATCACTTAATAACGAAACTCAGCGAAAGAATTAAATTCCAAGAAGAGTTAATCAAACAGACAAAACAAGATAGAATCGAAAGAGAAGATCAATTGATCAATGATATGAACAAAATCATACAACAGAACCATGAACAAATGGAAAAAAGACTCGTCGAACATGTTACCACTCTTCAGGCAGAAAACCGAAAGGTCTCAATTAATCATAGAGAGGGAGAAACAGCAATAGAAAATGACCGACCAACATATGCAGAAATGACAAATTTTCCATCGCTCCCACAAGAAAGACCGACACTAATATTAACACCAAAAGACAAGGAAACAAAAATGCCAATAATAAAGAAAGTTCCCAATTCTATGAATATGGCTGAATTACCACCAGTAGACTGCCAAACAACAAAATAAAATAATAATAACATGTAAAAACAAATTTGACCTAGAACAGGTGAAAGATAAAATCTGCACTACAGAAGATATGGCGGAAAAACTGGATATTAAAGAACCAAACCCGAAAACAGCCCGAGTGATAGTCTTTGGAGCCCCAGAAGCCCCAGTAGTCACACAGAAAAACGTCGAAAGAGAAGCAGACAGTTCACTGAGCAACTTAGAAGAGCAACAAGAACTATATGAAAAACAAGTACTCTATCCGGCTTTGGAAAGAGCTCTGAGAAGGAAGGTGCAATATAAGCTGATAAGAGTATTGAAAGGAAGAGAGGGCGAGGAAACCTCGCACTTGGTGTTGCAGCTACTGGAGAGAGATGCACTGCAACTAATGGCAGGAAAATTGTGCATAGGATTTAACCGGTGCACGGTAAGACGGTATGTCTTCATTCAAAGGTGTTATCACTGTCAGGAAATAGGGCATACAGCAAGAGTGTGCCAGAATGCAGAGGCCTGCGCTAAATGTGGCAAAGGCCTCAACATCAAGGATTGTGCCTCAGAAAAAGAAGAGTGTGTTAACTGCAAAAAAGTGCTCGACTACTACAAGGGGGACCATAGGAAAGCTGGACTATGAAAAACATCCATCTTACGATCCATCCTGCAGCGTGTATCAGCGAAAGAAACAAGCAGCGCTAGCGCCATTGTCTTATAGAGGTAAAAATTCAAATTAATTCAACAAAATTTACAGAACAACAGATCACAAACCGCTGCTTTTATGAAATTCCTCTCAGACTCGGACTATTCCCTGGTTTGCCTTCAAGATGCATACCTTTATGAAAATAGACCTCTATCACTTCCTCGAACAACACCATGCTATAGTTCAAGCTCTAAAAAAGCCCATATTTTAATCTTAGACCAAAACTTAAAACATAATCTCTCTTCTAAACACTATAACTCAGTTTTTATAAATTTAGACCTTAATCCATTAACCTTAAGGATTGGCAGCCTGTATAGCCCCCCGAGTGCTGACTTTGATGAGGATATTGAGAACTGGCTGGGTTCTAAAAATCAGAGCCCATTGCAGTTGGTTCTCGGTGATTTCAACGCTCACAGTCAGCTTTGGGGCTATAGGAGTGAAGACACCAGGGGAAAAGTTCTTATCGATAGAGTCATAGCGTATCAACGAGTTATTCTAAACTCTTCATCCAGTCCACCAACGTATGAGTCGGGGAAGAACCTGGGGAGGCCGGATCTGTCCATCTGCACGCAGGCTATGTTTTCACACATAAAACACTGGGAAGTAATTCCTTCCCTTTTTGGAGACCACTACCCAATAGAAACAGAGCTAAATTTCACAATACCCAAACTACCAAGAAGAAGATTCAAAACAAAGGGAATCCCTTTGACACAATTTTCCGAACAACTAACTCGAAAATGCTCACAGATTAACTTTAATGACATAGAAACTATAGACCAGTTTAACGAAGAATACGAAACTTTTAAACAAGAAATATTATTACAAGCCAATAAATCCTTTAAAAAGAAAGCCCCCTTCAAGAAATTTAAAATTTCCTGGTGGTCTCCACAATTGAGGGCCCAAAGAAATAAAGTAGCAGCTCTTTTAAAAAGAGCAAAAAATTCAAACTACGAGTCAAATATAAACCAGCAATACAAAAGGGAAAGGGCAATTTATCAAAAACAGATTTTATCGGAGAAGGAAAAAGCTTGGACAAACCTGTGTCGCAGAGAGACGGATCCTTTTGGTTTAACGAAAAAGTTGGCCTTCCAGCGATTCCAGGACTCACATATCAGTTACCAATTTGATTCTTTGTCACCCACTTCCAGGTCATCAACCCTTTTAAAACTAACGAGAGACATTTTTGGCGATGAAACTCCAAAGCAACTACCACAGCGACTAAACTCGCACGACCAGGCAAAATTCACGAAAAGAGAGTTGCGAAATGTTATTTTCTCATTCAATATTAACAAGGCGCCAGGACCTGATCAAATTGATCACAGGATGGTCAGGTGCATCTTTTCAAAAATTCCTAATATTCTGTTGGATATGTACAACAGTCTTTTAAAGTTAAACTATTTTCCTGATGACTGGAAATTGGGAGAGCTCGTGTATTTTAGAAAGGAGGGAAAACCCTTGAATGAGAGCTCTTCATATCGCCCCATCACTCTATTACCAATATTCGGAAAAAACTTAGAGAAATTAATTCTAAGACGAATACATCACGCATTAGACAAAACGAATTTCCTATCGGGTAAGCAACACGGCTACACGCAAAATAAATCTACGGAAACGGCTTTGGAGCAAGTGATTTCATTAGTAGAACAACACAAACAAAATAAACAATACACATCACTGGTGTCACTGGATTTCAGAGGAGCATTTGACAACCTCCCTTGGGACCAGGTGATCCTAGCATTGCAAAGACTAGGTATTTCTAAACAACTCATTAATCTTGTCGTTTCCTTCCTTTCGGGTAGGCGAGCTCAGGTGGACTGGATGGCACCATTTTTGTTGTACTTCTTTAGTAAGGGTTGCCCGCAGGGATCGTGTCTGTGTCCTTTTCTTTGGTTGGTTCTGTTGGAGACTCTGTTGGGGACCTTTGATGTACAGGACTGTGAACTGGTGGCATACGCGGATGACGTGATATTACTGATCTGGGCACAGTCGAGACAGCAACTTGAACAAAAAGGTCAGAAAGCTTTAAAATTTATTCAGAATTGGGCAGAAACCAACAAAATAGAAATTTCACATGAAAAATCCTCATCATTAACTTTTGGCAAACCCAAACACCTTAAGCGGGGCCCCACATTTAAACTTCAAGGTAAATCAATAAAATCAGAAACAACACTAAAATACCTGGGGGTAATATTAGATAAACAATTATCATTTCTCCCACATGTGGCACAAAAGAGAGTAGAAATCGGAAAAATAACTCAAAATCTTTATAAATTTTCATCAATCTCAAGTCGACTCCCTCCGGAATTTTTTAAGATTTGGTACTCGGCGATCTTACAAAGGAAACTGGCCTACGCGTGTGCTGTCTGGTTTCCGCGTATGGCGCAATATCACGGTCGTCGACATTTGCTCTCGGCACAAAGGAAAGCTTTGTTGCTGATAACGAGAGCATATCGCAATACGTCAACAAACGCTCTGCAGGTCCTCACAGGTCTCCCCCCACTGGATTTGCAGTTGGAGGCGGAGGCGGAGTATTCGGGGACGTTCGTCTCGGCAAGTCAACAGAAAAGGCTTTTGCTCCACTATACTATCCAAAATGCTCAAAATACAAAACATCACCACTAGCAAGTGAAATACAAATTTGTGAAATAAACGACTCTGTAGGCAAAATTACAATATACACGGACGGTTCCAAAATCTCCGAAGGCACAGCCTCGGCATTTTGTGTGTACGAAAAAAACGAGCAAATCTATACTTGGAGAGCGAAACTGTCCCAGGATAACTCAGTCTTCCAGTCAGAACTCTTCGCGATCTCTTCAGCATTAGAGTGGATACCCAACAAACACAGAACTTGTGGGCCACTGATGGGTTCGTTAGCCTTGGCCGAAAGTGTTCGATGGCGGCCCGCTATCATTGGCCGTAACGGCTCCGTCAAAAAAGTGTCACGCCGGACACAATAAGGCCGGAAGGAAAATGGCCGCAAGTACAATAAGTTGCCCACAAACGCGCCATTAACGGTCATCTAAAACTGATATTTAGCCGCAAACTGGCCACAATTATACATTTAATGGCATTCCTGAATAAAAGCTTGCCACAGCTATGCCATTAAGGATCATTTTAAATAAAAGCTAGCCACAAGCCAGACACACTTATGCCATCAATGGGCATAATTAATGAATGCAAGCCGGAGGCTAGCCACATTTGTGCCATCAATTGGCATCATTAATGAATGCAAACCAGAAACTAGCCCGAAGCTGGTCGGAATTATATTGTTTAACCCCCCACAAAAGTTCAGTAAATGATTTTTTTTTTTTGGGGGAGGGGGGGGAGACAGAAAATTTTTCTTCTAAAAAATATTTTGATAAAAATTAGAATCTAAATTTACTGGTTTTGAAGTGTTTATCTGAAAACAGTTTATATTATAAACTGTTTTCACATATTATATATTATTATACTATGTAAAATTTGGAACAGGTCTAGGAAATTTTATTTTTTTAAATATGTTCTCGTAACACCATCCTGACTTTCATACATGTTTTACTTTAACATACACTTAAGTTAAAAACAATTTTTATTAAAAGTCAAATAATAATTAAAAAAGAATAAATTTTACAGAACAAAATGCATTTAGATCCTAAATTTTATCAAAATATTTAAGACTGTTCTCAAATCAAAAGGGTAAACTAGTTGACATAAGTTTTAATTCATTTTCGTTAAGATACGCATGAAACTAGGTGTTCAGAAACTATGCCATCAAACTGTTTTTTCCGTTTTCTTGTAAACGCCATAGATCTTTCAGAAAATACTGTCAAACTGGGCATTTTGAACTGAACTTCCGAACGAAAGAAGAAAATCCAGTCAGTAAGGGGAGAAAAATGCCGTGTCACGTGATCAAAATCGCTTATAACCCAATAGGTAATTGATTGATCAAAAAATCGAAAACACAGTTCGATTCCAAAGTCAGGCTTTCCAATTTTATATCTTTCCGTTAAAAAATGAATTTGTAAATATGTCAAAAGGTTTTGCGCTTGTTGAGCAGAGCAGTTGAGAACAGCCTTAAAAGATAATTCCAATGGAGGCATAACTGAGCCTTATCTGCTCATCACCTTTGAACAGAACAAATTTCAAATTTGCTGTTAGTAAATGAATGTACAACAATATTCAACCTTAAATATTTTTATAGAGACAGTCTCCTAAAAAATTTCTTTTTTATGGTTGCTTTAGTTTTTATAAATGTTGAGATTCCTAAACAGCTGCAAGAACCAAATTTACAGTTAACAAAGAAAATTCGATAACAAAACCTTTAATGTATTTAAAGAAAATATTGAACATATGCTAGCCAAAAGAGCAATTTTTTAACTAGTTTCTTCATTTCCATTCAAATTGTTATATAACAATTATATCCGACGCTTTTATAGTACCATGTTTTACACAGAATTTCTTACCTGGATGATGTTTCTTTTAATTATCTGGAAAATAAAATACAAGACCACAGGAGTTTTATTTTTGTAAACTGAGAAAATGTTAACTTTATTGATCATTAGAATTTAAAACGATTTTTTAAGATAGATTATTTATGTAATTTGGTACTTTAAATTATAGTTGAAAATATGCCACTTCACTACAATAATTTCTTTAGTGTATAATTAATCGGGGGGGGGGGGGGGGAGAAATAAGTGTCTATAATGTAATATGATGCTGTAGTCTGTTAAGGTCTAACCACCCCCCCCCCCCCCCCCACACACACACACACACAAAACCCATCCTTGACATACCTCATTTCATGAACTATAAAAGAAATTAATTTTCATCATACATTCAAAGTTTTTTTTTTTCAAAATTATTATGAATTGACAGAAGGCCAGTTGGCACCACTTTTATTTTTTTTTTTCATTAATCAATCTTAGAATTTATTAAAGGCAAAGAGTATTTTTCCAAAATATTGGTGGCAGTTTGTGTTTTTTTTTTTTTTTTTTTTTTTAACAATATATAACCGCCACTTGTGCACTAATCGTTCATGTTTTTTTTCCAAATGAACTAACACTTCATAATAAAAATATCTTTGTTTTTCTTACTCTATAAGGATCATTAAGTAATGAGCACTTTATATTTCATTTTTTAACAATATTACCTAGACTATCAAAAATTCAAATTGTACTATACAATATTATCCATATTAAAATTGTAATTTCAACACTCACTATAAACAAACTTTCATTTAAATCATAACAGTTTTTGAAGAGCAGTTAATATTTAATGTGTCATCTCCAAGCAATACTAATGTATAATTTGTAGCATATTAGTTTTTCAGGCCGTCAAAGTTTAAAATATATAATCTACATAAATCCAGATATTTACTGAATTAAACAAAATATATAAAAACTATTAATTATTATTTAACCCCCATTTTTGTTATGAAGCAAAGAAGGTGGTTTTCTTAGAAGAAAAAAGAGAAACGCTTTATTCCTTTTATTTCACTTTCCTAAAAACAAAATATATTAAAACACTAGAACTGGATGTCATTTTGTCACACAATTTTATTTTTCACCAAAAATGTAAAGCAAACAAAAATAATTTTTTAATTTATTTACAAGTTGATCAAATTTATTACAAATACATTACAAGTAAAATTATTCCTGTTAGAATCGTGCTATTAGTCAACAAACGTTGATAAAAGAGCTGAAAATCCACAGCCATCTTCTTAAAGAACTTTATTTCCAGATTTTCATATTTTTCTGTAAAACAAAAGAAAAAACAGAAATGAAAAATTAGTTTTGCAGAACAAAATTTAAATGTTTTTAAAAAATCATATTGAAAAATCAAATTATGGAGATACGCTACTATTTATCACTTATATTTTCTACTTTCCAGTACTTGAAATAATTCGGTCTTGCAGTTCCACCACAAGGGAGAGCGTGGTTTGAAGCATAATTAACTCAATTGTTTTTGTAACTCATAAATCGTTATAATTATAAAAATTATTTGGTGATTTATTGCTTGTACCTGGCTAACAAAAAACTGCTTTTAAAATTATTAAGTTAAAAAAATATTAAAATATTATATTGCCATTGGAAACATGCCTATGTACATTGTTTCGTTAATTTTAGTATATCAGGAAGTGAGTGAAAAATAGAATACAAAATTTCATCTTAATACAGAGATCAAGTTAAATAAAAAAGTGCAAGAAACAATAAAGCTGACACTATCTCAGAATTAAATTTTACTCTAAATGCTGTTAATTAAAAAAAAATGTGCTGCACTTTATGACTTTTTATGGACTTGGGGGGGGGGGGGGGGGGAAGGCCATTGTTGCAGAGCAAAACCAGAATAGGCAAATGATTAGGAATTTATGCCTAAATATCTTTAAAGAAATGTTTAGCGAGCCATTGTCATACTAGTAAATGAACAAAGTTTTAATGATTAGTTTTGAAGACATTCAATATTAAAAACCTAGCTAATTTTGGGTATCATCTAAAAGCGAAATTGGTTGCATTATAATTCAGATTACATACACATTTTATTAATTACTTTAACACTAAATATTATTAGCATTAGAAAAATGCTAAATAAACTGCTTAAACATTATAACAAGTAGCTGAATAGTGAATAAATATTAACAGTTCTTACAAATTCAACCATTTCTTTTTCAATGACTATGTAAGTTCCTGCTATAGTAACAGCTTAAAACATTTTTTCATACATTTTAATAAATTGCAATTTTAATTGTTTAAAACTAAGTTCATAACTGAAGTTTTTTACGTTTCTTTTTTAAAAAGCAATAAATAAAACAAAAACCAAACCCTATTGAATGTTAGTCCTTAACTCATTTGCAATGATGCACACATACAGAAATGCACTTCTGATGACACAGCGCAAAAGTTTAATTTCATATTCTCAGGGTGTCTATTCCAGCTGAGCTACAAATTTCTTTGACTTTTCCAGGTTTTCCATACCAAAAAAGAAAAAATTCCAGGTACCGAGATTTAGTGATGTTACACACAAAAAGTCTAAAAGGTTGTGAATTTGAGAAGAGAACTTTCACAATTGATTCTGAAGCACAAACTATTGATTTTTTAAAAGATTTTTTGTAAAATGTACAAATTGTCGAATACCAATATATTTACTTCATGGTTAATGATTGCTTGACATCTCTATATTTCTTACATTTTGCAGCAGGGTTGGTAAAAAAGCTGGTTTTTTTTTCAAAAAAAAAAAAAAAAAAAAAAAACTGGGTTTTTTTTGGTTTAAACCGGGTTTAAAAAAAAAAAAAAAAAATTTCCTATTACATACACATGCATATTTATTGATAAAAATAAACATTGTTGGATATATAAGTAATATAACTTCATTTAAAAATAATTTAAATTAAATAATTACAATCAATTATGTAGAAAATTGAAATCATTTAGAATTTAAACATTTATAGTAAAAGTCTTATGTTCCATGAATAAAATGTTCTACATAGTGAAACGTTGATACCTTGAAAATCTTAATAAACTATCTTTTGATTACTAATACTATAAATAAATATATGGTGTAGATTCATAAATATAATATACTTTCCCATGGCTATTCAAAGTAATTTCTTTGAAATATTTGCCATCTGAGATATCTGATTTTTCTGTTAGAACACTACCTGAATAATTATCTTTTATTGAAAGTAAAGCTTTTTATAAAGAATTCCCGGAATGATTTGAATTTAGCAGTAGAGTCTTTACACGTTTCAAGAAGTATTGTGTATTGACATTTGACACTTCTCCTGAGAAACTGCCAGATATATATATAAAAAAGGCAACAGTTAATAAACAGAAATACCTTTTTACCAGATTTTTAGACTACTGAAAACATTGATCTTAAAATGGAAAGTATATTTATAAAAGTTGTCATCCACTAACACTTTTAAACAGCCATCAGACTTAATACTCAGGCTTTTTTTCTAAGCTATGTTATAATACATATTATTTTTTAAATGTCTAAACTAAAAATTAATATATCTTTTTAGGCATTTTTATGAGACTTTTTTCTATTATGTCTCAAGCGAACCTTATCTCGATTTCCCCCCATTTTTTTGTTAGATCTAAATTAGTGGATTGGATTATGCAATAGATGATTTAAATATATGTTATTGCATATTTTAGTTAAAAGTAAACATGTGCTTCGCTACCACACAATTTTTCAATGTCCTTTTATTCGACTTCATATCTTGAGTTTCTTTTTTATTCTAAGGTTGTTCTCAAATCCGAAAGGGCAACTTTATTGCATAAGTTTTATTTATTTTTGTTCGGAAATGCATTAAACTAGCAGATGCTGTTGTTCAGTAACTATGTAATAGAACTGTGCTTTCCGTGTTTTTTTTTTTTTTTTTTTTTTTTTTTTTTTTGCAAACCAATAGATTTTTACCAGCGTGGTTTAAACCAAACAACCCTGTTTTGCAGACACACACTTTCAGCACAAGATTCCATCTATTTTGTGCAATCAATACTTTTAGCACCAGGTTCCATCTATTTTGTGCAATCAGAATTAAATTCTTTCTCACAGTAGTCACAATTAAATAGAAATTGCTTTAACATATATTGTACAAAAAAGACCGTTTTTAAAAGAAATATATCTGCTCTGAAACTAACCCTATTTAAGGATTATAAATATTCAACTATTAAGCTAACAAATGTTCAGTTCCGAAACAAACTTAAGTAAGCAGATTGAATCATCTAATCAATCCTACAAAATTACGCTTCAGTGAAGGTGGTATTGATTGAAACTATGAGTTATAAAAGACTGAAAGATAGTAGACACAAGAAATTGAATAACAGGTTTAAATACTCTTTACAGTACTTATGAAAAACAAAGTCAGATTCTTATGGTACTGCAATTTCAAATCCTTAGTTTTAAGAAATTTTACTGAATATTTGCTGGAAATTTCAAATTTCCCTGACTTTTCCAGGTTATCCATGTGGCTAGACACCCTGTCTCCTGCACAATTACGCCTAACTCTTGTACAACATTTATTTTTAAAAAAAACTTTTTTCCATGACAAATTTTGAAATTTACATATATAAAATATTATTCTAGATATTCATCGAAAAAATGAGGCATTGTTCGGATATTTTAATATAAAAATACTTTTAAAAAAATAGAAAATGCATGTTTTTAACAAAGTTTTTTGTTCAAAATATAAGCATACGGCATTTTCCAAACCACTTTATGCACCATGTAGTCCTTTACTGCAATTTTTTATGTACCCGTTCGGTTATTTCCTAGCGAAATATGGCAATTGCCTGTAAGAAAAAAAAATTGTGAAGTTTGTCAATCAGCCGAGAGGGAAGAAAAAGTGAAATTTGTCGAGGGAGATGTGAAATCTGTTAATAGGTTGCAGGGGAAAAGAAAATGAAATTTGTCGATTACTCACAAGGAAAGAAAAAAAAAATTCCAAAATTGGTCAATTCTCAGAAAAACAGACCAAAATTCGTCAAATCATTGAAGGGGGAAAAAAAAATCACGAAATTTTTCAATTGAATGTTGGAAAAACATCGTAAATTATGTCTATCAGTAGCCAGATGAAACGGCAATCCATTCGCAAAAAATAATGCAAAATCTGATAACCATGGGGAAAAAAATCCTGAGATATCAGTGAATTGCTGGGAAAAAATTTGCAAATTTAGTCACTTGGTTGTACGCGCTAACTTTGTGGGGGAAAGGGGGGGAGGGGGAAATAAGGAAATCCGTCTATCAGTCGCCAGAAGATATTGTGAAATTTGTTCATTTTGGGAATATATCGCAAAATTCAGCAATCGTCTATGAAAGTATCACAGAATTCTACTGATAACAGGAAAACCAGTTCGAAGTATGTTTTTTGAACAGGACACAAAGAGTACCTTTTGAGAGCAATGTGCCCTCCCTTATTCTTTTAATTAAATTCCAGGCCAGCAACCATTTTTTTGAGTACACTAATGATTGCAAAATACTCACTAGTCTTTAATATATGAACATATATATAAAAAAAAATACTCAGCTATAGAATTATTTTGTTAAAAGTTAAAATTTTGTTACTTAATAATGTTCACTTTCAGTAAACAAAATAAATATTTTTAATAAGCAGATTTATTCAGAAAATAAAATAAATAAAACTTGCAAAGAACCAGCAGATGTTACCTTATAACACTTATTATACAGATATACTACATAAAAAAAGAAAGTTTGTTTTAATTTTTATGGAAAAAAAAGTATATAGACAAAGTCAAACACAGTATTGAATAATTAACATTAATCATGAGTAAAACAGAAAAATAGCTTAAAATATGAATTTCCACAATGTTATTGAAGCTAAAATATTTTTGCAAATGAAATATGTATAATAAAACTGATTAAATAAAAATTATTAGGTAATGTGTAAAATTGAATGCTAACTTAAAATATATTCTTCAAATATTTCATTGGTGAAAAAAAAATCTTTAAAATTTAAAAAATACATTTAAATTTATAAAGAAATATTTGAAGTAAAAAGTAATGAATAAGAATGAGTATAAAAACTAAACCTGTGACTTTATGATCCATTAAGGAGAGTCTACATTGCCCATCCCTATTTACTTGACCCTGGGGCCCAAAGGGCTATACAGCATATGTCCCGGTCAAGTGGACAGACTAATGCAAAAACTTCAGTGTTTAATTCCAAATAGCTTGGTACTCATTTTATCGGCCGCAAAGGAATGAAAATGCCAAGTTACCTTTTCATGCTGGGAGTCTAACATTCGACCAGTAGCATGCTGACTAATATGCTATTAGGTTTAATAATGGGTTAACTCCCAGGCGCAGAATCGGCGCAACGCTGCGACGCACGTCGCAGACTCTTGAGAAGGTCTGCAGACTATTTTTCAACTGTTAAAATTTAGGAAAAAAAAGTTTGTTAGAAATTATTTTCCAAGTGCCGTAATAATACGATCCACGCCACATGCGATTGACGAAGCTCCGATTCCCTTTAAAATGTAAATAATTCACGGAGAAAACTCTAGACACGCGATCGTGAAACGCCCAATATTAAATGAGTCGATCCTCGTAGGTGTGATTTCTTCCGAAATTAAAAAAAATCGGTCATTAGTCCGAAAATTCGAACGTAAATATCACGAATTTCGACAAATGTTCGCCGAAAAAACAATTTCGTCAATCGTTTGCAGTTAAAATAGCCAATTTCGTCAAAGGATCGTGAAAAAAAAGTGAATTTCGTCAAAAGATCGCGAAGGAAAAACGAAATTTTGTCGTAAGATCGCGAAAAAAACGTGAACATCGACGAAAGATCGCGAATATCATCGAAAGATTGCGAAAAAAACGCGAACATCATCGAAAGATCGCGAAAAGACACGAACATCGTCGGTAGATCGCGAAAAAACCGCAAACATCGTCGAAAGATCGCGAAAAAACCGCGAACATCGTCGAATGATCGCGGTAAAAAAGCCGGATATCGTCAAAGGATCGCGATAAAAAAAGCGAATATCGTCGAAAGGTCGCGAAAAAAAACGCGAACATCGTCGAAAGATCGTGAAAAAACGCGCATTTCGTCAAAGGGTCGAGGGAAAAAAAGGTGAATTCCGTCAAAGAATCGCGGAAAAAATTTGCTGCAACATTGATGTTTACACTTAATTTTTTTTACAGCTGAGTGGCAGGTTTTGAGTGAAAGTATGTTAAATTTTGAATTGCACAACTAGCTAAGATTGCTAAATAAAACATTGTATTAGAATTACTTATAGTATTTCCATGAATTACTCAAATTTGATTTTCTAAGAATTTCAATCTGTTCCAATTACAGCTTTTATTGCTAAAAATTTAGATTTTTGCTGCTACAAAAATGGATTTTATTGCTACAAAATTAGATTTTTGCTGCTTCAAAGTGGCTTTAGTGCACTTTCATCCCTGTATTATCACATCTATATATAATTTTTGATATTATCACATTGTATCAATCTTTTCAAAAATTTTAGAAATTGGTGTTCATATGTTATTTTTACTGTTATTCTGTTTTCTAACTTCACAGAAGTTTTGACAAATTTTATGAAAGATTTTTCAGATAGTGGTGATAAAAATTTTGAAGACAAAGGTAAATTATTTTAAGTAGTACTATCCTTTTATGTTAATCACAAATACTAGGGGGGGGGAGGGGGGGGGAGTGCATGAGGGATTCGAAAGAGGGCGTTTATCCTTAAGTTCTGCAGACTGTTTTTAAAGTTTCTACTTGTGTTGCAGACTGCAGAAAAAAATTCTGCTCCTGGGGGTTAACTCAATAAAAATGTAAATATACTTTTTAAAAAATTTGTTGATGCTAAAAATGTTTTTAAAATTGCAACTTTATACATATATATATACATACCGGGTGTCCCAAAAAGGACTGACTGATTTTAAAATTCAATAACTTGCAAACGGTGACAGATATTTAAAAAATTCTTGCAGGAGGGTTATGCATAAGGTCAAAAGTTTTATTGCAGTGATTTTCAATTTTAGTTCGATTTACAAACAATAGATGGCGCTGTAAGCAATAGTCGCTAAATTCAGGCTCGATTTTTGGTACTTCGTGGCCCGGATAATACATTTCCATCTCCTTTTTCTGCATGGAACAAGATAAAGGACCGAAAATCGAGCCTGTATTTAGCGACTATTGCTTATAGCGCCATCTATTGTTTGTAAATCGAACTAAAATTGAAATTCACTGTAATAAAACTTTTGACCTTATGCATAACCCTCCTGCAAGAATTTTTTTAATATCTGTCACAGTTTGCAAGTTATTGAATTTTAAAATCAGTCAGTCCTTTTTGGGACACCCGGTATAATAAAACATTAGAAATAAATGAATTATAAGAGATAAAACCGACTAATAATAATTCTACATATGCACTTTATTGCATGTCACAGCTTTTAGGACTCTTAAAAATATTTTTGGGTTTGGTAAATTCTAAAACAATTCTCTGTACAAAGACCCAGAATTGATTTCAGAACTTTTTGTTTACTGCCCAACAATGATTATTCTTATCAACAAATTGTATCTGTATGTATGTAATTTCTGGCCTATAATCTGTGGATCAAACAATTATGTTTCTTTCCTGAAATCCCCAGTAGCAGAATTTTCGGTGTCTGTCAGCAGCAAACTAAAATTTATATGCGACCAAACAATGGTGAACCAAGCTACTACCATAAATACTTACAATAAACCATAATATAAGCAAAAGTTGCATTTTACAAAGAAAATGCACCAAGAAACACAACTATAAAAACAAAGTAAATTTTTAGTGAACTTTTTAAACCCAATATTTATTTTTAAGCTGGTAGATTAATCTGCAAGGTCTAAAATAATCTGCAGCACTGCTGCCGTGTTGCACAGTTTCTGCTACGGGGATGAAATCTTATTTTCATAAAATGCAGTGGTGGAAAATTGGCGCAGGGGAGGAGTCTATTGACACCACTAAATTATTATAGTATTCTTCACCTTAATAAAAACTCAGAAATTCTGCCATTAGATAAGCCAAAAAATTCTACTAAAATTTAGTGGTGTCAATAGGCTCCGCCTCTGCGCCAATTTTCCACCACTGTAAAATGTAACTTAATGAATCATGGTAAATATTTAACTCCAATTATTAAATAAAATTTATGGGTCGAAACATGATTGTTTGATCTGCGGATTACAGCTCAGAAATTACGTAATAAGAAATGATATTTAAAAAAAAATAAACAGTTATTAAGTAAACTGAAGAGAACACTACTAGTGTTGACTCTAAGCTAATTTGACAGGGTACAACAGCTGGCAGCCTTTTTTTGCTATTTTAAGCACCCGAAGACCCCTTTCAAAACTATGCACTCAATGGTCTGTACCTACTACTCTTTTTAACATATCCTTTTGGTTAATTTCCTCTCAAGATACATCATCGTCCGTAAAAAAAAAATTGTGAATTTTGTCAATTGGCCAAGGTGAAATTTGCCTATTGATTGTGGAAGGAAAAAAAAAAGTTAAAATCCACCAATCGATTAAAAAAAAAAAAGAAATTTGTCAATCAGTAAGAGCAAAAGGTACTTAAAAAAAAAGGGGGGGGGGGAGAGAGACTCATACAGCAGTTGCATAAAAAAAAAAAGTTTCACCAATAAGCCGCAGGGACAAATCCTGAAACTATGTTGTGAAATTTTCCAGTCGTTTGAGAAAATATCACAAAATTCCATGATAAGAGGGAATTCTAAGCAGATCAATTCAAAATATGTTTTTGAACAGGACAGGATTGCCCCTCCCTTTCTTTTATTAAACTAGGGGGCTCTGCCCCCAAAGAGCTACACTCGCCAACCCCCGTTTAAAACACCCCAGATTCTAAAAAGACTAATTTGATCAGCTTTAAAAAAAAATTGAATTACAATTTAAAAAAACAGTGGCAATCTTTCTGTGAACGGGTTTCCATTTGTTTTCCATTGATTGCAGATTTTTAAGACCAAATCAACTGCTGTTAAGAGATACGATGGCTGTTTTTGTCCGATTAAAAAAAAATTAGTTAAAAATTAGAAAATAAGCTAATGTAATGTAATATGACTTTTAACGCATAATAATGAATTTATTTTAAAATTTTCTTTCTCTTTTAAAATTCAGGTGTAAATATATTCTTATGACGCAATTTTCAATATTTTCCTTCTTTTAACACGTAATCATTTAATCCTATTAATATTCACGTGAAAATACTTTTTTTGTTAGAAAGGAAGTATTATCTGCACTGTCTTAGAATTTACAATACTTGAAAAGATTATTTCAAAATTTGAAATAAATGTCTCCTGCAAATATATTTTTTTAATTTAAACTGTTTTGCATTAATATTTGGCCATTTTAAATATGACGTAATTTCCTCCATTTATGACTTTTAACGCATAATAATGAATTTTTTATTTTAACATTTTCTTTCTCTTTTAAAATCCAAGTGTAAATATAGTTCAATGATATAATTTTCAATATTTTCCTACTTTTAACACGTAATTATTAATTCTAATTTGAAAGTTTTTTTTCTGTTTATAATAGCCATGTGTAAATAAATTTTTAATTTGAAGGAAACATTCTTTACATGGTTTTTAAAATTGCCAACAATTTAAAATAACACTTGTTACTAAAATATGTAGAAAATTATTCTCAAAATGCTGAAAAATTGAATTAAAAATGGAAATAAAACCTCAAAAAATGAATCAAATTAAAAAAAATAAATGCAGTCTGCACATTGGGAACTTCTAATGTATAAAATGATCTAAAAATGATTCAATTTCTTATGTATGGTTTTTGCTCCTATAAATTTTTTTTAATGGAATGATTTTGACCAACTTTAACATTAAATATCTCTTAAAATAATTCTTCGGTTTGAAAACTGTCTGCATCAGTGTATTTATGAAATATTTCTTTATAATACGACCCATTTCCATATTTTTGCATGCAGCATTTTTCTTAATATTAACGAAAAAAGACCCCCCGGTCACAAAAAATAGCAGTGGTGACAGTGTTAGTTACTTTCTAGTAATAGAGATATTCCTGCATTGCTGCCCTTTTATTCTAGAGCTAACACTAATTACTGCACATACACATAAGAGGAAAATTCCCTAATAGTATCAGAACATCATCTTGTGAAAGATTTTAAGAAATACTTGGTAAAATTGGTAATCACAGGTAAAAAGCGGTAATATTATATATCAAACATGCAATTTAGCTTTTTCCCCCCCTTTCATATTTTTACTATAATTTCTCAATCTATCTTGGAAACACATAGAATATCCATTTAAAAAAATAGCTTTCTGAGAAAATATAGAAAATAGCTATGCCTGCCTGTGAGAAACTACACAAAACGAATGTTAAAATAAAACCTTTGAACAAAGAACTGACTGCATGTAGAGAAAAAAAATATTGTAACATACATAAACATAGCTTTGTGTTTTGACAATGAAACTGAACTCGTTACTGTAACAATAATAAATATTCCACCTACATTTTAGTATTTTAATATATTTATCCTTATTTTAACCCATTTATGCCTAGCGTCCTATTTTTGGGACGCTTCAAATTTTAATGCATTTATATAATTTTCTTCTTTATAACATGAAAATTGCATGAAATCATTATTTATAAATGTCTTTATCTATAACCGAGAGATGACAGCACAAGGTGGATATTTATTTGCTTAAATTAAGGCTTTTTTCGGTGTTTATAGATTTTTAATTTTTCAAGAGGACGAAATGTAAAAAGTAAGTTTATTTGTATTTTTTCTATCATGGACCCAAAATCGCAAGTTATAAACTTAGCTTGTGGACTTTTTTGAAATATGTATTTTTTTAAATTGCGAAATTAAATGTTCAAGCCTATTTTTTTATGAATTATTGTAATGTACAAAATATAGGGTTCTAGGCTCAAATGAGCACACATTTTTGTTAGAAATTTAGGAGACAGTTATTTATGCAATCTCCTTTCGAAGATATTTATGAAATAAATTGTTATTAAGTCTGCAATACAATTATTCTTATTTTATTATTAATAATAGTTATAACGTTATTAGTCTCTGCAAAAATATAAATATATTTTTTTTGTAATTCATTAAAATACTAATTATAGTACATAATATACAATTTAAAAACATTTTAAATATAAATATAGGCAAAATATATAATTATGCATATTATTCTACTAGAAATACTTATATTTAGTTCTTTTACATTTTATCAAATAAAAACAAAAAAAAATTAAGCTTAATTTTTTTTAAAGTATTTTTCCAGTTCATTTTGCAACATTTCAAAGTGATTTTACCAAAAAATTTAAGAAAACAAAAATTCAGGCACAAATGGGTTAAGCAACTTTAAAGTAATTTATAATTTAAGGAAAGAAAAAAGAAACTTTGAGAGAAACTTTGGAAAAGAGTGTAAAGAATAAGTATACTAACTGTATAAGTGTAAAAAATGGTCAAAAAGTGTACATTTAAATTCAGCAAACATGGTAAAGAGTTCCAAAGTTCACCAATAGCCAGGCGTGTGGAATTTCTAGTAAATCTTACCAGCCAGCAAGATGCAACATACAGTTGAAAATTGTAATGTCAAAATTTATGCGGTTGCAAAAATAATTACTGTTACTACGATGCATTTCCATTTTTCTATAAAATTAAGAAATATATACAACAGAGGAAAGTTTAATATAGGATAAAACTTAGTATCATGTTTACATCGCAGTAATTTGGAAAGTTGCAAAATATAGTTAACTAGTAAAAAAAAAAAAAAAATAAAGTTCTTGGCATATCTCTATAGGTTGCAGTTTTCAAAGACTAACTAAAAATTCACTCATCCTGTCAGAAAATTCATTTACTGATCATTATGCGCCAGTTGCAACTAAAATGATGAATTTCTCCACCCTTGTTCGCCTACGATATAGTACAATACGCAGGGTTGGAAAAAAACCGGGTTTTTTCGTAAAAAACCCGGTTTATTTGGTTTAAACCGCGTTTTTTTAAATATAATTTCCTATTGTATACAGATGCATATCTGTTGATAAAATAAACATTTTTGGATATTATGCAAGTAACATAACTTCAGAAAATATTTAAATTAAATAATTACAGTCAATTATATAGAAAATTGAAATAATTTCTAATTTAAACATTATTAGTAACACCTATGTCTTATGTTCAAAGTAAACTGCTCTACACACTGAAACATTGATACCTTGAAAATCGTATGAAGAATCCTTTGATTAATAATATAATAATCAATCAATAAACATTTGATGCAGTTTCATGAATATAATATATTATTCTGTGGTTGTTATTATTATTATTATTATTTTTTTAAATATCCAAATACTTCTGGTTATTTTGTTTTCTGAGCAGGCTCGGACTGGCCCGCCGGCCCGATGCGCCCTCGTCCAGGGAAAACTTCGCGCCCCTAAGTGCCTAAACCGCTCCAATATTTTTTCACTTGTTGTAGACATACATTCTGATTACGTACTAAATTTCGAGAATTCGTTTAGGGAGTAATCAACAATCACTAGATAGACAGCACAAAAGAAGTATTTTTTTATTATCACAAGATATATCATAGCAATTTCAAGATCGGAAACCAAAAAGTACATCTTTGCATGCGATTGAAAGAGAAAACATGCACCCAACGAGAGCTGTAGTAGCCATGGTGACCTGGACTTAATTTCTTTCATCGCTTCTTTGAATGATATCTTTTAGATTTTAACCAAATATCTTGCATATTTTCAGTCTTTTTGCTTTTAGTACTTTGCACTCGCCTCCTTTATAGCCGCCCTGAATGCACCTATAATCGTGCTTTTTAAAAGCGACTTGAGTTAAAAAAAAAAAAAAAAAAAAAAAAAAAAAAAGAAGTATATCAGAAGTCAAAAAGCTTTTTGGATGGATTTTGTTGTTGACTGGAAAACACAATATTTTTCTTTTTGGGGAATACAAAGTTGATGATACTTTTGGATTACAATCCTGCTAGCTGTGGGATCTCGCGGGCAGCGTTTTCTCATTCACAAAATATACCATCATTTCGGATAGTAATTTCGTGCATAGTTTAGGAGTAATCAGTGAAAATACATAAAAAAAATACATATGCGTCGAAATGAGAACCTTCTCAAAACACTTAAATATGGAAACTTAAATATTTCCCTTGATCTCTAACAATGGTAAAAGGTTTGCAAATCATGGGAAAATTGTGATGAGAATAACAAATTTACTAAATTATTTAAGCGATTTTAGACTAGCAAAGCGACTGTTTTAGGGTGTACTTTTTCTGTAGAAACTTTTTTATAAAGTGATATCAATTCAGCTCTTTATGGATGCATAAAGTCATTTTTTAAGGATAAAAAATACCAATTGTTTTCATAAGCAAGTATTATTTTCACATTCAAATAGCCCTATATTTCAGCATTCCAATACTCTGTAATATGTGGTACTTTTATAAAGGAACAAAAGAAGCATGAGATTTAGTTTTCAAAATTTCTATTTCCATATGAAAAGTATATTTTTGTTTTAAACATAAACGTTTTATAAACGAAGTTTACATACTGAATATTTCTTGTGTGTGTTGAAGGAGATACCTGCAGATACCACATTTAAAAATGCTACTTGGTTAATAATATTAATAATAATAAAACAGTTGTAAATAAAAAGTAGATGTTCTCAGATTGTAACAGAAATTAAATTTATGACATTTTTAACTGACTTGACAACTAATTCATATTACATTAAGCCCTTAGCAGCACCGCGGCAACTCTATTTGGCGCCTGGTGCAAAAAAACCTTATTAGCTTTTCTAAAGAACCGCAGTGCATCAATGGTGATTAGAAAAAAAATGTGGTGTTACTCCTAACTAATTCTGCTAAAATAATCGTAAAAAAATATGTAGGTACCAATCGACTGGAAATAATATCTACTAGTTATATTGTTATGTATATGTTTCCGATGTCATCTACTTATTAAGAATTGTACCAACTTTGAAATTTCAAACAATAACACTCTTTTTTGACACCTTATTTGATATTCTTGGGTCGAGACAGCCCGGAAAAAGGCATATTTTATACGCATTATCTTAAATCTTGATGGGGTTAGAAGAGTTTAAATTTGAGGATGGTAAAGCTAAATCCATTTGAGAAACTTAATTTTTATCTTCATAAAAATTATCTGATTGATTTTTTATTAATTATTTAAAGATATACAGAATAGACCCAAACTTATTCCAGACTTTTTTTTCTATTCAAACACTTTTCTTAGTTAGAAAGCTATTAATAAAGTCATATTAAACTAGTATGTTGTGGCCATCACAAAACTTTCTTCTATCTCATACATGTCAATACTTCAAAATTCACTATCTCAGTACAAATTAAATGGCAATATGTGTTCATCATGAGAATTCTAAAAATATGAAATTCCGTGCATTAGTTCTCGAGGTATGACTGTCACTGAAATCGTGTAAATCCAGCAAAATGCAGCACAGCAGCGCCACCTATTGGGTTATTTACACCAGAACCTAATTATCACCAACTTATGTCAACGTCTAACTGAATATGAAGTTTGAGGAAAATTCGTGCATTAGTTCTTGAGATAGAGGTATAGCACAAATCATGACAAATGCAGCATAGAAGTGCCACCTGTTGAGCGATTTGCAACAACACATAATCAGCAGCATTATTAATCAAGTTCTACTTAAATCTGAAGTTTGATGAAAATTCGTGCATTAGTTCTTGAGATAGAGCTATTGAGGAAATAGTTCAAAACAGCAGCGCCACCTATTAGGCGATTTACACCAACACGTAGGCAGCATCATTTCATATGAAGGACTAACTAAATCCGAAGTTTGATGAAAATGAGTACATTAGTTTTTGAGATAGAGCTACTGCGAAAATAGTGTAAATCCTGCAAAATGGAGCATAGCAGCGCCACCTGTTGGGCGATTTACAACAAAACGTAAACAGCATCCATTCATGTCAAGGAATAACGGAATCTGAAGTTTTATAAAAATCCATGCATTAGTTCTTGAGATAGAGCTTTTGCGGAAATCCTGCAAAATGCTACATAGCAGCGCCACTTGCAGGGCGATTTACACCAAAAACTAATTAGCACCAATCTATATCAGGGACTACCTGAATATAAATTTTTATTAAATTCCGTGCATTAGTTCTAGAGAGAGAGGGCCCACAAAATTTGTGTCACATACAGACAGACATTTTGTAAAAACATGTTTTTTGGAATCTCTGACCCATAAAACGTGTAAATCCGTCGAAAACTGGAATTCGAAAATTTTCATGAAACCAATACTTTCTTCTTGTAAAGATAGAAGAAAGTAAAAATATATATAATGAACAAACTACAATTGTTAAAACATCGATGTGTACAGCTCATTTTGAATAATTAGTTTTCGAGATATGGAGAAAATTTTCCTTTCCATAATTTAAGGGGGTCGTATTCCGCTATCAAAGGTACCATAGAAAAAAATCGCAAACACTTACCAGAAATATTTTGTAGGATTTTCTTTGATGTAAAGTAAGTATTTAATAAATATATAATACTAGTAAAATTTTACTGGTGACTAATTGAAAGATTTTAGTACTTTTTCTTGTAAGATCTTCAATTTATTTTCCGAAATTTAGGGATAAACCCCTAACACATTTTGTTTTGTAACTGTATTAAGTTTTAAGAAAAGCATATAAGCTATATCTCTTTCCTGGCTAGAAAGGAACTGAAATAGGGTGTCAAAAGTGGATGTTACCATTTGAAAAATCAACGTTCGTGTATTTTTTTATATGTAGACAGCCTCCAAAGCAAAATTTATGAAAAGCATTTAATAGTAAATATTATTCCTAATCAATTGGTATCCTATGACTTTTTTATACAGTCATTTTCAGGAAAATTGGTAGGGGGTGATCACATTTTTTTTCTGCAAGGTGTCTACAGATAGAAGAAGAAAATGAGAAAGCTCTAGTCTTGATATCAGTAATATACTACAAGGTAATCTGTGTTCAACTTGCTGGAGTTTTATATGTTATATGATTTGTTTTACAAAATTGCTTAGTAGGAATTGCTTGTGTAGGATTGATGGAGCTTTAAACATGCACGAAGAATATAGCGGAGTCTCCTATCCAGAGTTAGAGATATAATTTAAGCCATCATCATTTACTTGGTAGTATGCGAGTGTGTTAAACCTCGTCAAACCAGATACAACACAAGCAAGTAAAACTGACTTGATTCGCTAAAATTTTTGCGCCCTCTGAAAATCCAAGGTCTGCGCCCTTTACACTGACCCAGTCCGACCCTGTTTCTGAGTGATAACTCCAAGTGTCCAAGTCAACATTTTTGGCCATTAGATTCAGCAACTAACAGAAAAGATTGATTGGTATTATTGAAATGCTATAAATAGCATTCAATTTTTGCAAGCTGTGTTATTCAATTTGATATCTTAAGTTACTCTTAAATTCTTTAAGGATAATCTTCCCCAATCCCAATCCAGAAAATTTTCTTTTACAACTTAACCAAAATCTTAAAGATCATTGTATTTTGTTATTAACTGCTGTAAATAATCTGCATTTTTTAAATGAAAATATTTTATGCTAAATATTGAATAATATTTATCTATTTTATCTTTTCTAATTTCACATGTTTTAAGGAAAATCTTTAGGGTACCAGATTATGTTCATCAGTACATGCTAATTTTCATTCTACATGCATAGAAACATGACCTAGGCTCATTATGTCTCATGTTGACTGCTGAGATGAAGTGTTAAAAGTAGAAATTACTTCTATCTATAATTTAAAACAATTAAATTACAATAAAGAGAAAATATTATATTAGATTTTTTCTAAAAAAACCAAATGGTTTTTTTGACAAAAAAACCAATTGGTTTAAACCGTGGTTAAAACCACTCGGTTTAAACCAGGGTTGCAAAAAAGCCGGCTAAAATTAAAAAAAGCCAGGCCGGTGGCTTTTATTGGTTTTAACCGGCTTTTTTTGGCCATAATTGGCTTTTATGCAATAAAGCATTGCAATTATAAACTACACATTTTAAAGTGTTTTTAATTAGTTTTAATGACATTTAATTGATTTACAGTTTAATAAGTAACCCAATTTCTCAATAATAAGGACATAATACTGGAATAAAACTTAGATGATTTTGCTAGTGATTTGTATGCAGAATTGCAAATATGTCTGCTAAATTTTAAAAGGGCCATACCAACTGCCAATTTTTTTATTTTTACTGCTTTATAAAATTAAAGAGGACAATGGTTACTTAGTTATGTTTTATTACTTAATTTTAAGAGCTATTAACATACAAGTCTTATTTTATTTCTAGCAAACATTTAAAATTATACATAGTCATATTAATAAACACCACCATTTCTCACTATTAAAAACGTTATGAATAAGCATATGCATGAATATGCGTAGCAACAAGCTTTTCAAAATTTTATTTTGAGAATTTTTTTTTTGTTTTTGTTTAAATGCTCTATTTTTTTTTATACACTTATGTACCACTCTCCTCAAATAAAACATCTTTATTTCTAATTTCTCGTTTCCATTTTGATATGTTATATTTTGTCATTAAGGCTGTTAAATCCAAAATGGCAACTTTCTGACATAAGTTTTAATTTATTTTTGTTCAGAAATGCATGAAACTAGCAGATGTTGTTGTTCAGAAACTATGTAATTGCACTGTTTTTTCTGGTTTTTTTTTTTTTTTTTTTTTTTGCAAACGCAATAGATTTTTCAGAAAATAGTGTCAAAGTGAGCGTTTTGAACTGAATTTCCACACGAAAGAAGAAACCACTCAGAAAAGGGTGAAAAAACGTTTGTCACGTGATCAAAATCTCTTTATAGCTCCATAGGTAATTAATGGATCAAAAAATGGAAAACACAGTTCGATTCCAAATCGCTTTCATGTTTCATGGTCAGGCTTTCGAATTTTACATCTTTCCGTTAAAAAATGAATTTGTAAATGTGTCAAAACATTTTGCGCTTGTTGAGCAGAGCAGTTAAGAACAGATTTAATTAAATATAATCTTTAAAATGTGTAGTTGGAGCTATATAATATAGAATTTCAAAACACCAGTTTGGAGCCTAACATATATCCTTTTCAATGTTTATATATATTATTTTTTTTTTTTTTCAGAGATAATGCGTTCACAGTTGTCTTCTGAAAGTTATAAAGACTTATTTATTTGATAAAATTTAATAGAAGTCTAGTATTTTTTTTAGTAGAAAATATTTATAAATGTATTAAAAATTAATTGATCCAAATTTAAAACAAATTTACTGTAAACCAACTTTAAAAAATAAAAACTGACTTCTTCCAATAAAAGCCGGCTTTTTTAAAGTGGTTAAAACCAAAAAAAGCCGGCCGGCTTTTTTTGGCCTGGCTAAAAGCCAGCAACCCTGGTTTAAACCGTGCCAACCCTGTACAATAGTGACAGTGCATTTCCATTTTTACATGCAAAAAATTCTATTGACATTATAAATATAGAAAATTGACAAGTATATTTACCTTTGCTTGAATGCCAAAAGAGCTGAGTAAGGTGCACAACCCTCTCTGAATTGATTTAAAATCATTGCACGCCCCTAAAATTCATGAAAATAAAAGTTACAATAACATTTATTTACACATTTATTTAACATTTATTACATGTATTTATCATGTTCAGCTAGGAATTTTGAAAAATATAAAATTGGGCATTTATAGCCAGAGTATTATTATTATTTTTTTTTCTTCAATTATTTTGGATTTGAGAAGAACTTTAAACATGCAATAAGAAAAATATTCTTATTTATAATGCTATTGTATTTGCACTTATTTAGAACTTAAATAACCTAAACTTATATAAAATTTATAAGAAAATTAATACTAAGAAATGTTTTAATAGTATACTGAAATTAAGTACAATGTTTTGCATTAGATTATGGATTTCACAGGCTTTGCTTTGTATAGTCCTTAAATTGCGATACCACAATTTCCAAATAATAACCCTTGGACTACTTTAATAGATTTCAGAATTCTCACGTTAAACAATGTCTACTCAAAGAAACTAACTAGATCTATGTAACTAATACCTCAGCAGGGATCTGTTTAGGAAGAGTGAGCAATAACTCCTTACGTAATTTATTTCAATTTGTACCAGTTTTGGCCACCCCTACACCCGTTATGGTCATCTCTATGCACCAGTTTTGGTCATTCCGTTATCATGTAATTTAACAAATATTTTAATTGATAACAAGTAAAAATAAAGCATGCAACATCTATTTTACCACACATTTATTTGTTTGCTGCATTAAGAGAATTTTACAAATTTCTTTATGAATTGATAAAAACATTAAGTAAAATATACTTATGTTGATTTTAACTGAAAATTTCAATTAAAAAACAAAATATGTATTGGAATTTGATTCATAAAAGGGACAACAGTGCCTTATAGGACATAAAGATTAACTATTTAATCAGTTTTATAATTATCCATGGATTGTGGATTGTTTAGAACACTTGAATCTTCATCAGAGTTATATAGCAGTCCAGGCAATAGAGGCCGTATATAGGGGGTCTACCTAGCAAAATTCATGGTAGTTCTGGAAAAAGGCTTACTATATGTTTTTTGGGTCGCTGAATCCGAATTTTTAACTTTCCACCAAAATTTCTCCTGGCAAACCCCCAAATTTTGGTAAAATGCCCCAAAAAAGGATTTTATTAAAAAAATCAATTTTTGTATTGTTTTAGGAAAAAAGTATCTAGAAATTCGGAAAGTAGATAAAAATTGCAACAAATAAGATATATGACATAGGATGAATGGGGAGGGGAGGGATCTGCCTCGAACATGCGCCGCGGTGCTGCATGGACTAAGTTGCGCAGTTCCACTTAACAACTCGCATCGTTTACATTCGCTCTCCCGTCTCTCCTCTGAACTTTCCCTATAAGGATTACTTTAAGTTTTTTGGGTTGCTGAATCCGAATTTTTAACTTCCCCCCAAAATTCTCCCCCCACAATCCAATGCAAAACAGTTCTTTTTAAATTAATTTTTTTTATTGTTTTAGGGGAAAAGTATGTAAAAATCCAGAAAGTAGACAAAATTTGCAACAAATAGGATATATGACATTATGACGTAGAACAAACGGGAAGAGGGAGGGCTGCCTCTGAACATGCACTGCGGCGCTACGTGTACTAAGTTATGCAAATTCAGGCATTAGGGGATTTTACCTGGCAAAGTTAATGCTAGTTTTGGATTTCGACTAACTTTGTTTTTTGGGTCGCTGAATCCGAATTTGTAACTTACTACCAAAATTTCACCCGGCAACCCCCACCCACCCACCCCAAAAAATTTACCTTTTGAAAATATTTGGTTTTTGAAAACAGCTCGCGGGGAATGTTCCGAGGCAGACCCCCCCCCCCCCCCACACACACACACACACCCGTTTATCCTACGTGATAATTTCATATATCCTATTTGTCAGTGACCCGGAGCCGAACAATTTTTGATGCTCCAGCTCCGCTCCTAGAGAAAATACTGTGGCTCCAGCTCCGGCTCCAACTTCGCGCTTTTGAGTTGCAGATTTTAATTTACACGTTTAATTTTTTGCTCACAAATATTTTCTACCTTCATTAAAGATCTGACAAAATGCATTTTTCTTCTCATCAAACTTGAAATGCTTGTTCAGAAAATATGACATCTTTTAGCTTTTGCTTTTAAAATAGAAAGTTTGGTGGAATTTTAAACACAAAAATCTTAAATTTTTTCTACACTTTTCAAACAGCCAAAATTGCACAACTACGCATGTAAACAACAGGCGGCCATATTTGTTTTCAAATAGTGTTGTCACTTAGTTCAACTAGAAAGTAGAAGTAAAGTAGTGTTACCATGTTTTGAGAAGGTTTCCTTCTCTAATAATAATAAAAACCTAAAAAATGATATAATTAAAATACTGAATAATGATGTAATTAAAATATTTTAAGCCTAGAAATTTAAAAGACTGAAAAAAAAAAAGATTTAAAAGAATATTAAAAACTAAAAGAGCCCTGGAGCTGGGGAAAATTTAGAGCTCCAGCTCCAGGGAAAACACAGCTCCGGAGTGCTCCGGCTCCCTGCTATTTGTTGCAAATTTTGTCTACTTACTGAATTTCTACATACATTTCCCCTAAAACAATAAAAAATTTAATTTAAAAACAACTATTTTGGGGGAATTGCCGGGAGGGGGGAAGGAGAATTTTGGGAGGAAGTTAAAAATTTGGGTTCAGCGATCCAAAAAACTTAAAGTAAACCTTATAGGGAAGACGGAGGGAAGACGGGAGGGCGAATGTAAACGATGTGAGTACATTATTAATGTATACTGCTTCTTTGCAAGTTATTTTAGGGTGTGATTTCATAACGGAATCTTACCATTTCATGTCTGGTCTTCCATCTTGAAGGCTACAATTTTCTGAACACAGGGCTTGAATTTCAGGGTAGGATGGCGGGATTCAGGCTTTTAAAATCCCGCCCAAAAGAATATCATGGGCGCAAAGTTCCCGTCCAAAAAATTTCACCTTTTTCTGGAAAGTTTGCATTTTTAAACTACGATCAACTCCCGCGAATGCCTAGTAAATTTCGTGGTATTTTTGAGCGACCTATTGACACATGTTGCGAGTTTTTTACTGTGAAAGATCATTAAAATTTAAGTTTTTTTCTGTGACCGATAGATAAATTTCACTATTTTTTCCGCGATATCAGTTGACAAGTTTCGCGTTATTTTCCGTGACCAATTGGTGAATTTAGAAGTGATTCTGGTCCAAATTTTCTGAAAATTATGAAAAGTCGATCATCAGTTTGAAACGTGAATTTCGTCAAAGGATCGCAGAAAACGTGAATTTCAGCAAAAGATCATGGAAAAAAGAAAATTTTGTCAAAGGATTGCGAAAAAAAAAAGCAAATTTCATCAAAGGATCGCGAAAAAACACAAATTTCATCAAAGGATCGCGTAAAAACACAAATTTCATCAAAGGATCGCGTAAAAACGCAAATTTCATCAAAGGATCGCGTAAAAACGCAAATTTCATCAAAGGATCGCGTAAAAACGCAAATTTCATCAAAGGATCGCGTAAAAACGCAAATTTCATCAAAGGATCGTGTAAAAACGCAAATTTCATCAAAGGATCGTGGAAAATAACCTGAGTTTCGAAAAAAGGATCATGGAAAAAAAAAAGCAAATTTCGTCAAAGGATTGCGGAATAAACGTGAATTTAGTCAAAGTTATCCCTATAGCAGGGGCGATTCTGAGTAAGAAAAAAATTTTCTGAAATTCACAGCAAATTTTATGAAAGGTTAAGGCAGGAGGGGGAGGGGAAATCCCTCCCTGTACTAATTATGCTTTTTTTCCATTAATATATAAAATTCTAAGTTTTCTATTGCTACTCAAACAAAAACATTCAAATTTTGCAAGAAAATAAATAATATATAAATTAATTAAACGAAGCCAGCTCTTAGCCTCTTCATCAAGATTTTGACAGAAAAACTTTGAAACGTTATTTTCTGCTTCCTGATTGGTTTTATTAAAAGTGTCAACAATAACACAGTTTTATAAAACATGCAAGAGGGAATTATATATATAGAAAAAAAATAATTAAAGCTAAATATTTATTAGTTATTTTTTTTATGAACCAAAAACATCAAGGGGTGTCCATTACTAGCACATCTACCCTATATGTATATATAACACTGGTGCCCGGCTAACCGAAAAGTACCTTTTTTTTTTCCCACAAAAATATTAAAGTACTATTACTAAACTAAATTTTAATTTACTAATTTTGTTATGCAATTCAATTATGTTAGTAGAACATAGCAACTTGCAAGAACAAATTTTCTATTCAAAAAACAAAACATTTTATAAGTAGTAAAGTAATATAAGTAATGAGGGAAGTTAACAAACTGAACATTCACTGTTAAAGAAAAAGGGGAAGATAGAAGTATTAAAATATTCTCTTTCCAAAGCCGGGTTGCCAGCTTTTAGCCAAGCCCCAAAAAGCCGGCTGGCTCTTTTTTTGGTTTTGAGTTTTGACCACTTAAAAAAAGACACTACTTTTAAAAAAGGTGGTTTACAGCTAATTCATATTAAATTTGAATTTATGGATTGGCAAGTTTCTTCCAAAATGGAAAAAAACAAAATTTTCTTCAAATTTCAAGCAAGTTTCTACCAAAATGGAAGAAATAGGTTTTTTTCAAGCAGAAGAAACTGCTATTTTTGCCAAAATCGCACACCTGTCTAAAGCTTTTCAATGATTGGCTGCTTCGAGAAAAGAAATTTTGTCCAAACTATACAAAATCAATTAAAAGTTATCCATTTCAATTTAACTAGCATATTTTTTAAATTAATTAGACTTCTGAAACTAGTAGTAAATAGTATCTAGATCATTTACAAACAGCAGGCAGAATGAAACTAATAAAAGACAGTGCTTTTAATTTACATCAATTTTATTAAGGTAAGTAGTAGACTCACTTAAATCTGCAACCCTAAAAAACCCACAAATACCTAAAATACACACATCATTGCAGATGTAAACAATGAAATTTTCAATTCAGATGTAGAGACAAAATTACATACTTTTTTATTTTTATATCATTCTGTACTACGTATTTTAATATGTAATTCTCGTTAATATGATTGAACTCATGCTTTTTTATGATGGAAGTATAAATTTATTTCTGAAAAAAAAAAAAAAAAAAAAAAAAAAAAATCAAGATATTGCTGATATCACAGGTAATTGCAATATTTTTACCAGATATATTTATGTATTAATCAAGCTTTTTCAGTTATTAAGTCTGGCTAAACCTGAAATAAAACTTCCTTGTTACTTTGATGTGAATTAGTAGGGTACCTTTATGAGGGAAGTTTCATTCTAATAATTCAAGAAAAATGGATCTCATATATATTATGCATATTTAATTATATACTATTAATTATTTACTTGACCTCTGCTCTTAATAATTTAATCATTTTTAAAATTATCTTAATTTTTGTTGTCTTAATTTATTACTTTACTTAAATATTTTCATATTTTACTATATTGTAAGCATTCATTACTACATTCAAACTACTGCTTAAAAATGTAAACAAAGCATGACCAGAAATCTTGTAAAATTCTAAAATCCGCACAACCTGTGATTTCAATCTGTGCGGATTTGAGAGAGTCTACTGTAATACACAATAATAACTGTATTTAAAAATTTCATTAAAATCCTTATTTTTCTTGCAACCTGGTATAACAAAACAAAAGTTTTTTAGCAGTAGGATTAGGTTGCTGCAAATGGTTTCTCAACTTAGAATAGATGAATGAAAAAGATGAAAAAAATTCTTTCAAGTTTTACAGAACTTAAGAGCAAGAATCTGAGAAAGTGTCACACCTAGCATTATGGGGTGATTCATGCCATCTCGGATTTTCTCCAAAAAATTACCAGTTATTACTTATCTTGTTAAAAGGCCAAATCCAGAAGTTTTTTCTCCAAAGTTGAGTTGTTCATTTTTTATGGGCCCCCAAAGGTCACCGTGCAGTGCGAAAAATTGAACGTTTTTTTTTTAGACATTAAAATTGCTATGACCCACGATTCTTTGCGCAAACAACTTGCCACAAAATTCTTTTTATATATGGGATGTAGGAGGGTTCTACTTTATATAATGGATGAGAAGTCTGTGGCAACTTGTTGCCGCAAGGTCACTGAAGGTCACAAACTTATGCATTTTCGCTGTTTTTTAGCATTTTTAAGGCCCAATAACAGCTTGCGCATTGAAGTTGCCATGGCAAAAGAGGTGTCATTTGAAAGACATGTATTAGCACTTTTAAAAAATGTACATATAATTGAGGCAAGTTGGATGCGCTTTTAGTAACAGAGCGCCAAAATGTGAAAAATGTCATATTTGACCGATATTCAAACTGTCATAATTTTCTGCGGCAATGACATTTTGAAATAATTATTTTGCTATTCTTTTATTCTATTATTGCTCTTTATGAAAAAATAAATTCCATTGAGGCATGTACCTTTAAGAAAAAAAAATGATTTTTTTAAACATACTCTATTCCGGTAGTCAGGACTTTTTTGCTTTTCAGAACAACTCGTCTGAATAACAATTTTTTTAACATTTACTTGGCTGTATGAATTGATATATATTGTTGCGTTTAAATTTATTGAGGACAATTATTTAGTTTTAAAATTCAAAAAATCACCGACATGTTCTCTATTTGGTATATACCTGTGAAATGCATATATGATTTTTCCATTACTGTTTAAAAATTTACTATAATTTTTTACATTTAATAGACTAAAAGCAAAAGGTTTACAAAGTTTTATACTTTTATACATATTTTGGAATATTTTGTTTAATTTTTACATATTTTGTTTAATTTTTAACATTTGTTAAAAAATCACCTGAAACTTGTACAAAATTATAACTGAATAGAATGCACATATATAAAGATATTAGTCTTTTTTTTTAATATAAGGTACATTTTAAAATCATTATTGATGAAGTATTTTTAATTTAAAATCATTAATTTCAGAATATAAAATTATTCAAAGCAAAATATTTCAACCTTCCCCACATAGTGAAAAATGCCGAACTTCAAAACAATATTTCTGTGGAATATGAATGAATTTATAATGCTCCTTCATTTTAAAAAAAGGCTGTATCTGATAAGATTAATTTTTGTAAAGTATTTAAAAAAAAATCATTGATAAAATATTTTAAGTTTATAATCACATTATTTCAGCAATACAAAATTCTGAAAAACAAAATATCTCAACTCTTCTTTTTTTTGTATTACTAGTACTACTTGGTAGAATATTGTAGAACCGTGAGAACAATATTTCTGTGCAATCAGAATTCTTTATGTTCATCCATTAAAAAATAAAATTATTATTTTCTTTTTTGCTTATAAAGGGTATTTTTTTAAAAAAGTATTATAAAATATTTTACATTTGCAACAATAATTTTAGTAAAATAAAATTGCACAGAGAAAAAAAACCCCCAACTCAGCTCTTCCCTTGTTTGCCTTACTGTTATCACATGGTTGGCTATTCTGGAATGTCAGAACAATATTTCTGTTGAATAAGAATTACCTTTGTTCATCCATTTAAAAAATAAAGTTGTGAATTTTTAATTTGGATATTTTCATACTTATGTTTATATATTCTTAGTTAAAAAAACTGTTTTACAAAACATGGAAGAACTTAATTCGGATCCTTATACAGATTTTTTTTATAATGAGCTATTGAACTGTGGAAGACACGGCAAAAGTCGTAAATATGAGTTGTTTTCAGAACAGGACTTGGCAGCAGATGTGAAAAAATTATCTAGAAAGAATAAATGTTAAAGCACCTGATAGAAGTGTGTCTGAAAAAGAACCAATATCTAGCAGAAGTGGTAAAGTTTTACCTGAAGGATTTAAACTTTGTGCAAAGCATCGTTTTGGTTTTGGTACTTATTGGAATGTTCCAGCTGTATGTTTACACCCTTATCACAAGGAAAACAGGAAAAAAGAAAAAGGTGTTAGGTCTGCAAGTTGGGCAACATATGAATTAATATGTAAATATAATTCTTCTGTAAACTTTCCAATTGGAGGAACTGTTTGTCCAAAGCATAGAGATTATCTTCTTTCAAAAGATCTACATCAAATGAACGATGAAGTTGAGATAGCCGACATCACTTCCAGCGATCCAACATTTGAAGTTCGTAATTCTCTGTTAGTGGAAACTGATAAGACCGAGACTAATTCATTTATAAAATCATTAACAGAAGGTGTAAGACCTGTTAAATTTCAGTTGAAATCTCCTGTTTCAAAACTTTCTGCAAGTACCATTCGCTATATGAAACAAAAATACTCTGAAGTTACCAATAATTTTAAAGCAACGTTAACCAAGAAACTGGCCCCAGAGCAAGAACATGAATTTCGAAAGGTTGTTTCAGACAGTAGCAGCTGCAGCGAGACGGAAGTTGAAGATGAATGTCTAAAAGAGATAGTAGCAGCCTTTAAAAGCACTCCATCTCAAAAGATGAAGCTAGCTTTATTGTATCCTCAAAAATACACAAAATCAGAAGTTATAGAGAGATTCCAATGCTCACAGAGAATGGTAAGGAGAGCAAGAGAATTGAGAGCACAATTTGGGGCTGGCAATATGCCTCTTGTACACAAAATTAGTAGAAACTGTTTCGACATGAGTAAGGTTGATCATTTTTTAGATTTTTTGTTTACAACAGACTCTCTACAAGATGTTGCTTATGGAACAACTTTAAAATATGATTGTGGATTAAAACATGTTACCCCACATGCGATACCATCTTCTCTGGTCCTATACAATTGTCTGGGGCTGATCCTTTTACAGTTCCATGCTTAAAAGATATTCAAGAGTCTTGTTATGTTTGTGGGTTTTTTTTTGTTTTTTTTATTTTAATTATTGATAGTGTTAGCGTTAGCTGAATATACTTGTATTATCAATATAGATTATAAATGCCAAGAATTTTGATTGTCAAATTAAATAACATCTATCATATATGTGTCACAATATATTAAAATATATCCATTCATACAGCCAAGTAAATATAAAAAAAAAAATGTTATTCAGACGAGTTGTTCTGAAAAGCAAAAAAGTCCTGACTACCGGAATAGAGTATGTTTAAAAAAATCATTTTTTTTTCTTAAAGGTACATGCCTCAATGGAGTTTATTTTTTCATAAAGAGCAATAATAGAATAAAAGAATGGCAAAAGAATTATTTCAAAATGTCATTGCCGCAGGAAATTATGACAGTTTGAATATCGGTCAAATATGACATTTTTCACATTTTGGCGCCCTGTTACTAAAAGCGCATCAAACTTGCCTCAATTATATGTACATTTTTAAAAAGTGCTAATACATGTCTTTCAAATGACACCTCTTTTGCCATGGCAACTTCAATGCGCAAGCTGTTATTGGGCCTTAAAAATGCTAAAAAACAGCGAAAATGCATAAGTTTGTGACCTTCAGTGACCTTGCGGCAACAAGTTGCCACAGACTTCTCATCTATTATATAAAGTTGAACCCTCATACATCCCATACATAACAAGAATTTTGTGGCAAGTTGCCCAGTAGCAGAAAGTTATGGTTGTGTCTGCGACAGCAATTTAGTGGGATGAAAATTGTCTGCGGGAGTAGCGTGTTACATTTTCTTATGTACAAACATTATGAGTGTTAAAATAAATAGCGTTCTTACTAAAGGGGTGATTCTGAGTAAAAAAAAAAAAAAATTCTGACATTCCAGCAAATTTTCCGCAAGGTTACAACAGAGGAAGGGGGGGGGGGGGAGCAGGGAGCGAAAATCCACTACCGGCAATAATTATGTATTTTTCTTGCGCACTTTTGATGAAATTTGGGTTTTTTCGCGATCTTTTGAAAAAATATGCCATTTATCTCCATCTTTTGACGAAATTTTCCGTTTTTTCGCGATCGTTTGACGAAATTTGCCGTTTTTTCGCGATCTTTTGACGAAATCTGCTGTTTTTTAGTGATCTTATGAGGAAATTCCTCGTTTTTTTCGCGATCTTTTGACGAAATTTGCCGTTTTTTCGCGATCCTTTGACAAAAATGAGCTTTTTTCGCGATCCTTTACGAACTTCGTCTTTTTTTCTCGATTCTTTGACGAACTTCGTGTTTTTTCTGCGATTCTGTGACAGAAATTTGCGTTTTTTCGGCACCTCTGGGACGAAATTCACGTTTTTCCAGGGATTTTTTGACGAAATTCGCGTTTTTACAGCGATCCTTTGGCAGAAATTTGCACTTTTTGCGATTTTTTGACGAAATTCCGCAACTTTAATTCCGATCTTTTGACATAAATTTTCCTTTTTTCGCGATCCTTTGATCGTAATCTGCGTTTTTCGTGATCCTTTGACAGAAATTTGAGTTTTTTCGCGTTCGTTTTACAGAAATTTGCGTTTTTTCGCGATCGTTTTACAAAAATTTGAGTTTTTTCGCGATTGTTTTACAAAATTTTGCGTTTTTTCGCGATCGTTTTACAAAAATTTGCATTTTTTCGCAATCGTTTTACAGAAATTTGCATTTTTTCTGCGATTGTCTGACTAAATTCGTGTTTTTTCTTCGATCCTTTGATGAAATTAAAGTTTCTTCCGCGATTTTGTTACAGAAATTTGCGTTTTTCTTGCGCCCAGGAATGATATCCACGTTTTTTTTCGGGATTTTTGGATAAAATTCAAGTTTGTACAGCGATCTTTTGGCAGAAATTTACGCTTTTCGAGATCTTCTGACGAAATTCCTCCTTCTTTCCGCAATCCTTTGACATAAATTTGCGTTTGCTCGCGATCCTTTGACATAAATTTGCATTTTTTCGCGATCGTTTGACTAAATTTGCGTTTTCCCAGAATCGTTTGTCTAAATTCGCGTTCTTTCCGCGATCCTTTTACTAAATTCGCATTCTTTCCTCGATCCTTTGACGAAATTCGTGTTTTTTCCGCGATCCTGTGACAGAAATGTGCATTTTTTCTACAACCCTGGTACGAGATTCATGTTTTTTTCCCCTGTCTCTTTTGATGAAATTCGCGTTTTTATAGCGACCCTTTGGCTATAAATTACCGATTTTTTATGCGAACGATTGCCGAAATTGATATTTTTTGGCGACCATTTGTCGAATTCGCGATATTTTTTGTCAGAATTTTCGTACTTTTTTTTTTTTTTTTTTTTAAAGGAAATACTTTTTTTTTTTCAAGTTGGCAAATTTATCTGCAAGGTCCAAAATAAATCTGCGACGCACGTCGCGCGTCTCGAACTTTCTGCTACCGGGGCAAGTTGTTTGCGCAAAGAATTGTGGGTCATAGCAATTTTAATGTCTTTAAAAAACACTCAATTTTTTGCACTGCACGGTGACCTTTGGGGGCCCATAAAAAATGAACAACTCAACTTTGGAAAAAAAAATTCTAGATTTTGTCTTTTAACAAGGTAAGTAACAACTGGTAATTTTTTGGAGAAAATCTGAGATGTCATGAATCACAGGTGTGACACACTCTCAGATTCTTGCTCTTAAAAGGAGTATTGAAAAGCATTTCAACATACGTACAGACATTTTTAGAAAATTAGCCTTTTAAAATCAGCATTGAGACATGCATGCTAAATGCCAGCAGAGATGCAGAATATGTCCGATCCGGCGATCTAGGATCGGGGGAAATTTTAAACACCTGGGGAAATTTTGCAGAAACATATACAATTGATTTCGATTTTAACAATAAATTCCATAATTTCCTGAGATAGGAAAATTTCACTATAAATAAAAAGATCCGTATGGTGAAATTCACAAAATCGATCTCAGAATAATATGTACTGTATATCGGGTGATTCTGTTCTGAATTTTCCAAAAAATTAAGGCATGCAGTTCCGAAAATTTAAAAATTCGTTCATCAATCTGAAAATTTGGGCATAAATATACCGCGAATTTTGTCAAAGAATTTTTGAAAAATGGCGAATTCTGTCATTAGATCGCAAAATAACTACAAATTTCGTCATAAGATCGCAAAATAACCACAAATTTCGTCATAAGATCGAAAAATAACAACAAATTTCGTCAAAGATCGCGAAATAGTCGCAAATTTCATCAAACGATCGCAAAACAACTGAATTTCGTCAAAAGAGCATGAAACAACCGCGAATTTCGTCTAAAGCGGAGAAATGACCACGATTTTCGTCAAAACGTGGCGAAATAACAGTTAATTTCGTCAAAGGAACGCGAAAAAAAACCCCGGAAAATTCGTCAAATGTTTGCAAAACGAATGCAAATTTCGTCAAAAAATCACGAAATGAATGCAAATTTTGTGAAAAGATTGCGAACAAACCACACATTTGGTCAAAAGATCGCGAAAGAAGAGCAAATTTCGTCAAACGATTACAAACCAACCGCGAATTTCGTCAAAGAGCGCGAAATGAACGCAAATTTCGTCAAAGATCGCAAAACAACCGCATATTTCATAGGGCAAAATAACTGCAAAACTCGTTAAAAGGAAGGCGAAATAAACGAACATTTCGTCAAAAGATCGCAAAACAACCGCAATTTCGTCAAAAGATCACGAAACAATCACAAATTTCGGCAAACGATTGCAAAACAACTGCGAATTTGTCAAAAGATTGCGAAAAAAACCACAAATTTCGTCAAAAGGGACAAAATAACCACGATTTTCGCCAAAACATAGCAAAATAATCGCGAATTTCATCAAAAGAACGTGAAAAAAACTCTCATATTTCGTCAAAAGATCACGAAACAACCACGTATTTCGTCAAAAGGGCCGAAATAACTGCAAACCTCTTCGAGAAAAAAAACGCAGATTTCGGCGAAAGATCGCGAAAAAACCACAAATTTTACCAAAAGATCGCGAAAAAACCACAATTTCGTCAAACGATCGCAAAACAACCATGAATTTAAACGAAAAAAGCACTAATTTCATCAAAAAGAAGGCAAAATAACTGCAAATTTCGTCAGAAGATCGCAAATTTCATCAAACGGCCGCGAAAAAAAACATAGTGTTGGGAGTGGATCCCCCCCCCCCCATTTTCCCCCACTCTGCTGTAACCTTTCAGAAAATTTGCTGTGAATTTCAGAATTTTTGCTTTTCACTCAGAACCACCTTTGCTATATATACTCGTGCATAAGTTGAGAAATATTGGAACTTACGATAATACAGCATTTACCTACAACATACCGTAAAATTTTGGGGAAATTTTCATGGGGATTGGGGGAAATGTTGGGAGTAGAAACATTTTCAGCACCCCTGGATGCTAGTATAAATATGTACAAATTCAGTTATTTACTGGGCTGCACAGTAAAATAATGTATAAACAAACACTTTTAAATAACACATTTTTATATGAAAAATAAAGAATTTTACAGAATTCGCATGAATGTAAGATTGTCTGCTTTTTTCATTCGCTAATCTGTTGTGCAGTTTAATTTTCAACAGTTGTTCTAGGTAAATAATGTCCCACAACATTGTTGAGTGTATATTTAAAAATTCCAACTTCAAATGTAAAACTAGGAAATTTTGTGTACAATTGTCATAAACATAATACAAAATCTGCAATTCAAATATTATCAATTAAAAATGGTAGAAGTTTAAGATTTATTTCAATTTTATTTGAATGGAATCTAATTTTTTAGGGTGTTTTAAGTATCATATTGTATGAATTTTGTTTTTATTTTTTAATCTTCAATTGGCTCAAATAATTTGTTACAAAAATTTAACATTAAATGTAGAACTAATTGAATGAAATAACTTAATATCTGTCCCTTCTCGGGCTTAAGCAATGCAGGAAATAAAAGTTTGTTTTTGTTTTTAATTTGTTCTTCAAATTAGGTTTCTGTTTAATTGTTTTTGATTGTAGAGAATTAGAATGAAATTCTTAAAAGTTAAATTTCCTGAAACTGCTTGATATATTAATTGTACTAATTAGTAATACACATAGTATGGAGGAAATGAAACTGCACGTTTTCGTTTTTAAATACTAAAAAAATTATATATAATAATAAAGCTGCTCCCATTATGTACTTAATTAGTTTATCATAGAAAAATAATCTAACAAAGAATAGCTTTTAATAACTCGTTTGACTTTAATAAAATTGTCTATTTTAAAAACATGAGCTTTAACTTTCGGCGTGAGTAGGCTTAAGTGCGCTAATCATCGATACGTGATTGCATTGCTTTAGCTTAAATACAAATCTGTCCCGTAGAATGATAACTAATTTTAACTAACTGTAATAAACTTATTGAAATAATATATAAAAATAATCTTACCTTTTATCTTGATGATAAAGCTTTTTACTTCAGAAACATGACGTGGCCGGCGAGAGGCAGAGCGGAGTGATTTAATTCGATTCTTTCACTTGAGAAGGAATGCGTAGTAAACAAGTTCATAAAATCCCTAGAAGTCCCCACAAATCAAAAGTTGCACACCTTTCTAAAAACTATCTTTTAATATAATTGAATTTTCAATATTTTTATAACTCTAAAATTTCATATATAATTTAAAAATAATTTTAAAAGCTGAAGTTTTCAATACAAAGGCGAAAACATTTTTTAATATATCTACGAAAATCCCCGCTGGGGAAAACAATGTGTCGGAAAAGGTAAACCTCGTTTCGTTTTTCCCTAGCTTCCCTAACTACTTTGGTCTTGCCGGGCCGGTAAAGGCCGGTCAGGGGCGCGCCAGAAGTATCCGGCGCCTGTGTGCAGAACTTCACTTAGCGCCCCATATACCCAAACCCCTCCTCCCTACAGCCCCCCCCCCCCCCCAAAAAAAAAAATAAAAAAAATCAATAACTATAAATACATACCTGCCAAGCCAACCTTCCGGGGTTTTCTCCAGGTCAAATAAACAAATTTTGAACCTGAAATTTTATTTAATGAAATGTGCCTTGTTTCTATGGGGTTCTTTTTTATTTTATTTAATAAATTAAATTTCTTGTTCAAAATATTTTTGTTTGACTTTAAAAATAAGGAATGTTCACAGCTATGTAAATAACGGACATCCCTAAAAAATGGGTGCTTCAGCTGCTTGCTGCCTCCCACCACAATGGCATACCTCCTAAGAAATTAGCTTTTACCATCTCTCCCCGAATTTTTAAGCGTTCGTCTTTATTTATATTTGTACTTAAAGCAGTTCAAACAAACTTTAATTAAGAAATATAAATGTGTTCAAATAATTAATGGTAGCACCATGACACAAGGAAAGGGGTGCTCGTAATACGGTAAATATACATAAAGGTAGAAAAATATTTTCTCTAATTACGGAGCGAATTATAATTTTTTTATTGTAAGATGCGATTTAAACAATTACTACACGTAGATCATAATTAGGGGTGCATTTTTAAATGTTTTCCCCGTCCTAGAACGATTGGTTTTATATTAGCAAATATAGAACCGCTATGCTGCTTATATAATAATTGTCAAAACGTATCTTTATCTTGTCACATGCTTAACTCTTCCTTCTTTTTCGGATTTTTTTATCTTTTTGATTTCAATTATAATTTTTTTTTTTTTTTTTTGCTGAAAATTAATACAGTGAAACTTCCTTTAAAGGCCACCCCTATTCAAAGGCCACCTCTATTAAGGGCCAATATTTTTAGGAACGAAAATTTTTCCCATAGACATAATGCTAAATTTACTTCTATTAGGGGCCGCACCTACCCCTCATAAAGGCCATTTTTTTCACATGTGCCTTAAATCTTAAACAGGTGTATTGAATTTCTGAACCAAAAGGTAAGAGTTCAGCAGACAACTGCACTTGCAACAAAGAAGGCAGGGGGAGATGGGGAGGATTTAGAAACACAATGAAGGACGACAAACATGTGTTCCTCACACTTTGTTAGACCTTTCAACCTGTAGGGGTTGGGTTGGAGGGAAAATTTGACCCTTTGTTGTGGGCCCACAAAGGATAACAGGTTATCTAGAAAAACTGATTCCACATTTACTTAAACTGTGAATGCATATTGAAGCACAATTTTTGCACTTGTGTGTAAAAACGCTAGCATAAATAAATGAACTAATATCTCATTCTAAGGCATTAATAAATTATGCAAATTTAAGTAATTTGTTCCATAAAGTAAAAAAAATCATGAGAAACCAAAATTGTCTGTGAAAAAATTATGAAAAGTAAACAAAATTCAATAGAAAATGTTTTCAATCATATATATAGAGTTTGAAAATGTTAATAAACAGTTTTTTCACCTACATAGGTTGTGATTTCATTATTTTAGTTGTTGTTTTTTTTTTGTCACCCCTATTCAAGGGCCACCCCTCATAAGGGCCAATTTTCGATGGAACGGTATGTAGCCCTTACAGAGATGTTTCACTGTATTATGTTCTATCCCGAATACGCAAACGCAAAATAATTTTGTCATTAAGCAAGTAAGCAGCATTATCCTACCTAGGTCATATAGTTTTTCAGAAAATCGCACTTTTCCGTTATACACAAACTTTACTTTGTGGACGCTCAGTGAGGAAATTAGGGGGAGTTCGAGGTACTCATCGTCACGAAATCATCCAAGGATTGCTGATAATAATTTTCAAAAAGGATATTGGATAATTAGTAGATATTAATTAATAACCTTTCTAGATAAAGGCAGCACAGATCAAGGCGGCGATGCAACTTTGCAACATCCTTTCAAGGCGCATTTGTCACAATGTCAACTTTAAACTTTGTACAAGGTCTTTGTTTTAGGTAAGGCGAATCATAACGATAAATAGTCACCCTTTTTCATTCCAATTGAATTCAATTATTGATAAATATTTAATAGAACAATGGCAAGTTTTTTACAAAGTCAACGCGTAAATTTATTGTACGGAACTTTTTGTACGCGAGTGAAACTCGCACTTAACCGATTATTCTTTGTTCAAAGCAAATCTAATAAATACAATTGAAATTTCCATGAAACGTAATTCAGTTTGAAGTTGTTCTAAAAAATATTTTTACCTCCTGAACAACATGAAACTTTCTTACATATTCATGGGCTCGTTTTTATGCGTAAAAGCATAAAATGATAGGCGTGACTATTAAATTGGTTTGGAATCGAATGGCGCTTTTAATTTTTTTTTAAGCATTGCATGTTAAATTATATCCTGTTTTACTTATTTATTGTTTCAGTTATATGTAGCCGATTAATTTGTGCTTTTTTTGGTAATTTACATGGGAACCATGCATAACCTGGGGCTTATGTTGCTTTATCATTGTGCAATACAATTACATTCAAAATTGCATTTATTCATGTATAGGGGGGAAAAAAACCTTTCCTCCTTCAAAATTACGTGTTATATTCTATTTCAAATCATTTTAATGCTATTTTGATCAAAATGAAGGGAAAACAGAAATCATGTTTTTCTATTTCAAATTAATTACATTCATATTTATGTCGGCGACGTGTTGATACGGCGCCACTCAAGAGACTGAACGATGAATTTGCTTTCAGTTCGATTTTCTTTTGTGACAGTAGGGTAATTTTTTATTGGCTTTTTTTTTCTAATATTTAGATATCATATCTAACCTGAAAAGAATATTTTCTGTTTTTAGCCAACGAGCATCAGTTTGAGGTTTTTTGTCTTCTATTGCGTACGAGTATAAAAGACACGTTAGTGGTTTTTCTATTTATTTTGTATCATGAACATTGCCCATGCTAAGGTTCTGCTCTGCAGATTTACGAAGTCAATTTCATTTGTAAGTAGATATAATTGCCATGCATAGTTATTCTGATAGAAAGCAATCAAGCAGTGTTTCCCCTTTTTTGTATAAAAGCACCGAATCTTTCCGATAACTGTGTCAAATTTTTAATCTAATCTGATTTTCAGGGACTCACCACAAAAGATTGCTACTGCTAATCAGAAGAAATCGATTATAGTTCAAGATATGCACCTTTTATAGGAAATTGAAAAACATTAGTCCATTTTTCAGCAAATAAATATTAATTTCGGTAAATTTCATTTTATTTTTTTTCTTAAAAATGCGTATCTGCAAACTATCCTTTTTTGTGTTAACACTATTTCCGAATCATAATCCTTACCATATTTAATCGAAGAATTCTGCAATTAATTAACATTAAAATTAGGCAAAGATTATTATTTAAAAGGAGTAATAACTAGAAAGTGGAATAGTTGACAGCTGAGTATATGTTGATAGATATTATTTAATTTTTACTTTCTTCTATCTTTACAAGAGGAAAGTATTGGATTCATGAAAATTTTTGAATTCCGGTTTTCGACGGATTTACACGTTTTAGGGGTCAGAGAACCCGAAAAACATGTTTTTACAAAATGTCTGTCTGTGAGTCTGTCTGTGTGTGACACAAATTTTGTGGGCGTTCTAGCTCAAGAACTAAAGCACGGAATTTAATAAAAATTTATATTCAGGTAGTCCCTGATCAGCATAATACAGCAGATGGGCAAAATACATCGAAAAGTCATTTTCGATACAAAATACATTAGTTTTAGAACCTAAAATACAAAATACTTTTCGAATTTTAAAATATCCAAATACAAAATACATGTATTTTCAAAATACATTGAAAATACAAAATACATTTAAAATTTTAAAAGTTTGGGCATAAGGTTACAGGTCTGCACCGGCCGTGCCTGGCAGGCCAATTTTCATTCAGAACACTCTGATCGAGCCGGACCTGGATTTCACTCTTTCCGGGTCAGGCACGGGTTTTATGTTTTTCTGCAGGCTTGGGCCGGTCAGGACCTCGACATCATTCTTTCCGGTCCGGGCCTGACTTCTTTTTTTACGGGCTGAATCGAGGCTTAGTCCCTTGGGGGATGAGCATCTTATACAGAATTTTTGATCTTTTATCATCGGTTTTTCATAACAGAAAATTTGGCCTAATTGGATCAAGAAAACGTCCTGATAAAATATGGCAAAATTTACAATAACAAAGAACTGGTGGGGATAATCAAGATTCTGAACTTCATTCTTCATAGAGGTCTGCACTGTCCAAAATTTTCAAGCTCGGTCCCGACCCAACACGTATGAAAATGTTTGGCCCGTCCCTGCCCGGTCTGGCCTATGCAAAAATCAGTAAAATCTGGCACGGCCCAACAGTTTTTGCACAAAATGTACATTTTTAAAAATCGCCATTATTCTACAATTAAATTGCTAAATTTTTTATTTTTAAAGAATAGTACATATAGTATCTCTAGGCAATGAAGTTAAAGCACATAAAAAGAAACTGTGAAAAAGAACCTGCCTAAGACGAATCATGTGTAAAACTGAAAAATGTGTTGATCCATGCAAAATGAATATAATAACACGCGCGAAAAGAATACATTTACAACAAACTATGTACCTGCTAAGAACGAAACCTGTCTATAACTCCTTTCCTGTCGATTCCGTCTTGGAAGATTTTATGCTATAGCATTTTTCATATATTTAAGTCTCCACACCATGGAATGTGGATTAGAATGTGGATTAGATTTTAAATGATAACTAAGATTTTTCCATACAAATACAGATACATTTAAAAGATAAATATCGCAGTCCAGCATGTTTTCTTAAAAATGAAAAGTATAAACATGAAAAAAAGCTAAAATAAGTATTTTTTGTCAGAATTCCTCATACGAGACGATTTTTTAACCATATTGGCGTAAAAATCAATATTTTGTTGAAATTCAGTTGGACCGGGTTAATCAAGGTTTTGTACGAGCTGGGATCGGGCCGAACTTTTAGCTTTTATACCAGGCTGTGCCAATATTTATTTATTTTTTTTTTTTTTTGTACAGCACGGGACGGGCTAAAAAGATTTTTCTACGGGTTGGGCTCGGGCCGAGACCTGTTATTTCGGGCCGTGTATGTTTGCGTAGTAACAGTTAGACAAAATAATAGTTTTTTTCATTTTAAACAATATAGTGAAGTTTATTTTTAAAATAGGTTAACAAACCAGCGATGTAGTGGAGGATATACGGAGATATACACCGTATACCACCTGGATTATTTTTAAGAAGCTCTGTACACTCTCTGTTTAATCAATAAAGTTACAGCGCCTACCTCTGTTTTCACAGCCTAAGAGAGACTGCTCAGATGAGGATATTAAGAACATAGATTCCCCCCCCCCCCCCCCGCCCTCCCGACAGCTCTTATTAAGGATTTTAAAAGTGCAATTTTTTCAGCTGGAACTGAATCCGCAGGAAACCGTGACTTTTTTCTTACGATTTCAGCACTGTTTCAAACCCATCCCGCAAGTGTCAACTAGAACAGATCAGAACTCGAATTAGGGTCAAACCAACTCGAACCCGACCCACAATGAAAGAATGAGCTTCCACCTGACCCAAACGGCATATCTGGTTGATGTGCGTTCGGGTAAAATCTGGTTACTTACTTGGTGCAGAACAGTAATTCACGTTCATTTTACTTAATTCCCTTAGCTGTTTAATATCGCTCATTTTGACGTGCAGTACACGATGGATGATATATTAAAATTTCGTGATGATAGCTTCATTTTTACGAAAGTTAATGCTTATAAAACCAAAAAAAGGTTTATAGTATTGTCCTGTTGAAATCGAAACGTTGTCACCTTCAAACTAAACCCTTTCTTTAAAAAAAAAAAAAAAAAAAAAAAAAAAAGTAGAAGAAGAGTGAGCGAGATTGAAAATCGTAGCATCGGTTCAAGAGTTATGCATGGATATACACGAATTGCATAACCCCCTTTGTTGGAAGTCTGTATATATATATATATATATATATATATAGATAGATAGATAGATAGATAGATAGATAGATAATTCATTAATGCCTCGATCACTGCAACTCAAATATGAGTGCTTCACATGAATAAAAAATAAGAAATAATTTAAAGAGAAATATAAAATAAACAACATGCTAAATGTTTTTGTTTAAGACCTCGGAATATCATTAAACAAAAACATAATTTGAAGAACAAATTAAAAAAACAAAATTTATTTCCTACATTGTTTAAGCCTGAGAAGGGACAGATATTAAGTTATTTCATTCAATTAGTTCTACATTTAATGTTAAATTTTTGTAACAAATTAGTTAAGCCAGTTGAAGATTAAAAAATAAAAATAAAATTCATACAATATGATACTTAAAACATCCTAAAAACTTAGATTCCGTTCAAATGAAATCGAAATAAATCTTAGACTTCTTCCATTTTTAATTGAAAATATTTGTATTGCAGATTTTGTATTATGTTTATGAAAATTGTGCATAAAATTATTAGATGCATGCAAAATACAAAACTTTAAAAAAAGTCTAAGATTTATTTCGATTTCATTTGAACGGAATCTAAGTTTTTAGGATGTTTTAAGTATCATATTGTATGAATTTTATTTTTATTTTTTAATCTTCAATTGGCTTAACTAATTTGTTACAAAAATTTAACATTAAATGTAGAACTAATTGAATGAAATAACTTAATATCTGTCCCTTCTCAGGCTTAAACAATGTAGGAAATAAATTTTGTTTTTTTAATTTGTTCTTCAAATTATGTTTTTGTTTAATATGTCATGTTTTTTTAATGACTACAGCACTCAGACGAACGCATTTCAAAATTAATACAGAGTATCATCATCAGGCTTTGATGTATGCGGTATTGCATCACAATGTGGGATGCAGTTTACCAATGTGTGATTCAAAATGTTTCACCACTGTAGTAATGCAGGTTGCGGTAGTTTGGACAAAAACTTCCAATCTGAACGTAAAAAATCTATAATCAACACATAAAAAATTAACTTCACTTAAATTTAGATACCCTATTTCCCACTCAGGAACGCTATGAATGTAAATGTAAATTCTGTTGAATCCTTACTGCTAATATTTAACAATATTATAGCTATGATACAGTAAAAAATAAAAAAATAAAAGTTTTACTTGAATTTTTAAACCTTATTCTCTCCCAAAGGGTGATGTAAACACATCATAAAATTATTACCTAAGTTTAACTTGGGGTTTAAATAGTTCTAGCCTCAAAAAAAAAAAAAAAAAAAAAAAAAAAAAATACATTTTAAAATTTAAGTTATGTAATTCTCCACTAAGTTCGCTACCTGCGTAAAAATAGCTATCCATTAGAAACTTTTTACTAAAATATAAACTTGACCAAAGCAAAAACGTATTCTGAAAATATCCTTTTTATTTCCACTATGACGCCATATTCACCTTTTTAATTTTTGAAAAAAAAAAAAAAAAACTATTTCAATTAAAATTTTTCACGCGGGAATCTTTCTACTAAAACCAAATAAATTATTATTACGGCTTTTGAATTTTTTGCAACAATGAAGAAAAAATATTACATTTTCTATTAAAAATGTCCGTTGATTCTCAATGAAAAAAGTGAAATTTGGAATTATTAAGATATTTGAATAATATACAAAAAAATTGGCCCTTGTTTCTCTCTGGGTTATAATTCACCCATATGCAAAAGTATTTTGCCATTCGTTTTGACCCTGACGTCAGGCAAACGTTTTTAAACTTTAAATTTATAATATTATTAGAATTAGTAAAGAATAAAAAATGAGTCGCATCAGGGACAAAAAGGTGGGAAGAAAAAATGAAAAAGTTATCATCTCCATAGGCTTTTCTATGTTAAATTAACATTGAGAAGTGACACTAGAAATAAATAAGTATTGCGCTGCCGCGCGCAATACTTAAATAATATGCAGAAATGACACCAAATAATGTTTTTTCTTATTTTTTTCTTTTAGTAGTGAGCTTTAGTAATGATCTTTTAGAGTTTAATAAATTAAAAGTGCCTTGCATCGCTCTTCGTCGTGGTCTGTCTTAAAGTTTAATCAATCTTGAATAAGTGATTTTATTGAAATGACTTTAAATTTTCATAACGTATTGAATATCTCATTCATTTATATTGTAAAACTGTATTTAAACATATACATACTGTATTTGTAATAATAAATATATCAATAAATAGAACTATATTTATGTAATAAAATTCATTCTCCATTTAATAAATATCACGAGTGGGGTAAATTATACCTGAACATTAATACAATGAATACAAAGGAGCTATAAAAAATAATGTTTCAATCAATGCATAACCGTTATAAAACCAAAAATCTTACCTTTAAATGAGCTTTAAAGTTAGTTGTGGCTTGAAAAGTTCCACTTATAAAAGTAGACCTTGTTTTACACATGCATAATGCGTTAACTTTTTAACAACATTATCAACAGAAATTATTTTTTAAAAAATTCCCGCCTAATACAGCGCAACTGTATTATCCCAAATAATTAATTCACTTGATACATTACCAGCGGGGGCTGAGTCATTCTTTCATGAGTCTCCTAAATAACTAACTGCAGTATATTTCTATCGTATTTAAAAAATAGAATACGCAGCAAAACTCTAAATGATTCTTCCTGTTTATCACACAGTAGTTTTTCATTCTCATAGCAATGTTAGAACTATAAAAACTAGAACGTTTTGTAATCATTCAGCAAAAATACTTCAGCAGAGCAGATGCATTCATTATAATCCTAAGACGAAACAAAACAGTCAGGCACGTATTTTGCTTTTGTGAATCTTAGATTTTGCGGTTTTAAAAAAGCAGCTTGAAATCCACAGAAATGTATTTTGAGTACTTTTAAAATACAAAATACTTGGAAAAATCATTTCAAAATACATTACCAAAATACTTTCCTTTAGTCCGTTTAAAATACAAAATACAAATGTATTTTGAAAATGTATTTCAAATACATGTATTTTCAATACTGCCCAACTCTGTCCCTGATGAAAATTGGTGCTGATTAGTTTTTGGTGTAAATCGCTCAACAGGTGGCGCTGCTATGCTGCATTTTTTTCCGATTTCCGCAATAGCTGCATCTCAAGAACTAATGCACGGATTTTCATAAAACTTCAGGTTCCGTTAGTCCTTGACATAAATGGATGCTGTTTACGTTTTGGTGTAAATCGTCCAACAGGTGGCGCTGCTAGGCTGCATTTTGCAGGCTTTACACGATTTCTGCAATAGCTCTATCCTCGGCTCTATCTCAAGAACGAATGGACACATTTTCATCAAACTTCAGATTCAGTTACTCTTTGATATGAAATGATGCTGACTACGTGTTGGTGTAAATCGCCCAATAGGTGGCGCTGCTGTGCTGCATTTTGCACTATTTCTTCAATAGCTCTATCTCAAGAACTAATGAACGAATTTTCATCAAACGTCAGATTTAAGTATAACTTGATTAATATTGCTGCTGATTATGTGTTGGTGTAAATCGCTCAACAGGTGCCGCTGCTATGCTGCATTTTTCATGATTTGCGCAATAGCTCTATCTCAAGAACTAATGCACGAATTTTCCTCAAACTTCATATTCAATTAGACGTTGACATAAGTTTATGATAATTAGGTTCGGGTGTAAATAACCCAATAGGTGGCGCTGCATTGCTGCATTTTGCTGGATTTACACGATTTCAGCGACACCTCGAGAACTAATGCACGGAATTTCATCTTTTTAGAATTCTCATGATGAGCACAGATTGCCATTTAATTTGGCACTGTGATAGCGAATTTTGAAGCATTGCCATGTATGAGATAGAAGAAAGTTTTGTGATGGCCACAACATACTAATTTTATTTTGCTAAATAAAAAAAATGCTTTGAATTTTGCAAATAATGTACGATATATAAATATGCAGATTGGAGTGACAGGGGGGGGGGGGGGGAACGATACGGTTGTTAGTAGCGGTACCGCAAAATACTAGGGCTCCGGTACTTTTTTATTAGAAATTAAGCCCTGATCGTCAGTATGTCTATCGCTACCAATACTACAATAAGATACAAGTGTTACATATTTTCAATCATTTGAATAATGGAGTCCATCCATATTTGCCACCAGCTGCAATGCGCATCCTGTTTTCCGAACGTTTAGAAAAGCCTGATCTAGAGCAGGGATGCTAAACACGGCATTCGCGGTTTCCTTTCCGAATTTGTAAAGTTTCTAGCTTCTTTTTTTTAATGTATTTCAGTCGCTTGAAGGCGCCGTTAAAACTTATGTGGCGCCCTTCGGCCGTTAACATTCAACTTATCTTTCGACACCTTGGCGCCTTTCGGCTTGAGACTCCCCCCCCCCCCCCATCCCTCCTAAAGCTACCCCGCTGAAAAACATCTGCAAATTTTATATATTTTCAAAATAAAAATAAATTCATAAATGTATCAGAAATAAACCACTTTCGAGTTTAATAAATTTAAATTAAATAAAAAAATTTCAAATATTTCAGCTTCGCCTAAAATATTTGGCGCCTTTAGTACTCTGGCGCCTGTGTGCGGTGCACACTTTGCACACTGGGTCGGCGCGCCCCTGAGGCCGGTTGTTATTTTGGATTTTTTTTTTTTTTTTTTTTAATCTACTTTCAGGGTTTTGAAAAATGTCAAATAACTTATTTTTTGAAACTGACAACTAGTCACAGTCACACACACAGAGAAAAAAAAAATAATAGTTCGTTTGACTTTAATTTCTTATTATACAGAACATTTTGAAACAAGCATATTTGCACATAGACAACTTTAAGGGCAATGTTTACTTTTCCCTGACCCCTCCCCCCCCTTCTTAAAATCCATAAGGATTTCATGGAACATTTGTGAAACCCTTTAACAATAAATCTAATCTTGTTTTTGTTTTATGCATTATAATTAGGAATTTAAGGTGTGCAGTATATATATTTTAAACATTTTGATTCTCAAAAGTCAAAACATTCTATTTTATTTATTTATTTTGTCACATTTTAGATTATAATTTTTCTTTACACAGAAAATTCTGTTTTCAGTATTGTACTTTAGACTGAAAATGTCTCAAATGATACTGAATAAAATTTTAGCAGCAATCTTTTTAGTACAAGGTTTATTTACATTTAAAAATTTATTTTTTAGAAAAAAAGTTTTAAACTAAATATAAATGTGTAATCTATTTTACTGCTTTAAATATAAATCTCATGACGTATTTATATTTTTACTAAAACCAAGATTTAAAATAATTAAGCTTACATTAAGAGAAATAAAGAGAAAAATACATTACCTCTCTTTAATTAAATATTCGGGTTAGCCGATATTAGCCCTCTACTTTCTAGACGATGACGGACCATTAAATTTTTACCGGAAACCACCCATGTACATTTTGGGGACAATTTTTGATTTTTATAAAATATTTTCAAACTAAATAAAAATATGTAATCTATTTTACTGCTTTAAATATAAATCTCACGACATATTTACATTTTTACTAAAACCCAGATTTAAAATAATTAAACTTACTTTGAAAGAAATGAAGAGAAAAATACATTTCCTCTCTTTAATCAAACATTCGGGTTAAGTGATATTAGCCCTCAACTTTCTAGACAATGACGGTCCATTACATTTTTGACCGAAACCGCCCCTTAAGAGTTGCCGGGCAAAGTAAATGCAACAGTTCTCTCAACGCCGAAACATTTGCGGTTCGGCAATAGCTGCCGCAACTAGCGGCGGGTCATTTACGGCACAACATTGTTTGGTTACAAATGGCCTTAACTCCTTTTGGCCGCGACATATACGCCTTTCGGCCATAAGTTGAGTGTTTGTTGGGTAGAGTCGAACAAATATTCTCAATACTTAATCATAACGGATAGCCTATCAAGTTTAAAAGCATTAAACAATTTTGACAATACAAACTATTTAATACTAAAAATTCTTCAACAATTACAAACAACAGTAAAAGACATATACTTCAATTGGACAAAAGGACATTCAGGTGTTGAGGGCAATGAGGCAGCTGACCAACTGGCAAAATCGGCAGTAACGGATGAAACACTAATACATACATTTTTACCATATCCAGCTTCTTCACTAAAATCACAGACAAAGCAGAATCTGTTAAAAAATTGGCAAAAACGCTGGACGGATTCAGACACAGGCCGATATACGAAGGAATTCTTGCCATTGGTTGACTACAAGTATTTCGTAAACAACAGATACTTACACATATTTTTAACAAATCACGGCCCCTTTCAGGAACACTTATATAAAATTAACAAAAGAGACTCCCCACTATGCATTTGTGGCTTGCCGTCGACATCGTTACACTATGTATTATACTGTACATTAACATCGCATTATCATATCAAAAAACACACACGTATGAATTTAGCAAGTTGGTGGCGGGATGTAAAAGAGAAACCAAAACTACTCAACAAGATCATACAATGCATGAGGTTTATAGAAACAAACGAGTACATCTTTTCAAATCCAGAGCCATTCTAGTCCGACTCCATCACTAGGGTGTAGCATGGAGGGAGAAACGCCGGGTGCCAGAAACTTCTATCACTTTTGAATTTTTATCTTGTGCATCTCTCCAAACTCTTGTATGCGCAAATTGTAAATAGTAGGTGTGTTGTAATGTGTTTCTAATTGTGATGTTCAATATTGTGTGTTTAATGTACTGTGAAATCCCTGTAAATCCATGAAAAATGTAAATAATTATGCAATCACATTCAAATGATCCTCATGTAATCACTACATACAGTCATGTAAATAGTAGGTGTTTGATATTGTGTTGTAATGTGTTTCTAATTGTCATGTTAAATATTGTGTGTTAAATGTACTGTGACGTATATATATCCAAGAAAATTGTAAACAATTATGCAATCACATTAGGTGAAATGATCCTCATGTAATCACTACATACAGTCATATATCTCGATGAGAAATCTTCGGTTCGCCCAGAAAAATTGGGTAACCAATTGTGATTGTAATCAGTGGTGTAGTCGTAAAGAACACAGAGGGTATACGCTCAAAGCAGAGGGTATACGCTCAAGGCAGAGCGTATACCCTAGAGTGTATTTTCTATAGTTTTCTTGAGAAACAGAGGGTATACGGTGTTCCTTAAAAAAATCCAGAAGGTATACGGCGTATACCCCCGTATACCCTCCACTACACCCCTGATTGTAATTGTAAATCTCACAGTAACCGAAATAAATCTCAGCAGCTTGATCAGAGACCTGACGCTCCCTCTCAGACTCTGGTTGAGAGTCGGGAGGAGTGGATGTGGTCTACCCCTCGGGATTGCACTAACACTCTAAACCGAAAGCTGAGTTCCCGAGGTGGTCATCGCTGTTATAGGAAAGCAAAGAAGTACAGGTGCTGATCCTCTCTTATCGTTGCCTTACTGTCAGCTGGTGTGGTACACACTTATCGAATTTGGTGATGAAGTCAAGCGCATGCATCCATCTTTTGACTGTTGTTCTGTGTATCGAGAACGCTTCCGCTAATTCTTCGAGTGTTGGATGTGGGGAATTCTCTATGGTTGTGTCCAGATCCTCGTCAGAAATCACTGATAGGCGTCCAAAATGGGCATGATCTTTACAGCTCCTGTCTCCGTCCCGGAATTTCTTAAACCAACGATAACAGGTGCTATCGTCCACGGCATCTTCACCATACACATGAAAAATGGTACGGCAAACTCCGGCTGCTGTATCGGCTTTAACATACTCGTACCGTAAACAATGTCTGACGGGGTCTTGTTTGCTTGCTATGTTGTTTATCGTTCCTCATGAGTTCTTCTGACATTATGTTGTGCCTATATATACTCTAGTGCTCCACGTGTTATTATCCATTTTCCTGTCCTCGAAGCATATGTTGTAACGATTGTAATCCACTTGACATTTACATATGCTCAAAACGGGTAGAACTTTTGCACTCATTCAATAAATACTGAAATGAGCATAAAAGCTTCAAAATATTTTCTAAATTATCATTTATTTAGGATTAGTTTTAGCTCTTCTTATTAATTTAAGTCTCATTTCTGCCTAATGCAGTATAATAATGAAGTTTAGTCAAACTGTGGCTTAATTAGCAATTTTTGAATTATTCCTAAAAGTATAATTTCTTTTAATAAAAATTAGACGTTCAAATATCACTTAACATATTTCAACTATTACGCGAGCAAAGCCGCGGGCGGGTTTTCCTAGTTAGTTATACATTGATTTACACTTGTGTATACCTTCTAGGGATTACAATCCCGGGATCCCGCATCATTTTTAATCCCGAAAATCCCGGGATCTTGTCTGCCAAATCTCGGGATTTTCGGGATTGTCCTTTTTTTTTTTTAAATGGAACAATATTCAGCTGAAATAAAAAAAATATATTTATAGACTTTCTCTTTTGGAAAGAAAAAGAATTAATTTTTATGAAATTTATATATCCTTGAAAAAAATATACATATTTCAAGTATTTTTTACATATTTCAAAGCGATTAAATCGTTTAACATGAAAACCTTTTGACTTGCAAACAGATGTAACCCGCTCGGCTATTGTTCGGGAACAATCATTTGTTTATTTCGATTTCGCCGCGTTTAGAAAGCCGGTCGTTTCAGCAACTGGGAATCACAAAATTCCGAATTAGAGTTTACTGATAAGCGTCGCATTTGAGTTTCATAGTCATTACTATGTGCTAACTTCTTTGCTTTTCGGGCGTTTATACTTATTTTGCTTTAAAGATGTCTAATGAAAATGATTTTGTAGCTCATAGGAAAAATAATGATACATCTTCAGTATGGCACTGCTATTTAAGGTCAAAAGATGAAAAAATCGCTAAACGTAAAAGATGTAGCCAAGTGCTTAAAACGTTAGGTGGATCGACTAAGGGTTGCATGCACATTTATCGACGAAACATGGTACTAAAGTTTAGAAAGAATTTAATACATCATCTCTTCCTTCCACACGTCAAGATTGCATAGAAGATGCATTGCTTTCTAAAAAGCGGAAAATAGAAGATTATTTTAGTAGTGATAAGGAATCACTGGATTTAATTTTATTGCGAATGACAGCTAAAGACTGTTTTTCATTTAACTTCAACTGATTTAAGAAACTTACTGATAGCTAAAGGCTATAATGATTTGCCAAAATCTGCAGTATCAGTTCGAAATCGTGTAGTGAACTATAATAAAAGAGTTAATTACAAGTGAAATACAAACTTTTAAAAAATCAGGAAAAAAATTTAGTTTGACTTTTGACGAATGGACATTTACTGCAAGCAAGCGATTTGTGAATATTAATGCCCATTCAAGAAATTTAAATTTGAGCAAATTCAGCAATTTAGGCCTTATGCGCATATATGGTTCATTTACAACAAAAAAGTGCATTGAAATGCTAATAGAGCGCTTAAACCAATATGACATTTCCCTAAAAACAGACAATGTTACAACTGGGACTTTAGATGCCGTCATATTTCTTAGAACATATTTTCAAAGGAATATCGATTAGTTAGGAAACAGTAAACTATTCAAAATAATCTTTTTTTTTTCACGAGGTACGTAATAATTTTTTATATTATGCAACGCTTTCGAATTTTAACAGCTATTGCTATTTAGAAATTTAAACTATACATCTATGTATTATTTTATTCTATGTGTGTGTGTGCTAAGTTCTTTTATTTCAAGAAAAAAATCTTCATGTTAGGAAAAATCTTGCATTTGCAATATCCTAGAATTATAAACTTTAATTACGTGGGTATGAGAATAATTCATAATTTAATTCGTGATATTAATTAGTTTTTAATATTGTAAATATTAAACTATTCAAAAACTTGTTTAACAGGAAATAAAAGAAATTATCTATAAGATGAAGCATAGACATTTCATGTTTTTTGTTGCATTTTCAAACATCAGCAGCGTATTTCTTTTAATTTTCAATTGTTCTAATATATCCTATAAGTTTTGATAATTAATTGAAGTTAATTTTTTTAATTTGGTATATTTTCAAATGTAAATTAGGCTGTAATTTTGCTTTGCCTTTTCTATAATATCATGATATTTAGCTATTGTAAAAATTGATGATATTACAGAAATTGTAATTTTCCTAATCTCGGGATTATCCCGGGACTGAATCTAAGCAATCCCGAAATCCCGGGATTGGAAATTAGTCTCGGGATTGTAATCCCTAGTACCTGCATATCATCAAAATTATGGCTTACTAGCTGAGCCGCCCGGCGTTACCCGAGCCCATGATTGTTACCTCACATTTGTATGATTTTATATAATTTTATATTTTTAAATAAAAATTTCGCAAAAAAATTGATATTTATTGGCAAAAGTACTTTTAAGAAGGCATTTTCTTATTTTTTCTCGTAAGGTCGTTTCATTGGGGTTTTTTTTAATAGTCCCTGTTGTCTTGACCAAAAGTCCCATGACTAAAAACATACACAAAAAATTTGGTTCAATTCTATTCATAACTTCATACACTTTTCGATGGTACAATATTTAAAATGGCACAAAAATCGCTATTACAGCGCCCCCAACCGGCGGATTTTTTCCAATTTAAGGAAAGACCTGCTTTCCATAGTCAAGAACTTAAAAAGAAATTTTGGTTCAATTCAATGCATAACTTCATACACTTTTCGATGTTACAATATTCAAAATCGCTATTATAGCGCCCCCTTCGGGCGGATTTTTTCCAAATTAAGGAAGGACCTGCTTGCCATAGCCAAAAACTTAAAAAAAAAAAGGTTCAATTCTATGCATAACTTCATGGTCTCCCCCATTCCCCCCTTTATACTTAAACAATGAACCTCCAAATCTAATCAGGGAAGCATCGTATCAGAATTAACCGGCATATCAAATTTGAAGCAAATCTGATGATTTTGCATGTAAAACCCATTTATCTAAGTTAAGGGGGGGATTAGCCCCCTGTGCCCCCTCTCTTTATACTTAACCAATGAATTCCCAAAACTAATCAGGGAAGCGCCTTATCAGAATGAACCTATTAAAAAAAATTTGAAGCAAATCGGATATTTCTATCAAGGGTTATCGCGTTACGTATGTACATACAGTAGAGCGCCGATTATCCGAACTCCAATTAACCGAACTTCCAATTATTCGGACAGCCAATTTCTCTCAAAAAATGCTTTTTAACCGAACTTCAACCGAACTTATCCAAACAGCTTATTTCTCTCAATTTTTTTTTTTTTTTTTTTTTAATGAACTACCAATTTTCCAAACACCCTATTAGACCTGGCTATCAGATTTTAAATGATGATGAGATTGTGGATGATATTCAAGACGAAAAAGAAATTGAAAACGAATGCTCTGAAAATGATCAAGGTCCATCACATAACGAAGCCTTTGAATGTTTAGAAACAGCTATGAAATGGCTCGAACGGCAGAAAAATGCTGTTCCTATTCAAGTAACGTATTTAAGAAGAGTTAGATACGGCAGCATTGAAAAGAATGTCTTCTTTGAAGCAAGCAACAATCGAAAGTTCTTTTGCTTAAATCTTAAATTATAATCTCGGGCGTTCAGGAAATGATAATAAAAAGTAAACAAAAAAATTAAAAAGACATAAATCAATTTTTAAACTTGAAATTAGGCAAGGTACATATTTATTAGATATAAGTGATCTTTAAGAACCGTTTCGAAAAAATTGAAATTTAAAAAGTTGTGAAAATGAGCGAAAAACGCTCTAAATTGCGATTTCTACTCAATCTCTGGAAATACCAACGTTATTTCAAAAGTAATGGTTGCAAATCAATGGTGACAGTGCCTGCTCCAACATAGACTATATTGTATGTTGCTGTCACTACCATTTTGGGTTTGCAAAAGCAAAATATTTTCTAATTTGCGTTTTTTGCACATCTGAACACTTTGAAATATGGCATGGTATTTACTTACAAGACTTACTTACTTACAACCTGCTTTCTAAGAACAGTCGAAAGAAAATTCCAAATTTAAAAAGATGAAGTGAGCGGAAAGCGTTCTAAATTACAATTTTTATGCAATCTTATCAAATACCAAACAGATTTAAAAAATAATGGTGACAAATTGTTGGTGATAGAATCTGCTCAAACATAAGCTATATTTTATGTCTGTGCCGCTACCACCAGAGGGTTGCAGGAGCAAAAAACTTACTAAATTTCGAATTCTGTGATACTTAAGAGGCTAGAAACTTTAAATATGGCATAGTAGTTACTTGCAAAATATAACTTCCCTCGAAGGACTGTCGAAAATATATTCGAATTAAAAAGGGATGTAGCTAAGGGGAGGTGCGAAAAGCGTTTTAAAAAGTCCTAAATTTCAATGCAATTTCAGGGAATATAAACCGATTACAAATGTAATAGTTGCAAATCAATGGTAACAGTCTCTGATCCTACACAGGCTATATTTTATGCCGATGATTATACCACCTGTGGTTCACAGGAACAACAAACGTTCTAAAAAAAGCCTTTAAAGGTTTTCTAAATTACGTTTCTGTGGAATATTAGGAAATAACAAACATATTTCAAAATTAATGTTGGCAAATTAATGGTAACAGTTCCTATTTCAACACAAGTCCTTTATGCTGAGAGAGGTGGTAGGACTTGAAATTTGACATGATAGTTAATTTTAAGATGTAAGAAGATGGTTTCTAAAAAATTCAAAACTTCAAATGAATACTGAAATGAGCGTATTAATTGAGCATAAAAGTTTCAAAATACTTTCTAAATTATCATTTATTTATACGAATTGAATATTTCCAACTGAGCGAAAAAATGCCCAGGCCGGGAATCGAACCCAGATCCTTGGCTTACAAGGCCAATGCTTTTCCGTTTAAGCTAACTGGGCCGACAACCAGCCAGCATGTTTCGCTCAGATAACCTTATAGGTAGAACATCTGGTCTGTCATGTAGACAGCTCAACAGAATAAACCGCAGGTAAAGGAACTCCTCAGTTGGAAATATTCAATTCGTATGATAGCTTTACCAATCAGTTTGTGTTAAAAAATAATAGTTGTTCTACGTATCCATCGTTTATATGGAGTTCCTTTACCTGCGGTTTATTCTGTTGAGCTGTCTACATGACAGACCAGATGTTCTACCTATAAGGTTATCTGAGCGAAACATGCTGGCTGGCTGTCGGCCCAGTTAGCTTAAACGGAAAAGCATTGGCCTTGTAAGCCAAGGATCTGGGTTCGATTCCCGGCCTGGGCATTTTTTCGCTCAGTTGGAAATATTCAATTCGTATGATAGCTTTACCAATCAGTTTGATTGTGTTAAAAAATAATAGTTATCATTTATTTAGTTTTATTAATTTAAGTCTCATTTCTGCCTAATGCAGTGTAATAATGATGTTTAATCAAACTGTGTTTTAAATAGTAATTTTTGAATTATTCCTAAAAGTAATAAGTACCTTTTAATAAAATAAAAATTTTGTTAGTACCTTTTAATAAAAATGAGACATATAAATATTACTTGGCATATTTAAAATATTACGCGAGCAAAGCCGCGGTGTTTGCTAGTACATTATACAGTTACTGTGTAAATATGAAAATTGTCTCATTCATTTACACTCTGCCCTTTATATGCAAAATTATAAATTTATTGCATACTAGCGAACTTGCCCGGCGTTGCCCGGGTACGTCAAAAAACAGCAGAAATTACGAAAAAGCTCGGAAAATCACAATAAGATATAGCGAAATTTTTTTTAATCGCTTCTCAAATTCTGAAAAGAGAAAAAACATATATGTATTATGTTCGAAGATTGCAAGTTGATTCCTTTCACTAATGTGGAAAAATAATAGCAAATCGCTAAAATACACTAAAAATCACATACAAAAATCCCGAAAAATTCGAAAATTGCTATACGAAATCCGAATAAACTTTATTGAAATGAGGGCAGAATGTACTTTAGGTGAAAAATGGAATGTCAAAAAATTGCAGCAGATCGCGAAGAAACGTAAAAAGCACATTAAAAATTACAAAACGTTCAATAATCATGAAAGTCAAAATTTACTATAATTGGATAAAAGTTTCAAATCTAATTCCTTTAACCTGTGGGCCATCTTAAAATTTATGTTTTGGAAATCATGCTAAGCATTAGATCATGTTACTTTTATTCGTAATTAATTTACTTGGACTCCCTTAAATATAATTAATATAATCCCTTAAGTTAATATTAGTTTTTGCTGCATTAAAATATCTCAATTTGTTGATTTTCTGTAAACAAGTAAACTCTAGTAAACTCTATTGTTTTACAGTGGAAGTCTATGGGAATTTGGCGAAATATTACAGATATCGCCAAGTTAGCGTCACTTTTGGCGACTCATTTTGCTCGCCAAATTTGGCGATATATCGCCAAGTTGGCGACAAACTTGGCATTATTTGGCGACAGAACTGGATTCCTCCTACGGTAACCCCCCCTTATAGGTATGGACATGTATTACATGCTGTTCAATAATCGCATAAAAAATTCGCTAAAAATTCAAAAATCGCTGCACGAATTCCGAATAAACTTTTTTGAAAAGAGAACAAAATTTACTATATTGGGTTAAAAGAAAGAAACTGTATTCTTTTTCCTAATGTGGAAAAATCGAATTAATATAATCCCTTAATATTGGTTTTTGTTGCATTAAAATATCTCAATTTGTTGATTTTCTGTAAGAAAGTAATCCATATTGGTTTACAATGGAAGTCTATGGGAATTTGGTGAAATATTAGTGATATCGCCAAGTTGGCGTCCCTTTTGGCGACTCATTTTGGTCGCCAACTTTGGCGATATACTGCCAATTTGGCGATTAAGTTAGCTGCATTTGGCGACAGAACTATGTCCCTCTACGGTAACCTCCTTATAGGTATGGAAATGTATTAAATGCTGTTCAATAATTGCATAAAAAATTCGCTAAAAATTCAAAAATCGCTGCACGAATTCCGAATAAACTTTTTTGAAAAGAGAATAAAATTTACTATATTGGGTTAAAAGAAAGAAACCATATTCTTCTCACATATATGGAAAAATCGCCTCGAAACATAAAAAAGCGCTAAAAATTGCATAAAAAATTAAATAAAAAAAATCTAATCAAAAAATCGAAAATCGGGCTTCGAGGTGCAAAACTTCATATCAAATGTCTGTTGAGAGGAAAATAAAGACGTGAGTGTGCAATTAGATAATTTACTGCTACCAGTTTTTAGAAATCGACATACACAATTAAATCTGCGCGGAACATTTGAATAATCGCAGCAAAACTACGTTTTTCACGGTTTTTAAGAAAATTGAAAAAATAGTCCCATTTTTGAAATAGCGTAGTGCGCTTGCTATTGAGTGTATAAAAAAGTTGTAAATAGGGCTGGACGATAACAAAAATTTAATATAGCAATATATCAACGAGTTAATATCAATATCGGTGATATATCGTGATAACTACTTTAAAGTGTGAGGGAATAGAAAAATTTCTTATTGCTAAAGACAAATGGTATAGTAGGAATGATTTTATTGCAAATAGTTGTAGAAAGCAAAGAATTAATGTTTTATACCTATTTGCTCACGCAATATTCTTTAAATATATATATATATATATATATATATGATACAAATAAATACTTTAGAAAAAGGAACCAATATTTGTTATCTATTTGCACTTATATCATTGATTACATAGTGGTTTCCTTTAGCTTGTTCTCGATTCTTTTTGTTTTATGTATTATTTATGAATAACTTTTTAACTATTTAATTTTATCGCGTAAACGGAGAATATTATTTAAAAAAAAACTTTACTAGGTAAACTAAAATGTTCTCAATTTTAGGACGTTGATGATTTTAAAAGGATTAAAATAAGTGAAAAGCAAAAACTGAAACAGATTTAATGTCATAATTGCATGTACTCGTAATTAAATACCTAGTCTTCAGTGAATGACAGATGCAGCAGAAATTTTATTTTTTAATCTTTTTCTAAGAGTATCAATGCATTCTTAATAGTTAAAATATTAAGAAAATTTCTCTGTCTTTATACCTTCATATTTGTTTATCTATGGATGAATAAAACATTAAAATTCTTAAAATATACATATTCAAATCCCATTTGGAAATAGAGACCTATGCTAAGTAAAGTTCACTTGTTTATAAATATTTTGTAAATAACATCTAGACCAATAACAACATATTTTTCCAGAAAGAAACTAACAAAAAAGAAAAACATACCATAAAATTTTACTTGATTACGCAAAATACTCGGTTTGATATTTAAATCTGTTTTTTATTTCAAAAGTGCCACTGAATTTAAAAGCAAAAAAAAAAAAAAAAAAAAAAAAAGAAATGTTGCAAATGAAAAAAAAAAAAATAGAAATAAAATAAAGTTATTGGCTAACAAAAACAAATACATAAACAAAACAATCGATATTCTGCATTAGATTTCAAGAAGTTCGAAATCAGAGAGTCTTGGTTAGTTCAAAGAGATCATTGCATTATAAATTTATGAAAATACTCATAACATTTATTTTAAAAGATTAATAAACAAAAAAATTTAAAACATTAATAATCATATAATTATTTACAAATGAATATACATCTTATAGATACCCACGCCTTGTCCGGATGGCTTTTTAAAAAGCCGTGATGACAGAAAACTCCACACCCCCCCCCCCCCCTCATTTTAGCGCGAGAACACATTATTCAAATTCTATTCTTTTAACCCTTACCCGGGCAAAGCTGAAAGCTGTGGCTGAAATGTTGAAAATATAGACTGCCAACCAGGGTCGGACTGGGACAGGGAAAAGGGCGCAGACCTTGGATTTTCAGAGGGCGCAAAAATTTTAGCGAACTCATGTATATTTGTCTTGTTTGTGTTGTTCCTGGCTTGAGAAGGTTTAACACATTCACACAGCACCAAGAATGAAAGTGGCTTAATATTACATCTCTGAGTCTAGATAGAAGACTTCGATATATCACCCGTGCAATTTTAAAGTTAAATCAAATCTACACAATGCTACGCAATTTTTTAAAACGAATCTAGTAATATCTAAAAGTTCCGAGTTGAACACAGATTACTTTGTAGTAGATGACCGATATCAAGGCTAGGGCTTTATTATTTTGTTAATAGGTACCTTATAAGACTCACGGGAAAAAAAAAAGTGATCACCCCTACCAATTCTCTTGCAAGTGACTGTATAAAAATGACATAGGTACCAATTTGGAGATTGTCTAGGTATTAAAAAATGCACGAACGTTAATTTTTCAAATGGTGAACGTTAATTTTTCAAATGGTGAACGTTAATTTTTCAAATGGTGAACGTTGTGATTTTTCAAATGGCAACATCCACTTTTGATACCCTATTTGAATTCTTTGCCAGCAAATAAAGGGATAGAGTTTATATAATTTTCTTAAATCTGAATACAGTTAAAAAACAAAAAGTGTTAGGGGTTTATCCATAAGTTTCGAAAAATAAAATGAAATATCTTACAACCGAAAACACTCAATTACTCACCAGTCAAATGATACAGGAATTTTAAATTTATTATAAACTTTTTATTAAGAAAAATCTTACAAAGTATTTCTGTTAAGTTTCTACGATTGTTTTCAGTGGCTCTTTTGATAAAAGAAGACGGTACCCTTATATTGTGGAAAGGGAAAATTTTTCCGTATCTCGAACACTAATTATTCAAATTAGCTATAAACTTACACATTGATGTTTTAAACGATTGTTCTTTGTTGTATGCAAAAATTAATAAATTAAAGTAACCAAAATAAGGTGTCAAAAATGGGCGTTATTGTTTGTAAATTCACAGTTGGTGCAATTTTTAATATGTAGACGAGTTCGGAAACATAATTTATGTATAACAATAATTAGTAGACATTATTTACAGACAGTTGTATCTATAGACTTTTTTACGAAGATTTTCTGCTGAATTAGCAATGGTAACCCCTTTTATTCCATTTATTGCCATTGGCGCACTGAAAATCTGTACGAAAACTAACAAGATTTTTCGCCCCAGGCACCAACTAGAGTTGCTGCGGTGCTGCTAAGGGTTTCAATCCATTTTTTAAGTATATTTTTTTATAAAATGAATTAGTTATCAGTCAGTTTATAATGAGATAGATTCAATTTCTGTTACAATCCGACAACAATTACCTTTTATTTACTACAGTTTTTTTTTAAAGTAGAATTTTTAAATATGGTATCTATCGGTATCTCCCTCATGATACACAAAAAAATTCAGTATGCAAACTTCGCTTAAAATTTCTTTGTATCTAAAACAAAAATGTATAAAACTTTTCATATAAAAGTAGAAATTTTGAAAACTAAAGCTTGTGCTTCTTTTGTTCTTTTATAAAAAGTACCACATATTATAAGGTATTTAAATGTTGAAACATAAGAATATTTAAACATTCAAATCAACACCCCATTAATGAATTTGAAAATAACACTTGCTTGTGAAAATAATGCTTATTACACTTGCAACATTTATATAAGGCGAATTATGTATTTTGTAGGAAGAGGCACTTTGCGTTTGTGTCCTAAAAAAAATGACTATGTATCCGTAAAATGCTGCATTAATGTTGCACTACTAAAAAAAAATTATACACAGAAAGTACACCAAAAATGTCACTTTGTTAGCCTAAAAATCACCAAAATAATTGAGTAAATTTACTCTTTTCAGCAGCCTCTTCCTATGATTTGCAAAGTTCTTATCCTAATTAGAGATCAAGGGAAATATTTAAGTTTACACAATTGAGAGAAATGCCCCAGGAATTGTATTCATACAAGCTGCAAGATCCCGTGGCAGCGTTTTTTTATTCGAAAAACCTATCCTAATTTCTGAATAGTAGTCATCGCTTTATTTAATGATAATTTTTCCGTGATTAAATTAAAACAACTTTTTATTTAAAATACACACTAGAATTTCCTAATATTTATTTAGCCACGGAAAATCTATCATTCAATAAAACAAAGATTACTAACTGAAAATTATGGTGTAGATTTTGTGAATGAAAAAACGCTAGCCGCGGGATTCCACAGTTTGCGGGATTGTAATCCAGAAGTCTTATCAAGTTTGTATTCCGCGAAAAGAAAGGTCATGTTTTTCAACCAAAAACGAAATCCGCACAAATAGTTTTTTTGTCTTCTGATATTTATCACTTTTTTTCGCAAGTTGTTTTCAAAAAGCACGGTTTCAATTGTAGGCGCATTCATGGCCGTCATTAAAAGTGTAGGGACAAGGTACTAAAAGCTAAAGGCCTGAAAATATGCAAAATATTTGGTTAAAATCTAAAACGTATCATTCAAAGAAGTGATAAAATAAATCTCGCTCAGGGCGCTGTGGCTACTAAGCTTTCCCTGCGTACGTGTTTTCCCTCTCAATAGTATGCAAAGATGCCACGATTCGTTTCCAATCCTGAAATTGCTTCGATGTATTTTTAATTTCTTTGTGATAAAAAATACCTCTCGTGCTGTTTGCCTAATGATTATTCTGATTATTTCTAAACGAATCCTCGAAATTTAGTACACTAGTCCGAATGTATCTGCACAACTTGGGGGAAAATATTGGAGCGGCTTAAGGCACTTAGGGGCGCGAAGTTTTCCGTGGACGAGAACGCACCGGCCCTCGGGCCGATGGGCCGGCGGGCCAGTCCGAGCCTGCTGCCAACAGAATCTAGAAACAAAGTGATTTGAAAATAAGAAGAGCCGTTTTATCATGTGCATTATAAAAGGAAAATATTTTAATAAAAACATTCTGGTGCGAATCTATCAATTTTGAATACAAATGAAGTGGGAAGCATATTCCCACTACCCGAGTAAGGGTTAAATAGTATAAAAAGGACCGTGAAAGTGTCATCAAGTTTGTGGTGCTTAAGTGCAGACCGATTTCTTTCAAATTTTCAGCTAGTTGAAATAATAGTAAATTAGGCTGTGTAAGAAATTTTTATTAAAATTTAATTATTTATTAGAAAGTTAAAACGCCTTCCGAAACTTCGAAGGAAAAGCAGGAAAGCATCTGCGGTTTGTTTTCGTTTATTCAACTCGCTCCGAGAAATCGGAAGTCATATGTTTACACAATCAGATCATTATGTTTTTCAATGCAGAAAGAAACCATGGATAGAACTTTTATTTGTTTATTTTTTCTTTTTAACTCAAATATCTACTTTAGTTTTATTATTTTTAAGTACTATCTTTTTTCAGTATTGTAAACGTGTTTCTGATGTAAATAATTTTCGGGGAAAGAGAGTGTTCAATGTGGATAGATTTTTTTTTCTCTTACGTTAAAAAAATTCGCTATTAAAACATCTGCTTTAATATTATGGTTTTTTAGTATTGAAAACGCATTCTTGACGTAAATCACGCACTGTTTTTTTTGTATTTTGGGAGAGGAGGTGGGGAGGAGGGCGGCGGTAGATATATATGTTTTTTTTAAATTAAAATGAAACGAAATTCGGAATCGCCAAGGTCCAATGGTAGCTGGATTTCGAATTTTGTACTGTATATTTATGTATAAAAATTCAAGTACAGGATTTTTCAGATTATTTGTGCGTCTGTGCCGGCCATAGAACATGGTATATCAATTTTAGTGATCTTGATCTGATCACTTAAGCAATTATAAGCACTAGGGTTGACTCCAAGCCGCTTTAGCAGGGCGCACCGGCAGGCGGCCCTATTTCTATTTACGGCTATTATTTCTATTTTACGCCCGGCGGCCCTTTTTATTTCTATTTTGCGCCCAGTGGCCCTTTTTATTTCTATTTTGCACCTGGCGGCTCTTCCGAAATTCTTCCGATGCGCCCGGCTGCCTTTTTAACACTTCCTATACGCCCCGTGGCAATTCAGTTGATCTCGGGAAAATATCGCAAATTCTAGGGACTCTAAACAAACCAGCTCAAAATATTTTTTGTAAACAAGGTACAAGTGTGCCCTTTTATTAGAATAGTATTCCCTTTTTGATAAAAAGTATCCTTTTTTAGAATATTGTCCCCTTTTTGAAAAATTCCCCCGGCGGCCCTTTTTTTCTAGAGTCAACACTAAGCACGTAAACCTATAAAATTTTTAATGTAAATTAAAATGAAAGGAAAATGTGGTCAAAGAAAATCAAAACTTTTAAACAATGAAAAAAAAAATAGATTTTTAAATTATTACTCTGTAGTTTTTTAAGCAAAAATAAAACTTCAAAATTTCTATTAAAAATGTATTATATAACTATTATTTTTGCCAAAAAAGAGAGAGAGAGAAAAGTAAAGTAAGGGAAACTATCAATTCGACGTATACTGGAAAAAAGTTCAAACCCGACCCAGTCTTCAAATTAAATTCTTGCATCGTCTCAGGTTACCCGATTTTACCCGAACCCGACCCGACACGCGGTTCGTGTAGACCAACCATTTTAAAAGAAAGTCAGGAATATATTTTATGAAAAAAAACTATATATTTGAACATTAATGAGTGTATATGTATTCAATTTTGTACTAAAAAGATAAATTTGATATTACAGAATAATTCTTTTTATATTGTATTAAAATATGAATTTATTTTCTTCCACTTCGAGTTTGTGATGAAGTGTGCCGGGTGTCGGTCGGGTTGACTTTAAGCAGAGTTTTCGAGTTTGGCTCTGGTAAGACGCGACCCGTGCCGCACTACACCCCGAGTGAGCAGAAAAAAAGGCCGACCCAGCCTGCATGTCCAGAGCAAAAAGCAAACACGGCTTCAGTCTAATGACACGAAGTTAATCCAAGCGTTCCAGTCCGGTTTGCAGACACCCAGTATAATGGCATTTAATAATATTACATTTACAGACTTTAAAAATAAGGCCCGGATGTAGTAATATTTTTTATTTTTATTGTTCTTTTTTATCTTTTTGCTCATTTATGTCATTTTTTAAAACACGATTTTTTTTTGTCTTATTTAAAATTAGATAAATTATATAATAATAATAATAAAAAAAAAAAAAAAAAAAAAAAAAAAAAAAATCAGAAATATATTTTCATTGAAAAATTACAACTGGAATTCGTTTAACTAATTTCCACACCCGTGTGAATATTATCAATAAAATCAATCAGTAAAGTAAATCATATAAATAAAGAAAAATCAGGGAAATAAAGTAAATCAATTCTTACCTTGAATTTAGTCCATCATATTGTAGAGGATGATTATATCTAAGATGGCTCCATAAATTAGAAGTAGCTTTTGCAAATACCGGTCGAACGCATATACTGCATACTGCAATTTTTTCATTTATTACTTCACCATTTTCATTACCTGGGCATCCAAAATATTGCCACACGATACTCTTAGCCTCTTTTTTTTTTTTTTTTTTTTTTTTTTTTTTAATCACTTGATTATAATTCGGGCAATTTACCCGACACCGTACGTTCATCTTACTATAAAATATAAAATCACTGCCGATAACTCGCTCGAGAAGACCATACGAACGAGCATTGAATGAAGCCTATAGATAATAGCAATTATTGACTCAACAATGAACAGATGTTCTAGCTCATGTCATTGGCCAGGACGTATCAAAGACTTGATATGTTCTAATATGTCTAGACCAATAGTAGCAGCGAAATTAAATCAACGACGATTAAAACATTATTCAGTAACGAAAGGACATATGTATGTTGATATATTAGAATATGAATTATTCTGGGTCTGGGATATCAACGAAAGACAGATTATCACGGGAGGGGAGTTTAGAATAAACTCGCTGCGAATTAATGCATCTATCGGATGAGAGAAAGGATTGAAGAAGTCATTGGCCAGGACGTATCAAAGACTTGATATGTTCTAATATGTCTAAACCAATAGTAGCAGCGAAATTAAAACAACGACGATTAAACCATTATTCAGTAACGAACGGACATATGTATGTTGATATATTAGAATATGAATTAGTCTGGGTCTGGGATATGAACGAAAGACAGATTATCACGGGAGGGAATTTAGAATAAAGCGGGGCTGCGAATACACTATGACGCAAAAGTTTAGACAATGAAGAAATTCTTACATAATTTGAAAAATATTTATTCAATTTTCAAATCACTGCTTGAAATTAATGTGCTGTACATATAAACAATATTTATAACAAAGAAAAGTGGAATTGTGCATATTGCAATAAATTAAATGGTAACAAAAATAAACTGATGTCTCAAAAGTTTAGACACAAATTAAATAAAATCGAAATAAACAATTTTTAAAACCTGGTTGCGCATCCATGCTTATGTATTACGTCATATACACGAGATTGCATGGAAGAAACTGAATCTTGCATAGTTTGTGGATCGATATCGTACCATGCATTCTCAATAGATGTCTTAAGTTCCTTTTCAGAAGAGTATTGTCTAGCGTTGCTATAAACTTTGCGACACATGATGCTCCAAAGGTTTTCTATAGGGTTGAGATCTGGGCTACATGCTGGCCAGTCGAGAACTCTTATATTATGGGAATTAAACCAAAATTTTGAATGTTTTGCAGTGTGAATTGAAGCATTGTCTTGCTGAAATACCCACTGAGGACCCCCTAGAAGCTCAGCAAATGGCAGTAGGTTTTCTTCTAATGTCTGTGTATAATGCTGTGAAGTGTGACGACCACTGGTGAAGGTCAGAGATACTTGTCCATTATAGCAAAAGGCTGCCCAAACCATCACCGAGCCCCCTCCTTGTCTACGACTAAAAAAACGTCGAGGTTCCTTCCGCAAGTCATGCCAATACGATAAACAACCATCTGGACCATCCAGATTCCACTTTTTTTCATCGCTAAATATGACTGACTGCCATATCTCTCCATATGACATATGCTTTCGAGCCCACATAAGTCTTTGTAACTTATGATATGGTTTCAGAGCTGGTTTCTTCTGCATTTTGCTATAAACGATTGTTCCTTTTTCCAAAATTCGTCTACGAATCGTATCCTTTGATACAGAGAGTCCCGATGAGCTTTAAACTCCACGTACGCTCATTTGTTGAGTACTCGCTAGTCTTTGTATCAGGCGATCCTCTCGTACATTTGTCACACGTGGCCTCCCAGACTGACATTTTGCTTTATATTCGGAACCACTCGATAAAACTCGATAAATAGATTTTTTTGACCTATTAATAATAGCAGAAATTTCAGAAACGCTCTTCCCTTCACCTTTCAACTGCCAAATCCTTGAAACCTTATTCACTTGAATTTCTTTAGCTCTCGGCATGTCGACTATGAAGCGCAATCGTTTGCAGAACTTAAGTACTCCAAATTTGTGACATCATCGATTCTAAATTTGCATATGCCAGCGAATATTCAAAGAAATTTAGAATAGTGTCTAAACTTTTGCGACAAGCACATTTGAATTTTTATGAAAAAAATTAGTATTATAGCAAATAAAACGACTGTCTTTTGTACATAGCATTTTAAATCAGTTTTTGAATATATTTACAGGTTTTTGTAATTCTGACGTCATAATTCTACATTTTAAAGCTGAATGACGTCATTGTCTAAACTTTTGCGTCATAGTGTAAATGCATCTATCGGATGAGAGAAAGGATTGAAGAAGTTATTGGTTACGCAATATTCGGCGCTTTTTCTTCTTGCGGTTCGAAGTCGTGGTGCGGGAAAAAAATGTTATTGAGATATATAAGTAGAGCCAGAGATTAGATATCGCTATTGGAATATATCGTTAGAGTCAGAGCTTACATATTGTTATTGCGATAGTTAAAAAATATCAATATTTGACCGATATATTGATAATTAATCCAGCCCTAGTTGTAAACATGAAAGTTGTAGAGAATTTTTTCCTCTTTAATATTGTAACTGACAAATAATATGCTACGGCAACGAGTCTCGAGATATTTCCAAAAAATGTCCCAAAATTTTGTTGTTTTTCGGCCACAGAAAATTTAGTCTTAAGAAATTTTGTTAGAAAACTTGATTTTTCCATGTTGGCATCATTATAAACAATTTAGAAAAAAAAAAAATCTTTTACAGGGTAAAATGTACATTTCCTCTGGACTATAATGACCTCATAAGTCTCTTCGTGCTTTTGATCATTAGAATCGATTAAAAAGGACTCGATGTGCCATAAATTTCTAAGATCATTTTCTGGAGGGAAACAAATTACATTTAAACAGGAAGTTGTGCGGGAATTATTACTGTCAACTCGACCGACCAAGGTTTTAGCAAATATTGTTGGCTGCATAAATAATTGATGATTAATTTTTTCGACAGGTTCTATTATAGTACAGAATAATCTGCCCCTAGCAATATCTGAACAGGTTTCGAATGAATAAATGTGTCAGCCAATTCATGTTTATCTATTAACTGATAATAAACAGATGTCATTATCTTAGTACCGCTAATAATTTCAGAAACCAGCGCTTTTACAGTTATTTTTTCATAAAGATGATGACAACTAATAATAGTTAAACTTACCACATTAAACTTCTTTTCTATGGCGTCGCAATTCGCAAATGTATAAACCAAAAGCGTTTCCTTAGCAATAGGTTTTAATTTCAACGCTGAGGCTAAACTTTTTGTAATGAATGTTCTAGAGCAGCGTTTAGAAATAATCAGAAAGTTTTAATTGTTTGTAAATAATTACCTTACCTCATAAACATTAATATACAAGCATCAGCAGAGACCAAACTAATAATTTAACATTTTAAAACTAATTTTTAAATTTTAATGCACTTAGTATAATGACATAAGTGATCACGGTAATGACAAATTAAGCAAAATATTTTTATTCAATCAAGCTCAAATAATTTTTTAGGGTTTCGTTCATCTGACGAAACCCTATTCGTCTCACTCCTTTGTCTGTCTGTCCGTCACAGAGCCCGTTCTCAGAAACTATACATGTTAGAGATTTGAAAATTTGGGTACTTATAGCTGAACACCTCACATTAAACAACAAATCATAAAATTTTGAAAAAGTTGGTAATTAACTGAATTACGGGCTAATTAACTTCTAAAATTAACCAATCCACCTTTTTAACGCAGATTCAAATGAACTTTCTCCAAATCATCCGTGTTTCTCCTAAGGGTTGCCAGTAAAATCAGCCGATGTATGGTTACCACGGAGGAAATTAAGCCGAAAAATGAAGTGGGCATTATAAATCGAAATCGCATATCAGAAAATATTGGTCCCAGAAATTTGTAAATGGAATAGACAGACGCAGAAAAAAATCTACTTTCATTTGGTATAAAGTTCACATTTCTGCGATGTGTATAAGTTAAAATATCCACAAAAAATCGATCGATAAAAATTTATTTCCTTTAATTGGAAAGACAAAGAAAAAAGATTTCAATTCAAAAGATTTCAAAGCAGGTAGAGATGACGACGCTGCGGTTTTTCTTAATAGCATATTTTAATACGGAATTTTAACTTTTTAAATATTAAATTTTTTGATTAAATTTTATGGCATCCCGATGTCAAATTTCTCGCTGATTTTATTGATACCTATTTCTAAGTCCTATCTTAATTACAAGCTGAAATATTAATTATTATTTAATTAATCGGTTTAACTCGCAGAAGAATAAACGTCGGTGTCGCTTACAAGTAGCGACTCGATAAAATGATATCTACCCGATAAAACTTTACCGTCATAAAAATCAGCGCGTGAAAATAATTTCTTTACTTAGAAGGAAAACGAAAATCATTTTAGGTAAAAATCAACAACATTTTATTTCCGCTTTCGTGCCGAGAAGTATTTCGACACATCTTCAACGCACGCTCATAATTTACAGACTGCCACAGAGAGAGGGCGCGGGGGGCAATGGCGGATCTAAGGGGGGGCGAAGGGGCGATCGCCCCCCCCCCTTGGTCAAATAAAGGGTTTGAAAAACGACATTATGCATCCTCACGGGAAATTACTTGGGGCGGAGCTCAAGCCCGGCGCGACCCGGGTCGCGCCAGTTTAAATCTACGAGACTCAGGCTGGGTCAGGTCTTCTCTCTTTTAAAGTCGGGTCGTGCCCTCATCTTAATTATTTCTGCAGATTCGGGTCGGGTCAGACTTCTTTTTTCTCCAGATCGAGCCTGGCCAAGACTTCATTTTTCCCAGAGGTCTGCACTGGCCAAAATTTCCAGGTCGGGGCTCAGCCCGCAATAAAAGCTAAACATTCGGTCCATGTCAGCCCGTATGATAAGCATTATTGGCCCGACTACGAACCGTGCACCAATCTAAATTTTTCCCCTTCCCCCCGAGCCCAAGTTGGTCTGGCATCTTACTTATTTGTTATTCGTAAAAATTATATTTGTGCTGTACATTTGTTCAGCGAAATCTTTAGAAATTTAGTTTGATTTGATAAATTACAGAGATGCATTTTTTAAAATCTACTTTTTTTCTTTATAGAGCTTTAAAATTATGATTTTCTTTTATCATCCGTTTCTTCCATTCTAAACTGATTATCTTACTGAATTTTCATTTGAATGTAATTGTCTAAGTCATAATTTTACGTAGTGTTTACATACATAATTGCCCAAATAGTCATTAATATTGTTGTTTTTCTGTATTCATGAATTTCAAACATAATCTGAAAATGGAATGCAATGCAGAACAGAATTGGCATAATGCAGTATGCACAATAGAGCATAAGTAAGTGCGCTTTATGAATAATCTTAATTGCGAAATGCAGGCAAGGCTGAAATCGATTTTTTAGCTTTTACACCGGACCGGGCCGATAGTTTTTAGCTCACAGGCTATCAAAGCCTGAGAGCTAATGTGCCCGCCCGTTCTGTATGTACGTATGTACGTAACGCGATAACTCTTGATAGAAACATCCGATTTGCTTCAAAATTTTTTTCTAGATTCATTGTGATAAGGCGCTTCCCTGATTAGTTTTGGGAGTTCATTGGTTAAGGATAAAGGGGGGGAAACGGGGTTAGTCCAACCCCTTAATTCAGATAAATGGATTATTGATGCAGAATCATTCGATTTGCTCCGAATTTGATATACCGGTTTATTATGTTAAGGAACTTCCCTGATTAGTTTTGGGGATTCATTGGTTAAGGATAAAGGGGGAAAAGGGGGGTTAGTCCACCCCCTTAATTCAGATAAATTGGTTTTTCATGCAGAATCATTCGATTTGCTCCGAATTTGGTATACCGGTTTATTATGTTAAGGAACTTCCCTGATTAGTTTTGGGGGTTCATTGGTTAAGGATAAAGGGGGAAAAGGGGGGGGTTAGTCCACCCCTTTTAATTCAGATAAATGAGTTTTTCATGCAGAATGATTCGATTTGCTCCGAATTTGGTATACCGGTTTATTATGTTAAGGAACTTCCCTGATTAGTTTTGGGAGTTCATTGGTTAAGGACAAAGGGGGGAAAAACGGGGTTAGTCCACCCCCCTTAATTCAAATAAATGGGTTTTTCATGCAGAATCATTCGATTTGCTCCGTATTTGGTATACCGGTTTATTATGTTAAGGAACTTCCCTGATTAGTTTTGGGGGTTCATTGGTTAAGAATAAAGGAGGAAAAGGGGGGCTAGTCCACCCCCTTAATTCAGATAAATGGGTTTTTCATGCAGAATTATTCGCTTTGCTCCAAATTTGGTATACCGGTTTATTATGTTAAGGAGCTTCCCCGATTCGTTTTGGGGATTCATTGGTTAAGGATAAATGGGGAGCTAGTCCACCCCCTTAATTTAGATAAATGGTTTTTTTTGCAGGATTATTCGATTTGCTCCAAATTTGGTATACCGGTTTATTATGATAAGGAGCTTCCCTGATTAGATTTGGAGGTTCACTGGTTAAGTATAAAGGGGGAAACGGGGGCTAATTCCCCTTCAATTATTTTTTTGAGGGGCATTATTCTTTAAAACAAGAGTATGATATACAATTAATGTGAATAGCCTGTGAGCTCAATGCCATCAGTTTAGCTGGGCACTTTTCTTTTTTATTTTTAATGTGGATTGGACCTGGACTTGGGTCTGGAAACTTCAGACCGGGTAAACCTCTAACTGAAATATCGAAGACAGCTTTATTTATTTATTTTTAAATGCTTCTTTCAGCCATCATCCCATAGCTGCTGAATATACCGGGTGTCATAAAATGGACTGACTGATTTTAAAATTTAATAAATTGCAAATGGTGACAGATATTAAAAAAATACTTGCAGGAGGGTTATGTAAGTTGTCGGGAACAGGGGTGATTCTGTTCCGAATTTTCCGAAAATTTAACCTTCTTGCTGCGCATCCCGCAATTTCTGCGGCCAACGTAACAGTAGCAAAATTTGCGCAGCCCGCAATTTCCGCAGCAAATCTTTTTTTGTAATCTAATTCTTTTTTTTTTTTTTTTAACTTTTTTCACAAAGATTTTGAACATATTTTAACTCTAAAATGCATGCAGATTTGAAATGTGTAATAAAAAATTTGCGCAATTTTCTAACCTATTTTGATAAAATAAATCAATAAATAATAATAATAATAATAATAAAACGCAGCTATAGGGTTAAAGCATTCGGTTCCGAAAATTCACAAAATTCACCTATCAGAAAATTCGGACATACAAATAATCGCGAATTTTGATAAATGGTCTCCATAAAAAATCTATTTCGTCAATCGTTCGCTGAAAATAACTTCAATTTCGCCGAATGATCATGAAAAAAAAAAAAAAATGCGAATTTGGTCAGTGAGCCATGGAAAACATGCGAAATTCTTCAAATGATCGAGGAAAACGCGAATTTCTTCAAATTTCGTTAAAGGATCGCTGAGAAAACACAGATTTTGCCAAATAGCCGCGAAAAAAACGCGAATTTCTTCAAAGGATCGCGTAGAAAATGCAAATTTATCAAAGAATCGCGAATTTCGTCAAAGGATCGTGGGAAAAACAGGAATTCATTCATAGAATCGTGGAAAAAAATAGAATTTACTCAAAGAATCGCTTTAAAAACGCGAATTTTGTCAAAGGATCGCTGAAAAAACGCGAATTTTGTGAAAGGGTCGCGGGAAAAAAACGCGAATTTTATCAAGTTCTGCAAAATTACACTAATTTTGTCAAAGGGTAGTGGAAGAAAGGCAAATTTCATCAAAGTGTCAAAGAAGTTCCAATTTCACCAAAGAGTCATGGAAATAATACAGTGGTCTCTTTAGAAAACAGCACACATACATACATCTAAGTTTATTATTATAGGTATAGTTTTTAACCTGAAATAATATGCTGAACTAACTTTTGAAAAAAAAACAGGTTAACCCAAACCCAGCTTGCAGGAATCTACACTCAGCCTGAAATCGATCCGAATCCGAAACAGGTAAAACCTGCAACAAAAATAATTAGTGGCAGGAGGGAATCCCCCCCCCCCCCCATCTGCTGTAACCTTACAGAAAATTTTCTTTGAATTTCAGATTTTTTTTCTTTTTTACTCAGAATTACCTCTGATCAGTTTGTTTTAACTGGGATTCTTTATTTTAGTTTAAAATAGCAACGATAGGTGACGGTGGAAGCTATAGGCACTAAATCGGTTACCGGAGGAGATAGGCTTAACGACCATTGTTTACGGTGCCACCTATCACTGCTATTATAAAGTAAAATCAAGAATCGCAGTAAAAAAATCTCCTGACATCTTACATAACCCTTCTGAAAGATTTTTTTAATTACCTGTCACCATTCAAAAGTTACAGAATTTTGAAATCAGTCAATCCATTTTAGGACACCCGGTATGTTTTTTAATAAGTTTCAAAGCATTCTTTACTTATTTACAACTGATTTTAGATATAAAGAGACAAGCAATTTTATACCAAATTTGTATTTTTTACATAATTCTGAAGGTTAAAAAGTATTCCTAAATAATTATTTGGCCGTGTCCGTTATGAAGCTTTTACTGTATATAGTTCTTATCTTCAAAAATATTTAGACTTTCTTTTCAAAAATCGGGTCAACCCGAAACTTTCTCGCAAGAGTGAAAACTCCATCCGAAATTGACCCCAAACCCGAAATAATGTATGTCAATCTGACCCAAAACCAACGCGCTAGGCGCAGCTAAAAAGTAGAAGTCAACCCGACCTGCAGCAGAAAAGTATAAGTCAACCGGACCCAAACCCCACCCGCATAAAAAAGTAGAGGTTAACCCGACCCGCAGCAAAAAAGTAGAAATTAACCCGACCCACAGCAAAAAAAGTGTAAGTTAATCCAACCAGCAGCAAAAAATAGAATAAACCGGACCCAAACCCGACCCACAGCAAAAAGTAGAAGTAACACGACCCGCAGTGAAAAAATTAGCCCCGACTCGCGCTTCAGATTGGATTTTCCAAATTTCTAAAATCGCCCCCCCCCCTTGAGGACTCTCCAGATCCGCCCTTGGCGGGGGGGGGGGGAAACATATTCTCTTTTCATTTAATCATGTACATCTCTGCATTGTGCCGCCCTCTGTCCGTGAATATTAATAAACATTAATCAAATTCACGACAACCTCCCACCTTGAGTTTTCGTCAGACAAACTCAACAATGGGTACAACAAAATGCTACATCAAATAAAATGTGACCAATACTTACAGTACACAGCCAAAACATAGAATTCTAACATTACTTTTTTCAAAACAGGCAAATAAACATTTTATTCTGCAAAATTCAAATAAAATTAAACATATTATTACAGATTCAAATTAACACAATGAAACATATGAAATATACTAAAAAATAAAAATAAGGTCTACACTAAATAATAAAAATGAAGGAAAATGTCTATATAGTTCAAAGATATTTAAAGTTTGTAGCGAATTGGAACAGTCACTTTTCTGCCACTTCTTGTTCGCACCACTGGATCATTAGATAGTTCTTTTGGGATCTCTAAATTATACAGTTTTTGCACAGGTCTTAAAAGTTCACCACTTTCAGTTTTTATCCGTGCAACTCTTGGATGACCATCTTTTCCAGCAATAAGTTCTTGCACACGGGCTAAAGTCCAATATGCACGTTTTTTATCAGATTCTATGAGTACTACATCACCAATGGTTAGTTGCTTGATTGACTCATTCTTTTGTATAGAACTTTGTTGGCGTAATTGCCCTAAGTACTCAATACGGAATCGTTTTCGAAGGTGTTCTCGAACGTTTTGCCTATACTTAACTCTTTTATTTAATTCTTGTGCGTCAATTGCATCAAAATCTACCACATCTGAAGATCTTATTTCCTGTAGGAACATTGATGGTGTTAACGGTGCTAGATCGTTCACATCTTCTGTAACATACGTTAATGGTCTAGCATTCACAACTTGTTCACAATCACAAAGAATAGTGATCAGTTCTTCATAAGATAATGAAGCTCTACCTAGGACTTTTCTCAAGATGCGTTTCACCATTTGTATCAATCGCTCCCACCAACCACCCCACCAGGCAGCGGTAGGCGGGTTGAATTTCCAGCGAATCTTTTGTGTTGCTGCTACGGCAGAGATTTGCTCCCAATCTATTTCTGAAAAGGCTTTGTCTGCACCGACGAAATTTCGGCCGTTGTCAGAATACACTGTGGTTGGTCTTCCTCTTCGGGCTATAAAACGCCTGAAAGACTGGAGAAAAGCATCAGTTGACAATGATGTCACTAATTCTAAGTGTATGGCCCTATACACTGCACAAGTGTACAGCACAATCCATGCTTTTTTTCTCATTCCTTAGATATAACGGGCCGGCTAAATCAACTCCAGTTATTTGGAACACTGCAGCGTCTTGAACTCTATCGGCTGGTAATGCAATAGGAATTGACTCTGTCTTCTGAGCACTAAATCTTCTGCATCGCACACATTTCTGAACTACTGCTCGAATAGTTTTCCTGGCTTTCAGGATCCAGTAGTCTTCTCGTAACGATGTCATCAAAAGAGCCACTCCAGCATGTAAAAGCTCTTGGTGTTTCCAGGAGATCAGTCGGTGGACTACAGGATGGTCAGAAGGCAAAAGAACTGGATACTTAAAATTGATAGTATCTTCTCTATAAATAACTTGCGTCTTCACTCTTATGATACCATCTTCATCTAGAATTGGTCTTAAACTACGAATCTTCTGATTACTCTTCTCATCGAATCTGTCTCTCTGGATCAAAATCACCAATCTTCTTTCAGCTTGTTCTAGTTCAAAACACGTAAGTTCAGACACTTCTTTTGAATTCGGTTTTCTTGCATTGTTTATGAATCTTAGGATCCAAGCGATCAATCTTATGATTTTCTTGTATGATGAAAACCGTCGATAATACCAATCATCAGATTTTATGTTCTTGTTCATTGCTGAAATGACACTCTTCCGTTTTTCAGCATTAATAACTTCTTCATCTGGAGCTTCGACACTTTGAGGCCAAGTAAATTCTGGTTCAGCCAACCAGGCTGGTCCCTCCCACCATCTTAGCTGTAAGAATTGTTCTACGGAACAACCTCTAGAAGGGAGATCAGCCGGGTTAAATTTTCCTGAAATGTGTCGCCATTGGTCCTTTTGAGTTAAGGATCTGATTTCTTCTACACGGTTCCAAACGAATGTTCCCCATCTTTCGTCTCGTTTTATCCAGCTTAAAGCGGTGGTTGCGTCAGACCAATAAAATATCTTCAAATTTGGAATTCGTAAATCAGATATGACCCGACTTCCCAACCTGGCCCCAATGCAACATGCTAACAGCTCTAAACGTGGTACAGTTAGGTTCTTAAGGGGTGCTACTCTTGCGCGTGACTGTATAAAAGTCACCAGAATTTTATCTTTGGTCTTTACTCTCAGAAAAATGCAAGTAGCATATGCATGTTTACTGCCGTCACAAAATATGTGAAGACCTACTGTTCGGACCTTGTGCGCATGCCGAACGAGCTCCGTAGCTTTGCGGTCATGTGACCCAGTTCAGTTGTTGCTTAGCTGCCATTGCGGCACGTTGTGTATTTCGAGCGGGTCTTATCCCCAAGTATAGAGTTGTTCTTTAGCTGCCATTGCGGCACATTGTGTATTCGAGCGGGTCTTATCCCCAAGTATAGTATGTTGTTCTTGAGCTGCCATTGTGGCACATTATGCTATAGCGGGTCTTATCCCCAAGTATAGTATGTTGTTCTTGAGCTGCCATTGTGGCACATTATGCTATAGCGGGTCTTATCCCCAATTATTCTGTTGCTTATAGCGGGAGTATTCCCCAAAAGATGTTTTATGAACGTCACTTGTTCTAACAGCGGGTTATTACCCCAAAGTCACCTCATCATTCTACATGTTTTTCAGTGTTTGTGATTGTTTGTAACATTTGTGTGCTGTGTGATATAAAAATGTGAAAAAGAAAACTATTTGTCTTCAATCTTAAAGTTACACACAGTATTCACATACATTGTTGTGGTCCGTCGATTTCGCAGCGAAATAGCTGCTATGGAAAAATTAAATAGAACAAAAGGTGCTCTAAAAGGTGCTATAACGAAATTAGAAAATTTCGTAAAAGATAATACAGACGAAATTAATTACTCGAGTACCGAGCTCGAAATAAAGATTAGAAAATTACCCGAGCTTCAAGCAAAGGTATCGGAAATACGGGATAAATATTATGATATCCCTGAGATTAAGGACTTACCAGAAATCGAAAACGAGTTAGATGAACTCGAAGATCGTCTCGAGAAACTTGAGGTAAGTCTCAACCTATTTCTTAAAAATCTTAAAGTTTCTGAAATAAATGTGCATGCTGATAGTATTGAATCTATAAGTTTGAATAATATTAAAGTTAAGTTACCTGAAATCCCACTACCAACATTCAATGGTAAATATGAAGAGTGGTCAATCTTTAAAGTACAATTTACAAATTTAATTATCAATAATGCTCAGTTAAATGACGCTCAGAAGCTGTTTTATTTGAGAGCATCGCTAAAAAATGAAGCAAAACAACTAGAGAGCCCAGACGATTCCTTTCAGTCATTGTTTACAGCACTTACTGAAAGATTCGAAAATCAACGTTTGCTCATTGACACTCATTTATCGGCCATAATTAATTATGAAAAAATACATTACGAGTCTTCTAAAGAATTGAGATCCTTTATTGATTGTGTAAATAAAAATTTGAGGGCCTTAAAAGTATTACAATATGAACAAAACAATCTGTCTGATGCTATCCTTATCAATATTATATTGCAAAAGGTAGATAAGGAATCTCGAAAATTATTTGAATATTCGATTAAAAAATCAGAATACCCGCAATTTAATGAATTAATGTCATTTTTGGAAAACCGCAGTTCTACGTTAGAAAGCGTAAATAGATACTCTGCTTCAAAACCCTTAAACAAAAACATTCCTCTTTCGAACAAACAAAAAAATTTCATGCTAAATTCGAATGATAAATCGAATGGAAAAACTTGTATTCTGTGTAAATTGGCTTTTCATAATTTGAACAAATGTTCTCAGTTTCGAAAAATGAATGTTTCTGAACGATACGATTTTGTGAAGAAAAATAAGCTGTGTATTGTTTGAATAATTCTCATTGCGTAAATTCTTGCATTTCAAAATATAATTGTAATACCTGTGGATTGCGACACAGCTCATGGCTTCATCGAGAAAAAGAAAATAAATCCAAAAATGAATTGGCTTCCCCCCAAATTTCCTCCCCTCTTGCAGGTGCGGTAAATAGAGAAATGAAAAACATTTCGGTAAATAATGACGAATCTTTAAAGACCTTGAATAATATAAGTAAAGAAAGAAAATCAATTTTATTGAGTACATGCTTTGTTTTTATAGAAGATAATTTCGGAAATAAACGAAGGTTTAGAGTCATTTTGGATAATGCTAGCAATGTCAATATTTTAACTAAGGATTGCGCTGACATGCTGAAATTTAAAAAAGGGATAATTAATGTACCCGTTACAGGATTAAACGGTTATACTTATAATGTAAAAAATAAAATTTCGAGTGTAATTACAAACGAAGATGGCTCTTTCAGGGAGAATATAGATTTCTTAATTGTTCCCAAAATCACGGATGTAATTCCATCAAAGCAATTAAATGTATCGGACATTAATTTACCGAATAGTGTGGAATTGGCAGACCCCACATTTTTCAAACCGGGAAAAGTTCACGCATTGGTTGGCGCTGAATTATTTTATAGAATTTTAAAGCATAATTCAGTTAAGATAAATGATAAACTTTTTCTGCAAGACACTGTTTTTGGATGGATCCCAACTGGGGCGCTAGAGGAGAACACGCAAACAAACAATATTACTATGTGCAATTTCGTTAGAGATTTCGATGAAATAAATGATAATTTAAAACAATTTTGGGAGCTTGAGTCTATAGGCATTAAACATGGAGATCCGAAAATATCGGAAACTGATCAAGCACAACAAATATTCGATAAAACTGTCAAATTTGTAGGCGATCGTTATGAAGTTCAGTTACACTGGAAAAGAGACTGGAAGGATTTAAATGATAATTTTAATGTTGCGAAACAGCGTTTGGAAGGTCTAAAAAGAAAATTTTATCGAAACCCAGAGCTTTTTCGACAATATTCTGAAATAATCACGGAATATTTAAAGCAAGGAATTATAGAGCAGGTGCAAGAAAATGAACCTGTTTTAGACAGGGCAGTTTATTATTTGTCCCATCATGCGGTCTGTAAAGAAGATAAACTTACTACAAAGGTCCGAATCGTCTTCGATGCCAGCTCTCATGATAACAATGATTTGTCCCTTAATGATTGTTTATGGCCCGGCACCAACTTATATCCACTTCTATTTGATATTTTAATCCACTTCAGATTATACGAAATTGCCTTTTCTTCTGATATCGAGAAGGCGTTCCTTCAAATCTCACTAGCTGAAAAAGATCGGGATTCTGTCTGTTTTCTGTGGTATGATGATGGTTTAAAATCTTTCAAGGTCTTCAGATTCAAACGTGTTATTTTTGGAGTCAATGCCTCTCCATTCCTCCTATCTGCTACCATAAAGGAGCACATCAAGCGGTTTACGAACCTACACCCAAGAACTGTTCACCTACTCGATAAATATATTCATGTGGACGATTTTATATCTGGCGAAGATACGCTGCAAGAAGCTCTTGATGTTTCCCTGAATGCTAACAAAATAATGTCTGAAGCAGGAATGATTCTTCGAAAATGGATAACCAATGATGAAGCGTTACTGAAGTGCTGGCAAAAGGAAGGTTTAAATATTCAAACAGAACATGCTGCAATAAGCCTAGGAAGCAATCTAAGCAAGGTATTAGGAATGTCCTGGAAAACAGAAGAAGATTGTCTGACATTCGAAGTCAAAAGTTTAATAGAATTCTTGTCATCGCAAAAAAGCTCAAAACGTCTACTATTGCAAGCAGTTGGTAAAATCTTCGACCCGTTAGGCATGCTGACACCATTCACCATTAGAATAAAATGCCTGTTCCAAGAACTATGGCTAAAGAAGACAGCATGGGATGAACAGTTACCAACTAATGTGCACGAAAAATGGTTAAAGTGGCTCGAAGAACTTCCAAATTTAGCAGAATTAAAAATTCCGAGGAAAATTCTTGGTTGCTTGAATCAAGTAATAGCTGTAGAAATACACGCCTTTTCTGATGCTAGTAAAATAGCGTATGGATCTGCAATTTATCTGAGAATAAAAAGAGAGAGTGGTGTGGAAGTCAATCTCGTGACTTCAAAGAGTCGTGTTGCACCGATAAAGGAGATAACTCTGCCTCGGCTAGAACTTCTCGGAGCCTTACTAAGTGCAAGACTGACCAATAAAGTAAAACCCATCCTAGATCAAAAAATCACATCGAAGGTGTACTATTGGACAGATTCCAAAATAACCTTATTCTGGATCAAAGGATCATCAAAGCGATGGAAGCAGTTTGTGGCAAACCGTGTCATAGAGATTAATGCACTTTCAGATTCGAACTCTTGGTATCACTGCTCTAGCAAGGACAATCCTGCCGATCTCTTGACCAGAGGTGCGAGTGTTAATTCTCTTGTAGAGAATCCAATGTGGTTTAGGGGACCAAAATTCCTAGCAGCTGATGACTTAGTGACTGAGCAAGAAACTATTTCTGTGCCAGAAACAGATTATTTTCCCGAGACTAAATCAAAATATAAAAATAACTGTAATGATTTCAATTCTAATATTTCCCTTTCTCTTTTCAGGAATCCTGAAGAAGTAAATTTTTTTCTCAACATAAGTGGTAAATACTATAGTATTCTTCGCATACTGGCATATGTTTATAGGTTTTTTCACAATTGCAAATGTAAGTTAGCAGACCGGCGCAGAGGCAGCTTCACAACCCCAGAAATAAAAAATTCAGAAGTTTCTCTAATTAGATTAGTACAAAATGCAGAATTTCAGGAAGAGATCAAGGGCTTAAAGCGGGAATCAAGGGTTCCCCCTTCCAGTAAAATTAAAAGTTTATCTCCCTTTTTGGATCAAGATAATATCTTAAGAGTTGGCGGTAGGTTGGAAAATTCAGATTTAAACTTTGATAAGAAGCATCAAATCATTTTGCCGAAAGGCCATAAGCTCACAAAACTCATATTTGAGCATTTTCACAGGAAGTATTTTCATATTGGTCCTCAAGCTTTAATCCATTACGTACGTATGAGGTTTTGGCCCGTAAGTGGAAAAAATTTAGCGCGAAAAGTAGTGCATGATTGCGTTGTCTGTTTTAGGAACAACCCAGTTACTGCTAAACAAATCATGGGTGACCTCCCATCGGAAAGAGTAACTCCAAATTTTACGTTTAACCATACAGGAGCCGATTTTTGCGGCCCTTTTGAGATTAAATATAAAAATCAAAGAAAGGGGATTTTTCATAAGGTTTATATCGCGATTTTCGTTAGCTTAGTAACAAAATATTTCTTAAGAAATTTAATGAAATCTAATGTATATACTTATTTCTACTTGTTTATGTATTTTAAGGTGCACCTAAGATTTACATGTTATTTTACATTAAACTTTTCTTAAGAACAATATAGAACTATTTTTAGAAAATAGCTTAATTTTTGTAACAAAGAATTTAATTTTATTGTATTGTATAGTCCTTATTGTTGCTACTTATTATTATTGTATTTGTATTGTAATATTATTTTATGGTATTGGTATTTTACTTAGTTCTTGTATTTATAGTGTATTTTTAATATTTTGAATGTGCTACGCACATTGCAACGCGGGGCGGCATGTTCGGACCTTGTGCGCATGCCGAACGAGCTCCGTAGCTTTGCGGTCATGTGACCCAGTTCAGTTGTTGCTTAGCTGCCATTGCGGCACGTTGTGTATTTCGAGCGGGTCTTATCCCCAAGTATAGAGTTGTTCTTTAGCTGCCATTGCGGCACATTGTGTATTCGAGCGGGTCTTATCCCCAAGTATAGTATGTTGTTCTTGAGCTGCCATTGTGGCACATTATGCTATAGCGGGTCTTATCCCCAAGTATAGTATGTTGTTCTTGAGCTGCCATTGTGGCACATTATGCTATAGCGGGTCTTATCCCCAATTATTCTGTTGCTTATAGCGGGAGTATTCCCCAAAAGATGTTTTATGAACGTCACTTGTTCTAACAGCGGGTTATTACCCCAAAGTCACCTCATCATTCTACATGTTTTTCAGTGTTTGTGATTGTTTGTAACATTTGTGTGCTGTGTGATATAAAAATGTGAAAAAGAAAACTATTTGTCTTCAATCTTAAAGTTACACACAGTATTCACATACACCTACATCATCACGTTCATAATTATCAAAATTCATCCAGCGCTGTAATTTGATGTCAGAAATCAGTTTCATTCCCTGCACCCACTTTAAAAATTGTTTAGCTAAATTTGCTGGCATTAACTCATCCCACTTAATTTTTAACTTCCAGCATTCTTGTAGAATAAGTTTAGGGAGCAAAGTCACAGGTGAGGTAAATCCAAGAGGATCAAAAACCTTCTGAGCCAATGAGAGTAGAGCTCGTTTTGTAGGAACAATTTGTTCTTCCTCAATAGGGCCGATTTTGCAAGATAGGATATCGTTTTCCAGATCCCAGTTTAAACCTAATACTGGTGTCATCTTTACTATTGAAGTTTCAGAAATAATTGGAATGGGATAATTTGACAGCCATCCCCTTAGATTAAATTTTGCAGAGGACAGTAACATTTGAGACTCAAATATAAACTTGTTTAATTCTTCAACTGTATTGAAACTGTAAACACAATTGTCCACATACATAGATTCATTCAAAGTCTCTGCTGTAGAAGCAAAGTCATCAGGCGCACTTTCTAAGTGATGTTTCAATGTAGCCGCTAGTAAAAACGGGCTGCAATTGATCCCAAAAACTACACGTTTATGTCTATAAATTATATCATTTTCCCATAGAAATCGCAGAAAGTCTCTATCCTTTTCTTTAATACCAATTTGTAGAAATGCCTTCTCTATATCAGATACTGCACCAATAGGAAATTTCCGAAAACGGTGCAAAATTGAAGGAATCATTTCAATCATATTTAATCCCTTATCCAGGCAATCATTTAGAGAGGGGGAGCCTTTAACATGAGCCGAAGCGTCAAAAACTGGTCTAACTTTAGTAGTTTCACTCGATTCTTTAAATACAGGCCTGTGTGGCAAATAATGTACTTTAGTTTGTTTATTATCAACCACCCTTTCAATTATTCCTGCATTTATCCATGAATCAAATACTTCGCTATAAACCTCAGTTTTATTCAAATTTGATAACTTTTTCTTTGTTGTGGCAAACCGTTTTTCGGCCAATTCTCTGTTACTAGGTAAGCGAGCATTATCTAGCACCCAAGGCAATGGTACTTCGTACCTCCCTTCTGAATCTCTTCTTATGTTATTCTTAAAATGCTGCATAGTTTCTTCATGAATCTCAGATTTAGTTTTAGATTCTACTGGATCAGTTATACCGATAATATCCAGTTTCCACAAATCAGCAACGGAACTATCGTTCCAAAGTGATGAAATAACCATAAGAGAATCATTTGTTTCAGATTTAACACCTGGAATTTTTCCCATTAGAGTCCATCCCAAATGGGTTTTTACAGCAACCGGACCACTTTTCAAAATTTTAATATTTCCAGTGAGTAATTTTCCCGCCACATCAGAACCAATTAATAATTTAATTTCATTTTCGGTTTTACATACACTATTTTCTACATCAGAAATCTTAATAGCACATTTATTCAGTTCTGATAACCAAGGCCCATTTGGCACTTTTTTTTATTTTAGAACAAATAACAGGAACACCTAAAACATGCATATCACATTTATAACTATTATCCATACTACTCAAGTGAATTCTATATTTACTATGCTTTGTTTCATTTGTTTCAACTCCACCAAATAATTTGTGAATTAAATTAATTTCACCAATACTTTTATAATTCAAATACTTAATTACATCTTCTGATAAATACGAACGTTCTGATCCAGTGTCGATAACTCCACGCACTATTTTCTCTTTACCATCGTGCTTTACACGTACATTCAAAGTTTGGAGTAACACAGTTGGATCCGAACCTTGAGTAGTTAAAACAGTATTACTACTCCCTGACTCATGTTTGCGACTTTCAAACGCCGCATTACCTTCTTCATTAAAAACATTTTGACATAATATAAAATTATGTTTTTTCCCACAATTTGTACATTTAATTTTAGCTCTACAGTTGCGTGAAATGTGATTCTTCTTCAAGCAAAGGAAACAAGCCCCCCTTTTCAAAATTAAACTACGTTTTTCATCAAAAGAAAGCGAATTAGCTTTAAAACATTTTTCTGATAAGTGACACTTGTCACAAAATATACATGTGTCCTCACACTTTTTGACTAAATTTTTATCCTTAGACTTATCACTTATAAACAAATCATTAGCAGTTGGCACAGAATTGCTTTCATTGTTTAATTTATTAAATTTCTTAGTGTTATCAAAGCCAAGACTAGAACGCGCTAAAAGAACACGTTCTTCTGAAATTACTTCGTTTTTCAAAAAGTCAAGAATAGAATTTAATTCACTCTTACCTTGAGCTGTCTTCTCACGCTGTCTTTCCCATATACGCAACACATCATGAGGCAAGCAGGATTCCACAAGGGGAAAAAGAATACTGGCGTACTTGTCTTCTGTAACGCCTAGAGATTCCAAAGACCTAAGTTTTGTCTCTAGGTTATCATATAAAGATGATAAATTAAATTCTCTTTTTGATGCTCTGTTATTGGTCAACACTAGTTGTAATAAGTCTCTCACGTATATTTGGATTAGTGTGTCTTCTCTTCCAAATCGTTCTTTAAGATGCTGAATTACTTTCGGATAGTTGTCCGCGGAAACCGGATAACTATTCACGATTTGTGAGGCTTTAGATTTCGGCGTTATCGCCTGTAGAAGATAAACAAACTTTGAATGGTCATCTAAAACGTTATCCTCATGGATTTTTCTAAAAGAGTTCCAAAAATTCAACCATAGTCTTGCATCGCCATCAAACGGCTGTAGGTTTATTTCGGGTAGGCGAAGAGGTCGGGACGTCGTTCTTTCACCATCTATAAAATTCTGTAAACGCTGTTCTTCGATAGGCTTAGTAAAAATTTGCTTCACCTTTTGCTTTATTGCAATCAATTTTTCCGTATACTCTTCACAAGCTTCAAATTCTTTAGAGTAATCTTTTTCAACAGCATTGTTATTTAACATAAAATTAAATATTTCTTCATCCACCGCACGCAGTCTAACACTTTTGTCTTCTAGCTGATTTAAAGCTTGCTCAATCAAATTTATATCAGGGCTTGAATTATTTAAAGCATCATTTAAGATTTAATGCATTATGAGTCTTCGTAAATGCGCTTCTAAGAGGAGTTCTCTTTATTTTTAACGCATCCATAATTTGTGTTTTAAAAAGTTCCGGTTTGAATCAAAACTAATTAATTACTTCACGCGTCCCTGTTCGGGCGCCAAATGTCGCTTACAAGTAGCGACTCGATAAAATGATATCTACTAGAGATGGGCAACATCGTTCCTTTTAAGGAATCGTTCCAGCCGGAATCGTTCACCGAAAGGAACGAGTTCATTGGAGTCGTTCCTTTCGGAATCGTTCCGAAAAAAAGGAACGAATCCGAGAAAAAAGGAACGAATCCGAGAAAAAAGGAACGATTCCGAGAAAAAAAGAACGATTTTGAAAAATAAAGGATTCCAAGGGGAAAAAAACACATCCGAGATAAAGAGAACCACATGCAATCCATAATATTTTTTACTAATTTATTTTCTTATGTACCCATCCATTTTCTTAGGCATCCAGTCGCTTTAATTTTGTAATGTTTCGGACAGATGATTTTGTTTTTAAGAGTTCATTTCATTGATCAGTGTGTGCAATTATTTTGCAGTTATTTCTAACTTTATGATTTATGGTATAAAGCATAATTTCTCTTGGAAATTTAAGGGCGGTGCAAGGTCTATTCGATTTTCAGTGTAATCATTGGTTTCTCTTGAAAATATGTCGTCAAATGACCGACCATTTATATTATTATTTTATACAGTGTGTCTTTACTCTCAACGATGTTCAGTGGCTAAGTCCTAAACCGTTAATCATAGACCTATAGTTCCAATTACAAAAATGTTTTAAATAAGGTAAAAAATTATTCTGAAAGTCGTTTGGATCAATAAAAATATTTCTAAAAAAGTTACGAAATTTAATTTTTTATACGGTCCTCCGCCCTATAAGAGATATTTAGTAAAAATTTCCTGTTCTCTTAAAAGAAAGACAAAAAAAAGTCCCATTCATCTAACACTAAAATTCATGAAGTTATACGAAACTTTGAAATGCAAGACTTATGCCACTTTTCTGCATCCGATAAAACATGAGTTTAGCCATGCTTCTAGGGGTCGTAAACAAAGTGCTTAAAGTATTTGAACGATTTATTTCATGTGTAGCTGCGCTTTGAAAGAAATCGTATTACGACAGATTTTTGTAAGGATATGAAGCTGTTTCTTTTCATGATTTTTTTAACAAAAACTATGCTTTTTTATAAGCTTTTTTTTAACCTATTAACCGCCAAAACTATAAGTAGGAATTTTGAAATTTCTTGTTGAAAGTCGCTTGTCACCACAAATTCAGAAAGGTAATTTCTGCTTTATTAAAATATCAAAATTTCTGCCAGTAAATAAGGCAATTTTTTTAATTGTAAAATAGTGGTGACAAAGTAATTAATGTAAGCATGAGCAATTATTTTGACCGTTGCGTGAACGCAACACCAGCGGGTAACGGGTTAACTTGAAACGATCGTATGTATGTCTTTCCAGTTCAAAATTTGTACTCGAAATTCAACTCACTTTAAAATATGCGATCGAGGTTAAATTTTACATATTGACGTAAATCAGATGACAATGTAATATTATTATGATTTTCAGTGCTTACCATTATGTACTTATTTTACAGGGTAACACAAAAAATTTCGGATAGATTACTGCCAACAAGTTTTCTAAAAAGTTTTAGATTAGATAACACAAGACTGCGATGGTTGTGTTTTTTTATTTTTAAAATTATGTATTTTTAAAATTATGTTTTTTATGTATTTTTTAGCACTGAATCCGAAAATTATCTTCATTTTTAACCATCATGTCAGAATTTTTCGCAAATAGTAAATTTCAAAATAGTAAATTTCACAATTGAAAAATAGCTAATACTATAAAATAGAGTCGATGGTTGTATTTTTTAACTTTTACGACTGATTTGTATGTGCTTTTTAGCACTGAATGTAAAAATTACCTTCATATTTAACCATCATGTTAGATTTTTTTGTAAATGGTAAATTTCAAAGTTAAAAAATAGCGAAAATCTGATACTATAAAATGGATGTAAAACTTCTTTTATTCAATTTAATTTTATTTAATTCAAGAATTTACTCAATTTTTGGCTTATACTGGGATTCTTACAGCTAAACAGCTCGGGGATCGATGATGTGGGAAGGGAAGAGGTTCAATTAAAACTTTGAACTTTTAAACTTTGAAATTTACGATTTGCGAAAACTCCTGACGTGATGGTTAAAAATGAAGGTCATTTTCGGATTCAATAGTAAAAAATACATAAAAATCAATTATCAATTCTTTCGCGCGGAAATTCGGTTCAAAACGCCCACTTTGACACTATTTTCTGAAAGGCCTATTGCGTTTGCAAAAAAACGATAAAAACAGCTCGATTACATAGTTTCTGAACAACAACACCTGTTCGTTTCATGCATTTCCGAATAAAAATAAATTAAAACTTTTGTCACAAATTTATCCTTTTGGATTTGAGAACAGCCTTAAGAATTCATTTAGAAAAAATTCATTTCGTATGATACATTTACCAATTAGAAAATGTATTAGTGTATTAAAGTACACATGGTGTTCCATTACCCTCGGGGTCCAGGTACTCAATCGGTAAAGCACGTAAAGTTTCTGGGTTCGAATCCCATCTCGGGCACTTTTTCTCTCAGGTGTAAAAAATCCAATTCGTATAAAATATTTTTTTTAATTATTTCTTTCAGATTAATTTAGCACAAGAAGATGAAATAGTAATGTTTATTAAACGCCCTACTCCGCCCCGCACTTCAATTTCTTTTTTCTTTCTTTCTTTACTTTACTTTTTTTCTTTTTTCTGAGGAGGGGGGGGGGGGGGGAGGGGCACACACATTAGAAGGATATTTTGGCAATAAAGTCAGCTTTAATAGAATCAAAATCTGTTATTTTGAAATAAAATAGCGTATTTTAATTTATTAAAACTGGCCAGTCTACAAGAAAAGAACCGATTTCCGAGGAATCGGTCCTTTTCGGAACGGTTCCTCGGATTCGGTCCTTTTTGGAACGGTTCCTCGGAGTCGGTCCATTTCGGAATCGTTCCAAAAAGGACCGACTCCGAGGAATCGGTCCTTTTCGGAACGACTCCGAGGAATCGGTCCTTTTCGGAGTCGGTACATTTTGGACCGATTCCGAGGAATCGTTCCGAAAAGGACCGATACCGAGGAGTCGTTCCTTTTCGAAATCGTTCCAAAAAGGACTGATTCCGAGGAACCGTTCCAAAAAGGACCGAATCCGAAGAACCGTTCCAAAAAGGACCGAATCCGAGGAACCGTTCCTTTTCGGACTCGTTCCGAAAAGGACCGATTCCTTTTTACAGAATGGAATCGTTCCTTCAGTTTCACTGCCGGAATCGTTCCTTTGGAGTCGTTCCTCAACAAATGACACATCTCTAATATCTACCCGATAAAACTTTACCGTCATAAAAATCAGCGCGTGAAAATAATTTCTTTACTTAGAAGTAAAACGAAAATCATTTTAGGTAAAAATCAACAACATTTTATTTCCGCTTTCGTGCCGAGAAGTATTTCGACACATCTTCAACGCACGCTCATAATTTACAGACTGCCACAGAGAGAGGGCGCGGGGGGGAAACATATTCTCTTTTCATTTAATCATGTACATCTCTGCATTGTGCCGCCCTCTGTCCGTGAATATTAATAAACATTAATCAAATTCACGACAGTCGGTAACTCCCACATGTGTATTTTAAACAATTCTTTCTAAGTGAGCCCCTAATTATGTTGGAGACATGAAATTTTCGGTACTTATAGCTGAACACCTCACATCATACGACAAATCATAAAATTTTGAAAAAGTCGTACATTTAACTCTTTGGGCTCCCACGTGTGTATTTTAAACAATTCTTTCTAAGTAAGCCCCTAATTATGTTGGAGGCGTGAAATTTTGCATACTTATAGCTGGACGCCTCACATCAAACAACAAGTGATAAAATTTTGAAAAAGTCGTACATTTAACCCTTTGGGGTCCCGCATGTGTATTTTAAACAATTCTTTCTAAGGTGAGCTCCTAATTAGTTTGGAGGCGTGAAATTCTGCATACTTATAGCTGAACACCACACATCATACGGCAAATGATAAAATTTTGAAAAAGTCGTACATTTAACCCTTTGGGGTCCTGCATGTGTATTTTAAACAATTATTTCTAAGTGAGCCTCTAATTAAGTTGGAAGCGTGAAATTTTGCATTCTTATAGCTGAACACCTCACATCAAACGACAAATCATAAAATTTTGAAAATGTCGTACGTTTAACCCTTTGGGCTCCCACATGTGTATTTTAAACAATTCTTTCTAAGTGAGCCCCTATTTAGGTTGGAGGCGTGAAATTTTGCATACTTATAGCTCAACATCCCAGATTACACGTCAAATGATAAATTTTGAAAAAGTTTTATGTTTAACCCTTTCAACTCCAGCTCGTGTATTTTAAGCAATTCTTTCTAACTGAGCCCCTAATTAAATTGGAGATTTTAAATTTTGCATACTTATAGCAGAACACCTGAGGCCAAGCGACAAATCATAAAATCTTGAAAATGTCTTACGTTTAACCCATTGAGCTACCACATATGTATTTGAAGCAATTCTTTCTAAGAGAGCCCCTAATTAAGTTGGAGACATGAAATTTTGCATACGTATAGCTGAATACCTCAGACCACACGACAAATCATAAAATCTTCAAAAAGTCTTATATTATTTACCTCTCCGGGCTCTAGCTTGTGTATTTTACGTAATTTGTCTAACATCCGCCCTTTTAACCAGGGGAGAAATTTTCCAACTTTTGCCGACACCTCTTTGACCCTTCTGTGACGTGAATATTAGAATATTCACAAATTATTGTGATCGTATTTTCGGATTAGTTTGTTGTAAAAATTCTTCTTTTAGAACAATGGGGACAATAACCATACACTTAGTTCTTTTAGGTCATTTTAAAAGGAGAAAATCAAACGATCTTACTTGAAACAAGCAGTGTTGAGGAAGAGACAGGAACTACACTTTCTTGAGACTAAATCAATCTTTATTTAAGTATATTTTTAGATGAAGATGAATAATTTTCCATTTTGATCACCAGTAAATTGTTCTTGAAAATACCAGCACTTAGATTAAAAAAATTCCCGAGAGAATATCGAAAATTTAACTGAAGAACAAAAACTTCGTTGATAAAAAATGGCACAACTACAACCAGATATCGACATCGTTGTTTCGGCCATCCCGTCAGAACTTTAACTGCCTAAAAAAATTAAGGGAGACAGTATATAAACATCGCTACGGGGCCCGCAAAAGTAATTAAGTGAGAGGTTTAAAACAATTGACCAAATTCAAAAGCCACCGGTATTCGGAAAACAAATGAGAAAGCGAAACCAAAAGTAACGCAATCTAATTTGTTCGTGAAACGAAACGTCACTCGTTTGAAATCATAGCAAGCGCCCGTTTTCTACTGAGCATGCGCACACTTACAGCCTCGGATGAAACACGGAGAGAAAAGGGAAGGGAAGAATAATGAATGAATGGCGTGCGTATGCAAGCACTGGGGGAAAGCCAACTTACAGGTCTACGCTAAGGTTGTCAGCGAGAGAGACGGGAGAAAAAAGAAAAGAAACAAAAAAAAAAACAAAAGCACGGCCGCGACACCGTCACAGATGCAGACCGGTGAATAGGTGGAGAAAATGTGAGATTTCATCTCACAATACCCCCCAACGTCGAATAAAATTTTGATGTGCCAGACAGATGTAAAAAGGTGACCTTTTGCATCAGGATGGGAAAATCAAAATTTTGAAAGCCAATTAACAAGCCCTAAAAATAAAATGTGGTGATCAAAAAGGAAAAAGAGAAGGAAAAGGAATACATAAATGTTACATCAATGTAGTATATACAATATAAATATGTACCTTTAGAATGAGTATTCCAATTATTTACATGTGGCATGCCATAAAAATAATTGTGCACGTAGTATATCTTTAAAAAGATCTCATATCAAAAAAATATTAAACATTAATATTTCACCAAAAAAAGCAAACAACTTTGCTGTCAAGAGATATCATGAAACATGTATTATTCGAATAATATAAAATAACAGTTGCAACTATAATAAGTAAAATTGGTCGACCAAGAGTATTATAGAATAACTTACATCTTCAGCTATTCAAGTTTTCATCAATCAAAGTATCTCATAAATCAAGAGTACTAGTATAATTTGTTTACTCATTGAAGATATTTATATAGCTACTCACTACCATTAACATATTAGATAAAATGTATATCAAAATAATATCAACAACAGTAAACAACACGTATAATCTCTAAAAAAAAAAAAAAAGTCAACATCAATATATTACTCTTCAACAAAAATATTTAACATAATTACTCAAAATTCATCAACCTAGGTATGGTACATATATATATATATATATATTGCTGTATAAAAATAAAAAAAAAGTGGAGATCTCCAAAAAAGAAAAAAAATTAAAAATATACTATCAAAATCATTATACATTTCTATGTAATAAGCTTGATCATGTCAATTTATAAATGAGAAACATGGTACCAAAAAAATAAAAAGGAATAGACAGATAACCTAGAACAGATATTACCATCATGTTTTTGCTAAAATTAAATGAAATTTACTAGAACTTAGAATACTAGGTGAACAAACTATTGCCTTAACATCATCACATTGTCAGGTGCAACTACTCATAAACCTAAAAATAAATACAAAAAAAAATTAACTATTAATATTTATGAAAATACATATTTAAATGCAAATATTAATGTCTTTTTCGTAAATTATAGCTGTGGGATAGAGGTGTAATTGGATGAGGACTTTGCAACACTAAGTGTTGTTGGCGTTTCTGTACAGGTATTACTCTATTAATATTTATTGTGAAAGGCTTGTCCAGTTCATCTTCTAAAACCCTAACAGAAAGAAGCACATCTGAAATTACATTTATCACAACATAAGGACCAATGTTTCTTGGCTTAAATGCATCATTAGTTCTAATGTAAACAATATCACCACACTGGAACTTTCGTAGATGAGCACGTTTATGTTGACGTTGATTACATAACTGTTGAGCCTCTTTCATGTTTCCATAAACTTTCTGGTACACATGTTTCATTGTTGACATATGCTGATAGTAATCGTACGGATATGATAACGCTTCCAGATCAGGATAATCGAAAGGATCAAAAATATTGGATATAGATCTGCCAAAATGCAGAAAAGATGGTGAGTATCCAGTTGAAGAATGTATTGTGTCGTTATATAAGCTTTTATGTATCATTAGGGACTGTTGAAAATTATATCCCTCCTGAGCTAATGTAGCAATTGATGACTTAATGCTGGTATTTATTCTCTCTGATGATCCTTGCGTTTGAGGATGCCCAGAGGATGAATGAACAATACTGATCTTGAGGCTCTCCGTAAAATTATCAAATACTTGTGAATTAAATTGAGGGCCCAGATCAGACATTAAAGAAGCCGGACGACCATAGGTGGTGATGTAGTTGGTCAGGGATTTAACAACAGACTGAGCAGTAGCAATCTTGATCGGGTATAACCAGGGTTCGTTGATATATATCAATGGATATATATCATGATATATATCTTGATATATATCCGATATTTATTTTTAAAATATCAAGATATTTGATATTTTCGATATTTTCAAATTCTTGATATTTATTTTCAAAATATCAAGATGTTTGATATTTTGTATATTTGATATTTATTTTTAAAATATCAATGTGTAAGATAATTTTGATATTTTCTTCAGTCAAAACAAATGTAAATGAAATTTTCAACTGTTATTGACTGTGCCATTCTGTAGATAAAAAACTTTTGTCTCTGCCAGTGACTTTTCTAGGCAAAGAATACAAGAAATTTTTTTTACAAATATCTTTTCTAAGCTTTATGTTTGAAACTTTTATTTTTAAATGTAGAACTAATAATTATGCGAGACAATTAATTCAGAACAGCCATTGAAAGAGAAACTGTAATTTACATAATCTTATATACAGCATTATTAGAAAAGAATATTCTAATTTTGGTTTAATTGAGTCTAAACTGTACTACAGGTTAGGGAATAAACAATAAGACAGACAAGCTTACATTTATGTTAAAATTCTTCAATTAAAAAAAAAAAACTAATTTGTATTTAAAATATTTTATTTTATAAAATATAAAACTTTCTCGATACTTGATACAAATCCTATAGTTTATATACATATGCAAAATGTATGCAAATATATGCAAATTGTATCTGTTTTCAATTATTACATTTTCAATTTTGTTCTAAGTAAAAAAAAAAAAAAGAGAAATGCATTTTAGAATGCTATTCTTTAAGTTTTGTATGTTAATTGCAATATGTTTTAGTTTCTAATTTATATTATGCTTGAAAATATTCATTATCAGCAGTAAGTTGACTATTTTGAAAATATCGGATATATATCGAAAATATCGGATATATATCAAAATATCGGATATTTTCGATATTTTCGAAAATATCATGATATTTACGAACCCTGGGTATAACTCTATATGTTTTGAGAAATGATCCAGGAATGTCAGCACATAAAATTTATTCGAAAAAGGGCCTAGGAAATCCATTGAGACGAGCTCACCAGGTTTAGAAGGGATGAACATCTCTTGTAATGGTGCTGCAGGTATTCTTCGTGGTTTATGTCTAACGCATAACTCACAGGACAGAACAAAATTTTTTGTATCTTTATAAATTCCTGACCAGTAAAATTTTTTGAGTAGTCTTCTATAAGTATTTCCAATACCGAAGTGAGGCATATGGCAAATATGCAAGATTTTTTACTTTAAAATATGAGGCACAATAATTTTAATATGTGGTGAATTTTCAGGTTGTAAGAATTTACGTTTTATCATAAGTAAACCTGTATCAGGATGAATAAAATAATTTTTGAACTTAGGATTAGGTTTATCTGAAGTTATGGAGTCAATTATTTTCATTATTTTAGGATCCTTACGCTGTTCACAGAGGAATGTGGACTCAGAAATTTCCATTTTGGGGTCTTGAGATTGTTGGTTTTGATCATCTATGTGATGCAACTCAATAGTTGGTGACTTTGTAGTGACTGGAAGAATATTTTTATCTCTTATTAAAGCAGGGTTAGTGTTAAGATCTTGAGAATTATTTGTAAAATCTTCACGAGAGAAATAATCTGCTAACACATTACTCTCGCCTTTAAGATATTGAAAGGTGAAATCATAATTGTAAAGGTCAACCAACCATCTCGTAGTCAGATCAACTGGTGAACTAGTAGACTTATAATGTTCAATAGGTTTGCTGTCACTTAAAATCGTAAAATGTCTATTATACAGAAAAAATTTAAATGCATTAATTGATTTCACAATTGCCATCAATTCTAGCTTCAGAGCAGGATATTTTCTTTCTGAAGGAGATAAAGATTTACTAAAATAACTCACAGGTAGTAGATGACCATTTCGCTTTTGTAGAAGGACACCGGAAATAGCTATACCACTTGCATCTGTATTCAGGGCCGTGCGAAGAGAAAACTGCGCCCGGGGCAGCATGTCAATTTGGCGCCCCCTCCTTCAAAACTGATAAAGGGCAGTAACAGAAATAAATTATATTGAATAAATATTTTGCGTTTATTTTAGAACTTTAAAAGATTTAATTTTAATTAAAAAATTCCAAACAACTAAATAACAGAAAAGAAAATTGCCCTTATTTGTTAATGAGATCATGATGCTTTGCGACAGATTTTTATTAACCTTTCTCACATATTTTTCTAGCCATTTTTAGTTCTTGTTATTCTTTAAGCTGCAGAAAATGGGTAAAAATCGCTAACAACCAGATTGGAAACAAGCGGTCCCTTCAACCAATAAGTACTAAAAAAGCAAAACAAACAAAAAACCTGCAGAACATAATGTAATACGAGGGTGAGTCGGAAAATAAGTTTCCCCTGGCAGCTGTGGACAGAGGTGTGTATGAAAGACAAAAAATGTAATGGAACATTAAAGATAAGACGTAACTTTATTTTTTTACATAAGTTCCAAGTGAGTTGAGACATTTGGCATACCCCTTTGTAAGCTTCAAAAAGCGCTCCTTGAAAAAAATCAGGGCTCTGCATCATTCTGTTCCCGTTAGATATGGAGAGAAAGTGCGTTGTGAATTCGTGGTCAAAGAGGAAGTGATAGCGGTTGTCGCTAAGAATGGGAACGTGGAGTATCGGGAGCAAAAATCCATAACCGCCACATGGGAGTCTATGGGCCAGAAGTGATGTCGAAACAAATGGTGCGGAAATGGTGCCGCCAATTCAGTGAGGGGCGTCAGCAAGTGTTGGACAGACCGAGACATGGACGGACGTGCACGGCCACTACAGAGAAAGCAATGCTTGACTACTTCTTTGCAAGCAATGCTGAAGTCACACAAGCCGTTCAACGCTTCTTTTGTATGCAGAGCCCTGTTTTTTTCCTGGATGGCTTTGTGAAGCTTATAAAGGGTGTGATAAATGCCTCAACTCACTTGGCACTTAAGTAGAAAAATAAAGTTACGTCTTATTTTTCATGTTTCATTACATTTTTTGTCTTTCATGCACACCTCTGTCCACAGTTGCCAGGAGAAACTTATTTTCCGACTCACCCTCGTAGATAAAAATAAATTATAATTTCAGTACATTAATTAAGAAAGATAACTGAAGCAATGTTTTAATTAACCTTTAACTGATGTCACAGAAATTGTCACATAGCTAGTGTGAAGCGGTCTGTGAGACCGCTCCATTGAAAGATGAATAAAAGGCATGATTAAATGATAGGATGGTGGTTTTGTACTAAACTTTTTGTACAGGACTGTTATAATTTAAATTCACCTATTCAAAAGTCTCTGGTGATAGTACTAAAGTTCCAAACGGAACAAAATTTTGGTAGTGTTTGTAGTTAAACTGAAAATTGCAAGTTAAACTATAAAAATTGAAAAAACCCGCCGTCTGAGAGACCGGTAACATCAGTTAAAGGTTAATCTTTAACTGATGTTACCGGTATCTCAAACCGCGGCTTTTTTCAAGTTTTATAGTTTAAATTGGTTTAACTACAAACACTACCGAAATCTTGTACCATTTGGAACTTTAGTACTATCAACAGAGACTTTTGAATAAGTGCATTTTAATTATAACAGTCCTGTACAAAAACACCATCCTATGAGTTAATCATGCCTTTTATTTATCTTTTGATGGAGCGGTCTCACAAACCATTTCACACTAGTGAAATGTGACAATTTCTGTGACATTCTGTGACAAGGTTAATATAAAATATAATATCAGGCAAATACATTTACTTCCACTTTATTTTTCTTGCATTTAGGGTAACAAAATCGTTTATTCTGACACACTGAATTTTATAGAAAGTAAATTCAGGTTGCTTAATCTCTCGACTCATAGCAGATCTTAAGTAGCTTTTTACTACTTTATTGTTACTGGAATACTTATAAATTATGTACTCTGTCTCCATGTTTTTATAATTTCTTGTTTACACAAAGTTAAAATTATAGAGCAACTAAAGGATTTCTAAATGATCCATTTTATAAAAGTTCTTATATAATGGTAGAAATAAGGTTTTCGCATTTAAAACCTCGCTTAACAATTCAAGTCCATTCAAGTCAGCAATACAGGGCAAGGTCCAGGCAATATTAACACATTTTCGATAACTGATTTTAGATTCGCACCAGCCAGAAACTCAAATTCTTGTTCTACATTTCTCAGTTTCTCAAACCTCCAGTTCAGTTGCACGGTTATAGTGTCTCTACGTAACACGTAATCAATCACATTCATATAAATTTCCACTTTCATCAGAAGCTTCGTAGTCAAATTGGTCTGTGAATTTTACGTTTTCTGTTTTGCTCAAATAAGTACTCTAACATTTACAGACATAACCAAATCTTCGCTTTTTTGTTCAAAAATTTCCTCTCTTATTGTCTGAAATGTGTTTTTTAGTGTTTCAATCAGTTTGCTGGCGATCAAAACATTGACAGTTTTTTTTTTCTTCTTTTTTCTTTCGTGAGAATAATATTAACTTTTTCCATTTCATTTAAAATGCTGTGTCAAACTAGTAGGCCGTAAATTAAGGGGAATTTCTTTATTTGCTTTATTAAGCTTTTTGCTCATGAGTAAGTTTACTCATTTTACTTCATTTCTATAAGATCTTCCAGAGCTTTAAAAATCTGTGGCAATTGTTTGTAAACTGCAGATATAGCTTTATTTTTTCATGATCATAGAGTATCGCAATGTTTCTTTAAATAAACTGATAAGTGGGACATAAGTATATCCCATCTTTCAGTAGAAGAGAAGAAAAAACAAACACATTTTATGCAGTTCCGGACATTTTTGGACATACACCAGCAGCACGAACTCAAAGTTTAGAGAATGTGCAGAACATGGTAAAAAATAGACGAATTTATTTACTTCGACGATTCGAGCTTACACAACATTATATTGGGAAGCCATATTTGCACCATATCACAACATTGAGCTTTGAAGGGTTGATATTGGTATTGTTTATGACGGCCGATTATCTACAAGTTGGATACAGTAGGCCGGAGTGGGATGGGAGTGTCCTCTGTAAGGTCTTTCTAAGGGAACCTAATCCGTATTTACGCAAGGTTCGAAGAAAACTACGGGCAATTTCGAACGATTAGGCTGACGTGCGCGATTGGGTCGGCACCTCCCGTCTACTGTCTTTGAGAACAGAACCTCTCGTGCAGCTGTGAATGTCGAGATTGTCAGACATTAGCTTATTTTAAATTTCTTGTGCTATTTTTTTTTCTTTTTTTTTTACTTTATGAAGTCAAGAAACCTTTCCACGAATGAAAATTTTCTGTTTTCGGTATCGTATAATTTGCGTCATTTGTTCTTTGTGGGGTGTACTGGATTCCTAAACTGGACTGTGTTTAAAATTCAGTAACTTGCAAATGGTTGCAATTATTAAAAGAAATTCTTGCAGGAGAGTTATGTAAGATATTAGAAGTATTTTTACTGCGGTTCTCGGTTTTAGTTCCAAATAGCAGAGATAGATGGCAAGCAATAAGCACTCAATGGAGGTCTAAACTGAAATCCGTTAGCATCATACGAAGGAAGAAGGTTAAATATATAGAATAGGCCCCTAAATATAAGATTGTATTGGAGAATGAGACCCACTCCCTATATTTAGCCTCCTCTTTTCACATCAGTGTTGAGCGATTTCGGTTTTGGCCTTGATTGAGCATCTAATGGCGCTAGATGTGCGCTAGATTTATAGTGCTTGTGGGATTATACATTGCTGGCATAATTGTCAATTCAGTATAAACTTGATTGATTTACACGAATATAGTTTAATAAAGTATACTGCTGTAACCTGAATTGACTATAAACCTGTTTAATACTTCAACAAATCATCGATATTTATGTTGTAATGTGAAATTGTAAAACTGCAGTATAAGAATTGAAAAAGTCATTTGTAACGCGAGCAGCTAGTGGATTTGGTCTGCCCCTCGGCATTGCACTATCACTCTAAAGCGTAAGCTGAGTTCCCGAAGTAATCATCCCTGCTTGCAGCGCCATCTGTAGTTGCTATTCTGAAGTAAAGTCGGGAATCGAGGTAAAAAAATACTGACATTTTACATTACCTTCTTGCAATTTTTTTTTTTTTTAATAGCTGTCACCATTTACAGGTTATTGAATTTTAAAAACAGTCAGTCCATTTTAGGACACTCAGTATATGGAGTGCGATCGAACGAAATTGAAAAATACCTTGCTCTATTAATTTCTTCTACAATCGTTTTTCTTACTTCATTGGCAAGAAAGTTCATAATTTCATCCTGAATATATTTTGCCATTTGTCTTTTTCACTTTCAATAATTTTTACTTTAGCTCTTTTCAAATTTGCTGTCGATTATATGATTTAATTTTAAACGTCTCTCAAGTTCCTTTTAGCGAATGCATGCATTCCTGTGTTCTAGAGCATTTTTGTGCTCAGGAATTTTAGGATTTAATTTCTTCCACATGAAAAATCCACAATCTGGATTGGCTAACTTTGGAGGGCGATCATGATAATTGGTGAATAGTAAAAAGAGAAAACAAAATATAGTGATTCCCTTAATTAAGTTATCCAATAATCCGCAATCACCGTTAATAATTACTCCACTAGGACTAGGTATAATTTTCTTGAACGTTAGTTTGGAAAATCGTAGTCCTTATGCAATCGCAGATTTCATGTAATCAGCATTTTCATCCTGTGCTGGACCTTTTTTTAACAGCAAAGTAATAACCGAATGACTATAAGAATGATCTCATGGTGGAATCAGAATAGGTTATCAATTCATATTCACTGAGGGTGGCAGGTGGCAGAAACTTTCGTATACGATGTAAAGGGCCCGCAGAGTGCAAAAGTTTAAGAAACACTGTAATAAAATATCACAAAAGCATATTATAAAAGCATCAGATCTAAAGAGTTCAATGAAAAGTAAATGTGAACAGCGCAATAATTTTGAAATGAAAAATGTACATACAGTAGACTCCCTCAAATCCGCACAGCCTCGGACCAGAGGTTGTGCGGATTTTAGAATTTTGCGGATTTCTGGTCATTGATTTGTTTACATTTTTGAAACATTAATTAGATTAGTAGTTAAGCAAGGGAAATTATAATGAATGCTTACAATAAAGTGAAACATTAAAATAAGTAAAATATTAAAATAATTTATTAGTTTAAACGTAAGTAATTATTAAAATAATTATGTAAAATAAAAATTTTGAAAAATATTAAATTATTACCGATGAAATCGATTCAATTCGATTTCAAAAGTCCTATGCTGCTATCTAGTGGTAAAGCGATCGTAAGATCGATACGTCATTATGCTATTATCAGTATATATAGCTTATTGCGCTCTCTGTAACTTTTTCATTGTTATGTAGAGTCTTGAATGCTTTTCTTATACTGCTTTGTAAGTTTAGAAATAAATTTGTCTATAATTTAAAAAAAAATTCCGCAAGCAATAATTTTAAAATAGCGTTCCGGTTCATGGATTTTTCTATTTCGAATCCTGGAATTTTTGATATAGATATGCTAATTTATATCAAAATCAAAAGTAATGTAAATTTATCTAGTAATAAATCAGCCGTATTAACCAAAAGAGAATGATTAACAAAAAATTTAGTAAAAAAAAAACGTTGCGGTAGTCACTGATTTCGGTGTCATCTTGAATTTTGTTCCTGCAACTTAACTGTAAATTTCATTGTTTGCATCTGAAAAATACGCGGATTTCAGGCGTTCGCGTATTTAAGGGAGTCTACTGTACTTCCATTGGGAAAAATATTCCCGATATGTAAATATATACATTTAGTTTTACAAAAATATAGAATATCGAAGAGTGAAAAAAAAAATTCCAATGAAAATGATCGACGACAATTAAAAAAAAAAGCTGAAATTGGTAGTACAAATTTGGCACCCCTAAATTTCCGCGCCCGGGGCGACCGCCCCCTTCGCCCCCCCCTTTCGCACGGTGCTGTCTGTATTGAGGTAAAATGGTTTGGACCAATCAGGCAAGGAGAGAAAAGGTTTTGAGAAAAAAATGTTTTGAACTTCTGTAAAAATTTTATTATGATCTGGCGTCCATGTAAAAGGAACCTTTGGAGAGGTAAGTTTAATTAGTGGATCCATAAGTTTAGAATATTTGGGAATAAGTCTGCGATAAAAACCACATAGACCAATAAATCTTTTTAAGTGTTTCTTAGTTTTTGGAGCTGGAAAAGATGTAATTTTGGTTATATTAGAAGACACTGGTTGGATAGTATGATTCTGCAAATGAAAACCAAGGTAATCTATGGCTGTTTGATGAAATTTGCATTTAGCAGGAGACAAGGTAAGGTTATGTTTCTGTAAAATTGAAAACAAAACATCTAATTTGTGAATCATTTCTTGAAATGAATCACCAGCAACAATAATGTCATCCTGATATGCATAAACACCTTGTAATTTACTTTCTTCGATTATTGCATCAATTAACATTTGAAATGAAGAGGCTGCGGATCTGAGTCCAAACATTAAACGAGAAAAACTATAAGTACCCCATTCGGTAGTAAAAGAGAGTTTCTTGCGAAATTCTTCTGGGAGATTTATCTGATGATATGCAGATGGAAAATCTAATGTGGTGAAGTATTTAAATTTAGAAATATTGTTAATAATAGTATCAATTCTAGGTAATGGATAAGAACTACGAATCATGGTATTAATTAATCTTAGATCAAGTGCCATTCGAAATTTTGGTTTTTCATTTGGAGAGGATGCTTTCTTTTTAACCATAAGCATTGGACATGCCCATTCGGAAATACTTCTTTCAATAATTCCTGCATCAACTAACGTGTCCAATTGCTGTTTTGCCTCTTCTTGGATAGATTGTGGCACAGGGAAGGGCAGGGTCTTAACAGGAACATCTGAGATAAACTGGATATGAGGTATAACTCTGTCCGTTTGACCCAAAGATTTCAAGGAAGAAGAAAACACTGTATCATATTTAGTTAATAAATTTTGTAATTCTGTTTTCTGATATGGAAGTAGATGATTTAGGCTAAAATTACTAAGTTTAAACTCTGATTTTCTTAACTTTAAAATGTCAGTAGAAGCTTGAATTAAATTAATTTCATGGGGAGAACTAATATTTTGAGTATCAAAATCTTCTTGAATTTCATCTATCTCGTGAATTGTTCCCAAAACTGAATCTTTATTAATGTGAATGGGTTCTTCAGCATTATTAGTGATAGGAATATAAAAGTAACTACTGAGGTTTTTAGCATTTTTAGATTTCGAGCTAAGTTCTACAGAAATTATGGATTGATATGCACAAGCTGGTAATTCATACTCCTTTGGTTCAAACAAAAATTGATCACAAGAATGAAAGGAAGACACCGCAGGTACATATACAGTACTGTCAGGTGGAATAACGACTTTCTTTCTTGAATAACAAGAATTATTTGAAGGAAGAGAACTATGTACTTTATCAGGGGCGCGCCAGAAGTATCCGGCGCCTGTGTACAGAACTTCACTTAGCGCCCCATATACCCAAACCCCTCCTCCCTACACCCCCCCACCCCCCAAAAAAAGAAAGAAAAAATTCAATAACTATAAATACATACCTGCCAAGCCAACCTTCCGGGGTTTTCTCCAGGTCAAATAAACAAATTTTGAATTTCAAATTTTGTTTAATGAAGTGTGCCTTGTTTCTATGGGGTTCTTTTTTATTTTATTTAATAAATTAAATTTCTTGTTCAAAATATTTTTGTTTGACTTTAAAAATAAGGAATGTTGACAGCTATGTAAATAACGGACATCCCTAAAAAATGGGTGCTTCAGCTGCTTGCTACCTCCCACCACAATGTTATACCTCCTAAGAAATTAGCTTTTACCATCTCTCCCCGAAATTTTAAGCGTTCTTCTTTATTTATATTTGTACTTAAAGCAGTTCAAACAAACTTTAATTAAGAAATATAAATGTGTTCAAATAATTAATGGTAGCACCATGACACAAGGAAAGGGGTGCTCGTAATACGGTAAATATACATAAAGGTAAAAAAATATTTTCTCTAATTACGGAGCGAATTATAATTTTTTTTATTGTAAGATGCGATTTAAACAATTACCACCCGTAAATCATAATTAGGGGTTCATTTTTAAATGTTTCCCCCGTCCTAGAACGATTGGTTTTATATTAGCAAATATAGAACCGCTATGCTGCTTATATAATAATTGTCAAAACGTATCTTTATCTTGTCACATGCTTAACCCTTCCTTCTTTTTCGGATTTTTTTGTCTTTTTGATTTCAATTATAATTTTTTTGTTGTTGTTGTTGCTGAAAATTAATACAGTGAAACTTCTTTTAAAGGCCACTCCTATTCAAAGGCCACCTCTATTAAGGGCCAATATTTTTAGGAACGAAAATTTTTCTCATAGACATAATGCTAAATTTACTTCTATTAGGGGCCGCGCCTACCCCTCATAAAGGCCATTTTTTTCACATGTGCCTTAAATCTTAAACAGGTGTATTGAATTTCTGAACCAAAAGGTAAGAGTTCAGCAGACAACTGCACTTGCAACAAAGAAGGCAGGGGGAGATCGGGAGGATTTAGAAACACAATGAAGGACGACAAACATGTGTTCCTCACACTTTGTTAGACCTTTCAAGCTGTAGGGGTTGGGTTGGAGGGAAAACTTGACCCTTTGTTGTGGGCCCACAAAGGATAACAGGTTATCTAGAAAAACTGATTCCACATTTACTAAAACTGTGAATGCATATTGAAGCACAATTTTTGCACTTGTGTGTAAAAACGCTAGCATAAATAAATGAACTAATATCTCATTCTAAGGCATCAATAAATTATGCAAATTTAAGTAATTTGTTCCATAAAGTAAAAAAATCATGAGAAACCAAAATTGTCTGTGAAAAAATTATTTAAAGTAAACAAAATTCAATAGAAAATGTTTTCAATCATATATATAGAGTTTGAAAATATTAATAAACAGTTTTTTCACCTACATGAGATTTTTACTGTTGTATGTTCGATGGAGAATGCTTTATACCTGATTCATATTTTGATAGTTTTATAAATTGGATCCATTTGCCATCTTACTGAAGGGACTGTCTAAAAAAATTAATTTGAAAAATACAGCATTATAAAAATCATACAGAAGGGCAAAATACATGTCGCAAACGCTGCATAACATCGCAAGAAAAGAAAATTCTTTTCATGCAAAAATAATTGCCTTATTTGTGATAGTCTGTCCGTATGAAACAAAATTTTATTCATTATACTAGAAATTAAATTTCATCTGTATAATAATTATAAAATTTATTTTTTCGCGTGCCAGAGAAATTGTCTTACGAGACAACTCTAGCACGCGTGCCATAGGTTCGGCAACCCTGTCCTAGGTCATATAGTTTTTCAGAAAATCGCACTTTTCCGTTATACATAAACTTTACTTTGCGGGCGCTCAGTGAGGAAATTAGGGGGAGTTCGAGGTACTCATCGTCACGAAATCATCCAAGGATTGCTGATAATAATTTTCAAAAAGGATATTGGATAATTAGCAGATATTAATTAATAACCTTTCTAGATAAAGGCATCACAGATCAAGGCGGCGATGCAACTTTGCAACATCCTTTCAAGGCGCATTTGTCACAATGTCAACTTTAAACTTTGTACAAGGTCTTTGTTTTAGGTAAAGCGAATCATAACGATAAATAGTCACCCTTTTTCATTCCAATTGAATTCAATTATTGATAAATATTTAATAGAACAATGGCAAGTTTTTTACAAAGTCAACGCTTAAATTTATCGTACGGAACTTTTTGTACGCGAGTGAAACTCGCACTTGACCGATTATTCTTTGTTCAAAGCAAATCTAATAAATACAATTGAAACTTCCATGAAACGTAATTCAGTTTGAAGTTGTTCTGAAAAATATTTTTACCTCCTGAACAACATGAAACTTTCTTACATATTCATGGGCTCGTTTTTATGCGTAAAAGCATAAAATGATAGGCGTGACTATTAAATTGGTTTGGAATCGAATGGCGCTTTTAATTTTTTTTTTAAGCATTGCATTTTAAATTATATCCTGTTTTACTTATTTATTGTTTCAGTTATATGTAGCCGATTAATTTGTGCTTTTTTCGGTAATTTACATGGGAACCGTGCATAACCTGGGGCTTATGTTGCTTTATCATTGTGCAATACAATTACATTCAAAATTGTATTTATTCATGTATAGGGGGGAAAAAACCTTTCCTCCTTCAAAATTACGTGTTATATTCTATTTCAAATCATTTTAATGCTATTTTAATCAAAATGAAGGGAAAACAGAAATCATGTTTTTCTATTTCAAATTAATTACATTCATATTTATGTCGGCGACGTGTTGATACGGCGCCACTGAAGAGACTGAACGATGAATTTGCTTTCAATTCGATTTTCTTTTGTGACAGTAGGGTAATTTTTTATTGGCTTTTTTTTCTAATATTTAGATATCATATCTAACCTGAAAAGAATATTTTCTGTTTTTAGCCAACGAGCATCAGTTTCAGGTTTTTTGTCTTCTATTGCGTACGAGTATAAAAGACACGTTAGTGGTTTTTCTATTTATTTTGTATCATGAACATTGCCCCTGCTAAGGTTCTGCTCTGCAGATTTACGAAGTCAATTTCATTTGTAAGTAGATATAATTGCCATGTATAGTTATTCTGATAGAAAGCAATCAAGCAGTGTTTCCCCTTTTTTGTATAAAAGCACCGAATCGTTCCGATAACTGTGTCAAATTTTTAATCTAATCTGATTTTCAGGGACTCACCACAAAAGATTGCTACTGCTAATCAGAAGAAATCGATTATAGTTTAAGATATGCACCTTTTATAGGAAATTGAAAAACATTAGTCCATTTTTCAGCAAATAAATATTAATTTCGGTAAATTTCTTTTTATTTTTTTTCTTAAAAATGCGTATCTGCAAACTATCCTTTTTTGTGTTAACACTATTTCCGAATCATAATCCTTACCATATTTAATCGAAGAATTCTGCAATTAATTAACATTAAAATTAGGCAAAGATTACTATTTAAAAGGAGTGATAACTAGAAAGTGGAATAGTTGACAGCCAAGTATATGCTGATAGATATTATTTAATTTTTACTTTCTTCTATAGAAGAGGAAAGTATTGGATTCATGAAAATTTTCGAATTCCGGTTTTCGACGGATTTACACGTTTTAGGGTTCGAAGAACCCGAAAAACATGTTTTTACAAAATGTCTGTCTGTGTGTGACACAAATTTTGTGGGCGCTCTAGCTCAAGAACTAAAGCACGGAATTTAATAAAAATTTATATGTAGTCCCTGATCAGAGTTGGGCAAAATACATCGAAAAGTCATTTTCGATACAAAATACATTAGTTTTAGAACCTAAAATACAAAATACAAAATACTTTTCGAATTTTAAAATATCCAAATACAAAATACATGTATTTTCAAAATACATTGAAAATACAAAATACATTTAAAATTTTAAAAGTTTGGGCATAAGGTTACAGGTCTGCACCGGCCGTGCCTGGCAGGTCAATTTTCATTCAGAACACTCTGATCGAGCCGGACCTGGATTTCACTCTTTCCGGGTCAGGCACGGGATTTATGTTTTTCTGAAGGCTTGGGCCGGTCAGGACCTCGACATCATTCTTTCCGGTCCGGGCCTGACTTCTTTTTTTACGGGCTGAATCGAGGCTTAGTCCCTTGGGGATGAGCATCTTATACAGAATTTTTAATCTTTTATCATCGGTTTTTCATAACAGAAAATTTGGCCTAATTGGATCAAGAAAACGTCCTGATAAAATATGGCAAAATTTACAATAAAAAAGAACTGGTGGGGATAATCAAGATTCTGAACTTCATTCTTCATAGAGGTCTGCACTGTCCAAAATTTTCAAGCTCGGTCCCGACCCAACACGTATGAAAATATTTGGCCCGTCCCTGCCCGGTCTGGCCTATGCAAAAATCAGTAAAATCTGGCACGGCCCAACAGTTTTTGCACAAAATGTATATTTTTAAAAATCGCCATTATTCTACAATTAAATTGGTAAATTTATTATTTTTAAAGAATAGTACATACAGTATCTCTAGGCAATGAAGTTAAAGCACAGAAAAAGAAACTGTGAAAAAGAACCTGCCTAAGATGAATCATGTGTAAAACTGAAAAATGTGTTGATCCATGCAAAATGAATATAATAACACGCGCGAAAAGAATACATTTACAACAAACTATGTACCTGCTAAGAACGAAACCTGTCTATAACGGATATTCTCCTTTCCTGTCGATTCCGTCTTGGAAGATTTTATGCTATAGCATTTTTCATATATTTAAGTCTCCACACCATGGAATGTGGATTAGATTTTACATGATAACTAAGATTTTTCCATACAAATACAGATAAAAGATAAATATCGCAGTCCAGCATGTTTTCTTAAAAATGAAAAGTATAAACATGAAAAAAAGCTAAAATAACTATTTTTTGTCAGAATTCCTCATACGAGACGATTTTTAACCATATTGGCGTAAAAATCAATATTTTGTTGAAATTCAGTTGGACCGGGTTATTCAAGGTTTTGTACGAGCTGGGATCGGGCCGAACTTTTAGCTTTTATACCAGGCTGTGCCAATATTTATTTATTTATTTTTTTTTTTTTTGTACAGGACGGGACGGGCTAAAAAGATTTTTCTACGGGTTGGGCTCGGGCCGAGACCTGCTATTTCGGGCCGTGTATGTTTGCGTAGTAACAGTTGGACAAAATAATAGTTTTTTTCATTTTAAACAATATAGTGAAGTTTATTTTTAAAATAGGTTAACAAACCAGCGATGTAGTGGAGGATATACGGAGATATACGCCGTATACCACCTGGATTATTTTTAAGAAGCTCTGTACACTCTCTGTTTAATCAATAAAGTTACAGCGCCTACCTCTGTTTTCACAGCCTAAGAGAGACTGCTCAGATGAGGATATTAAGAGCATAGATCCCCCCCCCCCCCCTCCCGACAACTCTTATTAAGGATTTTAAAAGTGCAATTTTTTCAGCTGGAACTGAATCCGAAGGAAACCGTGACTTTTTTCTTGCGATTTCAGCACTGTTTCAAACCCATCCCGCAAGTGTCAACTAGAACAGACCAGAACTCGAATTAGGGTCAAACCAACTCGAACCCGACCCACAATGAAAGAATGAGCTTCCACCTGACCCAAACGGCATCTCTGGTTGATGTGCGTTCGGGTAAAATCTGGTTACTTACTTGGTGCAGAACAGTAATTCACGTTCATTTTACTTAATTCCCTTAGCTATTTAATATCGCTCATTTTGACGTGCAGTACACGATGAATGATATATTAAAATTTCGTGATGATAGCTTCATTTTTACGAAAGTTAAGGCTTATAAAACCAAAACAAGGTTTATAGTATTGTCCTGTTGAAATCGAAACGTTATCACCTTCAAACTAAACCCTTTCTTAAAAAAAAAAAAAAAAAAAAAAAAAAGTAGAGGAAGAGTGAGCGAGATTGAAAATCGTAGCATCAGTTCAAGAGTTATGCATGGATATACACGAATTGCATAACCCCCTTTGTTGGAAGTCTGTATATATATAGATAGATAGATAGATAATTCATTAATGCCTCGATCACTGCAACTCAAATATGAGTGCTTCACATGAATAAAAAATAAGAAATAATTTAAAGAGAAATATAAAATAAACAACATGCTAATTGTTTTTGTTTAAGACCTAGGAATATCATAATATGCGGAAATGACACCAAATAATGTTTTTTCTTATTTTTTTCTTTTAGTAGTGAGCTTTAGTAATGATCTTTTAGAGTTTAATAAATTAAAAGTGCCTGTAATCAATGCATCGCTCTTCGTCGTGGTCTGTCTTAAAGTTTCATCAATCTTGAATAAGTGATTTTATTAAAATGACTTTAAATTTTCATAACGTATTGAATATCTCATTCATTTATATTGTAAAACTGTATTTAAACACATGCATACTCCATTTGTAATAATAAATACATCAATAAATAGAACTATATTTATGTAATAAAATTCATTCTCCATTTAATAAATATCACGAGTGGGGTAAATTATACCTGAACATTAATACAATGAATACAAAGGAGCTATAAAAAATAATGTTTCAATCAATGCATAACCGTTATAAAACCAAAAATCTTATTTTTAAATGAGTTTTAAAGTTAGCTGTGGCTTGAAAAGTTCCACTTATAAAAGTAGACCTTGTTTTACACATGCATAATGCGTTAACTTTTTAACAACATTATCAACAGAAATTATTTTTTAAAAAATTCCCGCCTAATACAGCGCAACTGTATTATCCCAAATAATTAATTCACTTGATACATTACCAGCGGGGGCTGAGTCATTCTTTCATGAGTCTCCTAAATAACTAACTGCAGTATATTTCTATGGTATTTAAAAAATAGAATACACAGCAAAACTCTAAATGATTCTTCCTGTTTATCACACAGTAGTTTTTCATTCTCATAGCAACGTTAGAACTATAAAAACTAGAACGTTTTGTAATCATTCAGCAAAAATATTTCAGCAGAGCAGATGCATTCATTATAATCCTAAGACGAAACAAAACAGTCAGGCACGTATTTTGCTTTTGTGAATCTTAGATTTTGCGGTTTTAAAAAAGCAGCTTGAAATCGACAGAAATGTATTTTGAGTATTTTTAAAATACAAAATACTTGGAAAAATCATTTCAAAATACATTACCAAAATACTTTCCTTTCGTCCGTTTAAAATACAAAATACAAATGTATTTTGAAAATGTATTTCAAATACATGTATTTTCGATACTGCCCAACTCTGTCCCTGATAAAAATTGGTGCTGATTAGTTTTTGGTGTAAATCGCTCAACAGGTGGCGCTGCTATGCTGCATTTTTTTCGATTTCCGCAATAGCTGCATCTCAAGAACTAATGCACGGATTTTCATAAAACTTCAGGTTCCGTTAGTCCTTGACATAAATGGATGCTGTTTACGTTTTGGTGTAAATCGCCCAACAGGTGGCGCTGCTAGGCTGCATTTTGCAGGATTTACACGATTTCTGCAATAGCTCTATCCTCGGCTCTATCTCAAGAACGAATGGACACATTTTCATCAAACTTCAGATTCAGTTACTCTTTGATATGAAATGATGCTGACTACGCGTTGGTGTAAATCGCTCAACAGGTGGCGCTGCTATGCTGCATTTTTCATGATTTGCGCAATAGCTCTATCTCAAGAACTAATGCACGAATTTTCCCCAAACTTCATATTCTGTTAGACGTTGACATAAGTTGATGATAATTAGGTTCGGGTGTAAATAACCCAATAGGTGGCGCTGCATTGCTGCATTTTGCTGGATTTACACGATTTCAGCGACACCTCGAGAACTAATGCACGGAATTTCATCTTTTTAGAATTCTCATGATGAGCACAGATTGCCATTTAATTTGGCACTGTGATAGAGAATTTTGAAGCATTGACATGTATGAGATAGAAGAAAGTTTTGTGATGGCCACAACATACTAGTTTTATTTTGCTAAATAAAAAAAATGCTTTAAATTTTGCAAATAATGTACGATATATAAATATGCAGATTGGAGTGACAGGGGGGGGGGGGGAGGGGAAACGGTACGGTTGTTAGTAGCGGTACCGCAAAATACTAGGGCTCCGGTACTTTTTTGTTAGAAATTAAGCCCTGATCGTCAGTATGTCTATCGCTACCAATACTACAATAAGATACAAGTGTTACATATTTTCAATCATTTGAATAATGGAGTCCATCCATATTTGCCTCCAGCTGCAATGCGCATCCTGTTTTCGGAAAGGTTGGAAAAGCCTGATCTAGAGCAGGGATGCCAAACACGGCATTCGCGGTTTCCTTTTCGAATTTGTAAAGTTTCTAGCTTCTTTTTTTTTAATGTATTTCAGTCGCTTGAAGGCGCCGTTAAAACTTATGTGGCGCCCTTCGGCCATTAACATTCAACTTATCTTTCGAAACCTTGGCGCCTTTCGGCCTGAGACTCCCCCCCCCCCCCAATCCCTCCTAAAGCTACGCCGCTGAAAAACATCTGCAAATTATATATATTTTTTAAATAAAAATAAATTCATAAATGTATCAGAAATAAACCACTTTCGAGTTTAATAAATTTAAATTAAATAAAAAAAATTCAAATATTTCAGCTTCGCCTAAAATATTTGGCGCCTGTGTGCGGTGCACACTTTGCACACTGGGTCGGCGCGCCCCTGTACTTTATTATTGGAATTAACAGACACTGATACATTTTTATTGGAAGATTCAGGTAGAGACCTCTTTTGAGTTAAAGTGTTGACTTGTAAATCCTGTGTTTGATCAACCTCTTGAGCAGAAACAGAGTCTAAGATGTCAAGTAGGTTATTATTTATCTTAATTTGGCTATTATGTAGATCAATAACAACTCTATGAGATTTCAAAAAATCAAAGCCAAGGATACCAACAAACTTAGAATCTTCAGGAATATCAATGAGAAAAAAAGAATGTTTGTAGAAAAATTTCTCTATCTTAAATGACAAGTTTATACAACCAGAACAAATAACAGCAGAATTTACCGTGGTAATTTTTACATTTGAAGCAATTCTGCTATAATGTACATGCTGTTTTATACGTTGAAAATAATATTTTGATAATAGAGAAATGCTTGCACCTGAATCGAGAAGAAAATTTGCAGGATTCTTGTTAATAGTTAATTGAATAATTGGAAGGGTAGGTTGATCAACTTCCGCATGGAGAAGAAATTCGATGGACTCAACAAAGATTATGTCATTTTCAGATGAGGTTGTTTGTATAGCAGAGTTTGCAAAAAGTGGAATTTCTTTATTTGTTTGACTAGCAACTGATTTCACAAGTCTCTGTGATGAAATCGGATAGTTAATTTTAGTCAATGGAGACCGCGGTACAATAATATCATTCTGGACTTGAAAAGGCGTAAAGTCACGACTTAAGGCAGAAAAACCATTAAAGGACGGAAGTTGAGTATTTATGTCTGGAGCTAACTCTTGAAAACATTCAGGAGTTATGTTTGAATTATAGAATGTTCTTTCACATTGAAAAACGGGAACAGCAAGGTCTTTATCAGAATTTACATTATTGAAAGAGACAGCTTGAGAGTTATACTGTGGAGAAAAATGACACAGGGGTGAAGCAGCTCCACACCCACTTCTCCCCAAATCGTGTCAGTACCTATGAGGATTTTTATTTGAGTAGTTCTGACGGGAGGTCGAAACTTTAGAGGAAGAATGTCGAGAGTCGGATGAATGTGGTTTATCATCTGAGGAGTTGTGATGCCGTTTTTTAAAAGATGCTTGTTTTGATTTGGAAGTTAAATTTGATTTCAATTTGAAACATCTGTTTGCTGAATGTCCAGGTCTTGTGCACCACTGGCAAATAATTCGTTTATACGAATGTTTGAAATGATGACTAAGTCTTATGTTTCTGGAAGAATTGTGCCTGGACTCTGTATAGCAAGATGAGTTATCATCTGAAGTAGCTGTGTGAGGTTTGTTATACACCTCCGATGAGTCCGCAGAATGACTGTTATGAGACAGAGAATCATCAAGTTGTTCATGTAAGTTATGTAACATACTGTATGAAGGTGGAACCGAATTAGAAATTATAGGTGCTTGAACAGAATCAAGAATCTCTTGATATGAAGCAGCAGCTTCAATCATTTTGTCAAACGAATCTATGTGTTGTGTAAGAATGTGAACTTTTAAATTATTAGGGATGAGATCAGTGAATTTTGATAATAGAATCTGTTCAATGGAGGGATCAGGCAACTGAGGAAAATGTTTACGAACAACATCATCTAACCTTGTAGCAAAATTCCGGATAGATTCTGAAGGTAGAAACTTTATACTATTGTATTTAAGAGCAATGGAGGTAGCTGACTCTGTCTTAAAATGTTTTCTAAAAATATCAAACAAGTCTTCAGGAGAAGTTGCCTTTTTACATGCATTAGAGGAAACATAAAATTTTAATGCCTGATCAGAGAGTTTAGATTTGAGGAAAATAAGTGCCAAATTACTCCAGTTAGAATAAGAAATGGTCGCTTTAACTTGCTCAGCAAAAAAATCTAAAAGTTCGGGATCACCCGAAAAAGGTGTCACTATTATTCTTAGAGGTTTAATTTTTGACGTCATGATGAATAAATACAACAAAATTCAAAAATAATGCAATAATTCAAACAAACAGCATTCAAATAAATTACTAATCTCAACAATATATAAATACATCAATAGTTCTAATAAATTGTGCCTTAATATTTGCCATATGCCCCTTCAAACAATCTAAAATTATAGGTCATTGTAAAAATATTTGCATACTAAGAACAAAAATATCTTCTATCACTTCATACAATCGAAAGAAAAATCATGCTCTGCAAAAATAAAAGGAGATATTTCCTACCATTTACTTCTCAGAACAGAAAAAAAATCTCTTCAAAGTACATAAAAATGAGCAATTTGTTCCCAAAATACAAATATAAGTTCAACAAAATAATATATTGAAATAAACTCTTCAAAAAAAGTAACAGCTTCAGACTAAAATATTAAAATATCACAGCATTATAACATATTATTATTATTTTTTTTTTTTTAAATTAAATAAGTATTTCCGTCTCTCTTATAATTCCAGGGTGCATTTTTCAAGAATTTCTCCAAAGTCGGCACCAAGAATTGTGACGTGAATATTAGAATATTCACAAATTATTGTGATCGTATTTTCGGATTAGTTTGTTGTAAAAATTCTTCTTTTAGAACAATGGGGACAATAACCATACACTTAGTTCTTTTAGGTCATTTTAAAAGGAGAAAATCAAACGATCTTACTTGAAACAAGCAGTGTTGAGGAAGAGACAGGAACTACACTTTCTTGAGACTAAATCAATCTTTATTTAAGTATATTTTTAGATGAAGATGAATAATTTTCCATTTTGATCACCAGTAAATTGTTCTTGAAAATACCAGCACCAAAAATTCCCGAGAGAATATCGAAAATTTAACTGAAGAACAAAAACTTCGTTGATAAAAAATGGCACAACTACAACCAGATATCGACATCGTTGTTTCGGCCATCCCGTCAGAACTTTAACTGCCTAAAAAAATTAAGGGAGACAGTATATAAACATCGCTACGGGGCCCGCAAAAGTAATTAAGTGAGAGGTTTAAAACAATTGACCAAATTCAAAAGCCACCGGTATTCGGAAAACAAATGAGAAAGCGAAACCAAAAGTAACGCAATCTAATTTGTTCGTGAAACGAAACGTCACTCGTTTGAAATCATAGCAAGCGCCCGTTTTCTACTGAGCATGCGCACACTTACAGCCTCGGATGAAACACGGAGAGAAAAGGGAAGGGAAGAATAATGAATGAATGGCGTGCGTATGCAAGCACTGGGGGAAAGCCAACTTACAGGTTTACGCTAAGGTTGTCAGCGAGAGAGACGGGAGAAAAAAGAAAAGAAACAAAAAAAAAAACAAAAGCACGGCCGCGACACCGTCACAGATGCAGACCGGTGAATAGGTGGAGAAAATGTGAGATTTCATCTCACACCTTCTTTCATATTGTGCACCATAGCCTTACATATTTTAGTTCCATTTTTTACCGCCAGGTGCGCCTATACTGATCTCAGGTGCTATGGGCGCAATCTCCTCCACTAATATATCTGCGGATAGTATGTAAAACGGGATTTCGTTCGGATAGATGTTTGTTTAGAATCGAGTGCGCCCCCTGGTTGCGAAATGTGGAAGTAATAGATTTTTCAAAAAGATAAAGTGTTTTGAAAGGAATATTAAACGAAACCCTCTGTGCGATCTGTGATCACACTTACCCACTTGTTTAAAACTTATAGTGGATGACACTTGTGTTAGTTAATCCAGTTTTTTTTTCAAATATTAATTCATTAATTTTCAATAATCGAGAGAGCCCTCTTCTTGATCAAGGTATTTTAAGACCGAGAGAGCCCTCATCTTGATCAAGGCATTTTAAGTGCCACTCCATAGGAAAGAAGAAAAAAAATTCTCTTATTGACCTAAGTAGGAATTGACTTAATTTTTTTAACTAGTAAATCTGCAGATCAGAAGCCTCAACGTCATCTTTGCAAGTCATTGTTTTTTAACACTCATTGCGTAATATTCAACTTCCTACAAATCGCTTTTTAAAGTTTTCAAATTACATAAATATTTATAAGCATACAAGATACTTCGTAAAGTTTCAGAAATTAAAAGTGTTAAACAAGTGGTTATACACTGGTGTTCTGAAATTCTGATGAGCTACATATTCTGGTAACTTTTTAAATCAAAAATTGCATTTCTTCAGGGGGCTCTGCCCCCCTGAACCCCCCGTAGTCTATTTAAATTTACATTCGTAATTTTTTATTGATTGTGCGGATGGCTATAGTATATCTTAGATTTTTTTTACGCTGTGATTTATAAGGATAAACATAAGTTTTTTTTATAAATTAATAAAATTTAAATTTAAAATAAAATGTTCATGTTAACCGTACACAGACAATAAATCTTGATGTGACGCCAAAAATGTAACCCTAAAATCCGCTACATTCGGAACAACACAACGACGTGCTTAAAAATACAATAATATTTTTAGTAATACAGTTTTTAATTCATAATACAATGAAATGCTACCTTAGAATGCTTATTGCTTAAATATAAGCAGATCATTTTCATTTTACAGGAAAAATGCACGGATGAAGTCAAATAATTCGGTCCCTGTTCCACGTGCTTGTTTTGTTTGGGCCGAATGAGGGCATTTAAATCTGAGCGAAAACGCACATCACATTGCAAACTGCTTTTACGGCATACTGCATCTCCATCTATCTCTTTCCTCCGTGAATAATAGTTAATTTTATTTTACCCAAGATCTTTTTATTCCAGCATCTTTTTTTTTTTCGATAAATGACGTCTAATTCACCTGCTATGCGTACTTACTCAAAACTTTTCATCTTGTTATATTAAGAAATACTCGAGAGTTTTCTTTTTATTTCCAATATGCCGCCATATTAATTTTTCTATTCTTAATTTTATTTTTCATTTTCCTGTTTCACGACAAAACATTTCAATTGAAAATTGTTTAAAAGAAAATATTATTCCAGGTTTTGATTTTCTTGGCAACAACTAAAGAAATATTTGTAAATGTTATGGAAAAATGTTACGTTATTCTCTATGAAAATAATGAACTTTTGTATTTTTAAGCAAAATATTTGACTAAAATAAATGAAATATTACCTATTCTTATTTCTGGGCTAAAATCCATCTATATGCAAAGATACAAATGCATTAATTCATCCGTTTTGACGCTGGCTTTACTCAAACATTATACACGCAATTATACTAATATTATTAGGACCAAATATGTTGCTAGGCAACAGATGAAAGAAAAGGAAAAAAATAAATATGCATTATGTCAAATTGATAAAACAAAATCCTTTATATTATTGGAAAACATGCATAAAATTCCCCCCAATATTATAAACCCAATTAAAAAAATCTCGCAAATATATTGACAAAATTTCAAACTAATTGGAATAATTTAATAATCTTATTTAAAAATTTCAGCATAAAAAATTTACCATTTAAATCCATTTTTCATATGAGCCATTTCTTTCAACAAATGAAAATCTGAAAATCGTCTGACTTGCCATAGACAAGCATTATAGAGAAAAATAAAATGTTCCATATTTTCCGAACGAATGAACCAAATTTAACCAAAAACTATACAGCTAAGTCCGGGTACCTCATCAATATGCCCAGGGAATTTCAAGCCGATCCGATGCTTTTTGCGGCAGTTATCGCGGAACAGACAGACAGACTAACAGAAACCAAAACTTTTCGTGTCTCCACAGTAAGGGCGCTTTTCCACTTACCGACACGACAACGACTAAACCGGACGATAAACTAGTAAATCTGCAGATCAGGAGCCTCAACGTCAGCTCTACAATTCATTGTGTTTAGCACCCTTTGAGTAATATTAATCTTTCTACAAAAAACGAAATTTAAAGTTTTGAAATTACATAAACATTTATAAAACGAAAAAATATTTCGAAGGTTTCTGACATTAGAAGCGTTAAATTAAACCCCTTGTTATGTAAAGGTATTCTGAAAATCTCATGAGCTACTTATTCTGGTAATTTTTAGATAATAGAGTAGATTTCTTCGAAGGACAGAGCCCCCCTGAACCCCTTCGTAGTGTAATTTAATTTACATTTGTAGTTATCAATTAATTGTGTTAATGTCCTTTAGTAAATTCTACCAATAGACGGAAATGTACATGAATTCTTTTCTACAGCCCTGTATATTACGTGAAGATTTTTACGCATCGTCTATAACATTTAAATTTAATGCAGACAAAAAACCCTCTTAAAACTGCTCATATCACATTTCCGGGGATTAGTATGCATAGTGTGCACCATATATCCAGTTTCTGCGGAGTCCTGTATATGGTTCTATTTAAATTCTGCAAACATTTGTTAGTATACTAAATGTAATTGGGCTGGGAAATACATAACTCAAAAAAAAAAAAAAAAAAACCAAAAAAAAAACACTGAAGCAATTCGCGCTCATTTTCATTTATACTTACGAATTCATTTGTGTATCCCTGTATATGGTCTATACAATATTTATGCACTACTTATTAAGCACAAATTTACTTAACGTTAAAACGCACACCATAATCGAAAATGCTCTTCAGCAATCATCCCTAATAGACCAGAACTGTATCCGAAATTTTTTATGTGACCCTATAAATGAACGATAAATACGATACAAATCATATTCAAGCTTCTTGTAGTCAACCACAGTAATGTAATTTAATTTCATAATGTTTGAATTAGTGCAACACAATTAACACACTGACGACAGGCAATTTAATTAAATCTGGGTTTAAAAACAGTAGAAGCTCCTCCCTCTTCTGAAAGTGTCTCGGAAATTGGTTTCTGAGATATGTTTTTCATGTTTATGCAGCAGTAAATATCTTTCAATGTACGGATGTAATATATAATGTCTTACAATCTATAAAAAATATGGACAACACAATATAAATGTCTTTTCTGTAAGGTAGAAGTCACTCCCTTAGCCAATGATGTATTCTGAATAAAAACGAGAATTCTCGTTTCCCGTCGCTAATGTGTTAAAATAAGCTGTGAAGAGTTTTTTCCCTCCGTAGACCACATTTTAATCGACCACTTTTGTGTGACCCTGAAAAAAACATATGCTTTGCACCCCATATACTACAAAAATGTTTCAAAAATACATATCAATTTTATTATTTTGTAACAGAGTAACATCATTAAAAAACGCCACAAAAGGATTTTCTTCAAAGATTGTAATATTATGAATACTTTTGAGTTCCCTATACGCATGCTGTAAGTGCTACACATAACATATTTTATAGTAACCAGGTTCTAGTGCACCTTAATAAAGTATATAAATTTCATTACGTTTAAAATTGTGTAACATTATTAAAATACACCGCAGACGATTTTTCCTAAAGACTATAATGTAACGGAATAGTTTTGAGTGCCCTTGTAATTAAGCTATGAATGCTACACTCTTCATTTTTAATATCAAACATACTTTGGCAAACCTCAATAACGTATATCAATTACATGTAATCCCGACTATATTTACACGAGTTAGAGCACGTAGAGAAACACGGCAGGCGACAGATACAAAAACTGAAGTCATAAATACTTTTCATCCATGTTGAAAAGTGTTAAAAAGGATTTACATGCCTTTAACTGTACTTAGCATGGTTAAACATTAGTTTAAACATCCTAATCCATGCGATAGCAATAACATATTAAAAGCCCCCCAAAATATGCATATCTGGAGATCTATAAATCTACTGGAAAATAATTCATTATCGTAGCCACAGTTAATTGCATAAATTGCATCGATTTGGCGCGATAAAATATTTTTTGTGATAGCCTTTTAATAGTACCTGCAACAAAATTAACGTAATTTACTAACTTCATTCATATTTGACGCAATGATAGGCTACGAATAACAGTCGCTAGGCAACGAAGAAAAGGAAAAAAAAAGAAATACGTATCATGTAAAACAAGAAAATTAATTTAAAAATTCTTTATATTATTGGAATACATGTATAAATGTCCTCAAAACATTATACACGTAAATAAAAAAATCTGATAGATATATTGATAAAATTTCAATATAATAGGAATAATTTAAAACCCTTATTTGGAATTTTAGTATCCATAATTTGACATTTAAATCCATTAATCAAACGTGCCATTTTCTTTCAACAAATGGAAATTTGAAAATCGTCTGACTTGCCGTAGAAAAGCATTATAAAGAAAAATAAAATCTTCCATATTTTCCGAACGAATGAACCAAATTTAACCAAAAACTATACAGCTACGTCCGGGTATCTCACGAATATGCCCAATTAATTTCAAGCTGATCGGGTGCTTTTTGCGGCAGTTATCGCGGAACAGACGGACAGACAGACAGACAAACGGAAATCAAAACTTTTCGTGTCTCCACAGTAAGCCTTCACTGACGTTTCGGCAATTAGTACGATATCGTGTCGTCTAGTAAACTGCTTTTCCATTTAACCGATATCGTTTCCCTCCCGACAACCTGAATTTTCATCGTCATTTCATTCCAAGATAGCGGTACGATCGCACGCATTTTGCTATGGCTCCTCAGTATAATAGTGGGCGTGGCACACATACTTGTTTTGGCAATTTCTTCACCAGCGCTGATGCCGAAGAGGGCTTACCTTGGCAATTATTTCAAATTTAAAAAGAACTTTTATTCTTATACAATTATGATTATGTCTCTGCTATTAGAAATTACATTATTTTTTAATATTTTATTTGAACTTAAAGCAAAACGTGAATGATTTAAAAGCTTGTTTTATAAACATTACACTGTACAATATTATAGTGAAGTTGCACTCTAAAAATAATAGTATAATAATTAACTGTACGCATACCTGCCAGGTTCCCATATTTTGAGTATTCCCCAACTATTCACTTTATCTAATAAAAAGAATATTGCCCAGTTAAACTCATGGCATTGAGCTCACAGGTATTCACACTAATTGTATATTATACTCTTATTTAAAAAAATAATGCCCCTCGAAAAATAAATGAAGAGATTAGCCACCGTTTCCCCCCTTTATACTTAACCAATGAACCTCCAAATCTAATCAGGGAAGCTCTTTAGCATAATAAACTGGCATACCAAATTTAAAGCAAATCAGATAATTCTGCATGAAAAAAACATTTCGCTAAATTAGGCGGGGTATTAGCTCCCCCATTTCTCCCTATGCTGAACCAATGAACCTTCAAATCTAATCAGAAAAGCTCCTTATCAGAATGAACCCAGAAAAAAATTAAACTAAATTAGATAATTCTGTATGAAAACCCGTTTATCCAAATTAAGGGGATGGCAGGGATGAAAGTGCACTAAAGTTATTTTGTAGCAGTAAAATCTATTTTTGTAGCAGCAAAAATCAGATTTTGTAGCAGTAAAACCCATTTTTGTAGAAGCAAAAATTAATTTTATAGCAATAAAAGCTGTTTTTGTAGCAGATTGAAATTCTAATGCTAATAAATAAGAAATTTGCGTATTTTTCGAGACCTTTTGACTAAATTTGCGTATTTTTCGCGACCTTTTGACTAAATTTGCGTATTTTTCGCGACCTTTTGACTAAATTCGCGTATTTTTTGCGCTCTTTTGACGAAATTTGCGTATTTTTCTCGATTTTTTGACACAGTTCGCGTATTTTTCGCGATCTTTTGTTGAAATTAGCGGGTTTTTTTTTCAATCTTTTAACGAAATTCGCGTTTTTTTCACAATCTTTTGACACCGTTTTGTTCATTTTTTGAAGAAATTGGTGATCTTTTGACAAAATTCACTTTTTTTTCGCTATCCTTTGACAAAACTCGCATGTTTTTCGCGATCTTTTGGCGAAATTCACGCGTATTTCTCTCGATCTTTTGGTGAAATTTTCGTATTTCTCGCAATCTTTTGAGTTAATTTGCGTATTTCTCGCGATCTTTTGACAAAATTCACGATCCTTTGTTGAAATGGCGTTACAAGAAACGAAATTAGCGTGTTTTTCGAAATCTTTTGATGAAATTTGCAGTTTTTTGCGACCTTTTCATGAAATTTGAGGTTTTCGGATCTGTTGATGAAATTTGCGGTTTTTTCGTGATCTTTTAAAGAAATTCGCGTTTTTTCATAATCTTTTGACCCCGTTTTGTTCGTTTTTTGAAGAAATTAGCAACCTTTTGACAAAATTCACGTTTTTTCCGCAATCCCTTGACAAAATTCGCGTGTTTTTCGCGATCTTCTGACGAAATTCGCGTGTTTTTCGCGATCTTCTGACGAAATTAGCGTGTTCTTCGCGATCTTTTGACGAAATTAGCGTGTTCTTCGCGATATTTTGACGAAATTCGCGTGTTCTTCGCGATCTTTTGACAAAATCTGTGGGGTTTTTCGACCTTTTGACGAAATTTGCGTTTTTTCTCGTCATCTTTTAACAAAATTATCGTTTTTTCACGCCCTCTTTTATCAAAATTATCGTTTTTTCACCATCTTTTGCCAGTGTTTTGTTCGTTTTTTTGACGAAATTAGCGATCCTTTGACGAAAGTCACGTGTTTTTGGCGATCTATTGACGAAATGCTCGTGTTTTTCGTGATCTTTTGGCAAAATTCGCGAGTTTTTCGCGATCTTTCGACAAAATTTGCCTGTTTTTAGCGATCTTTCAACAAAATTTGCGTGTTTTTCGCGATCTTTCGATAAAATTTGCGTTTTATTCGCTATCTTTTAACGGAATCGCGTTTTTTCACGATCTTATGACCGCGTTTTGTTCGTTTTTTGACGCGATTAGCGATCCTTCGAAATTACCTTTTATCTTTTGAATTAATTGTATTCGCGTTTTTTTTCGCGACCATACATCGCGTATTTTTATAAATATTTTGTCCGCTGTTTTTTTTGCTTTTTAGACGAAATTAGCGGCTTAGAATTTTTTCTTTTGTTGTTGTTTCTTGTATCGACGAAATCGAGCTAAATTTCATTTTGGCACCAAATACGTTTTGGCGCAAAATGGAAAGAAACAGCTGTTTTGTAGCAGCTTGGCGCAGGTTTTGCATCCCTGGGAGGGGACACTTGCCTCCCTTTCATACTTAACCAATGAACCTCCAAATCAAATGAAGAAAGCCATATCGGAATAAACTGGTATATCAAATTTGAAGCAAATCGAATAATTCTGCATGAAAAACCCATTTATCTAAATTAAAGGGGGGACTAGCCACCATCCCCCCTTTACACTTAACCTCCAAATCTAATCAAGGGAGCTCCTTAACATAATAAAATGGTATACGAAATTTGGAGCAAATCGAATAATTCTGCATGAAAAACCCATTTATCTAAATTAAGGGGGGGGGGGGGTAGCTCCCCTTTCGTCCTTTTATACTTAACTAATGAACCTCCAAATCTAATCAAGGCAGCTTCTTAACATAATAAACCGGTATACCAAATTTGGAGCAAATCGAATAATTCTACATGAAAAACCCATTTACATAATTAAGTTGGGGGGGGGGGGGGCTAGCCCCTCTTTTCTCCCTTTATTTGTAACTAATGAACCTCCAAATTTACTCAAGGCAGCTCCTTAACATAAACTGGTATACCAAATTTGGAGGAAATCGAATAATTCTACATAAAAAACCCATTTATATAAATTAAGGGGGGGGGGGGCCCTTTTTCTCCCTTTATACATAAGTAATGGACTTCTAAATCCAGTCAAGGAAGCTCCTTAACATAAAAAAACGGTATACCAAATCAGATAGTTCTGCATGAAAAACCCATTTAACTGAATTAAGGGGAGGCGGGGCATTAGTAATCTTTTTATGACAACCATATAATAAATCGATGACCATGAACCACATAATTACATTGTCATTTCTAACCATTTTTGTGATTTCTGCCATTACCAGTATTATTTTCCTGTACCCCCAGCAGGTCAGCCACGTTCCCTCAGGGATACGCGTACCCCAGGTTGGGAACCGCTGCTCTAAAATATCATTTTTATGCAATTTATATATATTCTTAAAAAAAAAAAAAAAAAAGAAAAAGAAACAGAAATAATAGATGACTATCTAAAAGTCTATAAACTGTTATGCATAATTAAAAAAAAAATAATTGTTGAGTGTTTTAAATTTTTTTATTATTATTCATATTTCTGATGCTTTCTTCATTTAAACTATAACAGTTTGGAAATGACAAAACTATAAAATTAAATTATTTATCCCTTATTAGTTGTTAGCATTTTAAAATATTTATTTGTTAGTGTGTTAGTAATTTTATATTTTAATTGAAAAAAAATAAATTTCTTGTGTTAAATTAAATCTTAAAATTAAATGTGTTTTATTTCTTATGTATGTTGCGTAATTTATTTAAATAATGGCTTTAAAGTTTCATGTGAGTGTGAAACAAGGCCTTTTTTTTTTTTTGGTACTTTTCGGTTAGCCGGGCGCCAGTGTTATACATATAGTGTATATATACAATATGTGTATATGTATATATAACACTGGCGCCCGGCTAACCAAAAAGTACCTTTTTTTATATAAAAGAGGCTTAATTTCCATGGGGGAAAAAAAACAGGTAAATAAATATTTTATGAAACTCATTATTAAACTATTATTAAAAAGTATAAGTCACTTCTTTTCAAACCAATGCTATTGCTAAAATTTGGTAAACGAATTATTTAATTAACCAAGTTTAATAAGTGCTTGTAAACTCTAAAATCATCAAACTATATTAGGATTTTTATAATCGTTTTAGATGTCCTGAATAACCTTTTATAATATAAACATGGATTTTCAAAATTATTAATGAAATAATAGGATGCATGAAACATGTTAAAGCTGCAGTCATTAATTAATGCAGTATATATGAGTGCTATGCACACGTGAAATCAGTGGATGCAGCAAACTTGTGCAATGATCTCTAAAATGCACAAAATTTGTTCAAGCCACAGTCACATGTATGAGCACTGCACGCACATGAAAACAAACAGCAACAAAAATTCATGGATGCGTAGATTCCCAAAAGTTGGAAGAAATCGGTGGCTCCTAAACCCAAAAAATCCTGTGATAACATTAATGCAACACAATGCATTAAAATAATAGCGTTTATATCAGAAAAAAGAAAGAAACCTAAAACTCTCAATCTCTAAAATGAAACTCATTAAAACCGTCGTGATCAATGCATGTATGAACACTGTGTGCACATGAAAACAAAGTAAAAACAAAACATCATAGCTTGCAGCAAACTCGCTGCGCAGCAATTCTGAAAATGCACAAAATTCGTTAAAGTTGCAGTCACTAATGCATGTTATATAAACACTATACATACATGAAAGCAAAAAAACTGAATGCAACAAACTCACTTTGCAATCTCTGAAATCTTTCAAGCCACGGTCACTAATACTAATGCATGTATCCCCCCCCCCCCCTTTCCAAAAAAAAATCATTCAATAAACTTATGTAAATTGTAAATATATAAAAAAATTTAACAGAAACAACTTTATCAAACTGCCATAGGTATCGCCCTTGCCAATAAATGAAAAAAAAAAAAAATACTTTCAAAAAAAAAAAAAACTGCACTCAATGATTTTTTCCACATAACCGTTTCAAGAAACCAAATGAAATGATCCAAGAAAAAAAAAAAAAAATCCTCAAACACACCATGATAGACGTTATCAAAAATATTGAACAAAGTAATATTGCAAGTGGAAGCAATTTATTGTTGCCAAGTGTTTCGCTTGTTCTAGGATTCAACTCAAAACAACCTTATACATTCCTTTTTATAGGAACCAAGTGTGAGGATATATACAACACCCCTGATAAGGGCCTTGGCATGATATCAAATGTACAGTGAGATTGAATTTAGCGATAAAAACAAAATTTTCAACCGCACTGACTAGCAAATCTTAATTTACATTTTGAAGCCTCAAATTACTAGTATGTTCCTTATTCTTTATGAAATAATCAATGTATCAAACACACAAACAATTTCTGCAATATGGGATACTATTTAAAACATATTTGTGAAGGAATTTATTTGTAACATAAGTCATATAATACAAATGTGTCACTTAGAGGGATAAATGCACATCATATAAAAATAGGGTACTTTTCGGTTAGCCGGGCGCTAGAGTTATATATACATACTTATATACATACATATGTAAATATACATATAAGCATATTGTATATATACACACATATACATATACGTATATATATATATAACACTGGCACCCTTTTCTTTAGTTGATATTTTCACAAAAATTTATGTTTAACAACAACAAAATTTCTGAAGAATGGGTTATGCCAAAGCCCCATAAAAAAGTATACCAAGAAAACCGAGAATGCAAAAATGCACAAAAATATTTTTGCTATAGGTATAGTGTAGCATCTGTTGTGTATTTCTATAAAAATCAGACAAAAGTTATCAACTGCCAGCTAAGTTTATTTATATTATATAAATTGAGGAGAAAAAAATGGATTTTATAAAAGGACAAACTTATTTCATTACTTTCTTTTAAATTATCAAAATACTGGTGTGATTGCTTAATAAATACTAGGTTGTTTACGATTCCCAATAATTGCACTTGTTTATATTGTTTAAATCCTGGACTTAAAGCTTAACTAAAATAGGCGTAGTTTCAAAATGAAAATAATAGTGACAAAAATGCATGGGGAAAAGTAATATATGCATTTTTGAAAAACATCTTTTAAGCAATTTTAACCCAAAAATTAACACACTGAGTTATTAACTATATAGAAATATCAATACATGAAATATAAAAGCACAATTTTTACAGTACAATGTTTACAAGCACTTGTTAAACTATATTGGTTTATTAAATAATAATTTGTTTACGAAATTTTAGCAATAGCGTTGGTTTGAAAACAAGGTGAACATAGCTAACTAACGTACAACACTTAATACTTTTTAATAATACTTTAATAATGAGTTTCAAAAAATATTTATTTACCTTTCTTTTTCCCCCACAGACTTTCAGCTCTATGTTCATCGTCTGAAAATTGGAATATTTCTTTCCAACATCTTTCATGAATCATTTTGTTTGGATAACTGTATATTTTATCCTGAAAACAGGGCCTTGCTTCTACAAATGAACACATTTTTAAGCCATGATTTAAACATACACAACACACACACGAGAAAAACAAAAAAGCACGTTAATTAGTAAACAAAACATTGCAAGAAATATGTCGTAGCTTTGTATCGGACGATTTGAAAGGAAGGTTGGCTGTTCCACGACAGAATTTATCGGCGGCCGATATCGTGTAATCGATGACGACAAAAACGTCATCGTATCGTCCAGTGGAAAAGCGGATAGCTGAAATGAATGCATTTTGCGTGCAGCGGTGTCGGATAACGACAATCGTGGACGATTTATCGGTGTCGTGTCGTTAAGTGGAAAAGCGCTCTAAGCCTTCACTGACGTTTCGACAATTATACTAGTAAATCTGCAGATCAGGAGCCTCAACGTCATCTTTGCAAGTCATTGTTTTTTAACACTCATTGCATAATATTCAACTTCCTACAAATCGCTTTTTAAAGTTTTCAAATTACATAAATATTTATGAACATACAAGATACTTCGTAAAGTTCCAGAAATTAAAAGTGTTAAACAAGTGGTTGTACATTGATGTTCTGAAATTCTGATGAGCTACATATTCTGGTAACTTTTTAAATCAAAAATTGCATTTCTTCAGGGGGGCTCTGCCCCCCTGAACCCCCGTAGTCTATTTAAATTTACATTCGTAATTTTTTATTGATTGTGATGGTTATAGTATATCTTAGATTTTTTTTACGCTGTGATTTATAAGGATAAGCATAAGTTTTTTTTTTTTTATAAATTAATGAAATTTAAATTTAAAATAAAATATTCATGTTAACCGTACACAGACAATAAATCTTGAAGTGACGCCAAAAATGTAACCCTAAAATCCGCTACATTCGGCATAACACAACGACGTGCTTAAAAAAAAAAGAAAGAAAGAAAGAAAACCGGATGAAGCCAAAGAATTTGGTCCCTGTTCCACGTGTTTGTTTTGTTTGGGCCGAATGAGGGCATTTAAATCTGAGCGATAACGCACATCGTATTGCAAACTGTTTTTACGGCATACTGCAACTCCATCTATCTCTTTCCTCCGTGAATAATAGTCAATTTTATTTTACCCAAGATCTTTTTATTCCAGCATCTTTGTTTTCGATAAATGACGTCTAATTCACCTGCTATGCGTACTTACTCAAAACTTTTCATCTTGTTATATTAAGAAATACTCGAGAGTTTTCTTTTTATTTCCAATATGCCGCCATATTAATTTTTCTATTCTTAATTTTATTTTTCATTTTCCTGTTTCACGACAAAACATTTCAATTGAAAATTGTTTAAAAGAAAATATTATTCCGGGTTTTGATTTTCTTGGCAACACTTAAAGAAATATTGGTAAATGTTATGGGAAAATGTTACGTTATTCTCTATGAAAATAATGAACTTTTGTATTTTTAAGCAAAATATTTCAATAAAATAAATAAAATAAATGAAATATTGCTTATTTTTATTTCTGGGCTAAAATCCTTCTATATGCAAAGATACAAATGCATTAATTCATCTGTTTTGACGTTGGCTTTACTCAAGCATTATACGCAATTATACTAATATTATTAGGACCAAATACGTTGCTAGGCAACAGAGAAAGAAAAGGAAAAAAATGAAATATGCATTATGCCAATTTGATAAAACAAAATCCTTTATATTATTGGAAAACATGCATAAAATTCCCCCCAATATTATAAACCTAATTAAAAAAATCTCGCAAATATATTGACATAATTTATTGGAATAATTTAATAATGTTATTTAAAAATTTCAGCATCAAAAATTTACCATTTAAATCCATTTTTCATATGAGCCATTTCTTTCAACAAATGAAAATCTGAAAATCGTCTGACTTGCCATTGAAAAGCATTATAGAGCAAAATAAAATGTTCCATATTTCCCGAACGAATGAACCAAAAACTATACAGCTAAGTCCGGGTACCTCATCAACATGCCCAGTGAATTTCAAGCCGATCGGATGCTTTTTGCGGCAGTTATCGCGGAACAGACAGACAGACTAACAGAAACCAAAACTTTTCGTGTCTCCACAGTAAGCCTTCACTGACGTTTCGGCAATTACTTCCTATTTTTTTTATTTACTTGTATTGATGACTTTTAAGTTGTATTTAAGTTATCATTTTAGGGGGAGGGGGAGTCTGGCAAATGATATCGTTATCATTTTTGACCCAACCAAAATTTTCTCTTTTTATATGTACCTTAGCCTTTACATCAAAATAGAATGTTATCTTTTTTAGTCTGCTTTCTATTTTTATGAAAGTACAAAGTTATTAAAATCATTAAATGATTATAAAATTAATTAATTCCAAATTTCCTATTTCTTCTGTCATATGTGTATGCATATATAATTCGCTGTTCGAGAAACCATATGCGAAGTATGTTTCAAATGATACCTGTGTTTACTAATAAATAAAAGAGAAAAAAAAAATAGTGGCACTCCCGGAAGAAGTAGAAAGTGAAATTGTAGAAGTGAAAACTTCAACAATTACGTGTGTGCTTTTTTAATCGTCAGGAAATGTTTTATGCGTTGAATTGTGTAGCAGCACTAATGAAAGCATCTGGGGACACAGCAGTGCCCCTGCCAAGTCTTGAAAGCACAGCCGTAAGCATCTTTTTCTGGAAGCAACTCAGGGTACTTTTGACCCCCAATATCTTTGTGTTGGTGATTCCCAGAAACTTCGTAAATCTAAAGTAATGTGGAAATGGAACTAAATGCTGAAATTTCACGTTTCTATCTTCTTTATTTCAGAAGATATATGAACTTAAACTTTCGCCTTTTCGACACTGATTCACCGATCATCAAAACTCAGAGGTACGTCCTGTATCCCTAGAATCTTGAAATTTGGTATGAAGGTAGTGTTTGGGATACAATGAAAGGGAAAATTTAATAAAATCCGGAAAATTTGGATAAAAAGTCGAAAAATCAAAAAACCGTGAATTTGCGAAGCGACTCAAGAGTGAAAGGTTCCATTCTCTCATTGGTTGATCAGAAACCGGTCTTGGCTTGCTTCTCATGTATGATTTGGCGAGCACTTTGAGAAATATCGTACCTAGTTAATTCATGCTATTTTGGTGAGAGATTTCTGTGGACGAACTTGTCCAGTGGTTAACGCGCTTGTCTAGCAAGCTCAAGTATGCAGGTTCTATCCTCCCTGTTACTTTTTTATTTGTGTTTTGTTTCGATTTTTATTAAGTTGGTTAATAAAGATTTATCGACTTTTATTATCCGTTCATTTCCAATTTTTTAAATAGTCAATTAGATAATTAAATAAAATTTTGATTAAATTAAGTTTTAATTGTTATTAAATTAAATGAAATTTAGTTTTAAATAAAATTTAAATTTAATTTTTATAAAATAAAATAAAATTTAGTTTTAAATAAATTTCAAAATTCATATAAGCTATTTTTTATGAATTAAAGTGAACATTTATTGTAATTAAATAATACCATCTCCTAAACTTACATACATTATTTTTTTCCCTTATAACTTTAGTATTAGATAAATATTAAATTAGCAAAATTAATTTTTCAAAGTTTTCTTTTAAAATTAATTAGTATTTTTCATACAGAAAAACTTTATTCATTTATTATCAAATGCTTTGTAATTTTTTATTACGTATAAAATAATGTTAATGAAATTAATTTTTAAAACTCATATTACTTATAAGCTATTTATTTCAATTTTTTTAAATGAATATTTTTGGAAATATAATGTTATTTCTTACACTTATATAAATATTTTTATTTTTATCTTATATTATTTAACAATATATCTGAATACATAACTATATTCAGTTTATTTTATTTGAAAGTAAAATTTTATTAATTTATGAATTAATATTAATAATATTATTAACTTAGCAAGTAATTAATTATTTAAACCAATTTGTAATAGTTAATTGTTAAATAATTTTTATTAAAATTTCCTAAAAAATTTTAATTGTTATTATTAAAAAATTCTAATAAACTACTTTTCAAAACAATATATATATTATATATATATTATTTGAAAACTCAGTCAAAAACATAAATTATTTTTATTAAAAAATTATTATAAATTTCCCCTTCACTATTACCACTCTAAATATTTGAAAACTAAATTAAAGACATAAGTCCAAGTGATCATTAACTAGAAATATTTAATGCGACAAAATACATTATAAAAACTTCTTATAGTTTTTAGTAGTTATTGCTCAGATATTATTGTTTTGGGTTCCAACTTTTTTTTCTTCTTTTGGGTGCGTGAAAAAAAAAATTGTCATTATTATTTAATTTATTTTTTCCTTATATTTCACTACAAGTGTGAGCTACAATTTGTTTTAGCTTGACCTTTTTCATTCACTATCTATGAAACATTTTATTTTTAGATTTTTTTTTTTTGCCCTATTTGTTATTTTGCAGCAATAATAAATAGATGTTAATATTGCAAATTACTATAAGGGCAAGGTAGAATTTAGATGATCTAAATCCCTTTCTGACAATTTTGATTATTTGAGTACTCTAGTTTGGCCATTTAATTATTTATATTTACGCATACAAAGTGCCATGAAAAAAAATGCATAAAATTTGACTGAGTATTTTTATTAATTGTTTTTTATATATTTATTATTTTTTAAAAACACATCAGCTATCAAGTTAGGGGAGGGGGAGTGCTTGAGTTTACTGTTCTTTGCACAGATAACTACAGTCAAAACACATAGGTAATTAAATGCAGTTGCGTAGCCAGGATATTATTTCGGGGGGGGGGGGGGGGGAGGGCGTCTAATCCCCTAAGCTTCTCTCCTCCTGATGCAAAGCTATAAAATAAAAACTATTAATTTTACTTTTCGTATAAATATCAATTTTATACTTTTAAAATATGGGATATTTTTTTTTTTTAAATTCTAAATTTACATTCACCTGTATATACAAAAGGAATAATGTGTAATGTGTAATTTAAAAATAATAAGTCTAAAATATTTAAATTGATTACTTTTTTAAAAGAAAGTCAGTTTTATCAATTTTTTGCAGGGAAAAAAGATATTTTTAAAAATACCATATCATTGTTTTCCGTGAATCACTTTATATGAAAAATAAATTTAAATTCCTTACATGTCGCAAACAAAATTTAATATGATTGCAACATAATACTTGAAATAATCTCAAGTGACACTTAGCGATTTGTTTTGGGGGTGAAATGAGATGTGCCCTCTGATTTGTTAGGAAGAAATGTCTACCACTGCTCAATAATCAGGTCTTGTAACCTTGAGAAGTAAATCGCGGAATTCTTATTTCTTCTCAACCAATGGGAGAATGGAACCTTTCACCCTTGAGTCTCTTCCGTGAATTTGGCAGAGATGTGATATACGAACCAGGTTTGGCGCGATTTTTTAACGTCAATTTGGCGAAAGCCCGTTTTCCAATACCAGTTACAATATATAGTATTTTTAAATTATTTTCTATTGTTTTAAAAAGTAAAGAACAATAAATAAACGGTAATTTCATTAATAACTATAGAACAAAACAATTGTACAATTAAAAAAAAATAAAATAAAAGTAAATGAACAATTTATTAATAAAAAAGCAACAGTAGCCGGGTTACCTTGTAAAATAAAGTAACGTCATTTTGCTGTCAATTAGGTACCCAAGTGCGTATCTGACATCTGTGCCCCGTATTTTATCTTCCGTAATCGAAATTCCCGCCAATACTGTTGGTTATTGACCAGACCATCAACACGATAAAATACAGCGTTATCGGTTTTTAGTTACACGAAATAGGTAGGTCACGAATACGGTATAATTCATTTTAACTGACGAAAAACAAAATAATAATTTGTTTTAGCAATACGCCGGGAGAAAAAATGAGTTTTAGCTTCCTTCTTCTTTTGCGGATTGAGCTGAAGAAGGAAAAGTTCCTGTCATTCACCGCTTGGCGCGCTAGTGTCTATGTGTCAAAATGCTAGCATGTCGTTACGTTACAGTGTCTCGAAATCAGTGGTTTTTCCCCATCTCAAAAAAAGCTCAACGCGCCTAAAGAAGTTTTCACTTCAATAATGTTGTCCACCTGTTTTGGTGATAAGAAGCTCTGTCTCCCCCTCCCCGTGTGGGGTCAAGTGCAAGAAAACATTATTACTGTTGAATGTATTATGTAACAAAAAGCTATTATAAAATACTTTTAAATAGTAACTATTTCTTTTAAGTGTTATTTGATAAAAAGTTTTTTCATATATAAAGTGATATTTTATTGGGTTCTCTTCGTATAAATCCATGAAGTATGAGAAAAATAAATATAACCATATTTGTATATCACTCCAAGCAAAAGAAAAAATTGTAAAAATGAAAAGAATTTTTAGACATTGATAACGATATCATTACGGGGGAGGGGGTCCGAGGGATGATAACGTATGCAGCAATGGAACAGCATGAACCTCATTTCGGAGCAGCAAAAGCGCTCACTTTAGAACAGAAAATAACGATTTTGGAGCATCAAAATGTCATTTTGGTATTCTTTGACAAAATTCGTGTTTTTTCTGCAATTCTTTGACGAAATTAGTGTTTTTTTCCGCGACTCTTTCACATAATTCGGCGTTTTTTCCCAATCCTTTGACGAAATATGCGTGTTTTTCACGATCTTTTGACCAAATTTGTGTATTCGTAATGTCCGCTATCTTTTGACAAAATTGGCGTGTTATTCGGACCCTTTGTTGAAATAAGCATGTTTTTCGCTATTTTTCCACAAAATTTGCAGTTTTGCGTTTTTTGACGAAATTAGCGATCCTTTGACAAAATTCGTGTTTTCCGCGATCTTTTGACTAAATTTGCGTGTTTTTTTTGCTACCTTTTGGTGAAATTTACGGTGTTTTTCGCGATATTTTAACAAAAGTAGCGATCTTTATTTTAACGATCTTTTGACCGCGTTTTGTTCATTTTTTGACGAAGTTAGCTATCATTTGGCAAAATTCACGTTTCTTTTTCGGGCTGCTTTGACGAAATTTGCGTTTTATTCGCAATATTAACGAAACCGCGTTTTATTCGCAATCTTAACGAAACCGCGTTTTATTCGCAATCTTAACGAAATCGCGTTTTTTCATCTTCTGACCGCGTTATGTTTGGTTTTTGATGAAATTAGCGCTCCTTTGAAAAAATTCACGTTGTTTTCGCGATCCTTTGACGAAATTCAGGTGTTTTTCGCGATCTTTTGACGAAATTTGAGACCTTTTTGATGAAATTTGCGGGTTTTTCTCTACCTTTTAAATAAATTAGCATTTTTTCACAATCTTTTGACCGTGTTTTGACGAAATTAGTGATCCGTTGACAAAATTCACGTTTTTCTCGCGATCCATTGACGAAATTAATGTGTTTTTCGCAATCTTTCGACGAAATTTGAGTGTTTTTCGCGATCTTTCGACAAAATTCGCATGTTTTTCGCGATATTCCGACAAAATTTCATGTTTTTCACGATCTTTCGACAAAATTTCATGTTTTTCGCGATCTTTTGACCTCGTTTTGTTCAATTTTTGACGAAATTAGAGATCCTTTGTTAAACTTCACCTTTCTTTCGTGATCATTTAACAAACATCGCGTGCTTTCCCCGATCTTTCGACAAAATTTGCTTGTTATCCGCGATCTTCTGACGAAATTTGTGTTTTATGCGCGATCTTTTGACCGCGTTTTGACGAAATTAGCGATCCTTTGTTAAATTTTTTTTTTTTCGCGATCATTTGACAAACACGTGTTTTTCGCGATCTTTTAACCAAATCCGCATGTTTTTCGCAATCTTTTGACGAAACTCGGGTGGGAAATGACCGATTTGGCTCATGAATTATTGAATTGGCGCAGCTGTTTCATCACTGCGTATGATATCGTAAGGGGGTTCAAAATTGCCAAAAAAGTGATAATGTTATATATGCACAGCCCCTAACTAAACAGAAATGGACTAGAAGATCTCTAAGTTTTGCTTTGTGGCTAACAATCGATATCCTATAATAACAGATCGTGATTAGAAGTTCTGGATAGTAAATTGCTAATTATTTAAGTATATATATATACTTTTTCTTACTGTTACTACTAAACATTACCAATATATTTCCATATGAAATAGTGCCTTTTTTGGAACTAGCATCCTGACCCTTTTCCTTCTGGATCGGTACTAAATTATCCTTTTTAGTAATTAAAGCATAAAAATGTATATTATATACCTGATTAGAGATTGTTTACAAATTATTAATTTTAAGTAGCGTTAACAATTTAATATTAAATGCAGTTTCTGAAAATTTAAATGTACATAATATGTACCTGCATATGATCTATAGTAATGTATATAAAATAACATTTTACACAATTATTACAAAATATTAGTGTATAACTTTATTGTATTCTACTAACTAACGAAACTACTAATTTGCAGTTTTTATATAATTTCTGTAATTACTAATAATTAAAATCAATTAGAGGGTCTATTGTTTTGGAAACCCAAAACTCTCGGTATCTAATCAGTATTTTAACGCTATGGAAAAACAAAAATCAAATTTTTTTTTTTTTTTTTTTTAAACACCCTATGCTGCTAACAGCAGTTACGGGTACCGAATCTTACCGAAGCAATGAGATATTCATAACTTTTTTTTTGCTGCTTCAATTTTAGTGTATACCAGAGATGACGAACCTATGGCACGTGTGCCACTTTTGGCACAGCCTTGCATGTGGGTCTTAATCAAAATAAAAGGAAATTACACAAAATCGCGACTGATCTTTTCTAAATTCGATTAAATGGAAATTGAAAAAATTAATTGCAGCATATTATGTTACAATCTAATTAATTATGATCTCAAAATTTTTTCAAACAAAGACGATATTTGAAAATTATTGACAAGAATTGGTTATTAGCAGGGTTCGAAAAAACCCAATTTTCCCCGGGGAAAATCTGGTTTTTTCAAAAGTATAATATATGCGTAATTACATTATTGTATACTATATTTTCTATGTATTATATACACTATACACAAAAAAATACATTGTTCCCTTATATACAATATAATTGTAATGCTATTTTACAAGTTATAATTTATATTTTACAAGTTATATGAATTTAAATTAATTAAATGCCAGTGTTTCTCACAAATTAGTTTTAAATATAATAGAAGATATAAAATTATCGATTTTCTTTAAATCAAGTAATGAATAGAGTTAAAATTTACCTTTTTTCCCCTTCCTACTTGTATATTTTAAACTAGTCAGATGTGCCAATCCCAAAAGTTTCTTCTATCACATACATGTTAATAATTCAAAATTTGCTATTACAGTGCCAAAATTAAATGACAATTTATGCCCATAATGAGGATTGTAAAATATAGATTTGTTGAATTGGATGCATTTAGCAAGGAGATATAAGTATCACCTGTTGTATAATTAACAACAAAATCTGATCAGTAACAGTTTACGTCAACATCTAACTGAATTTGAAGTTTGATGAAAATCCATGCATTATTAGTTTATGAGATAAAGCTATTCCAAAAGTGAGATAAATGCAGCACAACAGCGCCACTGTTGGGCAATATACACCAAAAACTAATCAGCGCCAGTTTTAAGGTCTAACTGAATCTAAATTTTTATTCAATTCTGTACATTAGTTCTTGAGATAAGAGTTATTGCGAAAAATGCAGCATAGCAGCACTACCTGTTGGGCAATATGCACCAAAATTCAATAAGCAACAATTTAACTTGTAGCTCAATCTGAAAATCCATGCATTAGTTCTTGAGATAAATGCAGCATAGCAGAGCCACCTGTTGGGCAGTACACATCAAAATCTAATCAGCACCAGTCATCAAGGTCTAACTCAATATAAAGTTTTGTGAAATTCTGTGCTTCTTGAGATAGAGCACTAACAAAATTTTCTTCACATACAGACAGACATTTTCTAAAAACCATCAAATTGTCTTCAGGACCTTTTTAAAATGTATAAATCCATCATAAACTGGAAGTTGAAATTTTTCATGAATCCAATACCTTCTTGTAAAGATGGAAAGAAAGTAAAAATATATATTTTTTATTTCCATGAATATAGTTGATTTGAATTTTTTATATAAAGACATTCTTATGATATAACCTTTACCTATAATTATGTACTATGTATGTTGCCTATTAGGTTCTACGTTAGTAAAGTATTTAAGTGTGTTGAAATACATTTTTATTTTACTTCAGATGTGTATGTAATGGCTTTTATATATTAATTTTTTTTTTCAAAATTAACTGAAATGACTTAAATTCATTAAATGAATGTTGTTTAAATTTTTAAATTATTTCTGAAAATTGAAAAAACCCCCACATTATGGGTTTTTCAGTGGGCTTTTTAAAGTGGGCCCATTCTAAAAAAACCCACCGGGTTTTTTCGAACTGGGTCCAGCTTTGCAAATCCTGGTTATTAGACATTATTAAATTCTGATGGTAAAGTTATCGCAACTGTGAAATTTACTTCAGAGCAATTCAAAGAAACTGATGTTTGTCATTTTAGTAGCTTTTCTGCCTATCTATGCTTTCGAATCACTGTTTTCACAAATTAATAATATCAAAACTCAAACTGAAAGCACTTATCAGACAAATCCTGTTCAGTTTGCATTAACTTTATATTAAGATGCAACAACAGAAATGAAATTTCATTTCATTATTTTTTTTATTATAAATTTCTAAAATATATTTGTTTTTATAATTATATAGCGTATAATACCTACATGTATGTTCCTCCTATTTTTTAAATCATAATAGAAAATTTTTAATTATTTTAAGCCATTGTTTTCCGACCTACAAAATTTGTTTTTTTAATTGGCACGTAAAATATTTGTTGATCAAATTTGGCACGTGGCAACAGAAAGGTTCGCCAACCCTGGTGTATACTAATGAATAGTATTTACAGCAAAACTATTTCCTTATTGTTTGATAATAGCCCCTCCATTTCTTAAATAAATAACGTGGTGAAGGAAAGTAGTCAATGTAATTAAAGTAAAAGCAAGACTTTTAGAAACCTGATGTTTTTATTTCACTCATATGAAAAATTTAAAATCTTATTCAAGCTTCATACAGATGAATGAATGAGAGCAATTCTCTTACAAATGAATGAATGTAAAATAATAAAGTGAACAAACATATACATAAAAAGATAGTTTTAGTAAATTTCTTTTACTAAAGTTCAAATAAAAATTAGATAATGGATACAACAGGACGGAGAGGCTCAAACATTTCTATTTTCATCCTGACTATCTTCTCCTTCCATCTCTTCCTCCTCTTCATCACCTGCCGGGTTCTCATCTTCGAAAGGGCATACCATGACTATATTATCACCCCTAACGAAAAGTTGCGGAATCTGCCGCTTAGCGGATGTAGATTTGGCCTTCTTCCTACGTGTTTTTTTCTTCTTTCCCTCAGTCCCTTCTGTTGGCTTAGGTGGCTCTGGCTGAGCCCCTTCTCTTCTCTGACGAGGCACCTTTGCTGGTATATCTTGAAATGTCTCATTAGCTGCAATCTCTCGTAGAAATGGAGTTTTGCTTTTCTTTGGCTTTAAGAACACTTCATCAACATCCCTCAAAACGATGTTCCAATGTTTATCGAACGCAATAAGATAACCAGTCATAACACCCCTCACTTCTTTGAAATTGCGGGTCCATATCTGCAACAAGAAACATAATTTAGCAATGCCTGAAAATTAAAAACTTATCTAAATAATTTTTAAAATGTCTTCAATTTTATTAGACTGGATGAAACTAAGTACTAACATACAACACACACATTTACCATGCATGCAAGTAGACCCTTCAAGATTGTCTTATACTATGATTAAAACGGATCTTTTAAAATCAAAGCCAATTATTATAAGTTTCTGCAAATGAAATTGATATTAAAAAGAAAATTTACTAGGAACAGACAAAGTGCGGTGCATATACACATACAGTACCTATTCGGCATTCAGAGATAACACCCGAATATCCAGTTAGGTCAACTATCAAAATATTAAGCCAAATGAAATAAATTTTAAAACCTTACATAATTGTTACCTTCTGTTAATTATTAAAGATATTCAGATAATTAAGAATCATATTTAAAATTTAAGTAAGAGAATGCCTTTTCATTATTTGTTGTTTGAAAAGCAACACTTATAAAATGGAATAAATTTTTAGAAATAAGATATCAGACAGGCAATTATTTGTGTCAGGAAATCAGGATCACAACACAATTATTCAGCCAAAGTATAGCATATCACACTCCAGGTCAAACAGATTTTAATTTATTACCTTGACAATAATGAAGATAACTGCTGGAATCTGGGTTCGTTGATATATATCAATCTATATATATCTTGATATATATCCAATATTTATTTTCAAAATATCAAGATGTGCGATTTTTTCTGTATGTTGATATTTATTTTCAAAATATCACTGTGCGAAATATTTTTGATATTTTCAGTCAAAACAAGTGCCAATGAAATTTCCAACTGTTATTGACTGTGTTGTTCTGTAAATAAAGAATTTTTGTTTCTGATAGCGACTTTTTTAGCCAAAAAAGAAAACAAATGTCTTTTCTAAGCTTTATGTTTGAATTTTTTTACTTTTAACTGTAGACTATGAGGGACATAGTAATTAATTTAAAACAGACTCTGAAAGATAAACTGTCCAATTTAGATACTCAGTTATATATACAGCTTTATTAGAAAAAAATCTGTTCTGGTATTTAGTTCAGTTTAAACTGTACAGCATGTTAGGGAATAAAAAATAAGATAAACTTACATTTTATGTTAAAAATTTTCAATTAAAACAATGTTGATTTATTGATAGTTGATACTGAATCCTATAGCATTTATATATATATATATATATATATATATATATATATATATATATAAGTGTATAAAGCAAATTGTTTCTGTTTTCAATTAGTTGATCTTCAATTTTGTTCTAAGTAAAAAAATGAAAAGGGAAGAGGAAATGCTTTTTTAGTATATTGTTTAAGTTTTCATGTTAAGTGCAATATGTTTTAGTTTCTAATTTATATTATGCTTGAAAATATTTATTATTAGCAGTAAGTTGACTATTTTGAAAATATCGGATATATATAAAAATATCGGCCATTTTTGAAAATATCATGATATTTACTATAGGTGAAAATTAGCGGTCGCCACTCGCCACGTGGCGATTAAAAAATCGGCCATTGATCGCCACCCTAGTCGCCACTCGCCAAGTGGCGATAAAAAATCTGTTATCGATCGCCAAGTAAAATATAGCGTTTTTCATAGAAATATGCATCTCTACTTTGGTTACATCTAATTAGCAAACTGGTTAATTCTTTTTCCTACCGGATGCAAGCAGATTACAACGATTTAGCTGTATTTTCAATATTTTAGCTTTTCGCCATTGCTCTTTTGATGGATTATTTTTTCAAGAAATACAGTTTTATTCTGCAAAATATATTCATTAGCTTTGATTTCCACATGCATTTCAAATAATTTATTCTTTTTTTTTTTTTTTCACCGGATGCAAGTGGATTTTAAGGACATTGCAGTATATTTTCAATATTTCGACTCCAGCCACATGCTCACTAGTTAGATTATTTTTTTTAGGAATACACTCATCAGCTTAGATCTCAACTGTATGCAATGTGTGTAGTATGTTAATAACACATTTGCTTATTAAATAGAATCCAAATAACATTTTATTGTGCTTTATTTGATTTTTTTTTTTTGTATACACCTAACTGTTGGAATTTTGATTTAATTATTTTTTATATAAAGAAAGTAATAGTAATTTAATTGATAATAGTGTTTATGAACATATATATATATTCTAAAAAAATTAATATAACAGATTATGTGGTTTTTAAGTAATTTTCTTGAATTTTGACTGCTTCCCTATTCTTATCATGAATAGTGTTGGCTGGTATAAAACTCTGACTTATAGAATAATATGTACATATACAATGATTATAGTTTATGTAGATGTCAAGAAAAATTGAAACATAGTGGCCACTAATGAAACTGAGTCTACCGGCCACTGGCTACTAACTCATTTTCCCAGTTTTCACCTATAATATTTACGAACCCTGGCTGGAATACAACCATTCATAGCCAAACACAATTACACAGAATGCAGTCGACAGCACATACTGTCAATGACAAAAATTCACTTTAAATGATACTCAGCCAAATTAACATTTCATATAAACAAAAAAGTTTGTATTTACCACATTATCTACCCTGATTATTTCAATATTTTAGAAATGCCCTGCATGTTTACAACTAGGGATGCACCGAATTTGGCCAAATACCGAATATTCGGTCTACAGGTGAACAGAATACCGAATATTCAGCTAGCAGAACACTAACTGTCAGGCAAAATACCGAATATTTATTTGGCCAGTCAAATAGTATATATTCGGCCAAATACTGAACATTCAGCTTGTCGAATCTATATAATAAAAGGCAGTGTAATGCAGAGTGGGCGAATCGATCAATCTTACCAGTCTCCGAGGGAAGAGACTCAAGGGTGAAAGGTTCCATTCTCCCATTGGTTGAGAAGAAACAAGAATCCTGTGATTACTTCTCAAGGTTAGAAGTCCTGATAATTGAGCAGTGGTAGACACTTCTTCCTAACAAATCAGAGGGCATATCGCATTTCACCACCAAAACAAATTGCCAAGTGTCACTTGAGATTATTTCAAGTATTATGTTGCAATCATATTAAATTTTCTTTGCGACATATAAGGAATTTTAATTTATTTCTCATATAAAGTGATTCACGAAAACAATGATATGGTATTTTTTAAAATATCCGTTTTTTCCCTGCAAAAAATTGATAAAACTGACTTTCTTCTAAAAAAGTAATCAATTTAAATATTTTAGACTTATTTTGTAACTTATTTTTAAATGAAAAATTTTAAGGGACAGTTATCCTCTTATCAGGATTCTTTGTACCTTTTTTATTTTCAAGGACTTCAACCATCTTTCTATTTATTGAAACAGGTACGTGGCTATCGAAAAGAACAATCCAGAAAGTAAAGATGAAAATAAGGAATTTTGCTTAGTGGCCACTGGCCGGTAAGTTGATTTTTTTTAGTAGCCAGTTACTGACTAGTGAGAATAATTTCTTTAGTCGCCAGTAAGTACATTTATGTCCTCGAATATTTAACTTAAAAATATATAAGTTTAGTTAAATAAGTAATTTATGTAATAAATAAAAATATTTTAATTCATGTTGTTTTGAATAAATTTGAGATACTAATCTATATTAAATTAAGTTAAAAGCAAAGTTATATGTAACATGCTTATATAGCTAACTACGTAAGTCCACTATACTTAGGTACTTTTCAAAAATCTGAAATTTACAGCAAATTTTCTGAAATGTAAGGGGGGGTGGGGCTGAGGGGTCTCTCCTGGGACTAATTAAGCATTTTTTCCATGATACTTTAACAAAATTAGAGTTTTTCCATGATCCTTTGACAAAATGTGAGTTTTTTTGTGATCTTTTGACAAAATTCGCGTTTTTTCGCAATTTGATTAAACAGGGTTCATACTCATTTTCCAAGAAAAAATCCCCTGATGTATTTTCAGGGGTACATAATTTTTCCATGTCAACAATTAATGACATTTTTTAAACCAGTATCATGACCCCCTTGCCTCCCCTCACCACTCCTTTTAAAAAAATACAAACTGGATAATCTCAAAAATACAGTTTATATATCACCTATATAAACAATATGAACAGAGCTTTAAAGGAAAAATATTAATTTGTGTACCAACAGAGATGAAGTCTGCAAGCCTTGTGGGGCTCTCCTTAAAAAACTTGGTAGATTGCTGTAAGAATTTAATTTTCACTTGGGGATTTTATTACCTCTTTGAAAAGCATTATGAATAATATGAAGGCTCAAGTGTCAATATAAATTTTAAAATGTCCTTTACTTTTCTTAAGTTCTTCTTTAAAAGTTTTCAAACCTCACGATGTTAGAAGTAATGTCTAGTGACTGAATGGATGTCACCAGACGTTAGAAGTAGTACAGATGAAATATAACATGTTTTCTAATCTCTAAGAGGGAGTGGTTAATTTCCAATTCTATGTATCACGATGGTAGAAGAAAGGTCTTAGTTTGATTTCATTAAGACCACACAAAACACGCAAACAGCAGCGATTGCCCTCAATTTCCCAGAATAACCAATCATTTTGCCAGATTTTCCCAGGTTTGGGGAATTTTTTGCACTATCCCCTGAGGTTTTAGGGCCAAAATTTATCCCCCGATTATCCCAGGAATTCCATAATCCCCTGATGAGTATGAACCCTGTTAAATTCGCGTTCGTTTTCGTGATTATTTGACAAAATTCGGATCTTTTCTGCGATCCATTGACAATATTTTGCGTTTCTTCTGCGATCCATTTACTATGTTTTTTTTCAAATAAATATGACAAAATACAGGTTTTTCTATGATCCTTTGACGAAATGTGTGGTTTTTTTTTCGCGACAAAATTCTCTCTTTTTTTTTTTTGAGATTCCTTGACGGAATTCACGTTTTTTTTTTTTTTTTTTTTTTTTGCGATCTATTGACAATATTTGCATTTTTTTTCCCGCAATCCATTCACGATATTTGCGTTTTTTCGCGATCATTCGAGGAAATTTATGTTTTATTCAGTAATCTTTTGACGAAATGTGCGTTTTTCCGCGATCTTTTGACGAAATTCGCGATCTACTAACGATATTTGCATTTTTTTCGTGATCCATTCACGATAACTTGACGAAATTTGGGTTTCTGAGCGATTCTTTGATGAAATTCGCTTTTTTCGAGATCTATTGAAGATATTTGGGTATTTTCGCGATCATTTGACAAAATTCGAGGCTTTTTTCCGCTATTCTTGACGAAATCCCTTTGGAAAATCCTGCATTTGGCCAGTACTTTCACATTTTTAGTCGCCAGTTTTTCATGTTTAGTCGCCGAGTGCTTATTTTCATCTTTACCAGAAAGATCTGACAAATACCACAGATGCTTTGAGAAAATTTCTCTGATGCAGCCTTTGCAATTTCTGCATGTCTTCTTGAATACTCTAGCTTTAAAATACACCCTGACTATAAAAACAAAAATCATGAAGACCTCTTTCGCCCTTTTTGGTAAGCTTGAATTGGGACTTAAAGATGAACTTTTTCAAAGAATATATTACCTTAGACATCCAACGAGCATGATGCACTGCCCCTGGAAGCCTGAAATGAATTCTCCTGACAGGTATTCCCCCAAGGAAAATAATAACAAGTTCGACAAATTCTTGGTAATCATCTCTAGTCCACATGTTGATTCTTGTGTAGTGGCAATTCCAAAATTTCATATTTTACATCTTGCACAAGAGCTCGAATATTGTCATCTTTCAAGCCTGTTTCAAATTTCTATCTAGAAAACTCCAGTACTCTTGGAAACATTCGAATAAAGGTACTTCTGGACTTGACGAAAGTTTCCAAAGAAATATGAATTACTTTTCCAATGATAAGTTCCATAATATGATGACGGCCGGCAAAATAAAGTTTCTTTCCAAGCTTTACTTCTAAAAGGACACAAGCACCTTTATCTTTTCCAGTATTTGCTGATGTGGTTTCGAAGCTCATTCCAATCACTTTATATGCAATATACAATTCATTCAAAGCTTCATAAATTGCATAGGCTTGTGCTTCGCCAGTTGCAGAAGGAAGATTAGCAACTGAGAGTATCTGAGAAACTCCTTTTCCAGAAATTATAACTAGCATTCTATCTATTTTCTCTTTACTGGTTAACTCTGGTAAAAGTTTTCAATCCCAATTGACAATGAGGAAGGCATTGTAGCTGTTCTTTTAAGTTCTGTGATTGTTTAATTCTACTAACAATTCTTTTTCTACGAATTGTACTTCTGTTCAGACTGATTTCTTTAATATCACATCCTAAACCTTTGCTGTTTCTGCAACTAGAGGCACATTAGAACACTAATTCTGATTAAATGATTGCATTAGAAATGGTGCAATCTATTGAGTGATAAGTGCAATCTATTAAATTGATTGCTTTGATTCTGTTCTTGAGTTCTGTGATTCTGTTCAAATAGACCCAGCACATTGGAACACTAATTCCGATTATCAGGGATGAGAATTGTAAAAAAGCAAAAAGACTGAAACCACGCGCAAATAAAAAAATTGTACCACATTTTATCCGTGAAAGATACTTTAAGAAATAAAACCAGGGTCTGATTTCCGGGCAAATGGAGACAAGCGCACAAACCTGTATACTACATTACAGGAGTGAAAATAGCCAAATTACACACAGCTCTCAAAACGTAGGTCATATGAAATGCTCGACTTATCAGAATCATGATCGCTCCTGAAAATGAAATAATTTAATTAAGAATAGGGCTTTTGTGTGTCATAATTAATAAATTTTTTAGCAAAAAATATGAAAAACTTAGTGAAAATTACAATGGTTAGTTATTTTCGGTCACACGGGCAAATTGGACCAGGACCTGAAGCCAGCTTAATGTGAATTCTGAATCAGGAGAGATTCTGAGTAAAAAAAAAAAAATTGAAATTCACAGCAAATTTTCTGAAAGGTTACAAAAGAGGGAGGAAGGGGCAGGGTTGCCGGCTTTTAGCCAGGCTTAACCACTTAAAAAAAAGCCGGCTTTTATTTTTAAAAGTTGGTTTACAGTTAATTTGTTTTAAATTTAGATCAATTAATTTTTAATACACTTATAAATATTTTCTACTAAAAAAATTATAGATTTCCATTAAATTTTGTCAAATAAGTCTAACTTCTAGAAGGCAAATGTGAAGGCATTATGTCTGAAATATATATATATAAACATTGAAAATAATATAAGTTAGGCTCCAAATTGGTATTTTGAAATTCTATATTACATAGCTCCACATACACTACACATTTTAAAGATTATATTTAATTAATGACAAAATGTAGCACATCAAAATGGAAATATTCTTGTGTGTCATATGAAGAGATTAAGTTAAATGTTAAAAGAGAAATTAGAAAGGATATAATATTTAAGGAGAGTTAGGGTAGATATTTTTAGCTTTTTGGCTAATTGCAGCCAATAACTTCTAGCAAATAAAAATAGCTTTAGCCAAAGAAAAAAAAAGTTTTATTTATACATAATTTCTATATACATGAGTAGTATTTTTAGTTATGCAATATACAAACAAATACATCACTCTAAGATTGACCATTCGAGATTTGGCTGTATACCACACAGCAAATGCTTTTTTTAATGGAAATTCTTTTCAAAATTTCCCTTACAAATTAATCATAATTAAGTTGCTTAAATTCTTGATTGTCAGTTTGTTTCTCAAGTCAGTTTTTGTTATATTCATGAGACTGAATCCCCCTTCACATTCTGCTGTAGACAACAAAAGTGATGCTACAAATTCATACAAAGAAGTCACATTGGGAAACATGCCAGTAGTGCCATTTTTATGGGAAAAAAAAAAAAAAAAAAAAAAAGCTAGTTTCATTTCTCTACACGCTGTAGCCAGAACCCGCATAAATTCAAACTGGCACATTGATGAGTCAAAGCTAGTGCACATCATATACCATGCTTATACAGGGTTCGTAAATATCATGATATTTTCGAAAATATCAAAAAATCCGATATTTTGATATATATCCGATATTTTCAAAGCAGCCAACTTACCGCTGATAATAAATGTTTTCGAGCATAATATAGATTAGAAACTAAAATATATTGCACTTAACATGAAAACTTAATCAAACAATATTCTAAAAATGCATTTTTCTTTTTTATTTTCTGGGGTTTTTTTTTTTTTTTTTTTTTTTTCCCCCACTTAGAACAAAATTGAAGACAATAACTATTTGCTTTATATATATATATATATATATATAAAGAACTATAAGATTCAGTATCAAGATCAAGTATAAAAAAATCAGAAATTGTAAATACAAAAAAGTTCTTTTAATTGAAAAATTTTAACATAAATGTAAGTATAAAATACTTTATTTCGTATTTTCTAACATGTTGTATTGTTTAAACTAAACTGGACCAAAACATGAGAAAAGATTCCTTTCTAATGAAACTGTATATAACTGCTTATTTAAGTTAGTCAGTTCATCTTTCAATGGTTGTTCTGAATTAATTATGTCCCACATAATTATTAGTTGAACATTTTAAAAATAAAAGCTTCAAAAATATATTTATTTTCTTTTTTGGCTAAAAAAGTCACATCCAGAAGAGACAAAAGTTCTTTATCTACAGATTCATAGTCAATAACAATTGAAAATTTATTTCATTTACACTGAAATATTACGAATTGCGACTGAAAATATCAAAAATATCTTAAACACATTCATATTTTGAAAATAAATATCAAATGCAGAAAATATGAAACACCTTGATATATTGAAAATAAATATAAAGTAACATGAAAATACCAAAAATCTTGATATTTTGAAAATAAATATTGGATATATATCCATTGACATATATATCAACAACTCTGGCTATATATAAAGAATTATCAAAATTACATTTTATCTTTCAATGGCTGTTCTGAATTAACTGTCTAACATAATTATTAGTTTTACATTTAAAAATAAAAGTTTCAAATATAAAGCTTGGAAATGATTTGTTTTCTTCTTTTCCTAAAAAAGTTACTGCCAAAGGCAAAGTAAATTATCTATAGAATGATACAGTCAATAACATGTGGAAATTTCATTTACACTTGCTTTGAATGTGGAAAATATCAAAATTATCTCACATGGTGATATTTTGAAAATAAATATAAAATATACAAAATTTCAAACATCTTGATAATTTGAAAAAAAATATCAAGAATTTGAAAATATCGAAAATATCAAAAATCTTGACATTTTAAAAATAAATATCGGATATATATCAAGATATATATCCATTGATATATATCAACGAACCCTGTGCTTATACAATCTGCGATTTTCGTTTTCGCCATATGCTGGAGTCGTGTCCAATGCAAATGACGTCACACTGAAGACCCTTCCATAGAGAGTACGAGATAAATTTTGAAGTGTTGCCACAGCGCGGATGCAATATAAGATTTTTTTTTTTTTTTTCGTTTTTGTGCAATGGCAGCAGATTTACGAAATGCAGAACAACAAAATGGGAATGATATAGGATATTTCTTTGGCTGTCGCTATTTGGCTAATTCACTAAATGGTTTGGGGGGCGAAAAGCACTTCCAGTTAGCTTTTTGGCTAGCTCTAGATTAAACCCTAAGAGTGGTACATAAGTGTATAAAAAATAGAGTATTTAAACAAGAAGAAAAAATTCTCTAAATAAAATTTTGAAAAGCTTATTGTTAAGCATATTCATGCATATGCTGTTCACAATGTTTTTAATAGTGAGAAATGGTGTTTTTATTAATATGACTATGTATAATTTCAAATGTTTGCTAGAAATAAAATAAGACTTGTATATTAATAGCTCTTAAAATTAAGTAATAAAACATAACTAAGTAACCATTGTCCTCTTTAATTTTATAAAGTGGTAAAAATGAAAAAATTGGCAGTTGGTATGGCCCTTTTAAAATTTAGCTGACATTTAGCTCTTAAAATTAAGTAATAAAACATATAACTAAGTAACCATTGTCTTCTTTAATTTTATAAAGCAGTAAAAATAAAAAAATTGGCAGTTGGTATGGCCCTTTTAAAATTTAGCTGACATATTTGCAATTCTGACTACAAATCACTAGCAAAACCATCCAAATTTTATTCCAGTATTAATGCCCTCATTATTGAGAAATTGGGTTACTTATTAAACTCTAAATTAATTAAATGTCATTAAAACTAATTAAAAACACTTTAAAGTGTGTAGTTTATAATTACAATGCTTCATTGTATAAAAGCCAATTATAGCCAAAAAGGCCAATTTTGACTAAAAAAGGCCGGTTAAAACCAATAAAAGCCACCGGCCTGGCTTTTTTTAATTTTAGCCGGCTTTTTTGCAACCCTGGGAAGGGGAGGATACACTGAAAGCACTAAATACATGTATTTTTCGGGCCATTTTGACGAAATTTGCCGCTTTTTTGCGATCTATTGATGAAATTTACCGTTTATTCGCGATCTTCTGATGATATGTCGTTTTTTCGCTATCTTTGGACAAATTTTGCTGCTTTTTCGTGATCTTTTAACAAAATTTTGCTTTTTTCGGATCCTTTGACATTTTCTGCTTTTACGTGATCTTTTGACGAAATTTGACGCTTTTCGCGTGCTTTTGACAAAAGTTTGTTTTTTCGCGATCTTTTGACGAAAATTTGTTTTTTCGCGATCTTTTGACAAAAATTTGTTTTTTCGCGATCTTTTGACAAAAATTTGTTTTTTCGCGATCTTTTGACAAAAATTTGTTTTTTCGCGATCTTTTGACAAAAATTTGTTTTTTCGCGATCTTTTGACGAAATTTGCCGTTTATTTGCGATCTTTTGACGATATTTGTAGTTTTTCGCAATCTTTTGGTGACATTTATCACTTTTTCGCGATCTTTTGTGCCACTTTTTTGCAATCTTTTGACGAAATTTGCCGTTTTTTCATCACCTTTGAAATCGGAAGAAAAGCGGAATCGATAGGAAAGTGAAAATTTCGGAAAATAGCAAAATTTTACAGGAGAAAAAAATATGGAATTTCGAGAAAAAAAAAAGGCGGAAATTCCTTGAAATAACAAAAAAGCGGAAATCCGCCAAAAGACGGAAAATTCTCATCCCTGGATTATATGATTGCATTAGAAATGGTGCAATCTAGAGCCGTACCGAGTACTCAGCCAATACAGAGTAGTTGTAAGAATTTCATTTCTTAAGCATATGAATTTAGCTGATCTGTAGAAAGTTATTCGAATATCAATGTAGAAATATATGCAATAATTCATAAAACTATTTACTCGGTATTTAACAATGTCTACAAAATATAGAATAAGTTAAGAACAAAAACCCTCATAAAATAATTCCAGATTAAAATTTAGTTTCACATTTATACAAATAAAAATAAGTTCCTTTTAAATATATAGGAAAACAGAAAATACATTTTGGATAAAGAAACTGAAAATACAATAAATGTAATAAAAAAATAATTAAATTTATTATATTTCAAATTAGGGTGCAAAAACACCAAACATTCTACATTATCAGTGGACAGGGCATTTCTTTTACTACTATAAATTTGGCCTGCCTGTAAAAATATACATTCAGAATAAACAGTGGTTGAAGGTGCACATAAGAATTTTTTTGCAAGGGTGCACATAATCGGGAAAAGTTCTCCACTGCTCACCATGCAAATGTAGTGTCAGTTTTACATAAGTCTTCTGTTAAGAAATCTCTTTTTTGTACCTCTTTATTTTTCTCTTTCTTATTTTTAATCAAAAGAGAATAAGGTACAGTTACAAAATAAATATGAAATGTTTTGCATTATTCAATGAATTGTTTTGTAACAGTAACCAATAATCATTTTTATTTTTGGTAGACATTTCAGGTATCAGAATAAATTGGAGGGTTGAAGAATGTTTTAATTTTATATTGGCTAATAATTGTACTTATGTGTCAATTCTCCTTTTTTTGCTACTGTTTTGAAATGTCAAAAATTGTCTTTAAAAGACGCACAAATAAATTTCAAATTTAGTTAGTTAATTTATATATACAGGGTGTCTACAGAAATTGTAAAAAAAAAAAGTTCCCCGATTTTTCCATGATTTCCCTGACTATCATTATCAGACTTCCCTGATTTCCATTATTAACAATACACATACGGTATTTTTTCATGTAAACCAATTTCTCGTATAACCAGGGTTCGATTTAAGCGGTATCGCATCGCAATTTGAGATTCAAATTTAACTAAAATGCGATCCAAGAAATGCATTAAATCGCAATCATTGCGATGCATATTTCCCACACTCTTTGTTATGTCATGCACACTTAAAGCAGGGATGCCGCGGACGCGCTATAGCATGTAAATTACGCGAAAAATCAGATACGGGACGCAAAAAAATGGCTCTTACGCATCCCGCGGGACGCGTAATCTCGTGAAAAAAATCGCGGAAAACAGACGATTTTCGATAAAGAATCGCGAAAAAAGCATAAACCTCATCAAAATATCGCGCAAAAGCAGCGATTTTCGTAAAAGGGCCGCGAAAAAAATAGCGTATTTCGTCAAAAAATCGTGGAAATAAGCGCAAATTTCATCAAAATATTGCGAAAAATGCGATTTTCGTAAAAGGGCTGCGACAAATTAGCATATTTCGTTAAAAGATCGCGAAAAAATAGTTTTTCAATCAAAGGATCCCCCCAAAATAGCAAATGTCGTCAAAAAATAACGTAAAAAAGCAGATTTTCGTCAAAGGATCGCGAAAAAAAGCACAAATTTCGTGAAAATATAGCGGAAAAAACACCATTTTCATAAAAGGGCTGAAACAAAATAGTGTATTTCGACAAAAGATTGCGAAAAAATAGCTAATTTCGTCAAAAAATCGCGGAATAAAGCCGAATTTTGTCAAAGTATCGCGGGGAAAAAAAACATGATTTTCGTGACAGACTCGCGAAAAAATAGCGAATTCCAACAAAAGGATCGCGGAAAAACGCGAATTTCGTCAAAGTAACGCGGAAAAAACATGAATTTAGTCAAAGCACCAAAAAAGATGTGCAAACTAAACTTATAGGTAGAAAATTCATAAAATGGGATTTAATTTCTTTTTTTTTGGAGATTCTTAAAAATACAGCATGATTTCAGTATACTTTGATAATATTTATATTCATTAGGTGGACCAGTAAAAATCCCCCCCCCCCCCCCCTCGTTCTTACTGCATTGAAATGTCTCCCGCCTTCAGAACAAACCTTACAGCATTTGTGCTTATCCATACAAAATTAATTGAAATACAGGTTAGATAATTTACTTTTACTTTTTAAATACAAAAGATTTTTTTTTTAATGAATTTATAAAAAGGAAATAAAATTTTTTTTATCAGTTACACAATGAAAAATTTGGAATTAATATAATTTCGGTGAAGTTTTAACTGATTGACAACATTCGCGATTTTTATAAATGACTGATTTTTTTAAAAATGACTTAGGATTTTTTTTTTTTTTTTTTTTTTGGGGGGGGGGGGGGGGGGGCAGTTGTAATATATGAAATCGGCATCAAACCGACGAATTTTGAGATTTTTTCGACAAATTGACGAATTTTGTGGTAATTTTCCCCCGGCGGATTGTTAAAATTTGCAATTTTTTTTTCAATGACAGATTGAACAAATTCGTGATTTTTTTTCAACGTATAGTTGACGAAATTTTCAAGGGTGATTCTGAGTTTAAAAAATTCTACGAAATTTTCAGTTTTTCGCGCTCTTTTGGCAAAAATTTCGGGTTTTTTCACCTTTTTTTAACATTTTCGCGATCTTTTGATGACATTTTCGGGTTTTTTCGCGATATTTTGACGACATTTTCGGGTTTTTACGCGATCTTTTGATGACATTTTCGGGTTTTTTCGCGATCTTTTGATGACATTTTCGGGTTTTTTCGCGATCTTTTGATGATTTTCGGATTTTTTTCGCGATCTTTTGATGACATTTTCGGATTTTTTTCGCGATCTTCTGACGAAATCTTCGGGTTTTTTTGCGATATTTCCACGAAATTTAGTTTTTCCTGCGTTTCTTGGACGAAATTTGCGTTTTTTTCTGCAACCCTTTGGAGAAATCTGGGTTTTTTCTAAAAACGATTGGCAAACTTTTTTTTTTGACGACCGTTTTCATGTCATTAAATGAACGACAAGGATTAAATTAGCAGAGTTTAATTAAAAGCACAATGAAAACTAACGCTAATAGTCCCAATAAAGTATTAAATAGTTTATGAAAAAGAAAAGAAACATATGGTGGCGAAATAAAAACAAAGTAACGTTTATTAACTGAAATATAAAATAAGTTTAAATATAGTTCAAACAATAAATCAAATCTTTAAATTCAATAAACACATTTAAGCTGTTAAATTAAATATAAATACATATCCAGAAAGCCATGTGACAATAAAAGAAAACTGAACTCATAACAATAGAGAAATGAAAATGATCACAGAATGACTGGTCCTCCTCAAAGTTCCATGTTGTTCACAAACATCTAATACACCGATGAATTAAACCGGAATAAAGTGAATCATATATCCGTGCCGAGACAACTCCGGGAAAAATACTTCTTTATAGATGAAGATGCGTTGTAAATAGCCATTAGGTGAAACGTCAAAATGTAGATGCCGATAATAAACAGCGAGAAAAACATCTCTATACTTCATCATAACAATAGCCATCTTGACTCACACATCAGTGTATCCATTTAAACACGATGTACGCAGAGTCCACCTTTAAAGAGCAGAGTCGAAGTCAGATACTATCGAACTCATAACAAATAGGGATGCAACGGATATCCGGCTGATTTTTCAATATCCGAAATACCGTCGGATATCCGGATCACAATCACCGGATATCCGACTTCTCTGCCGGATAACCGGCAGAATGCAGCGAAGTGAATATATAAGGATAACAGAAATAGTTTGACCCCAAACAATGCCGAACAATTTTGTTTATAGTACAAAATATGAAAGTAAGTTCACTATACATGAGTAAAAGGTAATTCTCAAAAGTTTAAAGAATTGCCAGCTTTCCTAACATTGATATTTGAACTCTTTATAATAAATTTAAGAATTTATGTTTGCTTCTTTCAGAAAATTGTACCTTTACTTTCAGAATGCAAAATAAAATTTGAAATTGTTTATTAAAGTATGACTTTATTAATTTTCTTTTTTTTTTAAAGTTTAACAATTAAACAGGCCTATTTTTAGAAGAAAGTATTGTAATAGAAAGTTTTTCGATTTCCGGTTTTCGACGGATTTAGATGTCAGCCTCCTTCAATATGGAAACATTCCACTGGAAGGAAGGGGGGGTCACGTAATCGCGATTTTTGTGCCATTTTCATTATTGTACCACCGAAAAGTGTATGAAGTTATCCATATAATTGAACAAAATTTTTTGTATTTGTTTTTGCCTATGTCCAGCAGGTTCTCCTTTAAATTGGAAATATTCTGACAAAATGAGGCGCTGTAATAGCGATTTTTGTGCCACTTTCATTCTTGTACCATCGAAAAGTGTATGAAGTTATGCATAGTATTGAACCAATTTTTGGGGGTATGTTTTTAGCTATGGCCAGCAGGTCCTCCTTCAATTTGAAAATATTCTGCTGGAAGGGGGTGCTATAATACGTATTTGTGTTATTTTCATTATTTTACCATTGAAAAGTATGAAGCTAAGCATAGAATTGAACCAATTTTGTATGTATATTTTTGGCTATGGCCAGCAGTTTCTCTTTGCATTTGGAAATATTCTGCCAGAAGGTGGCACTGTAACAGAGATTTTTGTAAAATTTTCTCGATTTTTCGCAGGTTTTTTTTTTTTTTTTTTTTTTTTTTTGGTGCTGTATATTGGTGGCTCATGAAGCGAAGGGAACTTCGCATCCTGCTAAGCTGACTATTCACAAACAGCTGATGTACAACAGAATAACAAAAAAATTATTGATTTTAATAAATATCATGATCGAGATAACTTATTCTTATTCTAATTGACTGGAGCATAAATTTTAGATCAAAATCTAAGTTGGTATAATATTGAACTAATAATATTAAGTTATGGTAACATTTGGAACTACTTTTTGAAATATTAAGATGTATGAGATAGAAGAAAGTTCTGGGATTGGCAAATCTAACTAGTTATTTTTGTAACTTCCTTATAATATTTAAAATTAAAAGTAATTTTCTTTTTACTTATAAATATCAAAATAATTTAACTTAAAATAAAACTAAACGTGACTTAGAGCAAAAACAGTATTAAATAATTAAAACAGAAAAAGGGCATCAATTAAACCTATGTTTGGAGAAAATAACTCTTTAATCATGGGTATATTAGTAGATATTTTATGTTTAAATTTTAAAAAGAAAGTATGTAGTATTTTTTTGTGAAAATACTCTACAATTATATGCATATTAATTGGTTAAAATTTACTATACAAATTATCAGCATTTCATTGTACAAATTAATTATTAGCAATTATCAATATCAGGGACCCGGAGCTGGAGCTGGAGCCGGAGCGCTCCGGAGCTGTGTTTTCCCTGGAGCTGGAGCTGGAGCCGGAGCTCTAAATTTTTCCCAGCTCCAGGGCTCCTTTAGTTTTTAATATTCTTTTAAATCTTTTTTTTTTTTTTCAGTCTTTTAAATTTCTAGGCTTAAAATATTTTAATTAGTATATCATTATTCAGTATTTTAATTATATCATTTTTTAGGTTTTTATTATTATTATTAGAGAAGGAAACCTTCTCGAAACATGGTAACAGTACTTTACTTCTACTTTCTACTTGAACTAAGTGACAACACTATTCGAAAACAAATATGGCCGCCTGTTGTTTGCATGTATAGTTGTACAATTTTGGCTGTTTGAAAAGTGTAGAAGAAATTTAAGATTTTTGTGTTTAAAATTCCACCAAACTTTCTATTTTAAAAGCAAAAGCTAAAAGATGTCATACTTTCTGAACAAGCATTTGAAGTTTGATGAGAAGAAAAATGCATTTTGTCAGATCTTTAATGAAGGTAGAAAGTATTTGTGAGCAAAAAATTAAACGTATAAATTAAAATCTGCAACTCAAAAGCGCGAAGTCGGAGCCGAGTTGGAGCCGGAGCCGGAGCTGGAGCCACAGTATTTTCTCTAGGAGCGGAGCTGGAGCTGGAGCTTAAAAAATTGTTCGGCTCCGGGTCACTGATCAATATAGTCAATCCCATATCCAAATCCAGTAGCAATTATCAGCATTTCATTGTACAAATAAACAGAATATTTTAATGTTTAAATTACATTTTGTATGCAATATTATTAATATATATTACAGGGCTTGAATGGCAGATGCAGGGCTTGAATTTCGAGAAGGGATGGCAAGATTCGTGCCCTAAAGATTATTATTGTGTCCTATTTATTAAGCCCTATTGTGGGCGGGTGGCTCCTGTTTCCAAAAAATCATTTTCCGAAAATGTTTCTTTGTAAAACAACGATCAAGTCTGAGGACTGACCGACAAATTTCATGATATTTTCTACTATCGATTAGCAGATTTCACAGGTTTATCTTACGACAGATTGACAAAATTCATAGTTGTTTTTCTGCATCTGACTGAAAAATTTTGTCCTTTTTCCACGACCGACTGACAAATTTCACGATTTTTTCTAGAGACCAATCGGTGAATTTCATAATTTTTTTTCTCGAGATCAATTGACAAATATAACAATTTTATTCTGTGACCGATTGGCAAATTTCCCTGTTTGTTCTTGCAACATACTGATGAAAATAACGATTGTTCTTTTGCATCAGATTGAAAAATTTCGAGTTTTTTCTCTGCGACTGGCTGAGGAATTTCACGATATTTACTCATGACGGACTTTTTATTACCGATTTATGTATTTTGCGATGTTTTTTCCCTGTGCCCAAAATAGGAAATAACTAAAAGGGCAGTAATGGCCACCGGAGACTGAGCCCTACCAAATTGGCCAAAAGTCAGCACTAAACAAAATGAGATTACACTTGTGGCACACATGAAGAAAAAAAAAAAAACATGTTTAGAAATAACAAACTATTTGATTTTTGCAATTCACAGAAATTAGGACATGACTTTTAAAATCAACCTTTTATCGTGTAATAGAAGAAATCAATTGAATATTTCCTTTTTAAACTTTGGATATGGATTTAAAATTCCAATGCATTGCAATTCCATGCAAAAAAAATCTGCAACCGAAATCGAAAAAGTAAAAAACAGCCGTATGAAAGATCGAGCTCAGCTATCTTAAATCTTTTAAAACTTTTCAAATTTAAACAATTAAAAAAAAAAAAAAACCCTGCACATTGGTTTAACGTTACGGAATGGCCATTTTCAAGTTAGTGAAGGGTCCCCTTGAGTGTTGGACACAAATTTTTCTTACTTGTGTCCTAGACTGTCCATGAACGTATAGGCATAATACTAAGGCTAATGTCAGACGAATGTCTTTTTGCATGCTTTTCTCCCTACACAATGCGACGTTTGACATTAGCATAAGGCATTAATACACATTAGCAATCATTACATTTATTGAATACTTGCCTTCACTTTCTTCTCCCCTTTAATACAATCATATAAATCGCTTAAAGGAGAATTTTGGTAATGCGTCTTCATACGCTGTAATATGTTTGACTCATCGTCTACCGCCCTCGGTGCATCACCCTGCAAATAAAAATTATATAAATGTACAATTTGATACAGGAATATTACTTTTAATTCTTTTCAAATGTATCAAAAATAAATTATTTTTTATTACTTTTTTGTTAGTATTTTTCTTAAAATAAAAATGCCTGACATACTTACAAATCCAGTGATGGAACAGCATGGACCTCATTTTGAAGCATCAAAATGTCATTTTGGTATTCTTTGACAAAATTCGCATTTTTCCTGTGAGTCTCTGACAAAATTTGAGTTTTTCCTGCAATTCTTCGACGAAATTAAGAGTTTTTTCTCGCGATTCTTTAAAGAAACTCATTTTTTTCCCTTGCAACACTTTCACAAAATTTGCATTTTCCCCACAATCCTTTGATGAAATTTGCTTGTTTTTTACGATCTTATAACCAAATTTGCATACTGTTCGCAACTGTTTGACAAAATTCGCATATTTTCCAAACTGTTGAAATCAGCGTGTTTTTGCAATCTTTTGATGAAATTAGCATGTTTTTTGCAGTCTTTTGATGAAATTAGCCCCCCCCCCCCGTGATATTTTAACAAAATGTGCATTTTTCAATCTTTTGTCCCTGCTTTTTTTGGGGAGGGGGGGTAAATTAGCATTCCTTTGACGAAATTCACACTTTTTTTGCGTTTTATTTATCTTTTAACGAAATCGTGTTTTTCCGCGATCTTTTGACGAAACTTGCATGTTTTCTTAAATAAATTAGGGGTTTTTCATGATCTTTTGACAGTGTTTTGTTTGTTTTTTTAAGAAATTAGCAATCCTTTGTCTAAATTCATGGTTTTTATAGCGATATTTTAACAAAATCACGTTTTTTCGCTATTTTTTGGCTGTGTTTTGTTCATGATCATTTGACAAACATCGTGCTTTTTTGCAATCTTTTGGCAAAATTCGGGTGGAAAATAATAGATTTTGCTCAAAAATGATTATCGAATTGGCACAACTGTACCATCACGGCAAAGCATACAAAATACCAAGAGTTCATTCCAGGTGACTTTTTTGCAGGACGGGCCGCACCACCTGCCCTCATTTATAAAATTCGCTGCCCCGACTGTCCAAAAGCAATGTTGGTAAAAATCACTAAAAAATCAGATTTGATTTAAATCTGAATTTTTTGATTAATATTATTTGTGTACTTATTTATGTATGTGCATGTATTTATTTTTTCTGCATAGATTTACACATTTCTATTAATCTCATTACATTTCCTAGATAAGAACTAAAGATATTTTAATTAAAAATTGTTTCAAACAAATTTAAAAGATTCACTTGAAACTTAAACTTTTAATATTCTACTAGGAGGCTCGACCCCCTACGAGCTACGCTAGCCAACCCCCGTCCAGACACCGTAGATTCTAAATGCACACTAATTTGATAGTCTTTAAAAAGATTTCGAAAGATTGAATTATAATTTAAAAAACAGTGGCGATCTCTCTATAAACGGATTTCTATTCATTTTTCTTTGAGTGGGAATTTTAACGCCAAATCCGTTGCGGTACTATTTGATTATCCCGTCGACCAATTTCGCCAAATTATACAAATTGACATCAAAGTGAAAAGAAAGTTCTTTTAAATGAGACATTTTAAATTAATCATTTTTAATCTGACGTAATTTTGACCAAACTATTCTTTCTCTTTTTAATATTCACGTGAACATACTTGTGTTAGAAATTAAATATTATTTGCGCTTTCCTAACAAAAATAGTTTTCTCCTATTTAAGACTTCTAACGCATGTTAATAAATTTATTGCTTTACAAATTCCTTTCTCTCTTAAAATTCACGTGTAATTATAGTTTTTATGACGTAAATTTTAATAAGTCCCTGCTTTTTGTACATAATTATTTAATTCTAATTCCAAATGTTTTTTTTCTGTTTATAAGTCACGTGTAAATAAATTTTTAATTTATTTACACACATAGCGTATAAATATTTTTTTTTTTTGAAGCAAACATTGTTTCCGCTGTTTATACAGTTGGCAACAGTTTAAATTAATATCACTTTCTAAAATCTGTTAAAAATCTCTAGAAATGCTGAAAATCTGAATTTAAAATAGAAATAAAACCTCAAAAAATTAGTCAGAATAAAAAAATTAATGCAATCTGCACAACGACAAATTCTAACGCATAAAATGATCTAAAAATGATTAAATTCCTATGAACAGTTTTTGCTCCTATAAAACTTTTTTAGTGGAACAATTTTGTCCAACTTTAGCATTAAATATCTCTTAAAATAATTCTTCGATCTGAAAACTGTCTGCATCAGTGTGTTTATCAAACATTTCTGTATAATACTACCGATTTTCATATTTTTGTATGCATTATTTTTCTTAATATTAACAAAGAAAGACCCCCCGGTCACAAAAAATTCAAAACCGGCGGCGGCGACGACAGCGGCAGTTACTTTTTTTAGAAGAGAGAAAATTTAAATTGTTATACATATATCTATGCATATTCTGTGTATAAATTTCTAGTTAAATTATTTATTTTTCATTAATGTATTACTCCAATAATACATATAACATATAAACACATAAATGTAACAAAGAATTTAAAATGTGTATGGGTCAATCCATGTGAAATCATCCAGACCATGTTGCTCAATATTTGATTTTTTTTAATTCTTTACCAGTTAATTTACTGTACTTTTAGGAGTCTAAAACAAGGATTAAAAAATTTTTAAACCTTTCAAATTTTTTTTGGCAGCCATTTTTTTGTCATGTCACGAGTGTTTTTTCATGAAAATAGTACTTTACGGAAACCCTTATAACTTTTTTATTTCTAAACGTATCAAAATGATTTAAAAAAACATTTTATCGAGTAAAGAATGAACTAAATTTTGATAATAGGTATTTTTATGATAATGATTCAAAATATTGCATAAAATAAGATTAAATGTATCATTTTTACAGCAAAAAGTTGTATTTTTGACATAAAAATTTTAATGGAAAAAAGTAAAACCCACCTTTGCATTTTTTTTTCTGAATATATACCTTATTGAACTATTCTCTGAAGAAATATGAAACATTTTGAGATACTCTTTTTTCTATAATTAGTCAAACTTGGCATCTCAGCGTCAAAATGCTAAATTTGAAGTTCAATACCTAGAAAAGGACTGGATAAAATTTTATGAAAATTTAGCTGGATAACCTTCTTATAGATGTAAACATGTACCAAAAATATTATGAGTGATATGTATGTAGTTTTAAAAATATGGAGCCTCGAAATTGGCTTGAAAATCCATTTGTTTACATATATTTCACACCATGAAGAACTCATAATGAGCAATATATTCTACTCATTTCTTCAAATGCTTCTTTTATAAGTAAAATAACTTTTTTACATAAAAGTAATATTAAAACTTAATTTATGCTCACAAATTAATATTTCATTTAATTTTAAGCTAGCATTAATTGAAAGTAAGTATTAATTTTATGATTAAGAACAAATTTACGAATAATATCACGTCTTTACTTATAAACTTCTATTAAATTCTATGACTGAGAACAAGTTTTCATATCCTGTCCTATTTATTTTTAATGTGCCAGTGTATAAATATGTTATCGTTTAAACTGTAACCCATATAAAGGCAACTGATGAATTTTTAGAGTCTTTAGTAGAAAAGTTTTTGGCTTTTAAAACTCACCATTTTACTGATAAAACACAGTCTCAGTACTTCCAGGAGTTAAAAGAAATTAACTTCAAAAGAATGTATTGTTCCAGCAGATTTTGCTGAAAATTACACATTTACAATTCAAGATGAAATCCAGAGTTATCATTGGAATAATCAACAGGCTACAATACACCCATTTGTATACTATTATTAAAATGAGACAAAAGTTTGTTGTAGGAATCTATGCATAATTACTGATCATTTCGTACATGATACAATTGCTTTTCACACTTTTCAGAAACAATTGACGACATCAAAAACATTGCCCCTTCTGTCATTGAAAAAGATATTTATTTTACCGATGGTTCAAGCAGCCAGTATAAAAACATGAAGAATTTTGTGAATGTATGTCATCATTTCAAGGATTTTGGGATAAAATCAGAATGGAATTTCTTCGCCTCTTCCCATGGAAAAAATGACTGATGGGATAGGTAGAATGACAGAGAGAGAGAGAGATAACAAGAATTTCCTTACAGCGACCATACACAAACCAAATTTTAACACCAAAAGATATGTTTGAGTGTTGTTCTCGAAACATTTCTGGGGTTACTTATCTGCCCAGCAGCAGAATTTTTTTCTGCAGTCTGCAACACAAGTAGAAACTTTAAAAACAGTCTGCAGAACTTAAGGACAAACACTCTCATACATTCAACACCCCCCCCCCCCCCCCACAAATATTTGTGATTAACATAAAAGGAAAGTATTTTTTAAAATAATTTACCTTTGTCCTCAAAATTTTTAACACCACTATCGGAAAAATCTTTCATAAAATTTGTCAAAATGTCTGTGAAGTTAGAAAACAGAATAACAGCAAAAATAATATATGAACACCAATTTCTAAAATTTTTGAAAAGATTGATGCAATGTGATATCAAAAATTATATATAGATGTGATAATACAGGGATGAAAGTGCACTAAAGCCACTTTGAAGCAGCAAAAATCTAATTTTGTAGCAGTAAAATCCATATCTTTTAGCAATAAAAGCTGTTATGGTGCAGATTGAAATTCTTAGAAAATCAAATTTGAGTAATTCATGCAAATATATAAGTAATACTAATGCAACGTTTTATTTAGCAATCTTAGCTAGATGTGTAATTCAAAATTTAACATGCTTTCACTCAAAACATGGCTAACTAATATTTAACCTGCCACTCAGCTGTAAAAAAAATCTCGTGAAAACATCAATTTTGCAGTACATTTTTCCGCGATTCTTTGACGGAATTCACCTTTTCCCCCCTTTGACGATGTTCGCGTTTTTTTCGTGACCTTTCGACGATATCAGCCTTTTTTTTTATCGCGATCTTTTGACGATGTCAGGCTTCTTTATTGCGATCTTTCGATGATGTTCGCTTTTATTCGCGATCTTTTGACGAAATTCGCATTTTTTCCGCCGATCCTTTGAAAAAAAAAGTTTTTTTTTCTCCGCGATCATTTGACGATATGTTTTTCCGCGATCTTTTAGCGAAATTCGTGTTTCTTCCGTGATTTTTTGACGAAATTCGCGTTTCCCCCCGCAATTCGTTGACAGCATTCGCGCTTTTTCCACGATCAATTGTCAAAATTAACATTTTCCCCCGATCATTTGATGAAAGTCGCGTTTTCCCGTCAGCCTTTGTGAAGAGCTGCTACTTTTCAGCAGCCCTTTGACGAAATGGGCTTTTTTTCGATCTTGTGACAAAATTTTTGCCATCTTTTGACGAAATTCGCCTATTTCCCCCGAACTTCTGACGAAAATATCATTTTTTAGCGATCCTTCGACGAAATTAGTGTTTTTTTCCGCGATCCTTTGATGAAATTTGCGTTTTCTGCAATCTTTTGACGAAAGTTGCTATTTTTCCCGTATCCCTTTGACGAAGTTCGTGTTTTTCCGCGCACTTTTGACAGAAGCTGCAATTTTCCCATCAGCCTTTGACGAAAGCTGCTATTTTTCCGCAGCCTTTACACGAAACGTATGCTTCTTGATCTTATGGCAAAATTTCGTGTTTTCTTCGCAATCTTTTGACGAAATTTACATTTTTTTTCCCGCGATCCTTTGATGAAATTGGTATTTTAATTGCAAACGATTGACAAAATTGTTTTTTCGGAAAATGTTTGTCGAAATCCATGATATTTATGTCCAAATTTTCGGATTAATGACCGATTTTTTTAAAATTTCTAAAAAGATCAACCCCACGAGGATTGAATCGTTTAATAATGGGTGTTTCACGATCGCATGTCTGGTTTTCGCCGTGAATTATTTATATTTTAAAGGGAATCGGAGCTTCGTCAATCGCATGTGGCGTGGATCGTATTATGACACATAGCAAATAATTTCTAACCAACTTTTTTTTTCTAAATTTTAACAGTTGAAAAATTGTCTGCAGACCTTCTCAAGAGTCTGCGACGCGCGTCGCATCGATTCTGCGCCCGGGCTTATCTGTATATTTCAAGAGAAGAAATCGAAGAAAAAATTGGATTTCAATTCTGCCAACGGATTACAGGAACATGTGCATATCACCAATTTATACCATTAAGTGAAAGTGTTATCAGATGCTTTGTAACATCTACATGTGAACAATATAATGATCACAATATTTCAAAAATTTGGAAAAGCTCACTATCATTCAAAGTAAATGAATTGCTTTGCAATTATATTGCGTGCATTTATGATAAAAAGTGATGGGTTGGAAAAATTCTTGAGCCAAGTGAAGAAAACGATGACATATTCCTTCACTTTTTTTCACCCATATGGACTGAAAACATCTTTTCAACTGTCCAAAAATGATACAATTTGAGTACCACTAAGTAACGTGCTTCGGAAACTAACTCCAGTCACTGGACACAGCTACAACATTACCGAGACACTTGCAATGAAATATCACTGATATTTATTTCTATGTGTGTAAAGTAAATTTAAGTATTATGTATTCTACATAAGAAAAATATGTGAACCTTAAAAAGCAGCATTTGAAGTAATGAGAAAAATAAATTATAAATTAAGAGTTCTTGTGAAAAATTGTGTAAATAAATGTGACTTTCAAGCCAATTTCGAAGTTCCATATTTCTAAAACTACATAAATATCACTCATAATATTTTTGCTACATATTTACATCTATAAGAAGGTTATCCTGCAAAATTTTCATAAAATTTTATCCAGTCCTTTTTTAGGTATTGAACTTCAAACTTGGCATTTTGGCGCTGAGATGCCAAGTTTGACTAATCATAGTAAAAGAAGGAATAACTCAAACGATTTCATATTTCTTCTGAGAATAGTTCAATAAGGTATATACTTACTTACACAATGGTGCTACAATCCATGTAGGATTTTGACCTCCCTCAATATACTTCTCCAGACCTTCCGATCTCTGGCCTTTACTTTTTAATTTATAATTTGGTTTTCTGCAAGATCTTTTTCTATCTCTTTTATCCAACTCTTCCTGGGTCTATCAATAAGGTATATATTCAGAAAAAAAAAAAAAAAAAAAAAAATTATAAAAGGTGCCAAAGTTCTTTCTTCCATTAAAATTTGTCAAAAATTTAATTTTTCGCTGTAAAAATAATACATTTAATCTTATTTTATGCAATTTTTTTAATCATTATCATAAAAATACCTATTATCAAAATTTAGTTCACTCTTTACTCAATATAATGGTTTTTAAATCATTTTGATATGTTTAGAAATAAAGTTAAGGGTTTTCGTAAAGTACTATTTTCATGAAAAACCATTTCTGACATGACAAAAAATGGCTGCCAAAAAAAATTTGAAAGGTTTAAAAATTTTTTAATCCTTGTTTTAGACTCCTAAAAGTACAGTAAATTAAGTGGTAAAGAATTAAAAAAAAAATCAAAAATATTGAGCAACATTTTTTACTTTTTCTGGATGATTTCACATGGATTGACCCATATCAGGGGTCGATTTAGAAAAAGAAAGTTGCATAGCAGTAACTGCTATACAAAGTCAGTTTTGAATAGCAGTTAGACACTTTTGTATAGCAAGTAAAAAATAGCTAACGTAACTTTTAAATCTTGAAAATTTACAACAAATTTTTTTTTTAAAAAAGCGTACTTCCTCGCTGTACTTCCATTGTAAATAAACACTTGGGGAGGGTGAAAACACAACGTATGTCATGTAAAAACACCTTTAAATTTTAACTTTAAGTGTACATGACATAACAAAGGTGTGGGAAATATGCATCGCAATGATTGCGATTTAATGCATTTCTTGGATCGCATTTTAGTTAAATTTGAATTGCAAATTGCGATACCGCTTAAATCGAACCCTGACCCATATGTATTCCATTGCTGATGAGCAATTCCATCTCAGCTCAGGCAGGACATGTCAATTCATCATCAGATTTTTTTTCAAAAAATTACAGTAGTTACAACTAAGTAATACATAAAATTTCCCAATGGGATTTTTCCCCCCAAAATTTTTTTCTGTGGTTACAGCACTTTAAAGTTTACAATAAAATTGAGTTTTCGAAAACAGAAAAACGCTTCATTTTGAAACGAACACAGTATCAAAAATATTTAACGTATCCAGTCAATTTATTTTTTACAAATAGTTAATAAGCTCAATTTTACTTTAGCCTAGTTAATATAGTGGCATTTTAAATTAATTTTAAAAAATTGTTTCTAAATACAAAAAATGGAATTACTGATTTTAAGAATGAAAAAAAATATTTTAAAGCTAAACATTGGTGGTAATCCAAAGACCTTTAATGGGAGTTTCACAGTAAATTTTATTTTAATCTTAAGATGCATGCAACTTTTGCAATTCAAATTTAAATTATGCAAAATTTCGTAAAATCGCTATTTTTGAGATGCAATTTCTCAAAAACACAATTTTTTAAAAATCTGATAATATGCTCAATTGATACCTTATTAGTTTCTAATAAATACCTTAAGCAAATCTTGTGTTTTTGCTTAGAAAATTTTATATGATTTTTTGAAAATATCATGTGTATATTTTTCAAAAGGCCAGAAAGTCAAGCTTTTTCTTATTTCACTGAATTTATAATGTGATTAAATTTTTTATAAAAAGAATAATATGCAATAATTTTTAATAAAAAGGTGTAGCAAAATATCTAGTAGTTAAATCCAGAAAAATTAAAAAAGAAAAAGTTTATGCGCAATCTGATCCTTATATTGGACATCCTTTATCAATAGAAGCACAAAACGTTGCATTGTCCTGCTATTTAGAGGATAACAAAGATTGAACTAAAGATAGTCCAAACAAAAAGTGATGTTATTTGTATTAAAATGATGGTGCGAAAATTAAAAGAGTAAAATGTTTTATGACACAGTCTGATGAAGAAACATAATTTAATGAAAAAAGAAAATCCTATGACAAAGGTGGCCAACCGTGGCATGCCAGACTAAATAATACTAAAATTTTACAGAAAAAGTCGGCTTCTGAAATTACAGAGATTCGATGATTAGATAAGGAAATGATTACTATAAAATTTTAGTGGTGTCGAGCATGCCACAGTTGGCCACTCCTGCTGTATGAAAATAAGACTCAAAATTTCATTCATTATATCCAAAATTTATCTAAATTCAGCCAATACAAGTAGTATGCTGTTCTGTTTACCGCAGTAATTAGAAATTAATATGTGTACCTCTTAAAAATTTAACAGGCATTCAAGTTAGAGAAGAAGATCTGATGACGAAATGCTAATATAGAAAAATATGCAATGAAAATTGTTGACTCTAAGAGTGTGGTGAGTATAGGTCAAAACTAGGAAATTTCATTAGCGGCCACTGGCCTGTAGGACTAGTTTTTTAAGTGGCCACTTTTTAGTATTTAAAAATACTAAACAGTAAAGTTTCTATAAGTATTAATCTAAAACTGAATAGCCCAAATAAATATGTTAATTTAAATATATTTGAACCAAAAGAAGTAGAATCCTTGATGAAATGCAAGAAAATTTTATTATCTGCTTGTAAAAAAGTGGCCGGAAGGTGGCCGCTGTTAGACAGTTTTGCACTAGCCACCTTTTCTCATTTACTGGCCCTGTGGCCGGTGGCTAGTGCTAATTTTGACCTTTAGTGGTGAGTGCCCTGAGGTACAAAAATTCTTAGTCTAAGCTTTTGATTTGAATGAAGAGGAAAGGGGTTGTATATGCTATATGGGAAGATGACTTAATAAAAAAGTTGGTATGGATTAAAAAAAATTCTAGAAGATGTAAGGCACTGGGTGAGAAAAGCAATTCCTCATTATCACTCAAGGAAAAATCAGAGACAAAGAATTGCCGAGGTAAAGTTATCAAATCTGTGCTCGTGATACATTCTGACTTTGCTAAAAACTGGTTGGTAATACTGACAGATGAAGTACAAGGCTTTCACTGGCAAAATACTCAAATATCATTATTTACCTGTACAGCATATTTTAGAGAAGAAATAGTTTTATTGTAGTTTCTGATGATATAACTCATGATACAGCTCATGCTGTTTGTGCCATAGAAAATATAAAAAAAGAATTATCTAAGTTGTACCAATTACAAATACTGGAATCAATGGTGTATATATCAGATGGAGATAGAGCACATTTTAAAAATAAGTATTATTTTGATGGATTGCACAAAAATAATGAAGTTGTACTAAAGAAGTGGATTTTTTCAGCTACTGGCCATGAAAAAAGTGCATGTGATGCTGTAGGGGGATTATGTAAGCATTATGCAACGAAATTTAATCTCCAAAATGAGCCAATAAGAGCCATCCGAGATTCTGTCATTTGTTGCTGAACTATCCTCTCTGTTAAAAAAGTATCCTTCTACTCGATCTAGACAGAAACATTATTCAAGCCTATAGAGCTAATAATGAGAAAGAATAAGCTAATGTAAAATGTGTTGTTGGTATACGATCTAAACATTATTGGATGATTAAAAATAATGAAGGTTATATGGGACGAATAATTAAAAATGCATTGACAAAAGTTGAAACCTCCAGCCGGATAACAAAACATTATTCAATGCACAATTTATAAATCGGTGATTCCATTGGGTGCTTTTATGAAAATAATTGATGGATAAGACAAATCAATAGCATATCATGAGAACTGAGGGACATTACAGCATCATTCATATACCCCATGGTCCAGAAAAAGCATTCCTGTGGCCAGAAGAATCTGGAAAGAAAAAAGATAAATGCACAGAGTAACACTTAAAACGTGGCGATTAACTTTATTGTCCTCACTCGCCAAATGTGATGGTTGCAAGATGTATCGATGCTCTTTCCTACCTGGTATCGATTCCAGATTTCTTTCCCGATTCTTCTGGCCACTGGAATGCTTTTGATGGACCATGGGAGTACATGAATGATACTGTAATGTCATTTAGTTCTCGTGATATGCTACTGATTTGTCCTATCCACCAATTACTTTCATAATCAATATTTCATAATAAATTAAGTGAAATAAGAAAAAGCTTGACTTTCTGGTCTTTTGAAAAATATACACAACATGTTATTTTCAAAAAATCAAAATTTTCTAAGCAAAAACACACGATTTGCATATAAGGTATTCATTAGAAACTAATAAGGTATCAATTGAGCATATTAGATTTTTTAAAAATGGTGTTTTTGAGAAATTGCATCTCAAAATTAGCGATTTTACGAAATTTCGCATAATTTAAAATTGAATTGCAAAAGTTGCATGCATCTTAGGCTTAAAATAAAATTTACTGTGAAAATCCCGTTAAAAGGTCTTTGGATTACCATCAATGTTTAGCTTTAAGATATTTTTCTTCATTCTGAAAAAAAAAAAAAATCTTAAAATTAGTAATAATTCCATTTTTAGTACTTAGAAACATTTTTTTTTAATTTAAAATGTCACTATATTTTTTAAAACTATGCTAAAGTAAAATTCAGCTTAATAACTATTTGTAAAAAATAAATTGACTGGATACGTTAAATATTTTTGATACTGTGTTCGTTTCAAAATGAAGCGTTTTTCTGTTTTTTCGAAAATTGTCAATTTTATCTTAAACTTTAAAGTGCTGTAACCACAGAAAAAATTTTTTGGGAGAAAAATCCCATTGGGAAATTTTATGTATTACTTAGAACCAGGGTTTGAAAAAAACCGGGTTTTTTTGTAAAAAAAAAAAAAAAAAAAACCCCGGTTTATTTGGTTTAAACCGGGTTTTTTTTTAAATATAATTTCCTATTCCATACAGATGCATAGCTGTTGATAAAATAAACATTTTTGGATATTATACAAGTAATATAACTTTTGAAAATATTTAAATTAAATAATTACAGTCAATTATATAGAAAATTGAAATCATTTCTAATTTAATTTCTAATTTAAACATTATTAGCAACAGCTGTGTCTTATGTTAAAGTAAACTGCTCTACACAGTGAAACATTGATACCTTGAAAATCATATGAAGAATCCTTTGATTAATAATATAATAATCAATCAATAAACATTTGATGCAGTTTCGTGAATATAATATATTATTCTATGGTTGTTATTTTTTTAATATCCAAATACTTCTGGTTATTTTGCTTTCTGAGTGATAACTCCAAGTGTCCAAGTCAACATTTTTGGCCATTAGATTCAGCAACTAACAGAAAAGATTGATTGGTATTATTGAAATGCTATAACTAGCACTCAATTTTTGCAAGCTGTGTTATTCAATTTGATATCTTAAGTTACTCTTAAATTCTTTAAGGATAATCTTCCCCAACCCCAATCCAGAAAATTTTCTTTTACAACTTGTTCATCAGCACATGCTAATTTTCATTCTACATGCATAGAAACATGACCTAGGCTCATTATGTCTCATGTTGACTGCTGAGATGAAGTGTTAAAAGTAGAAATTACTTCTATCTATAATTTAAAACAATTAAATTACAAAAAAGAGAAAATATTATATTTAGATTTTCCTAAAAAAACCAAATGGTTTTTTTTGACAAAAAAAAAAAAACAATTTGTTTAAACCAGGGGTCTGCCCAGACTTTTCTCACAGGTTCCTGTTTTTGTGAAATTGTGAAGTTTTTCTTATTTTTGTGAAAATTCTAGTAATAATTTTGTGAATTTTAAATTATCGATGCCTTCATGTCTTATCCTCCATGTATAAAAAGTTAAGTAATATGCTCTTTGGTGAGTTCAACTGCTTACTTACAGGCCAGATTTTATTTTTAAATGACTAAATTTGTGAAAAGTTCAATTTAAAAGTGAAAAAATTCTGTGAAAGGTCTATTTAAGAGACAAATAATTTTGTGAAGGGTCCTGTTTTGGGATAAAATGTTTTGTGAAGAGTCCTGTTTGGGGATAAATAATTTTGTGAAGGGCCCTGTTTTAAGATAAATTATTTTGTGAAGGGTCCTATAAAGGACCTAAAATTTCCCTAAACATATCCCTGTAAACCGTGGTTAAAACCATGCCAACATACTTGCCAACTAAATTTCGGTAAAACTCAGAAGATTTTGGACAAAAAATCAGAAGAAATCAGAAGATTTTTTAAGTTTTATAACACTTTCAGTAAGGACTAAAAAACAACTAAATCTTTATAAATAAACAAATTTGAAAGAGAAACTCAAAATATTCACTAATTTGCAATTACACTATATATATATTATGATAAAAAAAAAAAATAAAAAAAAAACTTTAATATATTAAAAATTACTATTTTTTTTTTTTTCCTTTTGAACATTCATAGACTTCCTACCTTTCACATTAAAAGACACTTAAAACTTCTGCCACCTAACTTTTTTTTTTTTTTTTTTTGTGGCTGACGAGTAAAAAAAAAAAATTCTGAAATTCACAGCAAATTTTCTGAAAAGTTATAGCAGAGGGGGAGGGGGGGGAGGGAATCCACTACCGACACTAGCTATGCGTTTTTTCCGCGGCCCTTTGACGAAATTCGCGATCTTTTGGTAAAATTTGTGGGGGTTTTCACGATCTTTTGACGAAATTTGTGGGGGTTTTCGCGATCTTTTGACGAAATGTGCCGTTTTTTCGCGATCTTTTGACGAAATGTGCCGTTTTTTCGCGATCTTTTGACGAAATTTGCGTTTTTGACGCGATTCTTTGACGAAATTGGCGATTTTTCTGCAAACGATAGACACAATTTATTTTTTTTGGCGAACATTTGTCGAAATTCGCGATATTTTTTAAATCTGAATTTTCGAATTGGTGAGATTTTTTTTTTTTTCAATTTTCAGAAATGAATGCCTTACATTTTCGGAAAAATTGGACCAGAATCACCCCTACGCGTTGTTTACGAAATCTTTTCACGAAATTCGCGTCTTTCCCGCGATCGTTCGGTGAAATTTGAGTTTTTTCCCGCGATCTTCTGACGAAACACGTTTTTTCCGCGATTCTTTAACGGAATTCACGTTCTTACGCGTTTTTTTTTTTTTTTTACGGAAATAGTGTTTTTACGCGATCTTTTGACGGCACTTTTTTTACCCGATCTTTTGACAAAATTCGCGTTTTTTCGCGATCATTTCACGGAATTCTTGTTTTTACGCGCTCTTTTGGGAGGAACTCGTTTTTTACGCGATCTTCCGACGACATTTGCGTCTTTCCCGCGAACATTCGGCGAAATTTCGGGGTTTCTCCGCGATCCTTTGACCAAACTCGCATAAAAAGCGTGAGAAAAGGCCGAAAATCTGAAGAAAATGCATTACGCGCGTAAAATCGGAAAACATGCCAATTTTTCGGAAGAATTCTGAAAAAAATCGGAAGAGTTGGCAGCTATGTGCCAACCCTGGTTGTAACTACTGTAATTTTTTGAAAAAAATCTATGATGGTGAATTGACGCATATCAGTACTGCCTGCCTGAATTGAGATGGAACAGCTCTGATTCAGATTCACGAATGTTATCTTTATCACATAGACTGAAAGTTTCTTTTTGTTTTACATTCTTGCCACAATCCTCTTCATTTTATCACGACACTATTTGCATATTGCTATTACACCTTTTCCTAAAATAGTATTCGTTTCTGTAAAATAAAGCCACATTGGAACTTTTTTCTGCAAACCATTTTTCTTATGTATTGTGCTGTCCTCTTAAAAAAAAAAAAAAAAAAAAAAAAAAACCCACTTTTTAAATTTTCTATATATAAAATTTAATAAAAAATACAAAACAATTTGAAGTAACTACATTTTCACAGCTTGTTCTGACTAAGATTTTAATGTATAGTATTTTTGATTTTGTTAATACTATATTACAAAATGGCAGTCAAAGAAGAATTCCCACTTTTTCCTAAAAATAACCTGTTACCTTAAAAAAAAAAAAAAAAAAAACCCACATGTAAAAACACTTCTAGAAACCAAAATATTAGACAGCAAAGTATTTTTTTTCATTATTTAATCAATTCTGCAAAAAAAAATTTTTTTTTTCAATTTTTTTGCAATCAAATCCAAAGGGGCAACTTAATCACACAAGTTGTTTCACTTTTTCGTAAACAAAAGATCTTTTAGAAAATAATGTCAAAGTTGCCATTTTGAACCAAATTTCCTGACAAAAGGAGAAAACTAGTCATGGGACCCAAAATCGCTTAGTCAGCCCTGTCAATTTTGTACCTTTATGTTTAAAAATGAGTAAGTTTCGTCCAGTTCAGAAAGTTTCGTCCTTGTTGAACAGTGAACTTGAGAATCGCCTAATAAAATTTGCATAAAAAAACAAAATAATGATTAAAATATAAAAATATCTAAAAACTGATGTACATCATTGTAACATGTCGTATTATAACAAGAAAAACTGAAAATGAAGCTTTTTTTTTTTTTTTTTGCTAGAATTCTGTATTATTAGCTTATTTAAAAAAACAAACACTTTTAAAGTAATTTTAAATAATTTTATTATTGTAAATGGCATATAGAAACAGGACAAAAAGAAATTTTTACTTCAGTGATTTTTTTAGATGAAGTTCTAGGGTGGGGTTTTTTTAGGATACATTGATACACATTAGGATACATTTTTTAGAGGACAGCACTATATCAACAAAACCAAAAGCTTTCTGTAACTGTATCTAGTATTAATAAATGACATTGTTTCAGACTATGCTATACTAATCTAATGATTGACAAAATAGTTACCAGATGAAAATAATCGCATAACAGAAAGCCTAAAACTATCAATTGTCAGTGTTATATCCCCAGCCATTGACAATTTCAAGAATCAATCATGTCATACTTGCCAACTAAATTTCGGTAAAACTCAGACGATTTTGCACAAAAAATCAGAAGAAATCAGAAGATTTTTAAAGTTTTATAACACTTTTAGTAAGGATTAAAAAACAGCTGAATCCTTATAAATAAACAAATTTCAAAGAGAAATTCGAATAAAATATTCACTAATTTGCAATTACACAATATATATTATGACAAAAAAGAATAACTTGAATATATTAAAATTTACTAATTTTTTTTTTAAAAAAAATTAAAAAAAAAAAAAAAAAAAAAATTAGGGGGGGGGGGGGGGGGGGAAATCCACTTCCGACACTAGCTATGAGTTTTTTTCCGTGGCCCTTTGACGAAATTTGTCGTTTTTCCACGATCTTTTGACGAAATTTGCCGTTTTTTCGTGATCTTTTGACAAAATTAGCGTTTTCCACGTGATCCTTTGACGAAATTGGCGATTTTTCAGCAAACGATTCACAAAATTTAACTTTTTTCGGCGAAGATGTCGAAATTCGCGATATTTTTTATGTCCGAAATTTCGAATTGGTGGCCGATTTTTAAAAATTTTCGGAAATGAATACCTTAAATGTTTGGAAAATTCAGACCAAAATCACCCCTACGCGTTGTTTACGCAATCTTTTGACGAAATTCACGTCTTTCCTGCGATTGTTCGGCTAAATTTGGGTTATTCCTGCAATCCATCAGTGAAATTAGGGGTTTCCCGCGATCTTTTCACAAAACGAGCGCTTTTCCCGCGATTCTTTAACGGAATTCGCGTTTTCCGCAAACCTTTAACGGAATTCGTGTTTTTCCGCGATCTTCTGACAAAATTTGCATCTTTCCCACGAACCTCCGGTGAAATTTCAGGTTTTCTCGCGAATCTTCGGGTTTTCCCGCGATCCTTTGACGAAACTCGCGTAAAAAAAGACAGAAAATCGGGAAAAAAATGACGAAAAGCGGAAGAAAACGCATTACGCGCGTAAAATCGGAAAACATGCCGATTTTTCGGAAGAATTCTGAAAAAATCGGAAGAGTTGGCAGCTATGTCATGCTTATTGGACGGTAGGAATGACTGCTTAGCTTAGAAATAACAGGGATTTGTTGCCTTTTTAGGTGCGTTCGTAATTATATAAATACGTAGCACCTATAGTCGTCGTTCAGTCCGTCCGTCTGTCCGCATGTAACAGAGCAAAAACTACCCAACCGAATGGTCTGAAATTTCAAATATATGATTGTTGCAAAATTTTGTCGAGCCATTTCAAATTTTATGAAAATCTGATGTATAGTTTAATTACAGGGACAGTCAAAAGTTTTTCTTTACATTACGGCCAATGGGAAAAATTATTGCAAGTGCATTTTAATGATATTACAGCCTTCCGAATGATCTGAAATTTTAAAGATATAACTGTTGCAAAATTTTGTCGAGCCCTTTCAAATTTTAGGAAAATCGGATGTATAGTTTAATTACAGGGACAGTCAAAAGTTTTTCCTTACATTACGGCCAATGGGAAAAATTATTGCAAGTGCATTTTAATCATATTAGAGCCTTCCGAATGATCTGAAATTTTAAAGATAACTGTTGCAAAATTTTGTCAAGCCCTTTCAAATTTTAGGAAAATCGGATGTATAGTTTAATTACAGGGACAGTCAAAAGTTTTTCTTTACATTACGGCCAATGGGAAAAATTATTGCAAGTGCATTTTAATCATATTAGAGCCTTCCGAATGATCTGAAATTTTAAAGATATAACTGTTTGTCGAGCCCTTTCAAATTTTAGGAAAATCGGATGTATAGTTTAATTACAGGGACAGTCAAAAGTTTCTTTACATTACGGCCAACGGGAAAAATTATTGCAAGTGCATTTTAATGATATGAGAGCCTTCCGAATGTTCTGAAATTTTAAAGATATAACTGTTGCAATATTTTGTCGAGCCCTTTCAAATTTTAGGAAAATCGGATGCATAGTTTAATTACAGGGACAGTCAAAAGTTTTTCTTTACATTACGGCCAATGGGAAAAATTATTGCAAGTGCATTTTAATGATATTAAGCCTTCCGAATGGTCTGAAATTTTAAAGATATAATTGTTGCAAAATTTTGTTGAGCTATTTCAAATTTTAGGAAATCGGATGTATAGTTTAATTACAGGGACAGTCAAAAGTGTTCCGTTACATTACGGGGAATGGGAAAAAAATATTGGAAGTGCATTTTAATGATGTATCAGACTATGCGCTTTATGAAGTGCAAAAAATTATACATTCAGTACAATATGGGGTGCAAAAAATAATTATAAAACTAGTTATAGTACGAACGCATCTCATTTTCCACGTTTGACGAGCAATTTCCAACTTGTTTTAGAACAGTTCTCTTTTTGAAAAAATTTACCCTTTATTAGAATAGTGTTTGTTCCTTTTTTGAAAAATGTACCTTCCCACCTTTTTTAGAATAGTGTTCCCTTTTTGAAAAATCTAAGCCCGGCGCCCCCCCCCCCCCTTTTTTTAGAGTCAACTATTACATACTCATATAAACGATCTTGTTAAAAACATAAACAAGAACCTATATATGACTTTTTCAAATTCACAAAATTCTGATTAGACTTTTCAATAAAAAAAAAAAAAAACTTCACAAAAACAATACACGTAAATCCTGGACAGACCCATGAATAAGGTACAGTAATATCCCTTATATTTTCAATTGAAGTAAGCAATGAATTCTAGGAAAAGAAGATTAGTCACAGCTATTAAAGTATTTTCAGTTATAGAAGAAAGATGAAATTGGAATTCTATAATTCTGTGTTAGACAAATAGTTGTAATATTTATTATGTTGTAGTCCAAGTATTGATCATATTATTTGACCAATATTTGAATCACCAACATATGGGATACATTTGCAGGTCTAAGCAACTAAGTATAAAACAAACTCGCGAATTGTGTGTAATCTCCTGAGAGTAACTCTGCACACTGAGAGAACTATTATATTAAATACATTTTAAAGAGATTTAACTGTAGCTTAAGCATTTAACTTGCAAAAATGAACTGATCATTTATCAATATTTTTCATTGCATTTACTTTCATAAAATAGTATTTTAAACTTGTTTTATTTAATGTTATTAAAAGTTAATTTTTAATACGAAATGAATTATGGCTTTTTTTTTACAACATAAATGATGAATTTGATTCTTATTTAACCCGTAAATATCAATGCTAAAAACAACTGATTTAAATCAAACAACCCTGTCCAAAAGCCCTATTACCACGGATAATTGACCGAAGGGAAAAAAAAAAGTAAGTTAATTTAAAAGCAAACGGTAAACTATTTGTAAACATTATATAACCTAGCAGGATATAAAGGAAAAAAAAAAAAAATCGATCCCCCACCCCTAAATTTAAATCGGATTTAAAAATTAACTAACATGATTTTAAACTTTGAAGATTATAACATGCCATTTTCAATTGTTTTATAAATACAATTTAGATACACTTGAAAAGAGTATTTCAAATTTTTTTAATTAAATCTTTATACTTTGTGTAATGATTACATCATTTGCCTTAAGAGCTGTCAATAAGATGTTAACACCAAAGTACCATCCAATTGGTGTTTTTTTTTTTTATTAGTCTTTCAGGAAATAGACGAAATTAGTGTTTTTCTGCGATCCTTTGACGAAATGTGTGTTTTTTCCGCAATCATTTAACAAAATCTGCATTTTCCCCACAATCATATGCCGAAATCTGCGTTTTCCTGCAATCCGAAATTCGCCTTTTCCTCAGCGATCCTTTGGCGATTTTTTTCTGCGAACGGTTGACGAAAAAGGCTCCCCCACCCCCAATCACTTGTTAAAATTCGCGATATTTTTCTGCGATTTCTATTTTATTTCCGAATGTTTGGACTGATGAACGATTTATTTAAATTTTCAGAAAATTCTGAGACTAATTATCCCTGCCATAGACCCGTTCTCACTTAGCGAATTCTGTTTGGCTTTTCATAAAAACATCGCTGTCACTAGGGGTGTAAAAATTTTTTGAAAATCTAGGAGCCAGTTACTATCGATAACAAATTTGTAAAATGAAATTACTATATAAGTTAATAATAGTACATACAAGTTACTCTTTTTAATATCTGACACATGACATAAATTATAAATATTGATAAAAAAAAATTGGAAGTGCTGATGTAAAATACAAATAATAAATCATTAAAAACTTCTTTAAACACCTCAAAAGTACAAATATGTAATTCACTTCAAGGACTATAATATATGCCATAAATCAATACTGTTAACTTATTGTTTGTCTTCATTTGCTTTTAAATTTTTATGATGTTTATGACCGCTCATGTGTCTTGTTTTTGATGTTAAGTCTACTGTTCAACTGCTTTTGTTGGATCAAATGCTTCTACAGAAGGTCCAATTAAATTTATTAATAATAAATCATTTAAATTTTGTGATGTCTAAGTAGAGCAAAACTTGTTCTTGATAAAATTCATTGTGCTGAATCCTCGCTCACAGGATACAGTTGCCACAGGTATTACAGATACAATTTGCAGTAACTGATAAAATTGGAAATTCAGAATCATTTCCCGTTGATTTGATCAAAAGCTCACTAAATTTCATGTCTTTGCATAGTACCTTAAACTTGTACCATTCGTCAAGAGCAATACTTTCAGTTGTTTCCAAATCAACATTCAATGTGAGAAAATATTTCTGGAAATGATTTTTAATAATAAGTGCAGTTCAGTGAAAGAGAACTTCATTTATTCTTTTTTCTTTGTGCATGGAACAAAAAGAAAAAAAAAATTCCATAAATAATCAAGGTTATAAATATGAATTATTTTTCATTTCCTAAGTCATATCTAGGCGCCAGTATTGAAAATTTAGTCGCCCGGGCGACCTAGCATCCGGTATTTTTTACACCCCTGGCTGTCACCTTTTTTTCTCCCCACTGTGTATTGTATGTTTTTAGTCTGCAGGAGTCCTAAAACGTCTGCAACGCTCGTCACGCACATTCTGCCCCGCCCGGGCGCAGAATTGGCGCAACGCTGCGACGTGATAGAGATACCAAACACTGGTTTTCTCATCGCCTCCTATTTCCTATTTATCATAATTTCATACCACAATCATCTTTTTTTATTTACAAATTCATATTTTATTTTTTATTTATTACTTCATTATAATAGCTCATAATATCAGTAATAAATGTTTCTAAAACTTAACTTACCTTTTTACTTCATTTCCGGACTGTATCTATCAGTTTTACATAATGTATTAGTCCTGTAACGTCAATAGCTATCTCTATCTTTTTCCGTTCACGGACTCCATTTTCTTTGCAACCTGCATTGGCAAAACCACGTTTCAAAGTGATTACGTATTTCCGTAACGATATTTTTCCCGCCAGATGGCGACTGACAATATCGTATCTATTATCGAATCTATCATCGAATCTAGCTTTTGCATCGATTCGATGACGTTCTGTGATTGGTCCGTTTCGTGGTCTCTGCTCAGAAACGTCGATTTCAATCCTAGCCATTTCATATAAATAACTGATCCGGACATCGTTAGTTTGCATTTTTATCTTCCTTTAAATGGAAGTAACTTTTCTCGACACTGAATGTTGGCTGGTCCAACATTCTGGAAGTATTGATTAACATACTTATTATTTTATTTTAACTATGAGTTTATTTTTAAATAGTTGTAAATCTTAAAGTAATGTCTGAAAAATATGTCTTCAAGCCTTCTGCAAACCGCCATTGTTATGGCGTGTCGTTATGTGTACAAGAACCACTGCTGTGTTAATCTTCATATTGATCATTTGCTGTATCTTCATCTAGTGTCATCGAAGTGAAATAAACGTTTTTCGTTAACTTTACTATTATGCATTTTGTTTTATTATCCTAGTTAAGAGATCGTTTTTCATATATGCTCATTTAAATATTTTCACTTCCAATACGTCCTATTTACCAGCCTTTACCTCCACTGGGCTTTTCTGCATGTTTAAATAGACTGTTACGTATATAAACCACACAGGTTATATTACGTCCAAGAATATGGGTTATGGGCGGACATAACCTAGGAAGTGTATGAGCTAATCGATCTCGTAGGATAAAATGAAATATTATTTGCAATAAACCTGAACTTTTCCTGAGTTATCAAAACAAATTTTTACTTTAAATGCTGGTTATTGAAATTTTTTTTTTCAACGAACTTATATTAGTTACAGGATTCTTGCATATTTTAACGAACTCTCTTTAGTTATAGGATTTTTGCATATATTAACGAACTTTATTCCGAATTTGATGATGAATTTTTCGTTTAGATAGATTACTTTTCTTCAACTTTAAAATTTTTTTTTAAAAGAAGTTAAAGGCACAGGTGAAGATAACGGACGAAAAGCTCGGGGGGGCGGTAGCACTTCTGGTACTTAAAAATATTTTTGGCTGTGTTTAAAATTTTTTTTTTCATGATGGCCACAAATATAATAGATAAACTTAGTTCAAGGAACTATGCTACATGGTGTAGCGATATGAAATATTTGTTGTTAGAAAAAGGCCTGTGGGATATAATAAGTTTAAAACAGACGGTACCTGAAGTTAGTACGAGTGTTACTGCCGATATGGTCAATCAATTTACCTCCCGTGCAAATAAGGCTCTTTCCTTGATTTTTCTTAATATAGAGCCAGAATTTAAGCGATTAATTGATGATTGTCAAGAACCAGTTGAAGCTTGGGAAAAATTGCACAAAAATTTTCATCCAGATTCACGTACTCATCATATGTCCTTGTTTAATGAGCTTATGGAAGAAAGGATAAGATATGGTGAATCTATAAATCTTTTTGCGACAAGGCTGAAGAAAATTTACCAAGAAATTAAGTCTATAGATAAAAATTTTGCTGAATGTTACTTAAGTTACCAATTCCTACGTTTTCTACCGTCAAATTACGACACTTTAGTACAACAGATATTGGCTAAACCTGCGGATATATTTAAATTTGATTTGGTGGTCGATGAACTGGTGGCTGAAGAGACCAGACAAAAGTTGCGTGATCGAGATAATGCTAAACAAGTGAACATCTCCAATACAGTAAAAGTGCAGAAATCGTTTAATGGAAAATCTCATTTTCGAAAATATCAAAGAAAAAGATGTTGGAAATGTGGCAAATTGGGTCATTTACAGACCAATTGCTTTTCAAAGTCTCCAAATAACCAGTTTTGTCACAGAGATGTTTCTCCCTCTTCATATTCTCGACGTGGTCACTCCTCAAGCCGATCCAGTTCCTGTAATCGTTCCAAACAGTCTCCCGAGAGGTACCGCAGTGATACTTCATATTCTAGCCCGCCGGATGATGATTCCAACTCCATTTCTAGTTCCTACGACTCATCTCCTAGAGGTCTTAGAGGTTCCAGAGAACGAAGCAAGAATCTCAGGCACAAGCATACTAGACGTTCTTCTCCATATGTTTCTAACGACAGAGGTGGTGGCTCTCGCTCGAAGTTATCAAAAAGTACATGTAAGTCAAATCTTTTTATCTCACATTCTAGTTTGAGTAATGTTGTAAATGATTGTGACTGGATTTTAGATACGGGAGCGAGCCATCATTTCTGTAATAATAAAAATTTGTTTTCTAATTTTCAGGAACTAAATGATGAAATGTCAGTTGCTGTAAAAAATGTACTATTTCCCATAAAGGGTAAAGGGGAAGTTAAACTTCGTTTTGGTCAAAGGGTTTTTACCTTGTGTAACGTAATGTATTCTGATCAGTTACGTAGAAACCTTATTTCTGGTCCTCAGTTAGATTTAAATGGTTTGACCTTTCAGGGTCATAATGGTGAGGTGAAAGTCCGTCGGGGGGCCGAGTACTTGTTTAGCGCATATTTAAAAGATTGGATTTATAAGCTGTATCCAAAAATTCCAATCTCTGTTCATAAATCTGTTAAATTTGAAACTTCTGCCGTTAAACAGGACGAAAAAATGTTACATTGGCACCGCAAATATGGTCACATAAGTCCATCTTTAATTGCACATACAAGCCGTAAGCAAGGCGTACGTGGCTTACCAGGACTAAAAGAGACCAATTTATTTTGCGAATCATGTAAATTTGGCAAGTTAAAGAATATCTCACATAAATTTAACAAGAATATCTGCTCTAACCATCCACTTGAGCTTCTGTATGCAGATTTGTGGGGTCCATGCCGTATAGAAGGAAGAGGTGGCGAACGTTACTTTTTGTCGATTATTGATGACTTTTCCCGCCGTGTATCAGTTTACCCGTTAAAATTGAAATCCGACACGTTTGATGTCGTTAGAAAGCATATTATACGGGCAGAAACATACCTGAATAGGAAAGTCAAGAGCTTTCGGACTGATAACGGTGGGGAGTTTGACAACATTTCTTTTACGCGTTTTTTTGATGAAAAGGGTATTCGCCACTAGTTCACGAATTCGTACACGCCACAGCAAAATGGCGTTGCGGAACGTTTCATGGCTACGGCAGCAGACGGGATTAGAACATTACTAATTGATAGTAATTTAGACCCAAAATTCTGGCCAGAGGCTTTAAAATACTTTGTATACAGCTGGAATAGAATCTGTCCAAAACTTCTGGGGAAAACGCCTTTCGAACTTTATGGTAATAGAAAGCCATCTGTCCGGCATTTAAAGCCGTTTGGTACGGAAGCATATGTTAAAATTCCAAAGCAAAGGTCGTGGAAACTGGAAGCACGTGCCAGAAAGGGATTTTTGGTAGGGTACGCATTTCGTACACGGGGTTATAGAATTTGGATACCAGAAACAGATGATATTGTTGAATCTTCAAATGTGTATTTTAATGAATGTACGACTGGGGTAAGACGCAGTGTAGCTGTACTGGGCACCGATGATTATGCCCTCTTCCCTCCCAAAGCTGAGGTTAATCGAGATGTTGCCGTTGAAGATGAACCTGAGGCTATCCCAGGTCCTTCCGGCAGTTCTCAAGATTACCCGCTTGGGAGGGGGGAGGACAAGGATTCGGGGTCCAGTGACACTATTCAGCCAACTATTCTTAAAGATGTTTGTTGGCTTAGAAAACCTGTCATGCGTAGAAAAAAAGATCGTATAGACATCTATTACTATGAAATGGGTAAAAACGACAGGTTACGTTCTTTAAATGAAGTAAAGAAATACTGTGAAGAAAACAATATTCTATTTAAGCCTGAAATTTTTGATTTTACTCAGGCCAATTCTTATTCTGGTATAGTCCCCATTCCTGAAGAATCCTCTCCTTCTGATAGTGAAGATGACAATTCTAGCGAGTCTAGTTTTTCACATATATCCGCATGACTAGCTAACAATAGTGAAATTCCCAGAACATTTAAGCAGGCATGCAGATCAGAACAGAGCTCGATCTGGTGGGAAGCAACGAAGCTCGAAATGAAGGTTATGAGAGACCGTGGAGTTTGGCATTTGGAAGAATTACCGGTACATGTCACTCCAGTAGGTTGCCGGTGGGTTTACACGACGAAACGGGATGAATTTGGACAGATCGCTAGGCACAAGGCTAGACTTGTTGCCCAAGGGTTCAAACAAATAAAGGGAGAGTCCTACGAAGAGACTTTTAGCCCTGTTGTGAACTTTGGCGTTATCCGATTCTTTTTCTCCCTTCTTGTTTCGTGTAGCGGGTGGTCACACACTCAGTGTGACGTGACCTGCGCCTACCTGTATGCACCACTGAGTGAGGACGTGTATATGAACCAACCCCCCCGGATTCTCAGAGCCTGGAAAAGAGCATTTATATTGCAAACTAGATCGCGCTTTGTATGGTTTACATCAAAGTGGGAGAGAGTGGTTCATGGAAATTCATAAAGCTCTACTACAGATTGGTTTTAAGAAATTTTCAACATGTAATTGTGTTTATATTTTTAATTCTAATATTTTATTACTATTGTATGTGGACGACATAGTGATCTTTGGAAAAACTCAAAAGCTTATAGATAACATCTTAAAGAAATTAAAAGAAAGATTTGATATAAAGGAACTGGGTAGAACTAGAAAGCTATTAGGTGTTGAATTTGAAGATACTCAATCAGGAGTTATCATACACCAGCAAAACTACATTCAAGATGTATGTAATAGATTTAGTTCTTTTAAAATTCCAGTCTCATCATTACCTATAAGTAAAGGTATTATTTTTTCAAGATCCAGTTGTCCAGTATCCGATCATGACATTCAGGAAATGTCCCGTTTTCCTTACCGTAATTTATTGGGTTGTCTTTCTTTTGTTGCGAACCGTACTCGACCCGACATTTGCTATGCCGTGAATTTACTGAGCCAGTTTCAGGCAAACCCAGGTATAGTCCATTGGGATGGGTTGCTACGATTGCTAGGATATTTAAAATCTACTATGCAGTTTAAGCTGAAACTCTCGTGCAGGTCTAACGATCTCACGATCTTTACTGATGCCGACTTTGCGGCTAACCGCGACGATCGGACCTCGGTTGGCGGTCAAATAGTCATGCTTGACGAGGCTCCCGTCGATTGGCTGGGGAGGACAGCTGAGATGAAAGCAGATAATCAAGCAGCAATAGATTTTGTTAAATCTCCTGTGGAAAATTACAAATTCAAGCATATTGACGTTAAGCTGTTTTTTATTCGGGATTTGTTTAATAGGGGGGAATTTTTGCTCAGTCACGTGCGTAGCAGATCAAACCTGGCGGACATTTTTACCAAGCCATTATCCAAAAATGAGATTTTGAGTTTTATAAAGCTTCTGTTCATGATGGAAAGTACTTATTAGATTTTCATATAGTTCATCTCATTTCCATATATAAATTTTGCATATATCATATATAAATTTTTCATACATCGTACCCATGTTCATGCTGGTGAATTTTGTTGAATCCTTTTAAGCTTTTTGTTGTTACACTGTACCTAAATGTTGTTAAATTCAGTTTAAAGGATAAGTGTAAACGATTGCTATTTTGATTCCTGTTCATTTGCCAGTATATATTCTTTTTCATGCGTTACCAGCTATCTTGACCATTGTCTAAGTTTAATTGGTTAGAGTTTTTTTAAAACTTAAAATCAACCATAAATATATCTTAGTTAAAGGGTTTCTTTCTTATAAAACAGCTTTTAAATATTTAAAGAAATCTTATTTTAAACTGTTTGTATCTGTGCTTATACAATGAATCTTTTTATGCATGTCATTAATTTGTGTTTATCTATTCTAGGCATCTAGAGCGACACCCAATCTATGTGTATGTATGATCCCTGCTAGCGGGAGACTAAAAGTGGTATAAATGTGCCCTTAATTCATTCTCAATGGATTTGTACGTTAGTTTGTTGAAAGAGCCGTCGTTTTTGTTGCTTGAGCCTAGATCTCAACTTCTCATAATTGCTTAAAATTTTATCTATATGAATTGTTTAAAATTGTAATAAAAATATTTTTCAATTGTAACTATTGTGATCAAGACATCCTGGAGAGCTGGTGATAACGTTTCCAAATTGGGAACTGTTATATTTTTGAAATGGTACGTCATCATTTTCTTTTTTGTAATTTAAATTGTATGAGAATTTTGCACTTTTTTAAAGTTAACTTCTTTGTTAGGCTTCTGTTAATCTTCAGTCTGAGATACGTATACCTCTGTCTTTAGGCAAAGAAGATCTGTTATTAGCCAACAAATTGTTTTGAAGAGTTAATTTTTCTCGTTTAGCAAATTCTCTATACATTTTCACTTAAACTTTAAAATTTAATTTAACTTGTTCTTTTATGAACTTTCATCATTTAAATTTTTTTTTCTAGTCATTTGTTAAAATTGTTAGTTCATGTTCGAAGTATATTTAAAAACTTCGTTTAAAGTTTTTTGACTTCTATTTTTTTGAAGTTCAAGTTTTTCAACTTTTCAATTATTGGAGTTGTTTCACGTTTTGGGTTCAGAAATGAACTAGATGTATTTCTTCAAGTTTTTATTTTGCAGCAATCTTAACTTTTCAAATTTAAAATGTTTCACCTTTCAAATTTTCACCTTTTTTTTAAAAAAAAAGTTAATTTTTTTTTTTTTTTTTTCTTCGTCAAATAGTTTTGGTGAGTTGGGTTGAATGGTGATATCTATGGATTTTTTTAATCCTTTGCTCTCTGAGTTAACTTTTTTATAGTTATCTCTTTATTTAAAGAGGCAATGAGAGGGGGGGGCATTTGATAGAGATACCAAACACTGGTTTTTTCATCGCCTCCTATTTCCTATTTATCATAATTTCATACCACAATCATCTTTTTTTATTTACAAATTCATATTTTATTTTTTATTTATTACTTCATTATAATAGCTCATAATATCAGTAATAAATGTTTCTAAAACTTAACTTACCTTTTTACTTCATTTCCGGACTGTATCTATCAGTTTTACATAATGTATTAGTCCTGTAACGTCAATAGCTATCTCTATCTTTTTCCGTTCACGGACTCCATTTTCTTTGCAACCTGCATTGGCAAAACCTCGTTTCAAAGTGATTACGTATTTCCGTAACGATATTTTCCCCGCCAGATGGCGACTGACAATATCGTATCTATTATCGAATCTAGCTTTTGCATCGATTCGATGCCGTTCTGTGATTGGTCCGTTTCGTGGTCTCTGCTCCGAAACGTCGATTTCAATCCTAGCCATTTCATATAAATAACTGATCAGGACATCGTTAGTTTGCATTTTTATCTTCCTTTAAATGGAAGTAACTTTTCTCGACACTGAATGTTGGCTGGTCCAACATTCTGGAAGTATTGATTAACATACTTATTATTTTATTTTAACTATGAGTTTATTTTTAAATAGTTGTAAATCTTAAAGTAATGTCTGAAAAATATGTCTTCAAGCCTTCTGCAAACCGCCATTGTTATGGCGTGTCGTTATGTGTACAAGAACCACTGCTGTGTTAATCTTCATATTGATCATTTGCTGTATCTTCATCTAGTGTCATCGAAGTGAAATAAACGTTTTTCGTTAACTTTACTATTATGCATTTTGTTTTATTATCCTAGTTAAGAGATCGTTTTTCATATATGCTCATTTAAATATTTTCACTTCCAATACGTCCTATTTACCAGCCTTTACCTCCACTGGGCTTTTCTGCATGTTTAAATAGACTGTTACGTATATAAACCACACAGGTTATATTACGTCCAAGACGACGCACGTCGCAGACTCTTGAGAAGGTCTGCAGACTATTTTTTAACTGTTAAAATTTAGGAAAAAAAAGTTTGTTAGAAATTATTTTCCATGTGCCATAATAATACGATCCACGCCACATGCGATTGACGAAGCTCAGATTCCCTTTAAAATATAAATAATTCACGGAGAAAACTCTAGACTCGCGATCGTGAACGCCGCGAGTCTAGTTAATGAGTCGATCCTCGTAGGGGTGATTTCTTCCGAAATTAAAAAAAAAAAAAAAAAAATCGTTATTAGTCCAAAACTTCGAACGTAAATATCACGAATTTTGACAAATGTTTGCCGAAAAAACAATTTCGTCAATCGTTTGCAGTTAAAATAGCCAATTTCGTCAAAGGACCGCGAAAAAAAGTGAATTTCGTCAAAAGATCGCGAAGAAAAAAAGAAATTTTGTCGTAAGATCAAGAAGAAAACGTCAATTTCGTCAAAAGGCTGCGGAAAAATAGAAACTTTCGTAAAAGGCTGTCAGAAAAATGCGGCTTCTGTCAAGTGATCGCGGAAAAAACATGAACTTTGTCAAAGGGCTACGGAAAAATAGCAACTTTCGTCAAAGGATAGCAGAAAAACGCGAATTTCATCAAAGGATCACTGAAAAAACACTGATTTCGTCAAATGATCGCGGAAAGAACGCGAATTTTATCGAAAGATCGCTAAAATATGAGATTTTCTTCAAAAGATCGTGGAAAATAGGCGAAAATTTTGTCACAAGATCGAAAAAAAAAGCCCATCTCGTCAAAGGGCTGCCGCAAAATAGTAACTTTCTACAAAGGATGGCGGTAAAACGCGAGTTTCGTCAAATGATCGGGAAAAAACGTTAATTTTGACAAATGATCGAGGAAAAAAGGCGAATTCTGTCAAAGGATTGTGAAAGAAACGCGAATTTCGTCGAAAAATCGCGGGAAAAAAGCGAATTTCGCGCAAAGATCGCTAAAAAACACGTATATCGTCAAAAGATCGCGGAGAAAACACGAATTTTTTTAAAGGATCGGCGGAAAAACGCAAATTTCGTCAAAAGGTCGCGAAAAAACCGCGAACATCATCGAAAGGTCGCGAAAAAACCGCGAACATCGAAAGGTCGCGAAAAAAACGCGAACATCTTCGAAAGGTCGCGAAAAAACCGCGAACATCATCGATAGGTCGCGGAAAAAAACAGCGAACATCGTCGAATGATCGTGGTAAAAAAGGCGGATATCATCAAAGGATCGCGATAAAAAAAAGCGGATATCGGCGAAAGGTCGCGAAAAAAAAAACCACTAACATCGTCGAAAGATCGCGAAAAAATGCGCATTTCATCAAAGGGTCGAGGAAAAAAAGGTGAATTCCGTCAAAGAATCGCGGAAAAAATTTGCTGCAACATTGATGTTTTCATTTGATTTTTTTTACAGCTGAGTGGCAGGTTTTGAGTGAAAGTATGTTAAATTTTGAATTGCACAACTAGCTAAGATTGCTAAATAAAACATAGTATTAGAATTACTTATAGTATTTCTATGAATTACTCAAATTTGATTTTCTAAGAATTTCAATCTGTTCCAATAACAGCTTTTATTGCTAAAAATTTAGATTTTTGCTGCTACAAAAATGGATTTTACTGCTACAAAATTAGATTTTTGCTGCTTCAAAGTGGCTTTAGTGCACTTTCATTCCTGTATTATCACATCTATATGTAATTTTTGATATTATCACATTGTATCAATCTTTTCAAAAATTTTAGAAATTGGTGTTCATAATGTTATATTTACTGTTATTCTGTTTTCTAACTTCACAGAAGTTTTGACAAATTTCATGAAAGATTTTTCAGATAGTGGTGATAAAAATTGAGGACAAAGGTAAATTATTTTAAGAAGTACTATCCTTTTATGTTAATCACAAATACTAGGGGGGGGGGGGGGGGGGGATTGCATGAGGGATTCGAAAGAGGGCGTTTATTCTTAAGTTCTGCAGACTGTTTTTAAAGTTTCCACTTGTGTTGCAGACTGCAGAAAAAAATTCTGCTCCTGGGCTGCCACGGGAAGCAACGGAATGTGAAGATACACCTGTTCTTGTGCCATTGTGGATATGCAACTTCTCTGCCACAGGTATTTCTTTTTCATCCCATTCTGTGTACTTTGCTCAGAATTTAAATGTTTTCGTTTAAGAAGGCCGATGTATTAGGATATTTTTTGGCCGGCCCGATATACCGGGTCATCAATAACAAAGATTTAAAAATTATGATTTTCTGCCATTTTGGAAAAATTTTCATGTCGTCAAAATTACAGTTTAGCATAAATTTTTCACTAAGTGGCACAGAATATGGAACTTCCAAAATGAAAGACCGTTCTTGCAAAGTACATTGAGAATGTACCTTTTTTTTTTTGTTTGATTTAAATAACACGTACTCTTTCCAAGATTAATTTATAGTTAAAAATTAATGAAAAAAAAAAAAAAATCAAGTGATTTTAATCAATGATTTAAATCTGCGTACCCTGCTTCTTAGGCCCCATTTTTATTCTAATCTGTTCCTTTTCGGACCTTCCCTCCCCCCAACCTCTTCATACAGACACCAATTATATTCAGTAAAATTCCGGCACCCACACAGTCATAAATTTCTGTCTTTATACCCTGTGTCTAGACAACACCGTCTCGATATATTATAACATGCCTCTCCACGGTCATAAAAACTACCCGTGACGTCACGAGAGAAGTGCTTGTATCTCCCTAAAGAAGGAAAAGACTTTCCCTCACCCCTACGAAATTCAGTGGGCTCACCACCCCCGCGTGTGTTTAAATTATTTCCATTGTGTTGTTGTCTGTGACGCTGTTATGTGCGAATGGATAATTAACGAATATTTGTTTAGAAGATTGTCTAATTGTTCAGAAGTTAGCAGTTTTTATTATCATAGACATTTTGCTAGCTGGAATGGCTGTAGTAATTGAATGTCAATTGTCCTATTTAGTTCTATGGCCAAATCAGCTAAAATTCCTTTCGAGTTGTGAATGCCTGGCCTGCAGATGTATTTCGCACTTTTCTTAATTGCGCTAAATTATGCGGTAAGTAATTAAAGATTAATTTTATTTTGATTTTTTCTTATTTAGTGAAAGACTATAAATGCTTTAATATTTAAATTTAATTAAATTGCATGTGCAATTTCTTTTATTTTTTTTTTCATTTGTTTATATCATAAATTATTTCAATGTTTATATAAACATGAAAGTTATAATTTTTTTTATCACAGACTTTATTTATTAAAAGTAAAACAAATACTAAACTTAAAAAATGTAAAATTTTAATACTGATTACAATAATAATAATTAAACCCACAATGTACTTCACTAAACTTCTAACATATTGTTTAAATGATATGAATGGTATATAATATATATTGCTGAAATTGATTATGAAGCTGAATGGATAAATTTTTTTAAATATAAAAGTCATGAAAAATTATTTAATATATTCATCTAAAGTAAAAAATAAAATAAAACAATATGAAATTTGCTGTTGAAATGATTATATATATATATATATATATAATGAATTAGCTTTTTTAAGGGGGGAGGATATATAAAATTATTTTCAACTACTTCAAAATTTTCGAAAATTTTATTATATTTCAATTTCAGGCTTTTAATTTAAAAAAACACAGATTATTATTATTATCCTCTGAGAAGTATTTATTTTTTACAGTTCATAGTGAGATGGATGAAACAAAAATTACTTCATTTATATTTCTGTTAAATAAATAAACTATATTATTTATGAAGGTAGTACTTTATATATATATATTTTAACCTGTGACTAACTAAAACAAAGATTATTATTCGTAAACAGTGGTACTCATTTTACATCCTTGTATCTGATGAAATTAAGAAAATAGTATAATAAAACATACTTGTGAATGTAACCGGATATTTTAATTTGAGGCTTTTATTTAAAAAGTATAGATTGTTATCATTCTCTATGAGAATTATTTATTTTTTACAGTTCATAATGAGATAGATGAAATGAAAATTACTTCTTTTATATTTCTATTAAATAAATAAAACTATATTCTTATCAGGGTATCTTTTCTTACCTTGATTATGTAAGACAAAGATTACTTATCTATTCTTACCTTGATTATATAAGACAAAGATTACTTATCTTTTCTTACCTTGATTATGTAAGACAAAGACAAATATTACTTATCTTTTCTTACCTTGATTATATAAGACAAAGATTACTATTCATGAATATTGGTATTTATTTTTAAATAATTATTCATATAATGTTTTAGGCTGTATTGAGTGTATTAAAAGAATAAAATTTTATAATTGAAAATTAATATTATAAATAAAAAATAGAATTATTTAAAAGGCATTAATTACTGAATATTAACTCGAATTATATTATTAAAATGTGAAATATTTCCGTAATTTAAAAAAAAAAATCAAAATCCGTTTTATCTTAAATAAAACTATGAATGTAGTAATAGTAAAATTTAAAATCTATGAATAGCAAAATTTAAAATGAAAATCAATTTGATAAAATCTTTTGTTTGAAATTAATTTTGTTGTTAGTCGTAAAAAAGAAATTTTTGAATTCATGATTACCAATAAAACTTTTACTATCGAATTATTCTTTCTCGGATACTTATTATGAAATAACTATCTATGCAATGTTTGAAATATATTTGACAACACTGAAAGAATAAAATTTTACAATTGAAAATTAATATTATAAATAAAATAAACAAATTATTTAAAAGGAAATTTCTGAATATTAACTCGAAATTGATTAAAATGTGAAATATTTCTATAAAAAAAAAAAAAAAATATCAAAATTTGGTGTGTATAAATATTAAAGGTGCTTACTGCTTTATATTTTGTTCAAATGATATATTTAATTGTAATATAACTATTAGAAATAATATAATATTAGAATATATATCAGAAAATAAATAATATATAATTTATTATATATATATAATAAGTTAGCTTTTTGAGGGGGAAAATATAAAATTCTTTTCCACTACTACAAAATTTTATTTTTATTTTATTTTAATTTAATGATTTTAATTTAAAAAGCATAGATTATTATTATCCTCTATGAGAAGTATTTATTTTTTATAGTTCATAGTGAGACAAAAATTACTCTATTTATATTTCTGTTAAATAAATAAAACTATATTATTTATCAAGGTACTTATATATATACTTTTTTTTAACCTGTAATTAAATAAAACAAATATTATTATTCGTAAACTGTGGTACTTATTTTACCTACTTGTATCTGGTGAAACTAAGAAAATATAATAAAGCATATTTGAAAATGTAACCATTTATTTTAATTTAGGCTTTTCATTTAATAAGTGTAGATTGTTATTCTCTATGATAAGTAGAGATGTAAATTTTCCGGAAAAGTTGAAGTGGCGGAAAAAAACCGGTTTTTTTCCAGTTTTTTTCTGGAAAAATTGGAAAACTTGATTTTCTATAAATGTTTCTCAAAAATAAGTTATATTTTCTTAAATAGTATACAATAATAAACTTTTTCAATATTTATGCACATTAAAAAAAATTATTTTCCCTTTACATGTGAATATGTTATTAAAAAAAAGAGAGAGAGAGAGAGAGAGAAAAAAGCCAGCTTTTAAAAGTTTATCCTTTCAGTTTCAGAATTCTGACAGTAGCTTTTCTTGCTTAATTTAACACCAGTGTTTGTACTATATCATGTGCCCGTTAAAATGATTTTTCAGTAGCACTTTAACTATATCAGTAAAGCTAATTAAAAAAAAAAAACTACTTTAGTTTCAACCAATATTACTGTAGTTTTAAAGCAGTTTTACACTATATTGTACATCTCATCTACATAGTACTGGTTTTCACATACATAAAGAATGCCAGTTTAAAAGAAACAAATTATACTAGTTCTGGTATTATTATAAATACTATTATCATTTTCAAATCTTCTGTTGTTTAAAAATTGGTATTATTTTAAAATATTACTCGCCCCCCACCCCTTACAGTTATAATTTTCGTTTCCTGTATATGTGGTTTTGGTGCAGCTTTCCAGACTAAACCCAAACTATGTTTTAGTAAGATTTAGATCCTTAATATTGAAAGCAGTATTTTTTTTTTTTTTTTTTTTTAATGAAACTTTTAAAACAGGTGGATTTTTCCATATGCTTAAAAATTGTTTTCAACTTGATTTTTCACAGAGATTTGCTTACATTTTCTTTGCAAAGTTTGTATGGATTTATATTTTTTGAAAACACATTTAGACAAATTTAAGAATCTATATTTCAAAAAAAAAAAAAAAAAAAAAAAAAAAAAATTAATAATACATAATTTTAACTACATGTTATTATCAAAAGAAATTTTTTTAACAATAGGGAAAAATTACAGCTATGCGAATAAAAATAAATGCATGTTTAAAATTTTACATTAAATTTTCCATCTTACCATTTTCATTTATTGGTATAATACTGAAATAGTTTTGCACATGAATTTTCATTTTTAACGAGAGAAGTTGCATTTAATTATCTTACCAGGGATTTGCTTGGATTTTTTTTCACACGATCATGTTTTTGCGAAATTGTGAACTTTTATAAAACTTGTGAACTTGTAAAAAATGTGAATGAAATGTAAAAAATGTAATTGGAATTTTGTAAATTTGTCATATTTAAGTTCTTATTTAGACATTATTGAGATGGTCCTTTGTACATAAACAGCTAGATAATAGATTCATTGGTTATTGCAGTTATTATACAACAGGTTTTTTTTTTAAATTCTAAAATCATTACGTTTGTGAAGAATTTAATTTGGAGACTGTAAAAAAATTCTGAAATGTCTATTTTTAAGAGAAATAATTTCGTTAGAGATCATATGTTTTAAGGAGAAAACTGTGAAGGATCCATTAAGGCTGTTCTCAAATCGAAAAGGGCAACTTTCTGACATAAGTTTTAATTTATTTTTGTTCAGAAATACATGAAACTAGCAGGTGTTGTTCAAAAGCTATGTAATCAAGCTGTTTTTTCCATTTTTTTGCAAACGCAATAGATCTTTCAGAAAATAGTGTCAAAGCGGTTGTTTTGAACCGAATTTCAACGCAAAAGAAGAATAGCCAGTCAAGAATGGGTGAAAAACGCGTTTGTCACGTGATCAAAATCGCCTATAACTCAATAGGTGGTTTATGGATCACAACAGGGAAAACACAGATCGATTCCAAATCGCTTTCATGGTCAGGTTTTCCAATTTTATATTTTTCCATTAAAAAATGAATTTGTAAATGTGTCAAAATGTTTTGCGCTTGTTGAGCAGAGCAGTTAAGAACACCCTTAGAAGACTCAAGTTCTTTCTAAAGAGATCCCTGCTAAGATTTTCCATGTTAAAGTTTTCATGAGGGACATTAAACATGAAAAAAATATAAATAAAAGTATCAGAATGTAGCAATTATAAAATTTTGACTACATTATTTTATAAATGAAATTTCAATTTTTCCAATTTGGAAAAATTGAAAAATAGCCCTTCGGAAAAAAACTGAAAAAAAACCGGTTTTTTTCCCAACTTTTCCGGTTTTTTTCCGAGCATTCCCATCTCTAATGATAAGTACTTATTTTTTACAGTTCATAATGAGATAGATGAAATGAAAATTACTTCTTTTATATTTCTATTAAATAAACAAAACTATATTCTTATCACAGTATCTTTTCTTACCTTGATTATATAAAACAAAGATTACTTATCTTTTCTTACCTTGATTATGTGAGATAAATATTGCTCATCTTTTCTTACCTTGATTATATAAGACAAAGATTACTATTCATGAACATTGGTACTTATTTTTAAATAATTATTCATATAAATTTTTAGGCTGTATTTGAGTAGAGTAATAAAATTTTATAGATGAAAATTAATATTATAAATAAAAAATAGAATTATTTAAGGCATTAATTACTGAATATTAATTCGAATTATATTATTAAAATGTGAAATATTTCCATAGTTAAAAAAAAAAAAAAAAAAATCAAAATCCGTTTTATTTTAAATAAAACTGCGAATGCCTTTCCTAGTAAAATTTAAAATGTAAATCAATTTGATTTGAAATTAATTTTGTTGTTAGTCATAAAAAAGAAATTTTTGAATTCATGATTACCAATAAAACTTTTACTATCGAATTATTCTTTCTCGGATACTTATTTTGAAATAATGCTATGTTTGAACTACAATTGACTTGACTGAAAGAATAAAATTTTACGATTGAAAATTAATATTATAAATTTAAAAAAAAATATTTAAAAGAAAATTTCTTAATATTAACTCGAAATTGATTATAATGTAGAATATTTCTATTGGAAAAAAAAAACAAAAAAAAAAAACACCGTTTTGTTTTAAATAAAGTTGTGAATGTTATGAAATTTAAGAGGAAAGTTTATTTTAAAGACTTAAATTTTTTATTGCTTGAAAAATAATTTTATTGTTAGTTATGAAAACGAAAACTTTTAATTCGGGATTCCCAATAAAACTTTACTGACGAATTAATCTTTGTTGGATATGTAATTTTAAATAAATATTTATATCAATATTTGAACTGTATTTATTTCACTAAAAGAATAAAATTTTTTAATAGAAAATAATGATCATAAATAAAACCATATAATTATTTAAAAGTTATTACTTACTGAATATTAAATCGGAATTATGTGGTTTAATTGTAAAATATCCTCATGATTAAAGAAATAATAATAAAAAAAAATCAGTGGATGTTTTTCGTATTCTGTAAAGTTTATAATGGGAGAAAAAAGGAAAAAAGATTGCTAAGAATTTGAGTAAATCTTTTTTTTTTTTTTTTTTTCGAAAATAATTCCTATTGTTAGGTATAAAAACAAAATTTTTGAATTGAAGATTCCCAGTAAAAAGGTTACTGGCGAATGACATTTTGCTGTATACATTTTCTTCCTAGCACTTCATTCTCCGCCATATTTAATGGGTAAGTAGGCCTGTCTCTTCGAGACGGTATTGGTCTAGGCCCTTGTGATAATTTGGCTGAAATAAGAAAAAAAAAAAAAAAAAAAGGAAAAGATGGTACTACTTAAACATGAAAATAAGGAATTTTGCTTAGTGGCTACTGGCCGGTAAGTTGATTTTTTTTAGTAGCCAGTTACTGGCTAGCGAGAATAATTTCTTTAGTCGCCAGTAAGTACATTTATGTCACTGGATATTTAATTTAATAATATATAAGTTTAGAGTAAATAAGTAATTTATATGTAATAAATATTCAAAACAATATGAATTAAAATATTTTTAAACTTGAGATACTAATTTCCAATCTATTTTAAATTTTAAATTAACAGCAAAGTTGTGCGTAACATGCTTATATCGCTAACTACATCAGTCCACTATATTTAGGTACTTTTCAAAATTTAAAAAAAACTCTGAAATTTACAGCAAACTTTATGAAATGTAAAAGGGAGAGACTGAGGGGGGTCTCTCCTGGAATTAATTACGCATTTTTTACATGATACTTTAACAAAATTAGCGTTTTTCTCGCGATCTTTTGACGAAATTAGTGTTATTCCCACGATCTATTGACGGCATTTGCATTTTTTCGCAGTCTATTGACGATATTTGCGTTTTTTCCGCGATCCATTCACGATATTTGGGTTTTTTCGCGATCTTTTGACGAAATGTGTGTTTTTACGCAATCTTTTGACGAAACTCTCAGTTTTTTCGATTATTTGAGGAAATTCGCTTGTTTTTCGCGATTTATTGACGATCTGTGTATTTTTGCGATCTTTTGACGAAATCCCTTTTGGAAAATCCTGCATTTGGCCGGTACTTTCTATATTTTTAGTCGCCGAGTGGCGACTGCTTATTTTCATCTTTAGTACTACTTGCAGATTCGCCCGGAACCCACCATCTTGTTTCTTTGTTGATCATCGCCAATTTTAAATTTCTTTATTTTGATTTACTTATTTTTGTTGTTAAATTAAGCATAAAGTGGGTATAAATGACCAACAAAGAAACAAGATGGCAGACTCCAGAAGAAATCTTAAGTTGTTCCGAAAAGATCCCCATCTCCAGTATCTATCTTGGAGGAATGGATGCGATAGCCACTTTTATTGCGACCCTTTGACTAAATTCTTATTTTTTTCCCCCACGATCATTTGGTGAAATTTCCTTGATTTTTTGACAAAATTTGCACTTTTTTTCGTGATCCTTTGACAAAATGCTTTTTTTCCTCCTATCCTTTGACGAAATGAGTTTCTTTCCCACGAACCATTGATGCGTTTGACAAATTCTCAGGAGGGGGGGCGTCGGTGATTCTTTGATGAAATTTATATTTTTTCGCGATCTTTTGACAAAATCCGTGCTTTTTCTGCTATGCTTTTAAGAAATTCGTTTTTTCTTGCACTTTTTGGACAAAATTTGCTATTTCTGCAATTTTTTGATGAAATTCGCTTTTTTTCTGTGGCCGTTTGACGAAATTTGTTTCCCCCCCCCCCAATCCTCCGACGAAATTAGTTTTACTTTCGCGATCCTTTGACAAAATTCGCGCTTTTTCCGCTATGCTTTTACGAAATTAGTTTTATTCCTGCGATTCTTTGACAAAAAAATCCCCCCCCCCAACCCCGATTCTTTAAAGAAATTAGAGTTTCCCCCCCGGTCCTTTGACGAAATTAGTTTATTCTGAGATTCTTTTATGAAATTTGCGTTTCTTTTTCGCTATGCTTTTACGAAATTCGTCCCCCTCCCCCCTGCGATTCATCGACAAAATTATTTTTTCCCCTACGATTCTTTAAAGAAATTCGTGTTTTTTCCCTGCGATGCTTAGGCAAAATTGGTTATTTTTTCTGCGAACGATTGACGGAATTGGTTTAGTTTCTGCGACCATTTGTTGAAATCCGCAGTATATTTCAGTGATATTTTTTTATATCTGAATTTTCGGACTGATGGCAATTTTTTTTTTAATTTTCAAAACCAAATGCCTTAAAATTTCAGAACAGAATTATCCCTGGCAAACAATAAATAAATCACATAAAATTGGGGAACATTTTTAATTTTTCGGTATTAAAAAAAAAAAAAAAAATACAAGAACAAAAATTGTTTTATTTCCTAAGAAATTTTCTGCAAAGTTCCGAATTTTGCAGAAAATTTTCCGCGCAAGGCTGGATATAACCCCGGGAGCCGTGAGTTGAGACACTTTTAGCTATTTGTGAAGCTGATAGTCTTGCATTAATTTTTACAGAATATTGCAAAGCGGGATTCTCGAGGCAACAATGTAGACAGATCTTGGCTCTGACATTATAAGTCTTGTTGATTTGTTGTAATTCATGATCACTTTTTGAATCTATGAATGCCTCCTAATAACAGTTTCAGCAATTACCCGAGATTTCCACTTTTATCCTGGGGTCGGTATAGGTGAAAACTGGGAAATTGAGTTAGTAGCCAGTGGCCGGTAGACTCAGTTTCATTAGTGGCCACTTTTTAAAGTTAGTGGCCACTATGTTTCAAACTTTCTTGACATCTAAATAAACTATAATCATTGTATATATATGCATTTTTCTATAAATCAAAGTTTTATACCAGCCAACTATTCATGATAAGAATAGGGAAGCAATCAAAATTCAAGAAAATTACACTTTAAAACCACAAAATCTATTATATTGATTTTCTTCAGAATATAATTTTAGATTATTTGTATATGTTCATAAGCACTATTATCAATCAAATTACTATTACTTTCTTTATATAAAAGAAAACTAAATCAAAATTCCAACAGTTAGGTGTATACAATAAAAAAATAATCAAATAAAACATAATAAAATGTTATTTGTATTTTATTTAATAAGTAAATGTGATAATATACTACACACATTAATTACATACAGCTGAAATCTAAGCTGGTGAGTGTATTTCAAGGATTAAACAATATCTCTTGAAAAAAAAAATCTAACTGGTGAGCATGTGGCAGGAGTCGAAATATTGAAAATACTGCAATGTTCTTAAAACACGCTTGCATCCGGTGAAAAAAAAAAAAAAAAAAAAGAATAAATTATTTGAAATGCATGTGGAATCAAAGCTGATGAATATATTTTGCAGAATAAAACTGTATTTCTTGAAAAAATAATCCAACTAAAGGGCAATGGCGAAAAGCCGAAAAATTGAAAATACAGCTAAATCACTGTAATCTGCTTGCATCCGGTAGAAAAAAGAATTAACCAGTTTGCTAATTGGATGTAATCAAAGTAGAGATGCATATTTCTATGAAAAAAGCTATATTTCACTTGGCGATCAATAAGATTTTTTATCGCCACTTGGCGAGTGGCGATCGATGGCCGATTTTTTAATCGCCACTTTTACAACTTTAATCGCCACGTGGCGAGTGGCGACCGCCAATTTTCACCTATAGGGGTCGGCCATCTTTGATTTTTTTCATGCATGAAAACTCCTTTTCGCCAAGTAGTAATGTCGCCAAAGGTTAAATATTGTTGATAGGTTAATATAATATTGAAAAAACAGGAATAATTAAATAACTGTTAAAAAAATAATTTTTAATTCAAGCCAAAAAAAAAATACAAGATGGCGGACCCCGGGATAATAACACATATGTTCCTATTTTATAAGTGTATGCTGACTTTTGGCAGGGATGATTTGTTATCTTTAGGACTGCCATTCTTGTTTTGGAACAGATGTGCCTGTGGTCTGCACCACAAGTTTGGTGATTCTTTTCCGCGCCAAAATGTTGTCTTCGAAAGTGATCGCCAAACTGAAACCAGGAGAGAAATTTATTTTCAAATTTAGCGATCACTTTAAATACTCATGAAAATCCGCGTTTTTTTTAACAACGGGAATAAATATTTAAAACTAATAATTTCTATGTCAGGGGGGCCAGCCCCCTTGAACCCCCCGTTCAACAACAATTTTTTCAGGAAGAAAAATTTTGCCGACATATATTTCATTAAAAGTATATAAAAACACAATTTTAGCAGATAAATTTAAAAGCTTTTAACTATTTAAAGTAATCGCCATATTTGAAAATGAATTTCGCTGATGCTTCAGAATTGCAATCACTTTCGAAAACACATTTTTAGCACGAAAAAAAAAATAAAACAAAAATAGTACTTACATTTTGCAGATTCCTTGAAATTTTGAATAAAATAAAAAAAAAAAACAGAATAATTTGGATTCTAAAGAAAAAAAAAATCTATATACACTTTGTGTGCGGTAAAAAACAATCTAAGATTCATTCACATACCTGCCAACATGTTAATTTTGAAATCCTTACAATTTTTATGACGTATTCTTGGGTGCTTAAAAATGCATAACATATGCACATGCAATGAAAAAAGTAATACTTCATAACATTTTCTATGCTATATTCATGTATAGTCTTTTTTTTTTTCCAAAATAAAAACGTGAGATATCAAAAGAAAATTTTTTTCATGGGAAATTCTAAGAAAAAAAATTCTGAAATTCACAGCAAATTTTCTGAAAGGTTACACAGCCAAAGGATTGGGGAGGAAAGGGGGGGTGGGGGATTCCCTTCCGGTCTATGAGTTTTTTCGAGGCCCTTTGATGAAATTCGCGCTTTTTCCATGATCCTGTGAAAAATTCACGTTTTTTCCACGATCTTTTCACGAAATTACTGTTTTTTTTCGCGATCTTTTGACGAAGTTTGTGTTATTTTCGTGACCTTTTGACGAAATTTGCGTTTTTCCGCGATCTTTTGACGAAATTTGCGTTTTATCCGCGATCTTTTGATAAAATTTGCGTTTTATCCGCGATCTTTTGATAAAATTTGCGTTTTATCCGCGATCTTTTGATAAAATTTGCGTTTTATCCGCGATCTTTTGATAAAATTTGCGTTTTATCCGCGATCTTTTGATAAAAGCGTTTTTTCTGCTATCTTTGACGAAATAAACATTTTTCTCGCGATCTTTTGACGAAATTCGCATTTCTCTCGCGATCTTTTGACGAAATTCGCATTTCTCTCGCGATCTTTTGACGAAATTCGCATTTCTCTCGCGATCTTTTGACGAAATTCGCATTTCTCTCGCGATCTTTTGACGAAATTCGCATTTCTCTCGCGATCTTTTGACGAAATTCGCATTTCTCTCGCGATCTTTTGACGAAATTCGCGTGTTTTTTACGTGAACCTTTACAGTATTCGCGTTTTTTTACGAGAACCTTTACAGTATTCGCGTTTTTTTACGAGATCTTTGACGAAATTCACGTTATTTCCCGCGATCTTTGACGAAATTAGCTTTGTTTCAAAGATTTTTTATCGAAATTAGCGTTTTTACGCGTTTTCTGACAAAATTCGCGTTCTTTCGATCCCTTGACGAAATTCGCGTTCTTTTCACGATTCTTTGCCGAAATTAGTGTTTCTCCTGCGATTTTGACAAAATTCGCGTTATTTTCACGATCTTTTGACAAAAATAATGTTTTTCTGCGCGATTTACGAAATACGCGTTTTTTTTCGCGATTCTTTGACAAAATTTCCCTTTTTTCAAATATCTTTGATAAAATTCTTTTTTCCCCGCGATCTTTGATGAAATTCGCGTTCATTTCCCGATCCTTTGAACAAATTCGCGTTTTATACCCACGATTTTTGACGAAATTCGTGTTCATTTCCCGATCCTTTGAACAAATTCGCGTTTTATACCCACGAGTTTTGACGAAATTCGCGTACTTTTCACAATCCCTTGTCGAAATTGGTGTTTTTTCCCGCGATCTGACGAAATTAGCGGGTTTTTTTTTTCGAAAATTAGGGCTTTTCTCAAGATTCTTTGAGAAAATTGGCGTTTTTTCGCGATCCTTTGAAAAAAGTAGTGTTTTTGAACGGATCTTTGATGAAATAAGCGTTTTTTCACGCGATCTTTGACGAAAGTAGCGTTTTTTCACGCGATCTTTGACAAAATCCGCATTTTTCAGCGATTGTTTTTCCCGCGCGCAAAACCGTACGTTCATCCGTACAATTAGAACAAAATCCGTACATTATACGGCCAATCCGTACAAGTTGGCAGCTATGCATTCAGCTGCCTCTGTCAAAACAATATGCCAATCTTTGAAATCAATATCTATCCACGTTTAGTGAATCATAAATCCACTTGAACATAAAATGGGCATGAAGCTATTATCAAAAATACATCGTAAAAAGTAATAATAATAAAAAAAAATACAAGGAATCTCGCAAACTTGTATCAGCCATAGCTGACGTGACGCCACGGAAGAAATGACGCCGGAAAGGTTCCGTTAGATAATTCAATTTGAATTAAGACGCTCAGTTGCGCAGAAGTCAAAAAGCGCAAACAGCGCAGATGCGTAATAAAATGACAGAAGAAAATGGTATAGTCAAAAATTGTAAACTGTGTGTGAGGATGTAACTGGTAAAAGTAGAAATTTTAGGAGGGTTATTTACATTAAACTTATTTCCGAGAAAATTCATCAAATTCCCCCGACTTTTTCAGGTTCTCCAGGTGGCGTAGCAAACCTGTTAATAGCAACCCACTATAGAAACAAAAGAAATTGACATTGTTCGTTTTTAAGAATTCTAAAAAGGAAAAAAAAAAAAAAAAAAAAAAAAAAATCACGAAAAGAAGTTTTTTGCTCTTGAGAAGAAAAAAAAGAAATCCAACCAGAAAAAAGAACAAAATTCATCAAATTCCCCGACTTTTTCAGGTCCTCCAGGTGGCGTAGCAAACCTGTTAATAGCAACCCACTATAGAAACAAAAGAAATTGATATTGTTTTTCGTTTAAGAATTCTAAAAAGGAAGAAAAAAAAAAAAAAAAAAAAATCACGAAAAGAAGTTTTTTGCTCTTGGGAAGAAAAAAAAAAAGAAATCTAACCAGAAAAAAGAACAAAATGAAATTTCGATTCACTAAACTTTTAATGGCGGTCTTCCAGTCGAATGAGATTTAGAAATATGACCATAGGGTAGCAAACAATACTTGTTAAAGAAATTACGAGAGAAATCTTTATAGATACTACAGAGGGCATTGTTTAGAAAATGGCGCGAAGTACCACTATGTCAAGAAAGATACATTCGAGATAAGCAGTTGTAGAATGATCTATTGTGAATTTCAAACAAAGGAATACACACATATGACAATTTATAGAATATAAAAAATACTATCGAAAACAAATAATCGGTGAAATGCTAGTATTACAATACAGAACACCGACCAAACTTTGAAAGACTATACTTAAAGTAAGGTTGGATTTTAATTTTATAAATAAGTTGCGATATTAATAATACTTACACGACCAAATGATTCAGGTAGCAATTTTGGGTCTCGTGGTTCTTCTCTCCTACTACGACTAGGTCCGGGGCTAGGAGAGCGGCGGCGGCTACTACCGCTGTGACGAGGGGGCGAATCTCTGCGAGAACTGCTTGAAGAATATCGCCTTGAATCACTTGTACCACCTCCACTCGAGTAACGGTAACTCATGTTTTATTTTAATGTAATAAATTTCAATACCGTTGAAAAGGAACTTCGCGAACAAGAAATCAAACAAGAGCCGGCATCTAGCGAAAGAGATTATTCCATATGCATGAAATGTAAACGTTGCCAACTGCATTTGTTAAAAACTTCCCGCCTTGCAAAACGATAAAATGAATGTAGGGAGCATAAGTTGGAGAATGATCTCGGTGAAATAATTAAAATTTCAGCATAAAAATGAGTTTATTTTTAAAACAAGTCTTTAACTAATCGAGCATTAAAATATTGGAGATATTTGTAATTCGGAAGTAATTAAATCAATACAATTTTTTAATATTTTTATATAATATTTTTAACTATTGAGTGAGTTAACTGTTTACAATTATACTAACCGTATAGTATATTTTCAAATAGAAATTTTAATTTAGAAATACTATAAGAAAGATTTTTACTGAGCATAAAGTTATTTGATATATTAATATTATATTTATGACATTCAAATTCACTTTTTGATGTAAACAGTCTAGTTAACAGGTGATTTTTTTTTTTTCGGATTTAATATTTTAACTGGAACTATAATTTATCTCGGAGAAAAGAAAATTAAGTATGCAGTTGTAATTTTTATAAAGACATTCAGCATTATGAACGTTCTTTTACTATCTTACTAGGACTTACTTCCCTTAAAGGGATTAGTCTGAGCGATATTGCTGCGATCGTAGATTTAACAACAACAGCTGACAAATAAGGAATATGAGATGCTAGCTTAAATTAAATAATGGTACAAATTCAAATAATAAAAATGAGCAAATTAACTGTTAGAATTACAAATGACCATATAACCATATATACCTTAAAAAAATTAGGGAAGCATACAAACAAATAGAGGAAACCATGCAAGACTGTCATTCACGGGTATAAAATTGGAAGTACACAGAATTTAATACAGAAAATAAGACACTAAATCATTGTGTATCGAAATTTTAACTCTCTGAACAAGACGCTTAGCACTAACTTGAGTACCTGCAGGTGACAAAAAATATGTTTGAATAGAATGAAAGATTTTTTGGTTAGTTTTCAAAAGTTAGTTATCCTGCCGACCAATTTCACCAAATTATACAAATTGCCATAATTTTTATTTTAAATAACGGAAGAACAAATAAATTAGTATAACATTAATAAAAATACAGTACTTGTTAGTTATCCCGTCGACCAAATTACTGTCGCCAAACTGTAAGATTAAATGCCAATAATGGTTGATAGTAAATGTCACATTCACTTCACAACACGTGTTTATGTCATAAAGTGATTTTATTTCGACTTTTTATTTGTATTTTTATTAATGTTATACTAATTTATTCGTTACTTAAAATAAAAATTATGTCAATTTGTATAATTTGGTGAGTGGTTTGGCGAAATTGATCGACGGGGATAACTAACAAGTACCAAAAATACAAATGAAACATCGAAATAAAAATCACTTGATGGTGTAAACACGTATGACTGGCTTAAAGTCAAGTGAATGTGGCATTTACGATCAACCATTATTAGCATTTAATCTTACAGTTTGGTGATAGATTTTTGGTCGACCGGATAACTAAGTATTACCGATTTTGGAAGAAATGCTGTATTCGCCCGGATTCCGCCATCTTGTTTCTTTGTTGGTCATTTAAAACCAATTTATACTTAATTTTTGAAAATTTAGAGAATAAACATAAACAACAACAACAAAAATAAATAAATAAATCCAAATGAAGAAATTTAAAACTGGCAATGACCAACAAAGAAACAAGATGGCAGACTCCTTATGAATACGGCATTTGTTCCCCGATTTTTTATATGATGTGTAGTCACCTTGAACAATTAAGGCTGATGCATAATCAGTTTTCCATGAGTGCGATGGGATGAAATTGTTGATAAGGTTTTTGGGAATTCTGTACCACTCTTAACAAAATGCAAGTCCCGAACAGCCAAAAGAGGCATTGCTCTCGCTGCAATGTGGCGTTCTAGTGTGCCTAGACATTCTTGATCGTATTTAAGTGAGGAGAGCATGTTGGCCACTACATATACTGTAATTGTTTTCGTTTCAAACATATTCTTCGCAAGTTGAGCTGTATTGCGCATTACCATATGTTAAAAGAAAGGAATCGATAATTGCTGTCGCAAATTATCAAAGTGCAATTCCATATAACAACATATAAACATGTGCAGGTTTTCTCATGCTCACTGAAATACGCTAATATGAAATTACAGATCTTTCCTGGAAAAAGCTTTCTATTCATGTGGGCAGTGGCTGCACAAAGCATCACCTTATTGAGTTCCAATGCTAAAATTCCAGGATTAGTTAAAACTCAATTAGCTTATCAACACTTTGAGTACACCCATGTACAATATGTACATGGTTGAAAGTGTGTGCATAACGAGAGCAATGTACGCTGTGTACGTTGTTTCTAGTGTTGCCACATCTGGCTGATTTTTTATTTAGGCATTTTGAAATCTCACCAGTAAGTTTTAATAGTTATTTTTGCTTTATCAGATGATAGATATTCTATAAATAAAGTAAAAGAAAATTGGGTATTACTTGATTATCCCATCAACCAAAAAACTATCGCCAAACTATAAGATTAAATGCCAATAAATAATAAATGACTGTAAATATCACATTCACTTGACATTAAGTATGTTACTGCACATGTTTGTTACGTCATCAAGTGATTTTTAATAAAACGTTTAATTTGCTTTTTTATTAATGTTTTACTAATTCATTTGTTCTTTCATTATTTAAAATGAAAATTGTGTCAATAAACGATTACTTCATGATATTAAAAGAGAAAAAATAGATTAGTTTCAAGTTTCAATCAGGATTATTATTTTTTTGCAATCTTGAATGGCATTAGGGTTAGACAGTTTTGACCGCCAGAATAATTACTGCAAGTTGATTTTTTTTCCTTCAAGCCTATATCTAATGTTTACATACATTTGATAGTTATATCAGTCTATGTTTGAGTTTTCTGACTAAATAAAAAGCATTAAGTTCCTTACAATCTTTCGCTATCATTTATATTTATTAGGTCCCTTTATAAATTCGATTATTACATTTTATTCACAAATGCAACATCTTAAAAATATTTTTTTATGGTTTAATTTAATCATTCTATATTTAAATACGTAAACTAGTCTTAGTAGTTTTTATTCTTTTGTCCAAAATCATTAAATCAAATTATATATTTGGCATGTCGCTACGTCATCATTAAAGTAACCATATTCTTTAGTGATATTTTTATTTAAATTCATTAATTTTCCTAACTTAAAATTTTAGAATGGCAACATTCTTCCATTTGCTTTATCTGGCGAAATTAGTCGATGAGATAATCAAGTAGTACCGAAAATTGTTATTCAAAATTTTCTGGTGTGAATTCAATATTTCTTAATAAAAAATTAGCCAAATGCGGCAACACTGGTGGTAGCTGGAAGCTGTTCGCTGTTTTCAACTACATTCTTAAGTGGTTAAAATGCAATTGGTCTGTTAAATCATATCTTGGTGGAAATCACCTACAGGCTCAATTCTGTAATCAGGACCAAAGCTCATTTGAGCATTAATTATCATTATTTTACAACTCTCATAAATATAAAGCAATATTCTTGCTAGCATTGCTCTTGCTTGACAACAACCTTGCTTCTATATGTGAATGTGGAACATTAGCTATTTTTCTTGTTCGAAGAGCAGTTTTATTTTGGTACAGATATCTCTGACACACCGGGTTGCCTATTTGGTGCCAAAATGGCAATTTTGGCAAAGTTTTGCTTTGTATGGTGGCAACTTGGTAGACCAGAATATGTGTTTTATAATAAAATAACTTGCGTCTGTTTATAATAAAAAGCGTGTCTTTTATAAAGTAAATGTTTCGCGTCTGTTTATAGTAAAAAGTGTGTATTTTATAAAGTAAATGTTTCGCGTCTGTTTATAGTAAAAAGTGTGTATTTTATAAAGTAAATGTTTCATAATAAAATAAAACTAACTTGCTGGTTTTCACAAGCTAAGTCTGATATATATGTAATGAGGTTTTATTGCCAAAATGTCTAAAAAAAATTCCTGCCAACTTCACTGTGTCTGAGACATATATTCTTTCATTTTACACACCATGTACTATTCACAATTTTGTAATATGGTATTTTTATGTTAGCTGCCTGCAGTTGATAAATTGCCAAATATTGTCCTTGTACCACATTCATTCCATTTAAAATATAAATGCCCCCCCCCCCCCTCCCAGAACTCTATAATGTCTTCCCCGGAGCCACAGAAATCCCTCCTGGAGAAAAGTGTATGAATTCAACGCTGGTTGTATTGGATCTCCGGACAGAAAGTTTTCTGCACTTTAGAAAAGATCAGCTGAATAACAGGAACAATTTGCAAAGCGGTTAAAAGAAGCTGCTTCATCTCAAAATTCCTTTGCTTTATCAACTGCATCTTTTACATCAACAATGGATAAGATTGAAAGTGAAACAAGACTTTGATGATGAATATGCTGCAGAAACATGCAGGGCTTGAAATTCAATTTTCCTTAGGAGGGGAGTCTCCCTCCCAACATTTGTAAATGGAGGGGAGTTGAGCTGCTTAGGAGGGAGAAAAAAAAATTTAAAACCCACTGTTATTTTACATGTTATTTAAAGAATATTACATTAATACAGACATGACAAAGTACCACTGAATCAATTTAAATCAACAATTCAGAATAATTATGCAAAATGTTCTTTTACTTTAAAAAAGAAGAAAGTTGAGCTTTTATACAGTCTACTTTTCAACTTTCAACCAAATGACATGCATCGATAACAATGGGGGTTGTTAAATAAATTTCAGAATTTAGATTTTTTTCGATTTTGGGCCCTGAATCCCCTTTATACAAGGTTAAACTTGTGACAGGCAGCACAAGCACAGCATTTATAACTTTGGAAAGTACCGGAAATGTATGGTTATGCTCTCTTAAAAAAAATTTCAGAAAGCTTTGCAATATCTGACGTGTCTTCATTTTTAACTATTAGCATGAACATATTCGGAGATGTCATCATAAATATCTATTTCTGAATGAAATTGTTTTATTATATTTTTAATGGAATTATAGTCAAAAACTAACTTCCTGATATTTTCTTTGATTGAACAAGCTACTATGCATTCAAGTTTTAAACAAAGTCCAAAATTTGAAATGGAAACCGTCTATTAATTTCTTCTATTACAAAAGAAATCTAGGTTAACTTTAAATCAGGGGTGCAGAATATGTCCGATTCGGCGATCTAGGATCGGGGGAAATTTTTTAGAAACATATACAATTGATTTCGATTTTAACAACGAATTCCATAATTACCTGAGATAGAACAATTTCAGTACAAATAAAACGATCCGTATGGTGAGGATGATCTTCACAAAATCGATCTCAGAATAATATGTACCGTATATCAGGGGTGATTATTTTCCGAAAGTGTAAGATATTCGGTTCCAAAAAAAAAAAAAAAAAAAAAAAAAAAAAATCAGTCATTAATCTGAAAATTCGGACATAAAAATACCGAGAATTTTGCCGAAGAATTAAGGAAATAAGCGGTCAAGTGCAAGCATTACTTGCGCACAGAGGGTTCCGTAGAATAAATATATGAATTTGTAATTGTATTATATATAAAAAAAAGTTGCTAAAAGAATACTAAGACTTTGTAAAAAACTATACAACGTAGGGTTGGGTATAACTGTATATATTAGAAAAGTGTGAATGGGTATACCATGAAAGTTCAAAGAGATATGGAACGTAAATAATATCAAATATAGCTATTCTTGTAACTCTTTTTTTTTAATATTATCCTAATCTGTTTATGATGAACTTAATTCGGTACTGACAATAAAAGCAGTGCATAGTTAAACTTCATTTGGCATTTCATGAAACTAAATTCAGCATAGTAATAACCTTTATTTCTACAGTGTATCTAAAACAAAACCTTTGTTCAAAGCTTAAATTTGGCATTGTGCTAAGCGCGCTTTGAATTGAGGTTTCAAAGTTGCATCGCCGCCTTGGTCAGTGCCGTGTTTTTCCAGATAGGTGTTTAATTAACTTTTAAAGTCACTCGAGGCATATATTGAGAGATACAATCAATGCAAACTATCGTGAATCCCATAGTATTTATGCGATTCATTCTAATTAAATCTTTCGAGGGCGATGCCCTTAAAAAACGGACACCTAATTTTAATTCCAAAACAGACAAACAGCACCAAGAATATTTAATTAAAATTTTCCTTTTATCATGTACGTGAAAATAAGCAAGTTCGCATTTTCTAATAAATTCATTTATAAATTCTGGTGTCAGTTCGTTATTTCATAAATTTATAAATAGAATTACTCCGTGCCGGAAAGGATTAAGTGGTCGCAGGACTCTTAAAGCTTCAAAATTTAAGAAATTTTAATTTTTTTAGATGTTAAACTCCTATCTTTTCTGAATATTTTGATATAATTGTTTGCTTGAAATTCCCATTAAAACAGAAGTTTTGGCTTTTAGAATTATACCCGCTCAATAGCTGAAGCAACGTTTCAAAAACTTTAAAGCCATTATTTTCCAAATGCCGTTTTTTGGGCATAACGCGCAGGATACCTCAAAAACTTCTGAATATTTTTTCATGAAATTTTCAAAACATATATTTCATGTTAGTCTGTATAAACCAAACCTAAAATTTCCTTTTTATTGTTCAAAAAAATATTTTTTTAGGTGACTTTACTGTTGAAATTTTCAAAATTTTGCATTAGCTAAATGCAACATTGCATTAAAAATATAAAATGCTTTAAATACAAATTTATTTAAGTTCAGGGAATTATTACAATCTGAAGTATAAGTAAGCACCAAAATTTTCATTTTAGTTGCAATATTTATTTTGTAATCTTGCGCGTAAACTGTTATGCCAATTTTTTGTTTCAAGCAACAGTTTCGGGACCCCTATAAATACTAATTCTGTATCTTGCAATTTTTTAAATACATGAAACGAAAAAACATACTTATATCTTTCATTCCAATTAAAATTGCGTTTTAAAATCATATACATTTTAAGACATTAAATGTTGAAAATGGTCTTTTTTTTCTCCACTTTTTAGAGTCCCGAGACCCCTTAAATTAGTATGTTGTTAACAATTTGATGTTTATTGTTTTTATACTGTTACTGGACATTACATTACACATATATATCATTAAAAGTTGTTAACTAGGCATAGAGCCGCCCCTATCCTTGTGTATGCCCAAGCTGACTGTACCTTTAAGGGTTAATATCCGGCTAATTACCGATGATTTTTCTCGAAAATTATTATCAACAATGCTTTTATTCTTCTGAAACAATAGGTATATTCAGCGATGTTCAACAATTTTTCTGAATGCCCGTAAATCGAAATTTGTGTATAACAGAAAAATGCTAAGTACTAAAAAACTATGTGACCTAATTGCTATAATTTTCCAGCAAGGTTTATATTAACGTCTACTACCTCTAATTTTTTCATAATTTTAGTTTCAGTAGATTCGGAATTAGATGGGGGGAACATATTTTTGCACTACATTTTCAACAATATCTTTGAAAATATAATACCTAAAATTAAAAGGAATGTATTTTTGAGTTAAGCGTTACAAAAGCTTTCACAGGATACCCCACATGATATGCGAAGAAAAGATTTTTTTTTTCAAGTAGCATAATTAGCCCCTCTACTTTTTTACTAAATATATTTATGAATGTTTATTAATCTGAAAATATGTGGGTCAATGGTCTTTATTACTTCCCCGAATTTGAACTTTCCATGTTCCATAGTTTACGAGTAAAATGGCTGTGACAGACGGATAGACACAGGAGTGATGTTATAATGGTTCCGTTTTTACTTTTTAAGTACGGAACCCTAAAAATGTGAATTTCGTCACAAGATCGCAAAATAACCGCACATTTTGTCAGAAGATTGCAAAAGAACTGCAGGTTTCGTCAAAAGATCCTGAAATAAATGCAAATTTTGTCAACAGATCGCAAAATAAATGCACATTTCGTCAACAGATCGCTAAACGAGCGCAAATTTCGTCAACAGATCGCTAAACGAACGCAAATTTCGTCAAAAGATCGCGAAACGAACGCAAATATCGCGAAACGAACCTAAATTTCGTCGAAAGATCGCGAAACGAACGCAAATTTCGTCAAAAGATCGCGAAACGAACGCAAATTTACTCAAAAGATCACGAAATGAACGCAAATTTACTCAAAAGATCGCGAGATGAACGCAAATTTTGTCAAAAGATAGCGAAACAACTGTGCATTTCGTCAAAAGGGGCGAAATAACCACAAATTTCGTCGAAAGATCACGAAAGAACTGCGAATTTTGTCAAAAAGAAGGAGAAATAACCGCAAATTTCGTCAAAAGATCCGTGAAAAGCCGTGAAAAATACATAGTGTTGGGAGTGGATCCCCCCCCCCCCCCACACACACTCTGCTGTAACCTTTCAGAAAATTTGCTGTGAATTTTAGGAAATTTTTTTTCACTCAGAATCACCCCTCCCATATATACTCGCGCATAAGTTGAGAAATATTTGAAAAATAAATTTTCTATACCTACGGTAATACAGCACTTACCTATAACATACCGTAAAATTTTGGGGAAATTTTCGTGTGGATTGGGGGAAACGTTGGAAGTAGAAACATTTTCTGCACCCCTGCTTTAAATTGTGAAGTCCTAATTTCTGTGAATTAATGGGGGAGGCACAGGGGGAAATCCTCTCCCGGCACTAATTATTTTTGTTGCAGGTCGAATAAACTTCATTTTTGGTTTGGGTCTATTTCAGGCTGAATGCAGATTAATGCAAGTTGGATTCGGGTTAAAACGAATTTTTCAAAAGATAGTTGAGCATATTATTTCAGATTAAAAAGTATACCTATAATAATAAGCATGGATATTTATATTTGTGTTTTTTTCAAAAGCCCGCTGCGTTTTTTCCGTGACCCTTCGACGAAATTTGTGTTTTTTCGCGATCCTTTGAAGAAATTTGCATTTTTTTCCAACAGCCCTTAGACGAAATTTGCGTTTTTCCTGCAAATTTTTGACAAAAGTCGCATTTTTACGCGATTCTTTAATGAAATTCGCGTGTTTTCTGCGATTCTTTGACGAAAATTCATGTTTTTTTCCTGTGATTCTTTGGCGAAATTTGCATTTTTTGGCGATCTTTTAATGAAATTCGTGTTTTTTTCGTGATCTCTAGTCGAAATTCAAGTTTTTTCCACGATCTTTAGTCGAAATTCGCGTTTTTTCCACGATCATTTGAAGAAATTTGCATTTTTTTCGCGATCCTTTGATGAAATTCGCTTTTTTTCGCGATCCTCTGACAAAATTCATGTTTTATTAGTGGCCTTTTGGCGAAATTCATGTTTTTTTCCTGTGATTCTTTGGCGATATTCGCATTTTTTGGCGATCTTTTAACGAAATTCGTGTTTTTTTCGTGATCTCTAGTCGAAATTCGCGTTTTTTCCACGATCTTTAGTCGAAATTCGCGTTTTTTCCACGATCATTTGAAGAAATTTGCATTTTTTTCGCGATCCTTTGATGAAATTCGCTTTCTTTCGCGATCCTCTGACAAAATTCACGTTTTATTAGTGGCCTTTTGGCGAAATTCGCGTTTTCCCTGTGATTCTTTGACGAAATTCGCATTTTTCCTGCGATCTTTTGCCGTAAATTGCTTTTTTTTCACTATCCTCTGACGAAATTTGCGTTTTTCCGCGATCTTTTCACGAAATGTGTGGTTTTTTTTTTTTGATATCCTTTGACGAGATTTGTGTTTCGCATTTTTTCGCGATGCTATGCTGAAAGTCGCATTATTTCCACGATAATTTGCATTTTATTTGCAAACCTTTGACGAAATTAGTGTTTTTTCCTTGTCCCTTCGCGACAATTTTTTTTTTTTTCGGCGACCATTTGTCGAAATTCATGATTTTTTCAATTATATTTTTTATGTCTGAATTTTCGAACTGATGACTGATTTTTAATAAATTTCTGAACCGAATACCTTAAAATTTTGGAACATTTGGAATAGAATCACCCTTGAATTTGCCAATTGGTCTCGGAAAATAACGCGAAACTTGTCAATTGATCTCGGGAAAAAAAATCACTGAAATTTCTCTATTAATCGCGAAAAAAACTCGCCCAAAATGTGTCAATTGGTCGCGTGAAAAAAATCACAAAATTTGCAAGGCATTCGCGGGTGTTGATCGTAGTTTCAAAATGCAAAATTTTTTGGAAAAGAGGGAATTTTTTTGGGTGGGATTTCAAAGTTTTGAGCGTGAATAAAGCCATCCCGCCCTGAAATTCAAGTCCTGAATGGGTGCAAGACCTTCAGACTCAGAACTGATTTCAGTCCTAGAGAGATTCCTGACTAATAGTAAATTTTAAATGATAGCCATTTTTCTAGCAAAAACTTTAATCGCTTTCTTTTATCATAAAAGATCAGTTTATAAGCCTTAATCCAAGACAAAAAATTGTTTAGCTCATTTCTGTTTCGTTTTACCTAATACTTGGAAAAAATTTTCAGTCTGGGCTTGTATGTGCTTCTTGCAGCCATGTGCAGAAATTAAACCAGGAAAAAAATTAATACATGAGAAGCATCCAGGTAAAGATAAACGAAGACAAAGGCCTGTAACAACATCAAAATCTGCTGCTGCTTTTGATAGAAACAATATAGGTATAAGAAAGTCAACAATGTTACTTCCATCTGTCTTGAACATGGCTGGTGGTAGTGATAGTGAAGCAGACTGTTCAAAGAGTAATGAAACATTTGCTATTATTTCAAGAAGTATTGTTCATTGTGAATATCAAAATCTGCAATTCTTTCAACAAGTGCTGTTCATCGAGAATATCAGCACTTATGTAGTGAAACTGTGCAACAGATGAAAATAGTTTAATGCTTCAAATTCAGTAGTTCATTGGGACGGCAAGTTATTACCTGATTTATCATTAAATGAAACAAGAAAGGTGTAGACTGTTTACCAGTGTTAGTTTCCTCTCTAAAAGATAGTAATACAAACCTTCTTGGAATTGCTAAGCTGTTATCTGGTACAAGGGAAGCAGCAGCTAATGCCTTTTTAAAACCTTTACAGTCATGGAAATGTGACTGACAGGTTATTGGTGTATGCTTTGACACAACTTCCTCAAATACAGGAAAGTTCAAAGAAACATTTGTTCTTCTTGAATATAAAAATGGAAGAATCTTTCTGTGGTTAGCTTCAGGGTTGCAAAAAAGCCGGCTAAGATTAAAAAAAGCCAGGCCGGTGGCTTTTATTGGTTTTAACCGGCTTTTTTTGGCCATAATTGGCTCTTACACAATAAAGCATTGTAATTATAAACTACACATTTTAAAGTGTTTTTAATTAGTTTTAATGACATTTAATTGATTTACAGTTTAATAAGTAACCCAATTTCTCAATAATGAGGACATTAATACTGGAATAAAACTTAGATGATTTTGCTTGTGGTTTGTATTCTGAATTGCAAATATGTCAGCTAAATTTTAAAAGGGCCATACCAACTGCCAATTTTTTCATTTTTACTGCTTTATAAAATTAAAGAGGACAATGGTTACTTAGTTATATGTTTTATTACTTAATTTTAAGAGCTAAATGTCAGCTAAATTTTAAAAGGGCCATACCAACTGCCAATTTTTTCATTTTTACTGCTTTATAAAATTAAAGAGGACAATGGTTACTTAGTTATATGTTTTATTACTTAATTTTAAGAGCTAAATGTCAGCTAAATTTTAAAAGGGCCATACCAACTGCCAATTTTTTCATTTTTACCACTTTATAAAATTAAAGAGGACAATGGTTACTTAGTTATATGTTTTATTACTTAATTTTAAGAGCTATTAATATACAAGTCTTATTTTATTTCTAGCAAACATTTGAAATTATACATAGTCATATTAATAAAAACACCACCATTTCTCACTATTAAAAACATTATGAATAGCATATGCATGAATATGCTTAGCAACAAGCTTTTCAAAATTTTATTTGGAGAATTTTTTTTTCTTGTTTTAAATGCTCTATTTTTTATACACTTATGTACCACTCTCCTCAAATGAAACATCTTTTCTAATTTCTCTTTTAACATTTATAACTTAATCTTTCCATATGGACACATAAGAATGTTTCCATTTTGATGTGCAACATTTTGTCATTAAGGCTTTTAAATCCAAAAGGGCAACTTTCTGACATAAGTTTTAATTTATTTTTGTTCAGAAATGCATGAAACTAGCAGATGTTGTTGTTCAGAAACTATGTAATTGTGCTGTTTTTTTTGCAAATACAATACATTTTTCAGAAAATAGTGTCAAAGTGAGCATTTTGAATCGAATTTCCGCACGAAAGAAGAAACCACTCAGAAAAGGGTGAAAAAACATGTTTGTCACATGATCAAAATCTCTTATAACTCAATAGGTAATTGATGGATCAAAAAATGGAAAACACAGTTAGATTCCAAATCGTTTCCATGGTCAGGCTTTCGAATTTTACATCTTTCCATTAAAAAATGAATTTTTAAATGTGTCAAAACATTTTGCACTTGTTGAGCAGAGCAGTTAAGAACAGTTTTAATTAAATATAATCTTTAAAATGTGGAGCTATATTAGTTTTGACGCTAGAAAAAAAGGACCGCCGGGCATGAATTTTTCAAAAAGGGAACACTATTCCAAAAAAAGGGTACATTTTTCAAAAAGGAAACGCTGTTCTAAAAAAGGGTGCATTTTTTTCAAAAAGGGAACACTATTATAAAATAAGGGCACATTTTTTTCAAAAAGGGCACACTTGTACCTTGTTCATAAAACATATTTTGAACTGGTTTGTTTAGAGTCCCTAGAATTTGCGATATTTTTCCGGTATCAATTGAATTACCATGGGGTGCATAGGATGTGTTAAAAAGGGCAGCCGGGCGTATCTGAAGGGTTTAAAAGAGCCGCCGGGTGCAAAAAAGAAATAAAAAGGGCCGCCGGGTGCTGCGCCCTGCTAAAGCGGCTTAGAGTCAACACTAAATATAATATAGAATTTCAAAACACCAGTTTAGAGCCTAACTTATATCCTTTTCAATGTTTATATATATATATATTTTATTTTTCAGACATAATGCGTTCACAGTTGCCTTCTAGAAGTTCTAAAGAGTTATTTATATGATAAAATTTAATAGAAATCTATAATTTTTTTTAATAGAAAATATTTATAAGTGTATTAAAAATTAATTGATTCAAATTTAAAACAAATTTACTGTAAACCAACTTTAAAAAATAAAAACTGGCTTTTTTAAATAAAAGCCGGCTTTTTTTAAGTGGTTAAAACCAAAAAAAGCCGGCCGGCTTTTTTTGGCCTGGCTAAAAGCCAGCAACCCTGGTTAGCTTATAGATACTATATGTTTGAAGTGTTACTTTCAGATACATTTATTGTACTAGTGTAAATGCCCGTCCTAGGACGGTGGATAAAAATTGTGTTTTTCACTTAAAATTTGAAAAACTGATAAAAAAAATAATTGACAATATGGAAGCGTTTAGATGAGCAAAGTTCGGCTAGTTTATGTTCTAATAAACACACAATTAGCATTTACAATATTTCTGGGTGCTGGGCAACATATAACAATGATATGTTCCCGCACCATGTTGGTTAAATCAAAGTAAAATTGCGTAATTTGTTATTTCTGTTTGTATAAATATTTTTTTATAAAATATAATTATGAGTGTAAAATTATAATGTTTATATATTTAAGTAAAATAGGAGTGTAAGTTCATACAAAAATTATTAAGTTGATTTTAAATATTTATATATTTTTAAAAATTGTTGTATTGTAAAATGAATGTATAATGTTGAATAGAGTTCGGATCTCAGATAACAACAATAGCCAGACGCCATGGTGTCGTTTTATGACAAGCCAATGGAAAGTGGTGTATAATTAGAAATCGTAAAATAATAAAAATGTTGGAAGAAATTTATGGCCTTAATAAAAGTGTTGGGATAAATTTATGGCTTTTCAGACCACCCAAACTTTAAGGCAGATAATAATATTAAAGTATATGTAAGGGGCCATTTGCAGACTGTTAGCTAATAGGCCTATCGAAGGATAATGCAAAATCTTCTCACATCCAATAAGAGTGGACTAGATAAATAGTTCCACCCACTGCAGGAGTTGGTGTGCCAGAAGAATAAGGTTTGAAAAAGAGAGTCTAAAAAAAGATGTCGAGAACGCAGGAGCTCTCCTGAAAGGCCGTGCAATGAATCCAGAAAGCCCTAGTAATGCCCAGGCGAGATGGACATATCGGAGTGAGCCTAAGCAAGCCTAATTGAGGATGTCTTCCTGATGTACATATCGGAGTGAGCCTAAGCAAGCCTAATTGAGGATGTCTTCCTGATGTTAAAATAAAGTGGATTGTTCTACAGAGGTCCGTAGCTATGCATCCTGCCATCCCGATATCGCCGCTCTGATACGAAGCGAATTCCTGATGACATAAGGATATGATCCTTAGCAACGCGACAACTCTGAATTTGATGAATAAAGGCCACCATCCCGTATATGAAAAAAAGGTACTACCTTAAGCTTTTTCTTTTACCACTTAAAATCATATGAAAAATTATAAATATCCTTTTCTGATATTTTATGGTAGAGAGTAATCTGAGATCCGACAAAACCAATAATTAAATATATTTAAGGTAATTCAAAAAGAAAAATGTATAATAATAAGAGTAATGAAAACATTGTCTTTTTTTTTTAAAGATTAAATATACATAAAATAATGAGAAGCAAACAAAAGTGTTGCTTTCTTTTTTTTGAATTAATATTATGTGTTTTCTGTATATAGTTGTGTTTAATGTAAATAAAATATTTAATCAAGTTTTAAAAAGTTTCTGTAATTATTTAATTGATAATGTTTAAGGTGTGTCAATTTATTTTTACAGCTTAAATTTTAGTTTAATTCATAAGTGGAAGAGTTCGTCTAAATAATTCACAATGCAAACTCTTAATTTTATTCGTAATTATTTAAATTTAATAATTACATTTTGACGCGAATTATAATTTAATTTTATTAATGCTTCGCGTTGCTCTTCTACTAGAATTATGTAATTACGATCACTTATGTTATTTGAATTTATCTAAGGTATATAAAATTATATACCAATTTACTATGAGGTTGCTTGGATGATTTGGACCAATTAACAATTTTGGATGTAAATTAAATAGAAAATAAACAGGTGTAATTATCTGTCCAGCACTGGGTAAACCAGGTTTTCCGGCTAATATACTATAACAAAATTAAGATTTCTTAATAAAACAAAAATTTAATAAATATGCAATAAAAGTGCATAATTAAAACAGTCTGCTGCAACTATTGAAATAATACTATTTTTTTAATAACACTTTGAAATTGTATTTTATCGTTTACCCCCCCCCCCTCCAATTTTTTTTAAATATCTATATTGATTAATAAATAAGTATATCGGTTTGAATCCTAACCGTCTAATCCCCTAAGCTTCTGTCCTCCTGATGCAAAGCTATAAATCAAAAATTATTAATTTTAATTTTCGTATAAATATTAATTTTTTACTTTTAAAATATGGGATATGTTTTTTTTTTTTTTTTTTTTTAAATTTACATACACCTGTATATAGAAAGTGAAAATATAAGTAATGTGTAATTTAAAAATAAGTTACAAAATGCCAGGATATTATTTCAAGGGGGGGGGGGGGGGGGGTCTAGTCCCCTAAGCTTCTGTCCTCCTGATGCAAAGCTATAAATCAAAAATTATTAATTTTACTTTTCATATAAATATTAATTTTTTACTTTTAAAATATTGAATATGTTTTTTTTTTTAAGTTTAAATTTACATACACCTGTATATAGAAAAGGAAAATATAAGTAATGTGTAATTTAAAAGTAAGTTACAAAATAATAAGCCTAAAATATTTAAATTGATTACTTTTTTAAAAGAAAGTCAGTTTTATCATTTTTTTGCAGGAAAAAAAAGGATATTTTAAAAAATACCATATCATTGTTTTCCGTGAATCACTTTATATGAGAAATAAATTAAAATTCCTTACATGTCGTAAAGAAAATTTAATATGATTGCAACTTGAAATAATCTCAACTGACACTTGGCAATTTATTTTGGTGGTGTAATGCGATGTGTCTTGCATTGATTTGTTAGGAAAAATTGTCTACCACTGCTCAATTATCAGGACTTTTAACCTTGAGAAGTAATCGCGGGATTCTAGTTTCTTGTCAACCAATGGGAGAATGGATCCTTTTCCCCTTGAGTCTCTTCCTGGGAGACTGGAAGATTGATCGATTCGCTCCGCCCAGCGTTACACTGGCTTTTATTATATAGAGATGTCTTGGATTGTTGAGTGAACCTGAAATTATTATGTTTAAAGATTTCGAAAAAAAAAAAATGATTGAACTTAACCACCACAATCCCCAATATCAAAACACGTCATTGATAAACAGCATATCTGATCTTTGAAAACTTTTATTACGAATCAACTTCAAGCAGTTAGTTGCTAAACACTTTCCTAAAGATGATGACAGAGACCTATAAAATCTTTCCACTCTTATGATTGGAATAGATGTGAACAATATTATTTTATTATTTGGAAACCAGGTGCTCTCCACAGAACTCGATGGATGGGAAAAGTTATTTATTCATTAAAAAATGAACTAATGTTGATGGAAATGAGTCTATAATACAATTGACATCTCAACAACTTCAAAGATTCAATTATTTGTTGTATGTGTATACATTCAGTCATGGTACACATGTCAGTCTATTGTAGATGCACCAGTGATAACATTTTAGTGATACAAAGATAGCATGAGTTGAATAATAGGATGATATACAACTACGCAAAACAGGATTAAAGAAGATTCTATGTCACTCTGGTGAACAGCTTGCCACTCTTTGTTTGTTTTCAAAACTTCTTAGTGCCAAGAAGAAAGATATGTTAGTAAAATCGATGAAAAAAAGAACTTAAATATCTCTCGCAGCTTCTTTCACACTTAAGTGTCCTGGTTGAGAAATGACCAGAAATGCAATGTTTTAAAGAATCTGAAGAAATTGTTAAACTTTTGCCATCTGTTAATAACTGTACTGACCGAAGCATAGCATAAATTGAAAATTTTAATGGTGCAACAAAAGATGAAGAACAAAAACAGTATTTATTGAGTTGAAATGCACAGAAAGAACTTCAAGAAGTGTAACCATAAAAATCTTCAAGATATGTAAAAATGATTAATTATGTTATTTATAGAAAATTATGCAATATTTTCCTCTTAATTGTCTTGTTAAATTTGACTGGTGAATTTTGCTTTAAACAGGGTTGTTTGGTTTAAACCACGCTGGTTTAAACCGTGGTTTAAACCAAATGGTTTTTTAAAAAAAACCATGTTGGTTTTTTTACATCTGGTTTTTTTCTTTTTTTCCCTAATGTTTTCATTTATTTTACACACTATTGAAAAATCAAAATTATGCAGAAGCTAGAAGCAAAACTTTAGAAAAATGATGAATTAATAAACTTGTAAAGTGACAAAACATTTTTAGTTAATCAAACTTTTCTTATAAGCTTTAAATCTACATGGCAGACTAACTATATTTTCTAAAATTAGCTGGGGGAAAAATGTAGTTTTCTTTCTCCTTTTTCAAGCCTTTTATTTTTAAAAATAGCCAAAATGGCAGATTTGAGCTAAAAATACACTTTTACTACTTAGATTGCTTGATTAGTTAAGATTTACTGATTACATTATGTCTCAATGATGACATAATCATAAGTATCAACTGGGCGAAAAATGTCCGGACCAGGATTCAAACCAGGGATCTCCTGGCTGAAGCCGCCAGTGCTCTACCATCTGAGCTATCCCGGACGAATCTGGTGGAACTCTTTCACCCAGCTAACCTTAGTGATTATAGCATCTGGTCTGAAACCTGGTTCATTATATTGTATTAAGAAACTACACCGTATATTTATTTATAGTACTATAGTAATCTAAAGATTGTTTATTTAAGATTTTCAAGGTATCTATGTTTCACTATGTAGAGCATTTTATTCATAGAACATAAGACATAGCTTTTACTAAAAATGTTTAAATTATTTCAATTTTCTACATAATTACTGTAATTATTTTATTTAAATTATTTTTTTAAATGAAGTTATATTCAACATTTTATGATTGTTGGATTATTATATTATCCAACAATGTTTATTTTTGTCAATAAATATGCATGTATATGTGATAGGAAAAAATATATAAAAAAACTCGGTTTAAACCAAAAAAACAGGTTTTTTGGTTTTTTTGAAAAAAAAAACTGTTTTTTTACCAACCCTGGCTTTAAAACACCCTTTTTGTACATTGCACTTTACAATTTTGGATAAAGTTCGTTTTTAGCCACTTTTTTAGTAATTTTTCTTACATTTATTACACTAAATATTACCAATAGGGTACATTTTTTAGAAGCAACATATTAGATGCATGTAACTTAAAAAAAAAAAAAAAAAATATATATATATATATATATCCTTTTATATATATAAAAAAAAATAACGCTTTAGAAATGGACCAATAAAAATCTGCATAGATACCATGAAACGCATTTCATTGGTCAGAGCTTTCTGAAGCTATAAGGAGGGTACCTGGCTCCGTCGCTAAAAGGCACATCAACTTGGCACTATTTCCAGTATTTCACCAAATTTCTATAGACTCCCATTGAAATTCAATAGGGTTTACTTGCTTGCAGAAAATCAACAAATTGAGATATTTTAATGCAACAAAAATTAAAATCAGCTTATGAATAAAACTTAATTCACCTATTTACATTATTTTTAAGCACAAACACTAACTATTACAATATTCGTAACACTATATATATATCATTTTCGGCATATTTAATAATTCTTATAATTATGAAAATCTGTAAGCTGATTATGTGCTTGGCGATAAGGAAGTAATATTGCCAGGAGTTGAGGTGGAGCCCATTTTTACCAAGTGGTATCTAAAAATTGAATGCATAGAAAACAAGGGACCATGAAACAATTACGGTTGGGGTTAGCTAGAAAATAGGGATTTCTTCGGAATACCGAACGGAATCGAGAAGCGATTACGCAGGGGGTTGGTGAGCGTAGCGAGCATGGGGGCAGAGCCCCCTAGCATATTTAAAAAATAGTAATTTTATAAGTAACTATAAAATATTATGGAATTAAAACTATTTTTTAAACTTTTTGGCGACCTTGAGGGACCTCTAAATATTTTTTTTTTTTAGCTGAAATTTTACAAGAGACCCTAAGTACCCCCCAAAAATTTTTTTAGGGGGTGAGAGTGCAAATATTTAAAAAATTATTTTCTTGGGACACCCTAACGCAGGATGCAAAGCCTGCTGGGATATCGAAAAATAAATTTAATAAAATATAAAAATGGTAATAAACATTCGAAAGAAATAAAAATGTAATGCCTCAAAATATGAAGGAATTAAGTAGATTAGGGGTTTTTTACACATAAGTGTCGCTTTTAACAGATTAAGTTTTTTAGAATAAGAAATAAAAGAATGTGCTGATTTAAAGACATGGGTTAAAATATAATTGATATTTAACATAATATTAAAAGACATGGAAAAAGGTAGATATTGTAAGAATTTGGAATAATATAATTAAGGTAAAAATAGCGAAAAGTGTGTATTATTACATATATATGTATATATAACACTGGCACCTGGATAAATGAAAAGTACCAAAACAGTATAATAGATTAGTTTCAACTGAAGTCACAAATCCATTAGTTGAAAGCGATAACTAAGATAAACTATTTAGGAACTATAGAATAAAAACAATAAAAAGCCTAACATCATGTTTGATTTTAAATAAAACGTTAGTATGTGATGTATGTATTCCATTTTTAAATATTTTGCAGATGTGAGATTTCTTTTCTAGCTCTGCTTTATCTTGCATTTTGAGAAAATAGGATAAAGATCTGGGGTAGATCTTCTACAGAACTTGAAGCGAAAAAATTATTTTTAAAGGTATGGAATTCTAATGTTTACATACATTTTATAAATATATTCATCTTTTTTTTTGACTAGACAAAGATTAATAATAAATTCGATTATAAAATTACAAATACATTTTTTTTACATATGGCATTTCAAGAAATTTATTTTTTGTTCTTTTATTTGCAGGCAGACAGATGAATCAAGCTTGCACAACTTATCAATCAGATTTTACTCCTGTTGATTGGTTACGGAACAATGTAATAAGAGATATGGATGAATTTTGCTCTTCAGAAAATGTAGATGAATGTTTGAAATACATATCTCAGGTATGTTTAGATAATATTAAAAGACTAGCCGCCTCTGGCGACCAGTTTGGTCTCCCTTAAATGTATGCTAAGCATTGCATCATGTTACTTTCATTCTGAAACTAATTGATTTGCTCAATCCTTCCCCGAGTCCAAAGATTCTGATAGAGAAATCAAGAATTCTTTGCGAACTTGATAACATTTCAAACATTTTTGTTGTTATGCGTATTTCGTCTTTTTTGACAAATACCTCATAATTTCCGTAGCTGTAAAAATGAGTGAAACTTCCAAGTGTTTAAACTGAGATTTGTTCATAAATTATCTTAATTAAACTTATTCTACTTAAACATGCTGTTACTTCAATGTTATTTTTTAATATTAATAAATTTATTTAAATTTTGCAAATCATGCATTTATAATTTTTTTTTCATTACTTAATAACTAAATAATGAATATATATACTTTTGTTTTTATAGATTTGATTTCTGAGTTCATAAATATGACAATTTACTAACGTAACTAAGAGAAATAGCAAAATAAAACTTTCGTGAATGCAAGCCGTTAACAAATGTTAGCATCGCCAATTTACCTACTATGATGTCATAAGAATATTGTCCATTCATTGTTGAAGAACCTGCTTTGCGAATGATTACCTCCATGGTCTAATATTTTCTACCGTTTATATGATGAATGAATCTCTTGTGTTTGTTTACTCTATGAAGTGAAATAGAAAGCTGTCAACTTAATTTCAATTGAAATCGAATCTTGGAATATATATTTATTTGAATGTAAATTAGAAACAATACTTTGATGTTGAAATGAAATATTTTAGTTTATGTTATTATTATTACGATTAATTGTTTTTTTAGGTACTTTTCCATTACAGGGGCCTTGGCATTTTTCTTTAAGCTTAGTGCAATTTGGGCTTCAGAACGTGAAATATGTTGATAAAATATATAAATAGCTATGAAAACAAACCTGGTGAACTTCTATTTTTATTTATATGTATTTATTTGCATATAAACATTTTATTTACACATATATATACAATATTTGTTTACATATAAATTACTTCTGTTTCTATATAAAAATAGATTATTGGCTTCTATAGCTTGGTTCTTATACATATGGAAAAAATTGTGGTACAGATGTCATATTCGCCCCATATTGGCGCGATTTTTTTCGGTTGCCAATTTGGCGAAAACATCAACAGCATAAACAACATAATCCGGGTTACCACATCAAGCAAAATAATGACACTTTGGCACAAGTTAAGTACCTGTTGCCTATATGATATTAAAGACAGAAAAAAATCGCGCCAATATGGGGCGAATATGACATCTGTGCCAAAATTGCTTATGTATATGAAATAGGATTTTGATTGCCAGAAAATTCGGTGCATTTTTTTTTTTTCTCGCCAGGACCCTATACTGGAAAAATATCTATTTATTTATTTATTTATTGTATTTTAAATGAGGTAAATGAAAGATGTGTATTTTAAATGAAAATTATTTATTTTAAATGAAATGATGGCGAAGAAACCCTATTTGGCGATTTAATCATCTGCGTCCAGCTCAATTAAAAGTAGCAAAATTGTCGCTTGGCACATAAAAAGTGAAGCAGTCAGCCTAGAACTATTGATGACAGTCACATGACTTCGGCTTTTATTATATAGATTTATTTTAAATATAGGTTGTAACTAAATTTTCCAAGTGTCTTGATTTTCAAGGTAAAAGACTGTCCCTGTTAACCAGTGCATGGGACACCAAAACTCTAAATTTTTATTTATATAAAACTTCTTTTAAATTGCTTTTTACCCGACTGAAAAGAAGGGTTATGTGTTTCACGCGTATCTGGGTATGTGGATTTCTTTATACCCTCGAAACATACCAACGGCTGGATGGATTTTAATGAATGAGGTCTCTACCAATTGGTCTTAACTGTCCGATGGTTATAGGATAGGTTTTGTTTTTATAAATTCAAAATGGCAGCCGTAAAATACGAAATGGCGGTAGAAACGAAAAAAAAATTTTACGCTCCATATTGAGTGGCATATCATTGGATAGATCTTTCAAAATGAAGACGATGTTTCATTGACTATTTTACAGCCAGAGGCTCCGTTTAAATATTGCACAACCTGGAAGTTGTGTAAGTAGGATCTCTAGCTTTACTGCAACTCTAACCATCATAGACATCTATAGGCTTCATCAAAACAGTGTTTATAGATAGGAACTAACAATTAAATGTAACTTAAAAGTCATCAATACAAGTAAATAAAAAAAATATAGGTATGTAATATTAAAAAAAAGTTTCACATTGATGAAAAATAATTAATTAGTTCGCTTTTTACGCAGTCGGGTTTTTTGATTTTTTAAATTTAATTTTTATTACCCGACTGAAAAGAAGGGTTATGTGTTTCACGCGGATCTGGGTATATGGATTTCTTTATATCCTCGAAACATCCCAACGGCTGGATGGATTTTAATGAATGGGGTCTTTATCGATTCGTCTTAATCGTCCGATGATTATAGGGTAGGTTTTGTTTTTACAAATTCAAAATGGCCACCATAAAATACAAAATGGCAATAGAGACGAAAAAAAATTTACGCACCCTATTGAGTGACATATCATCGGATAGGTCTTTCAAAATGAAGACGATGTTTCATTGACTATTTTACAGTCAGAAGCTCCGTTTAAATATTGCACAACCTGGAAGTTGTGTAGGTAGAATCTCTGGCTTTACTGCAACTCTAACCATCATAGACATCTATAGGCCTCATCAAAACTGTGTTTATAGATAGGAACTAACAATTAAACGTAACTTAAAAGTCATCAATACAAGTAAATAAAAAAAAATATAGGTATGTAATATTAAAAAAAAAGTTTCACATTGATGAAAAATAATTAAGTAGTTCGCTTTTTACACAGTCGGGTTTTTTGATTTTTTAAATTAACTTTTTTATAGCATCATGCAATTAATTAGTTTGGGTTGATTGAATCTTTATGACTCTTAAAACATGACCTGTCTATAACAAAAAAAGAAATTATGATCCTGCCGAAAGAATGCACCTGCTCAGGTTTAATCCTGTCTGTGATAGCCAGGCCTACACTAAGGCGACACCTGCAACATGTCTCTTGAATTAGAGGAAAAAACTGGTTTAAAACAGCTTCCTTCTTTGTTTCGACTTTGTTTTTCTCATATGTCGCTCTTCATTTTACTTTTGTCGTCTCAGTGTGAGACCTGCCTTAAGGTGAGATTTGCTTAGGTGAAAAAAAAAAGAAGTTTTTAGCCTTTTTTCTTTTTTGAAATACGAATGAAGATTTTAACAAAATACTTTCAATTTATTTTGTATGAATTACTATTTGATAAATACATATTAGAAGATTCAGATATTCTTATTAATTTATATAAACAATATACATTGCAAAAATAACGACAATATGCATGATGGCGTATTAAAATAGAGAAAAGAATTCATGAATAAGCTATACCTATTCCTGAAAATTAAGGATAGACTGAATCAGGTTTTTAAAACAGAAGCAGATTTTCGGTAATCTACCAATTTTCGCCTCGAAATGTAAACGAAAATGTCCAAAACTTTTAAAAAGTAATTAATATATACAGTGAAACTTCCTTGAACGGTCGGTCACATCTAAACAACGACAACCTCCGAATACCAGCCACATATTGATGGAGACAAACACATTCCATAGCATTAACATTAAAACAAATCTCTAAATAAGGAATTCTGAACAATGTTCTCTCAAAAGTCACGAGAAATTTTTTTTAACAGTTTCTGGTACAATTTCCTATTTATTTGCAAACCAAAATCTGAAGCAGATCAAACAAAGTTTACTTAATATGTCAATAAAATGTTACTTAATCTCTTGAACACTTAATCCTTTTCCAAAACTAGACATAGAAAATGAAGACAATAATGATGCTGAAACTTTAGATAATATTCTTAGAACAGCAAGCATAACTAACACGAACGCCAGTAAGTTTGTGTTTCTGCACTGTACAAAAAAATCTGTAAAGTTACTAAAGTTTTTCTAGGAAACTGGGATTCATAGAACTTTTTATGTAATGGCAACAGCAAAAATTTCTGTAACAGCATCTGTTACAGGAATTTTTGTTGTTGCCGTTACATAAAAAGTTCTAGGAATCCCAGTTTCCTAGATAAACTTTAGTAATTTTACAGATTTTTTTTTTTACAGCGTGGACAAAGATTTGGCAGTTACTGCTACATTTGATTCATACAGCAAATGGTGGAAGATAGGAGAGAGGAAAAGAAAAGTGATTCGGAAGAGGATATGGAAGAGATTATAGAATCACCTAAAATTTTCAGTATTAACACATATACCAAATTTTTTATGAACCTTCGTAAAATCAAATCTAACAAAAACATAGCTGTGAAAAAAGGGAGCCAAGTTCTGTAAAGACAATGGCAAGAAAAGAAGTGGTATCTAAGTGGGTGCCAAGTTCAGATAAAATTCACCCAAACTTACCTACAGAAGTATTATAGCATTTTAAAAATTGTTTATAAATAAAAATTATTGATAGCATATTAATAATAAATCTAGAACTTGGCAAGTTTTTACCTACGAGTCATTTATTTTTATTAATGACATTTTTATATCAAAACTTGTTATTTCATGTTTGGAAGCCTTCATTTGAGTGAGCTCCTTTTCCTTGAAGGGTGGTGGGATAAAATATATCCCACCTAATTTTAACTGCAAAATGCCACATTGACACTAGAATTCAGGACTAAAAAGTTTAATTTTACTAAATACGTGAAAAGAAGCTTTTACCCATTTTGAAATAAATTTGTTTTTAAATTCTGGTGTGATTCAATCATTTCAGCATGTCACGAATAAAAGCTCTTTGCCCCTGAAGGGTTAAAGGGGTGCAGTCTCTAGAGGGATGACCAAGAACAAGCGTAAGAGTATCTGTCTCTTTCTCAGGCTTTTTAGTCTGTTTGCATTGAGGTTTCTGGAGGGTGGGTGCTAGAGTGATAACCAAAGACGAGCTGGAGTGTATCTGTGTATTTATTGGTTTATCAAATTTTTAACATGAGTCATTTGTTTATAATAACTATATTAATTTTTTAATGACATTGTTGTTAATATTAACATCATCATTTTATTAAGAGATGAAATTAATAGGCACAACATTTATCAAAAACTTGCCAAGTTCTAGATTTATTATTAATATGCTATCAATAATTTTTATTTATAAACAATTTAAAAAAATGCTATAATACTTCTGTAGGTAAGTTTGAGTGAATTTTATTTGAACTTGGCACCCACTTAGATATCACTTCTTTTCTTGCCATTGTCTTTACAGAACTTGGCTCCCTTTTTTCACAGCTATGTTTTTGTTAGATATCATTACTTTTTGTAAAGTTACAATATATTTAGACACTTTACTTAATGCTTTTTAATGCGTTTACATGTGACTATTTTATTCACCAAGCAACATTCAATTTTAATTTTAATTTCCTACAACAAACTATTTGGCTGTCAATTTGCGGCAGAAATCTATATTTTAATACTGCTACATTGAGTGCATGTTTTGAAACGAAATGTATTGATTCAAAATTTTTATTGTTTCTGAAACAACAATTCCTATTAAATTCCTATATTAAATTTTTCTATTAAATTTTCCAATTAAATATCCTATAGCTGGGCCTGCTTTTTTGCACTGAAAGTGAAAAATAAAGTTATGTGCTTATGCCATACTATGTATCATTCATCCATGGGTGCCGACAAAGAGGCAGTGCAGAGGAAGGACATTGCCTCTCCCTGAATTTTCAAATTTAACTAATTAAATATCCTTTTCTCTGATGATTTTGAAAATAACAAGTGGGTAAGTGTGATCAAAGATCGCACAGAGGGTTTCATTTAATATTTCTTTCAACACACTTTATCCTTTTGAAAAATCTGTTAGTTCCACATTTCGCAACCAGGGGCGCACTCTATTCTAAACAAACCTCTATCCGAACAAAACTCCGTTTTACATACTATCCGTAGATATATTAGTCGAGGGGATTGAGCCCATAGCTCCCGAGTTAGACAAGTTAGAGACCAGAGGAGTAAATAATATAAGACTTTTTGAAAATTTTATGATTTGTCGTGTGGTCTGAGGTATTCAGCTATACGTATGCAAAAAGTCATGTCTCCAACTTAATTAGGGGCTCCCTTAGAAAGAATTGCTTAAAATACATATGTGGTAGCTCAAAGGGTTAAGCTTAAGACTTTTTCAAGATTTTATGATTTGTCACCTGGCATCACGTGTTCTGCTATAATTATGCAAAATTTCAAATCTCCAATTTAATAAGGGGCTCAGTTAGAAAGAATTGCTTAAAATACGCATGTGGAAGCCCAAAGGGTTAAATGTACAAATTTTTCAAAATTTTATGATTTATCATTTGATGTGTGTTCAGCTATAAGTATGCAAATTTTCACGCCTCCAACATAATTAGTGGCTCACTTAGAAAATATTGTTTAAAATACACATGTGAGAGCCCAAAGGGTTAAATGTACAACTTTTTCAAAATTTTATGATTTCTAGTTTGATGTGAGGTGTTCAGCTATAAGTATGCAAAATTTCACGCCTCCAACCTAATTAGGGGCTCGGCTCACTCAGAAAGAATTGTTTAAAATACACATGTGGGAGCCCAAAGGGTTAAATGTACGACTTTTTCAAAATTTTATGATTTGTCATATGATGTGAGGTGTTCAGCTATAAGTATGCAAAATTTCACTCCTCCAACCTAATTAGGGGCTCACTTAGAAAGAATTGTTTAAAATACACATGTGGGACCCCAAAGGGTTAAACGTACGACATTTTCAAAATTTTATGATTTGTCGTTTGATGTGAGGTGTTCAGCTATAAGTATGCAAAATTTCACGCCTCCAACCTAATTAGGGGATCACTTAGAAAGAATTGTTTAAAATACACATGTGGGAGCCAAAGTGTTAAATGCACGATTTTCTCAAAATTTTATGATTTGTCGTATGATGTGTGGTGTCCAGCTATAAGTATGCAAAATTTCAAGTATCCAACATGTATAGTTTCTGAGGCTCTGTGACGGACAGAATATCTCAATTTGTTGATTTTCTGTAAGCAAGTAAACTCAGATAAACCCCCAGTAAGTAGATAGGTTTACAATAGAAGTCTATGGGAATTTGGCGAAATATTAGAGATATCGCCAAGGTGGCATCACTTTTGGACACTAATTTTGGTCGCCAAATTTGGCGATATATCGCCATGTTGGCGAGAAACTTGGCGGTATTTGGCGACAGAACAGAGTCCCCTCCTACGGCAAATTAAAATTTCGCCTAATAGACGTAATGTTAAAGTAAAAATGGGCACCCCCAGGTGGGTAATTCATCGATTTTCACAATTTTTTAATTTTTTTCCTTAGTTATATAGTGTAAAAAAACTTCGCACCAAATTTGAAGTCTGTAGCTGCAGTAGATATATGAGATCTTTTTGATGAGTGAGTGAGTCAGTCAGTCAGTCAGTCAGTGGTAAAATTATCGATTATCAGACATTTTCAAATGTCATTATCTCGGAAACTAATTATTCGTTATTTATAAAATTTTGGATTTTAGGTAATTAGGGTGGCCTTACTACATATTTCGTATAAGAAGTACGTAGGTCTCATAGATTTTCAGTAGTAGAGCATTGAAATTTGACGAAAACAGCACGAAATGGTTCGTGTAAATAACACACGGCTATGCCAGACGAACATGGCTGACACACTGCCGTGTGTCTAGAAATTTTGCATTAAATCATAATGATGATGAGTTGCACAGCAAAACAACCTGTACTATTATTTCTTTAGAGAAAAATATTTGCAGAAAAAAAGTAACTGCAAATCACTGATTTTTTTAATGTATTAAAATGACTGTGTATTTCTATTTAAATTTATGTAATTATGATTTTTAAAAAATGAAACCTCTGAAGAGCGGTCACTTTTCATCGGTCCCACTAGTAACCGTTATTCAGAGGTTACACTGTACATAAATATACAAAATTATTAAACAATTATACATGTAATTATATGTGTGGTCCAAGTTGGCTCTTTCTGCCTCTGACCAAAGCTTTTTTTCTTTCATGTAAAATGTAATTCATCTACGACACAGAATGATTTTCTAGTTATACGAATTTCATCTAATTAAAAAATGTGTTAGGTATACACACCTCGATTTATCTTTTATAATGAATTTTGTAAATGAACATCTGTAATACTAGAACTTTCTCAAAGACTATTCAAAACACTTTTGTGATTTCAAACTAAAAATTGTCTATTACTGGGTTAAGTCTGTAGCTTTTAATGAGCACGTGACAAGCGTCTTCAAAGTTTAGCCCTATGTGTATTGCTTGCTTTATAATTTGCACTCTCGTCTTGAGTCAGTCATGATTGATAATTATAAACACTGAAGTTTATAACAATAAATGAAGAGTGTTTCATTTGAGCCGATACAGCTCAAATCAATAAGTAATTTTGAAAATTTCCAAAGAAAGGAGATTTTTGGAATACGAATAGTTTTGATTTGGCCGAATTTTTGGCAGCATTTTTGCTGAAAATGAATGTTTGCCGAAACTCAGATTTTGGGCCGAAAACAAAACTGAATTTTTGGTCGATCTGTACTGAAAATATCTAAAACTCGATCAAAACATAAAATTTCAAAATACAATGCTTTTCAATACTGTGGTTCTGAAAGCTGTTCCCAAGCAGACAGAGTTTTTAACCTTGGACCTAAAGGAAGAATATTGACCATGGTGTTGTTATAAAAGTCAGAAAGATAGCGACATTTTTACCCGACTGCCAAGAAGTGTTGTGTGTTTCACGCGTATCTGGGTATGTGGATTTCTTTATACCCTCGAAACATCCCTACGACTGGATGGATTTTCATGAATGAGGTCTTTATTTATTTATCTTAACCGTCCGATGGTTATAGGCTAGGTTTTGTTTTTATAAATTCATAATGGCGGCCGTAAAATACAAAATGGCGGTAGTGACGAAATTTTTTTTTACGCAGCATATTGGGTGGCATATCATTGGATAGGTCTTTCAAAATGAAGACGATGTTTCATTGACTATTTTACAGTCAGAAGCTTAACCGTTTAAATATTACACAACCTGGAAGTTGTGTAGGTACGATATCTAGCTTTGCTGCAACTCTAACCTTCATAGACATCTATATACCGCATCAAAACAGTGTTTATAGATAGGAACCAACAATTAAACACAACTTAAAAGTCATCAATACAATTAAATAAAAAAAAAATAGGTAAGTAATATAAAAAATAGTTTCTGAGAAATAATTAATTAGTTCGCCTTTTACGCTGTCCGGTTTTTTGATTTTTTAAATTTAATTTTTACTTCTTAACCTAACCATTTTATACAAGCGGATTTTCAAATGTGTAATTCAACTTACTTATTAGTCCTGAAAACCGATGTCAGTGTTTTCAATAGCGATGGATGACGCCATGACAAACGAAAAATGGCCCATTCAAACAGAAAAGCATGGCAACTCGATTACAAAAGATAGCTGCCGTTATAGTGATATCATTCAATCTTCCAAACCTGGTAATATTTTTGAAACATTGTACATTACTATATTTTTAGAGGCTGCAAAGCCTAAATGGGGGTTGGCCGGGCGTAGCTCAAACGGTTCTGAGCCCCCTAGTGCAGTATATAAAAGTACTGTAGCTTACCAGTAAACAAATCTAAACCCAGATTAAGCATTCAGGAAAGTACTCTGTGAATCTTTTGTTCAGTGTAACTAAGATATGGGTCATTCCATGTCAGTTCAGGCAGGCATGTAACCCACCATCACAGATTTTGATGAAACTGCGTGTGTTTGTTCCTTTTATTAAGATATGATTCGCAGTATTTTTTTTTTACTCCTTGGTCAAATAGTTTCTGAGAAAAAAATTGTCAAAATTTTGAAAACTGCCATCAGTTGGCATTCTTGACTGCTCGATTTTCAAATGTAGCATGACATAAATATGATCATATTTCAATATCTATTCCACAAATCATCTTCAAATAATTCATGCATAATATATAGGGTACGTATTTTATGAAAAAAAAATACTGTTACGCTTATATAACATTTTAAGTGTGTCTAAAAAATGTTTAATCTTTGAAGTCGTGATTTTTTTATGAAAAATAATGCATTACCTAAAATAGCATTATTAACAAAAGGCGGTATTTTTATTAAATTTATTTTTTGTGGGGGATATACTTAAAGGTGTCCTTTACCTGATTCTGAAATAAAAGTAGTGGGATTTTGGGTGTTTTTAGTAGTATTTCATATTTAAAAATATTTTGAGGCGTATTTCAAATCAAATCAAGCAGAGTCATTCCATGTCAGTTCGCCTAAGATATTTAATTCACTGTCACAAATTTCAATGAAACTGGGTATGTTTATAGCTCATTTTAAGACAGGATCAAGGAAATTAAAGGTGATTACAAGTAAAATATTTTTTAAGATAAAAAAAAAAATATCTAAATTTTGAAATTTTTTTAAAAATGTTTTTAATGGCAGATCTATATTCAAAGACTGCATAAAAAAAAAGTCATTTCAATATAAAATCACTAAATAAGTTTCAAATAATGTATATGTGACAAATAATGTAGGCAGATTATTATTTATTGTTGTTTGTCATTTAAATGCTAAGAGTGTGTTTAATCTTGTGAATTCTTAAAATCAAGAATTTTGTGAAAAATAATGTGTTAATCAAAAATTTATTATTAACCGAAGGCAGGCTGTTATTACTTTTTTTAATTGTACGTAAAAATATCTTTTCAATAGTTATAAAATAAAAATAGTGAAAATATGAGCAATTTTAACAAAATTTTCATAAAATGTGAATGTTTAATGATAAATATTGAAACTTTTCATGCTAAGATGTACTAAAATGACTACGATATCGTGTATTTCTACTCTTGCTTAAATATAATACATACAATAATAAAATAACAAATATTATTTACATCAATAAAAATTAAATTAAATAGTACCAGTTCCTTTACCAACACTACATTGCTCAACAGCCGACTTAAAATCAACAGCACGCACTCTTATTGAAAAATACTTTCAACTGTTCAAATAATAAATAAACTGCATTTAAAAATTTTAATATCAACTTATTATCTTAAGACGATAATAATAACTAAACAACATGATGAATTTATAAATCAGCTTTTAATTGAAAAGTCATGAAATGGTCCCTTTAAATATTGTTGTTCATCGAGTCAATCAAAACAAATTATATAAAAAAAAAATAGTGAGCCTAATATGCTGACTGCAATGACACTTCTAACAAAACTAATTAATTCATTACCATCTGAAATCAAACCCGAAAGATCAAAAAGAAAAAAAAAATCATCTGTAGTGTGAATGTGACATACTCAGTGGTTGTTGAGGTATGTCTTTGTGACATTTTCACCTGTACTTCAATAAAATATAAACATGTAAGCTTTTTTCATTCATCCAAATTAAGTAAAACAATTATAAAATTTTGTTGTCATTACACCAGATGTTAAATTTTTCGTTACATACTATTAGATAAGTTCTTTACTTTTAGACATTATTGACATAATATCATAAAATTTGCTATATGTATTTTCTGTAAGTGTATAAACAATATATATATGCTTTATTAAACATAAATGAATAATTTTTAAATAATTTGTTTGAGAACAGGGATATATATACACACATATATATGTTGAAAATCCATCTTTCAGCAATATTGTGATGAAATAAATCAAATTACCGTAATTTCCGGTGTATAGCCCGCGGATCATACAATCGTGTTTCGACCCAGAAATTTTTAAAAATAAAATGTAACTTTTTAGATCACAGTAAATATTGGTCTTCAAATACTGAATAAAATTTCTGGGTCCAAACTGAATTGTTTGATCTGCGGGCTATACACCCGAAATTACGGTACATATCATTAGAAACTGAATAAAGTTACAAAAGTGCAACTCCTTAAGTTTTAAATATTTTTTTAGATATAGTTATTTGAAAGATATAAATATAATGGATTATGCATTTTTTGCATATATTTAAAGCACAATACGTCAAAATTTTCTTCAACAGAGTGAAATTTGGTTTTTTTTTCAATATTAGCAGCTCAATGCTAAATTTTCAATATTAACAGCCAAATATGAGTTTAAAGATTAGGACTGTCATTTTGAAAATTTCTATTGGGCGGTGAGGAGCTAGTGATTTTTCTCTTTTTTGGAAAGGGATAATTGCTCTTCGCCCTAGAAGTTTTACTAAAAAACAATATTGTTTATTTTTTTCCTTAAGAAACAAACATAAAAGATAATTTGAAAAATAAAATAAATGTATAAATAAAAATATTTCCAGGGATGATACATTGGATAGGTTTTACATTTGAAAATATTGATAATTTTAAATATGATTTAAATACTACTAAAACCAACCAAAACCCCACTATTTTTATTTCAGATCCAGTTATAATGTAGTATTATGTACAATTTAAAATTAAAAAATTAGTCATAGAAACTCCGCCTCTGATTGATAAAGATTTTTTAATAATTTCGTTATTTTTTGTAAAATATTTTTGATTTCAAAGATTATACAATTTTTTAGACACATTTAAATATTTTTTAACATTACAGCAATATTTTTTTCATAATCTACATACTTTATTTACCTTGCTTAAATTATTCAAAGAAGATTTCTTTATTAGTTATTGAAATATGATTTTATATATAAAATGAGGCCTTTGAAAATTGAACAATCATTAATGGCAACTCGTGGCATTTTTCCAAAATTTTGATAATTTTTTCTCATATGTTCACTATTTTTATTTTATAACCATTTAAAAGATATTTTTACGTACAATTTAAAAAAAGCAATAACACCCTGTCTTCGGTTAGTAATAAATTTTTGATTAACACATTATTTTTGACAAAATTCTTGATTTTAAAAATTCATAAGATAAAAGACACTCTTAGTGTTTAAACATGGATAAAAAACAAGAAATAATAATCAGCCTACATTATTTGTCACATATACATTATTTGAAACCGATTTAGTGATTTTATATTGAAATGACTTTTTTTTTTTTTTTTTTTTTTTTTTATGTAGTCTTTGAATATCGAACTGTCATTAAAAAAATTTAAAACAATTTTTCAAAATTTTGACATTTTTTATCTTAAAAAATATTTTACTTAGGATCAAGAAAATTAAAGGTGATTACGTCTTAAAATAAGCTATAAACAAACCCAATTTCATTGAAATTTGTGACAGTGATTAAATGGCTTAGGGGAACTGACATGGAATGACTCTGCTTGATTTGATATGAAATGCACCTCAAAATATTTTTAAATAGGAAATACTACCAAAAACACCCCAAATCCCACTATTTTTATTTCAGAATCAGGTAAAGGACACCTTTAAGTATATCTCCCATAAAAAATAAATTTAATAAAAATACCGCCTTTTGTTGATAATGCTTTTTTTGTTAATGCATTATTTTTCATAAAAAATTCACGACTTCAAAGTTTAAATATTTTTTTAGACACACTTAAAATGTTATAAGCATAACAATATATTTTTTTCATAAGCTGCGTACCCTATATATTGCGCATAAATTATTTGAAGATGATTTGTAGAGTAGATATTGAAATATGATTATATATATGACATGCTACATTTGAAAACCGAGCTATCAAGAATGCCAACTGACGGCAGTTTTTCAAAATTTTGACAATTTTTTTTCTCAGAAACTATTTCACCAAGGAGCAAAAAAAATTACTCGTGATCATATCTTAATAGTAAGGACAAACACGCAGTTTCATTAAAATCTGTGATGGTGGGTTACATATTGATATTTTACTGCCTGATTTTACATGGAATGCCCCATATATTTTCGCAAATGTTTAAAGATCAAAATAACAATAAAAATACTAATGTTGTAGTGGTCATATATTATAAACCTAAGTGACAGTGATTAAACTAAGTCCTTTTAAACTCTTTTATAATAGCAATTCCCTATACTAGTGTTGACTCTAGAAAAAAGGGCCGCCCGGCGGGAATTTTTCAAAAAGGGAACACTATTCTAAAAAAAGGGTACATTTTTCAAAAAGGGAACACTATTCTAAAAAAAGGGTACATTTTTCAAAAAGGGAACAAGCACTATTCTAAAAAAAAGTACATTTTTTCAAAAAGGGAACACTATTCTAAAAAAGAGCACTTTTTTTTCAAAAAGAGCGCACTTGTACCTTGTTCACAAAAAATATTTTAAACTGGTTTGTTTAGAGTCCCTAGAATTTGCGATATTTTTCCGGGATCAAATGAATTACCACGGGGATCATAGGAAGTGTTAAAAAGGGATGCCGGGCGCATCGGAAGGGCTGAAAAGGGTCGCCGAGCGCTGTGCCCTGCTAAAGCGGCTTAGAGTCAACACTATATACTGACATTTTCAGAGAAACAAATGTAGAAAGCATCAGGGTAACCAATTATTTATTTACTTTAAATCGGTAAATGTAATCATGAATTTTTTTATCTAAGGCAAATATAATGCTTTGTAGAGAAAAACTAACTTTCCTGAAACTGTTGTGATTTGTATAAAATGGAGCCATATCAGATTCTTTTTCCTACCTACTGTCTTTCTGTTAAAAAAAATTTCACTTTGTCCTGTTCCAAATTTTGCTATCTATCAGTGTGCAATAGTAACTTCAAACAAAGAGCTTTTAATAGTTGATTCAAATTCTTTGCTTCAAGTGTGCTTCAAAAACAGGTTTGTAACTAATGCCTGTTGATCAGTGGTCAAAAAATATAAATTATTCTTTGTTATGTATTTACTCTGTGATACCAGTATTATTCGATTCAATGAATTCCCTTATTTCTCCACCGAGTGTCTATGGAAAAAAGCAAGCAGAGGATTGCTGTTGAAAATGCAAGAACATTCTTGGAATGTATTAAAAACACACACCTTTATTTTTTGTTTCATTTAAATAACATGTACTCTTTTCAAGATTATTTTGATTTAAAGTATAGTTAAATATTATTAAAGAAAAAGAAATTGTGATTTTAATCAATGTTTAAAAAAAAAAATCAAGTGATTAAAATCATGATTTTAATTATGGTTAAATAAAATCAAGCTGCTTTAAATCAGCGTACCCTGCCTGGGGCCCTGATGGAGTAAAAAAAGGAAGATAATTAAGTTTGCATGGACGAAACTTACTTTTGTCGTAAAAAAAGTTATGGATTTTTAGTGTATGAAAAAAATTTCTGGGGTTCAATTTTTGTTTATTGTTAGATATCTGCTAAAGGTTTTTTAACTATTTCCATTGTAGCTGAAAAGTATTTGACTTTGATTTGTCTGTCTAAATTGTGCTCTAACTACCGCAATTGCCACGTAATTGACAGTGGTGTAGCGCAGATTTCACCTTACAGAATACTAGGAATATTTGCGAAAAAATATTTTTGAGTTTTGTAAAATCATGAGAACAAGAATTCTTAAAATTATTGTACACTTACTGTCTTATATAAATATTTTGTTATGGTTATGATTAAAGGTGTTTTGAGGTGTTTTGTCGTAATCTAAGTACATATGAAAAGTTTCCTAGAAAGAAAATCACAACGTGCCCAAGAAAAAAAAAAAATCCATTGCTATGCATAAAATTTAGACTTTTAACTATGGTGAGAACAAAAATTTTTACATTCCTGACTTTACATCCCACCTGCAATGAGATGCATAAAATGAGAGGATTGAACTTTGTGTCTGTATATTAAGAAATGATAAAGCAGTATGATCACAAATAAAAATATTGATATTAAAAGGAAGACAGCTATTTTGGAGCATCTAAAGCTCCATCATCAATACAACAATTAAAGTCACTAGAAATAAATGTTTAAAAACATGGAGGGAGCAAGAAATGCAGTCGTCAAAAGTAGAATGGCAGTAAATAAGAAAAAAAGTGGGATCCCAGATGGGTGACTTAACCAAGGAGATCAATGAAGAGGCAGTGCCTAGTTCCTTTAGAGTGAGTAGGAAGAGTTTAAATAAGATGGAAGAAATCGGAAGAGCGAGAGTAGGAGAAAAGACTGAGAATTGAATAAAAGGTAGCCATACATTAGAAAATGTGGGGGGTTTAGACAAATCATTATCAAACTACAGTAAAGTCCTGATTATCTGAGTCCCACTTAACCGAGTTATTTTTTTCTGATGGACTGATGGCTTCCATTATTATGAAACAGCCATTATAAATGAAGTGTTAGATGAAGATGAAAGAGCAGTCGTAAAAAGTTAGAACTCTGATTTTCTGGTGACAATGAGAAAAAAAATGGCCATAATTTTTTTTTATGGAAGCCATCAGTCCATCAGAAGAAAATGATCCATTCCAAAGGTATAAGTTTGATTGAAAAAAAAAAAAAAAACTATTTAATACTTTGAGCAGAAAGAAGAGGCTACACTTGCAATTTTCATGACACTAATAGAATCACATAGCTGCCAATTTGTACGATTTTGTTGACAATTGTAAGATTTTGGTGATTGAATTCGGCAAAACTTACTCGTAAGTTTTAGTGGTAAGAAAAAATCTTAGAAATTGATAGCTATGCAGTAGCGCAATACTGCAGGAAAAAAAAAAAAAAAAAAAAAAAAAAAAAAAAAAAAAAAAACTGCAGCAAAATTGACATTTAACAAACAAAAAACTATCAAGATCTTTTTCAAATAAACAATTTCATTCCCTGTTTTTGTTAAAAGTAACATAAATGTACATAAAAAAAATGTTACTAGTACCATAAAAATTAATGATTTAAGTGGAAATTTATATTTCATTCCCTTAGTTGGTGACGATTTGTGTAAATCCAGTTTATCCTAGTGTTTTGCTTATCCGAGGTGAGCTTGGTCCATATTAACTCGGATACTCAGGACTCTACTGTATTAGAATTCTTCCTCATGTGATAAACTTCCCAAATATCGATGTTGTATATTGATGAACATTTTAGAATTATTAAGCTGTCAGAAAAATTGGGATTCTAACTTTTATCAACTGGTCTTGAAAAAATTAATAATGTACAGTGTGGACGTTCTGACACATTAACAAGGTCACTTTTAAATGTACATGAAATTTACAGGCATTACAATTAAAGTGCTTATTTGCAAACATTAATATTTTATCATCATTACTCATGGTACAGATGGAATTGTGCACCTCTCCCTCGTACCTCCCCTGCAAGATTTTTAGAAAAAAGGTAGACCCGATCACAGAATATCTCATTGTTAAAATGTAAAAGCAGTATTCAATAAGTTACTGTCACATAGTAGTAGTAGTAGTTCGTGAAGTGCTATGAAGTTTGATACTGGCTTCAGATATTGCGGTGGCTTTGAACTTATATATGACTTAAATAATGTTTTTCATCTACACTAATAAAATAAAAATAAATATGGTTAGTCTGTGATGACCAGTGAAGTAAAGGGCAAAATTAGCACCGGCCACAGGGCCGCTAACTTTGAAAAAGTGGCTATTAAAAAATTGTTTGTCACTCGCTACCTTATGGCCACTTACCTACAAGGATAGAGTAAAATTTTTTTGTATTCCATGAAGGATTCTACTTTTTTCTGGTTGCAATATGTTTATATTAACATACTTATTAGGTCTATTCATTTTAAAAGCTTAATACTAATGGAAATTTCAACTAAAGTTTACTTCAAAATACTCAATAATAGCTATAAGTGATAAACATAAATTTAAAAAAAGGCAAAATATCTTTATTTATTTACATTTTGACATGTTTCATTGCATCAGACGGCAACATTCTCAAGAAAATAAAATGATAAAAATATTTTTGCAAAAATTTAAATTGAAAAGCTAGTAAACAAAAACAAAAATCACGTGAGCACAAGGATAATGAAATTAACTGCAATATTAAAAATGGAAATTTGTGAACATGAATTATTTTACTTTGTTTCATGATTCTATGTAGCATTTCTTTCCAAATTTTAGGGAGCTCCATGAAGGCTGAATCATTGCAGATATTCTCATTGCATAAGATCTCTATTGATTCTCTAATCATGAATGACAAATAAGATCTTGATGGATAAAGTATTCTACTATTTTTAAAATCTATTTGTAAAGGTTCTCTGTTATATAGTCTGGCCAGAGCTGTAGTTTTCTTGTTGTATTTGATGTCTGCTATATATTCTTTGGTCCTAGGTTTGAGCTTTCTATTTGTCATTCCTATATAAAATTGCACTGTTCCATCTTCTTTGGTGAAAGGTATTTCATATACCCCTGATAATTGATTTGGTTCTACTTATAATGTATCCGTCAAGATCTTATTTGCCATCCATCATCAGAGAATCAATAGAGATCTTCTTACCCAATGAGAATATTTGCAATGATTCAACCTCCATGGAGCTCCCTAAAATTTAGAAAGAAATGCTACACACATATTCATGAAACAATAACGTAAAATAATTCACGTTCACAAATTTTCATTTTTAATATTGCAGTTAATTTCGTTATCCTTGTGTTCGCATGGATTTTGTTTACTAGTTTTTCAATTTGAATTTTTGCGAAAATATTTTTATCATTTTATTTTCTTGAGAATGTTGCCATTTGATGCAGTGAAACATGTCAAAATGTAAATAAATAAAGGTATTTTGCCTTTTTAAAAATTTATGTTTATCATAGCAATTATTAAGTATTTTGATATTTTGAAGTGATTTTTGTATATAGTTTATAAAAGTATACTTTTTAGTACTTTTAATTAAAAAAGTGGCCACTTAAAATTGCTACTACTGGCCACTGGCTATTAATGAAATTTCCCAATTTTGCCATCTACAGTGAAGTCTACCACACGTTGAAGTTTGAAAATTTGAATGAGAATAGTCCAAGGCAGGTCTTGATGCTCCTAAAGTTCAGATTTTTCATTTTTTGTTAATTAACCAATGTTAATGTTTTGATTAAAAATCATAATAAACATTACAAAATAGAATGATGGGCTGTCACAGTTGTCTAGGTCAAAGAGGTACTTAATAATATACAAGTGCTGAGTGATCTATTGAGACAAGTGTTTATTTTTAAGATGATTTGGAAATATCTTGTAATTCGAAGCAAAATGCACATATAAATTTTATCATTTCTGTGTTTTTTATTGCTTATATTATTTGTTATAAATTTTTAATTTCACATGCGTATATTTTTTATTTTAGGAATTTTGTGCCTTAGGCTTTCCATCCATTTATTCAAACTCATGTGACTGCCCATCTCCTGCTAACTGTGATATTGTCAAGTTTTTAAATGTGACACATGAGCTTCTGAGAAATAATAATGAATACATTCAGAAAAATGAAGATTTGGAGAGCAGGTTTGTTGTAATATGTATTTTTAATATTGACATTTAAAATTTGTTTTATTTTTTCTCAGCAAAATTAGTTATTCCTAGATTAGACAGACAATGGACATGGTTCAGTACTTTTCAATCATTTATTAGAATCTTTTACACAATTGGAAATTGCCGATTCTGTGAAAAAAACTTTTCCTGTCCTGAAACTGTGGATAAACAAGATAGTATTTAGTATGAACTCTAAATAAGGCTTCACATGATGCCTCTAATTTTTTTTCTTTGTGCCAAACTACATTTCATGGTTGCAGTTTTATGTCATATATTTTCTCATTCTCTTCGCAACCACAATAATAATAATAATGTTTCATTGTTGTGTGTTAAAGGCAGAGGGTGGGGGCTGTATAAGCACTTTATTACTGTGTTTATCACTAAAACAAAATAAAAGCTGGTTTTCTTTAAAAGTGTAAAACCTGATTGAACTACAATATTTGGATTCTAGAAAAATATTTACTTTATTCTTTTTTATAAAGCTAATATGCATACAAAACAGATTATCAAACAATTCTGTCAACAGAAAGAAAATTTGTACTTTTAGATACCATTGGGGATAAGCCCAGTAATAATAAAAAAAAAATCCTGCAACTGAAAGTACATAAAAAAGAGCAAATAAATGAACCTCTGGATACCAATTATGGTGTGGTATTTAAAAATATTCTCAAATCCTATATAAATATTTTTTTATGGAGAGAAGATGTATAAGAATTTGAAAACATTCTTGATACAGTATCTTATTTTAGGAACATATAAGGAAGGAAAATTGCATAATAAAAAAACCTTGCATATTTAAAAAATGAAAGTAGAATTTTATCATCCAATATTTATTTTAGACAATCTTGCAGCCATTACTTGGAAAAACTGAAATTGATATCTAGTATTTTAAATCTGGTCTCCCAGCTTGACCACAAATTAATATCGGAGAAAACCTTATGCTAAAGAACAAATGAGAGTGTTTGTTAAACAAAAGTTAAAGTGAAAGAATGTTAGGTGTCAAATTTGATGATTAGGCATAGTTTTGTGCTTGTGAAATGTCCCATAGCAGAAACTGTGCAGCGTGGCAGCAGTGCTGCAGATTATTTTAGATCTTGCAGATTAACCTACCAGCTTAAAAATAAATACTGGGCTTAAAAATTTTACTAAAAATGTACTTAGTTTCAAGAGTTATTGTTTGTTTTTACTTTTTCTTTCAGTAACTTTTGCTTGTTTTATGGGTTACTATTAAGTATTTATGATAAAAGCTTGGTTCATCATTGTTGGGTCGCAGATAAATTTTGGTTTGCTGCAGATGGACACCGAAAATTCTGTTACTGGGGTGAAATGCAATAATTTAGTTGCATTTTGATGACTAACGACTGCCAATTTCTAACTGTTCTTTAGAGCATCAGATGTGTTCATCAACACATGCTAATTTTTGTCAATTTTGTCCTACACACATACAAACAGGACCCAGATTTAAATCGTGATTTTGATTGCTGAGATAGTGTTAAAAGTAGTTATTTATATCCAATAATTCAAAACACTTAACTTACAAAAGAGAAAATGTTATATTCAAGCTGTTCTTAATTGGTTTAAAAATAAATAAATAATACTGCTGTTGATCAGTATTACTTTTTTCAAGAACAACCTAAAATATATTGAATTCAAAATATTGCAAAATATTTATTCAGTACATTAAAAAAATTTCCTAACACAAATTGAATTTTAAATTGTATATAAATTTAAGTCATATTGTTAGGTTATTTAAATTCAAAATAAATGCAAATGCAAATAATAATGTTTATATAAATAAAAATGTTTTTCTTGCTGTAGCGTTAATTAAAAAATATATAATATACGTACTACTTTTCATGTTTTTAATTGTGAGTGATTTTTTACACTGAAACTCTTTCCAGCAAAATTTATTTTATCAAGGCTATTTGTGAAAGTATCTCAGTGATTATGTTGAAAATTAACATTAGCATTATGATGGCCTCATTGTCATTGAATGTAAGAAAGGATAAAAATATGATTGGATAAGAAATGCAGAATATTCCGTATATTTCAATGGAAATAACATACCATCCTGACTTACAGAAAATCAATTTGGTATGTCTGAGTATAACAGGATAAAAGACAATTCTTAAATTTTTGTATTGTAATACGTAAAAAAAAAGTAAATTAATTAAAGTGCTTTTAACGGCGACAATAATGAGTTCCTATTTTAGCTTAGAAATATATGAATTACATGTTTCTACAGATAAAATTATGCTGTATCAATAATTTAGATTTAGTAAGTCTTGTTTTATTGCTCAGTAGGTTTTGCATTTGCTTATTTTTACACCTGTTTTTGTGTGCAAAGACGGAATTTTACAATTGATTTTTTACCACACTTCCTGATAGTCCGGAATTATATAAATTATGTACAAGGGTTTGTTTCTGACGGCAATACAACATAATATTTTTGCAACTTAATTATAAATGAATACATTAATTTTAAGGAATTTTTCAATTAAGCAGCCACAGGTCTTAAATCGCCAAATATTCTCTGTAACTCATGCAATTGTACGGTAGTTGAAAAGACAATGAATTTAATATGCGTCAAAAATACTTTCGCCAAAATATGCCAAAGCGGTATGAAATGACAACAGTAAAATATTTTAAAGAGTTAAAAGTGTAAAATAAATTACAAATAAAGAAGAGTGTAATGAAAAAATGCGCTTTTATCAATTAATAATTAAATATCAATAAATTTACAAGCACATTATGAAAAATAAATTTAAATGACTAAAAAGATGATTTAAATGATGTTTCATTTTTTTCTTTCTGGTTCTCTTTTGTTAGTAAATAAACAGATGAAAAGTATATATTTTTAATAAATTCATTGTCTTGAGTTTTCTAGCAAACGTGAAAAAAAGCAGTGAATTTTTCATAATCGAGGTTGTTTCTCAGGTTAAATTAATGTACTGTAATAGATATTTTTTGGAAAATATATGAATTGCAGAAACATTTGGCGGTATTTTCAAGATGACCATTGGTTGGTTGCTTATAAAAGAATGTTTTTAAAAAACTATTTTTGGTACTTTTCCATTACCCCGTCAACCACTTTACATAAAATAAATTATCACCAAACTAATTGCCAGACTCTAATGCCAAATAAACAAATGGATGAATGTTGGCATTGGAATCTCAAAGGGAAAAAAAAAAAAAAAAAAAAAATGGGAAAGGCCCATTCACTCAAGTGTCAACTATCAATATTTTTATTAAATAAATTTTAAAATATATTAAGGAAAACAGAAAAAAATCTTGGATATTTATTTATTTACATTATTTTTCTTAATTATCCCTCTCGACTGGTGAATGTTTGTGACGTCAGTAGAAACTGATCTATTGTATGTAACTATACATTGCATCATTTTCAATGCTTTTTCTCTTTTAAAATTATGTCGCCGTCGATTAAGAACACAGTTGTTATTTAAAGGAGATACTTACTCACACAAAAACACCCACTCGCTTACTTTAGTCCTATGGGACATATTTTTAAAACTATTTTGTTTGCATTTCAATATTTAAGAATGTTTTCTTTTTATTTCTTTCTTGGCACTGGATAGTTGAGGTTGATCTGGACAAAAACCAAAAACCCTTTTTTACTTTTTCGATTTTGTTTCCAGAATTTTTTTTTTTTTTTTTTTTTTTTTTTTATAAAGATGCTTTCATGTTTGGAATCTGGTTTGAAAGTGAAAGTGCCCTCATAAATAAAAAAAAAAGAATTTGTGACTAAATAAAAAAGCAGCAATTGTAGAACTCAACCTCAGCCATCCAATGCAAATAATAATAATAATAATAATAATAAAATAAATAAATATTGAAATGCAAACGAGATATTTAAAAAATATGCCCCATAGGATTAACATTAGTGAGAGGATGTTTTTGCATAAGTGAAGTAGACCCTGAAATAACGAAATAAGAAGTAAATCAATAAAACATCATTAAAAATACAGTTAAGTATCAAATTGAAAATCAGTGACATAACAAACACGTGTAACGCATCTAACGTCAAGTAAATGTGACATTTCGTGTGTGGTCATGCAATTGTGGCGTAAAATCAACAGTAATATCATAAATTTAGCAGTAGTTTTTTTTTTATGGAAAGTAGTCGACGGGATAATGGAAAAGTCCTCTATTTTTACTTGTATTCCACAATAAACATAGAAAAGTGAAAGTTACTATATGCAAAAATCAATAAATTATGAAGGACAGATTTGTATCTAAGGTTCGTAGTCTTAGCATGGTCGAAAATGAAAAGCCAAGGAAAATGATGTCATAGTGGTGCAAAAGTGATGGCATATTTAAGTTTTAACTATAAAAATGCTTGTTTTCAGTTAAATATAATGCCATTGAAACACAAAAAATACACTGTAAATAATGTCATTTATTCCAAGAAGGAGAGGGGTGGCGGGGAGGTAGAACTTTGATTTTGAATTCAGAAGGGTTCATTGGAGTGCGTAAAAAACAGATTTTAATGAAAATAAAAAAGCTTTCTATACAGCAAGAATTTTGGATTATTATTTATAAAAATAAGCCCTTTTATTTGAGTGCAATAATCCCAGACATATCCTGTTTTCAATGTTTTCTAAAGATTTAAATGATTATTCTTCAACAATCGTTGTCCAAGTCAATTGTTGGCGGCAAAAATGAGCTTTACCGGGAACAATTAGGTAAATTAGGCAGATAAATTGTCTTGATTTTAAAATTGCTGCTAATTTTGCACCAAGGTGTATCGCCATTCCATCAAACTGTGAGTATAGTGATGTTTGTAGCAATATGGTAGTGATTTCAAACATAACAAAAGTATAAGCACAGTTATCTATAAAAAATATTAGCATATTTACTGAATCTTTCTGAAAATACTCAAGTTCACGAAATGAACAGTTGGGAAAATCAGTTAATTTTTTTTTTCTAGCCAGTTTAAACAAATTTTACCATATTTTTGACTTACATATAAACTGTTATCTAGTGCTCGATTTAGTACAGAAAGCAAGCCATTAGTCCCACCTTTTAGATGATTTTTATTGTGTTTATGATAAATGAGCATTAGTATTGGCACGAATTCCGATTACGGAAGATTGAAAATAAAAAAAATTGCTTAAGCTCACCGATTTTTTTTTCTTCTGATATCGAGACTTGGTTAGGTTGTCTTCTCATAATCAAATGAATCATAATTAATAAAAATTGTCGGAATTTTTTTCAATTGATACCACCTTTTTGAGTAATGAGCTTGTTTTAACCACAGAAAACGAGTTTTCTCGAATTAGCGACTTAGCTAGATCGATTTCTTGTGCTCGAATTAGTATAGGCATCAAGTTTTGTAAAAATCATTAGAGCCGTTTTAATTATATAGCAGCATTTTCAGTGCTGAGTTTGTTTTAATAGGTCAAAACAAACTTTCACAAATTCAAAACCTAGCTAGATGGATTTTTCGTGCTCAAATTAGTATATACAACATGTTTCGTGAAAATCATTTTGAACATTTTTAGCAAGAAACATTTTCAGCGGTGAGTTTATTTTACCCTGTAAAAATGAATTTTCTTGTATTTGGGACCTATCTTTTTCTCGTGCTCGATTTAGTGTAGGAGGCAAGTCTCATGAAAATATTCCTAGTTGTTTATGATGGTATAAAAAACTATTGGAACCAGAGAGAAAAGTAAAGCTCGATCTAAAAAAAAATACAGTAAAAAATTGTCAAATAGTTTCAGTTTAAAAAAGTAAGTAGTGCGTAGAAAAGTAATGGTATCAGATTATCTGTAAAGCTCATGAAATTACCCAAATTTTTGTTGATAGCTGAAAATGTGGACTGAGCTTTACTGGTGCCTTAAAATCAATCAGGGAAATAAAGGCATTTTTAACTCATTCTGAATTCCAATCATTCAGAACCAGTTTAAAAATTTGGGCTCATAAGAATAGATTAGAGGTTGATTTGGAAATAAGCGAGAACATGAGAGATCGTTCAGTACGAAGTATGGACAATATTCCAATCCAGGGTCACTCATAAGCCTGTAAGATCAAAGCCCAAAGTAAGTCCAAAACCCTAAGCATGTACGATTCAACCATATGCTAACTATTTGTCTGGCTTAAGTCCATTGACATAAAACTCCCTTTTAACAGTAATTACATGAAATAAAAATTATTACGCTAGATGTGTTATGTCAGAAATGTTAATAACAACAGTTCCTCAACAACATGATCATATTAATGTTATACTTAAAATATTTCTTCATAGTTTACATTCTTTTAGCTTTGTGGTGTTTAGCCTGACTTGATGCAATCATGTCCACAATTCTGGGCCTGACAGAAATTTTTTAACACATAACTGAGTTTACTATACCCAGTATTCATTTTGAGTGGATAATATGATTTTGAATATAAGGCACCAGTAAAGCTCAGTCCCACATTTTCAGCTATCAACAATAATTTGGGTAATTTCATGAGCTTTACAGATAATCTGATTCCATTACTTTTCTACACACTACTTACTTTTTTAACTGAAACTATTTGACAATTTTAGATCCAGCTTTACTTTTCTCTCTGGTTCCAACAATTTTTTATATCATTTCACATCTTTTTCAGATCCTTTCAGAACTTAATCAACCAACTTCAACTAACCAAACAACCGCCCTAACTAACCATCCAATAATCCGAATTAACCGGCCCAACCAATTGTCCCAATCAAAAACTAATGGAAACATTGGTTCACCAGTGTATTTCAAGAGCTCTGATGACCCCATACTTATTGCTAAACCCCATATTGGATATTGACCTATACTTTACTCAGGACTGGCCGCCAGACTAGTCCTTAGACTAAGTTTTATACATAGTGTGATCTCTTGAATTTTTCTGCTATGTATCTATGCTCTTCTGGTTTAAGGGACTATGCAGTACCATAGGTCAACCCCTCAAACACACAAAGAGCTAGGGTAAGAAACAGTCATAAGAAATGAATTAAAACTGTAAAAACACTATAAAAAGGGAAAATTGCTGTTTTTGGGACTTAATAGGAATTTAAAATTTAAAAAAGTTTGAAAACGACTGAATGCAGAAAAATGATCAAAAGTGATTGAAAATATTATACAATACACCTGTAAATAATTTCAGAAATATTACTAATATTGGATATTTATAATAATATTTCGGAGGTCAAACTAAAATATCGCGATAATGACTAACATATTTACATCTAACTGTAACCATTGATAAAAAAATCAGGAAAATTGGAAAGTAGGTGTCCTTTGTAAAGTATGCATTAATTAAGGAGATAAATTACATAAACAAGTCTATTGACAATTGGCGTATTTGGTACAGATAAATTATATAATTGAGCCTACGGACAATTGGTGCATATTACCGGCGTTGTTTAAAGCATAATTGACTGAACCCTAAGCGCACGCACCTATTTTTGTAACATTTGATGTCATATCGTGGCATTCTTGTCGATATCGAAATAGGGCATAGATATCAACGTTTAAAGTCGTTTTGCTTTGCGGCCCAATTCTGAGACTGCTTGGTATCGATGTTTGTTTTCTAGTTTAGCTACGAAATCTTTTCAACTTTTAACTTACGAGCGTTTCGTTTTTCTGACGATATGACGTCATACATTTACGAATTCCATGCATCTGGAGATGAATGACTGAATTCCAACTTAGGTATTGCGTCATCGTGCCGATGACGTACGCTGGTTTCTAATTGGATGATTTCTATAACTGCATGTTTCACTGTTAGTTACGAAGTTGATTTCTGTTTGTATGGTATATATTGGAGCGACTTCATGTTCAGATTGCTCGTTTTGTATGTTATGTTTTTCAGTAATGTAACTGATATGAGTAAAAGTTCGATAAATGAGCTGTTTAAGTTCTTGGCCGAAGTTATGGCCATATATTGTTATATTTAATATCTTTAATCGTGTTTTTAATTGGTTTTAATAAAGTTATGTTTGAATCATATCCTGACTTATTTCTGCATGTCAGTGGACACTTATTCTTAAACTCTGCTTTAAGTTGTTGTGGCTTCTAGGACTAATTTGCCCTAGCAGCCCGTTATGGGTTATGGCCCCAGCCTGGATTGAAGCCCACGATATGCAGAGGGGTTAAGTATTTTAAATTTGTTCTTGTGTTCCTCAGTTGAATAGTTCAAAGACATGTTGCCTTCATCTGGTGCCGAGTTTCTTCCCATCGATAAATTAACGTCATATAATTACAGTACGTGGAGAGAGGATGTTCGTGTTCTTCTGATGGAGAAATCTCTAGGAATCTGTGTCTACAAAACTACCGGAAACCGACGATCCAACGAAGGCTCCTACTGCAGCTGAGTTGGCAAGGAGAGTACGTGCCTATTCCATTCTGTATTTGAATGTGAGTAAAGATTTGAGGACTTTATTAACTGGTATCGAGGGTCCATATGTGGCATGGCAAGCATTAGAGAAACATTTTCGTCCCGGTAGCTGTGCACGTATTGTAGAATTGACGGACTCTTTCTTCGAATGCAAATTGCAGCCTGGTGAGGAACTGAATCTCTATGGTGCTAGATTGAGGGATATCATCATGCAACTAAAGGATGCTGGTTGTCCAATTTCAGAGTGGTTAAAGCCATTTCAGCTGATTAGACATTTGCCTGATGAGTACAGAAGTATTGTCCAGCTTATTTACCGTTTTTCGGATAAGGACTTTACCTTTGAAAATGTTCTGAACGAACTTTTATCTGAGGAAGCAAGATTAAAGTTGTTTAATTGTTCTTTTAACAAAAAATTCTAATTTAAGTATTTTTAATGAAGTTGCTTTACATGATAGTGAGAATAAATATAATGATGTGAAGTTGAGGAAATCTACAAAGCAGAGGTCTAGATCTTCTAATAAGCAGGTAAGTGCAGCAGATCCCAGTGTTAATTTTAAACGTAATGAATCTAGAAATTGTTGTAAATGTGGTTTAAGTGGCCACTTTGCTAAAAATTGTAGAAGGTTTAAACATAGGGTTAGTGAAAAACATGGTGAAGTGGGTTTTATAGCTGAAGTATATTATAATTCAAATACAGATAATACTGCCTGGCTGTTTGACACTGCCGCTAGTTCCCATTTTTGCTCACATAAAGACTTATTTTGGGATTTTGAGCCAATTTCTGGTATGGAAATGAAAGCAGCAATTAATGGGGTAGCTTGTGAAGTTCTAGGTAGAGGAACTATAAAATTTAATTATAAAATTAAGGACAGAAATCAGGTGGTTGTATTAAACAATGTCTTATATTCACCTAAATTACGACATAATTTGATGGCGGGCCATCTCTTTGAAGAGAAAGGAGCTACTTTTGTTGGTAAAAATGGGAGAATAGACGTATTTTTAAATGGTGGTAAATTATTTTCAGCTATTCGAAAAAATGGCCTTTACCATGTTTTTCCTCAATACATTAAACGTAATGACAAAAATTTTCATAGTCCAGAGGTTAACCAGGTTAATACGGAAAACAGCTTGGAAACGTGGCATCGCAGGTTTGCCCACATAAATAAGGATTATATACTAAAAACCACTGATACAGTTAGGGGAATGCCTTCACTCAAAAATGAAGAGTTAAATTGTGAGCCTTGCAAAATTGGTAAAGCCAGATGAGTTTCCTTTAGACCAACTGGAAAAATTAGGTCTGTAAAGCAGTTAGAGCTGTTGTACCTTGATGTAGCAGGTCCGTTTAAAACAAAAAGTAGAGGCGGTAATAGGTATTTTCTAACTATAATCGATGATTGTTCCAGAAAAGTTTACGTTTACTTGATGAAGGAAAAATCCGAGGTTTTTAACTGTTTTGTAAAATTTCAAAAGCGTGCTGAAACGTTTACTGGGAACAAAATCATTAATATTTGAACTGACAACAGTGGTGAGTTTTGTTCAAGGGAATTTGAAAAATATTTAGATGATAGAGGTATTAAACCTGAGAGGACGAGCCCATTTTCTCCTGAAATGAATGGACTTGTTGAGAGATTCAATTTAACGGCCCTAGATGCAGTAAGAACGTTACTTAATGAGTCTAAACTGCATGAAAGATTTTGGGGGGAGGCTTTGCTATTTTTTGTCTATACCTTCAATTGTACTTGCCATAAGAATTTCACTAAAACACTGTTCGAATTATTTGGGGGGAAAATACCGTCTGTCAAACATATAAGAGTTTTCAGTTCCACTGTATATGTTGGGATTCCTAAACATAAACTTGATATGCGTGTTGAAAAGGGGGTACTTCTAGGTTATGCTCTTCGCACAAAAGGCTATCGTGTATGGATCCCCGAAAAAGACAAAGTTATCGAGACCATCAATGTTAGAATAGAGGAACCAGTTAAAAATAAACAAGTTTCTGACCGAAGTTTATTCCATTTGGGTGCATTAGATTTAAACGATTCGGAGGTTTCCGATGTTGAAAAATCGTGTGTTGAACTCGATAAACAAGTTAAATTAATTGAGGGGGAGTCGGAGAGTTCTAAACCGATACAAACAGTATCTAAATCTCCTACATTAACTAAACCAAATATCGAGTGGTTTCGAAAGGCTGTTACTTGTTCAGATGGATTGCGTACCGTTATTTATTATAGTACATTGGGGACCAACATGCGTTTAAGATCCCAAAACGATGCTAAAACTTATTGTGAATCTAAAAATATACCTTTTGATCCAAAAATATTTGACTTCAGTGGTAAAAATAACTTTACGGGTATCATAAGTCAGAAACTAGAAGCAAATAGTTTAAATGAATGACAATTAAAGAGGGATCAGGTGAACGTTCCAGATACATTCCATGAAGCAATGCGTTCCCCTCAAGCTGAATTATGGAAGCGTGCAATGGAGGAGGAAATTCAAATTATTAAAGATCGAGAAGTTTGGACTTTGGTAGAAAAACCTTCGAATGCTGGGATCTTGGGAAGCAGATGGGTTTATACTATTAAATGCAATAAAGAGAACGAAATAATTAGATTTAAGGCTCGTCTCGTTGCACAAGGCTTCCGACAAGAGAAAGGGCATTCAGTATGATCAGGTTTTTAGCCCAGTGGTTAATTTCACTATAATACGTTTATTTTTCTCGATTTTAGTTTGTGGATTGAAATGGTATCATATTCAAATGGACGTTTGCTGTGCATATTTATATGCCCTTTTGTCGGAAGTTATATATATGAGACAACCAGTTGGTTTCGTGGAATCAGAAACACCAGATCACGTTTGTTTATTAAAGAAAGCTCTGTATGGACTCCATCAGAGCGGGAGTCATGGTTTTACGAACTTCATTCCGTCTTAGAAAGTTTAAATTTTAAGAAGTTCGAGTGGACCAACTGTGTTTATTCTCTTAATTCCGAAATTGTCTTGCTGTTCTATGTTGATGACATGATTTTGTTAGGAAAGGATAAAGATCAAATGTTTAAAGTTATAGATGTATTCAAGGGCGGTGCCAGAGGGGGCATATCCCCCCCCCCCCCCCCCCCCCCCCCCCCCCCCCGTCGGGGTCAAAATTCAATGTCGTCGAGGAAAATATTTTGACTTGAATTTCGGCCCGGTCGGGTTGGGTCGAGTTGGAGACATTTTTTTTCTTTGTAAGTCGGATTGACTAAACAAATTCTTCCGGGTATGAGTCGCTTTCTAGATTGAATTGTGATTCTTGCAGGTTGGATTCAGGTGAACCCAATTTTTCAAAAAGAAAAAAAGTCCAAATTCCTTCAGATAAAAATCAACATATTTGATACATGGATGACTCTTTACATGTTTATTTTGCAATATAAAAGGTAAAATTTATACTGAAGTTATGATCATATGCTATTTTTTTTTTTTATAAATAACATTACATTGTGGATCAATTTTCACTCATTGTGGATTTACTGTCGGCTTAGTTTGAAGTTTGAAGTATTTCAGGTTTGATTGAGAATACGGAGGACGAAAATTATTTTGTCGGGGTCGAGTTGGATGGCAAATAGAGTGCTGCATCGGGTCGGAAAATTGCACCTGACCCGACTAGTGGTCTGGACCGGATCGGGTTGGACCTGATCTTTTGCCGTGGCAGGTCGGATTCGAGTCGGGTTAACTTTAGTTGTTTCAGGTTCGGGTTGGGTGATGACACTTACGGTTCTTGATTCGAGATGAATCGATATGTCAAAAGAATTTACAAAATTTATTTTAAGAAAAACTTATATATTTGAATATTAACGAACATATGTATATTGAATTTTTCACTTAAAAGTTAAAATTGATACTAGAAGTATAATTGTAGACTACTTTTTACATAGTTGCATTACAATATGGATATATATATATATACAGGTATTTTTTTCTTTTCATCATTTAGGATTGGGGTTTGATTGAGGTTCGAGTATTTCGGGTTCAGGTCGAAATGTGGAGGATGAAAATTGTTGTCTGGCTCAGATCGCGTTTCGGGTAGAGTCCTGCATCGTGTTGGGTAAACTAAGTCCAACCCGACTGGTGGTTTGAATTGGATCCGGCTAAACTGAATTTGTTTTCAGAGAGGTTTCGAATGACTTCTATCTTTCGAGTTGGATTCAATTTAATTTTTTCCTGGCAGATGGGTTTGATTTTACCCGATTTCTCAATATATTTTAAAATGAAAAACTATATTATTTGAGTATCAACGAGTACATATACATATATATTGTTTTTTCTACATAAACAATATAATTGATGCTAGAGATATACTTGTAGACTACTTTTCCATTATTCCATTACAATATGGATATATTTTTTTCATTTTGTGTTGGTATTGGGTTCGGGTTGAATCCTGTCGTTTTGGGTCAATGTTTGTTGGGATCGGGTCAACTTTTTTTTAAAAACTGGTTCAGGTTAAATGGATATAGAATTTCCGGGTTCGGGTCGGGTATAACCCAAACCGCGCAGGACTCTGCAGTAATAATCCGTGAATTGATCCTTAAAGTAATCCGTGGATTGAACAATTTTTTCCCTTGATTATATTTCATTTAAACATGAAAAATTGCGCTTTGATTTGCCCATTTCCCCTCAAAATACAGAAAACAAGTAACTACCTGAAATACTCACACATAAAGCAGCATGATCGTCAATTTACATGGGTGTTCCGGCAGCTCTGCTGCCTAGTATTTTTACGTTTTAGAAACGGAATTTATAAATCCCTTTTATCTAAAATAAGTAAAAATCATGAACCTAAGCACAAGATTTTCTAAAATTTTCGGTCAAAAGAAAAAAATTTCTTAAAATAAGAGAAAAAGCTCTTCAAATATCACCGGGATATTCCGGCATTCTCGGGCCTGGAAACTTGGGCCCATGCAAACATCTACTAGAGTCCTGCATCAGGTCGGATTATCCAATTTTATCCGCAGAGGGGGCATGTGCCCTGGGCGCCAGATGAAGGATTATACATTTGGAATGGATCATTTTCTTCTGATGGACTGATGGCTTCTATTATTATGAAACAGCCATTATAAATGAAGTGTTAGGTGAAGATGAAAGAGCAGCCGTAAAAAAATAGAACCCTGATTTTCTGGTCAGAATGGAAAGAAAAATAATGGCCATAATTTTTTTTTGTCAAAAAAAAAAATTATGGCCATTTTTTTTCTTCCCATTCTGACCAGAAAGTCAGAGTCATTTTTTTTCTTGCCATTCTAACCAGAAAATCAGAGTTCTAACTTTTTATGACTGCTTTTTCATCTTCACCTAACACTTCGTTTATAATGGCTGTTTCATAATAATAGAAGCCATCAGTCCATCAGAAGAAAATAACTCGGTGAAAGCGGAAACTCGGTTAAGCAGTACTCGGTTAAGCGGGATTCGGATAATCGGGACTCTACTGTATATTTCATATCAAAATCCTCTTTAGAATATTTTTGTTGGTGTTCAGAGGGGAGTCATGACCCCCAAGACCTCCCCCTTGGATCCGCCATTGTAGATTACGTAGTTCAGTATTAAATATTTTAATATTACATATTTTAAATTTTAAAATAAGTCGGCTATTAGAAAATTAGTAAAATTCTCTTTGTAAATATACTTTGCGGAAGAGGGGGGGGGGGGGGGGGGGGGGCAAAATCCATGCTTGTCCCGTGTGCAAAAAAGGCTAGTTTCGACCCTGATACTCTAAATTAACATTTTATTCTTTAGTCTGAGACGAGAGAATTCAATCACAAGTCAGCCACAGTCGTTACAACAGCCGGATGTTACCGAATACCTTATTTATTGTCTTAGAACTCATGTGCTCTTCTGTTTAATGTTTATTCGATTGACCGCAATCTTTAGGCGTCTATACGAAATAAGGTTCAAGAAGAGATAAGACATGGTAAAATACATCTGCTCAATTTAATCTTTATTTAAAAAGTGTTTGGTGAGTAATTTTTATGATTGAATAGGTAAACAAAGAGTGTTTTTTATGTTATTGTTTAAATTAACATAGTATCAAGCTGAACTATTGTTTGCCCAGCCCTTTATAAAAGCTAAACACTTGCTCATTTCCTGTTACAAGCATACAATGCCTGCACGATCTGTCTGCTTTTTTCGCATTTTTGACCCAGGGGGGATTTGATTAATTTCTTCAGAAATTGCCAGGATTTGATTAATTTCTCTAGAAATTAACCAAATACTCCGCCTTTTATTTAAAAAACGCAAACAAAAAAGAAAGAAGAAGAAACAAACAAAGATGTGCTGTTTTATCATCCATTTTCTCTACAAATAAAGGAGGAACGTTACCGAGACATTACTCGTGAGAAAAAAATTATCATCCTATACGGCCCCGAAAGAATAAAATACAGTCCCGGTCTGGCCCGAATCTAAAGAAAAAATTCAAGACCCAGACCTGTCCCTGGAAGAATGAAATTCCTACCCGGCCTAACATTTAAAAAAAAATAAATTTAATCTCAGCCCGATCCGAGTCTTGAGATAAAAATTAAGCCCTGACCAAGCTTAATGAACGAAAATTTTACCGAACTCAGGCTTCGAGACAGGCCCGGGCTCATGGACACTTTTTTAATATATATTACGAAATCGGCCTAGAGTCCTGCATCGGGTCGGGTTACCCGCTTTTACTCACATCTGACCCGACCCGAGGTTGGAGCTATATTTTTTTTATTATGGGTCGAGGTGGGGTTGACTTCTACTTTTTTGCTGTTAGGGTTTTGACTCTTGCAGGTCCGGTTCGGGTTGATCCAATTTTTCAAAATAATCTCCAAAATATTTTTTCAGGTTAAAAATCTATATACAATAAGATTTCCAAAATGCACACTCCCGAAAAAGCGGACACGTCTATTTGAACAGTTTTTCAATTCCTAACACTTATATATTCGTACGCCTATACTTTTGAATAGTGGTCAACTCCCAATCTACATACATGTAATATGTGTATGTGTGCAAAAACTATCACAAATACGATACATATATATTTCTGTTTATCAGAAAAGAAATGCTGGTAATATTTTTTATATTCCGAAGCACGAAAAAAAAAAATGGTTCTTAAAGAGAGAATAATCTATGATCACATTTCTTATATTTTTATATCTGATGCAGTAAATTGAATATATATTCATCCATATTCATATAGATATTTATTTTCATTTAAAACACAGTTCTGCTCAAATGTTTTTTGAAAATCCCAAAACCCAACTTGCAAAAAGCATAAATATGACCAGCAAGAAATATTCTAGGGTGAACCCGACCAGCAGAAAGAAAGTTGGAGTCATCCCGACCCGAAAAAGGAAAATTAAGTACAGCCGGACCCCGACCCAATGCACTACTCCATCTAACAAGGTGTCTGCTATTCGTTTTACCATATTCGAATATTAAATAATACAGATTTGTCCGTTTTTCTATGGTAAACATAAAATTGGTATTCAAGATGTAATTATAGATTACTTTTCACATTTGCATTAAAACTTTATTTACTTTCCTTTCATTTCGGATTCTGTTCGGTTTGCGGGTTAAAGTATTTCGGGTTTGGGCCGGATGCAGGTTGAAATATGTCAGGTTCGGGTCGGGTTGCGGGTTGACTTCAAATGTAATTTTTGTATTCGGGTCGGGTGCGCAGGGACTAATTCGGCCCCCCGTCGGGCAAGTTCTGGCGTCGCCCCTGGATGTATTAAAACAAAAGTTTGACATTAAAGTTTTGGGGGAGACCGTTAAACTGCTTGGGGTTAACTTTGAACAAACTAAAAATGGTATTTCTACTCAGCAAACAGATTACATTGAAAATATTTATGACCAATTTAAAGAGTATTATCTGCCTATTGTTTCTTTACCCATTTCAAAGGGGGTTGTATTTTCCAAAAAGGATTGCCCTCAAACTAATGATGAAATTGCTGAAATGGAAGAAATTCCATATCGTAACTTAATTGGATGTTTGTCCTTTTTGGCCAGTAGGACACGTCCCGATATTAGTTATGTGATTAATCTTCTTTCTCAATTTCAAAGCAATCCTGGTAAAATACATTGGTTAGCTTTATTAAAGGTACTTGGTTATGCATGTCATACAAGATATGAAAAATTAAGTCTTTCGTGTAATGATAACTTTTCAATAAATTGTTTTAGTGACGCCGAGTATGCATCTAACCGAGACAATCGAGTATCGATTGGAGGGTTTATTTTATTTTTAAATGATGCTGTAATATCTTGGCGAACTTCTAAACAACGTTGTGTAGCTCTTTCCACTATGGAGTCAGAGTATATTTCTTTAACCGATGCTGCTAAAGAACTCATTTGGATAATTAACATAATAAAAGAGGGTAAAGAACTACATATCTTTCCATCCCATTTTACAGAGTTTAACTTATATTGTGATAACAGAGCTGCTATAGATTTTTCTAACTCTCCTATAGAAAAAAGCAAAACTAAACATATACACGTAAGATATCATTTTTTAAGAAATTTAGTATATGAAAAGTTGTTTAACTTAAAGTATGTATCTAGTAATGAAAACTTAGCTGATTATTTTACAAAACCACCTACTAAAATTACACTAAAAAATTTTAGAAAGAAAATTTTTGAAAATAAAAGTTAATTTAGAATGCTTTACTTTGTCTAGTTGTACTTAGTTTATTTCATATTGAACTGGGATCTTGCTGTACTGGAAATAAAGAGAAAAAAAAACTAGCATTCTTTTGGAAAATATTTAAATACCTTTTTAATGAAACTGCATATAAGGTTTTGAATTGGTTTCATACTTTTATGTACAGGTTTGTAACATCGTCCAGATGTGTGGAAGGCGGGCCATTGATGTCATATCACGGCATTCTTGTCGATATCGAAATAGGGCATAGATATCAACGTTTAAAGTCATTTTGCTTTGCGGCTCAATTCTGAGACTGCTCGGTATCGATGTTTGTCTTCTAGTTTAGCTACAAAATCTTTTCAACTTTTAACTTACGAGCGTTTCGTTTTTCTGACGATATGACGTCATACATTTACGAATTCCATGCATCTGGAGATGAATGACTGAATTCTAACTTAGGTATTGCGTCATCGTGCCGATGACGTACGCTGGTTTCTAATTGGATGATTTCTATAACTGCATGTTTCACTGTTAGTTACGAAGTTGATTTCTGTTTGTATGGTATATATTGGAGCGACTTTATGTTCAGATTGCTCGTTTTGTATGTTATGTTTTTCAGTAATGTAACTGATATGAGTAAAAGTTCGATAAATGAGCTGTTTAAGTTCTTGGCCGAAGTTATGGCCATATATTGTTATATTTAATATCTTTAATCGTGTTTTTAATTGGTTTTAATAAAGTTATGTTTGAATCATATCCTGACTTATTTCTGCATGTCAGTGGACACTTATTCTTAAACTCTGCTTTAAGTTGTTGTGGCTTCTAGGCCTAATTTGCCCTAGCAGCCCGTTAACATTAACACACACTTGGGGTAAATCTCACCTCATTTTGTCTCCTATTATATTTTTGGCTAAATGCGTTTTAAAAACAAGTCTACTACTACTCTATATTGTAAAATGCATCAGTACTATTTCTTTTTAGGGAAAAATTAAGCGTTTCATATTTATTTTCCGATTTTACAACAGTTTCTGTAAAAATGGCTGGTTTTTTTATCTTAGAAAATATGCAACGATTTGTTTTACCTCTTAAAACATGAATTATTTTATAAAATTTACAGCAATTACATTTAATACACTGTCATCAACATATGCAGTTGGCTTTTATTTCACTCTTTCAGTAAAATTATTTTAGTGTGTGTTATCCCGTAATGAATGAACATATAGAAATGTAATGTTTGTACACACGCAGGATTATTTAATCCCAAAAGTCATATTTCTACTTTTCTATCCAACAAAGTAAAGACATTCCTTCATACAACCTATCTCAACCTTGGTCTTGAAAGGTACAAGGAAGGTCAGAAGTGTTTCATGACGTAATTTTGAAGCTTTTAGACCTGCATAACCCCTTCTCCCGCAGGTAAACGCTACGTCTCCCGCCAGCCAGACTGTCCGCATACATTCCATAAAACAAAGAGCATATAGAAAAATGAGCTTTGCTAAAATGATGAATTTTTGAATTTTTTTCACCTGCATGGCTGCATAACCCCTTCTCCCGCAGGTAAACGCAACGTCACTCAAAAGCCAGACCGTCCGCATACGTACTGCACTATAAAACGGCAGGGCATATAGAAACACAAGCCTTGCTAAAATGATGTAATTTTGAATTTTTTTCACCTGCATAACCCCTTCTCCCGCAGGTAAATGCAACGTCTCCCGCCAGCCAGACCATCCGCATACGTACTATACCATAAAACAGAAGAGCATATAGAAAAATGAGCCTTGCTAAAATTAAGTGACGAAAATGTTGCTAGCTCTTAGACTATAGATCAGTTTCAACCACGTGATCACAAACCTGGCAACACCCGTGGCAACCAGTTTTGGTGGGCAAACAAATAATAATACAGTACTCTGCACTCCTACTTCTATTCTACTTCGGTCGCAAGACGAACCACTTTGTTTTTGTGGCACAGATATCATATACGTACCCATATTGGCGCGATTTTTTTCTGACGCCAATGTCATATATGCAACGTGCACTTAACTGGCGCCAAAGTGTCGATATTTTGCTTGATGTGGCTTGATATTGTTGTTTATGCTGTTGATATTTTCGCCAAATTGGCGTCAGAAAAAAAGCGTGCCAATATGGTGCGAATATGACATCTGTGCCAAGGAGTGAATGATACTAAACCTAAGGAACGACATGCATCCAAAATTAGTGTTATTTCCGGTGTAGATCCATACAGTTTGAAAAAAAAATGATTTGAAGAAATATGTAGCAGATTTACCCGACGTTAGTTATTTTGACATCGTAAACTATTTAGTTTATGGGCAAAGTTTTTATACTGAGAAAAACTTCAGGTGTTATAAAAGCCTTGAATTTTATAAACAATTTGCCTGCAACTGGGTCAGAGAAGTGCATTCTTTGAAAATCGGAGATTTTCATCTTGTTATTGGAAAAGTAAGCATACATTTCTGTGCACAAATTAATAACAAATTCCATGTGATTGTGATTTAATTCATAATAAAAATCGTAAAATTAATTCACACAGTATTGCGATGACAACCATCTCTGTCGCCTTTCTTCACACAACTTTTTTCTCATAATATTATCTGTCTTTGGAATGCCTGGTAATCTATAATAGGATTTATTATGTTCCCTGTTCGAACGATTACCGCACATTTTTACACAACAAATCGCTGGCATGGTGATGCGAATTAATGGGATAATTTACGTGATAACACCTGCAATAAGATATCACAATAGTGTAAATAATCGCTCACAAAAACTTTGAAAAGTAGGCTCAAATTTATACAGTGAAATGTTTCACAACAAAAGCAACAGCAATGTGATTCACGATGACCGATGTGAAAGTACGAGTCAAAGAAAGCTACCATTGTTGTTATTTGTTTGTCCACCAAGTTTTTCACTAGATGTCACGTGCTTAGAGCCATGACGTCAGTTAAAACTGATCTATTACTTACGGTCCAACAATGTTAATTTTTTTTAAACTCGCGAAATTGAATTTCATTTGCACGTTATAATGACGTAATTATAATAAAGTGTTTCAACTTTTAAAATTAAAATGCATGTTTTCTTTGGTGCGTGCAATAGGAGTATACGATTTCCTTGACAATACGCTGGAAAATGCAATAAATACAACCAAATGAACTAGCATTTACTGAAAATTTCTTTCGTATGACTGAAAAATAAATCTTTCACTTTATGGATGATAATAATAAGGATTAATTTCAGAATATCCGGAGTCTCTTTTCAGAATAAAACATCATTACAAAGTTATGTCATTAAACAGAAATTGAAGTCATACCTAGCAAACGATTTTTTTTATTATTATCTTTTCCTAAATTGTTTTCTTGAAATTAAAATTCCTGTATTAAAATAGATTTTTAAACATTAAAAACATTCAAATATAGATACTACGTCGTTTTAACATGTGTTTAGTTAAAGTTTTTACATATATATAGGTAAAATTTTCATTTTCTGATTAGAATAACATCGATTTGAAAAAATGCAAAAATATAGCAAGAAAAATCTGATTTTTATTTAAAAGAAAATACGCGTGTTATCACCTTTTTAAAATTATTGTGCCACTTTTTAGGATGTGGCAACAGGAAAGAAACGATTGAAGGAGATATTTCTATATTGTTAAATTATGGAATGCTATGTAAAGTTTAAATGGGTGCCATTCCCTTAATATTGGGTACTTTTTGACCCGACCTTCAAAAGGCACATCGCTAAATCAAGACCTTTCAAACAAGCCATTATTCATTACTGAATGTTTTCTAGTTTGGATTGTAATTGAGTTGTTGTCTTTTCATCATGTTTCAAAACGTAAAAGATGCGGCTGAGCTCTACTATACAGCACTAGCGTGCTGTATGATATCATTCATAATCGGGAAAACTGCTTGGTCATTTAATATATATTATAAAGAAGTTTCAAATATTACAAATAATTACTAAATCAAATACTAATATTTATTTTACTTTTCTTTCAATTAAACATAAAAAAATAAAAAACGTTAATATTCAACCAAATCTCTATTTGTTACATCCCTAAAAACAATTATCATTAGCCAAGGTGTCACTGTATTTATAATGATCCTTTTAATTGCAAATGCAGAGGTACATTATTTGTTGTGTATGTATTTTTCTCAATATCTTTTTTTATTGTATAAATTTAGTTACTAACATAAAAGAAATTTTAATTTTCCCTTAAGGTTCTTGTTCAGAATTCAAAAGTATCATCAATAATAATTTAAATATGTCCTGTTTATTTATATACTTCCTTTTTTTTTAATTGTAGTAATCAACGTCTATGTACAGACCTGAATTCTATTAATAAGAAGAACTCTTTTTTGAAGAGCACTTTAGAGCAAAATGAAAGAAAACTTTCATCTTCTTTAGAACGTGAAAGGCAGTTAAGAGAAAAGAATGAACAGCTTTTACAGCAGTTAAAAGCAGAAAAAGAAGAAGTATGTGAACTTTTTGTTTAAAATAATATTGTTGTAATCAATATAATGTAGTATAGGATAGACATTAGAACCTATAGCCTGTGTTGTGTGTGAGGGGGCTTGTACAACAATTTCTCTGGTACACAAAAAATATTTCGTTAATCATTATTTAGATAAAATTTATTTTGTTATAATAAATCAAATATTGTTTAGCACATATAATATTAATGAAATAATGCAATCATGTCATTTTATTTTTGCATGAATTAACACATTAGATTTCCCCCCCCTGTATTCTTGTGAATGACTTTTACATATAATTAATTATCTTTTATTTCTGTATGAATTTAAACAGCTTTATCCTTCTATATATAAAAAAAAGTTTTGATTTGGAAATGGACCAATGAAAATCTGCGTAGATCATCCGGGTATATTCCTACTAGATCGGCATCCATATTTTTTATGACCGGGGGGTCTTTCTTCGTTGATATTAAGAAAACTGTTTCATATAAAAATATGAAAATCGGCGGTATTATAGAGACATGTTTGATAAACACGCTGATGCAGACAGTTTTTAAATCAAATAGTTATTTTAAGAGATATTTAATGTTAAAGATGGTCAAAATTGTTCCATTAAAAAAGTTTTATAGGAGAAAAACTATACATAGGAATTTAAACATTTTTAGATCATTTTATACATTGGAAGTTCCTGATGTGCAGACTGCAATTATCTTTTTAATTTGACTCATTTTTTGAGGATTTATTTCCATTTTAAATTCAAATTTTCAGCATTTCGAGAGATATTTTTTACACATTTTAGAAAAGGGCAATCATTTTAAACTGTTGCCACTTTTAAAAATAGTGCAAAGAATAATATTTCCTTCAAATAAAAAAATTATTTACACGTGGCTATTATAAACAGAAAAAAACTTTCAAATTAGAATTAAGTGATTACGTGTTAAAAATCAGGAAAATATTGAAAATTATATCATAAAAACTACAGTTACACGTGAATTTTAAAAGGGAAAGAAAATTTTTAAATACTAAATTCATTATTATGCGTTAAAAGTCACAAATGAAGGAAATTACGTCATATTTAAAAAGGCCAAATAAATAAAAGTTGGCAAAACACTTTAAATTAAGAAATATATTTGCACGAGACATTTATTTCATATTTTGAGATAATCTTTTCAACTATTATCGTGAATTCTAAGACCGCACAAATAATATTTCCTTTCTAACAGTAAAAGTATTTTCATGTGAATATAAAAAAGAGAAAGGGAACTTTGGTAAAAATTACATCAGATTTAAATCGATACATTTAAAAGAACTTTCTCATAGCATTGTTAAAAAGTACTGAGAGACAAAGACTCTGTGCACTTAATTCATTTTACATTAGCTTACTTTCAAATTTTTAACACTTTCCAACAAAGTTGAAACTCTTTAACTCTCTTAAATATACTCGGATCGCACTGAAATTTTTGGTTATTGACGTTTATAGCCTAGCACGAACCCTATTTCAAATGAAGTTTGTAGCATGTTTAGTTCATTTACAGGGACAGTCAAAAGTATTCCGTTACATACGGCCAATGGGAAAAATCATTTCAAATGAATTTTAAAGATGTTACACCCTTTCAAACATAATAAAAAATATATGCATTTACGAAGTGCACTAAAATATGCTGAATATTCTGTAGCGTATGTGGTGCAATGAATAGTTACTATTCATTTACAGGGTTACACAAAAGAATTCATTACAAATGGTATTGGGGGAAATTGTTTGCGGCGTATTTTAATTATACAAATTCATATATAATAAAATTGATGTACGTCGATGAGGCTTACTTTTATTTCATGTATAATACGAAGTGCATAGCATTTACAGGAACATACAAAACATTTCAGACAAGTATTTTCTATCCGAAGTACTGTATATTAGTGGTGATGGCAGGGAATGCATTTTGAATTATATGTGCTTTTAAGTTTCACTATATTTATGCATACTATATGGTGTGTGTAAATGTTATAGTTGATATACAGGGCTACGCAAAATAATTCGTAAAGGTTACTGAATATGACCGTAAATTGCTGAAAGGTGGGTTTAAAATGTGTTATGCTGAACTGCATGTAGTTTTCTATGAAATGTTTGTAGAATATAGATAAAATGAGATACAGGGCCACGCAAAGAATTGGATACATGGCCGCCTACAGATGATAAATTCTGGAAATGCGATTTCAGTAGTTTTAAGAGTGATTTAGTTTGAATTAAAGTTTAGCTAAATAGTGGTGTGTAATAAAGGTACTATGTAAACAACGGCTGAACAAAAGTATTCTAGTATGTTTCCATCTATTAGTATAAATTGCTGAAAGCTAAATTTCAACCTGTTATGCGTTTTCTTGCTAAACTAAATTTTCTATTATATAGTATATATATCAGCCTACAGATCAAATACAGGGCTGTTCGGAAGAATTGGAATAAATATTTGGCTATGGATGGTAACTGCTGAAATCAGTTTTTTAAATGTTTACTTAGTTATCTTATTTCCCTAAATAACGATGTTTTGTTAAAGCTTTCAGGAAGTGTTAGAAAGTGTTTCACAATCTATGCCGTACGCATGATTTTTCTTTCTTGTTTTTAATCAAAGACAAAAGCAGCCATTGTATCTCTTAGCAGCGGCTGATTTCATCATAAAAATCTCCAATCAAAGGAAATTGAATGAAAACCCATTTACAGGGAGACTTTTTTTAAAATTATAATTCAATCTTTTTAAGGCCGATGAAATTAGCATGCTTTTAGAATCTGCGGTGTCTGAACGGGGATTGGCAAGCATAGCTCGTAGGGGGCAGAGCCCCTAGTTTATTATAAATTAATTTCATCAAACAATTACTGCATGTGCAATAAATGGACAAGTAGGCCTAATTTTTCTATGCATGTTACTGAAATAGCAAATTATAAACCACACTTAAAGCATTTTTTGTCAAAAATCTAATTACAGGGTGTCTACAGAATCTGGAAATCAGGGAATCATGGAAAAATCAGGGAGGTTTATCAATCTGGAAATATCAGGGAAAAGCCAGGGAAGTTTGTAAAAATACTTGAAAACCAGGGAAATTTGTTTGTATGTGAAAATATTTACATTTTCAGCTTGCCTGTGAGACTGATTTGTCTATTTTATATACCCTATTTTTTTACATGCTGATTAGTCTTCCCCAATATTTTCAAAAAGATGCACTTGGTATGAGTTTTTGATATTTAACACAAATTAAGGTGATCAGATGTCCTCATTTTCTGTGGATAGCACTTATATTGAAGGCAATTTACCCATTTTTGAAAAATTTAAATGATGCATTAGTATAACCTGACCAGGTGACCAACTTGATCCAATTAGCTATCCCGTCAGATGCAATGTGTTAAAATTGAACATTTTTCAGAAAATCAGGAAATTTTCTGGTCACCTTATATCCATTGGCCTGTATGAAGTTATTGGACTAAATTTTGAGTTCGGATTTATAAAACTGTCAACCAATACTTTATGAATGTTTGGCAATTTTCATGTTTTTCTCTTGTTTTTTTCTCCCAAGTGAGATATTAGCAACCTGGATAAGTGTGTTATACGAGGAAGCAAAATACATGAAATTTACCGTATGTGTATTGTTGATAATGGAAATCAGGGAAGTTTGATAAAGATAGTCAGAGAAATGAAGGAACTTTTTTTTTACAATTTCTGTAGACACCCTGAATTAATAAATTACTAATACCTTTTTTATGAAATTCAGATTATTATTATAAGCTAAAAGTTGCATTAATGATAAGTTAAAAATTAATAAATAAAAATTCATGAATTTTCTTTCATTATTACAGTATGTATCATTTAAATTAACCATATTTCAGAATAAAAATTTCATTAAATTGAGTCTGCTTCCCATAAACAGAAACTCACATAGGTTATTTAAATACATGAAAGTGAATTATTCAATTAACTAGTATTTGTATATGGACCATATGCTGCTGTAATTTGTATGTAAAAGATTTGCATGTTACAATGTTGATAGATATTGTTTGTGAATTTTTGGTATGTACATGCAAAAGGCTTAACTATCCCTGATATTCTATTTGCAGCATGCATATGATTTCTTATATATGTTATATAAAAATTTTACTTTGCAATATTCTTTTAAACTATTCTAAGTTTCCGACATATTCATTATTTCCCTATATCTTAATAATATCTATTATTTATCCCTAGCGAATTTCCTTTAAATTTAAAACACATATATTAATAATTATCTTATTTGAAATCTAAACTTTTAATCCCTTCATAAATTTTTATCACCTGCCCAAGCTATAATATTCTGAGAGAAGCTAATTTTTATTTTCGAATGTTTTTAAAAGCCATTTTGCTATTTTTAATATTAATTCCACAAATTTATTTTCCTGCACCTTAGAGACGCTAGACTTTTTACCTCAAAATTCTTACATTACCAGGTCTGGGGTTCATTCTCCTAAACCACGCCCTCTCTCACGCCATTAGTTTTGTAACAGAGGTTAGGTAAGAATAAACAAACCCATAATTAATCACTATCAAATCAGCTGAAAGTAACTTTATTTGCTTGCGTACTTGACAAGACAAACTAAACTGAACAAAACACAGCACAGTAAAAAACAAGAACTATAATAGTCAACATCTCTTCAAATACCAACTACGCAGAGCAGTACAACCTTCTAAAAACCAACAATCAACCAGAGAGATCTTCCAAAGAAACACTGAAATCATCCAGTGCAACAATCCTGCCATCTGGTGGGCAAAAGCAACATCAAGTAAATTTAACCAAAACATATTTTTCCTAACAAGTTTAGATACCGCTGCTTGAAGTGTGCCTTTCACCGATTGGTTCGTTTCTGCATTATGTTGAAATTTGTCTCCCTACGCAAGTGCTAACAAAACCCAGATGCCGTGACTTCGAAGCTCATATTTCTGTCTTGGTTCAGTGCTTCCAACTATGTTACCAGGTATCTATCAGTCTAGTAGAATATCTAAATTTGCTGTCTAAGATCTTTAGCATGATGTAGAGATTTAGGTTAATGTCAGACAAATGTCTTTTTGCATGCTTTTTTCTCTCTTCCACCATCCCTACACCTTCGCTAGCATATGTAGGGATCGTGGAAGAGAGAAAAAAAGCATGCAAAAAGATGTTCATCTGACATTAGCTTGATGCTCCAACCTGAGTGTTCTACAAATGTTCTCATAATGTGGGAATTGTTTACGTTTTCAGTTTGGATGAATAAAGGTTTTAGAATGACAGTTGGCTCTGCTTTTCTGGAGAAACTACTGTATTTCTAAATCCCTTGCCTTGCTACATGTATGCCCTGGCCATCGGATTATTATACAACTGCAAAACAAATCCTTGCGTTTTGATTGGACTTAGCCGATTTCATTACCAACAAATTCATGTAGTTGATTGGATTTGTCGACTGCAAAATTAACACAACTTGTCACCAGCTGCCAGTACTCTACGAATTTAATGCATGCAACTTCAATCTTTCACTAGCTTGATAAGAATTTTATACAACATTTAACTTATATTAGTCCAGTAGTAGGGGAGCAAAAAAAGGCCGAATTCGAAATTATTTAGGGGAAAGCTGGAAATTGTTTTAATCCCTTCTGTTTAGGTCTAGAATAAATATGCTATGTTTTCCCCCTCGTACTAGGTGGGCGTTAGGAAATATGTATAGAATTATAGTAAAAAAACACGTTTTTTTGCATACCATAACAATATCTCAAAACAGCTAACTCTGTCAAAAACATTGTTAATACAAATGTTGTAGAGCTTAAAATTCTGAGTAAATGAGCACCTACACTCAATACTTATGTTGAATATTAAGGTCACAATTCTACTTCAAAGTTTTAGATCCATCATCAGGGGGATGACCTCAGAATTAATTAGGAGCAAACTGGAAATTGTTTTAATCCCTTCAGTTTAGGTCTAAAATGAACATACTATGTTTTCTTCCTCGTACTTGGGTGAATGTTAGAAAATATGTACATATTTATTTTCAAAAAACACGTTTTTTTTTTAGTTTCCTTAACAATATCTCAAAACAGCTAACTCTATAAAAAACATTGTCAATACAAATGTTGTAGAGCTTAAAATTCTGAATAAAATGAGTGACATCATTAATATTTTTGTTCAACATTAAGGTCGCAATTCTATTTCAAAAATTTGCCTTAATCGCTAATCAATAGCTTGAAGCCAGGAGAGACCAAGTTAACTTAAGAATATCTCAAAATAGCTAACTCTATCAAAAACATTGTCAGTACAAAAGTTATAGAGCCTAAAATTCTGAGTAAAATGAGTACCTACACTTAATATTTTTGTTTAATATTAAGGCTGCAATTTGAGATATTGTTAAGTTAACTTGGTCTCTCCTGGCTTCAAGCTCTTGATTTGAAAAATTTTGAAATGGAATTGCGACCTTAATGTTGAACAAAAATATTAAGGATGCTACTCATTTTATTCAGAACTAGCATATGGCCCCGTCAAAAATGACGGGAAAGTGTTATTTTAAGTTTACAACATTAAGTCAGACTCAATTAAACAGGTGATTGATATGCATGATTATTCAGATAGTGGCAAGTCCTCAAAAGCATTAAAAAAAAAGTGTTTGTAAAAGTCAACCTTCAAATGAAGAAAATATGAATCACCTCATGCGGGGGGGGGGGGGGAGCTTTTTCCAACAACCCTATGGCAAAATTCTCATTTTTTCTGCACATCTTTGATAAAATTCGTGTTTTTTTCGCAGCCTTTTGACGAAATGAGTGTTTTTATCAGGATTTGTTGAAAAATTTGCTTTTTTTCTGCGCCCTTTTGACGAATTACACCTCTCGCGTTTCTTTGACAAAATTCAGGGAAGAGTGCCACTTGGCAAAAAAAAATTGTTCAAAATCTTGCCAAAAATCTTTTCAAGATGGCGGAAAAACATCATTTTTAAATCTTTGTTATTTATAAATCAATGATTTTGCCCCAAAAATAGAAAATGATGTAAAAACATGGATTTATAAATAACAAAGATTTAAAACCGAAGTTTTTCTGCCATCTTGAAAAATTTGTTACGAATGCCGGTAAAATCTCGCTCACAACTACCAAAAAACTTACTAATATAAAATAAAAAGATAAATATAAATAAATACCAATAAATGAGACGGCGATTCAGAAAAAAGAGGAGTTTCATACAGAAAAAAAAAAATATAAAAAAAACTAAAAATACTTACATAAAAAACAAACAATCAGTTAAAATTTACAAACAAAAAAAAATCAATAATTTAATGTTTATGGTGAAATTCTCGTTTTTTCTGCACATCTTTGATGAAATTCATGTTTTTTTCGCAGCCTTTTGACAAAATGACCGTTTTTACCACAATCCTTTCACGAAATGAGTGTTTTTATCGGGATTTGTTGCAAAATTCACGTTTTTCCTGCGCCTTTTTGACGAATTACATCTCTCACGTTTCTTTGACAAAATTCAGGGAAGAGTTCCGCATCCTGTGCCGCTTGGCGAAAAAATTGTGCCAAAAATCTTTTCAAGGTGACGGAAAAACTCAATTTTTAAATCTTTATGTTATTTATATATCAATGATATGCACAAAAAAATAGAAAATGATGTAAAAACATGGATTTATATGTAACATAAAGATTTAAAAACGAAGTTTTACTGCCATCTTGAAAAATTTGTTACAAATGCAGGTAAAATCTTGCTCAGAACTGCCAAAAAATTTATTAAACATAAAATAAAAGTAAAAGGATAAATATAAATATAAAGAAATACCAATAAATGAGACGGCGATTCATAAAAAAAAGGGGAGTTTCATACAAAAAAAATTTCAAATATTTACATAAAAAACAAACAGTTAAAATTAAAAAAAAAATCAATAATTTAATGTTTAGAAAAAGGGATCCTAGTCGGGGTCTGAAACATCGTCAAGGTATGGTACTTCTCTTCTAACTGAATTAAATTTAAATTTTGATGGATGTTTGGTAATACACCCTCGATGTTTTCAGACTCTTAATTTTTTCGGCAGCCGTTGGCTGAATCGTCTGTCTCTAAAACGGTAAACCATGTAAAAATCGATATATTCACCAATAAAGGGTGCATTTTAAACAGCTAATGCAAAAATCCTAATTAAAAAAAAAAAGAAATAAACAGCAGAGCAAGCGAGACTTACCTTACAATCAAAATACGTTGACAGAAGCACAGGTGCATCCGAATGTATGCAGCAAATTAGTTACGTAACAGAAAATTTAGCTGACTAACGGTTCACCTGATACTGATGAACCAATAAGCTTCAAGATCCCCCGATTTCAAAATTTACATTTTTTTTTTAGGATCTTATGTTGAAACTTGCACTTTTGCAACCTTTCGATGAAAATCTCGTTTTGTCTGTGATCCTCTAATCAAAAAATATATTTTTTCTGTGATTATTTGACAAAATTCATGTTTTTTGCGATACTTTGATCAAATAATGCATTTTTTCTGCAGTCATCTGATGAAATTCATGTTTTTTCCACGATTATTTGGCGACATTCACATATTCCATGATTCTTAGACGAAACATGCATTCTAAAGGACCCTTTGGGAAAAATTGTGCTTTTTTCTGCGATCTTTTGATGGAATTCATATTCGTTTGATGAAACCACCCCTTTTTCTACGATATTTTGATGATTTTTGCAATCCTTCGGGGAAAGCAGACAGATGATAGTTGCAAGCTCCTGGCTATATGTTTTTTTCAGGCTGTTGTTTCTATACATGGACTAAATGCACAGTAGGTCATGGGAAAGGATTTGAAATAAACTCAAATTGCAGCTGCTTGTACTCGCATTTTTATTTTGTCAAATTCTGCTACCCCCCCCCCCCCTTCTCGTCCTAAAAATGTCAACAAATTTTAATACTGATTTGCATCAATCCCAGGGATGATAAATTGTGCCGAAAAAATGGAATTCCCTGTTTTCGCTGGAAAGTGGCATGTCTGTAAATGCTTTTAAAAATATATGCATAGTTGAAAAAAAAAAAAGCTGTTGCATTTTTCAAACAGCAAAAAATAATTCACAGAAATATATTAAATTCAGCTTAAAAAATGCAGCATAGGTGAAATAAGAAACTTAAAAATAAAACAAAAAACATATGGCATTTTTTTAAAAAATCAGATGTTTATTTTTTAATTTTAGATGAAACTTTAAAATTTGATTCATATATTTGGCCAAAACTAAAACACCATTATGTGCATCATTGAAAGTAATACACATACAAAAAGCTATGTTTTTTTAACGGTACAAAAATTTAGTAAAATTTAAAAAAAAAATGTAATTTTGATTTTTAAATCTTTATTATAATGAAATGTTCCTGTGAGTGATAAACACTTTATGAACATGAACTTAAAATATGCATAGTTTGGATAAAAAATAAACAAAAAATTGTGCGTATGGGTGTTTAATTCTGTTCGGTGTAAACTCAGCTGAGTTTATCAGGCAAACTGAGAAATCCGTTGATTGCCGCGATCGCGCAATTCTTTTCCTGGTCAATTAGCGCCTTCTTTCCGAAAGTCCATAATAAAAATTAAAAAAACTTTTAAAACATTCAAAAATAACTATTGACAGATCAAAGCGAGTAGTGGCGAAAAATCAGCACGTTTATCCCTCTGTTTTTCTTAAAGAAACAGCGTTTCACTGTTGCCACTACAGAAGAGTGAAATACATGAATCATTGATATGAATCAATATTCATATGAATAATGATGAATAATCATTAAATAATGTTTTTAAAAATATTTATTCAATAAATTACGTAATATTTCATATGTATGTCGTAAACTGACTGCTTGTAAATGTAAACAGTCGTAAATAAAATTGCAGCTTATAAATGTAAACAATAATGAAAAACGCATTTCAAAAAACTTAAAGGCTTTAATATACTTTAAAAAATATATTTAAAGCAGAATCAGATGTTAGCCGTATTTTTTTTGATGAATCGTCAAAGAGTCATTCATTTGTTTCTTAATTTGCTGGAATTTGAATCTAAATGGCAACAGTATCGTTTGTTTAGATTTGATTTCTAATAGCTTAATTTTAATTTAGAACTTAATACATTATAAATGGATATGATACACATGTTTTATATGAAAATATGCTGAACAGACATGATTTTAAGTAGAAAAAATTATCATTTAGCTGTCATATGTTAAGATATGTTTTTCATTAAGCCTAACATGGCGTTTAGCTATGGTCGTTTCGCAGACCAGAGTGGTTCGCACCGGCATCGTTCCACCGGTCACGTGCACTCAGCTTTTATTATAAGTAGATTTTAAGCTCTACAACATTTGCATTGACAATGTTTTTTATAGAGTTAGCTGTTTTGAGATATTGTTAAGGAAACTAAAAAAAACGTGTTTTTCGAAAATAAATATGTACATATTTTCTAACATTCACCCAAGTACGAGGAAGAAAACATAGTACGTTCATTTTAGACCTAAACTGAAGGGATTAAAACAATTTCCAGTTTGCTCCTAATTAATTCTGAGGTCATGCCCCTGATGATGGGTCTAAAACTTTGAAGTAGAATTGGGACCTTAATATTCAACATAAGTATTGAGTGTATGTGCTCATTTTACTCAGAATTTTAAGCTCTACAGCATTTGTATTGACAATATTTTTGACAGAGTTAGCTGTTGGGAGATACTGTTATAGTATGTAAAAAACGTGTTTTTTGACTATAAATCTATACATATTTCCTAACACTCACCTAGTACGAGGGGGAAAACATAGCATATTCATTCTAGACCTAAACTGAAGGGATTAAAGCAATTTCCAGCTTTCCCCTAATTAATTCCGAATTCAACCCCCTAACCACTGGGCTATATATGAGAACTTAAGTTTCAAAACTTGCCTTATCCAGAAAATCAGATTTTATTTTGGGAAATTGCGAAAAACACCTGACTGTGTCCATTGGTTTTTAATGTAAACCAAGATTTTCCAATGCCAGAAATACGTGATAAAACTGGTTTTTTTTTTTTTGCAGATTGTGGTGTTTTTCGATAATTTTTTTTTTTTTTGGATAAGGCGAGTTTTTAAACTCACGTTCACATATATATCCTAAAAACTCATTCTGATGCTTGCTTTGAAGATACATTTAGATGCCTTTGAAGAATTTATTAAAGGACTTTATAAAATGTCCAAACGTTTTGTGTAATCTATTATATATATATAATCCAAACGGAAATTTCCTTCCGAACGCCTAGATTTCGAGTTCTACTGCATGGATTTTTACGGAACTTATACAGTTAGATAGGTATCGTTTCAGGGAAGGTTTTAAGCTATAACACATAATTCTACTTAGATTAGTTACAGAATTATGACGGAAAGTTCTATTATTTTGGACGATAAGGTTTACCATTTTATTTCTTGGCGAAATTTATCGTTGATAAAAAAAATTGAAACAGCTATTACACCTCGAAACATAAAAGAAAAAACTGTTACTAATTTTAATAAAAAAGAAGGAAGAAAAAAAGAAAAAAATCCGATTTAATGAGTGATAATATTAAAAAGCGAAAATATTTAATTAAATATGAAAGGGAATGTTCGTAATGCTTAAAAAATTACTCAGTTAAAATATTGCAATTGAAATAAGATTTGGCTCTTTATCTTTTGCGTCAGTTTAAGAAAAATGCATCTGAAAAATTGATAGAATGATATCGAGGAAGTTTCGATAAGTGCATGCTCAGAAATATTTGAAAAAATGTCTTCTCATGAGGAATATATAGAAGATTCTTCTCGTGACATATAATATGTTTATAAAAAAAAAAAAAAATCCGCAGAACCTCTATTTAGCGTTTGTAAAAAAATAATGAAAATTTAATTGTTTTGACGATTTAATGCTGGTTGGCAGCACAATAAAATTTTGAATGTTACTTTTTTTATCATAAATAATTTTTAAGTAAAACCTTTTTCTACTCTTCATACGAAGATAGTTAGATTAAGTTTAACTTAAATAAATACATTTTTATTACTACAGTTTTGTCATATACCTTTATATGTACGTATATATTAAAATTTTATTATCGTAATTATACGGTTTAAAACAAAATTTCAGTTTATTAAATTTTTTCCAAATTCAAAATTAATGTCCGATTCGGAACATTGGCAATTTGACTTCGATATTGTTAGTATCTAAACAAGAAATGAAGGTTATTGTTGCCATGGAAACAAGCATTTAATATAAAATGTTTAATGGTAGCATTTTTAATTAGCCAGCTACTTTTAAAACAAACTTAAAACGGTACTACTTGATTATCCCGTTGACAAAATAACTATCACCAAACTATAAGATTAAATGGCAATAATAGCTGATAGTAAATTTTATATTCACTTGACATTAAACACGGTACATGTGTTTGTTGCGTCATCAGGTGATTTTTAATTTCACTTCTATTTGTAATTTGATTAATGTTTCGAAATTTATTTATTCTTTCGTTGTTTAAAATAAAAATTTTGTCAATTTGTATAATTTGGCGAGTAGTTTGGCAATTTATATAATTTGGCGAATAGTTTGGCAATTTATATAATTTGGCGAAATTGATTGAATGAATAATCAAATAGTACCCTTAAAACATTTCCAGCCGGTGAAGCCATGTAAAATTAAATAACTACTGCAACATGCTATTTTTTATATTATATACCTTTAACGATAAAAAATAATATGCTAATCCTTCATTTAAGTTTAAATTCATTGAGTTTTAGGCATTTAAACACTTATTTAACAAGCAATTTTCAAATGCATTTAAATATCTTGCATTTGGGATGGAAATGTGTTGGCTAGCCAAATAGCGTGGAACGTTCACCTTTTTTGCGCCAAATACTCGAATATATATAGATTTTTTTCAGATTTTTACTAAGATTCCGCCGCCAAATTTGACTGATGTTTTACTACATACATGAATAGTTTTAAAAGCATTTCTCTTTTCAAAATAATTTGAGTATGCTCTTTAAGGAGACCTTCCTTGAGGTAACAATTTTATTTTTGATTTGTTCTTTTTTATTTCTAACTTTTCCATCATGTGACTCACAGATGAAACTAGCAGATGTAATTGTAAAAATGATGGTACTTATGATTTACATATTATAAATTTATTTGTGATTTTTGAGTTCACTTTTGTCGCCAAACAATTTGATTTTAAGCCAAAAAGACGCAAGCGTGAATTGGGTTCAAGCAATGTTTACAATAAAGGTGATTTTGCATGTGTACGAAAACACTTTTTGAGTATTTTTTAAAATTCAAATGTACAATATATAAATAGCAATTAATATTTTAAAAATGGAGTCAAATATTTTAATTTTAGTATAAATGTCTCCCACACACGCACATACATATTGTAAAATAATTTAATTTTAGACATTTAAAAAATTTCTCATCATACTTTACTGCGAAAGCATGTCGGTTTGTTTTCCCCAAATTTGTGTCTTTTATAACCTCGAAGCCAGATTAGCTAATATTGTACATTCTTTTTTTAATGAAAAACATATCGCCAATTTCCCTTATATAAACGTTCAATGTTTGCAATGTTAGGTAGTAAAGATTATTCTTAAGAAAATGTAAGCAATTATGCGTTATTTCTATCACGAAAAAAGATATTTTGCAATAAAAATTGCTTTCTGAAATCACTTTTCGATATTCCATTCCATTCGTCATTTCTTTTTTTTTTTTTTTATATCTTCCCTTCTTTTAGAAATGTTATAAAAAGATATTGGATGAATCTTCCATAATCAGCTACCTTACAATTGGCGAATTTACTATATAGTGTTGGAAGATTCGTTTATATTTGAAAGGAACCGTGGACGGTAAATCAGATTTCAGAAGATTACGCAAAATTTGTACTTTTAGTAATTAGCGATTAGTAAATTTACGTTTTTGTATTATGGAGCAAACGGACAAAAAAAGATTTACTAATAGATATTTTTCAAGTGCAGTTATTTTACTATCACTAAAACTGCATTAATTTGAATGTACAAAAAAAAATTTTCAAATGCCAAAGGTAGCCAATGGAACAATATTTGTTCATTTAGCCTAGGTTTTTTAAAAAAAGTACCTCAAATTCAATTAAAATTTCAATCATTATAAAGAAATTTTGGCTGATGCACAGCCCGAGCAGCTGATCATAGTCACAAATTAACGTTTTTAGTTTTATTTAGGCAACAAACTGATGAATAATGACGTCTTGAAAATAAAAGCATGCTTATTTCTCCGTCTTATTACGCTCATTAGAGAAATGCGAAAAAAATCTTCGGTTTGCCAAAAAAGATCACAACTAAAAATTTTGCATAACTAACTTTATTTATCATTTGCAAAGAGTTTTGATAGTGAAAGATCTAAAATTCAATCAACAGCAATTTGACATTATTTAATGGAATGTAGTTTGGAACGTAATTAACTCTGTTTTGTTGCTAACTCTGTTACATTTTTAGCCATACCGTTACGAACATTTCTAACGTTGCACATCAAACTTGGTTGTGGATCCGATTACGGATGATTGGGAAGATTTTATTCAATCAAAACTAGAGGTTTAGTTTTCTATTTGAATTAGTTATCGAGGTTATTTTCGTAGGTTAATAGTTGCATGATTAAAACTGGTATGTAAACAGAAACGGCAGTTAAAATGACATTATTTTAATTTTATTCACACAATTCCGCTTTAAATATTCACTTTTACATGATTCACATATTTTAAAATATAAAAGTTAAATACTGTTTTGATTGTATTTACTCTACTGTAAATCGAAGATAAGAAACTGTAGAGAAAACCTGGCAAAAGAAGACGCATATTACCAAATATAATGTAACGTAGAGAGAGATTGTATTTATGTTATCAGATCCGCACAAAGTACCAAGCTGAGAAGCCCAGAGTAAAAGAACTAACAAACGAAAGTGAATAACCCGAACATTCTTTAAGTTAAAGGGTCAATCTCTGCAGTCATTGTAATTCTCTCTTTTTTAGTAGTGTGGTGATATGATCGTAATGGCCGCATTTCCCTCCCAAACTCTCACGTGTACTAAAGAGTTGCTTCTGAATTGCCCGTATTTCGTCTAACGCATCAGATAATATAATAGCGCAATGGCGTCCGATGCGTATTCAGAAAATGCGGAAGGACCTTCCAGGTGAAGGTCCATATTAATTTACAATACAGGGTCGGATTTTCCATTTCGTTTGATTGAAGGTTTTTTTAAAAAATGGTCCAGCACAGCGGGCTCAGCCTGCTAGTTTAAAATAAATCCCAAAATTTCTAAATGAAAACAGAAGTATTGATCCAACCATTCTAAGATGGATATAAACAAAATTTAAATACAGTAAAAGTCCTCAAATTTTGATGTTTTTTTTGGGGGGGGGGGGGATATATATATTTTTTACTTGACCTGTAGCTTTTTTGAGTTTCTGGTAGAATATATTTTGTACTAGCCATGTTGCTGACAGAAATTTTGGTACTTGTTTACTTTCTCGTCATTTTCTATGAAAGGTAATCTCTCGCCAAATAGTTTCACTTAATGTCCGTAATAGATAAGCCCATTCCTTGTTTTGTTTTTTTAAACAGGTTTATTTTTGACAAACTAGTTTTTAAAGGTGTTTCAGACAGGCATGCAAATAGTAAATAAAATCTATCATCAAACAATATGTTTTAACTCAAATCATACAGAAATTTGAAGAAACAGATTTTTTTAAAAATTCAGTTTAAGATGAACAAATACAAGTAGCATATCTGGGAGCATGGCAGTGCGTCCGCCAAGTTCGCACAAGCCGTAAGCTACCTTTTCCTGAACCATTTTGGCATACTTTTCACCCCCTCATAACGTCGTTTTATGGAGAGATATAGAAATTTTTCTTTTATACACATGTTCGTATGGTCAAACTGAACTAAGGTTCCACGATTTCGTGTTTCTATATTTAGTAGTTTTCGAAATATTAAATTCCGAAGAAACGCTTTTTTGTCACTGAAACACTTTGCATCATCAAATAACTAAGATACTTCTAAAAGTCGTAGAATCATGAAATTTCACAAGTAAGTCGGGTTTGTAGCACAATTAACCATAAAAATCTGAAAACACAGAATTTCTGCCTCTAAACCCTTCAAACAGGGGTTTTCATTTGGTTGTAAACAGTTCCTTAACACGTTCAATTGTGCCAATGTTGATCGCCAAAACTCGATTACAGAGTTTTGAAGAGGGTCATGTGATTTCAAGCAGAATAACATCTATATAATAAAAGCCGAAGTCATGTGACTGTCATCAATAGTTCCGAGCTGACCGCTTCACTTTTTATGCCAAACGGACATTTCAGTACTTTTATATTAGTCGGGCGCAGGTGATAAAAAACGTCAAATATTCTTCCATCGCCCTCATTTCATTAAAAATATAAACCTATCACTCATTTCATTTAAAATAAATCTTTCATTTAAAATACACATATTTCAGTTACCTTATTTAAAATACAATAAATAAATAAATAAATAGGTTCTTGGCGAGAAAAAATAAACTGGCATCGTATTTTACGGCAATCCATGTCCTATTTCATATACATAAGCAATTTTTTCAATATGTATACAATTTATTTAATCTAAAGAAGGCAATAATCTATTTTTATATAGAAACAGAAGTAATTTCTATGTAAACAAATGTTGTATAATATGTATAAATAAAATGTTTATATGCAAATAAATACAAATTAAATACATATAAATAAAAATAAAAGTTCAGCAGGTTTGTTTTCATAGCCATTTATATATTTTATCAACGTATTTCACATTCTGAAGCCTGAATTGCGCCAAGCTTTAAAAAAAATAATGCCAAAGCCCCTAATCATAATAATAATAACACAAACTAAAATATTTCATTTCAATATCAAAGTATCGTTTCTAATTTACATTCAAATAAATATATATTCCAAGATAATTTCAATTGAAATTAAGTTGACATCTTTCTATTTCGCTTCATAAAGTAAACAAACACAAGAGATTCATTCATCATAAACAATAGTAAATGTTAGACCATGGTGGTAATCATTCGCAAAGCAGATTCTGCAACAATGAATGGACAATATTCTTATGACGTCATAGTAGGTAAATTGGTGGCGCTAACGTTTGTTAATGTTTGTTTTCTTAGTTACGTTACTATATTGTCATATTTATGAACTCAGAAATCAAATCTATAAAAGCAAAAGTATATCTATTCATTATTTAGTTATTAAGTAGTGAAAAATAATTTATAAATGCATGATTTGCAAAATTTAAATAAATTTATTAATACTAAAAAATGTCATTGAAGTAACAGCATGTTTAAGTAAAATAAGCTTAATTTAGATAATTTATGAACAAATCTCAGTTTAAACACTTGAAATTTCACTCATTTTTACAGCTACGGAAATTAAATGGTATTTGTCAAAAAAGACGAAGTACGCATAACAACAAAAATGTATGAAATATTATCAAGTTCGCAAAGAATTCTTCGTTTCTCTATCAGAATCTTTGGACTCGGGGGAAGGAATGAGCAAGTCAATTAGTTTAAGAATGAAAGTAACATGATGCAATGCTTAGCATACATTTAAGGGAGACCAAACTGGTCGCCAGAGGCGGCTAGTTTTATATATATGCTTTTCCAAAGATGTTTGTTAAATAGAAAAAAATGAATATACCTAAAAATTTTAATCAGTATAGGTTATGCAGACCTGCCAACTGCTACGAAAAAATCGTAGTTTCTACGATTTGGAGCTAAAAACTACAATGCTACAAAAATCGGTCTAAAACTACGATTTTTTTTCAAAAAACACACACGCCGAAAAAAATCAATTTCGTCAATCGTTTGCAAAAAAAATGCCAATTCGTCAAAGGATCGCAGAAAAACGCAAATTTTGTCAGAGGATACCGTAAAAATGAAAATTGCGTGAAAGAATTGCGAAAAAAAAAGCAAATTTCTTCAACAGATCGCAAAAAAAAACTCAAATTTCTTCAAAGGATCGCGAAAAAATGCAAAATTTGTCAAAGGATCGCAGAAAAATACGCGAATCTCATCAAAGAATTGCTAAAAAACGTGAATTTCGACAAAGCATCGCGGAAAGATCGCGAATTTTTTGAAAGGGCCGCTGACAAAAATGCATAATTAGTGCGTAACCGCCTCCCCCCACTGCTGTAACCTTTCAGAAAATTTTCTGACAATTTCTGAATTTTTTTTTACTCAGAATCACCCCAGGTCTGTGCTCTCTTCATAGGAAACATCATACACAGACAAAAATCTTTATTCTTTATATTTATTGCTAGGATACATAATGCATATAGTTTTTAATCTGAAAGAATATAAAGAACTAACTTTTGAAAAAATCAGGTTAACCCAACCTGCATGAATCTAAATTCGATCCGAACCGAAAGTAATCAGAGTTCACCCGATATGCAGCGTAAAAGACAGCACCCATCCACACAACCAACCAACCTCCAGATTCATTTGAATTTTGGGTGCTACGATTTCTCATTTTCAAAGGTTGGCAGGTCTGGTTATGATATATTTACGATATTAAAACAATAAAACATTTAACAAAATATAACTGCAATTCGGTATGTTTCCGATATAGTAGCCTTGGCGAAATACGGAAAATAGCATTGATGAGAAAAGAAATTTGATAATAACGTATTTTCTGGCAACCTATTTACTGTGTCATATACACAAGCAATTTTTTCCATATGTATACAATTTATTTAATGTAAGGAACCCGTTTATTTATTTTTATATACCAACATATATAATTTGTATATAAAAAATAATATTTCATACATGTATAAATAAAATGTTTATATGTATATAAATACGTATATAAATAACATAAAAGTTCATCAGGTTTGTTTTCATAGTTGTTTATATCATTTGGCAACATATCTCAGTTTCTGGAGTCCGAATTGCGCCAAGATTTAAAAAAAATGCCAAGGTCCTTACAGTGGAAAAATATCCTAATTCCATATGAAAGTTTAAAAATCTCCTTTTAATTAAATGAAATGTGTAACTAATAAACTGTCTTTAACGATGTGCAACAGATGCGGCATCTGAAGTCTGCTGCTAATGTTATTATATTGTATTAGTAGCCTACTTACTGTTAATTTATTGTTAATTTTAAATCTATAAAAGAAAGATTATAGTTATAGATAAGATATGTTGGTCGCCAAAACCCGATTACAGAAAATTAGCCTGAGTTATAAAGCTGTTACATGATTTCAAGCTGAATGAATTTTTATATGCTTTTACAAAAATCTTAATAAGGCAAATCTTCCAGTTTATCTGTCCATCTTTCTATCTTTTACTTCCTTAAAACAAATTTTATTAAAGACCGGGAGGCGTCTGCACAGATCATCACCTAATCGAGTTGACGGCTGAAATTTTAGGATTAGTTAAATATAGATTAGCGTATTGAAATGTAACTGATCTGCCAAGTCATATCTTAACAGACCCGTTGTATTTAAATATACTAATCTAGTTTTAACTAATCCTAAAATTTCAGCTGTAAACTCAATGAGTTGATTGTGTGTACAGACGCCTCCCGGTCTATATAAATGTCGGAATTCTAATCTCAATAGCACTCTGGTCAATCTGGCAATTATCCCTACTATTTATGGAACACTATTCCTTTAAGTGCGTTTTAGTGATGTTAATGAACTTATGCATATGCATCATACATATTATACAAATGCATATAATACGCAATACATTTGCATCATACATATTATAGGTATGTGTATTATACATAATACATATGCATCATTATGACGTCAGAATAAACAAAGCATTTTTTGTTGCCAAATCTGAGAATTGACATGATATATTACCAAATTTGGCGAAACTTTGCTAAATGTCACCAAGCTTGACGAATATTTGACACTAGTGGCTATTTTTCAATGAGTTAATTATTAATGCTAGCCATCTATTTTTATTTTTCCGCATATCATCTGAATAGTTAAATGATATAACGTACTAATATTTCCAAAGTGCTAATAGTTTCGTCACTGCTCAAAATCTCTGCTATTGTTATTATATTGTACTGTTATCATACTTACTGTGACTATGTTGTTAATCTTTACACTGCTAAAACTTCTGTATTATATAAAGAGAATTTACGGAAACTATTAAAGCATTGAAACTGCCAGTTCTCCTTATGATTATTATAATTCTATAATATGTAACCTGTTAATCGATATATACGTTAGAATGAATCTTCTATAATCCGGTTCCTCGCATTTTAGTTTTCAAGTTTCGAATAAAATTAGCTAAAATCTTAAAACCATGGCACATTGACTAATTCTTCAACACGATCAGATGAGAAGAATGATAGATTTTCAAATGGATCATGGCAGTGAGCCGGTAGACCTTCTATTCTTCTGTAATCGAGTCTATTGAAAAGGTTAATGTGAAACAAAAAGATATTAGCATCAGTATGGTTTAATGCAAATGCAGATATTGTCAAAGGATTTCATAAGAACCATTTCACTTGTACCCAGTCGTATCAGTTAAAATACAACAATTGGCAGTGAGCCCAATTAGAAAAGATTACTTAATAGGATTAAAAATTTCTGCATTAGAGAACGAATCGTAACTGCTAAGGAAACATGCATAAGTGAGTTAAGAGGTATTTGTCACGAAAGATGAAATACATAACAACACAAAATATATGATGTGCTTCCATGATCGTAAAGAGTTCTTGATTTCTCTATCAAAAGCTTCCGACTTGGCGAAAGAATGGGCAAGTAAATTAAATTATGAATAACAGTAACATGATACAATGTTTAACATGGAATTAATACGATAAATATTGCTTGCTAGAGGCGGCTAATATTTTAATATAAAAAGAAATAAAGTATAAATTTGTAAAGCTCAATAAAATAAATTTAGGTATTTTTATCATAGGTATTTTTATTATTATTATTTAGGTATTTTTATTATTTAGGTATATTTATTATTGTTAGCCGGGCTCAAGTGGCAAATCGCCAAATACTGTTCCCAACTCCATTGTTCATATTGCATTCATTTCGTTTAAAGATATATACTTTTCAGTCATCTCATTTAAAATAGATGCATTTCCCTCATTTTATTTAATAGAATATTTAACATAGAAATAAATAAATAAATAAGAAATAATAATATAAACCAAAATATTTTATTTGAAAATCAAAGCATTGTTTCTAATTTACACATGTGAAAAATGAAAACTGCTATTGGCGAAAAAACAAAAGGCTAATGAGGAGATTTGCTCCCGGATAACATAAAAGTACCGAAATTTAAGTTTTTTCATATTAATGTAGTTTAGAAAAACAAACTTGAAAAAACATACAAAAAGTAGTGATATCCCAACAAAAAGTTTTCGGTGAAAAAAAAAAGCGCCAAGTTCTCCTTAATGTTTCGGTCAGAAAAAGTAGTGATATCTGAAGTTCGCACAAGTTAAAAGCCAAACATCCCAAATCTTTCATTGAAAATGGCTTCCTGCGACTTGGCCGTTGATGCGTTCGAAAGAGCTTTTCAAATTTTAAAATATGTACAAAGGAGATACATGCCAACTACATTTTTTGATTATTTTAGGAATTTTGTGGCACAGAGTACAGAAATAAAATACATATTTGAAAAAAGCATTTAAACAACTTCAGTCTATTTAAATGCTTAGAAGTTAAAAATAACAAAATACTTGTATTCAGGAGATAATATCCCTAACTGCTAAAACATAATTAGTATCAGCTTTTAACAGTTTATAAATCGAATACCTCTTAATGTATGCAAACAAACTATAATAAATGTTCAAACGAAAAAAATCTCTTTCGTCAATACACAAGATTTCAATATTATACAATAAAATACAATGTAACATATTGTGAGATTTGAAGTAAGTAAATTTGGTTTTATTTCTTGGGTTTTAAGTTAATGACTTTAGCTTTAGACCGTACAAAATGGCAACTAAACCATAAGTGGACTAAATGATCTGTATTCAAACTAATGTTTGTTGAAACTGAATGGTAGTTATCAGAAATCTTTTACTTATAATGTCTTTATGTGAATTTGCCTCTTTGCATTCTAATATTGCTTTTAATATTTAAATAATTCATAAATGCGTAATTTCCAATCATTAATTTTGAAATGCTCTAGAAGGCATTAACAGCCAAGTCGCAGGAAGCCATTTTCAATGAAAGATTTGGGATGTTTGGCTTTTAACTTGTGCGAACTTCAGATATCGCTATTTTTTCTGACCGAAATATTAAGGAGAACTTGGCACTTTTTTTTTTACCGAAAACTTTTTGTTAGGATATAACATATTGTTCTTTTCCCTCATTTAATCAATGTTAATATTTTGACTAGCAATAAATAAACTTTGGTGTACTCAAAACTTTTTTAAATTTCAAACTAAATTTGGAGCTGTCAAACAATGTTTCTTTTTTGATATATTAGTTTGTTACAATAATTTGCATCAAAAGCATTCTGTACCTGTTGTAAAATAGTCTTATACTGTGTCCAATGAATTTTTTATTTTTCAATTCAAAGTAGAATTCTGTAATCTAGAAAATAATTCACTGCATCATATTTTATTTATTTAAAACAGGTTTGGCATTTTAAAATATATTTATTTTGTTTATTTAATTCTTATGACTCTTTAATATTTTTACAGAATTTACAAATTCCATAGTTTACAAATTTAAATTTTTTAAGATTTCTGTTTTTCTAATTTGCAGACTAAGAAACTTTCTGGGCAGCTCCGTCAGCATAAGGTAGCATACCAGCATGAAATTAGAAAATATGAAAATAATCTGAGCCAGATCAAAGCAAAAATAAATCAACTTCTTTCTGATAAGAATCCAAATAAAAAAATAGGTAAGTTGATTTAGATGTTACAGAGAAGCCTAATGAGTGAAACATTTGTAAGTTTTAATTTAAAAAAATATTTCATATAAAATGTATTATTTGAGTTTTACTGCACCTTTTATCTAAAATCTTTTAATGAATAGAAAATATACCTGTTATATATTGATCAAGACTGCTTTAACCTTATTTGCAGTCACTGATTATGATAATTATTATGGTACTAGCCGCACTTGGTGACCAGTTTGGTCTACCTTAAAATTTATGTTTGGGAAAGTATGCTAAGCATTGTATCATGTTACTTTTATTCATAATTTAATTTACTTGGATTCCCTTAAATATAATTAATACAATCCCTTAAGCTAATAATAGTTTTTGTTGCATTAAAATATCTCAATTTGTTGATTTTCTATAAGCAAGTAAACCCTATTGGTTTACAATAGAAGTCTATGCGAATTTGGTGAAATATTATAGATATCACAAAGTTCGTGTCACTTTTGGTGTCTAATTTTGGGTGCCAAATTTGGCAATATATTGCCAAGTTGGCGACAGACTTGGTGACAGAACAGGCCCCCCCCTATGGGAACCTCCCTTTAGAATATCTCAATTTGTTGATTTTCTATAAGCAAGTAAACCCTATTGGTTTACAATGGAAGTCTATGGAAATTTGATGAAATATTAGAGATATCACCAAGTTGGCATCACTTTTGGCAACTAATTTTGGTTGCCAAGTTGGCAACAAACTTTGCAGCATTTGCTGACAGAACACATTCACCCTATGGTAACCCCCCTTATAGGCATGGAGATGCATTAAATGTTGTTCAATAACCAATGAGATGCATTTCATTCAGGCGTTGCCATTAAACAATTAACAAATCGTGATTTCTGTTATGTACGATAGCATAATATATATATATATATATTAGATTGTAAATTGTCTGCATTTACACAATTAATTTTTAAGCTTATAATGTGGTTTTAATAATTATATTTTGCATCAAGACAAAACTTTGTTCAAAATAATAGTTCTTTATGATCATAATAAGCAGAAAATAAGCTAATCTTATCCGTGTTTTTATGTTTTTAGATTATGTAAATGAGTGTTGTTGTTGCAATAGTTTTTTTTTAAAATACGTCCTTTTTTAAGAAACTGTGAAACAAAAGTTTCTACTGCTGATTGCTCAATTCTTAAATATTTTTCTTTATTTATTAAAGTTATTTTAAGAAAAAAGAATGCAATTTTATGCATAGTTGAAACTGTTCTGTTTTAAATTTCACATTACATAAAAAATTATTTCATTAATTTTCATGCTGAAGCTGATATTTGCTTTTGATATAATTTTGTGAATTCTAATGAATTTTTAACTTTGCTGTTACTTTCTAGCTACTATAACTTCATCTCAAAATTTACCAAGAAATAGTGGCCAACGAGGGAAATGGAAAACTGGTGTAGCTGCAACAACGTAAGTTGAATCTATTGTCAACTAATCATAGATCATAAATGTGGATACCTTCCTTAGGTATTCACGAGCTTTGCAACCCCAGGCACCTGAGCGATCTTTCTCTTTTCCTTTTCCCCTTATTTCTTTTGTCTTTCTTTCCTCTTTGTTTCACTCTCATTGGGGTTTCCTCTTTGGAGGTGAGGGTGATTCCACATTAGCTGATATCATCCTGTCTATATCGACTCATGGAGAATTGTAAACCATCCATGTGTTTGCCATGCATGGCAACCCATGTCCCTAGAAAGGGGGATCCTGACAGTTGAGGGAAACCAACACACTGCTTTGGCCTCTGCTTCAGGTAGACGGGAGGTGCATATTGGTCCCATATGCAACAATCGGCTGGTCTGTTGACTTGTCACCAGGGATGTAGTGGAGGGTATACGGGGGTATACGCCGTATACCCTCTGGATTCTTTTAAGGAACACCGTATACCCTCTGTTTCTCAAGAAAGCTATATTATATATACACTAGGGTATACCCTCTGCTTATAGAACGTATACCCTCTGTTTTCTTTACGACTACACCACTGCTTGTCACTGGCTATGGGATCAAGTGAGCGGCCACTTACTAGCCATCTCATTAAGGATGGAGACTGGCATAGGAGTTTCTTGTGATCACATAGGCCCTGGTTAGCACTGTTGCATGAATGTGCATCTCCTTGTTGAGCTCGGTAGTGGATGATTCAGCCGGGGTCTGAATTGCTTTATTTCTAATATGGATGGAAAGAATTCACTTCTTTCTATCGCTCTCTTATGTGGAGAGCAACAAATTGTACAGAGCTCCTCATTCACACATTTCTTTGTCATCAACCGCACTGTTAGTTGTTTTATGAGAACCTCATCATTCCTTATTGCAAAAACCTTCCTGTCTGTTTTGAGGGATGGCCATTCGCTCAAAAAATTGCATTCTGGAGATTTGTTTGTTGAGGTTCCTTCAGCCAAACAATTAGAACTTCTCTCTAATTGCTCGACAACAGGCCCTTTTTCCGTTTCTGTGCAGACACATAAAACTTTGAATACAAGCTGTAGTGTAATATCCAAACCTGATCTTTTATTCTCTACCAAGGAAGAACTTTTACAAAATTTGAAAGTTCAAAATATCACAGATGCCCATCATATCACTATCTGTCGGAATGGGCAAGTACTTCCTACGAAGCACATCATTCTGACTTTTAATAACCCTACTTTATTAACAAGAATTAAAGCTGCTTACCTAAGCTGTGCAGTCGGCCTTACATTCCTAATCCTCTCTGTTGTTTTAAATGGCAGCATTATGGCCACACTACTACTACCTGTTAGGGTCCCATTGCCTGTGCACGTTGTGCGAAAGTTGGCCACGACGGTAAATCATGTGAAAATTCTGAACGCTGCATAAACTGCAAGGGTAATCATACAGCATACTCCTGTTCTTGTCCAAACTGGATCCGTGAAAAGAAATCCTTACTGTTAAAATAACTCAAAATCTTTCTTATCCTGATGCTCATAAACTTGTTGAATCCAGAACCCCATCTGTCAGAGTTCAAGTTTATTCAAACAGCAATCAAAATCCGTAAGGCACATAAGCACCCAAACTGAACCCTCATTTCCAATAAATCAACTGCTACACAATCCATCACTATAAATAAAAACACCTGTAGTGTAAAATTTACTGCTAATACAATACCTATTCCAAAGTTAAAACTTTGGCTACCATCATCAGAACCGGTTAAAATAGAATATTTTGATTCTTCTATACATTATTACATGCCTTTAGTTGGTGAATCGCAAACACATCTAAGTCACTCAAAAAAGCTAACTGAACAAAAACCTGATCAAACATTTGTTTCATCTGTAAGTAAAATGCAAAAACCTCATGTTCCCCCATCACAAAAAGCAAAACAAAAATCATGTGTACAGAATAAAGAATTGGGGAATTCCTCAACTTGAGCGTCTTCACTGTGTAAAACTGTGAAGAAAAAACAGAGGAAATCATTACATAGCCCACAGGGCCTGTTTACGGAATAGGCCCGTGAAGCCCGTGCTTACCCACTGAAATACAAAAGGGCCCCCAATTTTGCTTTTCAAAACTGTTTAGAAAAAAGAGTTTTAGAAAAAAGAAACTCAATCACTGTAAAAAATACTTTTTTTTTCTTATGAAACTTTATTTTTCTTACTATATGGCAATTTTTAAATCACAAAAAATATTTTGAAGTTCACATATTCTCAACTATAGTTCCATATTTGTCATTTACAAAATAATTTGGTTATTTACAATTAAACATATAATAAAATACTTTTATATAGGTAGTTTTAGTTTAATATTAAAAATGTTATTTACTTAACTTTGATGGTAAAATTTCGAATTATTTAAGCATACGAAAAAGAGATTTAGTAAATAAAAAGCAATTTGTTAAGTAATAGGGAGCCCCGTGTGTGACGTCGGGCTTCTCCTATTCCTAAGTGTTAAGCGGGCCCTGATAGCCCATCTGTTACTAATTTGAAAGATCCCTAACAGTTGCATAATTATGTGGAAGAGGCTATGGAGTCAAAATCTTATGATTCGAGTGCAGATGAGGAGAATACTGTTTTTGAAGAGTTTGTCCCTAATTGATTTTACTTTTTTTTTTTTTTATTCTCCGGTTTTTAAACGTGTTTTTATGTAGTGTTTGTATATCATCTTATACTTTGTTTATATTTTAACAGTTGTTGCTTTATAACTTTTAATGTTTTTAATTATAATTATTACAAAAATTTTGTGTCTTTTTACTAATATCTTTGGGCTCTTAATTGATTTTAATTATACATATCATTACTGTTTTCATTTAATTAGGTTGTTTTTCTCATCTTGATCTTAGTCAAAAGCTATCATTTTTTAAATACAGTACAGGATCCGTTATCCAGAATGCTTGGGACTTAGATATTCTGGATAAGGGGTTTTTCTGTAATTTGGAACACTTTACTATAAATGTTAAGAACAGTATAAAATAGCGGTATGAAATGTATAAAATATGAATAATATATGAAAATACATAAATATAAATTAGTTAATTTAATAACTTATTTACACAAAATAAAAAAAACCTTTTAAATTACAATTCAAATAAAAAAGAAAATTACATTAGCATATGAGAAGAGAATAGAATCCTTTGATTTGGTTTTTTAGAACATTATTATTAAGATTGGTTGCTTATAGTGTGTCTTTTGCACTAACTGCTTCTGTCTACTGACACGATTTGCTGTTTGTGGGAGTAGCTTGTTTAATGCATTCCACAAATCAGTTGTTCAATTGAAAAATATTAATAGCTCATTTAAAATCTTTTTACCATCTCATTCTGCTTGTCAACATTTTCACTTCCACTAGACATATCATTTGTCATTATATTATGTCACAAATCTCACTGCCAGTCACCTGATCACTTACAGGAGTATCGTCATCAGCAATTGGACAATCTTCGACTGATTCTTGATCCAACAATTGAGCTTCTGAACATGAAAGTTCTTTAACTTAGTCCAGCAGATCTGTAATAATTTCTTTCTCTTATTAGATTTTAAAGTCTTCAATTTCATGCTCATTCACACCATTAAAAAATATTGCATGATTTTACGTTTCTGAAATGAAACAAATTATTTTTCAGTTAGTTATCATTCTGCATTCAGTCTTTCGGAGCATTCTGGATACGGGTCCCATACTGTAGTAGCTATTTCTTTTAAGTGTTATTTGGTATGAATTTATTCCATTTTTAAAAGCAACATTTTATTGATTCTCTTCATTTGAATCAGTAAAGTATGCAAATAATATATGTATACCCAGTTCTGTATATCACTGCAAACAAAAGAAAAAAAATTGCAAAAATCAAAATAAAATTTAGACATTGATAGCAATAATATAAAGGTAGAAGGGGGGGGGGGGTGTAAAATGATAACATGTGATATTGTAAGGGGGAGAGGGGTCCAAAATTACCAAAAAGTTGATAATGTTATATATGTACAACCCCTTAAAGAAGATACATAAACAATATGAGGCTTGACAGTGGCAAAATATGAATTAATATTACTAACAGATAATGATCCCATGGTCGTATTAGCTAATCAGTTAGTTGTGTAAATGCATGTGCAGTCACAACAACAATGCAAATGAAACTGACTGTTGGTAAACAGTAAAACCAAGATTATGATTGAATGTACCAAGGATGCACTTTTCAGTCAATCTCAAGGCAAGCTGTAACAACACTTATTATTTTTTTTAAAGAGCAAAAATAAGTATGTATTGATTTGAATTTGTAGATAAAAAAGCATTTTCTTATGTTAAATTATTTTGATGTGATTTATTTTTAATTTTTACAATTTTAAGAAATGATAATGTTACATATGATGCTTTCAAAAAATGCCCTTGTTACAAAAATGATAAATTACTCCCCCCCCCCCCCTTTAATATATACTTTGAATTACTAAGAATGTAATGAATTACAATCTAAGCCATAAAATAAAAAAATACTATAGCCATTCAAATTATCACTATAAAGATTTTTCATTGTTTTCTGCATGTTAATTTATAGAGATGTGCCATTTGTTGAGGAACGACTCCAAAGGAACGATTCCGGCAGTGAAACTGAAGGAACGATTCCATTCTGTAAAAAGGAATCTGTCCTTTTCGGAACGATTCCGAAAAGGAACGACTCCTCGGAATCGGTCCAAAATGTACCGACTCCGAAAAGGACCGATTCCTCGGAGTCGCTCCATTTCGGAATCATTCCAAAAAGGACCGATTCCGAGGAACCGTTCCAAAAAGGACCGAATCCGAGGAACCGTTCCGAAAAGGACCGATTCCTCGGGAATCGGTTCTTTTCTTGTGGACTGTCCGGTTTTAATAAATTAAAATACGCTATTTTATTTCAAAATAACAGATTTTGATTCTATTAAAGCTGACTTTATTGCCAAAATATCCTTCTAATGTGTGTCCCCCCCCCCCCTCCTCAAAAAAAAGAAAAGTAAAGAAAGAAAGAAAAAAGAAATTGAAGTGCGGGGCGGAGTAGGGCGTTTAATAAACATTACTATTTCATCTTCTTGTGCTAAATTAATATGAAAGAAATAATTTTAAAAAATATTTTATACGAATTGGATTTTTTACACCTGAGTGAAAAAGTGCCCGAGATGGGATTCGAACCCAGAAACTTTACGTGCTTTACCGATTGAGTACCTGGACCTCGAGGGTAATGGAACACCATGTGTGCTTTAATACACTAATACATTTTCTAATTGGTAAATGTATCACACGAAATGAATTTTTTCTAAATGGATTCTTAAGGCTGTTTTTGTGACAAAAGTTTTAATTTATTTTTATTCGGAAATGCATGAAACGAGCAGGTGTTGTTGTTCAGAAACTATGTAATCGAGCTGTTTTTTCCGTTTTTTTTGCAAACGCAATAGGCCTTTCAGAAAATAGTGTCAAAGTGGGCGTTTTGAACTGAATTTCCTCGCGAAAGAGGCATAATTTCTCAAAAATGGGTGAAAAACATGTTTGTCACGTGATCAAAATCGATTGTAACTCAATGGTAATTTACTGATCAAAAGATGGAAAACACAGTTCGATTCCAAATCGCTTCCATGGTCAAACATTCCAATTTTATATCTTTCCGTTAAAAAATGAATTTGTAAATGTGTCAAAACGTTTTACGCTTGTTGAGCAGATCACTTAAGAACAGCCTTAAGAAAAACAAAGAAAATTCTTGTTTAATTACTAGTGAAAAATATTTTTTTTAATCTGACTAGAAACAGTTTTGAATAATGTAAGAAATATATCACTAGGCCATAAAAATTGCATTTTAATAGGATAATAATAACTGATTTTCAATTATTTTAATAATTGTAGAGTTACGCACTTTCATGCATATTTCACTATTTCATGTTTTTTCCTCAAACATAATTTCAATTTGAGAATCCTCTTTGTCAAAATAAATATATGACCAGCTACGAGCGCTCGAGTACCACTTTATTTCCACAGTTTGGCGTCTTGTTTTTCTCTCCTGAAGAAGATGATTAAAAAAAATCTCGAAACTCCCTAAGATTGTTGTTTTAATCAACTTACATTGAGGTTTATTACATAGAGTAAAATCTGTTAGAACAAGGAATTTTTGTAAAACGTTTCTTTCTTTCTTAAGATAATGAATATTTCAAAAAGCATAATGTCTAATAATAATAATAAGATAACAGTAACAGTGGTGGGTGGGATTGAAATAATTTAACCGCGGTTCGCTCTCTTAATGGCCGTTTTGAGTATAAAAACGGGAAAGAAAAATCACGTGCTACATATAGATATCGGACTTTCTCCAACACTGCGACATATATATATATATATAAAGCTGCATATTTTATGCTTGTTTCGGTTTAATAGATTTATGTTAACCCTCCGCCTACCAGAGGGGTTCAATGGCCCCGACAGGTACATTTATAATGATATTTCTAATTTATTTTAAAAACTGAAATTTCTGTAAATATGGGTTTTTTCTGGGATGTTCTATTCTTTTGAGTAGAAAATTCCAGAAAAAGTCACATATTTACAAAATTTTCATTTTTTAAAATGTGAAAAATCAATTTGAATGTATCTATCGGGTCTCTTGCACCGGTCTGGTATGCGGAAGTTTAATATTGCATTTAAAAAGTTTTACAATATACGAATTTAATTATTGGTTTCCAAAGAATGCACGTTGTGATTTTGTACAGTTCTTTCAATTGTTATTTACTTCTATTTCTTGCTAAATAATTAGAATTTAAATAACTGTGACTTTGTTTTAATTCAACGTAAAATAAAAGCAAAAAAAATCGTTTATCGTAATAATTTCTTATAATAATTCAGATTTCTTGATCGTTATTGATACTTGTAAATCCCGAAATCAATGCCACGATTAATGCCTGTTACTGTGGTGATGGATAATACATATCTGAGTTTAATTTCGATCAAATCAAGGCTCCCTTCATGCTAAACTAAATTTAATGTTTCAAGCCTAATACCAAATTTCCGTTTTTATTGAGGTAAAACTTACTGCAAATACGATACTAAATTTTATGTATTTTCCTTTCTTATTGTTATTCTTTTCACTTAGAAGATTTCTTTCTTTTTTTTTTCTTTTTTTTCTTAAATTACATAAAGTTTTCTGAAAAGTTCGAATTTAACAAAATGTTTTATCTATTTTAAATAGTTTTGAAAATAAAAAGTTTAACTCCGAATAAAAAATAGTCAAATTCTCAAAAAATTAAGGTTGGTATTATCTATAACACGTTTACAACAGATATCTTTCATTCAACGGCCGAAACATCGTCAAAAGGATAGTTCTTTATATAGTACTACACTCTGTAATAATAATGGACATACTTTTAATTTGTTTAATTTAATTAAACCAATAAACCGTTTTTCGGTTAAAATGTTAGCAAATTTCAAATTTAAAGAAATAGAACTTTGAAGTTTAGTGAATGACTATATCTTTTGGCGGAGATAATATGTACTATATATGAATAAAATCATATATATTACTATATATATATATATATATATATATTATAATATTAATGCATATAATATTATCTTATAAATATCACTAGCCATATCCATGCTGCTAATGAATCTGTTTACAAATCATCTGAAGGAACTTCTACCCTTTCGTGTAACACAAGCGTTCCATGACTTCATGAGTTATGAAGCTCCAAAGATCCCAGTCCAAACAAACATATTAGCATTGCAATTCACTCACACCGAACTGAGGTTCTGTATGATATAAGTGGAGAGAGGGTGACGGCGGATGAGGGTGTGAAATTAGAGAAATTCCTGTAGGTTCTCGTGAAATTGGAGATTCAAAAAGAATTGTAAGTTTATTGAAATTCTACGTAGTTAACAGCAGTTCACAAATAGCGATGTTAGGGTAAAAGAGAAGACATACATCAGTCACTCAGGAAAGACAGTGTGCAAAAACGTGCTTTACTTTTTAACTCTTTCCAATAAAGTTAGTGTTTATGAATGCGGTTTGTCTGTCCGTCAGACCGTCTGTTCACGCTCTAAGGCAAGTCACACACTAAGGCGACACATAAGACAAGTCGCTTGAATTCGCTAGAAAAACTGGTTTAAAACAAGTTTGCAACAACTTCGTTCTTTGTTTCGACCGGTTTTTGCACTTCATGCTGCGCTTTGTGTCGTTCTGTGGTCTCAGTGTGTGATATACCTAACTCCCGTAAATATACTCGGATTCCCATGCAATTGATATATGTTAATGATGTTTACCATGGGATGTTTGGTATTCAATATGAAGAGTGTAGCATTAATAGTTTATTTACAGGGGCACTCAAAAGTATTTTGTTACATTATGGTCAACGGGAAAAAATCGTTTGCAGCGAATTTTAATGACATTAAGCTATTTCAAATGCATTAAAATTGATATATATCACTGAATTGCACTACAAGATGATTGCTATAGAATAGGGTGTTTCACTTCTGAACCAGGTCCTGAAGGCGGTGATAATAATGTTGATGAATTATGCGAAATATCCTGTGTGCATAAAGTTAGGGAGCTGAGGAGAAAGACGATAAAAGGGATAAAGTTATTGAAAGTACGGACACTGGAACAAAAATGTAATCTACTTTAACTAGTTACATATCCAAACCAGTAGGGCCATCCAAATGAAAAATGAGATTCAGAATGAAAAATGAAATTAAGATTACCTAGAGGTAGATTTTGAAGAGGAATCTATGAGACTAAAAATTCCTAGACCCTGGTGACAAATATCAGAGTAATAATAAAATTTCCTATACAGGATGTCCACTCTCAACGATGTCCAATAGCTAATTCCTAAACCGTTAGTCATAGCCATATAGTTCCAATTACAAAAATGTTTTAAATGGGGGTAAAGAAGTATTTAAAAAGTGATTTGGGTCAATAGAATCATTTCTTGAAAAATTATGAAATTTAATTTTTTATACGATCCCCCGGTCCTTCAAGTTATAGTTAGTAAAACTTTCCTATTACACTTACAAGTAAGACAAATAAAAGTCCTTTTATTCTACGACTAAAATTGACCGAAGTAATGGCTGTTTCAACTTGGAGCATATTTTTTGCTGCGAAATAGGGGTCATTTACAAATTTACTAGAAATATAAATAATCTTCAGATATATAAAAAAAAATATTTGATAGTAAAATTAACATTGCATTATAAATTTGAAATCTATAATCATTCTGAAATATTAATGCAAAATATACAGCTTGTACTAAACATATAACAGGAAAAAAAAAATAGAATTTTCGTTAAATAAAATGTTGAAAAGCAACAGCCTCGATTCTTTACACACTGAATCCAAAAATGGCCTTCATTTTTTATCACAAAGTACAGGTTTTTTGCAAATCCTAAATTTGAAAGCTAAAAAGTGAAAAATTTTCCGAAATCTGATTCTGATAGTATAAAATAGATGTGATTGTTATTTCTTTAACTTTTGATAATTGATTTTTATATATTTTTTACTATTGAATCCGAAAATGACCTTCATTTTTAACCATCACGTCAGGATTTTTCGCAAATCGTAAATTTCAAAGTTTAAAAGTTCAAAGTTTTGAACCTCTTCCCTTCCCACATCATCGGATCCCCGAGCTGTTTAGCTGTAAGAATCCCAGTATAAGCCAAAAATTGAGTAAATTCTTGAATTAAATAAAATTAAATTGAATAAAAGAAGTTTTACATCCATTTTATAGTATCAGATTTTCGCTATTTTTTAAATTTGAAATTTACCATTTACAAAAAAGTCTAACATGATGGTTAAATATGAAGGTAATTTTTACATTCAGTGCTAAAAGCACATACAAATCAGTCGTAAAAGTTAAAAAATATAACCATCGGCTCTATTTTATAGTATTAGCTATTTTTTCAATTTTGAAATTTACTATTTGCGAAAAATTCTGACATGATGGTTAAAAATGAAGATAATTTTCGGATTCAGCGCTAAAAAATACATAAAAATCATAATTTAAAAAAAAAAAAATTTAAAAATAAAAAAATACAACCATCGCAGTCTTGTGTTATCTAATCTAAAACTTTTTAGTAAACTTGTTGGCAGTAATCTATCCGAAATCTTTGGTGTTACCCTGTAAAATAAGTACATAATGGTAAGCACTGAAAATCATAATAATATTACATTGTCATCTGATTTACGTCAATATGTAAAATTTAACCTCGATCGCATATTTTAAAGTGAGTTGAATTTCGAGTACAAATTTTGAACTGGAAAGACATACATACGATCGTTTCAAGTTAACCCGTTACCCGCTGGTGTTGCGTTCACACAACGGTCAAAATAATTGCTCATGCTTACATTAATTACTTTGTCACCACTATTTTACAATTAAAAAAATTGCCTTATTTATTGGCAGAAATTTTGATATTTTAATAAAGCGGAAATTACCTTTCTGAATTTGTGGTGACAAGCGACTTTCAACAAGAAATTTGAAAATTCCTACTTATAGTTTTGGCGGTTAATAGGTGAAATAAAAGCTTATAAAAATAGCAAAGTTTTTGTTAAAAAAATCATGAGAAGAAACAGCTTCAAATCCTTACAAAAATCTGTCGTAATACGATTTCTTTCAAAGCGCAGCTACACATGAAATAAATCCTTCAAATACTTTAATCAATTTGTTTACGACCCCTAGAAGCATGGCTAAACTCATGTGTATTCGGATGCAGAAAAGTGGCATAAGTCTTGCATTTCAAAGTTTCGTATAACTTCATGAATTTTAGTGTTAGATGAATGGGACTTTTTTTGTCTTTCTTTTAAGAGAACAGGAAATTTTTACTAAATATCTCTTATAGGGCGGGGGACCGTATAAAAAATTAAATTTCATAACTTTTTTAGAAATGTTTTTATTGATCCAAACGACTTTCAGAATAATTTTTTACCTTATTTAAAACATTTTTGTAATTGGAACTATAGGTATATGACTAACGGTTTAGGACTTAGCCACTGAACATCGTTGAGAGTAAAGACACACTGTATAAAATAATAATATGAATGGACGGTCATTTGACGACATATTTTCAAGAGAAACCAATGATTACACTGAAAATCGAATAGACCTTGCACCGCCCTTAAATTTCCAAGAGGAATTATGCTTTATACCATAAATCATAAAGTTAGAAATAACTGCAAATTAATTGCACACACTGATCAATGAAATGAACTCTTAAAAACAAAATCATCTGTCCAAAACATTACAAAATTAAAGCGACTGGATGCGTAAGAAAATGGATGGGTACACAAGAAATAAATTAGTAAAAAGTATTATGGATTGCATGTGGTTCTCTTTATCTCGGAAGTGTTTTTTTCCCCTTGGAATCCTTTATTTTTCAAAATCGTTCATTTTTTCTCGGAATCGTTCCTTTTTTCTCGGAATCGTTCCTTTTTTCTCGGAATCGTTCCTTTTTTCTCGGAATCGTTCCTTTTTCTCGGATTCGTTCCTTTTTTCCGGAACAATTCCGAAAGGAACGACTCCAATGAACTCGTTCCTTTCGGTGAACGATTCCGGCTGGAACGATTCCTTAAAAGGAACGATGTTGCCCATCTCTATTAATTTATAAAAATAACTGGTAAAATTTCAGGAAATTCTCAGATGTTTAAATCAATAGTTCATTACATTCCCAACATCACATAAATTATAGGCAACCAGGGTTATAAATACAATCATAATTATTTGGCAATAGAACACATTTCATTACTGATTTTTTTTTTTTTTAAATAACCTGTTTAATTTTTTTATTTCTGAAAATCTGTTAGAAATATTAACCTCAAATTATATTTTTCTCTTAATTTTAATATTAGAATGTATTTTCTTTCTTGAAGTCTCTCAATTTAGGCTAAAGCTAAAGAGTTGTCAGATTATGCTAAGCAGATAACCGGAAAGGAACAGTTATTTGAAGAAAATGATAGTGTGGATCATATATACTCAGATCATGTCACTGATAATGACCAAATCACTGATCGTGAAATTATTAATACTGTTTTACAGTCATAAGATGTGGATTCAGATGGTGATGGTTATGATGCTGTACAAGATAGTGACTAACTATATATATATATATATATATATATATATATAACTATATGAAGGTTTGGTCTAGGAGAAAATATCTGAAGGTTTTAGAGCAGCAAAGTTGTATAAGTGACCAAGACAAGAAATAATGAAAGGGAACTTCATATCCCTTTCATTATTTTTCATAATGGAACCATGTCCCATTGTTATTGAGGGAGAAAGAGGAAGAAGGTCTCGAGATATCACTGCAACCATTGAATAAGTGTATCTACCCTTATCTGAAGGGTTTGGGTAAAAGTGGGTTACCCAACACAAATGCAGGAATGTTCAAATTAATGAACTCATTTTAATTTTAGTTCTAATGAAAATTTTTCAGTAGTTTCTGATTAGTCCGAATAAACCAAATTCGAAATATTGTGAGTTCACTGTACGTAGTTGTGTAAGCTTTTTTTCTCTCAATATTTTATTTCTTTGTTTTTGTTTTTCATAATGTTTTAAAGGCAAATAATGACCACATTTCTAAAAAAAATTATTTAAAAAAAAATAGCTACACTAATTTGCATAATAGTTATCTTAAACTATTTTATGTATGTTTTCGCTGGGTATATTCCCGTATTTCCTGCTACAGGCTGTCAGAAAGGTGCCTCTTTTTCTGAGATACTTTCATTAATGATATGCAATCAAGCAATGATATATATTTTTCCTTGAAGAAATTCTGAATCACAATTTAAATGTAAAAGGAAACTCAAAATATTCAGACTAGTGTGTTCTGGATGCAATCCAGACATGCAGAATACTAAATAATTAGAATTATCCTAAAAACGGGCAATTGTGAAATTTTAATTTAATTCACAATATTTTACCATTTGATTGTCTGTAACATGTGATTTAAATTCAGTGTCATAACAGATTTCTTTACAAAAGCATTCTTAATACAATGGGTTTTCCTTCCTATTCTAGAGCTGTGGAAGAAATGTATAATTCTGTTATTTCTGCATATGAAGTTCGGGTGAAAGAATTGTGCACAGAGTTGAATGCATTTCGTCAGTGTATCCAGTCAGTAATTTCAGAGATAGTGGAAATTGTTTGTGTGTTGCAGGTATGTAATCAAACATCCACATTTTATTTTTTAAATCATAAATAACATTTTGGTACCTCCTTCATGCAGGATTTATGGTACTTTTAAAATGATGAAAATGTGTAAAGGCTCAGAATTTTTAAAATCTTTTCCCTTGATTTTTATTTAGAAAAATTGGAAAATTTGAAATTTCATTTTTGAAATATTCTATTTAATTTTATATAATAGCTACATTCTTGTGTTTCTCGTGCGATATATAATTTCATTAATTATATACGTTAAAATGGTACATTAACATAAGCAGAAATACGCCGTGCAAGCAAAGGCTGGATATGAAATTTCACGGAAGAATGGACGTGTCTTGAGTGTAACTTAATGTAGCTTAAGGAGAACTTTAATAACACAAAAGCAAATTCACTTAAAAACAGAAGGCAGTTTATTTAATAAATATCCTGAAGAGTTGACAGCATGACAATCCACATTATAACTTCTCTAATAAACAACAGTCGTGAAGAATGAAGACTTTGATACATGAATAAGCACAGTTAATTTGTATATGAAAAACTATTTAAAAGCATTTAAAATTCTAGAAAAACATAATATAACAAGTACACTAAACGTACATTCCAGGATAGAGTCCCAGCCTCTATCCAGTTCGTGAAATATTACTTCCATTTAGGAAGACTAAAAAGTGCAACATTACAGTGTTTGCATCGCGTATTTATCTAAAATGGCTCGGATTGAAAACATCATTTGGGAGCGACGCCCGCCAAATGGACCAATCAGAAAGCGGCATCGAATCGATGCAAGCAGAGATTCGATGCAAAGATCGATTAAAGAAGCGATATGCAATGTCGCCATCTAGCGGAGAAAATAACACTACGGAAAATTAAACTTAGTTTGAAAACGGATTTTGCCGGTGTAGGATGACAAGATATGAGTGTAATGAAACGGAAAAATGGCGGAAGTTAATACGACCGCCAAAAGATTAAAGAAGAACTTAAATCAACTGAATATTAACAGAAAACAATATGGAAAGGTAAGTTTAAGTTAATTCATGTCTATTGTTGATATTATAATGAAATAAATAAAAGTAAATAAGAAACTTTATGGAATGTGAACTTAGAAAGAAAAATGATGTAAGTGGAATGAAATGATGATATAAATAGATAAGAGAGGCGATGAGAACCATAAAGTTTGATGATTTCCATCAAATGCCCCCCCTCTCATTGCCTCATCTAAAAAAAAAGTCAAACTACTCAATCGGGACCATCTGATCTGCCCAAGAATGAGTGACTCAAAGGATAAGGACTTAAAGATTCAAAGAATCAACATCAAAAACATTTCCACAATTTAATTTAACCAAAAATGATTAACAAAAATAAAGTTAAATATTTAAACTACAAAATAGTAACCCTCTTTTATTCACTTTCCTCTATTTAAAATCAACAGAACAGCTAGAAAAATTCACGATTCAACTGAACCGAAAATGAACCAACTCAATGATTCAAAAAGAAGTTAACACTTCAAAAACTTTAAACAATGAAGCCTAAGCACTCCAAAGGTAAGAAAAATTTTAACAATTAAACATTTAACGCTTTTAATAAGCAACTAGAAAAATTTTAAAGAACAAATTTTAAAGTTAAACAGCATTGTATCGAGAATCCATCAAAAAGGGAAACGTAGATCTTCACAAGATATTGGCTATTAAAAGAAAAATCCCCCAGGTCAATAGACAGTGACCGGTATATCCTAGACCAAAAGGGTAACAAGCCTAACAAAAGAATCAGTTCCCAATAAATATAGATAATACAATACAATTTACAAAAATACATGAATAAATACGTACCAAATAAAGTAACGTTTTCCAATTTGGAAAAGTTACAACCAGCAGATGATGACAACTTGATCATCTCCAAAAATCAACATTTTAACATAATATAATGCAAGAAAAATATTTTTATTACAATTCAAAAATGTATGAAGCAAAACTTTTAAAGTCCAAAGCTGAAAAATAAAAATTCAAAAAAACATCATGAAAAATACTAATCCAGGCATGTAGAATCATGAGACAATACAACGGCTCTGACATAAAACTGTTTAACGTATCCATCACAAGGATGGATATAGGGCTCATACATGCATCTTTCAATCTTCTCACAAACATTCACAATAAATGGGTGGCGATCTAAATGCCTAGAAGTAGAGAGAACAAATTAAAAATAAGCAAACATTTTACATTACAGTTCAATAATAAAATCAATTTAGAAAATATATTTAGATAAACCAAATAAAACTTTCTTTAAATAACTTCAAATTAATTCTTAATTAAAAATAGGTACAATTTAAGTTTTTAAAACTAATAGGAAATGATCAAGAAAGCTGGTGATGATGAAAAATTGGTACTAGTATGCTTTAGGTAAATTAACAATTTAAAACAATGTGCTTTAAGTAAATTAACAATTTAAAATTACAAATGACTACACTTTTCATTAAAAATACTTAATACAACAGTCAGAAAAAGTGCAAGAACAATATGTATTAAAGGAATTTACCAGCATAACATTTAATAAAGATACAATATGAAAGATTTATATATATTTGACTAAAGTACAATATAACAAATTTAAGTACAAAAGAACTATTACACATTAAACAGTAGTTTAATGAAGTTCAAAACCTCATTTCTGGTCAACGGTTTGGTAAAAATATCTGCCAAGTTGGATCTGCTACGCACGTGAGACAATAAAAATTCATCCTTATAATAAAGATCTCTAATAAAGAACAACTTAACATCAATATGTTTTGACTTATAATTCTCCACTGGAGACTTAATAAAATCAATCGCTGCCTGATTGTCAGCCTTCATTACAGCTTTCCCCCCAAGTACAGAAATAATTCCTTCCTGCACACATTCGCGGCGTATCCGGTCAAACCAAACCAGGTTCTTGACGGCCTCAGTCATTGCGACGAATTCAGACTCCATAGTCGATAAGCTGACACACTTTTCCTTAAAAGTGCGCCAGTCGACAGGTGCTTCGTCTAGCATGACTATTTGGCCGCCGATCGAGGTCCGGTCATCGCGGTTAGCCGCGAAGTCGGCATCGGAATAAACCACTAAATTATTGGAATAGCACGAGAGTCTAAGCTTGTAATTCTTTGTAGACCTAACATATCCCAGCAGCCTCAAGAGACCATCCCAGTGAACAATACCAGGATTAGACTGAAATTGACTCAATACATTTACGGCATAGCAAATATCAGGACGGGTGCGATTTGCGATAAATGAAAGACATCCCAGAACACTACGGTATGGAAAATGTGACATCTGTTCAACATCGTGATTGGAAACCGGACAATTTGACCTTGAAAAGACAACCCCTTTGCTGATAGGCAAGGTAGAAAAAGGTATTTTGAACTTATCAAATCTGTTGCATACTTCTTCAATGTAATTTGACTGATGTATGACAACTCCGGATGGAGTATCCTCGAACTCAACACCCAATAACTTCCTAGTCCTACCAAGCTCTTTAACATCAAATTTAGATTTAATGCGGGTCAAAATACAGTCAATCAACTTCTGAGTTCTACCAAAAATCACGATGTCATCAACATATAATAAAAGTACAATTCCAGATTTAAAAATATAAACACAGTTACATGATTCCAATTTTCTAAAACCTATTTCAATTAATGCTTTATGGATTTCGAAAAACCACTCTCTTCCACTCTGATGTAATCCATACAATGCCCGGTCTAGTTTGCAATAAAGGTGCTCTTTCCCGGGCTCAACGAAACCGGGAGGTTGTAGCATGTACACGTCCTCACTCAGTGGTGCGTACAGGTAGGCGCAGGTCACGTCACACTGAGTGTGCGACCACCCGCTACACGAAACGAGAAGGGAGAAAAAGAATCGGATTACGCCGAAATTAACAACTGGGCTAAAAGTCTCATCATAAGACTCGCCCTTAATTTGTTTGAAACCTTGGGCAACAAGGCGAGCCTTGTGCCTGGCGATCCGTCCAAACTCATCCCGTTTCGTCGTGTAAACCCACCGGCAACCAACTGGTGTGACATGTACCGGCAATTCCGCTAGGTGCCAAACCCCTCGTTCTCGCATTACCCGTATTTCGAGCTCCATTGCTTTCCACCAGACCGAACATTGTGCTGAATTACATGCCTGCTTAAAAGTTCTGGGAGTGTCGTTTTGATGTACTAGTCATGCTCTTGGATAAACTAAATTTGAATCTATAGAATCAGCATCCTCGTCGTCAGATGTCGAAGAACTATTAGGAACAGGTACGATGCCAGAATAAAGATTAGCTCCAGCAAAATCAAAAAGTTCAGGCTGAAACTTAATATGTTTTTCCTCACAATATTTCTTCACATCATTTAAGGATCTCAGGCAACGGGTCTTACCTGACTCATAATAATAGATGTCAGCTCGATTACCTTTCTTACGAATAGAAGGCTTTCTAACCCAACTAACATCCCTTAAAGGGGAAATAGTGGGTTGAGTGGTGCATCTGGACCCCGAGTCTTCACCCTCCCCACTCCCATGCGGGGAATCTAGAGACCCGTTGGAAGGACCTGGGATATCCTCAGGTACAACTTCAGCAACTCTGTCCCGATTCTCCTCAGCATGAGGAGAGAAGAGAGTATAATCCTCGGAGCCCAGTGCAGCTCCACTGCGCTCAAGACCACAACATGATTCGTTAAAAGAAACATTGGAAGATTCAATAATTTCGTCAGATTCTGGAATCCAAACTCTGTAACCCCTAGTCCTAAAGGCATATCCAACTAGGAAACCCTTCTTCGCTCTAGCCTCTAGTTTCCAAGTCCTTTGCTTAGGAATACGGACATATGTAACAATCCCAAAGGGCTTTAAATGGCGAACTGAAGGTTTCTTTCCTCCATAAAGCTCGAAAGGAGTCTTCCCCAACAACTTAGGACACACTCTATTCCAAGAGTAGACAAAATACTTAAGGGCCTCGGGCCAAAAACTAGGGTCAAGGTTACTATCTATCAAGAGTGTTCGCATACCATCTGCTGCGGTTAACATAAACCTCTCCGCAACTCCATTTTGTTGTGGAGTATATACGTTCGTAAATTCATGACGTATACCCCTGTCATCGAAGAAATTTTTAAAGGAAATATTGTCAAATTCCCCGCCGTTGTCTGTTCTAAAACTTTTGACCTTTCGGTTCAAATATGTTTCTGCTCTTATGATATGTCTCTTAACAACATCAAATGTGTCAGATTTCATTTTTAGAGGATAAACAGACACACGACGGGAAAAATCATCAATAATAGACAAAAAGTATCTTTCTCCATTCCTACCTTCGACACGACAAGGGCCCCACAAATCCGCATATAGCAGCTCTAAAGGATGGTTAGAACGTATATTTTTACTATACTTATGCGACACACTTTTCAGTTTACCCAATTTGCAAGATTCACAAAATAAATCAGTTTCCTTTAAGCTCGGTAACCCCCGTACACCTTGTCTACGACTAGTATGTGCTATCAGAGACTGACTAATATGACCAAATCTTTTATGCCAGTGTAACATTATGTCATCTTTCTTAGTAGAAAGAGATTCAAACTTGACTGATTTAGAAGAAGAAACAGGAATTTTTGGATATAAACGATAAATCCTATTCTTAAGATAGGCACTAAAAAGGTACTCGTCCCCCCGGCAGAATTTCACCTCACCATTGTAACCAGAAAAGCTTAAACCATTTAGGTCCAATTGAGGCCCCGAGACTAAATTCCTACGTAATTGATCAGAGTACATAACATTACATAAAGTAAAAACCCTCTGACCAAAACGTAGTTTGACATCACCCCTCCCTTTAATGGGAAACAAAACATTTTTAACTGCAACAGACATCTCATCATTTAAAACTTCAAAATTTGAAAATAAATTTATATTACCGCAGAAATGATGGCTCGCACCGGAATCAAATACCCAATCACCGTCCTTCACTACATTACTTAAGCTAGAGTGAGAAACAAATAAATTGGACTTACGTGATGAGTTTGATAAGTCACGGCGAGAACCACCATCCCTCCGATTAGAAACACTGGAAGATGGACGTCTGGCATGGCAAGGAGTCTGTCTTCGATGTCGAGAGTCTCTTGGAGCAGGGGAAGAGGACTCATAGGAATCTGAACCATCAGCTAGCTGATTAGAATCTGAAGAGCCACCGCAGTATCTATCACGAGACCGATGACGAGGAACTGGATCTATCCGATGAGTAATCACGTCGATAAGATGGAGCCGGAGAAACATTTCTTTGATGGTAGGGACTGGTTGATCTTCTTGAAAAACAATTTTTCTGAAGATGGCCTAATTTACCACATTTCCAGCACTTCTTTCCCTTGGGTTTACGAAAGCGAAACCTCTTTTTAGAAAAATTCGAAGACTGGTGTAGATTCGAAATGTTTACTTGTTTAGCACCATCTTTATCACGTAAACGTTGACGAGTTTCCTCGGATATCAATTCATCAACAACCAAATCAAATTTAAAAGTGTCATCAGGCCTACTTAATAACCGCTGTACTATAACGTCATAGCTTGAGGGTAAGAAACGTAAAAACTGATAACATAAATAATTTTCTGAAAAACTTTTATCAATCTGCTTAATTTCCATGTAAATCTTCCTTAATCGGGTAGCAAATAAATTTACTGACTCACCATGTCTGATTCTTCCTTCCATCAGTTCGTTAAAGAGAGTCATATGATGGGCGCGTGTGTCGGGGTGAAAATTTTTCCTCAACTTTTCCCATGCTTCTACAGGATCTAAGCAATCATCTATAATTCTCTTGAATTCAGCTTCCACATTCAAATAAATTAATGATTGAGCCTTGTTAGCACGGGCAATAAAAGAATTCCTAACATCGGCAGTAACAGTAACACTTATTTCTGGTGCTGTCTGTTTCAAGCTAATAATCTCCCACAATTCCTTTTCCATTAAAAGATATTTCATGTCGGAACTCCATGTGGCATAGTTCCTGGAATTTAACTTATCAATTACATTAGATGCCATCCTGGGAGATTTAAAAATAGCCAAAAGAAATTTCAAGCAAAAATACTGCTACCGCCCCCCCCGACATTTTCATCCCTTTCTTCATTTTCTGTCAAACTCAATCAAGATAAACTGTAATAATCTTCAAATAAAAATATTTTTCTTCTACAAAATCAGCAAAATAAAAGTCTATTTTAAATAAAGTATGGTAAATATGCAAAATAATGTTAATAAAAATGATGTAAAAAGTCAACAAAAATCTGTAAATAAACGTATAAGTTCGTAAAAACGGCGAAAAAGATCAAAGAAAGTTCGTCAAAAACAATAGTTCAACAGGAAAAATAAAAGTTCAGGTAAAGTTCATCAGAAAAATAAAGTTCAATGGATAATTCAGAGCTTCTTTTAAATAAATATAACAGTCCAGGCTATTGCAAAACAAAAATAAATAACTAAAGTTCACCTTTGAAATAAACTTGAAGTCTCCAAATTAACTAGAAAGAACGTTTTTCGGCAATCCAAACTTCCGGACATTTGTTGCCCATAACCACATCTCGTGCGATATATAATTTCATTAATTATATACGTTAAAATGGTACATTAACATAAGCAGAAATACGCCGTGCAAGCAAAGGCTGGATATGAAATTTCACGGAAGAATGGACGTGTCTTGAGTGTAACTTAATGTAGCTTAAGGAGAACTTTAATAACACAAAAGCAAATTCACTTAAAAACAGAAGGCAGTTTATTTAATAAATATCCTGAAGAGTTGACAGCATGACAATCCACATTATAACTTCTCTAATAAACAACAGTCGTGAAGAATGAAGACTTTGATACATGAATAAGCACAGTTAATTTGTATATGAAAAACTATTTAAAAGCATTTAAAATTCTAGAAAAACATAATATAACAAGTACACTAAACGTACATTCCAGGATAGAGTCCCAGCCTCTATCCAGTTCGTGAAATATTACTTCCATTTAGGAAGACTAAAAAGTGCAACATTACAGTGTTTGCATCACGTATTTATCTAAAATGGCTCGGATTGAAAACATCATTTGGGAGCGACGCCCACCAAATGGACCAATCAGAAAGCGGCATCGAATCGATGCAAGCAGAGATTCGATGCAAAGATCGATTAAAGAAGCGATATGCAATGTCGCCATCTAGCGGAGAAAATAACACTACGGAAAATTAAACTTAGTTTGAAAACGGATTTTGCCGGTGTAGGATGACAAGATATGAGTGTAATGAAACGGAAAAATGGCGGAAGTTAATACGACCGCCAAAAGATTAAAGAAGAACTTAAATCAACTGAATATTAACAGAAAACAATATGGAAAGGTAAGTTTAAGTTAATTCATGTCTATTGTTGATATTATAATGAAATAAATAAAAGTAAATAAGAAACTTTATGGAATGTGAACTTAGAAAGAAAAATGATGTAAGTGGAATGAAATGATGATATAAATAGATAAGAGAGGCGATGAGAACCATAAAGTTTGATGATTTCCATCAGTGTTTTTTATTAATATTTATCATCTTCATGAAAACATTCCATCTTTCACATTTTGGTTAAAATAAATTTCACACATGAAATCATTTACTTGGAAAATATAATCTTTAATGTAATTAAATACTACTTCTCTCATTAAAACTGAAAATTCTTATGTAAAATTTTACCAATGTTAATTTGTCAAATTAACAGTACAGTACAGTACTATAATAATTTAATTTATCAATGTTAATTTCTAACTTAATGTAACATCCACCAGTAATGATTGCGAAAAGTGCATTCTAGCTTCATAGTTTAAAATTTTGTTGCCAAACCTCTGCATATTTCTAGTTTCTGAAAACTATTGTTTTGGTTAAATATTTATTAATTGAAAACTTTCTTGGGTCTTAAAGAGATAATCAGACAATAATCTCCAGGAATTTTTTTCAATTATAACCCATAATTGTTGGGAAAAATGGAATTTTTCCTTTTAATAAAATGCATCTGGAATTGCTTATTCTTTTTGTCTGCTGTTACCTTAAGTATAGAACCTTATTGTTTTTAATATAAATATAAAAAAATCAGTATCAAAAAGAGGTTACTTGGCAGCAGTCATATGCTGATTAAAAGGAAATACAGTAAAACCTCTTAATACCAAATATCTTGGGACCATAAATTTTGACTTTTGTTTTGTGGTGTTCACTATTAAAGGTAAAAATATTCAAATATGCAGGTTTTGGTATTGAAAAAGTGTTTGCTGAATAGAGGTGTCTGCAATTCAGGAATATCCATTATGGAGATTTTACTGTACTGTGTAGATAAGATATAAAGTAGAGTTCTAATTTTCTTTCAAACTGTAGCAAATGAAAGTTATAAGGCTTTTTTTCATCCCTTTAAAATTTAAAGTTAGTTTTAATTGGAATTTAAACTAGAAAATGCCACTGAAAGGATTATTTTAATATTTTTTTCAATTAGGTTATTGTGACAATTGGCATATTACAAACAATGGTTTTAAATTAAGCAATAAAAACTTGCGTGGAAGCTCTGAGGCTGGAAGTCTAAATTTTCAATTGTAAAAATCCTTTATTTTATTTGTTTAATTATTTAGTAACACATTCACATAAAATGAAAAATTTTTTTAGTCTGCATAAGTCTAAAAAATGTTTATTTTATGTTTTCCGAAACAAATGTTTGTAAGAAAAGCTTTTATTTGTGAAAAAAATTTGTGAAAAGCTTTTATTTGTGTGTGTGTGTGGGGGGGGGGGGGGGGGGGGGTCTACCACTTGAAAATTTGGCGTAATTCGGCTTAAGAAAGTGCTGTATGTTGTCAAATGAGACAAACAGCTATGAAATAAAACTGAAATGTATGCTTGTATATTTGTGCATTACATGATTTGTTTTTAATTTTATATATTAGTTTTTTTTTTTTTTTTTTGACTAAATAAATTGCTTGCTTCTGTTTATGAAACAGTGTATAGGTTAGCAAAGTCCCTATAAAAAGGAAATACCAACATTTTAATATCTTGATATATTAAATACTCGTTCCTTTTTTTAATATAAAAGGATGGTTTTACTCCTTTCAGTTAAAAAAATAAAAGATATTAAGATAAGTTGTACACTTTGTTTGAACTTCACTGCACCATTTTAAAAATTTGTGAAAAAAATGTAAATTTGTAAATATCAATTTCTTTTTTTTTTTTTTTTTTTTCCTTTTTTTTTTTTTTTTTTTTTTTTTAAACAGGTTGAAATTGATAATGCTGCTTCTACAACAATTGAAGAATTTGCTTTAAATGAAATGAAGGGAAATTGGGATATCAATAATTTTGAGGTTAATCTAAAATATTTACTCGGCATTTTGAAGGAATCTGGTAAATATCCTTATAATTATTTATTTTATTTATTTATTTATTTATTATTATTATTTTAAGATTTATGTAAATTTTGCAAATTATGCTTACTATAATTTTTCAACTTTCTTAGGCGATATCCTTAAGAAAACAATTTCCATGATCTAAGGATTAACTAATGCTTTTATATGCTAATGTTTTTATGTTCTTCATAAAAAATAACAATTATTAGACTTTACAATTAATAATGTAACCGTTAAAATTCTAAAACCATTTAAAGTTTGTGCAATAGCTTTACGTCATGTTATTCAACTAAAATTCCTGAAATGCATTTAAAACTATATTTTTAAAAAACAAAGTTTTCTATCATTTTATTGCTGATTAGTGATTTGCTGTTGTTAACTTAATTGCACCATCTCAATGAGAGCTGCATCTTTATCAGCCTGTTATATCCAGGTATAATGGCCCAAAGCAGAAGTTCTCCAGTTTTGTTATACCACTAAATGAAACTTTATACTTTTATTATATCACCAGGTAATTAATGTATGCTAAGAAGGTCTAATTAACAGCAGTAAATTGGACGTTTGTGTTCTTGACACCCACTCTTAAATATGAGAGAGAGAAAGACCCCCCCCCCCCCCAAGCTCTGTATTTCAAAGTTAATAAATCAGTCCATGGGTGCTAATATTTAAAATTGCATGTTTATATTGCTGAAATGGTACTTAAATTATCTTTTTTTTTTAAATTGACATTCATACATGTTGTAGTAACATCATGATTATATATCACAAAATATAAAATAATTTGTAGGGGTGGGTGTGGGACTTCAAAAATTTATGACTTATTAGCATACATTTTTATCTAACTATTGGCTCACTTATATATGCTATCCTAGATACAGAAACGTGACTTGTATTGCTGATTCAAAAATGAATTTACTTAGCTGTATGGCTTTTTTATGTATGGTTCAATGTTTATTGATTTTAGCCTAATCTGAATTAATCTTAATTTATTCGGAAATCTTGTTTTTATCTAAAGGAGAGAAGAAGACTTATTCTCACATACATAACTTGTAATAACAAACCAAAATTTTTCAAGTTTCACGAAAATCAGAGGCTGTTTAGTTTGCTCAGCAAGCAAAATGTTCTCAAGGATTCCTTGTTAGGATAGCAGGATAAGTTCTTTTTTCTCTTTGGTGAAGTATATATATATATATATATATATAACCATTATATATAACAAATCGTCATCGATTTCCAATTACATACATATAATATATATATATATAACGCACACATAAATACACATTTTATATATATATATATATATTTGGGACACAATTTTTTTTATGATGAGGGGATTTCTTATTCTTTTATTAAATGTTCTGCAAAATAATCATCATAATTTATTTTTTGGCATTCCCTTTGTTTATTTGTATCACTTATCAATTTAAGATGCATTCTTATTATTTCATTCTAATTAAAATGTAAAACAGGAAAAAAAAAAATGTTGAAAGATTTTGTTTATGGGCTAGGATCTAGGGGGGGGGGGGCGATCGCCCCCCCCCCTTTGGGCTAATAAAAGGTTTGCAAAACGACATTATGCATCCTCACGGGAAATGACTTGGGGTGGAGACCGGCGCGACCCGCCCCGGGTCGCGCCAGTTTAAATCTGCGAGACTCAGGCTGGGCCAGGTCTTCTCTCTTTTAGAGTCAGGTCGTGTCCTGATCTTAATTTTTTCTGCAGATTCGGGTCGGGCCAGACTTCTTTTTCCTCCAGATCGAGTCAGACCTGGACTTCATTTTTCCTAGAAGTCTGCACTGGCCAAAATTTCTAGGTTGGGGCTCGGCCCGGAATAAAAGCTAAACATTCGGTCCGTGTCAGCTCGTATAATAAGCATTATTGGCTCGACCATGACCCGTGCACTCCTCTAAATTCTTCCCCCCTAGCCCAAGATGGTCTGGCATCTTACTTATTTGTTATTCGTAAAAATTATATTTGTGTTGTACATTTGTTTAGCGAAATCTTTAGAAATTTAATCTGATTTGATAAGTTATAGAGATGCATTTTTTAAAATCTACATTTTTTTCTTTGTAGAGCTTTAAAATTATGATTTCTTTTATCACACGTTTCTGTCATTCTAAACTGATTATCTTACTGGATTTTCATTTGAATGTATATTAAACTCCCGACTATCCGGCCCTCCGTTCTATCCAGCCTAGTAAAATGCTGAAAGTACTACTAGCAGCTGCAAGTGGTTGAGAGGGGCAGGTTCCCGTCCATGGGAAAGTGCTGACTCACGACAAAAAGGAGCAAAAAGGGAATGCAAAATGCAATAACAGAGAATTCGAAACATAGTAATTGTAAGGTCTTGGAACATTCTTTTGGACCATAAAGGTGGACATAAATCCGTGCGGGAAGATGAGAACGATAAACTTCTTTCGTTGCTAAAAAATAGACTGGGCTCTGACGATATCAATGCAGAGGACATTACAGAATGAACAGCAAACGACGAAGTTAATGAATTAACTGACAAGGATATTGTAGAAATGGTGACAGAGGGAGAAGTAACAGAAGAAAAACAGGAGCAGGATTGCAAGAAAAATCTCATCCCACATTCGGAAGGATTCAAAACGATTGAGGCAGCACTGCAGTATAGCGCCTAGAATATATAGTGTGGAAATCGGCTATCCATGTAATACTTAAAAAAACGCTAAAATATTGTTTTCCTTAAATGTGCAATGATGCTGCTGCAATATGAAGATTGCAGTGACATCAGCAGGATATTTTCTACAACTGCAAGATATTGCTAGTCTATACAATGTAATACTAGTAATACGAAAATCCCACAGATGTCACTGCGATCGACCCTTGGGATTTTAGCAGTATCGTCGCACATTTAAGGGATAAAAATTTTTAGCACTGTTTGCATAGCATCTTTCCACACTAGGTATTCTAGACGCTGTAACCAGAGCTGCGGAGTCGGTAGGAAAAATGACAGACTCCGACTCCTGGATTTTTGAAACAATCGACTCCGACTCTTTGACTCCGACTCCGGCATACACATAGGGTTTATCAAAAAGATTGAAATGCGCTTTAATTTTTTACCTGTTGGAGATATATAGATAATGCTAATTGAAAAAGTGTTCAAAATAAAATAGTAATTAAGATTAAGGAAACCGAAACAGAAACAGAAACCGAATTTCGGTAATATTTCTATTTTCGGCCGAAAACGAAAATTTCCAAAAAAATGTTTAAATAATTAACTCCTAATAAATATACATAGTTATTAATTAATTGTAGATGTAATTATAACCTGTGGTCCAAGTTGGCTCTCTGTGACTCTGACCCAAACTTTTTATTTTCATATAAAATAAAATGTAATTAGTAATTCATCAATGATACGAAATGATTTTCTAATTATAAATTGCATCTAATTAAAAAATCTTTTACGTATACATACCTCGATTTATCTTTTATAATGAATTTTGTAAAGGATCATCTGTTCTACTAGAACTTTCTCAAAGAATATTTGAAACACTTCTGTTTCAAACTAAAAAATTTCTATTAAAGTTAAGTCTGCAGCTTTTCATAAGCAAGTGAAAACGGTCTTCAAATTTTAGTCATATATGCATTTCTTGTTTTTTAATTTGCACTCACATCTTGAGTCAGTCGTGTCGTGACTGATATTTAGAAACAGTGAAGTTCATAGCAATGAATAAAGAGTGTCTCATATGAGTCAATACAGCTCGAATCGATGAATCATGTTGAAAATTTCCTAAGGAAAATACGAGAATTTTGGAATACAGATAGTTTCGGTCAATAATTTTCAGTTGATCTCTAATTAAGATTATATTCATTAAACTTTTTTATTGAGTTAGAGTAAGATTATACTGAGTTCGGCCACTAATTTTTAAAAAGCTTTCCTTTTAAACAATTTTTTTATACAATCCTGAATGCTAATGATCCTGTTTCTAATATTTTATTTTTATAACCGCCATATAACGGACTTTTATAAATTTCGATTCGGAATATGCAATACATTAAATAAAAATGTAATTATTTTACAATTAAAAAGATTCACTTACCTAAATATAATTTGAAGTTAACGATACGAACAAATGATTTTTATCTTGTCAGCTGCAAATTAAAACCAAATTACGCGAAAAGAACATATGCCTGCTTAAGAAACAAAGATATTTTCAATTTGAACTTTGAACAGAATGAGTAAAAGAATATTGTGCTTCGACCGCACTTTATGTGAAAGATTGGTAAGTTGTCATTGCTTTTCATTCATAAACGTAAATGCTATTATCTACATTTACACTATACTAATAAAATTTTAAATAAATTAATGCCGATTTCGGTGGATTGGGGGGGGGGGGGGGGAATAGACGAATAAGGAATAATCATGAAAAAAAGTGAGAAAATAGAAAAATCTTAAAAAACATATATTACAGAAGATAAAAGAAAAAAAAAAGCCATTCTGAGGCATGAAATGAGTTTCTTCACTTGCCTCTCAAAATTCATGAAATAATTGTTTTTTCTACAGTAGGTTAGAATTACGATCCTCCATCAGATAGGATAACCAAATTTAGCCGGAACCAGATAAACTTTAAATGCTTCTTGTCAGGTTTTGACATTTTTAATATCGCTCACCCGCAAGAAAAGTGACACATCTCGCAAAAATTCATTTTGCGTTTTATTGCACTAATAGGTCTGTCATAGGTGCTACAGTACATAGTATTGTTACACAAACAGTTTCATAAGTGTAGTTATATGGAAAATCACTTTATTACGCTATATGTCCATTCGTCACCAAAGAAGAGGGGTGAATTGTGCAGGAAGGTAAAGTTACCCAACCCTCCAAACCTCATCCTAAGCCTTCCTTCTTAAAGGTTTTATGCTTTTATGCACAATTTTACTGCTGCATGCAGAGATAAGTGCTTTAATTTCATGTTACAGTAAAATCATGCAAATTTTCTTTTGCCTCTCCTTTAAATTTACTTTTGTCGAGATGTGTCACTTTTCTTGCGGGTGAGCGATATGACCTGATTTTTCAAAAGAAAATATGTACTGAATATTTTTCAAATGAAATATCTATATATTTGAATATTAATGAATGTATTTAAGTTCATTTTAATACAAAAAAGATAAAATTGTAGGCTTTTTTCATAATTATTTATTCTATAAAATATGAACTAATTTTCTTTCGGCTCGAATCAGGGTCGGATTGACGATTTTTTTTTTCCATTTTCGGATTTGGTTGACGAATTCCTTTTTGTCGTGTTTCGGGTTGACTTTCTGCAGAAATTTCAGGTTCGGATCGGGTGCAACCCGGCACTTGTGGAAAGACTCTAGTTGGGGCTTAGAAATAGAAGAACGTCTGAGTTTTGGGTAAGAAATATTTAAGAAAAAAACTGCAGTTTTTTGTTTTAATGAGAAAAATTCTGTATGAGTTCAGTAGTCCGATATTGTAGTGATAGCGGCATTCATCAATTTCATATTTTTCACACATTCTCTTTTATCTGAAATACTGAAAAATAAGACAGTATAAGTTGGACAAAGGATCTATTGTTATCTGAAGTAGATTGTTGCATTCGTTAGGGTCCGATTCGAACGGTGGTTTGGATTGAGTTGGCGCTAAATGTTTTTCTTTGTGGGCCAGTCTGATAATTATTATTGCGGGTTCAGGTAGGGTTGACCCGGTTTTTCAAAAGGAAGTCCACAATATTGTTTAACTTATAAGTCGAATAAATAAATATATATTCCTTTTCCTACACAGAAGATAAAAGTGCTGTTAGAGATGACTATTTTTCATGATTTCAATAAAATTTTTATTTTATTTCATTTCGGATCGGGTTCAGGGTTCAGGTTTCTTTCCGGTTCGCTTCGGATTGACTTAAAATATGAATTTCAGAACCTGACCCGAACACGGATGGACAGAGGTTAAATTGAAGCATCTATTTTTGTCTGAGATAGATTCCTTCATTGAGTTGGGTAGTTGGACCGACACGGGGTTCGGGTTGCGTTGGACTTAATTTACAAAAAACAATTAAAAAAAAAAATTCAAAACTCATTTTAATTTAATTATTGTACAATAGTGTCGTCTATGAGCTGAAGAAGTATGTAAATGAATCAATTTAATGTCTGATGTAGGAAAAACATCACATCTGCTCTTTTGCCTTGTATTTACTCATTAACGTGTCAATAAACTGAAAAATAACTAAATATTTATTAATGTATAGAGTTAAAAAATAAAATAGTAATTCAGTTCATAAAATTTAAAATTAAGCGTAATTGGTTTTATTTTTTATTTCACTTCTAATTGTTCAACAAAAAGTTTGGAGTCGGAGTCGGCATATTTTTAGCGACTCTGACTCTTTTCACCGAAAAATCACTCCGACTCCGCAGCCCTGGCTGTAACTGCAGCACATTAGTCAGCAGGAGGAAGCAACGCCAGCTGCTTGCGTAAATGGAGGGATACTGCTTCGCGGAAGAGTGCTAACATGCAGAAGCAAAAAAATGTTTTTTTTTTTCAAAAATTAAAAACTAAGATTTTACTCTTTTATCTTATGCATAACTTTTCATATTTGTGCAATTATTTATTAATAAACAGTAAATAAGATTTACTCATTTTTTACGAATTAGGCTTACGTTTTACGTTAATGTTTTGCTTATTCTGAAACTGTATATACTGTATATATGAAATTTATCTTAAAATGTGTAACATGTGTTTCCAATAACATGGCGGAGGGAGGGCAGGAAAAGAGTAAACATTTATAGGACTCCGGCTTTTTTGTTATCCGGCCTACCCTTCCGCTATATTAGGTCGGATAGTCGGAAGTTTACTGTAATTGTCTAAGTCATATTTTTACGTAGTGTTTACGTATATAATTGCCTAAATGGTTATTAATATTGTTGTTTTTCTATATTCATGAATTTTGAACATAATCTGAAAATAAAATATGAGCATAAGTAAGTGTGCTTTATGAATAATTTTAATTGCAAAATGCAGGTAGGGTTGGAGTCGATTTTTTAGCTTCTATATCGGGCCGGGCCAATAGTTTTTTTATGTGGGTTGGACCAGGAAACTTCAGCCCAGGTAAACCTCTAACTGACGTGTCGAAGCCAGCTTTAATTTTTTTTTTTTTTTAAATGCTTCTTTCAGCCATCACCCCATAGCTACTGAATATACCGGGTGTCCTAAAATGGACTGACTGATTTTAAAATTCAATAAAATGCAAATGGTGACAGATATTTAAAAAATACTTGCAAGAGGGTTATGTAAGTTGTCGAGAACAGGGGTGATTCTGACCAAATTTCCAGAAAATTTAACCCTCTCGCTGCGCTTACTGCGATTTCTACGGCCAACATAACAGTAGCAAAATTTGTGCAACTTGCAATTTCTGCAGCAATTTTTTTTTTTAATGATCTAATCCTATTTAAAAAAAAAGCTCACAAAGAGTTTGGACATATTTTAATTCTAAAATATATACAGATTTGAAATGTGTAATAAAAAATATGCGCAATTTTTAAACCTATTTTAATTTTAAAAAAAACAAAAAAAAAAAAAACGCAGCTACAGGTTAAGGCATTTGGTTCCGAAAATTTACAAAATTCACCTATCTGAAAATTCGGACATACAAATAATCACGAATTTTGATAAATGGTCTCCATAAAAAATCTATTTCGTCAATCGTTCGCAGAAAATAACTTCAATTTCGCCGAATGATCACGGAAAAAAAAAGGGAATTTGGTCAGAGAGCCACGGAAAACATGCAAATTTCTTCAAAGGGCAGCGGAAAAAACTCAAATTTCGTTAAAGGATCACGAAGAAAAACGCAAATTTTGTCAAATAGCCGCGAAAACAATGCAAATTTATAAAAGAATCGCAAATTTCGTCAAAGGATCGTGAAGAAAACACGAATTCCTTCATAGAATCGTGGAAGAAAATGAATTTAGTCAAAGAATCACTTTAAAAATACGAATTTAGTCAAAGGATCGCTGAAAAAACGCAAATTTTGTAGGAGGATCGCGAAAAAAACACGAATTTTATCAAAGGTCTGCAAAATTACACTAATTTCGTCAAAGGGTTGCGGAAGAAACTCAAATTTCATCAAAGGGTCGAAGAAGTGCGAATTTCATCAAAGAGTCGTGGAAAAAATACAGTGGTCTCTAGAAAACTGCACACATACATACATCTATGTTTATTATTATAGGTATAGTTTTTAACTTGAAATAATATAGTGAATATTCTTTTGAAAAAACAGGTTAACCCAAACCCAGCTGCAGGAATCTGCACTCAGCCTGAAATCGATCCGAATCCAAAATAGTTAACCCAATCTGCAACAAAAATGATTAGTGACAGGAGAGAATACCCCCATCTGCTGTAACCTTTCAGAAAATTTTCTTTGAATTTCAGAATTTTTTATTTTTACTCAGAATTACCCCTGATCAGTTTTTTTTAAAAACTACTATTCTTGATTTTAGTTTAAAATAGCAACGATAGATGATGCTGGAAGCAATAGGTGCTAAATCGGTTCCCAGAGGAGGTAGGCTGAACAACCATTGTTTACAGCGCAATCTATCACTGCTATTATAAAGTAAAATCAAGAATCACAGTAAAAAATCTCCTGACATCTTACATAACCCTCCTGCAAGATTTTTTTAAATAGCTGTCACCATTCGAAAGTTACTGAATTTTAAAATCAGTCAATCCATTTTAGGGTACCAGGTATGCTTTTTAATAAGTTTCAAAGCATTCTTTACTGAATTACGACTGATCTTAGATATAAAGAGACAAGCAGTCTTATACCAAATTAGTATTTTTTCATAATTCTAATGGTTAAAAAGTATTCCTAAATAATTATTTGGATGTGTCCATTATGGAGCTTTTATTGTATCGAAAATATTTAGACTTTCTTTTCAAAAATCGGGTCAACCCGAAACCTTCTTGCAAGTGTGAAAACCCAATCCGAAATTGACCCAAAACCCGAAATAATGTATGTCAATCTGCCCCAAATCAAACGCGCTAGACGCAGCTAAAAAGTAGAAGTCAACCCCACCTGCAGCAGAAAAGTAGGTCAACTGGGCCCAAACCCGACCCACATCAAAAAAGTAGAATTTAACCCAACCCACTGCAAAAAATAGAAGTCAACCAGACCCAAACGCGACCCACAGCAAAAAAGTATAAGTTAATCCAACAACCAGCCAAAAATAGAACTCAACCGGACCCAATCCCGACCCACAGCAAAAAGTAAAAGTAACACGACCTGCAGTGAAAAAATTAGCCCCGACCCACACATCAGATTGGAGTTTCCAAATTTCTAAAATCCCCCCCCCCCCCCTTGAGGACTCTCCAGATCTGCCCTTGGTGGAGACACTGAAAGATTTTAATTTACTCTGTTTGGAATGGCATGTTCTTATACCATTATCAGGAGGCAGACAAACCAGTTTGAAAACCCTGGCCAAGAACACAGTTGTTTTATTTATTTATTTTCTGAGGGTGCAGTTTTGAATAAAATGTAGAACTGTCTAAGTTGGTAAAAACATAGACAATTGATTACAAACTATTGATTACAAACTCTTATACATTAAAACCTGTAAACATCTGTTTGTGTGTGTGTGTGTGTGTGTGTGTGTGTGTGTGTGTGTGTGTGTGTGTGTGTGTGTAAAGCTCCATCCCTTCAGAAACTGCAGGGAATAAATACATAGTTCAAACCAGCAAAAATTTTATTGTTCAACAGAGAACAATCTGAGTATGTTATTCCTCGCATTCGCTAAGAAATTGCATTGTAAATAGCTGAGATAGTAATTAAAAACTAATTTAATTTGCAAAAGGGTGATACTGACAATTGTGTTTGTGTCCCAATTCTAGGTTAGTAAGGATAGATTTTTGTCTAAAAATATAAAAGCAAATGTTCAAAGTTAAATTATTTAAAAACAACGTTTAAACACACAATAAAATAAGTTGATTTGATCATATGTATACGTTTCGTGAGTACTAGGACTCACATCCTCAATGTAAAAAACTTTAAAAACAATATCCCCCCCCCCCCCCCCCAACTACATAAACGGTGAAAACCCAAATGTCAAAACAAAATACCAAAAGACCATCAAGTTCTAACAGCCAATGAAATTAATGCGGAAGTGAAGTGTCGTGACACAACAAATCCACCCAGAAAGTTGAGATGTATGGTGTACTAGATAAATCATTAACCAAGGAGTCTTTAAATTTATGGATATGAACAGCCTCAAAAAAGTCTAAATCCAGAGGAGTAATGCATTTCTTAATAATGGTAGCTGAGTCAAAATTAAAATTATGTCCCTCCCCACAGCAATGAGAGGCGATAGAGGATTTCTGTAATTCTTTTTTCTTTACATAGTTTCTGTGTTCATTGACTCTGTAACAGAGTTTTCGTTTAGTTTGTCCAATGTAGGACAAACCACATTGGCATTGAATGTTGTAAACTCCCCAATAATTATGAGGAGGAATTTGATCCTTAAGTTGCGAAAAAGTTAATTTATTAACCGGTTTAAAAACCACATTAAAATCATAATGTCTCAAGATATTAGCCATCTTAAAGCTAATGCTATTATAAAATGGTAAAATGATAAGATTTGAAATGGAAAACCGCAGTAACAGGAGAATCAAGATTATTAACATATTAATTAAGACTATGAGAAATTAAATTATTGATATAAGATAAACCAAAACCTTGATCAATAGCCACAGATCTAATGTAATTTAATTCTGTAATAAGTGAATTATTATCTGAACAAATTAAGCGAGCTCTATTAATCAAATAAAGAAAAGCCGAAGCTTTTTGGGAAGGGGGGTGACATGAATTGAAATGGGGGGGGGGGGGTGGAGTGTGACAGCAAAAGGTTTACGGTAAACGCAAGTGTCAAACATGTTAAGCTGACGTGTAACCAACACATCCAGAAATGGCAATCTTATTATCTATTTCACCTTCATAAATAAATTGAATAACTGAATCTATTGAGTTTAAAATTGTTAATATATTGTCAACAGAAAATAGAGAAAGGTCTAAGAGTGCAAAAGAATCATCTACATACCTACAGTAAAATGGGAAGTTGATAAGGTTAAACATTTTAACCTCAAAGTAATGCATATATAAATCTGCTAAAAAAGGACTAAGGGGATTACCCATTGCTAAACCATCTGTCATAGAATAATATTGATTAGAAATTTGAAATGAATTTTGTTTTAAACAAGTACTGAATAACTCAATAATGTGGTTGATTTCATAATCTGTGTAATGAAATTCTTTTAATCTAGCAGTGAGACTTTGTAGTGCACCTTGAACTGGAACATGGGTGAACAGAGAAGTAACATCAAATTAAACAATGCGTAAAGAGGGTGAGGGGGGTGAAGTTTTTAATCCGATTTACAAAAGAACTAGAATTCTTAATAGTATAAATATTAGAACTTGAAAGGAATGAAAAGCGTTTCACTAAATATTTAGCAAGAGGGTATGAAGCAGAACCGATATTGGAGACGATAGGCCGGAGGGGAACACCAATTTTATGAACTTTAGGTAGAGCGTAAAAGTGACTACAGTTAGCAATAGACGGAATTAATGACATTTTAATATTGTCATTAATACAGGGAGAGGTTTTTATAAGTTTTCTGGTATTTATTAGATCACTATCAGAAGGATCCCGATTTAATTTAATGTATGGGCCGAGTTGTAAAAGGATGTGAGTCCTAGTACTCACGAAACGTATACGTATGATCAAATCAACTTATTTTATTGTGTGTTTAAACGTTGTTTTTAAATAATTTATATTTCCACACAAGTTCAAAGTTAGTTTACAAAAATAGACCAAAGCTGTGCATAGCCTCCTATTTGTATTTTGTTAAAAGCAGTAGGGTTTCCAATACTAGGTCTATTTTGAAAGATTTTCATCTAAAAATGTAAAATAATAGAAATGTAAGTTTTTTTTTGGAAAAACCAAACAGCATAGTAGGCAAAGCCTGCTAGTGGTCCCTTAAAATCTGAATGTATTATCTATTTCTGAAAAAATGGAGGTTGCTGTACTTGATATGAAATTTAAGTACATTTTTTAAACAGTTAACAGAATAATCCCCTTCTAAAAATAAATTTTTCTATCATAATATATATATATTAGAGATGAGACGGGCTCAGCCCGGGCCCGACACGGGCTCGGTCTCGATTTTCATACCAGCCTTCGGGCTCGGACGGGCTCATGCTCATTTTTTTTAACCTGAAAATTTTATTTATTCCCGTATGGAAAAAAAACTTTTTAAAAAATATAAGAAGATATATATTTATATATAATCATCAAAATTTCTTGCGTTCCCTATATTATTCTGTTAATGCTTTTTAAGGTGTGTTAATATCTAAAATTTATTTATGTTTGTAAAATAAATTCAGTATTCCTTATTTTTATCTCTGTTAAAAAGCTGTTATTCTTGTAAAAGTAATTTAATTACTTCTTTCATAATAATCATTAATCTTTCAGTTTCCTGTGGTTTCAATAAATAAATTAGGCATCTGTCTGTTATCGCCTACTTCTGGTCCTTACGATGCGATGCACCTGGGTTGAAAATTGCATTTTCCATACAAATTCATTTTGATGTTATTTTCATATGAATGATGAAAACGAAGTATCAGTAACTGTTTAGGTTATTGCACAAAAGGAAAGAAAATGATAAAAAAAAAAATGGTTTTATTTATTGGTGAACGGAAATAAAAGCATTTAACTTTACTGTTCCTTAACAAGGGTGAGAAAGTTGATTTTTTTTTTTGCTTTATTTTGTTAACAGTTGATAATTTGGTAAACATTGAAAGGAATATTTATTAGCTGTATAAGAGATAAAGCGGACATTAACGTGTAATGAGAATGTTTATAATGGGAGGGAAGTTTCAGTTAAATATATTTGTAAAATGACAATTTTGGTTTTAAATTAGGTATAATTAAATGTGATGATTGATTAATGTTACAACATCACAGCTATTTTAAAAGGAATTTGCAATATTTGCAGATTTATATCATTCACGCTAAGGCGCCAAAATAGTAGAATACTTTAAAATTGGATTGTTTATTTTATTTTATTTTATTATTTGACAATCTAGGCGAAATATGGCAAAATATGAGAATCTTTTTAGGGACTTATCTTTTGATGAGAATGATTTGAATTGATTTTAAATGTCATAAACTATGTGCTAGAGATGAGATATTTCATTTAGAACAACTTTTATGCAATTTTTATTAAACTTTATTTTCGGTTTACATTTTCGGGGTATCAGGCTCGGGCTCTAATGACGAAAAAATGTTTCGGGCTCGGGCGGGCCCGGGCTTCGAAAAGTGAGCCCGAACTCATCTCTAATATATATATATATATATATATATTTTTTTTTTTTGGGGGGGGGGGATGGTCATTGATCTCTGAAAGTCTGCTCCATGCAGGAGTATAAAATATTAGAGTGAATGGATTGGGTATAAATAAATATTGATTGATAAGCAACCAACTTTTCATTTTTGCCAAAATAAGGGCTTAAAAAAAAATTTACAAAAAATTCAGAAATTGCTTTACAAATTCCAAATAAATTTTATTGAAAAAAGGAAAAATTTACTATATCGGGCAAAAAGATTGATTTTGGATTGCTTTTTTATTGGATTGTGTGTCAAAATTGCCAGCAAACTGGGCAGACTGGGGAAATTCAAAAATTTTTCTTTTCAACTGAACAAAATTTCAAATATAAAAATATATACAAAAAAAATTGGAAATCAAAAATTTTTTTTTTCCCTTAAATGTTAGACCTTGACACAAGTTATCCCAGAGTATTTTTTGTTTTGCCTCTCTCATAAAAATTGGCTGAGTTATAGCAGCTCTAGAGTTGCTGACATTTTGAAACAAGGCATCATACTAAAAATAAGGGATTCTTCTATAATCCTGTTCTCTGCTAATTTATGTTTTATTGAGAATGTTAGTTTGCAGATTTAATTTTATTGTTGAAACTCTTATACACCTAAAACTACAGAGTCATATTATAAAATGACATCTTAATTATAAGAAAAAATATATTGGCATTCATAAAACATTCGCACACACACACACATGTGTGCATATGTACATAATGGTGCCTGTCAGTGTCAAATATGTAGCAAGCTTAGCGATGCTTAGCTTGTTGCCAAATTTGGTGACAAAAGTAAGTCACCATAAATGAAATAACTTGACAACAACTATTTTCTCGAAATTTCCATTCAAATTCAGTATTGATGAAACCTGATAATCATCTATATTTGGGTTCCACATATTTTAGCTTTCGTGTTTTCAAGTAAAATGAGTTAAATTCTTAAAACCAAGGAGTGGGGACTACCTTTTCCTCCCTGTGCAGGTGCTGGAAATATTTTTATTAATTAATATAAATTTTTATCTGCTTTCATAAGTCATAATGGCTTTTGCAGTAAGTTATATTAAAAGTTCCAAATTTAAGTTTGCATGATATGTTGGTTTTATGTAAATATTTTAAGTCAGTTGCAAAATAAATTAAGCACTTGTTCCACAGTGTACTTATCCCCCCCCCCTCCTCCTACATTTTTTTTTTTTCTTGTTCATTTTCTGTTTTTATTAGCTGTGGTCAATCAAGATTAAAAAAGGAAAAAAAACCTGTGCTATCTGCAGCAAAATGTACATTGTTCAGTCCATCACTAAAGTTTTAAGTAGAGCTATTGTAAAACCACAGATCTTAAAATATTATTCATTTTAAAAATAGTAGCAAAAAGTCATTTTATAAGATTAATGATAATTATACTTAATGTAATATCCCCTTTAGAAAATATACTCCCAATAATATATATTTTCTGTTTCTGCATCTTTAAATTCTAGCATTACATAAGATTCATGAGATGAAGAAAAATTTAGAAGAACAGATAGCAGATATAAAATTGAAGCTATCTACTGATGAAAAATCTCTAGAAGATTCTAATGATTCTCAACTGGTATTTGTCTTATATTATTAACAATAAGTATTAATTTTAATAATTATGGTATTCTTTAATCCTCAGAATTCTGAAGGAGGTTATTGTTGCAATTTCTTTCTTTTCTTTCTTTTCTTTTTTTTTTTTTTTTTTTTTTTATGTATGTTGCTTTGACATTTTAAAATATTTAATATATCAGGTGCTTGTTTAGTGCTTTGTAGTGCTATAAAAGCTATTATCATTTTTAAAAATATTCATAAATAAAAAATTTCTTTAAAATTTAAATACGAAATTTATATTTATCTCTTACATTCAAAGAAAATTACTACTGCACTATATTTATTCTAAAAATTCTTTTCATATTTATTTTAGGAGATCTGTGTGTTTAATTTTTTCTTAAAAATGAAATCTCAGCATAAATTAATTTTTGTTCCATATGTTGATGTTTGCTACTAGGTTTTAGAGTAAAGGCTAAAGTGAATTAACTATATTTTCTATTATTATGGCCTAGCTTTTATTGCAGTGCACTATATTGGATTGTTGAATCTGTTATTTTATCATCTGACTGTCTGTTTGTATTTTACTATTACTTCTCCTACAATATGAAACTAATGGCAGTTGTTCAGATAGGTCCAAGGATGTCATAAAAACTCTTGGAATTTTTAAATTGAAGTTAGTTTTTGAGATATTAATTTTTTGATAACTTGTAACAAAGTTTCTCTAAAGATGGCACTAAATTACTCCATTGTTAAAAAAAAAAATAAAAAAGCATAGAAATCCTTCAGAGTATTCACTTCCATAGACCATAATGGAAATTTTTTAATATTTGTTATATATGGGAAAACATATAGATACCAACATGAAAGTTGCTATCAAGGTGAACTGCTTTTAGGACAAGGTATGAAACCCTCATTAATCGCAGATTTTATTAATCTGAAAAAAAAAAAAAATCTTTATCCAATTACATTTTTCTAGAAAATGCAAAGAATTAAAATCATTGTTTCAGATATTCGTGCTTAACAAATCAGTTCATTCCTGGAGTCAAAACATCGTCTGCGAACAAATATAGAAAGCTTTTCATTGCAGCTGTTTTTGGTTTTACATTAAACCAAATAGGTCAAAACAGATTAAGTGCCTTGCATATAACTGAACTAAATTACCAATGTCTACTATTTACAAGAATTTAAAGGAAAAACTTAGAATTTCAAATAATTACCTCTGAAAGATGGCAGTTAAAACTTTTCACAAAGTTACTAAACGTGAAATGTTTATCAAGAAAAAATGACATTTTTTTACGCATTTATTTTAATTCATAAAACTGAAGCAAAATACTTTTGTAGATGTACACATTGATCAAAGTGACACCTTTTTCATCTTACCGGATCTGAAATTAAAAGCCAAATCTTTATCAAACAAAATGCTTTTCGCAAAGACATTATTGAAAACATATATTTTTATTAAGAAATATTAATCTACAATAAATATTTCTTACTCAAAATTTAATAAAATTAGCATTATAAATCTTTGCTAAATGAACAATAAAACTAGATTTCCTTTTTCCCAAAACATTCAAAAGACCTCATACGCAATTTATATGTTTAAATGCAACACATCGGATCGCTAGTATTTATTATTTGATATTTAACAAAGATGTTACTTTATGAATACAGATAATGTAATATAAATATTTTATTATTTTGTTTGCAAATCAATTTGATTTTTGTTTCTTTCTAATTTTCTGAAAACAAAAACGCATTTTATTTTGGAAATCAAACTTAACTTAGCTATAAGAATTAGCATGCATAACAAGCTAGGTAGCTATTAGTGCTGGTAGCTGTATTTTTCATATACCAATTTACTGTTTAGGATTGATGATGCCTAAAAAGTACCTTCTGTGACCTAATGGTCAATTTCCTGCCAATCATTGTATTATTTCAAGTAATGAATTTGTACCTCATCTTTTGCACTGACATGCTTGTTCGTTTTGCACCAGTGATGAAGTGAAGAGAGATGAGGTACATTTCTCCTGGAACATCAAACTGTCTCTCAGAAAGTTCGTAATTTTATACTAAATGCTGCTGAAGTGCAATTGCCCCCTACTAAAAAAAGACCCCTTCATAATGACCCTTTTCCCGGGAAATACAAACTCTTCTGAAGAAAAATGTTTAAATACCTCTTTGCATTTTTTTTTTCTCTCTCTTTAAGTTTCACCCATTAAAAAAATAGATGAGCCTGCTAAAGATTTGTCCAAAATATGTATATATTTTTTTTTTTTATCAGGCTGCTTGAGATTGTCTTAGAAAATTTTGTTGTATTTGTCATCACCATTTTTGATCATTTTTCTTTATTTGTAATTTGTAATACAAAGGGCATTTACACATTTTTAGAATGATTTCGATGATAGATTTAAAAAATACAAATATTTTGGGGAGAAATTTTCTTGCAACAGCTTATTATTTTAAATTTAAATTATCTTCAGATACTTTTAAATTTATGAAGCAAGTTGTTGTTTGGAGGATGTTTTTCACTTTCCAAGGAAACATATTCTTATTCCGTAATAATAATAATAAAAAAAAAAAATGTGAAGTGTGTGGTATAAAAATTTCTAAAGACAAACATTATTAATTGGAAAGTGGAAATTCTGTCAATTTACAAGACTCAAAATGAATACCTTAAAAAGCTTTGTTCTATTTCCAAAGTGAAGATGCTGGTAATGAGAAAAATCTGCCGACACAGAAATCAGTTGCAAATACGTCTGCAGCAGCAATAAACAATACAAAATAATAGGTCAAGATTTACAGATTTAAAAAGAAAACAATTAGCATAATTTTGGCTGGCTATTGTCTGTGCATGTAACTCCAATGCAAGATATTTTATAAAACCCTATGTGAAAATCATGTGGCAGGAGATAAATGGAAATACATTGTTATCCTAAATGACTGCAACTAAAAGAAGGTCTATTTGCTATCGAAAAAGATGTCCAAACTTAGTTCCAAGAATGCAAAGAAAGTAAAGACTATGGACATCTCAAGTTCTTCTTACAATGGGAAATTCAAAATAAGAAGAGTGAAAAAAAAATATTAATATCAACTCATCATACTGTCAGGAAAATGTATTAAATGCAATATTTACACAATGTTATTATTAATATTATTACAACAACTTTCAAAGAATGAAACTGCACCAACTCAAAACCTCTGGTCATACTTCAAAACTACTGCTGCAGTTCTTAAAAAAAAAAAAAAAAAAAAAAAAAAAAAAAAAACAACAAAAAAAAAAAACAACTCGCATAGCTATAGCATATTACATCTTTTCAATATATTTCGGCAAAGTCATTTGATGTTTCACCTATAGATTATTGTGCTTTTGGTCTGCTGAAAAGAATTCTTTCAAAGTGCAAACTCTCCATGATTGATGGATTCTAGAAAAGAGTAAAAAAAGTAATGGCAAGTAATATTGCTGGAAATTTTACAAAAAACCCTTCTATCATGGAAAGCACAATGTGAACTTAAAATCCAGAAATAAGGTCGCCAGATTGAATTTTTAAAAATTTAGCCTTTATATTTTAGACATTAAAAAAAGGTCCTTGAAATCATCTTAAAAATGTGTAAACACTTTATTTATCTTAACATGTTAGGAAAAATATGTTTGAAGAATAATTAATTAATGCTTAGGGGCAGTCCATAAATGATGTCACACTTTTTTTCAGTATTTCTTACCCCCCTCTCCCCCTTTGTCACAAGGTGTCACACTTCGCCCCCCCCCCCCCCCCATTGTCACATGTCACGCTATATTACATAAACAAATATTTGCAGTTTAAAAACAAAGTACTACGTTATAGATCATATTTGAAACTTTATTTTTAAACTTTAACTATGTGTTTTAACGACATTTGAGAGCATAACAATAAAAATGATTCATGTACTTATTTTGTATGAAATAAGATTAAGGTTTATTACAAAAACATAATTAATATACAATATTAATAAAATATTAATACGAAAGAGCAGTTGAAAACAGTCGTATTTTGGAATTTGAAATGGAATTTAATATATTTGGCTTTAAATCTACTTTAGGAACACAAAATACTTTAATTTCAAAATAACTTCAAAATTTAATCTGCTGATTTTTAATGCTTTTATTTTAACCAAAATGTGTGATGTCACATTTCTTCTTACCCCCTCCCACCCCCTTGTCACAAACTGTCACAATTTCACGAACCCCCCTCCCCCCCCCCCCCCCTCCAAGCGTGACATCATTTGTGGAAGACCCCTTAAGTTTTACCTAATAATGTCCTAAAATTGTTTAAAAATTATAGCCCAATATTTTCAAATTTTCACATTTCAACCCGAAAGAAGTGACTTTGTTTGAATTTCCATACTTTTCAAATCCTTGACATTTTTTCTTTCATGGTTTATTGATAAAAACTTATTCTTTGTCATTGCATTTGAGTAGATGTGACAAAGTTGTCACCAGTTTCAATATCTAAAATCCATAAAAACTTATGTATAAAACAATTGTTATGTATCAATTATTATATAATAATTCATTGTTACTGGCAAGGTTCTTGCTGACTTTTGACCAACCCTAACAATTTGTCAATTAGAAAAATAGAATTTTCATGAAATGTTGATTTTAAAATTGTTCTTTAACTCCCATTTTTAATTAGACTTGTCAGGTGCCAAGTTGACACCTGGTGCTAGGACAATGCTTTCACAAAACTTTCTGCAGATTTGGCTGATGCTTAAGTGAAGTGGTCTTAAGCAGTGTATATCTAAAAGTGCATGAGAATAGCTAAATTGTAAAATAAAAAAAGGGGGGAATTTTTTTTGTTTTGTCTTCTCATACTTAGATTTTCCCCCTCTTTGCAGTTTGATGGAAATATTAGATCAAGTTTATTGGAAGATTGGTAAATTATTGTTGCTAGAACATAATAAATAAAACAAAGACTATACATATAAGTAAAGTATTTTAAAGATTTTAATCTTTCCTTGTTCAGTAAGAGTAAAGTGGAATGGCAGAAATTTTGGATGTGGGCACAGGTAATTTAGATAATTATTTATTGTTAAAACAAAGTCACAAATAAAATAAATAAAAATAATTACTAGAAAACAGGAATTCTGCTTTTTCAGGATTCAGTATCTCCCATGATGAAAAAAAAAATATATATGTATATAAATGTAGATAGTACAAAACATATTTCTGTTTAAAGACTTAAAACACATGCTTTTTTTATATAAAATGATGTCTTCGCATCCAGAGGAAGAAGTCCTCATTTACGATCTAGTCTTAAACAACATCTACAGTAAAGTATGCAAATGACGTCACTATCGCTGAGTAATACACAAATCCAAAAAAAGAGATGTCGTCATTCAAGAAACTCGACAAAAAAATTGGCTATTTCATGATTCATATGCCTTCATTTGTAATATTAATATAGCTACATAAATATATTTTATAATACTTCCATGTTTTATCAGAAATCATTCATTTATATTTTTTCAAAATAGCACATATTTTAATTACTTTTTTTTTTCAGTTGTTATGGAAAAATGGCAACAAAAAGATATAATTGCTATTTTCCAACTACTTTTCTTTTACTTTCTACAGAATTGGAGTACTTGCCAACATTAAACAAATGGCGCTAAAAGCTACAAAAAAATTAATATCTCAAAAATAGAGATGCACAGGGATGCAAGTGCTGCGCATATCTGCGCAGAAATACAATTGCTGCGCATGTCTGCGCCGAAATAGCGTTTTTCCTTAAATTTGCGCCAAACCTGCGCCAAAACGTAGTTAAGTACCAAAATGAAATTTAGCACGATTTCGTCGATCCGAGAAACAAAAACAAATTCCATTTTTAACTTTTTCCAGGTGGTAAATTTCCCCCTAGAAATACATTAAAATCCGGGCCTTTATGTGATTTTTTTCTTCCTCTCTTCGGCAAAAAGTTGGCGGCGGATTTGCTTGGCGTACTCTCGGTATGGGAGAGTCGGTCGCACCCGCAGACTTCCTGATTTTTCTCCCGCTAAAATCTCGGAACTTCACTCCGGATGAGAGAAAGAAATCTGAAAGTTGCCAATTAAGCGATCGCCGCCAAAAAACGACATCCTCTTGACGGTGAAAAAGCTCAAATTTGGTATACTGGTTTATTATGTTAACGAGATGGCTTGATTAGATTTGGAGGTTCATTAGTTAAATATAAAGGGAGGAAAGGGGGGGGGGCTTGCCCCCCCCCCACCTTAATTTAGGTAAATGGGTTTTTAATGCAAAATTATTCGATTTGCTCCAAATTTGGTATACCGGTTTATTATGTTAAGGAGCTTCCCTGATTAGATTTGAGGTTCATTAGTTAAGTATAAAGGGAGGAAAGGGGGGCTAGATCTCCCCCCCTTTAATTTAGATAAATGGGTTTTTCATGCAGAGTTATTCGATTTGCTCCAAATTTCGTATACCGGTTTATTATGTTAAGGAGCTGCCTTGATTAAATTTGGAGATTTATTGGTTAAGTATAAAGGAGGGAAAGGGGCTAGTGTCCCGTTAATTTAGATAAATGGGTTTTTCATACAGAATTATTCGATTTGCTTCAAATATGATATACCAGTTTATTACGATATGGCTTCCTTCATTTGATTTGGAGGTTCATTGGTTAAGTATAAAAGGGGGGCAATTGCTCCTCCCCTTAATTTAGATAAATGTGTTTTCGTGCAGAATTATCTGATTTAGTTTAATTTTTTTTCAACCTGTTCCGAACTTGAAGGTTTCATTTGAAGTCAACCCGAAAACCGACCACAACCAGGTTTCAGATTGAGTTCAATTAGAACTTTCAGGTTCGGATCGGGTTGCCGGTGGACGGAGATTATTTTGTCTGGCTTGCATCGGGTTATAGTTCTTTGGAATATTTTTGTTGGTTAAGGTTTGGTTCGGGACTGGTTTCAGGTTGACTTCGAATGGAATTTTTATGTTCTGGTAGCGTTGCGTGTCCACGGAAACTAATTTGTCTTGTTCGGATCCGGTTATGGATCTTTGGAATATTTTTGTCGGTTATCAGATTTGATTCGGGATTTCGGGTTTTTCAAATGGAACTCTCAGGTTCGGGTCGGGTTGCATGTAGACTGAAATTATTTTGTCTTGCTCGGATCAGAGTACAGTCTGTAGTAATTTATTTTTCGGGTTTGGGTAGGGTTATGCGTTAATAAACCTAATAAAAAGAAAATTGCCCAGTTAAACTGATGGCATTGAGCTCACAGGCTATTCACACTAATTGTATATTATACTCTTATTTCAAAGAATAATGCCCCTCGAAAAATAAATGAAGGTATTAGTCTCCGTTATCCCCCTTTCTACTTAACCAAAGAACCTCCAAATCTAATCAGGGAAGCTACTTAACATAATAAACTGGTATACCAAATTTGAAGCAAATCACATAATTCTGCATGAAAAAACCTTGTCACTAAATTAAGGGGGGGGGGGGGGTTATTAGCTCCCCCATTTCTCCCTTTATGCTGAACCAATGAACTTTCAAATCTAATCAGAAAAGCTCCTTATTAGAATGAACCTAGAAAAAAAAAACTAAATTACATAATTCTGCATGAAAACACATTTATCTAAATTAAGGGAGGGCAATTGCCCCCTTTTATACTTAACCAATGAACCTCCAAATCAAATGAAGGAAGCCATATCGTAATGAACTGGTTTATCAAATTTGAAGCAAATCGAATAATTCTGTATGAAAAACCCATTTATCTAAATTAAGGGGACACTAGCCCCTGTTCCTCCTTTATACTTAACTAATAAATCACCAAATCCAATCAAGGCAGCTCCTTAACATAATAAACCGGTATACGAAATTTGGAGCAAATCGAATAACTCTGCATGAAAAACCCATTTATCTAAATTAAGTGGTGTGGGGGGAGGGGGGGGGGTGTTCTAGCCTCCCTTTATACTTAACTAATGAACCTCCAAATCTAATCAGGGAAGCTCCTTAACATAATAAACCGGTATACCAAACTTGAAGCAAATCGAATAATTTTGCATTAAAAAACCTAAATTAAGGGGGGGGGGGGCTACCCTCCCTTTCCTCCCTTTATACTTAAGTAATGAACCTCCAAAGCTATTCAAGCCATCTCCTTAACATAATAAACCAGTATACCAAATTTGAGCTAATCGAATAATTCTACATGAAAAACGCATTTATCTAAATTAAGGGAAGAGGTGATTGCCCCCCTTTCCCCCCTTTATACATAATAATGATCTTCCACATGTAATCAGGGAAGCTGCTTAACATAATTAACTGGTATACCAAATTTATAGCAAATCGCATATTTCTGCATGAAAACCCCATTTATCTGAATTACGGGAGGGGGGATAGCCCCCTTTCCTCCCTTTATATGTAACTAATGAACCTCCAAATCTAATCAAGGCAGCTCCTTAACTTAATAAACCGGTATACCAAATTTGGCGCAAACCGAATAATTCATCATGAAAAACCGATTTATCTAAATTAAGGGGGGTAGCCCCCCTTTATACTTAAATAATGAGCTTCCAAATCTAATCAGGGAAGCTCCTTAACACAATAAACCGGTATACCAAATTTGGATCAAATCGCATATTTCTGCATGAAAAACCCATTTATATAAATTAGGGGGGGGGGACTAGCCCCCCTTTATCCTTAACCAATGAACCCCAAAAAATAATCAGGGAAGCACCTTATAAGAATGAACGTAGAAAAAAAAATTGAAGTAAATCGGATATTTCTATCAAGAGTTATCGTGTTACGTACGTGAGTACGTACACACGTACATACAGAATCGGCGGCACATAAGCTCTCATGCTTTGATGGCCTGTGAGCTAAAAATATCACCCTGATCGGATAAGTGGTGGTCATTTTTCAATTAGCCTAACGCTTTCTAGGCTCTTTGCAATAAGCCTGAAAAATATCAGGCTAATTGGAAAAAGGGAGATGGATTCTCCAATTATCCCGGCTCTTTGCAAAGAGCCGGATTTCTCAATTAGCCTACGACATATATATTAAAAATCTGCATGAGGGTCGTCCGCGTATTCGCGATTTTACAACTTTTTCATTTTTCTGCGCCGTTTTCATTCGAAAATTTGATGCAGTTTAATCTCTAAATGTGTTAAAATGAAAGTATAATTTTGTAAAAATGTTAAATATTTGACAAAAACAACGTTCATTTGTAGTGTTGGTGGCGACGGAAGGGGGGGGGGCTTGCGCTTTCTTCCGAGGATCCACTATTTTTCGCTTTTTTCCGATTATTTGTCGTTTGTTTCTCGCAGGGGTGATTTGTTCCAAAAATTTAAAAATCGGTCCGAAAATTCGACATAAAAAAAATACTAATTTCAAAAAATGGCCGCCGAAAAAAAAATTCGTCAATCGTTCGCAAAAATAGTCAATTTTGAAAAGGATCGCAGAAAAAAAGCAAATTTCGTTAAAGTATCGCAAAAGAAACGTAAATTTCTTCAAAGGGCTGCGAAACAATGCAAATTTCGTCAAAGAATCGCGGAAAAACTCCGAATTTCTTCAAAAGATCGCTGAAAAACCGCGAATTTCGTCAAAAGATTGCTGGAAAACGCGAATTCTGTCCAAGGATCATGAGTGTAAAATGCGAATTTCATAAAAAGGTCAGAGAAAAACGTGAATTTCGTCAAAGGATCGCGGAAAAACTCCGAATTTCTTCAAAAGATCGTGAAAAAACCGCGAATTTCGTCAAAAGTTTGCGGGAAAACGCGAATTCTGTCAAAGGATCATGAGGGTAAAATGCGAATTTCGTCAAAAGGTCACAGAAAAATGTGAATTTCGTCAAAGGATCGCGGAAAAAACGCGAATTTCTTCAAAAGATCTCGGAAAAACCGCGAATTTCGTCAAAAGGTCACAGAAAAACGTGAATTTCGTCAAAGGATCGCGGAAAAACTTCGAATTTCTTCAAAAGATCGCGGAAAAACCGCGAATTTCGTCAAAAGTTTGCCGGAAAACGCGAATTCTGTCAAAGAATCACGAGAGTGAAGTGCGAATTTCGTCAAAAGGTCACAGAAAAACGTGAATTTCTTCAAAGGATCGCGGAAAAACTCGAATTTCTTCAAAAGATCGAGGAAAAACCGCGAATTTCGTCAAAAGTTTGCGGGAAAACGCGAATTCTGTCAAAGGATCATGAGGGTAAAATGCGAATTTCGTCAAAAGGTCACAGAAAAACGTGAATTTCTTCAAAGGATCGCGGAAAAACTCCGAAATTTTTCAAAAGATCGCGGAAAAACCGAGAATTTCGTCAAAAGTTTGCGGGAAAACGCGAATTCTGTCAAAGGATCGTGAGGGTAAAATGCGAATTTCGTCAAAAGATCACAGAAAAACGCGAATTTCGTCAAAGGATCGCGAAAAAAAACGCGAATTTCGTGAAAGGATAGCTAAAAAACGCGAATTTCGTCAAAGGATAGCTAAAAAACGCGAATTTAGTCAAAGGAGCGCGAAAAAATTTGGTGCAACATTATTTTTCACCAGCTTTTCTTTTGCTGAATAGCAGGTTAAACATTAGCTAGCCATGTTTATTAAGTGATGGTTTGAGTGAAAGCATGTTAAAATTTGAATTGGACAACTAGCTAAGATTGCTGTGTAAAACATTGCACACCAGAATTATGAACTAAAAATAAAAATTTTCATTTCAGAATTATAGTATTTGTATAAATTATTAATTTGATTCTCTCTCTCTCCCCCCCCCCCCCCCCCCAAATAAAGCAGCATTTAAACAAAAATATTGTCTATTTTATTGCAAATAAAATAATCGTATTAATTCAATTGTCTTATAGGTGCGCTATTTTAAATAATTTCTCATTTTCCCATTTCATGTGCCTTTTCTTATTTTATCTTTTTGCAATCTCATGCCTGTCCTCTTAAAGAATCTATCTGAAAATGCAGTAAAATTGTTTTGAACAAATTTTCGGGATATCATGATCGCTGGTTATTCAGTAGCAATCTAATACAACTCAAAATCTATCAAATTAATAGAAAAATAAAAGAAATACTATTAGATTCTTAGACTTTTGGATTAAATATTAATTTTTTCTGAAATTTCCACCTTCTCCTCCCATTGATCAAACCATAAACTTTTTTATTTCTAAAGACATTTCTGACCTGTCATCCTGCAATACCCCTCCCTGAAATTCCTTACCCCCCCCCCCCCCAATACAAGGCTATAGTCAAGGGGGATTTGGTGGTTCACCCTGCCCCAGAAATTTTGACTGACTTTATTGCTTATATAACTTTAACTTTTAAATTTAGAGTTTCTTTGGAGGGGAAGGCTGTAAACCCCAAACATGTTGGTTGCACTGGACTGCTGAATATTGTTTATGTATGAGTTTATGTATTGAGTCTTCAAAGGTAGATTTGGTTGCTTACCCCCAACCACCGCCCCTTACATCTATCATTGCTTAGAGTAGTATTTTCCATTTATCTGACAGCATGCTTATTGTTTTTTTTTTCTTTCCAGAAAGATGCACTCGCTTTAATCCAGATATTTTAAAGCAGCGAGATTGCAACAATGATCTAATATCTGATTGGTGTACATCTGGTTTCAAACCAGAAGAAGGGTTATGCACTATATGTGACATGATAATAAAGTGCAACCAACATGGTGTGAGTGCTATTAAACGCCATGCTGAATTAAAAAAACATGTGGAAAACTGTAATAAAATTAGAGATAGTTCTGGGCAAATAAAAAAAAAAACTTTCCAGAAAAGATTGGATTTAATGCAAAAGAACTGCCAGCAGCTCACTGAGCAAGATAAGGTTGCTGTAGCAGAGACACTGTTTACTTTAGCAGTTTCAAAATGCAACATTCCATTTTCCTTCAGTAACACTGCTAGTGAAATATTTCCTAAAATGTTTCCAGATTCAAAACTTGCAAGTGAATTTTTAGTTTCCAGGACTAAGCTATCATATGTTATTTCAGATGGGATTGGACCATTTCTTAAAGAAAAGTTGATTGAAGAAGTTAATAAATGTGGTTCTTTTTATTCCATTCAAGTAGATGAGACCCCTGTGCATGAAAAAAGAGTACAACAATTTGATGTTCTAATACGTTTTTACAGCGAAGTGCACAAAAAAGTATTAAATAAACATCTAGAATCATTCCATTTAGGGCATGCAACTAGTGATATTCTTTTTGACAGTATTAAGAAGTCACTACATGAATTATCTTCACAAAAAATGGTTAGTTTCTACAGTGATGGACCTAATACAATGAAATTATTGAAGAAAAAATTGCTGGCATTGAACAACAATTTAGTGAATGCAAGCGAGTGCTCACTGCACAAAATCCATAATGCTTTTTCCGAAGGATTGAATGCTTTTGGCACTGATATTGAAAGTATTCTAATTGATATTTATCACTTTTTCAAGAATTCAGCTGTACAGAGCTGTAATTTCATAGAGTTGCAGAAACAAATGGATTTGCCAGAACACATTTTCATTAGGCATGTGTCAAGTCGTTGGCTTACAATTGAAACTTCGCTGGAAAGGTTTATTGAGCAATTTTCAGCTCTAAAGAAATTTTTTGGATTATCACCACCAGGACGGCAATCAATTCGCCACCAGAAGATTCAGAAAGTTATGAATGATAAAAGCTTATTTGCACAAGCTTTGTTTTTGCAAAATGTTTGCCCACTTTTCACCAACTTTTTAAGGGTATTTCAGAGTAAAGATCCTTTGATTCCAGTGCTTTATGATGAAATGGTGAATTTGGTTAAAGCTATCATGGGTAGATTTCTTCAAACAAAAAGTTTCATGGACAAAACTGGTTTTGATCTTAAAAACTTTGATGTGAGTAAAGGTTGTCACTGGAAAAGGCCAGAAGTTGGTTCAGATACTGAAAAGGAATTAAAGCTTTTAGACGAACAGGGAAGAAAAGAATTCATTATGGGTGCACGATCCTTTTATATTTCCTCGGTGAAATATCTTTTAAGAGTTTTACCCCTTGAGAATAAATTTTTAGAACGTCTAAAATGTATTCATCCTGCGTTTGTAAAAGAAGATTCCTCGGTTTCATGTATAAAAAAAATTGCTAAAGAGTTGCCCAATGTAATTCCGATATCATCAATTTCTTCTTTGGCCGATGAATGGATCTCCTAAGTGAAAATATTTCTAGTGAAGGATCATCAACTGAAGGCTCAGACATTCAATGTTTCTGGAACTCAGTATTTTCGGTGACAAAACCAGATGGCAGTGCTAAATTCCAGCACATTCAAACTCTTATAAAAGCATTATTGTCTATACCTCATGGTAACTCTGATTGCGAAAGAGGTTTCAGTGTAAATAATCGACTATTGAGCAACCGAAGTAATCTATCTCTTCACACAATCAATGGATTGAGAAATGTGAAATCTCATCTTGAGGACTATGATAGTGTCACTCGTGTTGATTTATCGAATGATCTATTACGATCAGTTAAAAATGCTTACAAGAATTATAATCGTCGTTTAGAGACAGAGAGACAGGAAAAAGTATTAGATGAACAGAAAAAAGAAAAAGAAAATAATGAAATTAAACTGAAAGAAGAAGAAAAAGAGCTTAACTGCAGACTGGAAGCTTCCCAAAAGATGCTTGAGAATGCAGAAAATTTGATCAAAAATGGACTGAAAAGAAAGAATTTTCCCGATATAGAATCTGGGCAAGTTTTATTAAATGAATCCTCAAGCAAGATTAAATGTATTCTTGAAGATTTAGAAAAAAATAGACAGGAGCAAGGGGCTCTCTCCAAGAAGAAGAAAATTTAATGCTTTCCAACTTACTTGGAAAGCAATTGGGGGGGGGGGGGGGGGGTATTTTTTCTTTCATCATTTTCTTTTTGGTTTTTAAATTTCTCATTTTGTCTATATTTTATTGTGAATTCAACATTGGCTTTAAGTGTGCCAAATTTGTGCCTTCATGAAATAGTTTCAGTAAAAATATTCAGTTGATATTTTGGTCCAAATTTTTATTTTAATGTAAAATTTAATATTTCATAATTATATTTATCAAAATTATTTTCACTGAGCTAAAATCTCATTTTTTTAATGATATAAATTGTTGCTTTATTGGTTTTAATGCTCAGTATTTTTAAATATCTGAATTAAAAACTTGGCTCTAAATAAATGAAAGGTAAAAAAGGGTGAAACATCCATATGATTACTTTTTCGTGTAATAAAAAGTTTGTCACAAACTTGTATATTGATCCATCCATTCATTCATTTAAAAGTAGCAAGTTATTTGAGAATTGTAAAGGGGAGGGAACTTTATATTGACTTATGTCATGAAATTCTTTTTTGTAATTATGCTTTTCTGTGTATGAAGGAAGATTATTCACTGCATTGTATTTTAAATAAATTTAAATCTTACTGAGCAAGTTGTCCTTCCATTTTTGTTAGTTTGTTTAATTTTGAAAGTAGAAATCTGAATAATAGTGGATAATACATTCTAAAAAGGATTGGTCTGCAGTATGTTTCTAATTCAGGTTAGTTATGTTTTATTCATATACGTTTGCTTAGTACTTTGCATATACTTTGATTAATTAAAATTGCTCTAAAATAATATTTTTTAAACCCAAGTAAACATTTTTTTTCTTCTTGCTGCTAATTTTTCATTATTATTCTAATCAGTACCCAACTGTCGTTTAGAATGTTCAGAGTTAGCAAAAAGTGTGAAGAAATTTTATCCAAGTAATTATTCTCTCAGATGTCAAAATATTCTCAAGATAGCAATCATTTTAATTTTTAGAAGTTTGTTAGCATTAGAGTTTAGATCTGCTCCAAAAACAGCTGTAAATGCTAGGAAATTAGATTTTTACTGCTCCAAAAATCGATTTTACTGCTCCAAAATCGGATGTTTGCTGCTCCAAAAATGGATTTTACTGCTCCAAAATCAGGTTTTTGCTGCTCCAAAAATGGATTTTACTGCTCCAAAATCAGATTTTTGCTGCACCAAAGCTGCTCCAAAATCGCTTTAGTGCACTTTCATCCCTGGATGCAGTTTTCAAACAAATTGCATTTAAAAATACTTTTTTTTCTAGTGTGATGTTATAAAAATTTTAAATGTGCGATGCTTAGAAGTAAAAAAAAAAATGCAGTAGAGTATTTAACCATACAATTATACATCTACTTTGTTTTATGGCTGTCTTATATAATGGACCGTTATTTTTTAGTGACGACATTTTAATTGCTGGCCGAAAGTTATAGCATATCAGTGGCTAATAAACAATTTTTAAAATATTTAAATTTGACAAATGGTGAAGCAATGGAAAAAAAGTGGAAATTTTGGAAGGAGATTGTTATTTAGATGATTGATAATTTATTTCTGTTTCTGCTGAGTAACAAGGCAGCAAAAAAATGAAAGATTTTAAACTTTGGATGTTCTGTGCTATGGTAGAGAGTGGCGCAATGGTGATTGGCAGTGAGAACCCTGATTACAGGTTACTTCAGTATAATGTTTACAAACTTTCAGAGGTGGTAGAGCACACTACAACAAACAATTCTTGTATAGAGAAATTAACTCATTCAGTCAAAATTAAGGGTGTTTTACTTTAACATTTTAAAATTATGAAGATATTTTGATGATATTTAGAACAGAATTAACTTGCTGTGTACAAAATATGATGAAATGAAAAGTGCTGGTAGTACACATTAAGATAATTTTATTCTAAGTTAGACAATATCACAAACTGGAAGTGGCCATCATCCAGAGTCCAACACTAAATTAGCCTGTCCCCTTTTTGAAATGTATTTGACATTACTTACGTTAGACTGACAGAATTACTGCATACTTGTAGCACATTTGGGATTTCATCACATATTGTACAGAGCAAGTTAATATTGTTGTAAATATTAAAATATCTTCATTACTGTGAAAGTTATTAACTAAATCCCACTCTCATTGAAGTGAATTACACTGTTAAATATTAATAATTTCATACAACATTTCGTTATATAATATTTCTCAAATTATGTCAGATGCTAATATGCATACAACTTCTTTATTGTTAATTATTTAATTTTAGGTTCTAAATATCTGCAATATAAATGCATCAATAAATAAAAAGGAAAATGATAAATTGACTGATGAATCCGTCAAACTTGAAAAAAGGAAAATTGAAGCAGAAAAGCTAGCTATGTCCAAAACACTTGAAGATATTGAAAAAGAAGTAAATATCCTCAGTTACATGCATCTTATTAATTTTGTTCTGGTGGTTTTACAAGTACAACAAAGCTTTTCCATTTGATATTTAACATTAATAATAGCTTTAGCTTTAAAAACACCTTTTTTGGTTTTTGTTTTATCCGTTAATTTATTTATAGTATGTAATTAAAAAATGCTTTCACTTCTACAAACTTTTATTTACTTTAAAAAATTACATTATTAAATTTTATAATTATTTTTTCCACTTTATTGATTAGTAAATACATTATACAGCCAAAAGTCACTGAGCCTTTTTTATTTTAGATGTTTTGTTGAATATCTAGAGAAATAAGAGTACTTCATGAATTCTTCTGTAAATTCAGAAGCATAAAGTACTTCTTTGATCTCATTTTCAGTGAACGTTTGACATGGGGGCAATTAGAAGGACCAACAGCAAATTGAATTTAAAAAATATTTGTGATCATCCTTTAAAATAAAATTCTCAAAATGATATGTAGTGTAGCACATGAATCTCGTACAACATTTGTGTTCATTTGTGTACAAATTGCATGTATATTCATCTACCCTATATATATAAAATCCTAATGAAACGAATTTATGAAACGAATATATGAAACGCCTGAAATGTATCGATTCTTTGAATCGACTGATTAAACAACTGACTTTGTTTCACGGCGATTTCTCCTAAAATATGGAATACTTTGCGATGAAATTTACACCAAAAATTCGTGTTGATCCACAGATCTCAAAACTGGTATTAGAATTTTTTAATTCGAATTAGTTTTCGAAATATTAATTTTTTTCTAATTTTAAATACATTTTTTCTAATGATGGCAACTCAAATTTTAATCATAACAGAAATTTTTTTTTCATAATTCAGAAAAGGTTACTATTTTAAATTAATTTGGCGACAGTTTGGCCTCCTTTAAATCTATGCTAAGAACAATGCTTTTTTTGTATTTCGTTATTTTATTAAATACAAAACTTTCATTTAAAAATGAAACATTTAAATTGGTGGCTTTCACTTCTTTTTTTTTAAAAAAACAAAACGAAAAGAAAAATATTAGGCACAGATGTCATATATGCACCGGGGTACCTAATTGGCGCACAAATGGCATTATTTTGATAGACATGGTAACCCGGCTATTGTTGTTTATTTAATAATAAATGTATATTTACTTTTATTTCTTTTTTAAATTTATATAAATTATTTTGTTCTATAGTAATTAATTATTTTTTTGCAATTTCCTTTTGAAAATAATAGAAAATAATTAAAAAATACGGTACAATGTAGTAGTTATTCCGTCACCCAATTTCACAAATTATATAAATCGCCAAACCACTCGCCAAATTGTACAGATTGACAAAATTTTTATTTTAAATAACGAAAGATCAAATAAATTAGTATAACATTAATAAATATAAAAATAAAACGTCGAAATAAAAATCACTTGATGACGTAAACACGTGTAACTTGCTAAAAGTCAAGTGAATGTGACATTTACGATCAAGCATTATTGACATTTAATCTTATAGTTTGCGACAGATTTTTTGTCGATGGGATAACTAAGTAGTACCAAAAATACATATGTAACTGGTATTCGAAAACGAGGCTTTTTGCACCCGGCTTTTTTTTCTTTCGGCACAGATGTCACATACGGCCCCATATTGGCGCGATTTTTTTCTGACGCCAATGTCATATACGCAACGAGTACTTAACTGGCGCCAAAGTATCGTTATTTTGCTTGATATGGTAAGCCGGATGTTGTTGTTTATGTTGTTAATGCATACCCCAAATTGGCGTTGGAAAAAAATCGCGCCAATATGGGGCGTATATGACATTTGTTCCAAACCTTCATATGAAAGGCGAAGGGATCAGATCGTATTTGTTTATGGCATTTGATGACTTGAACTATTATAATGTAGATGAAATGATGGGGATAGAATAATATTTGGCGACTTATCACCTGTGCCTGGATAACATTAAAGTATCAAAATGGCACCTAGAATATAAAAAGTAAAGTGTTCTGCCCGGAACTGTTGATGATAGTCACATGATTTAGGCTATTGTTATAGAGATTGTTTTAAAATATCGGTTGACAAAGACTCTGAATACTTAATTAATTTTATTTTAGCTTCTTTTCAAATGTTTAACTGATCCTCTTTAATCAAAAACGAAAACAACCATTGGATGTCTTAACAGCAACTGATTCTCCGTTAAATTTTTGCAATCAAAGGGAATTGAATGGAAACCCGTTTACAGGGAGATCTGCACACCTTTTTCAGTATAATTTAATCTTCTCTAATATTTTAAAAACCCATTAGATTTTTAGATTTTGCGGTGTCTGAACGGGGGTTGGCGAGCGTAGCTTGCAGGGGGCAGAGCCCCCTAGTAGAGATATAAAAGTGTCTTAAAAAAATTCAAGGAATGTCCACATGTTTTTGTTTAAAGCATATATTTGTATTTTGATCTGGAAGGCAGGTGCTGACTTGTAAATATCTGTGCAGGGAGGAGTTCCCTCTCTGTGGCCCTGCTAATCTGCACATAATTTGTTTCTTCAGCTCATGAAAGTTGTCTGTGCTATTTTTTATTTTTTTTTCATTTTTTTTTTTTTTTTAAATCAATTGCTTACTGTTTGTAATTTGCTATAATGGGGGAAAAAAGCATACCTTATAATATTACTAAGAGAAAGATATTTCATCTTCTGAAAGAATGTAAAAAGGACAATAATATGCAATTGTTGGTAATGAAATTATCTGGAAATGCAATACCAGCAATTTCAAAAAGAAGAAAAGTGTTTGCATAGCTAGGCTGTTATATTTCTTATTTATGCATATATGCAGACCCAATACATGTCTTTTTTGGGTGGAATGTACAAAAAAGTTTATAGCGCCTTTTTTTGAGGGGGGGGGGGGGGGGGTGGAAAGGAATTCCAGCAGTGCTTGAATTATGGAATTCTTATTTTAGTCATACACATTGCATTCTGTTATTTAAAAACAAATTTGTTAATTTTCAGACCCTAAGATCAATCCATTCAAATGCTCATTAAAATTATTGACTATTTATGGCATTTTTTTTTCTTTCTTTCCATGATTAACCCTCCGAGCGTCTTGCAAAAGGGTAAAATTGTAATGTTGTTTTCCCTGCATTTAGTTTTAAATGCTAAGAAAATACGATTCTTTCAACATTATAAAAAATACTCAATTACAAATATAAATGTAATCCTTGAGAGTATTAATCATTCTTCAATGTATTTAAAATTCATTAAATCTATAGAATTATATTATCTTAAATATTGCTTGTATTGCTGTGAAACCTGGAGCTTAGTGAACGGAATATTACGCCCCAAACACTTAGAGGGTTAAGGCTGCCAATATCCACTAACTGGATAAGGCTGGTATGTTTAAGTTTTTTACTGTTTATTTACAACTCTTGGATTCTGAAGTATTGCACCATTTTGTTGATTCAGAAACAAAACAAAACAAATTGCTTTGATAACTGATTTTTTTTTTTTTTTACAATTTCTATATTTTGTTTTACTAGGTAAACAATTACTAAATTTAAGGCAGGGCATACACATGAACAAAATATGCTTTTCTGTTGATGTTCTTAATTGAAACACTATATTATTTTTGTTACTGCTCATACTTGCTCTACTATCGTTTCCTTGTTTGTGAAGATTGAAGATTTTCAAGCCTAAGTCGTTATTAATCTGAGAATTTTTTTTTTTTCGGTAATTTTTAGTCCTGTAGTATCTATTGTATTATTGAATTCCAATGAGCTTTCTTTAATTTCTACATTATTTACTATGACCACTGTCTGTCTTTTCAATGTGGATATATACACACAACTACTGGCATCTGTTCTTTTCAACTAGTAATAGTTGTGCAGTTTACAATACTATTTTGCATTCTTGATCGTGTGCCTGTTTAACATGCTTTGCTAACACAGGATCAAATTTTGAGAATAATTCTATAGTTTTTCTGTAGTATAAATTGTTTCATTATTTTCATTGAATAATTTATCTGAAGTTACTCTAAATGGGATATTATCAGAATTCAGAAGTCATCATTAAAATGATTGAAATAATCCTTTTCCAATGTTTTACTTCCAAACGCCAAAACTCCAAGCATCATTCAGATATTTTACTTCCTGAAAGTATAGTTTTTAGGGGGGGGGGGGGGGGGGAGAAATGGAACCCTTAAGGTGCCTTTATATCAGGATTTCAAAAATCACTGACAAAAATTCATAAATCATTCCCCTGACCTTTCTTTTCAAAAGGTTCTGTGCTCATCAATAAAATAAAGGAGAGTCTCAACAAAAGAAAGAGGTGGTAATAAACATGTCAGGGATCTCCTCTGCTGACCTCTGACTTCTAGACAAGCATCTGAAGACTAACCACATGAAAAAAAGTGCCTGACCACATGAAAGTTACCACTTATTGAAAATGTAGTATGTTCGAACCTAGGTTCACTTTCTTGTCCATCTGTTAAGATTGCTTTTCTGAGAAATGGCTGAGGGTATCAAGTTGAAATTAATATCAAGTAATAAATTCCATGTTCCAATTGCTGTGTAAAAATTTTGAGCTCTAACTTAATGCAATAAAAATATATGACTTTAAAATAACATTTATGGAGACCCCAATTATAGAAAATTCACTTAATAAATCAATATAAAATTATACATTAAAGATTTTAGTACATGTATTATAACAACTACCTTCATGTCAAATTTCGGGGTTCTAGGTCAAGGTACCGTATATGTTTTGAGAGTAAAATCTATAGGATGCTTCCTGCTGTCTTAGAATCAATAAATCCAAAAATCATTAATTTATAATTCTATGTCGATTTATTATGTGACAAACACATTCCATAAACAGGACTAATGTCAAATTTCTCCATAAACAGATTTATTTTAAGAGTTTTATTGAACATGGTTTCTCGCATATTTCCTTTCATTCTTGTAAGCATTTCTGATACACTTAAAACTACATTATCATATCTGCCAGCATCAATTTCTCACCAAAGTTAGAGGTACTTGGCAAAATTTCACCAAATTTGGTGACAAAAATAGATTGCCATAATTGAAGCACTTGGCTATAGCTGACTAATAATTTGAAATTTCCATTCAAATTCAATGTTGACAAAAACTGGGAATCTTTTGTTATCGGATTCCATTTATTTTAGCTTCATGCGTTTAAGTAAAATTAGTAGGATTCTTAAAAATAAGTCATAGGGAAGCTACTTTTTCCTCTTGGTATGGGCAGGAAGGATTTTATATAATCTTAGCCTATCAGGAAGTAAGTGAAAACTCGATTGCAAAATTCCATCTTTATATACCAAAACCAAGTGAAATAAAAGAGTGTAATTAAATTAATTACAGCTTTACGAAACAACAATTACAAGAAGCATCAAATCATAAGTAGGCAGATCGTAATTTTTGTATAATTGTCAAGAAACAGGCACTTACTAAGCTTTACCTTAATATGACATAATGGTATGGAATCTTCAGGATGTGATTCTTTCTCGCAGTTGTTTTATAAAGATTCAGTTGTTAGTTGACTAGAAAACATCTGGTGATATATTAAGGCTATAAGTTAGCTTTTTTTAAAATTATTATCTTTTATTTATTTATTTTAAATCAAACTACATTTATTGTATGAAAATCTTTTGTGGTGCCTGTTTGCATTGCACACTTCTTACACGCTACATGCTGGTTCTGCATATGTTAAATAGATTGCTAAAACTAATATATTAAATAATGTAAATATTGCACAAATTATTTGTGCAATTAAAGCATTGAATGGGTTCCCTGAAAGCATTTATGAAAATTTTTCTTTCTTACCAAAATTGTTTTCTCTATCTTATTAAAGGTTTTTTTAAAAAAGAAATTAAAAAAAAAATTCATATAATTTTCAATGATAAATTTCTTTAATCTATCAACATGTTATGTAATAAGCATTTGCTTGTCACAATAATGTAAACTAACATGTGCAGAAACATAAATATAGAGTCCAATAAAATATACAAAACTAAAGAGAATGTGACTGAATTACCACAGCTGTTAAATTATAACCCAAGCTCAGCAAAAATGCTTTCTTCTGGCTTTAATATATTCACTATTTAGTACATTAGCTTTTCTTCTTGATAACAATTTCACAGTGTGATGTCTTATTGAGCTGACCTGTATTTAAAGCTCTTCTTTCATTATTGCACTAAGTGATCCATCTGGTGTTGTGCAGGAGAAAAAAAAAATTAATGAAACTGGAGCTTGTGCTCTTTGCACGTCATAACCCATTAAAAATAAAAACAAGTAATATAAAAATTTTGTTTATAAAGTCAATTCCTACTTAGGTCATCAAAGAAAAATTTAATATAATCCCTTAAGCTAATATTAGTTTTTGTTGCATTAAAATATCTCAATTTGTTGATTTTCTGTAAGCAAGTAGGTTTACAATGGAAGTCTATGGGAATTTGGCAAAATATTAGAGATATCGCCAAGTTGGCGTCACTTTTGGTGACTCATTTTGGTCGCCAAATTTGGTGATATATCACCAAGTTGGTGACAAACTTGGCAGTATTTGGCAACAGAACAGGGTCTCCCCCCTATGGTAACCCCCCTTATAGATATGAAGATGCATTAAATGCTTCAATAACCAATGGCCGCCATTTTGTCTCCCATGTAAAACTAAAATTAATTAAAATTTAATTAATGAATTAATATTTGAAAAAACTGTATTAACATCAATTGTCATCCAGTACAAGTTTAAAAAAAATTATTTCAACTTGATAGGATGAATAATAAGTATTTTATTAACGATTGAAAATTTGAACAAGATATACAGTAAAACCCGGATATAACGCTTTTCCGGGGGACCGGGCTAGAAGAGCGTTAAATGCGGGAAAAGGTTTTCGGCATTTTAAGATTGAGAATATTTGGTTATCTGCTTTAAATAATGCGAGGAATCATTTTTTGTCTATTATTTAAAATAGAAACTCCACAGCAAGGTACAAAAACGTTTCCTTCCTTTAAAATATCACAAATTTACATAGTGTTTGCAAGGTGTATTATTATTTAAAATCAGAATAAGTAACAGAATTGTTAGCATTGAAATAAAAGCTACAAAATATATTTCACATTTCTTGTAGGAACCTTTATCCTTATATTAAGCATAAAATAAAATTATGAAATAAACTAATAATAAAATTTTGTTTAAAAAAAAAAATGTAACATTTGTATTCACACTATGAGGACTATAAACTTTCACTTACAGTTTATTCTGTTTTAGGGAAAAACTCTTCGAGTTTCGTCTGACGGGTGGACGAACGACCACATAAAAGAGCGTTTTCAGCTTTGTTTATGTGTCTTAATATACTTTCATGTGAAGCGGCGGTATCTACTAAAGCGGTGTATAGGCGGATAGTACTAAAAGCTTCTATTACTTCAGCTATCGTTGGGATGCGCTCTTGAACATCGCCATCAGCAACTTCATCAAGGGCCTCTTCTTCTGCGGTATCCTGTACAGTGTCCCCTATAATGTCGTCAATGCTCCTAACGTTGCTTGTGGTAACATCTTTATCAATGTTAAGATAGTTCTGAAGGCTGTGTGCGTTTTCTGCAAGATGCTCGCAAACAGCTTGCCAGTCCTCGTCGTCTATCGGATCCGACCACGCTTCAGCCGAATCCATATCATTGTCGGTATCTGTTATGAAGCCTGCTTTTTTAAAGCAATTTTGAATTATTTTAGGTTCGATTGCATCCCAAGCAGCGCTAATGTGTCGAGGAGAGTTACAGAAGATCGATTATTTTTAATTTCCATTTCATGCAGAAATTGTTTCACTATACGTTTACAATAATGTTTTAAAACCTTTATGATCCCTTGATCCATCAGTTGAAGTACGCTTGTGGTGTTTGCAGGTAAAAATTCCAGAGAGACGTTCGAAATATCTGGTATTTCTTGGATACGTGCTGCTCAATTGTCTAAAAATAGTATGACATGCCTATTTTGCTTCTGCATCTCGACATCAAAATCAGAAACATATTTAATGAACTGGGGACCTGTCATCCAAGCGTTAAGTTGATGTGCATAGTCACAGGGCAGTCGTTTGATGTTCTTGAAACAGCTAGGTTTGGTTGATTTTCCAATCACCAGAGGCTTGCATTTGTCGTTCCCATCGGCGTTGGAACAAAGAAGCACAGTTACATGTTCTTTACTGAGCTTCCTTCCATGGCACTGCTCATCTTTTAACGTTAAGGATTTATCAGGCATTTCTTTAAAAAATAAGCCAAATTCGGCGGTGTTATAAATATCACAACTGGCATAGTTTTTGATAAGCCTTGGAAGACTGTTCTTTTTCCAAAATTCTGCATTTTCTATGTTTACGGCAGCGGATTCTCTGCAAATCTTCTTGTATACAATGCCGTGGCAGGTTCGAAATCGGTCTAACCCCCCATTAGATGGACTAAAATCTTCAATTCTTTGCTTTTGGGATACTTCTGCTGCTTTTTCTTTAACTATGGATCCGCTGATAGGTATGTTACAGTGTCTTGACTCAAGAAACCACTCGTACATAACTTTTTCAAAATCTTCATATTTTCCTGTTTTCACTCTCTTTTTCTTTGAGCCACCAATCGCAGCATTTTTTTTCAATATCTATTCTGTTTTGAAGAAGAGTCCGAAGAGACGTCGGTGCGATATTCATAGATAACGCAAAATCTTTTTGGCTCAGAATAGGTGATTTTTTCTCATAATTTTTTAGAATTTCTAATTTTTTCGAAAGTGTCAGCGTCTTTCTTTTCATACTGTTAGCTTCCATGCTGCACCTAATTGGAGTCAGCAACGATGTTACTTACTTATGTGTAAATAAAAAAAGCGAAAACAGTTTGTGTGAAGTAAGAGACAGACAAGTGCTGCTGGGATGGACGGTATAAATTCTTTTGTTCTCTGATCCAATGAGAAAAAACCGCCGCACCGGCTGATTTTTTTTTTTTTTTTACATAGTTTTTGGGCGTTGACTGGCTGCCAATGGACGACAAGCATTTCTGACGTATTACAACGTCATGGTGGATTATAGCTAGTCAGCTTCTCGATTTTCCCCATAAGCGTTCACCAAAAGCCAATCAAATGCTGCAAAGCTTGTGGGAAACATTGCGAACTCCGCCCAGTGCATGTGATCAATTCCATGTATCGTCTCTTTCTCACTCTCTCTCTTTGTACGGCGAGGAAATGAGAACCCCGGATGTAAACCAAAGCACTAAAGCGTAATATCCGGGATTTCTTTGTTCAAAGGACCAATAAAAATCTTGTTAAAAGTGGGAAAGCGTTAAAAGCGAGGAATTTTTACATTGTTCTTATGGGTATGGTTCAAGGGATCGGGACAAATGAGCATAAAAGGCGGAAAGCGTTTTAAGCTGTGAGCGTTATATCCGAGTTTTACTGTATATATAAATAAATAAATAAATAAATAAATATAGGGAAAGTATGAACTAATAGTAGGAATTGAATAATGGATTCTCTCACTTATGTTGTAATTAATAACAGCAACAAAAATGAATGAAAAAATTTGTAAACTGAAATTAAAACCATAACACGCAGTTTTTAACTATCATTCCTTGACCTTTAAAACAATTACAGTAAACTCTGTCTAAGGCGGAATTGATCGGGAACGAGAAAATTTTCCGTAGTAGACAATATTCCGCCTTAGACAAATTTTACGCTATGTCTATGGATTCGCAGGGACTTGAAAATCTTTCCGAGTTAGACAGATTTGTCTTACACAGAGTCCGCCTTTCAGAGAGTTTACTGTATTTTATCTTTATTATTATACTTAGATCATTCCAAAATGCAATTATAGCCTTTGTTAATTGTTTTTTGTTTCAGGGATATCTCATCTGTATAAAACTTTTCAAATGATGCCATACAGTTTGTATAATGTTTAGTCCAGCACTGTTTCCTGACAGGAAATTATTTTCATACTGGACAGACATATCTTTGCAGTGTGGCTGGGAGCCGAATCGTTTAAAAAGAAAATGAAAAATTATTCGGAAAAGGGACCATTTATAGAAGATAGCTGTTTAGGTTTCAATAAAGAATCAGTATATTTTTTGCCCATTCAGTGTGCTTTCAATTACATGCCAGCCTGCACTATCTGCTGATCTACTTTCCGATTGATTATGGTAGTATATGCTTGACATTTGTTTTCAATAGAATCAAAATTGTAGTCCATCTCCTGTTCTACTTCACACATACTTGCGACTTTGTTTTCAAATGAAAATATTCTTCATCAAACAATAGCTTCTTTCCACAATTAAGTAACAAATATTAAAGAGCCATTTTTAAAGGAAATCATTTGATATTGATAGATGATAGATAAATAGCGTAAAATCAGAGAGATAATTTTGATAGATTATTATATTATCTTTAAACTAAATGGGAATTACTTATTTCAATTTTATGCAATTTCAAAATCCAATGTAATTTTGATTATCTAAAATTTATTCTTTGCATTGTTTTAAAAATGTAAAGTCCTAAAATAGTTAGATGTGCTTTACAATCAGTTATAAAAATGAACTGTTATATATGCTATTCATTTATTCTAATTTGCATCTGTTTGTAATTATTTCCAGAAAGCTGACATTGCTGTTCAGAAAATTGCATTACTTAGATTAGCTATTCAGCAGAAAACACCCGCCTCTTCTTGGCATGAATCTGTTAATACTTTCCCTTCAGTATCTGTGATAACTTCTAGAAGTGGATCACACAGTATATCTAATTTAAATTATCTTAGATCATCCTTAAGTACACCTGAACAAATTGGCCAGTAAGTACATTTTTTATATTAATTTTTAAGGAAAGGCATAATTCAATTTCAATAAGAAATCCAAATACATGTTACAAATAGAGAAAATCCACTGCTTATTTTGAACATTTGAACTGCTACCAGTGTTCATTTACAAGTTTTTAAAAGGAAAAGGGGGCAGCGGCTAATTTTCAGAGTAACAATTTAATAGATTTCTTTATCTGCCAAAGTGCCTATGGGTTTTTGAAAAGTTAGAATTCTAGGAGCTTATTAAATTATTTTTTTCAAAACTGTTGACTTTTTTTAAAAAGGATACTTGCATATTTAAAACTTTGTTTTTTCTGTTCTCTTTGTTTCCACTGTTTTTCTATCAGGTGCCTTAACACTACATTTAAAAAAAGTTAACAGTTAAAATTATGTATTTTAATACTTTAGGAAGCTGAAATTCTGTAGGTTTTTGAATGATTTATAGTTTTGAGAATTTCTGGAATTTCATGTTCGAAAATCTGTTGGGTATTTGAGTAAATTGTTGGCAGGGATAGAAATCTTTCACATATCTGTGATTTTCCACTTTTTAATATTTATATTATGGAGTGAAAACATATAACGGTATACATTATTACTTTCATTATGATTGTACATATCTTATCTTTTAAATATCACTGGTAACACAATCAAATAAATGAAAAAATGTACTTTTAAATAAAGTATTTTTGAAAATGTAACTTATTGAATGTTGATATTTTAAATTAATTTCAAGCTTGAAAGTGCAAGCTAACAAGAAAGCTTTACTCTGTGTGAATACAAAATTAATCTGTCAACATGTGATGTAATAGTAAACATGCGTTTCTCTATTCTAAAAAGAAGTAATCACCGTTGCCGCCGTCGGTTTTGAATTTTTTGGAAGTCTTTCTTCGTTAATATTAAGAAAAATATTGCATACAAAAATATGAAAATCGGTGGTATTATAGAGAAATGTTTGATAAACACGCTGATGCAGACAGTTTTCAAATAGAAGAATTACTTTAAGAGATATTTAATTCCAAAGTTGGACAAAATTGTTCCATTAAAAAAGTTTTATAGGAGCAAAAACTATACATGGGAATTTAATCATTTTTAGATCATTTTATGCATTAGAATTTCCTGGTGTGCAGACTGCATTTATTTCTTTAATTTGACTCATTTTTTGAGGTTTTATTTCTATTTTAAATTCAAATTTTCAGCATTTTGAAAGATATTTTTTACATATTTTAGAAAATGGTATTAATTTAAACTGTTGCCAACTGTATAAACAGCGCAAACAATAATGTTTGCTTCAATTAAAAAATTTATTTACACATGACTATTATAAACAGAAAATATATATTAGCAGGAACTCATTGAAATTACATCATAAGAACTATATTTACACGTGAATTTTAAAAGAGAAAGAATATTTTAAAATAATAAATTCATTAACATGTGTTAGAAGTCTTTAATAGGATAAATTATGTCACATTACACTTATTACGTAAAATGAACAAAAAATAATATTGCAAAACAGTTTAACTTTAAAAATTGCGCGAGACATTTATTTGATATTTTGAGATGATCTTTTCAACTATTTTTCTTAGGACAGCGCAAATAATATTTCATTTCTAACAAAAGTATTTTCACGTGAATATTAAAAAGAGAAAAAAAAAGTTTGGTGAAAATTACGTCAGATTAAAAACGATACATTTAAAATGTTGTATTTAAAAAAAAAAAACTTTCTTTTCGCTTTGTTAAAAAATACCGGGAGACAAAGACTGTCTACTTAATTCATTTTATATTAGCTTATTTTGAATTGTTTAACTGATTTTATTTAATCAAAGACGGAAACAGCCATTGTATCCTTTAATAGCAGCTGATTTGGCCTTAAAATTCCCCAATCAATGAGAAATGAATAGAAACCCGTTTATAGGGAGATCGCCACTGTTTTTTAAATTATAATTCAGTCTTCCGATATCTTTTTAAAGCAGGTCAAATTAGCATGCTTTTAGAGTCTGTAGTGTCTGAACGGGGGTTGGCGAGCTTAGCTCGTAGGGGGCGGAGCCCCCTAGTTTATTACAAAAATGTAAGGTAACATTTTCATTATCACAAAATATCTATGCAAAACTGAAAGGGAACTGGCAGGATTACAACTTGCAGTTTATAGCCCAAAATTAACAAAAACACATTCTTCTATGTTTTTTTTTAAATCTTTTTCATTAGAAATTTTCTGACAATTTTCAAGGAGAAATGCCATTTCTCCAATTGTAGCTACAAACTTCAAATTCCTGGCTTGATTTCTATCTACATGCTATACAATGTATAAAATCTCTAGATTTTTCATTATTTTAAAATGATTTTAATCTTTGCCAATGATATCTGCTTTTGAAAACCTTATGTCTTACCATGAAGCCATGCCAGTCTGTGAATGTCAGCATTCATGTTATACTTACTTTATTAAAATTTTAAAACTAATAATAAATAAAATAAATAATACAATCTTTGGAATATATTGGTTTAATTTTATTAATTTTTATATCTACTAGGGGGCTCTGCCCCCTACGAGCTATGCTCGTCAACCCCCGTTCAGACACCGCAGACTCTAAAAGTACGCTAATTTGATTGGCTTTAAAAAGATTTCGGAAGATTGAATTATAATTTAAAAAACAGTGGCGATCTCCCTATAAACGGATTTCTATTCATTTCTCTTTGATTGGGGAATTTTAAAGCCAAATCCGCTGCGGTACTACTTGATTATCCCTTCGACCAATTTCGCCAAATTATATAAATCGCCAAACCACTCGCCAAATTAAACAAATTGACATAATTTTTATTTTAAATAACGAAAGAACAAATAAATTAGTGCAACATTAATAAAAATACAAATAAAACATCGAAATAAAAATAACTTGACGATGTAGACACGTGTAACTTGCTTAAAGTCAAGTTAATGTGACATTTACGATCAACCATTATTGGCGTTTAATCTTATAGTTTGGTGAATCATAGATTTTTGGTCGATGGGATAACTAAGTAGTACCATAGATACAATCGCTGTTTTCGTCTTTGATTAAGTGAAATAAGTTAAACATTTCAAAATAAGCTAATATAAAAGGAATTAAGTAAACAGAGTCTTTGTCTCCCGGTATTTTTTAACAAAGCGAAAAGAAAGTTCTTTTAAATAAGACATTTTAAATTAATCGTTTTTAATCTGATGTAATTTTGGCCAAACTATTCTTTCTTTTTTTAATATTGCCGTGAAAATACTTTTGTTAGAAATGAAATATTATTTGCGCTTTCCTAACAAAAATAGTTGAAAAGTATCCTCTCAAAATATCAAGTCTATATGTCTAGTGCAATTTCTATATTTAAACTGTTTTGCAATATTATTTTGTGTTCATTTTATGCAATAACTGTAATGTGACGTAAATATGATGTAATTTCTCCTATTTAAGACTTCTAACGTGTGTTAATGAATTTATTATTTTAAATTTCCTTTCTCTCTAAAATTCACGTGTAAATATAGTTTTTATGAAGTAATTTTCAATAAGTTCCTGCTTTTTATACGTAATTGTTTAATTCTAATTTGAAAGTTTTTTCCCTGTTTATAATAGTCACGTGTAAATAAATTTTTAATTTGAAGCAAACATTATTGTTTGCACTTTGTATGCAGTTGGCAACAGGTTAAATTAGTACAATTTTCTGATATAAGTAAAAAGTATCTCTCGAAATGCTGAAAATTTGAATTTAAAATATAAATAAAACCTCAAAAAATGAGTCAAATTAAAAAATACAGTCTGCACACCAGGAACTTCAAACGTATAAAATGATCTAAAAATGATTAAATTCCCATGAATAGTTTTTGCTCCTATAAAACTTTTTTAGTGGAACGATTTTGTCCAACTTTAGCATTAAATATCTCTTAAAATAATTCTTCGATTTGAAAACTGTTTGCATCAGCGTGTTTATCAAACATTTCTGTATAATACTACCGATTTTTATATTTTTGTATGCATTATTTTTCTTAATATTAACGAAGAAAGTCCTCCTGTCACAAAAAATTCAAAACCGGCAGCGGTGACAGCGGTAGTTACTTTTTTTTAGAATAGAGAGATTTTTAACTTTGATTCCAGTGTAAAAGTAATGGTAAGAATTCCGTGATTCTGCTTGTATGAAGTCAAGTCTAGTTGTGGCCATCTTCAAACTTTCTTCTATATCATTTTAATGTATTCATTAAATCTGTTCATTGCAAAAAGCATAGCATAGCAGCTTTCCTCTATTAAGTGATCAAAGCCAAACTTATATCAGCATAGTTTTTGGCAGTAAGCAGCTTACATATTAAATTTCATTCAGTTCTGTCCCATAGATGCTGAAATATATCCAAGGTTCGCACAGACTCCTTAGACTCCTTGGAAACTCCTTAGAAATGAAAACATTACTAAGTAGTACTTAGAACTACTTAGATAAGCAAACCACTCCTTAGAAACTCCTTAAATTGTATTGCTGACGATTGAAAAAAATCGTGATTTAAAATGCACGGTAAATCCTTTATGTACGTCATTCATCTAAAGCACAGCATTGATTGGTTAGAGGATAATCTTAGTAGCAGGATTCCCACTAGGTCCGTTTTTCAATTATTAGGTCCGTAAAGTCTGCTTTTCGACACTGTTAACCGACCTTTATTTTAAATTTTATCGATGTTTGGCATTTAGCCAAGAATCTCGGAAAAATCGCACTTTTCGTGGATATGTTCCAAAAAATACCGTCAAATTTCGTCAATCGATCGCGAGAAAAATTCGTAAATTTTGTCAAGGGATCGTGAAAAAACGTGAATTTCTCCAGCAGATCGCGGAAAAACTCTAATTTCTTCAAAAGATAATGAAAGACGTGAATTTCTTAAAAGACAGCGAAAAAACATGAATTTACTCAACGGATCACGAAAAAAAAACGCGAATTTTGTTAAAAGATCGCGAAAAACAGGCAAATTTCCTCAAAAGATCGCGAAAAACAGGCAAATTTCGTCTAAAGATTGCAAAAAACACGGCAATTTCGACAAAGGATCGGGAAAAAACGCCAATTTTGTCAAAGGATCGTGAAAAACACGCCAATTTCGTCGAAGGATCGCGAAAAATACGCCAATTTCGTCGAAGGATCGCGAAAAACACGCCAATTTACTCAAAAGATCGCGAAAAACACGCCAATTTACTCAAAAGATCGCGAAAAACACGCCAATTTACTCAAAAGATCACGAAAAACACGCCAATTTACTCAAAAGATCGCGAAAAACACGTCAATTTCCTCAAAAGATCGCGAAAAACACGTCAATTTCCTCAAAAGATCGCGAAAAACACGTCAATTTCCTCAAAAGATCGCGAAAAACACGTCAATTTCCTCTAAAGATTGCGAAAAACACGTCAATTTCCTCTAAAGATTGCGAAAAACACGTCAATTTCCTCTAAAGATTGCGAAAAACACGTCAATTTCCTCTAAAGATTGCGAAAAACACGTCAATTTCCTCTAAAGATTGCGAAAAACACGTCAATTTCCTCTAAAGATCGCGAAAAACACATCAATTTCCCTAAAAGATCGCGAATAAAAACGTCAGTTTCGTCAAAAGATCGAAATAAAATGTGAATTCCATTAAAAGATCGCAAAAAACACTCGAATTTCCTCAAAAGATCGCAAAAAACACTCGAATTTCCTCAAAAGATCGCAAAAAACACTCGAATTTCCTCAAAGGATCGTGAAAAACACTAGAATTTCTTCAAAGGATCGCGAAAAACACTCGAATTTCTTCAAAGGATCGCGAAAAACACTCGAATTTCTTCAAAGGATCGCAAAAAACACTCGAATTTCGTCAAAGGATCGCGAAAAAACGTCAAACGATCGAAATAAAACGCGAATTCCCTAAAAAATGCGAATTTCCCCCAGAACATCGCGAAAAAAACATGAATTTCTCCAGAAGATCGTGCAAAAACACGAATTTTCCCAGAAGATCGCGAAAAAAATGCGAATTTCGTCAAAGTTTCATCTTCAAAGAAAGTGATTACAGCTGTTCTAAAAGAATAAATTAGAAACTTTGTTATATTTTTTCTTGTATGTTGCGTTTAGCATTCTTTTTTTTTTTCCCTTTTAAAATTTTCTTTAAGATGTATCATGTTTGTGATATGCATAAGTGTTTAGGGTTTGACTAATCTGTATTTATATGATCCTTGGTCACTGCATAAAAAAGTTGATTGTCTGTTTTGTATTTAAACTTACGAAATCAGTAAGCAATATATTGTGAATACTGTGCAATTTCCGCACTAACAATTAGATTCCAATAGAATAAAATTTGTTTTTGAAATGTTTTCCTCTCCAAATTGGGCATTAAAAATTGGAGTGTGCATACCACATAACGATGCACCACATAAAAACAACGACAATAACAAAAATGGCAAATCCTTAAAATATTTTGGACTCCTTGGATGTTTTCGGTACTCCTTGGATTTTTTCTTCCCAACTCTGTATGAACCCTGTATATCTATCACAGAAATCATAGTGCCATCTATTGGGCAATGTATATAAAAATCTAGTTAACATCAATATATATCAGTCAAAATAAATATGAAGTTTGGTGAAATTCTGTGTATTAGTTCTTGAGTTAAAGATTAAAGAAGACTCAAAATTTGTGTAACACACAAATGATGATGAGACAGGCCAAAAATAGTCAAATCATATTTAATACAACCTAAAACATCCAAATCCATCAGAATAAAAACAACAAAACTAAAATATATTCACAAATCCACTAAATTCATATGCATATGTAGAAAAAAGTTAAAAGCACAGAAGATTCCTGAAAATATTGCAGACAGTATCACATTAATATAATAATAATAAATCTTAATAAAATCGTAATGAATCAAAAATCAATCAGTAATCTTATAATCCATCTTAATAAAATATTAGCAGTTAAGAAGACAGTATGGAAACCACTTATCCAGAGTGATTTGGACCAGATGTATTCTTGGTAATTCGTTAATTGTTGAAGCAACACTTCATTTGATCAAAATTGTTGAATATAAATGAATCTGCTTTTGTTTCTGATTTAAAATTATTAGATTAATCATATTAATAGTCTGACCCAGTGAAGATAAATATTAGTCAATGTGTGTAAGGGCTATATGGGAATTTAATAATCTTGCATAAAACCCAAAATTCTTAGATTTCAATTTATGATTACTCAATAGCTTTATAATATGAAATGTTATTTACAATGAAGGAATGGGGAATGAGACAGTTGTAAGACTTACTTATAGGACTAAGACTATGTATTGGGTCTATCGGGAAGTTTTGTGGTTTTTCATAGTGGAGCTCGGTTTCATCTAGTTATTTTGCTATTACTGATAAGAAGTGACCTTGAATTATCCAGAGATGTACATTCAGTCTGTTCTGCTTGCGCTGCATAATTCTGGCGTGTATTATCACATAATTTTCATTCCAGTGCAGTGCTAATAATGGAGAACCAAAAAGTTCATTTTCGCCATATTATGCTCTTTTATTTCAGAAAAGGTAAAAATGCTAACCAGGCTGCTCGTAAAATTTGTGCTGTATATGGACAAAGTGCTGTTTCAGATGACACAGTTAGAAGGTGGTTTGAGAAGTTTAAGTGCAGAAATTTCAGCCTCGAAGATGATGTTCGCTCGAATTCTGGATTATTTTTTGTTTCTTCTCTAACTTAAAAAATGGTTGAGATATAGGGGGACCCAGGGTAAAATGGGTATATTTTATATATTATTTTTATTATTTTACCAGGCAAATTTTTTTGAAAAATTTAAAGTATGAATGAAATGCTCACATATCTGGCAATATTTAAATTTGGTAAAAACAAACTATCAATATATATATACTGGTCTTGGCAGCCATTTTGTTTTTCAGAAGATAGAACAAAGTGTTTTTAGGGGGTGATAAACTTCTTTCCAAATAAATATACAGGAAGAATTTAAAAAATAAACTGTTTGGATTTTAAAGAAGAAGGATTTTTCTAATAAAAAACTCAAAAAATGAGTAAATTTATTTACTCACAAAAATTTTATACCATTTTTTGTCACATGGGGTAAAATGGGTATAGGCCATCTTTTTTGTGCGAGTTGAGGTCAATATATGAATGTATGAATATTGAAAGACCTTTGAGAGCAAATTTTTATTGATCCTATGTTTAAAACTGAAATTATTCTTTGTTATATGAAATTAGGCTACAAATTAGCCGCGATCATCAGTTATCCGCGCTACACGTTCGAATGTAAATATTAAAAATTGCTGTTAACAGACAATTTCTCAAAAATCACATTAAATCAAAGTACCGTATTTTTGGCCATAAATTAAATTAAGACACATGTGCTAATTATACTATATTATTAAATTGGGTGGATTAAAAAAGGACAAAGAGTAAAAAGAGTCGAAGCAACCCATGAAAGTTAAAACCAGAGGTTCTCGCTGCAGTGAACCTAATGATCGGTGACTGGGTCCTTGTAAAATTCAGTGTAAAGAAGTATGATCAAGAATTCACAAGTCTTATTATTGATATATCCCTGATGAAGATGAATACACTGTGAAGCTTCTAACAAAGTCATCTGCCAGATTATTTTATGTCTTCCCTGAGAAAGACGACATTGCTGATGTGCAGGCATTCCGAATTGTCAGAAAGTCTATCGCAACCAAGCTGCACCATTCGTTGCCAGTACGTAAATTTTGTACATAATAAATTTTGTACGTAAAATTTTGTACATAAATTTTCATTCAGTTATAGCTAGTTAACTTTATTAATTTGTTTTGATTAAAAATATTTTTCAGTTAACTTAATTTCTCATTTTTTCCTACAGATACTCATGCTGATATCTATCTGATTTTGAACTGCATTAAATTAAAATAAAAGTTTTAAAATGAAACACTGTTAGAAACATGATTCAGAGCATGGATGTAAATTGATGTAGTGAAAGTTGGGAGCAGTTTGGTGTGGGATGGATATAGGATAGGATTTGTCGATACTTACATCTTATTTCTACTAATTTCATAACACTGTTTTTGTTTGTCAACAAAAAATGTAAACAAACTAAAAGTGGTGTGTTTTTGCCCTCCCTCCTCGCCCCACTTTATATAGGGGAGAGGGGGGCATATGTGAACAATTTTTACATTTTTGACTATTTCTCAAAATTGTTATGAGCTATTGAACCAAAAATTGATTTCTATGAATATCTACAATTTGTTTGTTCTTTTGGTGAAACTTTTGGATGCATTTATCAAGAATTTCTAACTTATATCATCATTCAAAAAATTGTCTAAATTTGTTCACATGTGCCCCGGTGGAGGGGTAGTTGTGAACGTAGCTGGGGCACATGTGAACACATGCATAAATATGATAAAAATATTTTTTTGTGAATAAAACTGTGATATAAACTAATTAGATGCCCTTTTTCTAGTTGTGTGAATCAATCAATAAATGTTTCCCCATAGATACAAGAAGTTATTCGTAAAATTGCACACTAATATGCCTACTCCTTTTGAGTCTCTTTTAATTGTTATCTAACTTCCTGTAAATTAAAACTGTGGAGCAATCCTAAAAACATTTAACATATAGCTCAATTTTTGACAAAGGTAATTAAATTTTAAACTAAAAAAAAAATGCATTCACAGACTTAAAAAATACACTTGTGAACTGTTCACATCTGCCCCATATGTTCTGTTCACAAGTGCCCCATCTACCAACTTCAGCCTAACTTATAAAAAAATATATTTTTAATTGAAATAAGGAAACAAAACTGCTTGTAAACTTACCCAATTAATGCCACTATAGAATGCAATGCTGATATTCTTCTTTAAAAAATGTCTTGAATGAATTTTTACTTCAATAACTTAGAAGATTTTTTTACTTCACACCTTCTAAAACAAACAAATTACAATGGAATCAAAATGGCCTATTCTTCTGAAAATTCAGTCAAAAGATGGTACCAGTACTACCATCAATTGGTAATTTTTTGAATTTTTTTATTTCAAATTAACTGAGTGAAATATGGAATGTTCACATGTGCCCCCCTCTCCCCTATATGTGACTCAGAGTATGAAGGTACAAAACTTTTAAATGGTTTACACATTAATTATAAGGTAATTAAACTTTAACCAGCATATACCTATTTTACCCCGGCGCATACCCATTTTACCCCGAACCACAGGGTAAAATGGGTATACACCGGGGTAAAATAGGTATAGTCTTTTACACAAAAATTAAAAGGAAAAGGAAACAAAAATTATGTTTAATTTAGACCTAAGATACATAATGTAAAAAATATTGAACAAAAACATGATTATATTTCATAATGTTTCTGCTATGAAACATTAAAATTAAAAAAGCTGTTTTTTATACCCATTTTACCCCGGGTGACTCTAGCAGTTTGAAATTCTAGTATGGTTGACATTTTGAAACAAGGCTACAATTAAAGAAAATCAGGTATTAATTTATGAGTGTTAGTGAATGTTAGCTTCAAATTCTTGTCAAGCTTGACAACAGTTGGCGAAATATCACCAAATTTAGCGACCAAAACTAAATAACCATAAATGATGCCAATTTGGCTATAGCTTACTAATTTGTCACAATTCTCATTCAAATTCAGTATTGAGGAATATTCTTTTATCAGGTTCGTCGCATTTTAGCTTCTTAAAATTTGCAAAATTTTAAAACAAAGAAATAAGGAATTTTTATTGAATCGTCTAATCGAGTCCACTAATTTTAGCTTGGTGTGTTTGAGTAAAATAAGTTATATTTAAAATCCAGGAATATGAAAGCTACTTTTTCCTTCCGGCACATTCCGAAAGGACTTTTTAAGTAAAAATCTGTTTGGAGCCCCGGGTAACAAACCAATAATTGTTAAATTATTTGAGTCCCATCACTGGTTTGATGTATTCAGATCTTCACGAGACTATAGTCTGAGGATGAAATGGCAAGTAATCAGTTATTGCCAATAGTGTGTGGTATGTGCTTGCACTGCCTACAAAGTTTTTTCCTATGGCTTCAAATTAAATAGTCGCGATTTGGTTTATACATGGGAAATCACAATAATCAAAAAGTAAGCACTTAAAAATGTCTTAGCCAGTAACCCCCCCCCCCCCCCCTTAAATTTCTGCAGAGTAACCAAACAAAATATATTTTCTGCTTAATGATCAAAAGAAATGTCCCATTGAATCAGTTCCATGACTGAGGTATGGCAAAAAGCACATTCGTTGCCCTCCCTTATATTTTTTTTACTTATTAATAAGCCAATAAATTAGAAAATAACTAAATGTTTATTAATGTATGTAGTCCAAAATAAATATAATAATTCAGTTTATAAATATAAAATTATTTATAATTGGTTAAATTTCATTCAAACTGTCCAACAAAAAGTCGGTGTCAAAGTGTTTTTAGTGATTCCAGATATGTATCCTTTTACTCAAAAATCTGCCTAACTCCAACTCTCTATATTTTTTACCCAAAAATCTACCTAATTCAGACTCCAACTCCACAGCCAATGACTTTTTTAACATATCTTAAATTTTTATCTGCTTAAGATTTGATTTTTATTTCAACACTTATTCATTGATTTCATAAAGAGTTATAATGTGAGATTCATTCTCAAACCTTTTGTTCCATGTCTCTGGTTAATTATGTAGTTAATTTAACACATTTCACAAAATTTCCTCTATGCTTTCATCTACACTTGCATGATCCTAGTTGATCCTGTTGTCATTTGGAAAATAATCGATTGTGAATAAGATTCTAAATAACTTATTTTCCAATTAACTGGTTTCCAAATTAATGTTCCCATATTGTAGATGCATATATTTTAATTTTTCTTTTCTATTTTATTCATTAGGGTTTCGTTCATCTGACGAAACCCTATTCGTCTCGCTCCTCTGCCTGTCCGTCCGTCTGTCTGTCTGTCACAGAGCCCGTTCTCAGAAACTATATATGTTGGAGACTTGAAAATTTGCATACTTATTGCTGGACATCTCAGATCAAACAACAAATCATAAAATTTTGAAAAAGTTGTACATTTAACCCTTTGGGCTCCTACATGTGTATTTTAAACAATTCCTTCTATGTGAGCCTCTGATTAGGTTGGAGGCGTGAAATTTTGCATTCTTATCGCTGAACACCTCACATCAAACAACAAATCATAAAATTTTGAAAAAGTTGTAAATTTAACACTTTGGGGTCTCACATGTGTATTTTAAACTATCTTTCTAAGTGAACCCCTAATTAGGTTGGAAGCGTGAAATTTTACATACTTATAGCTGAACACCTCACATAAAACGACAAACTATAAAATTTTCAAAAAGTCGTACATTTAACCCTTTGGGCTCCCACATGTGTATTTTAAACAATTCTTTCTAAGTGAGCCCCTATTTAGGTTGGACGCCTGAAATTTTGCATACTTATAGCTGAACACCTCACATCAAACGGAAAACTATAAATTTTCAAAAAGTCGTACATTTGACCCTTTGGGCTCCCACATTTGTATTTTAAACAATGCTTTCTAAGTGAGCCCCTATTTAGGTTGGAAGTGTGAAATTTTACATACTTATAGCTGAACACCTCACATAAAACGACAAACTATAAAATTTTCAAAAAGTCGTACATTTAACCCTTTGGGCTCCCACATTTGTATTTTAAACAATGCTTTCTAAGTGAGCCCCTAATTAGGTTGGAAGCGTGAAATTTTACATACTTATAGCTGAACACCTCACATAAAACGACAAACTATAAAATTTTCAAAAAGTCGTACATTTAACCCTTTGGGCTCCCACATGTGTATTTTAAACAATTCTTTCTAAGTGAGCCCCTATTTAGGTTGGACGCCTGAAATTTTGCATACTTATAGCTGAACACCTCACATCAAACGGAAAACTATAAAATTTTCAAAAAGTCGTACATTTAACCCTTTGGGCTCCCACATTTGTATTTTAAACAATGCTTTCTAAGTAAGCCCCTAATTTGGTTGGAAAAGCGAAATTTTGCATACTTATAGCTGAACGAACACCTCACATCAAACGACAAATGATAAAATTTTGAAAAAGTTGTAAATTTAACCCTTCGGGGTCTCACATGTGTATTTTAAACAATCCTTTCTAAGTGAGCCCCTAATTAGGTTGGAGGCATGAAATTTTGTATACTTATAGCTGAACACCATCATGCGACAAATCATAAAATTTTGAAAAAGTCGTACATTTAACCCTTTGGGCTCCCACATGTGTATTTTAAACAATTCTTTCTAAGTGAGGCCCTATTTAGGTTGGAGGCGTAAAATTTTGCATACTTATAGTTGAACACCTCACATCAAATTACAAACCATACAATTTTGAAAAAATCGTACAATTAACCCTCCGGGCTCCCACATGTGTATTTTAAACGATTCTTTCTAAGTGAGCCCCTAATTAGGTTGGAGGCGTGAAATTTTGCATATTTATAGCTGAACACCATCATGCGATAAATCATAAAATTTTGAAAAAGTCGTACATTTAACCCTTTGGGCTCCCACATGCGTATTTTAAGCAATTCTTTTTAACTGAGCCCTTTATTAAATTGGAGATTTGAAATTTTGCATACCTATAGCAGAACACCTGAGGCCAGGCGACAAATCATAAAATCTTAAAAAGTCTTACGTTTAACCCTTTGAGCTACCACATATGTATTTTAAGCAATTCTTTCTAAGAGAGCCCCTAATTAAGTTGGAGACATGAATTTTTGCATACGTATAGCTGAATACCCCAGACCGCACGACAAATCATAAACTTTTCAAAAAGTCTTACATTATTTACTCCTCCGGGCTCTAACTTGTGTATTTTAAGCAATTTTTCTAACCTCCGCCCTTTTCACCGGGGCGCACCTTTCCAACTTTTTCCGACACCCCTTTGACCATTCTTTCATATTATGCACCATAGCCTTACATATTTTAGTTCCACTTTTTACCGCCAGGGGCACCTATTTATTTCGGGTGCTATTGGCCCAATCCCCTCGACTAATATATCTACGGATAGTATGTAAAACGGAGTTTCGTTCGGATAGAGGTTTGTTTAGAATAGAGTGCGCCCCTGGTTGCGAAATGTGGAACTAACAGATTTTTCAAAAGGATGAAGTGTTTTGAAAGAAATATTAAATGAAACCCTCTGTGCGATCTGTGATCACACTTACCCACTTGTTTTTCTATTAATGTTTATATATTTTGTAGGTCTGACAAATCATTCTCACCCATGTGGATGTCCAATGAGTTGATAAAAAATGCGACTTTCTGTCGAAAATCTGATACTGCATTGCCGAGTAAGAGTTTATCTGCTTCTCATTCAGCAGCTGGATCTCCACTGCCACCAGAAATAAAATTTTCCACTTCTGATCTTCCATCCTGGGCTTCTGATAGAACTGAATCTCCAAGCTCTTTTACCGATAACTTTCAGTGTGCAACGCTTGAAATCAGCCATAATGTATCGTCAAATGAAGAACTACTTTGTGAATCATCAAATGAAGAAATTAGTATGTCAAGACTAAAGGCTGCAGTGGAAGACATTGAAAAAAGGAGGACTACACCTTGATAAAATTTACATTTTATAAAGTTATTTATCACACCTAGTGTTTTTATTCTGGAACATATTTTTCTATATTTGTCTGTCATTGTTCCTAACTTATTTATGGAGATTTTTATTCAGTTTTAATGTATTTCTAGTTCATGATACTCAAAGCTATTTTCAGGCATTTTTATAGCAGCTGTTTGAATAAAAAAGAAAATGTGCAGTTACATGATTTTACAGTTTTTTTTTTTTTTTTTTAATATGATTCATTATTTTGATAGAAAGACACTCTGATTATATTGAATACTCTGTTGTAAAGGTATTTTTATCAAAGTTTTTTTTTCTTTTACATCTTTATTAAAATTGAAAGCAATATATTGTACATACAGCAAGTAACTAAAAGGAGACTATTTTAAACTATTTTCAGACAAGACAATTAGGTGATTTTATACTTCATGGCTTCTGTGAATGAAAATAAATGGGTAAAATTTTCTTATATTCCAAAATAAATTGAAGAAAAATTTAAAGGAATTAACAGGAAATTTTACAGTCACATAGTGTTTGTCAGGAAGAGTATTAAAAAAAAAGGGGGGGGGGGGGTAAAAGTAGAATTAGAGTACAGTTTTTAAAAAGGTTAAGTATTTGGTTTGCCCAAATATTTTTATATTCAGACTAACCTAATATTTGGCAGTAAGGTCGAATACGTACTGAATATTCAGTGCATAGTAATAAAATCAATTAACATGTCAGTTACTATCAGTTAACCCTATCTATCTGTTACCAAAACAGTAAACTTTTTTCTTGTGAGATAAACATTCAAAACTCTTCCCAAAAACTGATCAGCTATCAACATCTGTAGATTCACAGCTTTCATTTTCTTCATTCTACTTGTCTGAGCTCTTATAATCTGTGACGCAACCATGGATAAAACAGTTACAAGATATTTTAAAATATTAATTTATCAAGCAAATTATAATAATGTCATCTGAAATAGTATTTAAATGATGCATATAATGGCAATAAGACCATATAATGTTCAAATGTATTTTGGGTCACTTTTGTTCTAGAAGTGTCACCAGGGGTATCTCTCTTACTATGAATATGCTATCTAATCTCTTTAGTTATTGCTCTCAAGAAGGTGTGGCCGGGGGAGGGGGACGACTATAGATACAGATATCTATAATTGGAATGTAAAAAATTCATTCATAGGCCCTTTTTTTTTTTCTATTTTGGTTTATTTGACATAAATAACGTGTAGGTTGTTTAAATTTTATTATATTCTAAATCAAGACAAAACTGCATATTAAAAAATAATAAAATGTCAATATTGATTCAAATAAATGATTTTTTTTTTTTTTAAATAGGGATTTAAATTGAGATTTTAATCATGTTTCAATAGGGTTTGGTGATACATATCAATGGATAATATCACATCATTAATTCAGAAAAACCGTTGAAATATAAAGTGTTTCATTTAGGTAACCAGTTACGTACTGCTTCAATAGAAAATAATGTTTTCTGGTTTTGGTTTATTTTTAGTTTAAACTGCACAACATGTTGCAGAATAAAAAAAAACAAGCGAGTTTACATTTATGTTTGAATTTTTCAATTAAAAAAACTATTTTCTATTTCAAATTTTATTGTATAAAACATAATATTTTCTTGATATTTGATACTGTATCCTCTAGTTCGTTTTTTGAGACGTGTATAAAGTAATTTTTTTTCTGTTTATAATCAATTTTTAATTTTGTTGTAATTAGTGAGAAAAAAAGGGGGAGTGGGGAGGAAAGAAAAACACCTTTAGAATATTGTTTTATTAAGTTTTCATATTAAGTGCGATATGTTTTAGTTTTCTAATTTATATTATGTTTGAAAATATTATATTTAAGAACACTGTGATTCAATCAGCAAATTTTAATCAACCTGATTTAAATCAGTGTGCCCTGCTGTAAATGAACTATAGTGCAATAAAATATATAATTTTAGATGCATCAAATTATGTTTTTAAACAGTTATTCTCTTTTCACAATTGGCATTAAATCACAATATGTGGTGACAGATTTTGTTTCTTTTAGCCTTTTTGCTCACCTAAACCTCATGTAAGGCTTCTAAGTCCTAAAAACAGTGGTTTGAAAACTTCTCCCAACTAACTTTTACTTTGACTGACATCTTTCAAGCTTTTAGATTTTGTGTATGGTTTGCAGTTTGTTCTCATTTTTGATAAAAAAGATTTTTTCAGAACTGAAACTTTGATCCCATGACTTTCAACATGATGACTGTTGAACAGTTATAATTGGAAATAAATTATCCATCTAAAAACACTTTTGCTTTATACAATCAATAAAACTTTTGTAACATGATAAAGTACCTATAACTCATCTTAAATTGCATGATTGCTAATATGTGTAAAATGAATTTTATAGAAAAATTTCTTTCAGTTTAATGTACCATTAGGGCATAAATGGTTAATAGGATCACGCTGAACATTTTTTTGTTTTTCTGCATAATTTAGGATAGCATTTTATGTTTATCAATGTTACCAATATTCATAATGATTTTTTTTTTTTTTTTTTTAAATAATTCGTGAGCAGAAGCTTCAAATGGTCAACATGCACTTACACAAGTGCCAATTTTTTTAAATACCTGTAATATAATTCCTAAATAATCCATTATTGAATTTTCATTTGGTAGAATAGTTAAGTTTTATATTGAGAAGTAAGGATAATTATTGCACTTCTTGTATTTTTATATGCTACTATTTTGGTAATTTTTTTAATATTTAATTTACATTTTGGGCAACTGTTTTAGTGATTTTAATCTACTAAAGTTACTATTTTTATTGTGCTTTTTTTTAGCAACCTTGATGTAGAAGGAGACAGTTAAATTCTGTTTCAAAATTAAAAGTTTCTTCCACTATTTATTTTATCACTAGTATGTTGCAGTAAAATCCAATTCAGTGTTTCTCTATGGCAAAGGCGAAATTATTCAAAAAATTTGGTGAATAGTATTCGAATTTGCAGTTTTTGTGAGCATTTCATTAAAGGAAAAACAAGAAAAGCAGTCATATCCCAGTGGCTAGTAAACTCAATTTTTATTTATTTATTTATTTTGTGTGTGTGTGTGTGTGCGCGCGCATGTGAATGCTGATAATAAAATTGCTATTCTATTTTGTAAAATATGTTTATAATATTTGCTTAATATTATTTATAATATCAGAAGCTTGAGAAAATTATAGTGGAAACCATATGGATGCCATCTTCACTGGCAAACCTGATTAATAATGTTGCTTTCAGTTTCTCGTCCTTGCAAATGTTCCACACTGATAATTGTTTTATGACTAAAGCTGCTTTTTAAAAAAGTTTACTTTATTAAATGTCATTTTATTGTAAAGTTAAAAAAAAACTGTTGTTAGACCATGAATTCGATCTAATATTCTAATACAGGCAAAGTTCTTTAATCCGCACAAGTTGGTACCAAAGGTTGTGCAGATTATGGAGTATTATGGATTATATGTCATTTTCTTATTTCTGGACACTATTTTAATTCCATATTTAGTATAATATGAAAAGAAAAATATGAAATGTAATAATTTAATATGCTATCTCAAAAAACGCATTTTTCAAATTCTTGCAATAAAAAATTGATTATATTAACTTTTATATTTAAAATTTTCAAAATATTTCTTTTAAAAAATCATTTTTGATCAAGAATTTATAAATTTGTTTAATTATTGACATTCATTAAGCAATGCGGATTATAGAAAATTGCGAATTATTGGTGTGTGGATTATGGATCCTTGAGTGTAATGTAATATAAGTATATAATAATATAATAGTCTTATTAAACTTTATTAATTGAAATAGCTAATTTTCATAAGGGCAAATAGGACAGCTGCCTGGCATTGCAAATGAATCCTTGCTCCAAAGCATCAAATACAATTTGTTCTAACCTGCTAATATAGTGAATTCTCGATAAGTCGAATTCGAAGGGACCGGCAAAAATATTCGAGTTATTGTAAGTTCGACTTATAGAAACTCCTTAAATACATACAGAAAATATATGAAAAATAATTCAATCATATACATAGGAATTCCAATTATAGTATTGTAATAATGGAGTCTGGAAAAATGACCGCTAAAGAGATATATAATTTAATGGTACATATAAGGTTACATACAAATTCGAGTTTTCTGAAAAAACTTGTTAATGATGAAATGTTTGAAGGAACTTTTTTTCTTTCACATGTTAGAAAGCATGTAAACGGAGGAAAAGAGAATCGTCCACACCGTCTCTACTTTCGACATATTGCTGTAGTGTCGTCATTGCTGCATGTGCTTCTTGATTGTTTGGAGGGGAAACGCAATTTAAATCCTCACCATCTTCAGACTTAGGATCGTTCTCCACCTTTTTTATTGCTTCAACTACATCTGAAGCACTGAGTTCTCCGCAAACTGCGACATTTTCGTCAATATTTAAAAACTCATTGTCATCTTCGGAAATAACTTGATCTTGTTGATTTTCATTCACAACACATGAATGCGTAGCAAAGCTTGCAAAGAAGCTGCATCTACTGAAGCAATTTTTGGTAGTGATTGTTTCACATTGTTGTTCCAGGCACTTGAATTCTGTCTAATTGTTTCTAACATATCACACTTTTGATTTATTCCACTTTCGTCATCCTCGATTGCCTTCCGCACTACTAGACATTTTCTGTAGGAATGTTGTAAACATTTAATTATTTCCTGGTTTGCTTGCTGTAGTTTAGAAGTTGTGTGAGAAGGGAGAAATTATCAAGTTCAAAAGTTGAAGATCAACATTTTATGCTTTTTTGCATGAAACACTACATCCGAATTTCTGATGTACTTCTTGAACAATATCAGTGTCATCCAAGCCTTGTTATTTCATCTGTACTCTACCGGAAGTGACTTTTTATGTTTGAAACAGCGAGGATTTTTGTATTTAATGATGGCCAACCATTAAAGGTATTTTTTCTGCTCCAGAAGCATTTGCTCCAACAAGCACATTTAAACGTTCTTTACTTAACTTTCCACTGGAACATGATTATTTCTTAAACGTCATTGTCTTGTTAAGAAAACATTTGTAAAAGTATCCCATTTCATCCATATTGTAAACGTTGTCCACACTATAGCCGGCAAGAAGGTTGGGTAATGAAATTGTCTTCCATTCATCACAAAGCGTATCAGACACATCTTTTGCTTCACCATCTAATGCCCAAAACACAATGTTGTGTCTGGCCCCAGTAGCAGAATTTTCTATGTCCATCTGCAGCAAACCAAAATTGATCTGCGACCCAACAATGCAGAATCAAGCTACTATCATAAATACTTATATAGCAACCCATAAAATAAGCAAAAAATTGCATTTTACAAAGAACAATAACTCTTTAAAACAAAGTAAATTTTAAATGCATTTTTTAAGCCCAATATTTTTTTTTTAAGCTGGCAAATTAATCTGCAGCACTGCTGCAATGCTGGACAGTTTTTGCTATGGGGTGTCTGGCTTTAAATTTTTCCAGTCATCCTGTGATTGCAGTGAATCCTTCCACATTCAATAATTTTGCGAAATCCAAAACTTTCTCATGTAACATCATACCACTTAAAGGAATTACTCTTCTGTGTACAGTAATATGTAAACGATTTTACGATGTCTGTTTCGATATCTGGGAAGGCACGCGTCTTCATCCTTGTGCTCTTTGGGTTGACACTTGACTTATGTCTTTTGAAAATGCGTTTTTATCTTCCAGTAAGGTAGCTAGCATGTTGGAAGGATTGTTTTCAATATCTTTTATCAAATTTACTTTTTGTTCTAAAGTAAGAATTTGTAATTTCCGCTTCGATATTTTAAAAGACCCAACTGAAAACCCATCACGATGTGAAAGCAATAAACACTAAAATGACAAGAACCCCAATGAAAGCTCAATGATAGAATAGAAAAATTAAAAAAAAAAAAGTCTTCCATAGAAGCATAAGAAATTTTGCAAATTAGAATACACTAAGCCACCGTTCTGTTTTGAAAGAATACAAGTTAAGAAAAAGGAATACGTAAAGGAGAAATGAATGGGGGGGGGGGGGGGGGAACGATTGCCAACAAAATTGCAAATTCGCAGACTCTTCTCACTGTCTAAGGTGACAAGTAAAAATAGTTTACTTCAAAGCCGGCGAAGGAGTGCTGAAAAGTTTTATCCAACAGAAAGTGTCAGTATTTTTGATCTGTGGCTAAGAAATAGTCTGATTACTGTTATTTATCTGCCTGAAAAAAATAGACTTAAAAGATGTAGACTTCAACTGATCGGGAAAGTTTAATATTGATTTGTAATAAAGGGGTCTGGACTTCATGTAAACTTCGACTTAAACGAATACTCGACTTACCAGACTTCGAGTTATCGAGAATTCACTGTATATTTCAAATATTGCTTGAAATGCAGATGAATATCTTAAAATAGAATTCTGTAGATTACAAGATGGACTTTTCAATTGAATGTTTTCTGTTATCTGACCAAAGATTTCGTTTCAAGTATGTTAGTTCAACAGGCATTCATTATATCACATTTTTACATTATGTACCACATAATGAATAGTGACTGTAATTTTTTACGTTTAATATACTAACAGTATAAAATACAACATTTTCATCTTATCCATAATTATGAGGGGAAAGGGAATCTAAAACCATAATCTTTCTTAAGAGTCATTCTAGTTTGAATATTTTGCTTTCTGTTTTAAAAGTTAATTGCAAATTTCTTTTATGTTTTTTTATAAATTAATTTCCATGAATTAGGACTTCCTACATTTAGACATAAAAAATCTTAAGAATATCATTTCTAAAATTTGCTACAGTTCATTTGGAAATGAGATTGCTGTATTTTTCTCGTCCTATGTTTGTCATTAATTTTTTCAACACTAGGGGGCATGATGGTTTATATTTGTCCCAAAAAACTATATAAAACTGAAAAGTCAGTCATTCAGTGCTCAAATATATTGCAATATTTTTAAACGGCTTTCCATATCAGTATTTGTCAGTTTTTAAAATATAGAGCAGCCAAAATTATCAAAATGTTCGTGGAACATATGCAAAAATGTATATTATCTCTTAAGTTAGTGATTTGTAACTACACATGTGTTACAGATGTATATGAAAAGATTAATTAATTGTATTATTTATTGAAATTGTATTATTTATTTATTTATTGAAAAGTTTTAGATCCAGTATGCATTTGATGAATTCCAGTATGAATTTAGTGTGCATTTGAAATGCACATAATGGGTCTACTAAAACTACCTTATGAGAAAATTCACTTGATGCTGTATTGACTGTAACTTGAATAGACAAGTTTCATAAGTTTTACTAATGCAGTGGATGATCGGTTAATGAACTTAATCTGTTCCAAAACAGTGTTCGCTAACCGAATTGTTTGTTAACTGATTGTAGATTTTGTATTGATTTGTATGGGAATCCAGTTAATTTATTCTTAAAAACTAAATAATGTATAAAAAAATAATATAAATATTTTCTTTATAATGAGGTTAATATACGTCCTTATTTAATATGGATAGATCGTATTTGGATGGCTTAGTCTGTGTCGTGACATATTAAAAAAAATCCCTGCCGGCCCGGCCTACAGGCAGAGGTAGATTTCGAAGTTAAGTATACTAATTTCACCAACAAAAACTAAATCATTATTAGATATAAATCCACTTTAACAGTTTTATCCGTCTGCTTTTGACGAGTTTTTATTTCCTTTTTATAAAATAGATGGTTTTATCAGAATCATGTTAAGGCGATATTAAAAAAATATTTTTCCATACTCAACAACTCGAAATTTTCTGGCACATTTTCAGATTAATTTTTAATTAAAAAAAAAATATATATATATGAAACATGCTGACGTGATTTTTGAAAAGATTTATAAGCGACCTGTGTTTTTATTTTTCTTTCAATTAATTAAAACTTGATTAATAAACAATTATTTTCTCAGTAGGGCAATATTTTTCGTCTCTAACACAATCGGTTCGGGAAATTCTGTTCAAAATGCCCACTTTGACATCATTTTTTGAAATATATTCTACCTCTATCAAAAAATCGATCATTACTGTACATTATATAGTTTCTGAATAAGAGAATCTAGCAATTGGATGCGTTTGAGAGCAAAAATGGATTTAAAAATGAGTAAGAAAATAGACAGTTTGGATTTGAATACACCCTTACTTAGATGATTTCTTTTTTTCAACCGCTATGTATTTTTAATTTGTTTTTTCTGTAAGAATTGGTCCTATCCAAAACTTGTCTATCTAGATATTGTAGACAATATTAAGAAGATATATGATAAATTTATGTTGATTTTATATCTTTTGAATTGACGGAGTTATGAATTTTTTACTTCTTCAATCCCTCTTTTTGTTTTCGTTTTAAATTTTTTTTGCGGTACGAATTGGTCCTATCAAAAACTTGTGAATATAAAAGTTGTAGATAATATTAAGGAGATTTATAATAAAATTAATTGGAATTGATATCTTGAGAATTGACGAAGTAAGGCATTTTTTTCTCCCAAAAACCCTATTTTTTGCGCCCCTTGAGCCTATTTTAAATTTTATCAAAAATCTGTGATGCATGAATTTTTGGCGCTATTTTTAGAAGTAATAAAAACTTTAAACTGGTTTGATATGTACAAAAATTAAGAAGTTATGGGGTTTTTTCGGTTTTCACAAAACTCCTCCCTATTTCCATCCCCTTTGTCCGATTTTGACCATTAACGAACTTGACCGAGATTTTATGTCCCTTGATTTTATGTATCAGTTTGGAAGAGATTTATGCAGAATTGCGGAAGTTATCGTGTCCAGAAGAAAGTGATAACACAATTGCTTCGGGAAATTCCGTTCAAAATGCCCACTTTGACATAATTTTTTGAAATATATTCTGCCTCTATCAAAAAATCTATCATTGCGGTACATTATATAGTTTCTGAATAAACGAATCTACCAATTAAATGCGTTTGAGAGCAAAAATGAATTTAAAAATGAGTCAGAAAATAAGCAGTTTGGATTTGAGTGCATCCTTAATGCAATGATTTTTCCAACACAATCCGCTTTGGGAAATTCGGTTCAAAACGCCCACTTTAACAGCTTTTTTTAAAATATAATCTGCCTCTATCAAAACATCGACCCTTACGGTACATTATATAGTTTCTGAGTAAGAAAACGTAGCAATTGGAAGCCTTTGAGAGCAAAAATGAATTGTAAAATGAGTCAGAAAATACGCACTTTGGATTTGACTACACCCTTACTTAGATGATTTTTTTCTTCAACCGCTATGTATTTTTAATTTGTTTTTGCTGTAAGAATTGGTCCTATCCATAACTTGTCTATATAGATGTTGTAGACAATATTAAGAAGATATATGATAAATTCATGGGGATTTTATATCTTTTGAATTGACGGAGTTATGGATTTTTTACTTCTTCAAACTCCCTTTTTGTTTTCGTTTTTAATTTTTTTTTGCGGTACGAATTGGTCCTATCAAAAACTTGTGAATATAAAAGTTGTAGATAATATTATGGAGATTTATAATAAAATTAATTGGAATTGATATCTTGAGAATTGACGAAGGTATGAATTTTTTTCTCCCCAAAACCCTATTTTTTGCGCCCCTTGAGCCCATTTTTAACTTTATCAAAAATCTGTTATACATAAAATTTTGGCCCTATTTTTAGAAGTAATAAAAACTTTAAACTGATTTGATATGTACAAAAATTAAGAAGTTATGGGGGGTTTTCTGTTTTCACAAAATCCCTCCCTATTTCCATCCCCTTGGTCCAATTTTGCCCATTAACGAACTTGACCGAGATTTTATGCCCTTTGATTTTATGTATCAGTTTGGAAGAGATTGGTGCAGAATTACGAAAGTTATCGTGTCCAGAAGAAAGTGATATATATATATAGATAGATAGATAGATAGATAGATATATAAAGTTTTTTACTGAGGGTGGTTTTGGGTTCTAGGAGTCATGATCGGTGTAGATCTGCAAAAATTTTTCAGAAATTCCAACATAGGAACGATCCCAATAGGTAGTATTTCATACGAAATCTACCTAAAAATAAATGACATGCCCTATGTAAAAACTTTTATGATTACATTCATTGACTATAGCATTAAATCATATCAATTTGTTACTTTGACCTTTCTAAAACTCCTTAGTTCTCTAAAACGTCGTGTTTATTGCAGGGACCATTAAAGCTCAAGTGGAGCATAAAGTCTGTTAATAATTTGTGAGCTAAATTTCAATTAAAAACATTTCATTAAAAAGGGATATAAAATATAAAAATTGATGTCCCTCATCTGTTCATTCTAATTTAGGAGTACTAAAATGTCAGGCCCGAAACCCTGGTAGTGCATGAACTTACTAGGTTATGCATATACAACTGTTAAAATGTTCTCTAAGTGGACAATAGATGCAATTAAACACAGCTTGGCAAACCTGAAACACAGCTTCTTGGCTTTGTTTTGTGAGCTGTTCATTAACCGAACATGTGATCATTATCCGAACATAAAAAATCTCTCGCAAAAGTGTTCGTTAACCGATCACCCACTGTATGAGAATAGATATTTTAAGAGTATAAGATATAGTAAATTACTCTTCATTCTTTTAATCCTTATATGCACTATTTTTTCCATTTAATTAACAAACACTTATTATTGTATTCTAAAAATCAATCACATCAGTCTTGTGTTGCAATCTGTGACCAGTTTCTTTTGTCAAGGCTCCTGTCCCTGCTGGCGAAGGCACTCATGAGCTAATGCTAATCCTATGGAGAGAGATTTTTCTAATATCTCGTTTAAATTTCGACATTTTTAAATAATTTTTTTTTTGCATTGGATAGTCGAAGTCCGTCTCACACCTTTTTTTACTTTTTCGATTTTGGTTGCAGATATATTTTTATAAAGTTACTTTCAAAACCAGTTGTGAAAATGAAAGTGTCATTCTAGAAAATATCTGCAACCAAAATCGAAAAAGTAAAAAGGTGCGATGTAGAGACGGATCTCGGCTATCCAATGCAAAAAAAATTATTTAATAATGTCAAAATGCAAACGAGATATTAGAAAAATCTCCCCCCCCCCCCCCCAAAGATTAGCATTAGCTTGTGAGTGCCTTCACCGGCAGGGACAGAAGCCTTAAGTGATGAAATACTGAATGCATGCAAACAGATACCAAATGCATTTATGTGAAAATAGAAGCTTCATGTGATATATGCAATGAAAATAAAAATAACAAGTACTGTATGTTCTGGTGCATTACTTGACTTTTTAATCTGCCAAAGTCCAAAAAAATTCAAGGGTTGACTTATATATGGGATGTAAAATCAGACATAACAAAAGATATGAGATAAGCAGTAATCTTTTCTTTAGTATTATGACACACAAAATTTATCATTTCTCTCTTATTTTCTACAATAATTAAAATTTGTGATTTCTATTTTATTTTAAACTAATTTCTTTTTTGGGGAAAATTAAAGTCAAAGGAAAATTTATGTCTGTGACATGAACTAGACAAAAGAAAATATAAATTATCTTTTTTTTTTTTCCCCAAATGTTTTAAGCAAAAATAAGAATACAAAAATGGATTTAGTTCTAACATACCATTAATCTTGCAAAATATTAATCTTGAAGATTTAAATGTTTTTAACACTGTGATTCACAGAGTTCTGAGAAATTTTCTTAAACCGTTTTCTATCTTCAGCTCATTCAATTTCATTCTCTTCAGCTGAATTGCACGCAATATTATTTTTCAGATCTATCTTCCAGAAAAAAAATGGCAGTATTTTCTTAATAATTTTTTTGCTTGTTACTTTTCCTCCTAACACTTTTATTTTCAAGAAAATGATATTGTTTCTTTTTTGAGTAAATAGGGGTTAGCTTATACATTAAATACACCCAAAATACTCATAAAAGTTTTAAAAAATAAAGTTGACTTATTCACCAGAAAATATGGTATGTAGCTGATGAGCTACACTATGCATTTAAGGTTTAAGAATGTTTTTAAAGTAGAAAAATAGCATTTTAGATTGAAATGGACATTGCTGCTTTATATCAATTCAGAGCAATAATTACACTTTTTGTAATATATAAACTGGTAGTTCCTTCAAGAACTTTCTCAATTTTATATGCTGCTTCTAAAAAAATTCAATGGCTCTAAATCTTTTAAACTGTGGTTTAAAAATTTTTGCTGTAGGACCTTCTAGCTCATTAAACAGCATAGTGCCTTATTTTGAAGTATCGTGTTTTTAGTAAAATCATTGCAATTGATTCTAGTTGTATGTAGAGTCCATTCTTTTGCTAGTAATATTTAATTACACATTTTAAATGTTGTATAAATGTTTTTTACCTCACTGAAAATCAATTTGAGTATGGCATATCAATAAAAACAATGTTTATCAAAAAAATTCTTATTTTGAATCCTGGAAGTGTAATATTGTTAAAGTTTTCTGTTGTATATATTGAGTTTCTGCAGTTATGTATTCCATGTATATTATTTTTGTATTTGATTCTTTAAGGCCTAAGTAAGATGATTGATGTTTTATATATATGAGGGTCGCTTCTACTTAGAAAGTTTTCTGACGATGCATGCTTTCTACAGCAATATGTTTATAGTTATTAATGGTTAATTATTATTTTCTTCCTCCCATCCATTCTCGGTCTTTGTGACTTGTTTGAAGTGAAAATATTCTACCCAACCAATGTGCTGTTAAGTCTGATTTTTTGCATAAATCATCACCTCATTGAGTTCACAACTGAAATTCCAGGATTAGTTAAAACTTGATTTGCATATTAAAATGCAACTGCTCTGCCAAGCCATACCTTGTTGGAAAACACCTGTAAACTCGATTTTAGTGATTGACTGGTAGGTTTAACCTTTGTTTTTCTGCTTCCACTCCTCCATGTTTTCATACATTTGGGTGCAGGAAAACACAATGATAAGCCTACCGATCAACCACTAAAACCGGTCTGCTGGTAGTTTCCACCAAGATATGACTTAGAAGACCAGTTGCATCTTAATATGTTAATCAAGTTTTGTCTAATCCTGGAATTTCAGCCATGAACTCTATGAAGCTATGGTTTGTGCAGCCTCCTCTCGGTCTGTTATAATAATGGTTATTATTCTTCCTTAAAAGAGCCTGCATGCAATAGATTTTTAAAAAATCAGGTTTGAAAATTAATTTAAAAGCCATAAAAAATGAGTAAATTGCGATACAGTTTTTAAAAAAATTGCATTTGAAAGTACATTTTTTCCCTATACAACGGTGTAAAAATTGAAAATGTACAATATTTAGAAGTTTAAAAAATTGCAAAATTGAAATTTCATCGTTAAGTGTTGCCATTTGCAAAATGACGTCAGCATTGCGCATAGATACGTTAGTCCTTTGTAATATAGATAGTGTGCTTAATCTTTTTCCAGCATCCCCATTCAAACTGGTAAATAGAGCCTCTCTTGAAGAGATTATTGTAAGATCTAATACATATTCCTGCAGATAATTGTGAAATGCAATTCATGGATGAGAATTCATGTTCATATGGAGTTAGATTTGCAGGTATCAACTCCTTCAGTTTTATAATATTCAGAAGCATTCTGATTTTTTTTTAGTAGGTATTCTAGAAAATAATGATTCAAAATATTTTTTTTTTGCCTAAATGCACCATAAGGGTTGATCGACAAATATTTGACTATGTCTTTTCCCCCACACCATTTTTGGAACTTTGTTCAGAGAAAGGAAAATACAGTAAGATTATCTTGCTGCTTCCATATTCACTAATAAAAAACATCTAAATGTGGTGAGCAGTTTTTGTTTCAAAATTCCCAAATGTTTCAAAAGTCCATTTATGAATAAGTCACTCACCACAGTGACTGATATGGGTAAAATTTTACCAGTTATACCAAGATTTCTATTCATCATTTGGCGAATGCCATTCACTAAACCTGTCTGTGTATATGTATTACATCATATAGATTATTCTCTTATAATGAAATTTTCATGTCTTAAGACATAGCTTTTAAAGCAACATATTTTTTATCTTTTAATTATTAGTTTAAAATTTAAAAGTATAAAGTCACGCACATCTAAAAATAAACATAAATTTATAATTTATGTAACCTGGTTATATAATTGTTTCTCTTTGATATTTTAGTAATGTCGTAAAGTTTTTTATTATTTCAAATGTTTTTTGAAATTTCATATATAAGTAAATATATTAATTTAAATAATTATGTTTGAAATATTTGTATATATTTATAAGTACAATTGTAATATGGCCAGTATTTGACTTTTTTTTTTATTTATTTTTTCACTTGTTCAGTATAAATAAGTTGTAATTTATTGTTATTTATTCTTTTACACTTTTGCTTCCATAATTTTTGTATGGGTTTGTTCTTCCAGGAATGTACATTTTAAAGGCTATTTACGCATAGCGAGACATGTCTCTGGACAGTAAATTGAATATATATATATATATATAAATGTGTTTTTAAATTCCTTTGAATTTCTAATATGCCAGTAATCACCAAAATTAATTTAACTAAGGATTTACCTGTTCACAGACTTGGCTAGCATGTAAATGTACATTTCTGGGAGAATGAGCTATATATTCATCTAGATATTGGGCAATATTCTACTCTATGATCTGATTTATATGATATTTATGCAATACATAAGTATATTTATAATGTACTAGCACAATGAAATAGCAATAAATTATTATTATTTAAGTTTCATTTTCTTTATGTTAACAAGCCTTCTCATTTTATTTTGCAGCATGAAAAGGGGGACAAATAAAAATAATAATTAATGTTTTAAATTTAATCAGTTTTCTTAGATTCTTATGTTTTTGGGGTAGATTTAATTGGATTTCTGATGATTTTTTTTTTTTCCCTTGAAACACTGATTTTTTCTTGTATAGTCTTTCCCCACTTTTCTGAAGGAATTGGTGAAAAAAATTAAATCATGGGAGAATTATCAACATAGTTTTATCGAAATAAATAGAATGTAAAATTTGAATGAAATATATAAAATCTCTAAAATTAAAAAAATAAAATAAATCCACTCTTTTAAGTACCTTCCAAATATCTGTATTATAATTTGATGCATACATTTTTTTTTTCCTGGCAACAAAAATAAACTAAAAAACACAAAGGTGTTTATAAATATTGGTTTTTATTTTAAAAAATGAAAATGAATAGCTGAAACTGTGTGTTGTTAATATTGAATAGATAAAAGAAAAAAAAACTAAGTTATAATATTTATATGTAATTTATTAAGTTTAATGAGTATTTTTATTGTTATTATTAAATAATTTTACTTCTTTGTTTCATCTTTTAATGTTATTTCCTCTAATATTAAAAATATGATGTGAAATCTTACAACCGAAAATATATTTTATGTCCGTTTTTAATTTTCTTTCTTTTAACCTATTGGTAAGACTGTTATTAGCAGACAGTGGATTATATAAACTTAAAAACTGCAAAAATACGCATGAAAAAGTTGCCATATATGCTGCAAAAATCCAAAATATGCACTGATAAATTTTAATGAAAAGGGACACACTTGTATATGCTGAGCCTGTTTTCTTTTAATTTTTTTTTTTTTTATATATTTAAACATAATTTATAATCATATCAGTATTTACTACTTGAAAACAAATGCATTATTTATAATTATTTTATTAAAAGGCATGCACATTACCACAAATTGTCATCTCATTGCAAGTAATTTTTATTGCAGTATACAAATACATATTTTTAAACAGTTAGATTTTCTCATCTAAAAATTTAACTTTTCATATTAACAGAAAATCATACATACAAAGGGTTTAATTTTTCTTGCCCTAGTTAAATGCAGAAAATGTTTGAAATTAAAAGCTGAAATGTGTGTTTTAATCTAATTACTGATCTGACATTGGAACATACTTTGAATTAATAATTTTTTATACTTGAAAGTTTTGCATTTCTTATGGAAAAAGTAAAGAAATGCACACAAAAGCCACATAGAAGATGCACCTAGGTATTTAGGAAAGAATAGTTCTATTTCAACTTTTTTTGCACATTGTTCTAGCTAGTGGTGTAGTCATAAAAAAAACAAAGGGTATACGCTCAAGGGCAAAGGGTATACCCTAGTGTATATATACTATAGCGTTCTTGAGAAACAGAGGTGTACGGTGTTCCTTAAAAAAATCCAGAGGGTATAAGGCGTATACCCCCATATACCCTCCACTACATCCCTGGTTCTAGCAATTTAAGCCCTTCTGGACAATGTTAAGGTGAACAACAACTTATCAGATAAGGATTTATTTAGTTGAAATTGCAACAGTACCGAAAAACTGGCGATAAATCACAATTAAAATAATAAAACTTTGTATAATTGTTTTGATTTTATGGTGATTTATACAGTTTTATTATTTTAATTAAGGATTTATATTATTTTAATTAAGGATTTATATTATTTTAATTAAGGATTTATATTATTTTAATTAAGGATTTTCAAAATATTTACAGCATATTATACAGCGAAATGCATCATTCAATGGCATTCAGTCATTCTGTTTTATATGCTCATGAACCAAATCAAATCTATTTTCCACCTCCTCTGTTGTTTCCTCTATACCAGTGGTTCCCAACGTGGGCCGTACGCCCCACAGGGGGGCAAAATGACTTTTCAGGGGGGCAACTTTCGGATTTCTTATGAACAAAAGTTTGTCATTTTTTTTTTTCTAAAGTAAGTAGTGTCGTAGTCTAAAAATAAAAAATAGATGAAAAATTTAAAAATAACTGAATAAAAATCATTTTTTAAAACATTCCCATATAAAAGTTCAAAATACACTTACACCGGAATAATTATGTAAATTACTTTTTTGCATATTTTGAGACCTTTTTACATATTAAAACATCATTTTAATTTTCCTGGTTTGAATAATATTTTAGTAAAACACACCTCTTTTTTACACTATTTTTTTTTTCTTGTACATCTATTCATAGTGTGATATGCCCCATGAAGGAACTTTTACATATGAAATTTGTAGGGTATACCTAAAATGGACTATTTGGACATGTTTAATCTAAAAAATGTTATGAGTTATATAAATGAATTCTGCATTTTTTAAATTAATAAATCCCCATGCACATCAAGGAAAGAAATGGGTAGAAAGTAAACTTCTTATGGCTCTTTTGCAGACCACATACACAATTTATAAACATACTTGATGACATATGCATTTTAAAATTGGAGAAAACATGGTGGCCAAATAATAATAATGGGAAAAAGAAAGCTGATATCAAACAGAGTTCGTATGCTTCAAGGACTTTCAAGGACCTTTTACCGGAATTTTTGCAAAGAAATATTTGTTTATTTAATGAAAAGAAAATCTATCTTCAGGTATAGCGACCAGTACTTTACGGTCTATTGGTACTAAATCATCTAAAATCCCCTGAATAACTTGATGCATACGAACCATATGAAAGAAGTATGTTATGAAAAGAAAGAAAAATAGTTACTCAAAATGAATGAAAGCGCGAATCCTGAAATGTTACTTGTGAATTATGTTATCCATACAGTCTCGGTGATAAACAAATATCACTTGTTCTTTATGAAGTACTAAAATCCATTATAAAATGTATCCATTTTATCAAATGTAATACAAAATGTGAGAGAGATTTCAAGAAATTTTACGAAAATAAAAATGTTGACTATTTATCACTTTTAAATTTGAGCTAAGTTGTTAAAAAACAATAAAACTTTTTTAGATGTAAATGCGAAGATCCATGGCCTCATTGCATTTACAGAGTTATGTTAAAAACATGCTTGTAATAAAAAAATATGATTTTGATAAATTAAAGAATGTGAAACCCTTATCAGTATTAATGTTATTTTCGGATCCTTCCGGGAAAATAGAAGTTTATTTTTTATGTAATGAGTTTTATATGATATAGAAGGGAGGAGGGGGGGGGGGGGGGCATCATGACTTTAGAGATGCTTTGGTGGAGTGCAACTAAAAAAAGGTTGGGAACCACTGCTCTATACCTACAAAGGCAATGGTGGTAGAATACTAACAAAGAAACACACTACCTTTATGTATTTATGTTTTTGGCAAGTTTGAATAAAGGAAATTGAAGGTGTTCATCATATAGAGAATTTAATGTTTCTTTTTGTGATTTCTGAAGATTATTATAACTAAATTTTACTTAGGCCCATAGCTTTGAACCTTCTCTTTTTTAGGGGTTCGTTCATCTGACGAAACCCTATTCGTCTCGCTCCTCTGTCTGTCTGTGTCCGTCTGTCTGTCCGTCTGTCACAGATCCTGTTCTCAGAAACTATACATGTTGGAGACATGAAATTTTGGGTACTTATAGCTGAACACCTCACATCATACGACAAATCATAAAATTTTGAAAAAGTCCTGCATTTAACCCTTTGGGCTCCCGCATGTGTATTTTAAACAATTCTTTCTCAGTGTGCTCCTAATTAGTTTGGAGGCGTGAAATTTTGCATACTTATAGCTGAATATCTCACATCAAACGACAAATCATCACACGTAACATTTTCCCATAACATTTACCAATATTTCTTTAATTGTTGCCAAGAAAATCAAAACCCAGAATAATATTTTCTTTTAAACAATTTTCAATTGAAATGTTTTGTCGTGAAACAGGAAAATGAAAAATAAAATTAAGAATAGAAAAATTAATATGGCGGCATATTGGAAATAAAAAGAAAACTCTCGAGTATTTCTTAATATAACAAGATGAAAAGTTTTGAGTAAGTACGCATAGTAGGTGAATTAGACGTCATTTATCGAAAACAAAGATGCTGGAATAAAAAGTTCTTGGGTAAAATAAAATTAACTATTATTCACGGAGGAAAGAGATAGATGGAGATGCAGTATGCTGTAAAAACAGTTTGCAATACGATGTGCGTTATCGCTCAGATTTAAATGCCCTCATTCGGCCCAAACAAAACAAGCACGTGGAACAGAGACCAAATTCTTTGACTTCATCCGTTTTTTTTTTTAAGCACGTCGTTGTGTTGTGCCGAATGTAGCGGATTTTAGGGTTACATTTTTGGCGTCACTTCAAGATTTATTGTCTGTGTACGGTTAACATGAATATTTTATTTAAAATTTAAATTTTATTAATTTATAAAAAAAACATGCTTATCCTTATAAATCACAGCGGTAAAAAAATCTAAGATATACTATAACCATCCGCACAATCAATAAAAAATTACGAATGTAAATTTAAATAGACTACGGGGGGTTCAGGGGGGCAGAGCCCCCCTGAAGAAATGCAATTTTTGATTTAAAAAGTTACCAGAATAAGTAGCTCATCAGAATTTCAGAACATCAATGTACAACCACTTGTTTAACTCTTTTAATTTCTGAAACTTTACGAAGTATCTTGTATGCTCATAAATATTTATGTAATTTGAAAACTTTAAAAAGCGATTTGTAGGAAGTTGAATATTATGCAATGAGTGTTAAAAAACAATGACTTGCAAAGATGACGTTGAGGCTCCTGATCTGCAGATTTACTAGTTATGTATAATAATAAACCCGCCCGTGATAAGATAAATTGAGAAAAAATCGTGCTTGAAAATTATTTTTTAAAACATAATAAATCAATCAATTAAGAGACAGTTTTTAAACAAATTGCATTTGAAAGTAGATTTTTTTCCTAAACGACGTTCTAAAAATTGAAAATGTGCGATGGTCAGAAGATTAAAAATTTGCAGTAGCAAAAATTTCAAAAGCGAAATTTGATCGTGAGGTGTTGCCATTCGCAAAATAACCTCAGCGTTACGCACAGATACGTTTGTTCTTTATAATATGGATAGATACTTAGATACGTAATCAGTAAAATATAATAATGATCAGTTATTATGATGAAGTTAACAATTGAGGTTCTTATTCTTGGTATTCCGGAATGAAAAACAGCAAAATTTATTCCACTTTGATACGATCATAGAATTTTTTCCCCATAAAATCTAAACCCGACATTATTTTCACCTTCTCAAAATGTACATATGCACTTCTCATGTCCGTTTTCACCTTTTTTAATTAATGGTATTTTAATTTGATCATTTTAAAATCATTTTAATTCAATTTGAAGTCACGATTGTCAGCAACATCTTTGCATGTGAACAGCTGAACTCTTAACTTATATTCTAATCTCAGTACCGGAGAGTAAAAATTGCCTTATTTATTTTCTTAGGCGCATTTGTGTTAAAATGTTTAGCTTTATCTAAGAAAATGATGATTTTCTTTTAAATATGACATCATTTTCACTTACTTAAGCATTTCACCTAGTGTCTGAAACTTAGCATCAGTACACATGCAGAAGAAAAAAAATATATATATATGGAAACTTTATGAGAAAAAATTCGTGTTTTCAAAAGCCATATACATCAATTTCCGTTTTGCGCCACTAAACCCTATACAACAATTTTTATCAACAGTTTTGAATTTTTATCAGAAAATGGCACGAATAAAGATGAATAAACATCATTATTTCTCTCTTCTCTGCAATAATGAAAGCTACCTAATTACAACCATTTTGAAGAAATTTCATAAAATACTATTAAAATTAAAATATAAAAATAGGGATATTAAAAAAAAAAAAAACAGGCACTGCAGGTATATTTACAAATGAACAGCTCACGGAATAATAAAATTGCATTCATTCAGCTTTGTATCGTTTGTAAAGCAAGTTTGCAATAATGTACAATTTATTAAATTGATAAATAACAAGTAATATAAAAATTTTGTTTTTAAATTCAATTCCTACTTAGGTCATCAAAGAAAAATTTAATATAATCCCTTAAGCTAATAATAGTTTTTGTTGCATTAAAATATCTCAATTTGTTGATTTTCTATAAGCAAGTAGGTTTACAATGGAAGTCTATGGGAATTTGGCGAAATATTAGAGATATCGCCAAGTTGGCGTCACTTTTGTCGACTCATTTTGGTCGCCAAATTTGGCGATATATCGCCAAGTTGGCGACAAACTTGGGGTATTTGGCGACAGAACAGGGTCCCCCCTATGGTAACCTCCCTTATAGATATGAAGATGCATTAAATGCTTCAATAACCAATGGCCGCCATTTTGTCTCCCATGTAAAATTAAAATTATTTAAAATTTAATTAATTAATTAATATTTGAAAAAACTGTATTAACATCAATTGTCATCCAGTACAAGTTAAAAAAAAATTATTTCAGCTTGATAGGATGAAAAATAAGTATTTTATTAACGATTGAAAATTTGAACAAGATATATAAATAAATAAATAAATAAATAAATATAGGGAGAGTGTGAACTAATAGTAGGAATTTGAAAACGAAATAAAACAAAAATTCACCTGATTAATTAATAGACGATATACTTGACATAAGCACTTGTTTTAATTTCAAATTTATGAGAAAATGGCAACAAAAAGATGCAGTAATCTACTATTTTCGACTGTTTTCCCTTTACTTTCAATATAAATCGAGTACTTCTGTTGCCACGATTACAAAATTTGTTTTAAAAACTACAAAAAAAATTAGTATCTCAAAAATAAATTGAGATACAGCTTACAAACAAATTGCATTTAAAAGCAAATTTTTTTTTCCTGTACGACGGTGTAAAAATTGAAAATGTGTGATGTTTAGAAGTTTAAAAATTTGCAGTAGCGAAGATTGCAAAACCGAAATTTCATTTCAAATTTCAAACTGTTTCCATTCGCAAAATGACGTATGGTTACGCACAGATATGTTTGTCCTTTATAATATAGATAGATAGATACAGAGAATTGTTTTCGTAAAAAAATACAGTTCTATTTTGTTAATAATATCTTATTTCACTATTTTACCGGTATTGTCGTTGGTACCGAATACTTGTTGAAGAAAAGCTTTATATTGTTTATTGTCAAGTAAATTTCTTTGAATTTGGCGATCCACAAAACTTTTTTTGCGATCCCACTTGGGGTCGCGACCCACAGTTTGCGCAATCTGTTGTAGGTTACAGAGTGTTTTTTTTTAGAAGTAATGTTGTTTTATTCCTACACTTACCATCAAACGTAGTTAATTATTCTTATAGCTGGCTAGATTTAACATACATCATTCTGTGTTTCTTAGGAGAATTTAAACTTCATACATCCTACGCAAAAAAACAAAACAACTTATTATTAAGCACTACCTAAAGAAGCAGTGCTTTTAAGAAAATAACTAGTTCGATGTGCCAATCCCAAAACTTTCTTCTATCTTATACATCTTAATATTTCAAAACCTAGTTACGCATGCTAATACTTCAATATTATTAGTTCAATACTATACCAACTTTGATTTTCATCTTAAATTTCCGCTTCAGTCAATTAAACGGGCTAAAAACGAGTTATTCTATATCATAATATTTGTTAAAATTATTAGTTTTTCCTTATTCTGTTGTTATCAGCTGTTTGCGAATAGCCGGCTTAGCAGGAAGCGAGTTCCCGCCGCTGCACAATAGAACTACGAAAAATCAAGAAAAGTATGCAAAAATCGCTATCACAGAGCTCCTTCACCGCGCAATATTTCCAAATTCAAGGAGGACCTGTTGGCCAAAGCCAAAAACATGCACAAAAATTTTGTTTCAATTGTATGCATAATTTTATACACTTTTCGATGGTACAATAAAGAAAATGGCTCAAACACCGCTATTACAGTGCCTAACTTTCAGCAGATTTTTTTCAAATTCAGGGAGGACTTGTTTGTCATAGCCAGAAACATACACAAAAAATTTGGTTCAATTTTATGCATAACTTCATACACTTTTCGATGGTACAATATTCAAAATGGCACAAAAATTGCTATTACAGGGCCTCCTACCGGCGAATTTTTTACAAATTAAGGAAGGATCTACTTGCCATAGCCAAGAACTTAAAAATTTTTTTTGGTTCAATTCTATGCATAACTTCATACTCTTTTCGATGGTACAATATTCAAAATCGCACAGAAATCGCTTACAGCGCCCCCTATCGGCGATGTTTTCCCAAATTCAGGGAGGACCTGCTTGCCATATCAAAAAACTTAAAATAAAAATTTGGTTCAATTCTATGCATAACTTCTACTTCATACACTTTTGGATGGTACAATATTCAAAATCGCACAAAAATCGCTGTTACAGTGCCCCCTACCGGCGAACTTTTTCAAAATTCAGGGAGGACCTGCTTGCCATATCCAAAAACTTAAAATAAAAATTTGGTTCAATTCTATGCATAACTTCATACACTTTTGGATGGTACAATATTCAAAATCGCACAAAAATCACTATTACACCACCCCCTACCGGCGATTTTTTCCCAAATTCAGAGAGGACCTGCTTGCCATATCCAAAAACTTAAAATAAAAATTTGGTTCAATTCTATGCATAACTTCATACTCTTTTCGATGGTACAATATTAAAAATCGCACAGAAATCGCTATTACAGCGCCCCCTACCGGCGAATTTTCCCAAATTCAGGGAGGACTTGCTTGCCATATCCAAAAACTTAAAATAAAAATTTGGTTCAATTCTATGCATAACTTCTACTTCATACACTTTTGGATGGTACAATATTCAAAATCGCACAAAAATCGCTGTTACAGTGCCCCCTACCGACGAATTTTTTCACAATTCAGGGAGGACCTGCTTGCTATATCCAAAAACTTAAAATAAAAATTTGGTTCAATTCTATGCATAACTTCATACACTTTTGGATGGTACAATATTCAAAATCGCACAAAATTCGGTATTACAGCACCCCCTACCGGCGAATTTTTACCAAATTCAGGGAGGACCTGCTTGCCATAGCCAAAAACTTAAAATAAAAATTTGGTTCAATTCTATGCATAACTTCATACACTTTTGGATGGTATAATATTCAAAATCGCACAAAAATCGCTATTACAGCGCCCCCTACCAGCGAATTTTTACCAAATTCAGGGAGGACCTGCTTGTCATAGCCAAAAATTTAAAATAAAAATTTGATTCAATTCTATGTATAACTTCATACACTTTTTGATGGTAAATGGCGACAGACAGACGGACATTTTCTATAAACATGTTTTTTGGGATCTCTGACCCTTAAAATGTGTAAATCCGTCGAAAACCGGAAGTCGAAAAAAATTTCGATTATAATACTTTCTTCTGTTGAAGATGGAAGAAAGTAAAAGTAACAAAGAGTGGTTTCTTGAAAGACGATTGGCTTAGATTTCCGTTTGAAACATTACTGTGTTTCTCTTTTTAATGTTCTTTCAAAGTGGATATTAGTTAGGGCCATGTTAAAATTTATACATTTATTTAAATATCAATTTAGTAGAAATGAGAAACTGATTTTATTTTAACTCTTTATGTCCCAAATTTTAAAATAATGAAAATTTCATCTTCTAAAGTATTTTTCCTGCTTTTTAAAAATTCATTAGAAGATTTACACAATTAATTAATAAATTTTATAATGATATTACCAATTAAAATTAATTAACGAAATATTTATTTATTCGGATTTTGTAGAAAATTTATTACTCCACTCAAATTTTGTATATAAAATACTTTTTAAAGTATTTCATAGAATTAGGAAATGTACATATATAATGCCCTTAAAATTGAAATATAGAAATGTTTAAGAACTAAAACTTCGCATCCCCCAAACTTCCGAGACCAAGAAAGCTAAACAGATGATATGAAAGATAAATCATCCTTTTAAAAACATTTTTGTTTTGTGCATCAAATAAAGCTTTTGGAATAAGACAAAGTAAAGCATCTACAACTCATTGTAAATTGTATTACTGCTAATCTACCGGGTGTCCCAAAAAGGACTGACTGATTTTAAAATTCAATAACTTGTAAACGGTGACAGATATTTAAAAAATTCTTGAAGGAGGGTTATGCATAAGGTCAAAAGTTTTTTTACAGTGATTTTCAATTTTAGTTCGAATTACAAACAATAGATGGCGCTGCGATCGATAGACGCTAAATTCAGGCTCGAGTTTTGGTACTTCGTGGCCCGGATAATACATTTCCATCTCCTTTTTCCTCATAGAACAAGAAAAAGGACCAAAAATCGAGCCTGTATTTAGCGACTATTGCTTACAGCGCCATCTATTGTTTGTAATCCGAACTAAAATCGAAAATCACTGTAATAAAACTTTTCACCTTATGCATAAACCTCCTGCAAGAATTTTTTAAACATCTGTCACCGTTTGCAAGTTATTGAATTTTAAAATCAGTCAGTCCTTTTTGGGACACCCGGTATATACTACATTAATTTTATAACAAGTTTTTTTGTAGTGTTACTTTAAAGTACCGTCGGAACATAAAGGGTTAAAACGGCAACCTCTTTTGAAATTATATATATATATATATATATATATATACGATGCATAGCAAAATGTCATTGGCATAGAAGTTTATTTGTTCAAAAAACAAAATTTCTGTGGAAAAGCCCCAAAAATTTTTTTGGGGGGTGTATTTATTTTTTACAATTATGAGTCATTCTTATTAAAATCATTTTATTGTATCATATTTACACATTTATCTACAAAAGATTCTAATACACATTTTTCCATAACAACATAGATTCACAAGTTAATTTAAATAACATTAAATTATGGAAGGATTACAAATATTAAGTTTCAGATAAATATTGAATATTACATATATTTGAAGTTTAGCCGTTTACTTTTCCTTAAATTCTCGATATTTTATCAATACAAAATTATTTGTCTAATAATAAGCTGTTACTAAAGAAGTAAGACAGATATGTGACCACAAAAAATAGTTAATTTATTGCGGCATGCAATTTATTTGTCTGTTTGCATAATTTAAACAGAAAGTTTCCAGTTTAAACGTCTCTTGGGTAAAAGCAAATCATTGTATATTTGATACTATAAATTAAGTATATGCTTGATCCTTGCAAAATTCGTTACGGTTTGTCTGTCATCAGATTACTTTCAAATTCTGGTAGATTTCATATGGATCAAACTCTATTTAGATAAATAACCAATAAATGTCAAAAGTTATTTACTTATTTTTGATATTAGCTTTTATCATTTCTATTTTCAAATTTAGACTGAGCTTGAGTATTATATTTCCATGGAAGAAAATATCTTGCCACCAATAATAAAAAAAAAAAAGAAAAAAAAACTGATCTGCCACTTTCCAGCCAAATATAATAAAACGTCTTTGGATACCTCAATACAGAGGGACACTGGTATATTATTTATGCCTGTGTTTTTTAAACCCTAACTGTCAGAATTACGTAAAAAAAAAGCAAAAATTTCAAAAGAATTTGTTCGAAAATCTTGTTGAGTATTCAACATTTTAGCAGCAGAATTACTTTGTCCATGAAAGGATTAAAAACCAAGAAATTTATAAACATGTTGCCGTTATGAATCTTTAGAGAACCTTTGGGCTAGGAGTTCTTGGTCGAGTCAGGTAACCTCGGTTTTATCCGGCCCCGACTCCTCGGTCAGGTTCGGGTTGGTTTTTGTTTCTTAACGGTAAGGATTGTCCGATTTTCTAAAAGAAAAACCACGATATCCTTTCGTATGAAAAAGAAGAATTCAATATGAATTAGTATATTTATTATTTTCATAAAAAAAACTGATGAAAGACACATGATTGCAGACTTTCATGATTTCATTAAAATGTGATAATTATTTTCTTTCATTTCGGTTTTCGGGTCTAGTGCGAGTTTAACTCATGGGTTAACTTCTTAAGGGGACCGAGTAAGCGAAATTAAACCAAAAAATCGATTTTTACTGTTTTATATCATTAAATAGTTTAAACTTTTATCTTTTCAACAATGTATTATTACACATCTATATATAATAAGTGCTGTATTTTTTCATTTTTTCTAAGAGCACTTCACAGCAGTGGGCTACTTTTTTAAAATTCAGATTTCTTGATTGGCACCACTTTTCTGAAGTGATAAATTTCCCATTGTTTTCGCCTTAATTAATATGTTATTAAATAAGGCGAATTTTACTATTTCAAAAAAGTGGTGCCAATCAAGAAATCAGAATTTTAAAAAAACTGGCAACACTGCTTCACAACTTTAATTGACTTTCTCTCAAAACATCGATTTTTCAGGTTTGTGTTCCTTTTTTTCAATATCTATTAAACTTAAGAACTCAGATTTTTCTAAATACTTATGTTATAGTGCATACTTTAGCACAGGGATTTAATGATTCGTTGAGAATTATTTATTTTAGGCAGTGAAATCTTACCAAAAATGCTAAGTTAAAAATGTCTTTCAATAAATAATTAATTTTCATTTTCACTTAGAAAGAAAATGGCTGGTTAAAATATGTAAAGCATGTTACTCAAACTACTCTAAAAAATCTAGACCTCTATCTTACACCATTCCTGAGAAAGAGGTACATAAAGTTGGTGTATTTTAACATGGCCGAGATAGAGCTTACCCGGTCCCCTTAATAGTTTTCCAGTTTGCCATACATGAAACAACAGTTTGCTTCCTCTGTTACTCAAAGCTTTTGGATACTACTATTTTTTTTTTAAATTATAATCTTTACTTTATTTAATGATAGGAATTTTTTGGTTAAATAAGACGAATATTTTAGTTCGGAAAAAGTGGGGCTGAGTATTGTTGATCTTGCGCAGGTCTATGAGAATGGGCAAAGTATGTATGCCCATGATTAGATAACAGCCACTGATTTCGGAGGCATTCTAATCCCATGATCAACCTTCCCCCGTTTGTAATAGGGTCTCGCCGATTATCCTATGGTTTCGATTTTTCGACATACTAAATCCCGGCTCCAGGAGTGTTATTGTATGTCTACATTGATTATTTTAGGGATTATTCCAACGTATGCCTTTCATTTTTTAATGTCCAATTTTCAGAAAAATCTTTAGTTTTTTTTTTTTTTTTTTTTTTTTTAACATTTAAACTAGGGATGCACAACCTGTGGCCCGCGATGGGTTAGCATGTGGCCCGCGAATTTCGTCAATTTGGAAAAAATTGCAATTTTTGTCCATAGGTCGCAAGAAAGAATCGTGAATTTCGTCACTTTGCTGAAAAAAAACTGAAAAATTCGTAAGCCATTTAAGAATCACGAATTTTGTCGATCAGGCGCGGAAAAATTGCAAATTTCGTTGACAGGGAACGGAAAAATCGCGAATTTTGTCGATAAGGCAAGAAAAAATCGTAAATTTCGCCGATCGGCCACGGAAAAATTGCAAGCTTTGTCTATCGGGCTCGGGAAAAATCGAGAATTTCATTGCTCGGGCACGAAAAAGTCGCGAATTCTGTTGATCAGGCTAGGAAAAATCGCAAATTTCGATGATCGGGCACGGAAAAATCGTCAATTTTGTTGATGATACGTGGAAAAATTGAGATTTATTGATCGGCTGGGAAAAAGTCATGAAATTCGCCAGTCGTGAGAAAAAAAACACGAATTTCGTAAATTTGCGGCCGGAAAGAATGACAAATTTTGTCATGTCAGTTAGGAATCGCGAATTTCGTCGATTAGGAGAGGAATAACCTCAAATTTCATTGATCGGCTTCGAAAAAATCGCGTGTTCGTCTGTTTATCGCGAGAAAAAAAATCGAGAATTTCGTCAATTTGCCTATAAATTCCATCAGGGTCAGCTAAGAATCGCGAATTTTACTGATCGGGCTCAGGAAAAGCGCAAATTTAGTCGATCCATCTCAGAAAAATCGCACATTCTCGATAGAGCACGGAAAAATCGCGAGTTTTGTCTATCGAGCTCAGAAAAATTGCGAATTTCGCCAATTTCACGCGAGAAAAATTACAAATTTCGTTAGACCCAGTTAAGAATCGTGAATTTTGCTTATCGGATGCGGAAAAATCGCGAATTTCGTTGGTGGGTTTTCAAAAAAATCACGAATTTTGTCGATCAGGCGCATAAAAATCGCAAATTTCGTTGATCGGGCGCGGAGAAATCACGAATTTATTCGATGATACGCGGAAAATTGAAAATTTCGTTGATCGGCAACGAAAAAATCCTGAGTTTCGTCAGATTATCGGGAGAAAAAACGCGAAATTTGTCAATTTGTTGCGGGAAAAAATTGCAAACTTCGTCAGAGTCAGTTAAGAATCGCGAATTTCGTTTATCCGGCGCTGAAAAAAATCCGAATTTTGCCGATCAGGGGCGGAAAAATCGACCTGATCGGCATTTTTAGGCATGCTAATTTTTCCGCCCATGATCGGCAAAAATCGCAAATTTCGTCGAACAAGTACAGAAAAATCGTGAGTTTTGTCCACGAGGGCATAAAAGATTGCGAATTTTGTTAGTCGGGCACGAAAAAATCGCGAGTTTTGTTAATCAGGAGCGGAAAAATCGAAAATGTCGTCCACCAGGCGCGAAAAATAGCGAATTTTGTTGATAGGATGCGGAAAAATAGCAAATTTTGTCGATCGGATGTAGAAAAATCTTGAATTTTGTCGATCAGGCGCGTAAAAACCGCAAAGTTTTTTGATCTTGCGCGGAAAATCGCGAATTTCATTGATCAGGCGCGGGAAATTCTCAAATTTCGTTGATTGGCTTCTTCTCTCCGCTTCGTTCATAAAGTTCACTTTTCAGCACTAGCCACTTTCATGCCTATGTTTGTTTTTTAGCAGTTATAATAAATCAAAATTTACTCCCCCGAATAAAGTCAAGGTATATTATCACTCCTTGAAAACAATCCCTGCTATATCTGTGTTATATATACAAACGTGAACTGTTGATATATCCTTACTAGCTGAATTAGATATTTTGACTGGATAAGAGAACCTAATGGGGCAAAACTCCCCCACCCCCGTATCTGAAACCATATTTTCATCTGATTATAGGTCACAAATCACCTCCCCGAAATAGAAATCTCTCAGTGTTACTGATATGGCCCTCGACAACCCAGACATTTTTTGTAAGTGGCCCTTCTCTAAAAAAGGTTGTGCACCCCTAACTTAAACGAATGATATAAAATAATAAGCCTAGCATTTGTCTTCAACGTTTAAACAGTTTTTTTTTTTTTTTAATTGTCATATCTCATATTACAGCTGAAATTTCCAGCGGCACGTTATGGAAGCACTTATAAACGCCACAAAAACTGGCTGGCTGTAAATAAAGTAGTTATTTTATCAAGTCTCTGTTTTTGCAGTTTACACAGCACTTATAAAAAACTGTTCAGTAGTTTGTGGAAAAGATGCTTGCTTTCTTGTGAGAGTGACTTGAGTTTTCTTGTGCAGAAGGTCTTGCCGAAGTTTCTTTACTTCAAATTCAGCTTGGCTTCGTAACTGCGAACGAAATAGAGAACATATTAAAAAGTGAGTTTGAAATGCATTTTTAATACCAGTGGGTCATTCCATGTAAAATGAGCAAGTTTTTTTAAAAAGTCGCGGCCACACAACAGATTTTAATAAAATTTGATACACAGATTCATTTCATATTCAAATAGGTATCTACAAAATATGTTGACAAAAAATAAACTGTTTTAGCAGTTTTGGACATTTAAAAAACTTGTGATATAGAATGGCATGTGTGCAATCATCCAAAGTTGCAAGTTTGAAGTTCTGTATCTTGAAAACTATTATAAACAGAAATATTTTTTTTATAATATTGTAACCTTTGAAAAACTATCTTCCTATTTATTGAGTAATAATAATGTGGTATCACCATGATTAATCTTAAATTGGTTATAAAAAATGACAATTTGTGAATTTAAAAAAAATTAAAAACGTTATAAAAATCAAAGGAATTCAAAAACCTCTGTGAAATTGATGCCCAGTGTAATACTACATATGAAGATAGAATTCCCCAAGTTTGAAAGTTGCCATTTATTACCTTCATCTTAAAAAAAAAAAACTTAGAAACTTTTAAAAAGTTACAAAATCATAATTTTTCCTCTTGTGTATGAACAACAACAACAAAAAAAAAAATAATAATAAAGGAAAGATCAGACATTACAGATATTGCATTGACATAAAGATCAATAAGTCCACGATATGCTTAAAAAATTTCAATATTGCCTTTTGATTCCTAACGTAACAAAATTGGGTTCAAAAAGGTAATATTTGTTGCATTCCATGGGCTATTCCTCTGTGAATTCGCGCGCGTTTTTTTTTTTTTTTTTTTTTTTTTTTTTTGCAGTATTGCACGATTTTAAGAAAAAAATGTAGTGTTGCCATCTATGGATTTGGGATTAATATATATATTTTTTGTTCAACTGAATCATTTTTTTTTTTACTGTAGTTTAAAATAAGTAAATTAATAGCCAAAAATAAACTGAAAGCAAGAATAAAAGTTTCTATATTTAAAATATAAACTCTTACTTATAATATCAAATAATTTAAAAGTTTAAAGAGCTTTCCTTCATGTTCAAACAAGTGATAGAAATATTCGATTTTTAACCTCAAAATTTTTCACTGTTTATTTTTTTCTCATTCAGAAATAAAAAGGCAAGAATGAAAGTTTCTAAATTTAAAATATATATTTTTATCGCCAACGTCAAATAATTTTTAGAGTATTCCTTCTTGTTCAAACGAGTAATAGAAATATTCCATTTCCCCCTCTAAATTTTCCATTATTTTTTTTTCATTACGGAATAAAAAAAGACAATTACTAAATTACGCCAATCTGTTACTTATTATTCATTCTTAATTGTAAATAATTTTTAACATAATCTTTCCGGTCCTAAGACTAAAAATCAATATTGAAATTTCAAGCATGTACACAAAATCTCGATTTTGTATCAACTTTTAATGTATGTTTTTATGCTTAAATAAACAATCTTGAAATCTATTATTTTGCATTTACTCATAAATAAATATGATGCTTTTCATTAATATTTGTAACATGTCAGCCACAGTTGATTTGCTCATTTTGTGTGGAATAACCCAACAGTATATCCGCTTCCCTGACGGAATTACAAAAAAAAAAAAAAAAAAAAAAAAAAAAAAACATTTATCCAGCGTACTTATCTGGTTCTGGCGGTATCTTTAGTTAAAAAATATTAATATTTACTATTTCAAACACACACACTATATATATATATATATATATATATATATATATATATATTATATATATGCATTTCTCAGAGGTCGATTCACGTTCATTTTTATCTTTCCGTTTCTCCAGTTTAAAAAAATCATCCTGTACAGAAATACAAAATACAAAAAATTGCCCACTTTTTCCGGTTTTAACAATATCTTTAATTTAAAAAACATTAGTATTTATTATTTCAAAAAAGTTATTTTCCGAAAGTCATTTAAAAGATTCGCCAGAGATTTTTGTTTCTCACTGTCTTTGAAGATATCGTTTCCGTTTTAAGAGAAGTGTGCTTTCGAACATTTTCAGAAGGCTTTTCGTTTCTGTGCATGTCCGGGGAGACTTCTACATTTTGAACACTGGAAAATGCCAATGTTGGAAGATATCACTTCGTGTTTTAAAAGAGTGAGAGTTTAATCCGCGTTTTACATTATTTAGGTTTCCTCAGTAAGTTTTCATTGGAACTGACAGTTTAATATAGCTAAATACCAGAAATTAAATCGGAAGCCACTATAATGGGCCCCTAATTCGTTTGGAAATATTTTTGTTTAATAAATATAAATTCATACAAATTCGAGGTTAATTTTTAAAAACAGACCGGAGCGTGCTCAGACCACCTGATGTACGCTGCTGAAGGTAGTGGTTCTCCAATCTAAGTTCGTTTGAATAGATTTTCGTTTAAATGTATAAAAATCATAAACATTCGAGGATGTGTACGCTGTCGCAGACAGTGGAGCCTTAAAAATTACGTTCGTTTGGAAATATTTTTGCCTAAAAATATACAATCATTCAATTCTAATTTTAGGTATTTTTAAGATTATTATCGCGGGCCCGGGCAACGCTGGACGAACTGGTCAGCTGGTAAGTAAAATAGTTTTAACCGAAATACAATTTTGTGAACAAAGTTTCCCCGTTTGATCGTACTCAAAATAAAATCACTTGAAAAAAGATATTTAGTAAAAAAAGTTATAACTGAAGATTTCGATTTGAATTATTTATAGTAGATTTCCATAGAGTAGAAAAACCTTTTTGAAAAGCGGCAAGAAGGTTAAGGTGTTGTATCTTGAATATATATGTGTAATACGTCGGGCCTACACAGTTTTTAGCTCCATCTATTGGATTTGAGTAAAACTAATCATTGTAGTTTTGAGATATATTACTAGATGTCTCTTAGCAGTTGATCTCTTTATTATAGGCAGCACATGTTTCAGACAATTATGAAAAAAAGATCTGATCAGTAAATTTTTTAAAGTTACAATTTTTCATTATATCTCTTTGTCAAAAGTTATTTGTTTTAAATTCAAAATTATACATAAAAGAGTATTTATCGTGCATTATGAACATAAAAAGCCAACAAATGAAGCATGGTGTAGTCGTAAAAAAAAGAGGGTATACGCTCAAGTCAGAGGGTATACCCTAGAGTGTATATGCTGTAGCTTTTTTGAGAAACAGAGGGCATACGGTGTTTGTTTAAAAAATCCAGAAGGTATAGGGCGTATACCACCGTATACCCTCCACTACATCCCTGAAATGAAATTGTTATTTCAGGAAAGTTTGTCCTTGTATCATTAATAGAAGGAATTCAAAACTCAACTCTATATGTACAGTACACCACTTGTGCACAGAAAATGTACATAAATGAATGCAATGGTGAAGAAGAAATTCTTGTTGTGTCAATGAAACGTTTTAATAGCATTAGAATATAATTTATATTTGATGAAAATATGATTTTCAATCAGTTGCCAACAAATCCTTTGCATTTTGCCAGAACCTAGTTTTATTGACAGAGACAGAAGAATTCTTTATGTATTTCCTGAACATATAGTATCAGTTTTTGAAAAATAATTTTAGCTTTTTAAGCAACTGCTTTTGGTGATTTTGCATCGTGATAAAACAAACATGTATAAAAAAATTATAATATCTCTCTATTCTAAAAAAAAGTAACTACCGCTGTCACCGCCGCCGGTTTTGATTTTTTTGTGACCGGAGGCCTTTCTTCGTTAATATTAACAAAAATAATGCATACAAAAATATGAAAATCGGTGGTTTTATACAGAAATGTTCGATAAACACGCTGATGCAGACAGTTTTCAAATCGAAGAATTATTTTAAGAGTTATTTAATGCTAAAGTTGGACAAAATCGTTCCACTAAAAAAGTTTTATAGCAGCAAAAACTATACATGGCAGTGTAATCATTTTTTAGATCATTTTATGCGTTAGAATTTGCCGGAGTGCAGATTGCATTAATTTTTTTATTTTGACTCATTTTTTCAGGTTTTATTTCTATTTTAAATTCAAATTTTCAGCATTTCTAGAAATATTTTTTACAGATTTCAGAAAATTGTACTAATTTAAACTGTTGCCAACTGTATAAAAAGCGCAAGCAATAATGTTTGCTTCAAATTAAAAATTTATTTACACGTGACTATTATAAACAGGAAAAAAACTTTCAAATTAGAATTAAATACTTACGTATAAAAAGCAGGAACTTATTAAAAATTACGTCATAAAAAGTATACACGTGAATTTTAAAAGAGAAAGGATATTGTAAAATAATAAATTCATTAACATGCGTTAGAAGTCTTAGGAGAAATTACGTCATATTTACGTCACATTATAGTTATTACATAAAATGAACACAAATTAATAGTGCAAAAAAGTTTAAATTTAGAAATTGCGCTAGACATTTATTTGATATTTTGAGAATTAATTTAAAATGTCTCATTTAACAGAACTTTCTTTTCGCTTTGTTAAAAAATACCAGGAGACAAAGACTCTCTTTACTTAATTCCTTTTATATTAGCTTATTTTGAAATGTTGTTACACGTGTATACGTCATCAAGTTATTTTTATTTCGACGTTTTATTTGTGTTTTTATTAATGTTGTACGAATTTATTTGTTCTTTCGTTATTTAAAATAAAAATTATATCAATTTGTATAATTTGGCGAGTGGTTTGGCGATTTATATAATTTGGCGAAATTCGTCGACAGGATAATCAAGTAGTACCGCAGCGGATTTGGCGTTAAAATTCCCCAATCAAAGAGAAATGAATAGAAATTCGTTTATAGGGAGATCGCCACTGTTTTTTAAATTATAATTCAATCTTTCGAAATCTTTTTAAAGCCGATCAAATTAGCGTGCATTTAGAGTTTGCGGTGTCTGGACGGGGGTTGGCGAGCGTAGCTCGTAGGGGGCAGAGCCCCCTAGTATATATATATATGCAATAAAACAGTAAAAATGCAACTGATATCGAATATGGTTGGAATGCAATTGAAATTTAATGTAGTATCACCCATCTGCCCTCTAATTACATCTTCTGTTTTATATTAATTTAAATAGTTATCTATGACAAATGTGTTATTAAATATACTTTTAAAAATTACTTCAAATACATCATAAAAATGTTTCGTCAATTTTATTTTTATTTTTCATAGAAAAACGATGCATGGCGCATGGTACAACATGCCTAGGGCCAAGGTACAAGATGGGTGTTGCACTTTGGTTCTAAAATTACTATTTTTTTAATTAAAAGAAAAACTATGATTGGCCTAAAATTAGAGTTCAAGAAAATTATGAGGAAAGCAGAATACGATAAATATTTAGTAAATAGTTTTATATTTCATTATTCCCACATAGCGTTTTTAGTTTGCAGAAAATTTGCAGAAGTCTTGCTTTGAAAACCTGCAAAGTTGCAGCAAGTTCAGCATGACAAGACTGAAAGTTCATAAAAAGACTGCAGCAAGATAATGCAAACGCCGAAGTCACCACACTTTGAACTTGCAGCTAACTTGTCGTGACAGTTAAATTCATGCTGTATCAAATTTATTGCAAATTAACGGCAAACGAGTAATCAAAAATACTGCAAAGTAGTAATCTTTCCCTGGCACATTAACTGTTTTCAACTGTTACACTATAAGTTTAACCCCTCCGAAGGGGGCCATAGATCTCATCAGGTCTATTGATGTATACGCACTGTTAAGGTGCATGCATAGTTTTTACCACCATAAACAAGTTCGGGTAATATTTGTACTTTTCAATTCGAGCCGTTTTTGGTATTTGATAAGTATAGCGTTTAAAAAAAGCCGTGCCAACCGAATAAAATTTCTGCAATTTCTGCGTATCTGCTAATTGTCTACTCTCTCAACAGAGGGATTTTATGTTTTTGTCACTTTCGTGAATTAAAGGCAGTCTCTTGCCAACAGTTTCACAACAGACTACTCATGCAAGTGGGTGATGGTATACCTTGTGGGAGATTTTCTGCGAATTTCTCAATTCAAATTCGTCATAATAAGATAACATCAGAAAAAATCAAACTTGCTACTAATGTTCCTGCTATCTGGGTTTACATATTTTAATTAAATTAAAAATTAAAGTGTCAAAGTAGGACTGGGGTACATGGCCTTCCCCTACATAGTGTTAGAGATTTTTTAATTTTTCTTTCTCGCACGCATGGGAGGAACGATAATTTAATTGCTTATTTGTGCTTCTCTCATTAGTTAGAAGATACCAATTTTTGACCTTAAACGTCTTCATGGGTGCAGGTACGGAGATGTTCTGATTCGCTTCTTATTAGCAGAGGAGGCTTCAAATTTCCAGAAATTTATTCCTCTCTGGAAATTTTTTTTTGAGCATCACGTTCCTTGGTTGATAACATATAAATAGATATCCCGGAAAGGTGAAGAGAGTCAGATGCCAGATGAAGTCAGATGAAATCAGCCCAGCTGATTTGTACGTGCTTCTAAGTACGGAGATGTTTATATTTTACTTTCTCGATCTGGTTTGGAATATTTATTCCGGTATTTTTGCATCGGATTATGATGCTTGACTGCAACTACCCAGCTGTAAATGTGAGGTATTTGCCTGTTTGTGAAATAGTGTCTTTTAAATTTACCTCGAAAAGTGCAGGAATAAACTTTGGGAATGGTAAGACTAAGACTACCCATAAAGCCAAGATCTTGAAATTAATATTTAAATGCTGATTTAATTTCTGCAGTAAATTTCCTGTTAAAGAATTTTAGACATTCTTTCTCTAGCGTACTTCTGCATGAGAAAAAACTTGAAATAAATTCTGTGGCTGCATCTGATGGGATTTTCTGTATAAGTTTAGCAAGAGGGACGGTAAGGATGAAAAACCCAGGGACAGAGTTAAAAAAATAATATCAACCGTAAAAGTGTATGCAGGTTAATTTTTTGCTACATATTTATATAAAACAAGTGTCCCAGCTTCGGAAAAAAAATTACATCGAATCACTTTTATTGAAACAATTTTATCCAGACAGCTCCAAACTTAAAAATCAGCATCAGGGACACGGGACGGTATAGGAGTTTTCCTAGTATTTGGACCTCCAACATCGTCCAAAACTTATTTATCTCGTTAATATTGTTATGCAATCATGCAATGGGATGTTCACCATTATATGAAATAAAAAAAACACAAAAAAGTATATTAAAATAAAAATTATTATTCAGGGACATGAAAGTCAAAAGATTGTGAGAATGGCCCATATATACTATAGCTTTCTTGAGAAACAGAGGGTATACGGTGTTCCTTAAAAAAATCCAGAGAGTATGCGGCATATACCCCCGTATACCCTCCACTACATCCCTGGAATACAATAGTTAATAATAAAATCATACGACGAAACGCAATATTTCACCTTGATTCAAACATAAAATATGTAATAATTTGTAACTTATCTATGAATTCAGTTTTCACGAAAATATCAAAAAAGTAAACCATAAATGAATGACATACAAAAAAGTTTACCTATTTTCTTGGCCTGTATGAAAAATTAAAATATGCTTACTGAAACACATATAAATTTAATAACCTGTCCACCAAGAAAATTAAAAGAGTTAATGAGTTATCGCGTTACGTACATACGTACGTACGTACGTACACACGTGCATACGGAATCGGCGGGCAGATAAGCTCTCAGGCTTTGAAAGCCTGTGAGCTAAAAATATCACCCTGATCGGATAATAAGTGGTCATTTTTCAATTAGCCTAACGCTTTCTAGGCTCTTTGCAATAAGCCTGAAAAATACCAGGCTAATTGGAAAAAGGGAGATGTGGATTCTCCAATTAGCCCGGCTCTTTGCAAAGAGCCTAGGCTGTTTGCAAAGAGCCGGATTTCTCAATTAGCCTACGACATATATACCATTTGTTTTAGAACTGATAGCATAAGGATAATGGGATACATAGGAATGACCAAAAGAAAACTCAAAGAAAGAATCAAAGAGCATAAAGCAGACATAAAATTTTGTCGTCAATCAACAGCTCTCTGTCATTTACGTTTCAATCAGAATATCACAATAGGTTTCGATCATGCAAAAATCATATACCCAACATCCAATTAATACGCATTCACTATCAGAGAATCCATAGAAATCCTGTGTAAAAACAATCAAGTATGTAACGACGCTCTATTGTACAATACCCTCAAGTTATGGATCAATATCCTTAAAATAAATAAATTCTGAAAACTTGAGCAAAGTGACGTATTAAAGTTTGTGGTACGGCAGTTAAATATTTCTTCTACGCAAATTTAATCTCAAACGCTGCTACTTCGACTGTCCAGCTACAGATTTAAAATGACGTATGGGAACAGAGTGATGTATTAAAATAAATGGAACTGCAGTTAATAATATTTTTTTTCTCTCCTCTAATTAAGTTCAATCCAAGAAACTACTACTTCTACTTTCAACTCTAATAATCATTGGCTCTCTCCATAGAGTAAAGAGAAAAAATAGAGAGGAAGTATGGTGGCTGGGGGTGACGTGAAAAATGTAACCCTACAATCTGCTACATTCGGCCCAAACGCAACCACGTGTTTTGACGTAAAAAAGAACAAAATTTTTAGTAATACAGTTTTTAATTCCTAATACAATGAAGTGTTACTTTAGAAGGCTTAAACATAAGCAGATCACTTTCATTTAAAGAAAAAATGCACGAATGATGTCAAAGAATTTGGGCCCTGTTCCACATGCTTGCTTTGTTTGGGCCGAATGAGGGCATTTAAGTTTGAACGATAACCGGATTCATATGGACTTCACCCATGTGACGTCAGCCGTGGGTAGATAGAAGAAAAACACCAATAGACAAGAAGAACATTTTAACACTGCTTTCCCTTCGCCCAATAAACAGTCTCTTTCGGAGAGTACCTACTCGCAGAGGTGTAGCTGTTGCCATTCGTGGGTAAAATCCACGGCATACCGCACCTCTCTTCTTTCTCTTTACTCTGTAAGCTCTCTCATTTTCGAAACAAAGTGACAAGTGACGTATTTGTATGAATAAACAGCAATTAGTTATTATAATATTCTCTGATGAAGGGCTTGGAAAGCCTGACAGTTCTAAGAAGTTTTTAAATAAAATGTATATTTTAAACTTGGAACATCTCTTTTATTATTTTAGTCGCCTTTTAAGCAAAACAGGGAACTTTTTAAAGTTCATATTACATATTTTATGACTACAACAGTGTTAATCTTTCGAGGTATAGTAGTATAGATGATTTGAAAAAAAAAGAGAAAATAGTTAAATACCTTGCTTTCAGCATTTAATTTTACTGTGACAGATTGCAACCGTCTTCGGAGATCTTCTACTTCTTGTAAAAGCCTCATAATCATAATTTTGTAGCTGGTCTGTAAAATGAAAGAAAAAGAAAAGCGTTCACAATTTATTTTTCAAAATTCAATTCTCTATTTTTATATAAAAACAAAACTTAACAACACTCCTTTACAATGCAGCAGTACGGTAATCGTACGTTACCGCATGTTCAGGGATCACAGATTAGAGGAACCCCCGAATTCTCCAGCATAGGAAATTTGCAAGCTTTTGTTTAAATTAGGGGAAGTGTTTTCCACAAACTTCTCGTTTGTGATTCAATATTTTTTAATTATTCTTTTTAAATAGGATATCTGAGGTCGAAGGCTCTTATGTTTGAACTAAAATCGCATGGACGAAGTGAAATTTTCTACAGCGACCGTAATCGAATCGCAGTAAAACTATTATTTCCTTTATTCGTTTCAATTCATTGTCGAACTGGTTATTTTGATCTATTTGCAATTTTCCAATCTTTAGAAGGCAATATTCAAATATTTATATACAGTTGTGCACACTGGGGGAGGGTTGACAAGTGGGGAAATATAGCCGGCGGAAAGAGGGGCTCCGCTACAATAATTTGTATAATTTTATACGAAAAATTTTTCTTTCTTTTTACTTTCAAATTTTAAATTAGTTCTTGTGTAGAATGGAAATAAAAAAAATACATTGCTCAAAAAAAGATTACTCTAGTTTTAAACAGTCTGCCTTAAGATTCATGAAGCATGATATGAGAGGTTCACAACCATAGTAGACCATGTCCATTTTGAAAAAAATTGACATAGTCCATTTAGAAGGTGCATAAAATCTGTTTATCCACTCCCAAGTCTGTTTTCACATACCTTATCATATATGGTATCTGTTTACAGACCTGGTTCGCTGTGGGAGTGAATAAAACATACCACCGGAGTGGGATTTTTCCCTTCGGGGAATTTTCTATTCCAGTGTTCTAATGGTGGCTCCGTAGTTATTTGGGGCAGTGATGCGTAATACAGTCTGGTGTTTAGTCGCTGACGTACACCAGACCTAGCCTGTCCTTGCTCTCAAGTTTGACCTGGTGCCTCCAAGTTGGTCCCGTCGTGGTGTAGCGGGTTCGCCCGTTTGCACGTGCAGAATCCAGGCAAGCGACCTCCGCGTCCTCCCGGCCTAGTAAGTCGGCAGGGCACTGCGGCTTGACGATGCTACGAGTAGAAGAAATGGAAAAAGAGCCGATGGTGATGCCATTGGCTCGTCAAGTTCTTGTGGGACCGGAGGTTCGGGAGCACAGGCTGGTGCCGCTGTCAAATGCACTGCGTGCACGAGGGAGTTTAGGACTTTTGCTGGAATGAGAAGCCGTCTTCGCCAGGTTCACCCGGAAACTTATTTTCGTGGTGAGAAGGAAAAATTAGACGCGTCCACGCACCATCGGTGGACGCATTTAGAGGAAGAAGATATGACTCGTTTAGAGATCCAGCTTGTGGACGAGGGCAAACGCTTTATAAATAAAGAGCTGGCGAAGTTGCTTCCCAACAGGACCATCGAAGCCATTAAAGGGAAACGCAAAACAGAGCATTACAAAGCACTGATCCAGAAAATTAAGACCGAAATGATCGCTGGTAGTAACATCCTTGACCAGTCGACCCTGATTACAAACTTTGCTCACGATTTTGCAACTCATTCTGTTGTTGTTCTCCTTACCATTGACGAGGACCCCTGTGGTCCCATAGACGAGGTCGCAACATCGTCGATTTCAAAGTCTGATCTTGAAAAAGATCATGACACACTTGATGAACCGCTACACGGTTCCAGTGACCCCCAGCTTGATGACACCTTAATCATTGGTACTATTCCATATTACCTTGTTGATTTAAACACAAATCGGACTCTTCGACCACCTCCATCTAAGTCTGAGATTGAATTTCTCGATGCAGCTCTCTTGTCTTCGGACAGTAATCCGGAGAGTTCAAAGCATTTATGTCTCCAATATCTTGAGACTATTTTGGATATTGATTTCTCTGCGCCTCCGAAGTTACCAGCTTCTAAGGTAAGGCCTTTTAAGAAGCCTAAGAATGTTTCTAGGCGTAAAGCCAAGAGGCAGCAGTATGCCACTTTGCAAAAGCTTTATCGTAAAAGTAAAAAGGCGGTCATTGACCGAATTTTTAACTCCAACAGTTTTTCGGATGAGCTTCGAGCTCATTCAGTTTTTGATTTTTGGACCTCCTTCTTTGAAACTAAGTCCCCTGTCTCTGGTTTCCTTCCGGACAATTGTCCGAGAATTGTACCTGAATCCTTTGCAGATCTTCTGTCTTTTGTAACTGTGGAAGAAGTTTTTAACTCCTTTCCGCTTCGTAAATCTGCTGTTGGGCTCGACGGGATCAGTGTGGCTCGTCTGCGCCGTATTCCTGTTCGAGCTCTTGCCAAGTTGTACACTCTGTGGATCAAGTTGGGATGGGTTCCCCAACTCTTCCTTGACTCCAGGACCATTTTCCTTCCAAAGGCTGAGAATACAAACTCTCCAGAGAAGTTACGTCCGATCTCTATTGCATCTGCCTTCCTGAGGCAATTTCACAAAATATTAAATGGTCGACTTATAAATATTATTCCAATCTCTGACCAGCAGTTTGGTTTCCGGTCAATGGACGGCATTGCCCGTGCCATTGACCAGCTTGATTCCATTTTCCATAACTTTAAAACCTTTCATAACTCTTGCTCTGCCGCATTCATTGACCTCAGAAAGGCTTTTGACTCCATCTCTTTTGATGCAATCTATATGGCGTTGTAGCATCTTGGAGTCCCTCAGTCATTTACTAATTATATTCAATTTGTATATAGTAATGCTCGTACATTTTTGTTTTATAAAGGCATGTTTTCCAGATCTGTTTCGCCGAAGAGCGGTGTTCGCCAAGGTGACCCCCTCTCGTCGACTTTATTCCTTATCCTTATTGTTTTTGACTTTGTTCTTCGGGCTCTCCCTGACCGCCTTGGTGCAGTCTTGCGAGAGTCTGTTAGAATTTGTCACATTTCTTACGCTGATGATCTTTTACTTCTGTCTAAGAACGCCAGATGTCTTCAAGACTTGTTGAATATTCTTTTGCATCTCTTACCCACCACAGGTCTGTGTATAAACAGTGAAAAGTCTTTCACGTTTTCGTGGATTGCCTACAAGAGACAAAAGAAAATAATTTATGATTACGATGCGAGGTTTTGAGTGGGGTCTTGCCAGCTGAGACCGCTCGCTTTTGATGAGTGTTTTACCTACCTTGGTATCTCTTTGACCCCGAATGGTAGGATTTTCAAACCACCTCCAGTTGGCTCTGATCTCAAGACGTTGCAGTCTGCTTATTTAAAGCCGCGGCAGAAAATGTACCTTCTCCGCCATATGCTCCTGCCGAGATATTATCACCAGCTTGTGCTTGGTGAGCTGTATGCGGGAAACCTCAAGAAGATCGACCTGAAGGTGCGCAGGTTTGTTCGGGAGGTTCTCCACCTTCCGCATGATGTTCCATCGAGTGCTTTTCACGCTCGCGTGAAAGATGGCGGAATGGGACTGCCATGCATGAGGTGGATTGTTCATGTAATGGCCCTGCGACGTCTCTCCGCAGATCGGGAGAGAATCTTTCGGCTCATGACTGCCCCTGATGGCAGTCGCTTAACATCTAGAGCCAGGGTTGATTCCTTCTTTAAGAGGGACCTGCATAATCGATGCAATGGGACTGGCCTACAGCAATGTGGTGCCGTCCCTGCCGCGTCGGCTTGGCTTTTTGACGGCACTTCCGTCATGTCCGGTAGGGACTATATTGCTGCGATTCAGGTCCGGTACAATTGTTTATACACAAGAGCTAGGGCGGCCCGTGGACGCGATGCTGAGAAGCTTTGCTCACGTGGCTGCCGCGTACCCGAAACCCTGAATCATGTTTCTCAGCAATGCTTTTCAACACATGGCACAAAACAAAAATATATTATTTTAATCATTTCAAAATCCCTGAGAATTATTTGCAGTAACTGAAAATGTCATAAAAATTTTCAACGATTTCTAAATTTAATTAAATTTTATTCTGATTTTTGAGAATTTTAATTGTTTAATGAATGAAATTTTTTCTAGGTAAACTGTTAACTTTCTTCGCTCAAAATACGAAAAGAAAAAAACTTTCTTTCACAGTCACGTTTTTTATAATTACGCTAAAACAAGCTATTTTAAGGATCTAAAATGAAACCGATAATCGTAATATCTAAGATAATTCAGCTAATCTCTACAAAAATATTTTTTTTAAGTTAAGCAAGCATCTATTAAATGATATTTTGTATAATTTTACACAGGGCGATGATCATACACGAAAGCACTTTTTCTCACATCTAATATGTGAAAAGAAAAGTACATTTTATCTTTAATAATAAGAATAAACTTTACTTAAATTAATCTATTCGAGTTTTTGTGATATATTTAATGACATGCACGGTCGAAAACAGCAATCTTTATTTGGAAATATGATAAACTTTCAAACTTTAAAATTTCAAAAAGCGTTCATAATTTCAAATTAGCTATTTTTCCTAATTTACACAAAATTTTAATATAATGGATAATCGGTGAATAGCACAGTATAAAGTAAATATTATCTTGCGTTTGCTAAAATTAAAATATATTTGCAAAATACGTGTGATTTCATAAAAACAAATATATTTCTTACATCATTCTATTATATTTTCTGTAGCAAACAAGCCTAATATTAATGAAAAAAAAAAAAAAACTTAAGAGATTATAATGAAATAAATTAATAATTCAATGAATCAACATAATAAGACTTATCAATATTTTGAAAAAACGAAATCGTGCAACCATTCTTTTGAACCTAATCTCCCGGCAACGCTATCCTGTCAGTAGGTGTTATACTGGAGAGAAGTGTATGTCCGCGCAAAGAAATAGTTCCTTACTGAATTTTAAAGAAAAGTCACTTTAAATCCGATTTTCTTTAAATTTTTCCATTGAAAAGCGATTGACTGATTAAACAAAATTGATATTGATTTAGCTTAATGTATGTTTATATTTATGACAAATATTAGTAATATTCAAGGAAAATGTATTTCTTTGCGCATAAAAATTCTGGCGAGATTTTTGGCGGTAGAAACAAATGAGTAAGTAACTCTAAGACTGCACACAGACGCGTATTTTGCCATCCTTCTCCAGTTTTCATGGAAATCTTTTGTTCAGGACCATTCTGTCACAAAAGAATGATGGGAATCAACAATGGGTCAGGACATAAGGAGCTCAACCCTATTTGAAGGAAAGGTTCCTCTTTTGCAGGACATCAGTCCCTTTCCTTTTAAAGTCATTAAAAATCAAAGACACCGCGTGGCCACAAAAAACGACGCCGACACTGATAACAGTTAGAAGGATGGTGCGTTCGCAGCCTAACACCCCGTAGAGTTGTTTGGGGGGTGATTTGCCATGGGGTGATTCCCATGTCATTTCTGGAGATAGAAGATTTTCGATGTCCAATCCAACGTTTAATTTTTTAAACAATTAAAGATAGAATAAAAATTTCGATAGATTCGAATTTTTCGGAAAATTTCACCTTAAAAAAATATGGATAAAATGTGTAAAATAATGATAATTATCTTTAAAAATAAATTAAACGGCTGAAAGAAGATACGACCTTCTTAGAGGATAGACGATTATTCACGATATAATTTTCATGCTTCCGCATACACAAGGTAAAACTATTCTTATTTTAATTATTACAAAGAATTGATCGGAAGTTAAATTAATTTGTCTTTTAATCAATAGTATAAATTCAATATTTCAACAGTATATTAGATTCAAAAAGAAGAAAAAATTCATCAGTTATTCAGAATGTATATTTTAGTTGCATACATAAATGTAAGTTAATTTGAGTTAAATTAAAATATAATTTAAGATAAATCAATTATCTGGAAACGAAGTTGCAAAATCTGTAGATTATAGGAATGGGTTAAGACAATTTCTTCAATGTGGCCTAAAATGTAAATTTGTAATTACTTAAGAACATAGTGAGAAAAAAATGGTTTTTCATTCTATTTTGATAGGCATTTTTTTTCAAAGTGATATTATAATTCTGTGATGAAATTTATACTGAATGTGAAATTGGAATAAAATTTCTAAGGACATAATTAGATTATTTTCAAATTTTGCTTTTGCTTTAAACTTAAAAATTGAAGAATGCTAAATAATAAGAATTTTATCTGTATTAAAAATCTCAAAATCATTTTTTTTCTTTTTAATGTGATTTTTTATAAGTTATATTTTATATTCAGGATATAATTTCCATCCTTCCGCATTCAGAAGTTTAAACTATTCTTATTTTACTTAGAAAGAACTAATCAGCAGTTAAATTAATTTGTCTTTTAAACAATGGTATAAATTCAATATTTTAACAGTATTTTAGACACACACACACAAAAAAAGAAAATTCATCAGTTATTCATAAATTATTCCATAGTTTTATACATAAATGTAAGTTAATTTGATTTGATAAGTTAAATTATAATTTAATTTGACATAAATCAATTAACTGGAAACGAAATCGCAAAATATCTGGATATATTGTAATAGTTTAAAACAATTTCTTCAATGCGACTAAAAATGTGCATTTGTTGTGAACTTGAGAGAAAAAAAATTGTTGTGAGTAAAGAGTTGTAAAAACATTGCGAGAGGGTGTGTATGTGTGTTTCTTTCTATTTTAATAGATATTCTTGAAAAAAAAGTGATATTATAATTCTAAGGATGAAATTTATATTGAATCTGAAATTGGAATAAAATTTGTAAGGATATAATTAGATTATTTTCAAATTTTTCTTTTGCTTTAAACATATACATTGAATGTTAAATAAGAATTTTATCTTTATTTAAAATGTTAACATATATATCAATAAACTTTTTATTCGGCTTCATAAAAAAACACTGCACATCTTTTAATTTTAGCATTCATTACTATGAGTTTATTGCACCGGTTAGAATTATTTATTGTTATTATTGTAATGAAAGCTTTCAAATCTGGGACTAAATAATAATTGATTTACAAAAGAAAAGCTAAAAATATTCATTCCTGTTTTCTTTTATGATTTTCCGAAGAATTCTGTTACAAACAAATTAGCGAAGACCATTTATTTTTATTATAAAAATAAGGAGGAAAACAATTTTTTTAATGCATGTTTCACGTGATTTACAATAAATTCAATATTTAATGCATTAAAAAACTGGTTAATTTAATATGATACAGCTTTTTGCCAGCTAATTTAATATATGACTTTTGTTCGCGCACTTTTAAAATAAACTTCCCTGTCCTTTTTTTTTTTTTTTTTTTTTTTCCTGCGTTGGTGGGAGGGTGTTTGAACTAAAACACAATTTTTCGCTTATGAATTAGTTCTTTCTGAATATTTTTGTACATTGAATCATCGTTAATTTTATATCTTCGCGAAAAAAACGCTGAAAATAGCATTATAAATGACTAAAACTTAAAAAATTGCAGGATGAAAAAATTTCTATATTAGAAAAAAGTACGATTCATTTTGCGAATGATGAGAAATCGTCGCGCAAACCCGAAAAAAACCACAGAAATTGCTGTACGAATTCCGAATAAACTTTATGGAAAAAAGGATAAAGTTTGTTGTACAGGACTAAAAGTTAACAATCGGATGTATTTTTAATAATGTTAAAATCGCCGCGAAATGCTAAAAACAAAAAAGAAATTTAAACCGCATAAGAATCGCTAATTGCAGATGACAAAATTTAGTACAGTAGGCTAAAACAATGGAACTGAAATTCTTTTAGGAATACAGAACAATCTGTGTGGAACGTGAAAAAACAAAAGAATTGGTAACATGAACTCGCTCAAATGTATTCCCCCAAACAACAATAAACAGCCAAATCTGGCGATCCTACAACGCCAAAGTTAGTAAAAGGACTAGTGTAGCATAATACCCATTGACTAGTTAGACGTGCCCCAACTTTAGTTCGCTCACTGATTGATCTACTTAGCAGCAGGGACAAAACGAATGGAATGGAAGGAAGTAAAATTGTCGGAATTTTTCCGCCGGACTTTAACCCTTAAATGCCGGGTGTTGCTTTTCGGTAACATACCCAATTTAGGCTCTAAAATACTATTAGAATAATATTGAAGCTATAATGCCTAATGCTGCCAATAAAATACATTCTGAAAATATTATTAAATCGATTTTCAACATGTAGATGACAACACTTGTGCTGTTTAAGAATAAAGATAGATTTATTTTTTCAATTATTGCTACTTGTTCTTTTTGTTTTGTTTGGAAGCTTGCGAAATACCCTATTTTACTCTGCAGTGAGCAAGTAAAATTTATTTCTTATTATAGTTCCTAAAATTCTTGTGTGTTTAATATTATAGAATTTTATCAAGGAAAATTATTTTTTCAATTAAAGACTAGTATTGCCGATTAGTAACAAACTGTTTTTTAGCCGTAAACCATACTTAAAACAAAACATGATTTTTTTAAGTATTTTTCCCATGATTTATTTAAAAAATGAAAGCCGAAAAACATTATTACAATGATTTTTGAAAAATCAGGCATTTAAGGGTTAAAGTTGTCCTTGACCTTGAATAAGCGTTTTCCCTGTTAATGTTTATCTGGGACGGACTTTTCTTTATCTCAGAACACGAAAACGATTTATATATAGAGCTTTAAAATTTGGAATATATGTGTATTCCTGAGGGCAATACATGAATTGGACATTGATTTTTTAAAATTCAATCCCTAAGAGGAGAGGAGCGTCAACAGGGACAAATTTTCTTAATGGTTGCATTTGATTTCCTATGGAGAAATCAGCATCAGCTTCAGCAATGAGTATTTGTTGAAAAGTACTACTGACAGTTCAATGTACTTTTCCACTTATGAGGCATTTTAGATTTGAAATGAAAGTGCAAAATGTCTTTTAAATATAGCATAGCTAATAATTTTCAATCATAACTTATTAATTAATATTAATTAAATGTATCGTAGAAACATGCAGAACGGAAATTATTGTGTCAAGTCATGTCGTATTGGGAAAATCAATTCGTACCGGAAAAGTTCTGCCCGATAATTATTAGACATTAGATATCGGAATCAATGTCTAATAATTAAATGATTGAATTTTCCGGTACGAATTGATTTTCCCAACATGACCCGACTTTCCGATTGACCTAATATGTTAGGGGTGGGGATTTATTTGTGCAACATTTCAAAATTCAATATAATTTCCCCATTTGATCAATACACATATACTATTTTTATCAATTTTATCTATTTTGATTAAGTTTTAGTACCAATTTTTTGTAATCCATTAATAATTATTACAATACAATAAGTAACACTCAAAAATTTTAAACAATAACAACTCATATAATACTATTTAATACTATTAATTGACGTAAATTATTGATTTATCATCCTATATAATACTATTTAATTAATAAATAAAATTTTCAATAGGGAGGAGTGAGAATGTCCCATTCATCCCCATTTGAAATGTCCCAATCATCCCCATGATGCATAATATCCCTTCTCAGCCATTTTACCTCCAAAATTATTTTGTCACAATGGTTACTATTCATTCATTTTAATTATTGATATTGAACCCTAAAATAAATAACTACAACATAGCTTAATTTTTTATATTGTATAAGATATTTCACATCTTCAAATGTTAAAAAAAACTTACTTTTAAGCAGAGATTTCAGAAAATGCAACTTTGAAGGAAAATGAAAACAGCAATGTGGTCCTACTTTTAGTTTTGAAGCACACTGTGGTAGAGGTATATGGGCTTAGGAAGCAATTTAAAATAAATGTTTATTGCCTGAAATATTGAGAATGTCCCATCCATCCCTTGTCCCGTACATCCCCTAGCTCCCCTACCTTATTAAAAAAGAATGATTTTAAAATATTAAAACGAAAACAAGGAATTTGTAGGAATCTTTTTCATGAGTTTAACATGAGTTTGTAAATTTCGTATGCTGACGTGTTGTGCTTTGAATCCTTATGATCGGGACCTACCAATAAAAAAAGATAAAGCGAGTTTTTATTTTATTTATTTATTTATTATTTTTTTTTTTAATCTGCTGCATTTATGATTACGGGTAATCCTAAATACAGATAAAATTACTTTCTCTGATAGAGTAATTCTAAATTGTATAAATTCATGGTTACAGAATAATGGCCTTATTCCTTTATTTAAGAATGGAAGATAATTATTTGTTCTCCATAGCTGGTCTTTGTTCTACACTACTCACACTAAGTCCCCTTTTTCGATCACCGTCAATGCCAAAATGCAATTTGCATTAGCGGTGTTCTTTCGATGTCTAGTAACACAAGGCCTTTTTAAATGCTAAACGGTTTGTGTGAAAGCCGGGAGACTGCGACCTAGAAGTCTGCACGGGCCCGTACCTGGCGGAATGAAGGAGAACTTTCAAACGGGCCGGGCCGGCAGAATTAGGAAAATTTTTTCAACGGGCCGGGCCGGGCCGACAGACAAAATAAACGGGCCGGGCCGGCAAAAAAATTAATCGGGCCTATCGGCCCGATATAAGAATTTAAGCGAAGCAGATTAAATACGAGCCGTTTTCAATGAATATGATTTTCTCGAGAAGTATAAATGTATGTCACGATCCGATGCGACTTTAACAATATCAATACAGAAATGTAACATGTCCATCGTAGAGATCGGCATCGTACAGTTACAAAATGTCTGATTCCGAGTTTAATTTTTTTTTCAGCAGGCTCGTGCCGGGACGGAACTGGTCTTAATCGATCTCAGGATGTGTAGAACAGTCATTGTGTTTTGTAGTATTAATGGTGATAATGAACTTCTCTTAACAGTATCTTTGGAAATATACCTTAAGGTGGTTCTCATATTCACTGCTCAACAATGCGAAGCTTTCAGACACATTTTCTGACAAAATTTTTAACTATAAAGTCATAAAATTGACAGGCCTGCCTCTTGAAGGCATTTGGAAACAAATAGCTTTTTCCATATTTGATAAATTACTTACAGAGATAACAGAGATTCCTGTCACGTGATTGTACGTTTTTCTCCTTTCATGTTCTATCGCTTCCGGAAATTCGATTCAAAACGCTAACTTTGACAGTATTTTCAGAAAGATATATTGCTTTTATCTATGAAAAAAAAACGACATTTACATAGCTTCTGAATAAGAATACCTACCAATCTTACGCGTTTCCGAAAAGAAAATAATTCATAAATGTGTCGAAATGTAGCTCCTTTAGATTTGAGAAAAGCCTTAAAAATGAGAGAAATATTTTCACAAATCTACTTTTTATTATACAGCTTCAAAAGTTATCACGTTTTTAATCCTTTATTCTGAACTACATTAATCTTTTAATGAATCCTTATTTCCATTTTGAAATGTCTGCAGACACGATGACTAAAACACTGTAAGTAATCGTTAATGTTTACTATTGTGTGTTTTCTGTTTTGCGAACATCATAGTAATGTAAAATATACTGTAAAATGTTCCCATAAATATGTATGGTAGTATTCATTAAAAGAATCTTAATTGTATGTTGAGAAAAAACGGATTTTTTTTTTTTTTTTTTGTAGAAATTGTGTTGGGCCGGGCCGGGCCTGTTTTCACTGATTTTTGTACGGGCCAGGCCGGGCCGAGAACTGTAAAAATACAAACGGGTCGGGCCGGGCTCGGGCCGAACTTCCAATTTTTACACCGGGCCGGGCCCGGGCCTGGAAATTCCGGCCCGTGCAGACCTCTACCGCGACCTGTAATGCGCACTAGGCTTGACATCAAAATTAGTGAGCTATGTGGTCCCCCTTTTTTTTTTATAAGTTCTTAGAAAGGTTAGTTAGGCTTGGCTACCTTATGCTATAGCTTTCTGTGCTCGTTGGTACACTACTGTCTTTGCATTTTCGGTTTTTTGCCGACGCCAGTTGGTGAACTGACATCGAAGTATAGGGCAACCAAAAAAATTCTTGGATGCCTTATGCGCCCCTTTTTTCTGGAGTTATATTTAACCTCGTGCTTCCAAATCTGGAATGGCCCTCGGGACTCCACCAGAGCTTCCAAATTATACTTTTAGGCCGTGCATTGTTTTGAAATTCATTCTTAGTTCGTATTCATATTTAGTTGGAGGTTACGCGCGGCGGCGTTGCACACCGCGTCGGCACTCCTTAAGCACCGCGATGTCATGTCACTACTCACACACTTTGTCATGATGAACGTGTTTACTTACGCAAAAGAGCATTTTATTATTTCCTGTTTTAACAGCAATAAAGCCAATATTTTATCGCGAAATTAAATATCAATATAAAATGGATTACTTTCTTTACCTTTTTCGATGGCTTGTGGGGTTTTGATTCAGGATCTGTCTTGATGCTGACTAACATATCTTTAACCAGTTTCTCCAGCTCTTGCCTAAGTTTACTGCAGTGATCTTCAAGTCTGGGAGTAGATCTTTTTACATCTAAGTAACGTTTTCTCCATTCTTCTCTAGCTGTAAATTTGAATAAAACTTAATGAATATTTCTAGAAAAAATTTCCCATATTTACAATCCACCAGAAAAAAAAAGAATTTTCTATTCCAGTTTTTTAGGATATACTGTTCAAAAATGTACAGCATTAGGAACAAAATAATAGGTAGGGAGCCGGTGACATCAAAAGCCCTGTGATCGCGGAATTGATTTTTTTTTTTTTTAATTGATAGTAAAAAGTCATACGAACAAAATGAGCTTGGTATGACTAGGTTTGACAAGCAGAAAATATGTTAATTAATTATTATTAAAAAGGTATAATGTTTTACCGTTACTGAAGATATTGCTCACTCTTAAGGGGTCTCAGGACTCTTAAAACTGGAAATTGTTTTAAAAAGGACAATTTTCAACATTTAACACCTTAAAATGTATATGATTTTAAAATACTATTTATATTGGGATGAAAGATATAAGTATGTTCTTTCATTTCTTGTGTTAAAAAATTGCAAGATGCAGAATTAATATTTACAGGGGGCTCCAAAATGTCAGACATTTGTTGAGCAGAAAATTGGTATAACAGTTTACGCGCAAGATTACAAAATAAGTTTTGCTACTAGAATGAAATTTTTCGTGCCTAATTGTACTTCAGATTGTTATAATTAACCTAAACCTAAATAAATTTGCATTTAAAGTATTTTTATATTTTTAATACAAAAGTTGTATTTATCTAATACAATATTTTGAAAATTTCAACAGTACAATCACCTAAAAAAATATTTTTTTGAACCATAAAAATGAAATTTTAGGTTCAATTTATACAGACTAACATGAAACATATAAATGGAAAATTTCATGAAAAAATATTCAGAAGTTTTTGAGATATCCTGCGCGTCATGCCCAATAGCGTCATTTGGTGAAAAATGACTTCAAAGTTTCGGAAACGCCGCTTCAGCTATTGTGCGAGCATAATTCTAAAAGCCGTAACTTCTGTTCTAATGAGAATTTTAAGGAAAAAATTATATCAAAATGTTCAGAAAAGAAAAGAGTTTAACATCTAAAAAAATTAAAATTTCAAAAATTTTGAAGCTTTAAGAGTTCTGAGACCAATGTGAGACGGGCGTCTTTTTTGCTTAGGTATTATCCATTCACCATTCACAATCCATTGTGAATGGATAATTCCTAAGCAAAAAAGCAGCAAAAAAGACGCCCGTCTGACATTGGTCTGAGACCCTTTAAAGCATTTTATAGAAAATTGTGTGCTCTTTCAGGAAAATTTGGTGTGACAAACTTTATCTGTCGGTACACTCTATTATACTTATTTTAAGGAAGCGCTCGGTGATAAAATATCACCTTTATTTTGCTTTGAATTTTTAGCGGTGGCGCCTTTATTTCGCGCCTGGACGTTAGTCAAGTTAGTCAAGTGTCGGCAAAGGCATGGGGACGTTTGACGAACGCGCGGCCGCCTGCTCCGCGAAATCTGGCGGTGTTCTAATAAATTTGGGATTCCAAGTTTTTCTGAATAAGCAGAAAATTTTCTAAGAAATGCTCTAAGAGTGATCAATATCGGCGATAACGGTAAAGCATTGTAGCTTTTAAATAATTATTAATTTAATTAAACATATTTTCGGCTTGTCAAACCTAGTCATACCTAACTCATTTTGTTCTTATGACTTTTTACTATCGATTTACATAAAAGTTTTCCAATTCCGCGATCCCCCCGTCCCGGCTCCCGTACTGTAAGTCAACTATATACAAGGCGAGCCAAAAGTCTGTGAAACACCTTTTTTATTTTCGGAAAACAATTTAAATGTATACATTTAAATTTTGACTACTACCTCAATAAAGCCAGAGTGAGGGGAATTATCTTATCGGCTCTTTCGCAAACATAGCGGTCGTCTTGAAATCCGCCATATTGGATCGAGATCAAATTTTTCACATGGGAAGAATGTCGTTTGACATACCATGTAACACCGTCATGTTCACAAGAATATATTTATGCAATCAGATTTTCTATATCTGCAATTGTTTGCAGGGTCGTACTGGCATAACTGAGTGGGCGGTGGCAAAATGGATAAAAAGGGCGCCGATTGCCTTACAAAAGGGCGTAAGTGCTTATATATATATACATACACATACACACGCACATACTATATAAATTATGTATAAAAAATCACTTTAAAAATATATACGAGTATATTGCTATAGCGAAAACTTTATTCCTAAAATAATTATGTCACCCAAATAGTTCCCCGCAAGACATTCACTTAAAAAAAATCTGATGTTAGACCAATGTTGCCAATTTAGAGGTATTTTTTTCCACCACATTTTTCTAAGAAAGCTATCTCTATTTTCGAATTTCGCTCACCTTATCTAATGAGTTAATTCAAACTTTACCCCGAATATTTGAATAACAATCTCCATACAATTATCTCCAAATGGAAAATAAAATATTAAAATAAAACAAACAAAAACAATTTCGTTGGGTCAAAACTCAAAAGTGCAAAACATTATTTAATACAATTCAATAATATTTTATATAATACAATCTCTAGAATACAAATACTAATTATGGTGTATAAAATTTCAGGAAAGTTATTTTTGTTTAGTTCAAGAATGACGTCTATTTTACGTGAATTATTTTAAAAATATGTTTTATTTCTTTATTTTTTCAACATTGAAAAGATATCATAGATTTTCTTTTTTTTTAAATTATGGCCATTTTTTTCCCATTCTGATCAGAAACAAAATTATGGCCATTTTTTTTTTCATCCTGACCAGAAAAAAAAAATTATGACCATTTTTTTTTCCTTTTCTGACCAGAAAATCAGAGTTCTAACTTTTTACGACAGCTCTTTCATCTTCACCTAACACTTCATTTATAACGGTTGTTTCATAATAATGAATGGCACCAGTCCATCACAAGAAAATGATCCATTCCAAAGGTATAAGTTCGATGAAAAAAAACTATTTAATACATTGAGCAGAAAGAAGAGGCTTCACCTGCAATTTTTATAACACTAATAGAATCCCATAGCTGCCAATGTGTACGGTTTAGTTACCTCTAAAATTTAACACAAATTTTTGCCATATTTAATCGTTGACAATTGTTAGACTTTTTAAACTGAAATTCCGGAAGTGACAGCCAATTGTTCCCTTGCGACGACATTTCTGTGGCTTCAACTCGTAAAACTTGGCTAAAAGTGCTATCTTTGACAACATTTTCTGAATGAATCTTTGCCTTTATAAAAAAAATGGGAAACTCTAATTTCCTGGTATCGGAACAAAATCGGCAAATTTTATATTTTTACGAATATTAATGCAAATTTTTTGTATTTACGAATGAAAATGACTTCGCGAAAGTATCAGAAAAGTAGTTAGTTTGGATTTGGGAATAGCTTTAAATATAAAAAATTCTCATAACGAGGATATGATCGCCCCCCACCCCAAAAAAGGAAATCCATGACCCCCTCTAAATGATGAGCTCAATCCGTCCTGGGCTTTGTCGAATATTGATTGATTAAAATCTCGGAATCGAAAAAAATTCCTCTTTATACAGGATCCTTATGCCATATCATCTTTAGATTCTTCTATGTTTTGTCATATGCCAGACAGAATGATTTTAACAATACCGTGCAAAACGCAGATGCGAGAAAAATCGACAAACAAAATCTTCATTTGGCGCCCGGGGCACATGCCCCCTCTGCCCCCTTTAATTTCGGCCCTGCTTTCAAATCAGCAAACTTACAAAGGCTATGCCCAATAATGGAGTTGTTTCTGTTTTTCAAAGATCTTGTTCTTTTTTATCGCGATTCATGTGTGTACGCAGGGTAGGGGGGGGGGGGGCAGAAAATCTTTAGAAAAGTAATGCATTCTTTAAAAGTATTTACGTTGAATGTATTATTTTGAAAAGTAGTATTACTTGAATTTTATTGCATGATAGTTTTGTTTTAAAGGTTTTCATTAAATTTCATTATAACTGCTGACTGCTTTACTTGGCTGAAAATACCAATTATATTTTATTGCCCACCAGAAACTTTTTAATCGAACTGTCTTTTATATTTTTTGAGAAAAACAAAAGATCTTTCAGAAAAGGCTGCTAAATGTGGCGTTTTGAACCGAATTTCCGGACGCGACAGTGGAGGAAGAGAAAGAAAACTGTTGTCATGAGACAACAATCAATTTTAACTCAAGATGTAATTAATTTAAAGAACAGAATCTATTGTATTACAAATCACTTCAATAACCAAGCCTGCAAGTCTCATTCTTTTATGTGGAGTTTGGCCGAATATTCGGTTTCATTTTCGTTTTCAGCCCAAAATCCTAGTTTCGGCGAAAAGACTGCCGTATATTCGGTATTACTATAACTGCCCCTCCCTAGCCTCCCCCAAACGGCACTCCCATCCAAAGAGCCGTACATACTATATATTTTCACAAGGAGATAAATCTAGAAGGTATTACTAATATTGATTAAATTCGTTATTTTTAAATTAAATTATTTTTTAATATATTTTTTATGTTTATAGCACCTTATATTTAATTAATTTTATTTCAATCAAATTATTTTTTTAATTATGTACTGCCGTTTCTCAGGGGCGCCATTTCAGAATTTCCTTGGGGGGGGGGGGGGACAAAGATGTCTTTGAGGACAGTGGCATAGCCAAGGGTGGGGTGGGGTTCGGCGGCGGGGGGGGGGGGGAGCCTGTACTCTCTCCCATCAAAACGAAAACCTATGGAAAATTCCGTTTTAAAAAAGTTTTTTTTATCTTAGCAGGTATAATTTCAAGATAGTGACTAATATTTTTTCCGTTTAAGACAGTATTCTATTACAGACAGTTTCCCTTTTTATAAGTATTCTTAAAGGCATTTAAAACATCCTTTCTATAGTATACCTCTGAAGAGTATATGTATATTACATTTATTGTAAAACTTGCGAATACGAAACCTGTCAAAAAAAGAATTGTTTCGTAAACGGAAAAAAATTAAGTTTCTATGAAGAAAGCACTATATAATTATACTTGCTAAGAAGGGTACAGGCTCGGACTGGCCCGCCGGCCCATCGGCCCGAGGGCCGGTGCGCCCTCATCCAGAGAAAACTTCGCGCCCCGAAGTGCCTAAGCCGCTCCAGTGTTTTTTCCCTCGTTGTACACATACATTCTGACTAGTGTACTAAATTTCGAGAATTCGTTTTGGGAATAATCGTCAATATTAATAGACAAACAGCATAAGAGAGGTACTTTTTATTATCTCAAAGAAATTAAAGATACATCGGAACAATTTCAGGATCGGAAACCAAAGTGGGCATTTTTACATCGGATTGAGAGGGAAAACATTGCGGAAAAACTGTAGTAACCAGGGCTGCGGAGTCGGAGTCGTCCATTTTACAAGCAGGTCTGCGTTGTCGGAGTCGGCCCAGTTTTGAGCGAAAGAGTCGGAATTGGATCTGTTAAATTTCCCGAAGTCGTAGTCGTTAATTTTTCCCACCGACTCCGCAGCCCTGGTAGTAACCATGGCGCCCTGGGTTAGATTTTTTTCATAGCTTCTTTCAATGATATCTTTCAGATTTTAACTAAATATTTGCATATTTTCAGCCCTTTAGCTTTTAGTACCTTGCCTCCCTCCTCCTTCTTAAAGCCGGTATTCAGTGCACTTATAATTGAAGCCCTGCTTTTTGGAAAAAAAGTGAAAAGAAAGAAGTAAATATTAGAATACAAAAAAAATTTTTGTAGGCATTTTGTTGTTGATTGGAAAACATTACCTTATTTTTTTTTTCGAGGAATGCAAACTTAATGATACTTCTTGATTACAATCCTGGAAGCTGTGGAATTCCGCTGCCAGCATCTTTTCATTCACAAAATCTACACCATAATTTTCGGATAGCAATATCTTTATTTAATGGCTGACTTTTAGTGGTTAAATAACTATTAGAAAATTCTAGTATATATTTTAAATAAATGATTGTTTAATTTAATCACGGAAAAATATATCAGTAAATAAAACCATAATTGCTAATCAAAAATTATGGTAGGTTTTTTAAATAAAAAAAATTCTGACAATGGCATCCTGCAATTTACATGGATACAATCCCTGGGGCATTTATCTCAATAGTGGAACCTTAAATATTTCCCTTGATGTCTAATTGTGATAAGAATTTTGCAAATCAGGGGAAGAGTGTGCTGAAAAGAGTCCATTTACAACTCAATTATTTTAGTGATTTTATACTAACAAAGCGACTTTTCCTGTAAAAAACTTTTAATAGTGAAATATCAATTCAGAATTTTATGGATACGTACAGTAATTTTTTAAGGATACAAAATGCCTCTTCCTACAAAATACCTGACTCACAAAAGGAATTGCTGTCAAATTGTAAATTAAATTTGAATTTATCTCATTTTTAACTGGCTGATAAATAATTCATATTACATTAAAGAAATATACTTTACAAAAAGAAAAAAAGTTAAAGCACTTAGCAGCACCGCAGCAACTCTATTTGGCGGTTGGTGCAAAATACCTTGTTAATTTTTCTACCGATTTTCAGTGTGTCAATGGTGATAAGTGGAATAAAACTAGTTACCCCTTATTAATTCCATAATTAAAAAAAATCTATAGGAAACAATCGAATGGAAATAATGTTTTTTTCTAATTATTATTATTCATGAATTATGTTTCCGAAATCATCTAAATATAAAAAAATTGTACCAATTTTGAATTTTGAAAAAATAATACCTACTATTGACACCTTATTTGAGTTTTTGGATCGAGACAGCTCAGAAAAAGGCATTGTTTATCTTAAATAAAAGGCATATGCATTATCTTAAACCTTGATAGAATAGTTTCAATTTGAGGATGCTAAAGTTAAAACGATTTAACCCGGGAGAACTCGCTTGTGAGAATGCCCAATTGCTTTTCTTTTACTTTACATTCATATAATATCAACTTTTTTTGGTTGACTTAGTACTTTTATTAACAAAATAGGTAAAATAATTGAAAAACATTTTGAAATTTTAATTAAAATGAAAAATGATTTAAATAAGAGTCTTAAAAAAATACGACTGTGAGAGAAAATCTTATGCAGCAAGTTCTCCCGGGTTAAGAAACGTTAATTGATATCTTCATAAAAGTCATCTGTTTGATTTTTTTTATTAATTTATTAAAGAGATACACTCAATAAACCCAAGCATTTTGGAGACTTTTTTTCTTTATTCAAAAACGTTTTTTTTAATTATGAAAACTGTTAATAAATTCATATTAAAAATTATGAAATATGACCTACATTAATTTTTGTATACAACAAAGCACAATCGTTAAAAACATCGATGTCTAAGTTTACAGTTCATTTGAATAATTAGTTTTCGAGATACAGAGAAATTTCGCCTTTCCATAACTTAAGGGGACCGTCGTCTTTTATCAAAGAAAAAAAAAATGTGGAAACTAACCAGAAACACTTTGTATGATTTTCTTTTAATGTAAAGTAAGTTTATTTTAAATTTAAAATTCCTGTATAATTTTACTCGTGACTTATTGAGTGTTTGCGGTACGTCTCAGATTTTTATTTTATTTTCCAAAATTTATGGACCCCTAACACTTTTTGTTTAAAAACTGTATTAAGATTTAAGGAAATTTAATATACTAAATCTCTTTCCTGGCTAACAAGAAATTGAAATAGGGTGTCAAAAGTGGATGTTACCATTTGAAAAATCAACTTTCGGGCATTTTTTAACATGTGAACAATCCCCAAAACAATATGTATGGATAGCATTTAATAGTAGATATTATTCCCATCCATTTGTTCCTTTTTTGGCGCAGTATGTCCCAAACACATGATTCGTTTTAGAACATTGCGTAGCATTGTGTAAATTTGATGGAAATTTTAAACATGCACAGGAGATATAGCGAAGTCTTCTACCTAGACTCAGAGATTTAATATTAAGCCATTTTCAAACTTGGTGCTATGCCAATGTGTTAAATCTTGTCAAGTCAGCTACAACACAAGCAAGTAAAATTGACGTGAGTTTATTAAAATTTTTGCGCCCTGTGAAAATCCAAGGTCTGCGCCCTTTTCCCTGGGCCAGTCCGACCCTGGAAGGGTACCTGTCTAAAACGGAGTTTTTTTTTTTGACTTTGCAGGCTTTACGGACAGGACAGGGAGCCATTTAATAAGTTTCTTAGAGTGGGGAGAGGAGGCAAGATTTTGTTTGAGGGGAAGGGTTTGAAATAGCATGCCATTCTTAACATTTTCATAAGCATGGGATTCTTCAAGAAATATTTGTAACACTTTCCAACGCAGTTGAAAAGGGAATTGGGTTTGTCTGCCCGTTTGGTCATGCTCTAACTCACGTAAATATACTCGGATTAACGCGTAATTGATATATGTTATTAATGTTTACAATGGAATGTTTGGTATTCAAAATGAAGTGTGTATCATTCATAGTTCATTTACAGGAGGACTCAAAAATATTCCGTTAGATTATGGTCTATCGGATAAAATCATTTGCGGTATATTTTAATATTGTTGCATTACAGTATTTAAACATAATAACATTTATATACATTATTGGGGTGTACTAAAAGATGACTACTACATGTAATGTTATGTTTAGCACTTACAGTTCGCGTCCAGGAGAACTCACAAGTATTCCGTTATATTATAGTCTATGAAGAAAGAATATTTGTGACGTATTTTAATAATGTTTACTCCGTTACAAACATAATGAAATTGATAAAAATTTCTGAGATGTGCTAATTAGAGATGAGTTTGGGCTCATTTTTCAGAGCCCGGGGCCAACAATTTTAAATCCGAATCCGAAAAAGTTTGTGCCATCAGAGCCCGATTCCGATACCGAAAGTATGCACGGAAAAAAAAGGTTTAACAAAAATGCATATTTAAAAGCTGTTCTAAATGTAATACATCTCGTTTTTTAACAACTGTTAATCTCTAGCACATAATTAATTTTATGAAATTTACATTAAATCTTATCAAAAGAGACGTTTAGTGTCAAATAGAAATATACTTCCCTAAAAAGATTTTTAAATTTTTCTCCCGCAACAAGTAGGTATCTCTGGTGGACATAATAACGAAGAGCATTTTATGTACAAATTAATGAAATTTGCAGAAATTATGATTTATATGACGAAGAATCGAACAGCGTTTTCTGTTTTCTATAAAAGGTGTACATCTTTCGCATTTATCATGGCTTTGAAAATCAGTTTAAATTATAAATTTGACACCGCTACCGAAAAGATCCGATGCTTTTATAGAAAAAGAGGAAACGCTGCTTGATTGCTTTCAATCGGGAATAACAACACATGCCAATTTTATCTACTCACGTATGAAAGTGATTGTATGAATATGAAGAACAGAACCACAGAAAGAGCAGACTTCAAGAAGAAGCATGAATAAAGTCACCAACATTATTTTCATATAAAGAGCGATTACAATGGCAGACAATAGGAGACTAAAAATTTGGAAATCTTAGGCTAATGCTGATTGACGTAAAAGAAAATATTTATTTCGCGTTAGATGTCTGAAAAAAGTAATAATAAATAAACATTCCAATTAAACAGTATCCTAATGGCGCCATATTCTGATTGCCGCCAACATCAACAGGCTGTTACTCGCGTTAAACTACAGACATAAATCATCTAATATCACAAGTTTTCTTTCAAAATATTGTTCGACAAATACTTTAAAAAAAAAGAAAAGAAAAAGGAATCTATTTCTCTTTCGTCCTGATCAAAATAGCATTAAAAAGACTTGCAATGGGATAATTAATTTTTAAGGAGTAAAAAAGTTATTTTTTGTTTCTACACGAGTACGAGAATAAATAAAATTGCCAATTTGAGAAAGAATGGGCCCGAGCCTGAAGGCTGGTATAAAAATCAAACCCGTGTCGGGTCCGGGTTGAGTCCGTCTCATCTCTAGTGCTAATACATACTTTCTGTAGAATATGAGGTGCGAAGCATTCATCACTCATTTACAAGGTTATGCAAAAGAGTTCGATTATGTGATGGTCTACGGGTAAAAACTGTTCGCAGCGTATTTCAATTATGTTACACTATTTCAAACATGATGAAACTGATATATATTATTGAAGCTAACAACAAAATGCTTGCAGTAAAATAGGATGGGGATTGCATTTATCATTCATTTACAGGGACACATAAAAGATTTCGGGAACGTTATTCGAAGTTTGGCTATTAGGAATGATTGCTGCAAATCCGTTTTCACTTATGGCGTGGTTTTTTAGTTTAACTAAATTTTTTAATACTACATGGTGTGCATAAATTCTATAGAACATATACAGAGCAATTTTTAAATTCGTAAGACACACAGAAAAATTCGTAAGCATTATTGAGAAAGAGCAGGAATTGCTTAAAGACGTTATTTTTAATTTGAGTTATGCAGCTTCAAGTTGTCTTTCAAGCTCAACCACATTTAGTATAATATACTAAGGTAAATTTGCTGCATAGAAATAAAATCATATACAGGACTATGCAAAGAACTGGATATATAATCGCCTATGGATATTAACTCATGGAAGCGTAATTTAAGTAGTTTAAGCATTGCTTGAATTAAATTTCAGCATTAATATGTGGCGTGTATTAAAATCTGTATGTCATATACAGGGCTGTACAAAAGAATGAAAGTACGTTTCCCCCTATCGGTAGAAACTGCTGAAGAGGAATTTTTTACTGTGTTACAGATTTCACGAAATTTTCTTTGTTTTTGACGAAATAGTTTCCTGGAAAATGCTCCGAGCGAACATTTCGACAAATTGATGAAATTAGTTTCTTCACTTGCTTGATGATATAAATTTCGTCAATAGTTTCGTCAAAAGCAAGGAGGTTGAACTAATGGAGAAGGCAACGCTCCGCTACGTAATGCTACGAAAGTGAAGCCTGCCACGCCCCCTCATCTTACCAAAACATTGAAGAACGCATAGCGATACATTGAAAATTGAGTATCGAAAATTCCTAATAAAAATAATTTTAGAGCCAAGATCCGATTTTTTCTATGATTTTACATTTATAGAAGACTGTTTATACGTATTAACTTGTTTTTTATTGTAAAATTTCAAATATTTTCTCATTCATGCGTCTTAAACACCAAGTGGAAAAAAAAATTATTACTATGATTATACTTTATAAAACTGGTTATATTCGGAAAAGTTTGACTTTTTTTAACGAAAAAAATGTTTATTGTAAAAAAAAAAAAAAATACTTTTTATACTACTAGGAGGAGATATTTTGTTTCAACAAGGTTTTTTTTTTTTTCCCACATCAGTCTTAATTAAATTGCTTACATTAGATTTAACATAATTTTCAGTCATGCTACAAAGATTAGAAGTAAGAATGCGATTTTAAATATGTTAAATAAGATTTCTGAGGTATTTACAGATTGTAACAAAAACATCCTCTAATTTAGATATGAGCAAACAAATATGTTTCAAGCTTTTTAGGTCAATTTCTTTTATGAAAATATTGTTATTGCGAAGCTTATTTTTATTAAATAAGGCTGTCAAACAGATAATAAAGAATTCTTGAAATGGAAAATACCGAATTTGACTGACATTTGTAGACAACCCCTGTATGTAAATATGTACCTGCTACTAACAAATTCTTAAAGATTAAAGAATGGCTCAAATAATTCTAATTATATATATATAAACACACCGTTTTTTATCTATTTTTTAAGTGTTATAGATCTTAGCAATGTCTTCATTTTAAAAGGGAGGATTAGTAATATGTATATCTCTTAAGATTAAGGTCAAATTTTCCTGATACAGAAAAGGTACATTTCACAAAGTTTTCCAGAATCAGAATTGTATTATTAAATTTTGTTTTACTATTTTTGGAAGAATTTTTTTTAATCATGAGATTTTTAAACTTAAGAACCTGTGCATTATAAAGAAAAGAGACTTCTTTTAAAATAGACACCTGTAAGGGGTCAAGGAAGGATCATTATCCCTCCCTGAATTTTCAAATTTATTTAATTCAAAATCTGTCATGGTTAGAAAAAAAAAAGAAAAGAAAAGAAAAGAAAACTGTGCAATTTAAAATAACACACAAAAAAAACTAGGGATTTTTCATTGGGGGAAGCATGGAAGAGACAATGGTAAATTTTTGTGTTTTTAAATTATGAGCCCACTGCTGAAAAAATATCCAACATTCTTAGAATTTTCAAACAGTTTTATTCAAATGAAAATCAAATTTTCAAATTATTTTTGCTTAAAAGGCGCAAAGGCCAACCTAGTGAAAAATATTCCATGCCGGGAATCGAACCCGGGCCATCAGTATAGCGCACTGACGTTCTACCGACTAAACCACATGGAACGATACCCAGCCTGGAACTTTTCACTATTACAGGTTGGCAAGGCTACAAACGCAGCACAAGATGGAATATTTTCCGTGAGCCACCGACATGGGGCAAACACAGACACTTAATTAAATCCAGCATCGATTGAATCTATATTAATATTTGGAAATTTTTTTCAGAGAGAAACATTCGCCTTGCATACAATATTTCAAATGAAAATCAAATTTTCAAATTATTTTTGCTTAAAAGGCGCAAAGGCCAACCTAGTGAAAAATATTCCATGCCGGGAATCGAACCCGGGCCATCAGTATAGCGCACTGACGTTCTACCGACTAAACCACATGGAACGATACCCAGCCTGGAACTTTTCACTATTACAGGTTGGCAAGGCTACAAACGCAGCACAAGATGGAATATTTTCCGTGAGCCACCGACATGGGGCAAACACAGACACTTAATTAAATCCAGCATCGATTGAATCTATATTAATATTTGGAAATTTTTTTCAGAGAGAAACATTCGCCTTGCATACAATATTTCAAATGAAAATCAAATTTTTAAATTATTTTTGCTTAAAAGGCGCAAAGGCCAACCTAGTGAAAAATATTCCATGCCGGGAATCGAACCCGGGCCATCAGTATAGCGCACTGACGTTCTACCGACTAAACCACATGGAACGATACCCAGCCTGGAACTTTTCACTATTACAGGTTGGCAAGGCTACAAACGCAGCACAAGATTGAATATTTTCCGTGAGCCACCGACATGGGGCAAACACAGACACTTAATTAAATCCAGCATCGATTGAATCTATATTAATATTTGGAAATTTTTTTCAGAGAGAAACATTCGCCTTGCATACAATATTGCAAATGAAAATCAAATTTTCAAATTATTTTTGCTTAAAATAGTTTGCTTAAATTTTGGGCCATCAGTATGGCGCACTGACGTTCTACCGACTAAACCACATGGAACGATACCCAGCCTGGAACTTTTCACTATTACAGGTTGGCAAGGCTACAAACGCAGCTCAAGATGGAATATTTTCCGTGAGCCACCAACATGGGGCAAACACAGACACTTAATTAAATCCAGCATCGATTGAATCTATATTAATATTTGGAAAATTTTCCAGAGAGAAACATTCGCCTTGCATACAATATTTCAAATGAAAATCAAATTTTCAAATTATTTTTGCTTAAAAGGCGCAAAGGCCAACCTAGTGAAAAATATTCCATGCCGGGAATCGAACCCGGGCCATCAGTATAGCGCTTTTTTCATTAGGTTGGCCTTTGCGCCTTTTAAGCAAAAATAATTTTAAAATTTGATTTTCATTTGAAATATTGTATGCAAGGCGAATGTTTCTCTCTGGAAAAATTTCCAAATATTAATACAGTTTTATTCAGTTTCTCAAGAATTTAACAGTTATACAAATTTCACAGTTATCTGTAAAATTTAATTTTCTTGTAAAAGATATTGCTAGAGAAACTGTCCTCTTGTTCCCGTGAACATCATATGAGGCTCCTAATTAAAATATTTTTTCACTCTCAAAGGCTCGAAATTTTCTGAGACATTTTCAGACTCATTTTTAAAAGTAAAAACATGAAACTTGCTGGGGTAATTTTTGAAGAGATTTATAAGAGGCCGTGTGATTTCATTTTTTGCTCAATTAATTGGAATTTGATTTATAAACAATTATTTTCTCAGTATGACCATTTTTTTTCATTCCCAGATCTCCCACTTCGGAAAATTCGGTTCAAAACGCCAACTTTGACAGAATTTTTTGCAATACTTTCTGCATTTATCAAAAATCGACAAGTTAATATCGTTAATATATTTTTATTATTATATTATTATAATATAGTTAAAATCAACAATCGGCACATTATATAGTTTCTAAATAAGGGAATGTGCCAGTTTGATGCACTCGAGAGCAAAAATGAATTTAAAAATAAATCAGAAAATAAGCAATTTGGATTGGAATACATTCTTAAATGATAAAACAATGTTTTGGAAAAAAAGGTTTTCTTCTAAATTTTATTTTGAGTGATGTTTTTTATGCATCCAAGTCTTATTTATGGCATAAATTTTTATTACAATTTATAATAACATTTTAATTCTACTAATTCAAAGACCGATTTGTGGGGGAGGGGGGGGGGAGAATCGTGAATAAGAGGGTTAAACAAGCAAGTAAATCACATGCAGAGGATTTTGAGAGAGTCGGCTGTACAACAGTTAAAAGACTTTGAGGGCTGACATTTGTCAACAACTATTGGGCATGTAAATACCATGGGGAAAAAATGTCATACATCACCCCTCCCCCCGCCCCCCCAAAAAAAATCGAGCTGGGTTTTCTTAAGGAGAAAAATAGGGGGAAAAAAAGATGTCAAATCGCTATAAGAGCAGAAGTAATGTCTCAAATGAAGTTTATGTCTTTTTATGACATTGCATATTTACCACTATTTAAATTTGATTACAAAATAAACGGTCAAGTACGAGCATTACTCGGCAACAGAGGGTTCCGTAGAATAAATATATGAATTTGTAATTGAATTATTAAAAAAAAAAGTTGCTAAAAGAATACTAACTTTGTAAAAAACTATACAACGTAGGGTTGGGTATAACTGTACATATTAGAAAAGTGTAAATGGGTATACCATGAAAGTTCAAAGAGATATGGAACCTAAATAATATCAAATATAGCTATTCGTATAACTCTTTTTTAATATTATCCTAATCTGTTTATGATGAACTTAATTCGGTACAGACAATAAAAGCAGTGCATAGTTAAACTTCATTTGGCATTTCATAAAACTAAATTCAGCGTAGTAATAACCTTATTTCTACAGTGTAGCTAAAACAAAACCTTTGTTCAAAGTTTAAATTTGGCATTGTGCTAAGCACGCTTCGAATTGAGGTCTCAAAGTTGCAACGCCGCCTTGGTCAGTGCCGCGTTTTTCCAGGTAGGTGTTTAATTAACTTTTAGTCACCCGAGGCGTATTGAGAGATACAATCAATGCAAACTATCGCGAATCCCACAGTATTTATGCGATTCATTCTAATTAAATCTTTCGAGGGCGATGCCCTTAAAAAACGGACACCTAATTTTAATTCCAAAACAGACAAACGGCACCAAGAATATTTAATTCAAATTTTCCTTTTATCATGTACGTGAAAATAAGCAAGTTTGCATTTTCTAATAAATTCGTTTATAAATTCTGGTGTCAGTTCATTATTTCATAAGTTTATAAATAGAATTACTCCGTGCCGGAAATGATTAAGTGGTCGCAGGACTCTTAAAGCTTCAAAATTTAAGAAATTTTATTTTTTTTAGATGTTAAACTCCTATCTTTTCTGAATATTTTCATATAATTGTTCCCTTGAAATTCCCATTAGAACAGAAGTTTTGGCTTTTAGAATTATACCCGCTCAATAGCTGAAGCGGCGTTTCCGAAACTTTAAAGTAATTATTTTCCAAATGGCCATTTTGGGGCATAACGCGCAGGATACCTCAAAAACTTCTGAATATTTTTTCATGAAATTTTCAAAACATATATTTCATGTTAGTCTGTATAAGCTGAACCTAAAATTTCCTTTCTATTGTTCAAAAAAAAAAAAAATTAAGTAATTTTACTGTTGAAATTTTCAAAATTTTGTATTAGCTAAATGCAACATTGCATTAAAAATATAAAAATGCTTTAAATACAAATTTATTTAAGTTCAGGGAAATTATTACAATCTGAAGTATAAGTAAGCACCAAAATTTTCATTCTAGTTGCAATATTTATTTTGTAATCCTGCGCGTAAACTGTTATGCTAATTTTTTGTTCGACAAATATCTAACAGTTTCGAACCCCCTATAAATACTAATTCTGTATCTTGAAATTTTTTAAATATATGAAACGAAAGAACATACTTATATCTTTCATCCCAATTAAAATTGTGTTTTAAAATCATATATATTTTAAGACATTAAATGTTGAAAATGGTCTTTTTTTCATTTTTTCCACTTTTTAGAGTCCCGAGACCCCTTAAATTAGTATGTTTTTAACTATTTGACGTTTATTGCTTTTATACTGTTACTGGACATTACATTATACATATATATCAATAAAAGTTGTTAACTAGGCATAAAGTACGCTGCCCCTGTCCTTGTGTATGCCCAAACTGACCGTACCTTTAAGGGTTAATATCTCGGCTAATTACCGATGATTTTTTTCGAAAATCATTATCAACAATGCTTTTATTCTTCTGCAACGATAGGTATATTCAGTGATGCTCAACAATTTTTCTGAATGCCCGTAAATCGAAATTTGTGTATAACAGAAAAATGCTAATTACTCAAAAACTATGTGACCTAGGGTAATCGCTATAATTTTCCGGCAAGGTTTATATTAACGTCTACTACCTCTAATTTTTTCATAATTTTAGTTTCAGTAGATTCGGAATTAGATAGGGGGGAACATATTTTTGCGCTACATTTTCAACAATATCTTTGAAAATATAATACCTAAAATTAAAAGGAATATATTTTTGAGTTCAGCGTTACAAAAGCTTTCACAGGATACCCCACATGATATACAAAGAAAAGATTTTTTTTCCAAGTAGCATAATTAGCCCCTCTACTTTTTTACTATATATATTTATGAATGTTTATTAATCTGAAAATATGTGGGTCAATGGTCTTTATTACTTCCCCGAATTTGAACTTTCCGCGTTCCATAGTTTACGAGTAAAATGGCTGTGACAGACAGACAGACCGACAGACACAGGAGTGATCTTATAATGGTTCCGTTTTTACTTTTTAAGTACGGAACCCTAAAAATTACTTCAAAATATTTTTAATTACTAATTATTACTAAATAGCTAAGAGCAAGTTTCTCCTTATTAAGCAATACCATTATTTACTATATTTATCATCATACTATTTTGTACCTACAAACAGGACTAAAAAGAAAATAAAAATTCAATAATTTCCGTTCATACTTTTTACTTCACTTTGTAGCGGAAAAAATTATAAGGTCTCAAATAAAATTTGATAGCTAAAAGATGTTTTTAAAACATTTCAAAATTCAAGTACTATTTTGTCAAAGTTAGCGTTTTAAGGCAATTTTTAGGGCTTAACAGCGACAGAAATGTCGTCATGAGGGAGCAATTAGCAGTCGCATCCTGAAATTCAGTTTTAAACGCCAAATTTTAAAGAAGTTTTTAAAAGATTCTTAGCTTTTATTGAAAAATGGAAAACACTATTTAATCACATAGTTTCTGAATAAGTGCACTTGCAAATTTCTTGAGATTAAAAATAATTTCACGGATGTGTCAGAAATTACCTAATTTTGATTTGATTAGAGCTTTAAGGGTTACAAAGATTCGCATTGTTGAGCGGGGGGGGGGGGGGGATTGAAAGGATTTAATATATATTTAAATTTTTTAATGATTTTTAGCATTTTTGTTGTTGTTGTTGTTCAGGGTGGCCGCGACCCCCTCCCCCCCTTTCGATCCGCCATTGCGCGCAGGGCTCCACCTCAAAGTACATGATATCAACGTAGGTGAAAGACTATCACAATAATAATCTCTTAGTCACGATTGCTGTCCGATCATTAACACGTACTTCGAAAATTGCCAATTGTTTTAAAAATAAAGAGTGAAAACATCATAAAATGGAAATCAGATTTATGCTTAAAGCTTTAGATTTAAATTCAACAAAAGTGTAAGCGGGAAACATAAAAAAAATCTTACAATAAAGCACTTTTATACAAGAAAATTTATATACATTGCTATTAGGCGACCCGATGTTTTGGGAGGATGAGTGGGCGTGGTCGCTAGCTTCAACAACGGGGAAGAACGGCTTCTCCATGGTTTAAGCTCCTTGGTCAAAAGATGGCTGGTGGCGCCATCTCTCAATCAGTTTGGAAGCTCCAGTATTTGACACGGGGAAAGAAAAAAAATCACCTCTCTCTTTCCCCGGCGTGATTCGAACTCACGACCTTTCGTATGGGAGGTCGCTGTTCTTCCAACCTGGCTGCTGGAGACTTGAAAGTGTCTGCTTTTAGACTGGTATAATGAATTCTACTTCGTATTTTATTTTTATAACGTAGATTGCAATTTTATCAGGCTGCTATATTTTCTGAAAGTTTTAAGGAAAGCTAATTTATTTTTATGGTTTTCTCGTATCAATGAATAATTATAATATGGCTTCATTAAATAATTTACAACTGGAATTCTCTTTGATCAATGGATGATTAGAATATGGTCTGGTTAATTTGTTGCTCACAAATAATGAATTGTGAAGTGCATATTGCGTGAGATTTTATCACTTTGAGTAGGAGGATAAGATTTTAACACTTTACTGTTTATAAAGAAGAGAGGGATCAATTATGTTTATTTTTAATTTGATTGAAAACATAATATACTTCTTAAAAAAAAAAAAAAAGATATCCTAGAAGTTTGAAATTTTATTGACCTAATTTTCTTATTGAATGGTTTTGAAAAACACAGGAAATTTATTCTTCTCGAATTCAAACATAACGAACGACAACATATAAATAAAATAATAATAATATTAATAAGCATTCCTAAAAATTCTAACAGCTAAAAAAATAACTAATGAAGAAACAATAACTACCTATATTTCAGTATTTTCTGAAAAGCACTAAGTGCTGTTTTAAAATAAATTATTACAGGACTAACATAAACAAGCAAATATCGTTTGCTAAAATCGTAGGATTTGAGGAGGATTTGAGGAAATGTTTCCTTAAAATGCATTGAGTCTGACCGTGATTGAGGCAAAACTTTCGTCAAATATTTGAGGGTTTACGTTTCGTTAAAAGTCACGTGATGTTAATAGGAAATGATCGTCAAAAACGACGAAATACAGCTCGAGGATTTCTGAATCGTCAAAAGGGAGAGTTTTATTTCTGAGAGTGAATGGAGTACTTCAGTTGCCACAATTACAAAATTTGTATTAAAAACTACAAAAAAATTAATATCTCAAAAATAAATTGAGATACAGCTTTAAAACAAATTGCATTTAAAAGAGCATTTTTTTCTTATACGACGGTGTTAAAATTTAAAATGTGTGATGTTTAGAAGTTTAAAAATTTGCCGTAGATATAATTGCAAAGCCAAATTTTAATTCAAATTTCAAAGTGTTGCCATTCGCAAAATGACGTATGCGTTACGCACAGATATGTTTGTCCTTTATAATATAGATAGATTCTTGCTGCCATTTGTCAGTTTTGGAATTAAAATTAAGTGGCTAGACCATATAGCCACCGCCTTTGAAAGGGTTAAATCTGTGTCGTCGTATTGAAGAAGCTTACAATAGACGTTCCATGCTGAGAAGCAGACGTGCATGCAGAATTACTTTCATGAATACAAACGTATATCGTGAGCAATGGCGAACTTTTCGAACATACTGAATATTAACTTTTTATCACTGTGAGACAGTTTGTCTTTTTTGTTTTTTTGTGTGATGTTATCAAAATATATTGATACGAATGTATTGAACACGTACTTATACCATAAATTGTGCGTATTTCTTCATACTTCTGGCTATTCCATTCAAACGTTCACACAAAATAGACCTCGGTTCACGACCACCTCTGTTTACGACCAGTTCGGTTTATGTCCAACTTCGATGATCAAAATGCCCCACCAGTGGCTGAGAGATACTGCTCTCGAAGCTGGTAGACGGGAGGTGCTGGGTTCGAATCCAATCGCGCCCGTCGGCCTAACCGTTTCGGAGTTTTCGTGGTTTTCTTCGAAACCTTGGATTTCCATGCGTAAATACGGGTTAGGTTCCCTTAGAAAGACCCCCACGGAGGGCACCCCAGCCCCTAGGGCCTATATCCCAAGAGTAGATAATCGACCGTCAATAATCAACCCAACCCTCGATGATCAAAATTTGACTCGGTTAGCGTGCAATATCTCGGTTTACGACCAAGACTGCCGAATAGTTCAGTTGGCAACCTTCACATAACTGTTTTTATTAGTCAAGTTTGGAGTAAGGTGTGCATATCAGAGTGCTTTGTGTACCTTTATTACTGTAAAAAAATTAACTTTTTGTTTTACTTTTACTCAGGTTTGCGCTAATATTAGCTCTCATTATGGCGTCTAAGAATGAAAAAGTGCTTAGTGATAGCAGTAGTAAAAAGCTTAAGCGAATTACTGTTCAATAAAATAAATTGTAGCAAAACATGAGAACGACGTTAGTATAACCGATCTAGCTAAGCAATACGATGTGGCCTAAACCTTCGATTTCCTCGATAATCTATATATATATATTACGCTATCGTATGTGTCACAGAAATCACGATTATTTGTTAATTGTTTAATGGCAACGCTCGAATGAAACGCATCTCATTGTTTATAGAACAGCATTTAATGCATCTCCATACCTACAAGTGGGATTACCAAAGGCTGGACCCTGTTCTGTCGCCAAATACCGCCAAGTTTGTCGCCAACTTGGCGATATATCGTCAAATACCTATAGACTCCCATTGCAAACCAATAGAGTTTACTTGTTTAGAGAGAATCAACAAATTGAGATATTTTAATGCAACAAAAACTAATATCAGTTTAAGGAATTATATTAATTATATTTAAGGGAGCCCAAGTAAATTAAATTATGAATAAAAATAACTTGAATTTGATTTAAAAACTTTGAACCTCTCAAAACAGTGTGCATTACTTGGTTAAATAGTGCGTTATTGTGCGAAATAAGATAAAAGTCTTGGGAATATTTAAAAGCAACTCAGGTTTATTTATATTCAATATATAATTATCAAAAAATTTAAATGACTAGTATTAAAAAATGCTCTGGCGAGCACCAAAAAAGGCTAATATGTTTTTAAGTACGAAAAAGGGTTTGACAAGTGCTTCTAATTGAGCATGAAAAAGGACAAGGGGTACCTTCTTGGCTGCAGCTCACTGTCAATGCCAACTTTGAAAAAATCATATTTGCGCTTATTCCATCTAAAAAAAATCAGCCACAGTTACGATAAAAATGTGTAGTGTAAAGACACGCAGCCAGTAAAGACGCAACCTGATTAAATATGAATGTAAGACGACATAGTACCAAAAATCTTTGTTCCTGCAGCGTATCACACTCATGCAGTGCCACCAAGCAGGCCCGCAGTGTAGAACTGTACAGAAAACTGATTTGTAGTGCAGTGTAGACTATTGCAGCACTCTGCACAGGAACAATTCCACATGTGCACGCATAACAGTATAATGCATTCATTGATTGTTGAAATTATATCCAAGTGGCTGTGGCTGTAAGATGTACTATGCAGTACAACAGAGCATATGTAAATTATAAACGAACATTAGACGCATACACCTTTAATACGGAAGTACAAAGCACAATGTGAGTGTGCGCTCAGGTTAAAAAAATAATAGGAATGTACAGTGTAGTATAATTTGTAAAGAAATAATGGTACACAGTGCACTGTACAAAGTTGCATTGCAGACGCATGTGCAGTACAATAGTGGAACAGTGCAGTTAACATGTAAGGCACGACGGAAAGTTTTACTAAAGTACTGCGAATTTTTTTTATATGGAATAAGCGCAATTATGATTTTCTCAAAATTAGCATTGACAGTGAGCTGCAGCCAAGAAGGGACCCCTTGTCCTTTTTCATGCTCAATTAGAAGCACTTGTCAAACCCTTTTTCGTACTTAAAAACATATTAGCCTTTTTTGGTGCTCGCCAGAGCATTTTTTAATACTAGTGTACTGCTGTTTCTACTCAAAACATTATTCAGATAACATGCATATATGTATGTTTATGTTAATTACTTTGAATTTATTTTTAAAACAGTTTCGCTTTCGTTTTCGGTCGAAACTAGGAAGGTAAACGAAATTCGGTTTCTGTCGAACACTATTTTTATGTTTGTAAATGAGCAGAATTTTTCGCATTATTTAACGTTAAAAAATATTTCTTTGAGAACCGCTTTAAGGATTTACCACGTAATCATAACTTATAAATTTCAGAAAATCGAGTTTTATTTTAGCTGCTTTATCCACGGAAAACTTTATGTGGCCAAAATCTGGAATAGACGATTCTATGTAAGTAAAAAAAAAAAAAAAAAAAAAAAAAAAAAACCAATAAGCATTATATTATAATTATAACATAAAATTTAAACTAATAAAAATTTTCTCAAAATTGCATTTTTAAATTGTTGACTACGACACGATTACTTTAATAATAATGAATTGTTTTACTTTTGTCAGCTTTTTTTCTTATATAATTATGCAGTGCATTACGGACTTTTTATTTATCATCATAAATCAGTATTTTTCTACGGTAAAAGTTAAATACCCTCTTCAAATAATCAGCATTAAAAAAAAAAAAAAAAAAAAGCTTTTCGTAATTTCCACTTTTTGTCCCGTCTAGTCACTAAAATAAGTCATATTTAATTAAAAATTACTGTATATTTTAATTTCAGATAAGCTAAATTTAAACTACAATGTTCGCCGCAACTCACACGCACAAAAAACGCACAAGAAAAGAGGCAATAATTTCAAATATATTTACATTTTTCCAAAGTAATATGTATCAAAATTATATTTAAGCATTGTATTACAAAATAAAAAACAAAGTCAAAGAAAATAGAAATACTTGAGGGGGCTCGTCACTCAACTTCCAAATTCTCCTCCGTAATGCTAAGTCTATAAACTTTTGATGCATTCGTATATTTAAAATATCTTCTCGGAAAATTCACATTTTTAACATCTTTTTTTCTGTGAATTCTTCTTAAAATTTTAACACTTGACACACTCGTAAGATTTTAACACTTCATATAAAATTAAGTCTATACCTTAGAAATATCTTGAGAACTAAGAAAAAAAAAAGAAACTTTTAGGAAGTGTACACAAAAAATAGAAGTTAAAAATATTAATTTCCCGAGGAGATATTTCAAATATATGAATCTATCCAATGTCCATAGACTTTACATTAGTGAGGAGAAATCGGAAGCTGGGTGACCAACCCCATTAATTGCTTAATGTGGAAAAAAAATTAAAAGAAGAATCTTGTGTCGTGCGTTAATTAGTATTTCATGGGAAAATACCTCCAGCAGAAAGATATTGAGCACCAGAAATCTCAGAATACAGTATAATCAATAAAAAGTGTCACATCTGGTATTACTACAGAAACCATTGGGTGTCTATAGAACCCATTATCTAGTTAACTCGAAACCCCGCAGAAATGGTAATTAGTCTTCTTAGGAACAAGATCCCCTCCCACGTTATTGACTAACAGCATTGAAAACTGAACACAAACTGCACTTCTCTTTACTTATATTCACCCATTCTTTTGTAAAACATCTTTTACAGTTTTAGTGGTTTGTCTATTTATTTTCATTACATGTGTATTTTTCAATTTATAAATCGAGGTAGTGTTTGAAGTTTAAAGCGGTTAAGCAGATCCGGTTTTAAAAAAACGTTTTTAGATATTGGCATTTTCGGATGCTAAAAGTATAATCGAATTTTTAAATATATATGAAAAATTAACGTTTTCTTCTTTCGAAAGCAAAATTTACATAAGTTTCCATTGCAAAATCTTGTGAAGAATTAGTCTTGACGGTCTAACACTTATATTATCATTAGGAAACTATGGAATGCTCCACTTTAGTAGAACAAGAGTATCAATTTATGTGTCTGTTTGTGAAGAGTGAACGTGTATGTAAGTATGTGTGTGCGTGTCTGTGGGGGGAGGGGGGGAGGTTGCTATTACAAAAACACGATAATAGTTTTTTGAAAGTTATTTTTACAGAGGCACTTGAAAAGTCTGACCAAGTGACCAAGGGCACCATGATTACAAAAACACGATATTAGTTTTTTAGAAGTTATTTTTACAGAGGCGCTTACAAAATCTGACCAAGGATGGCGTGATGACAAAAGTACGATAGTAATTTTTTGAAAGTTATTTATACAGAGGCGTTGAAAAAAAATTTGACCAAGGGCGCCATGACAACTAAAACAAAATATTAGTTTTTAGAAATTTATTTTTGCACAGGTGCTGAAAAAAAAATTGACCAAGGGCGTCATGATTACAAAAACACGATGTTAGTTTTTTGAAAGTTATTTTTACAGAGGCGCTGAAGAAATCTGACCAAGGGCACCACCATAATTTCAAAAACACGATTTAGTTTTTTGAAATTTATTTTTACAGAGTTGCTGAAAAAAAATCTGACCAAGGGCGCCATGATTACAAAAACACGATAATAGCTTTTTGAAACGCATCTTTACGGAGGCGCTGAAAAATATCTGACCAAGGGCGCATGATTAGAAAAACACGATAATAGCTTTTTGAAAGGCATTTTTACAGAGGCGCTGAAAAAATCTGACCAAGGACGCCTTGATTACAAAAACACGATATAGTTTTCTGAAAAGCAGTTTTACAGAGGCGCTGAAAAAAATCTGACCAAGGGCGCATGATTAGAAAAACACGATAATAGCTTTTTGAAAGGCATTTTTACAGAGGCGCTGAAAAATATCTGACCAAGGGCGCCATGATTACAAAAACACGATATAGTTTTCTGAAAAGCAGTTTTACAGAGGCACTGAAAAAAATCTGACCAAGGGCGCATGATTAGAAAAACACGATAATAGCTTTTTGAAAGGCATTTTTACAGAGGCGCTGAAAAATATCTGACCAAGGGCGCCATGATTACAAAAACACGATATAGTTTTCTGAAAAGCAGTTTTACAGAGGCGCTGAAAAAAATCTGACCAAGGGCGCATGATTAGAAAAACACGATAATAGCTTTTTGAAAGGCATTTTTACAGAGGCGCTGAAAAATATCTGACCAAGGGCGCCATGATTAGAAAAACACGATGTTAGTTTTTTGAAAGTTATTTTTACAGAGGCGCTGAAGAAATCTGACCAAGGGCACCATAATTTCAAAAACACGATTTAGTTTTTTGAAATTTATTTTTACAGAGTTGCCGAAAAAAAATCTGACCAAGGGCGTCATGATTACAAAAACACGATAATAGCTTTTTGAAACGCATCTTTACAGAGGCGCTGAAAAATATCTGACCAAGGGCGCCATGATTACAAAAACACGATATTAGTTATTTTTTTACCTTATTTTAACAGAGGCGCTGAAAAAATCTGACCAAGGACGCCATGATTACAAAAACACGATATAGTTTTCTGAAAAGCAGGTTTACAGAGGCGCTGAAAAAAATCTGATCAAGGGCGCATGATTAGAAAAACACGATAATAGCTTTTTGAAAGGCATTTTTACAGAGGCGCTGAAAAATATCTGACGAAGGGCGCATGATTAGAAAAACACGATAATAACTTTTTGAAAGGCATTTTTACAGAGGCGCTGAAAAATATCTGACCAAGGGCGCCATGATTACAAAAACACGATATTAGTTTTTTGAAAGTTATTTTTACAGAAACGCTTTAAAAAATCAGAACAAGGGCGTCATGATTACCAAAGCCGCCTCTAACAACGGGACCAAATGAAATAAAAATAAAAATATGCTGTCTTAAATTGTCATTCCCTTTTTATTCTTGTCTTTTGTACTTTTACAAAAAGCAGAAATATCAAACTACCGGGCAGCAACCCCGGGCGCTTAATATTTGACAGAAAATATGCTAAATACGTTATTAATACTAATATTAATTTATGTGGAAGTTACTATTCTTCGGGGTACTGATTAAAATCTGGACCAGGGCGCCATGACTATCAAATTCTCTGCCAATGAATCCATTTAAAATGAGAATATGTTTCTTATACAGTGTTTCGTCGCTTATACTTGCACAAAAGACAGAAATACAAAAATACCTGACAACACCAGGGTCGCTAAATACTTAGACGCAGAAAATATGCAAACATATTAGACGCAGACTTATTAGAAGCATTCTTAGAGCAGAACATATTTAGGCGTATATCTAAATAAGTTAATACGTAATATTATTTTTCTTAGAATTTATCTGTAGTACAAGCTTTGAAACAAAGTCTGGTCCAGGATGCCATGTGTAATAATGGCATATCTGATTGTCGATAACTTCTGTTATCTCGAAATTGGGTTATCTAATTGTCTTTGATCACACATAGTTTGCTTATGCTATACTTTAAAAAATAAAAAGCATTACTTTTTAATTTTCCAAATGAAAATTTTTGAAAATTTTATGCCTTTCAGAATACTCAACTTTAAGCGTGCTTAAAAAAAAAAAAAAAAAAAAAAAAAAAGACGATGGGCGCACCGGGCATTTGCCTCGTTGCCCGGTGGGCCAGTACGACCCTGATTGTTTGGGAGTTGTGCGAAAGTTAGAAAAGCGAATGCAAAAGAAGTTTGTGTTGCGTAGTTACAGGATATGCTCAATGTATTGTTTTTGCTCCTGGATAGAAAACTGAAGACGTTTAATCCACCTGATATGAACTTGCATCAAAATATTGGGAGAAGCATTAATACAAGATACAGCAGGGCCGAAACTAAAGGGGGGGGGGGGGGGCAGAGGAGGCATGTGCCCCGGGCGCCAGAAGAAGGGGCGCCAAATGAAAGATTATACCATTGGAATGGATCATTTTCTTCTGATGGACTGATGGCTTTTATTGTTATGAAACAGCCATTATAGCTGAAGTGTTAAATGAAGATGAAAGAGCGGCCGTAAAAAAAATTATGCCCTCCCCCCCTTTCTGATCAGAAAATCAGATTTATAACTTTTTACGACTGCTCTTTCATCTTCACCTAACACTTCATTTATAATGGCTGTTTCATAATAATGAAAGCCATCAGTTAATCAGAAGAAAATAACTCTGTTAAAGCGGAAACTCGGTTAAGCGGGACTCTACTGTATAAGCAAACACTGTAAATATGCGGTAATACATGGGAATTCTTTTGTGTGAATGAACTATAATTGCTACAAACGTCACATTCGATTTACGTAGTTCAGTATTGCATATTTTATGATTACATATTTTAAATTTTAAAATAAGTCAGCTATTCGAAAATTAGTAAAGTTTCCTTGTAAATATACTTTGCGGAAGACCGGGGGGGGGGGGGCGCCAAAATCCATGTTTTCCCCGGGTGCAAAAAAAGGCTAGTTTCGGCCCTGGGATACAGGAATTGTTGCTGAAGATGGAGCTTGTCCACTCAGCTCCACAGGGCCGAAACTAAGGGGGGGGGGGGGGCAGAGGGGGCATGTGCCCGGGCGCCTGAGCCAAGGGGCGCCAATTGAAAGATTATACCTCTGGAACCGATCATTTTCTTCTGATGGACTGATGGCTTTCATTATTATGAAACAGCCATTATAAATGAAGTGTTAGGTGAAGATGAAAGAGCAGCCGTAAAAAGTTTGAACTCTGATTTTCTGGTCAGAATGGGAAAAAAATTTTTTTGCAAAAAAAAAATTATGGTAATTTTTTTCCCCCACTCTGACCAGAAAATCAGAGTTCAAACTTTTTACGGCTGCTCTTTCATCTTCACTTAACACTTCATTTATAATGTATGTTTCATAATAATGAAAACCATCAGTTCATCAGAAGAAAATAACTCGGTTAAAGCGGAAACTCGGTTAAGCGGGACTCGGATAATCGGAATTCTGGTGTATAAGCAAACACTGTAAATAGCCGGTAATACATGCGAATTCTTTTATGTGAACGAACTATAATTGCAAAAAAGTCACATTCAATTTACGTAGTTCAGTATTACATATTTTATGATTACACTAGGGGGCTCGCCCCCCTACGAGCTACGCTCGCCAACCCCCGTTCAGACACCGCAGTCTCTAAAAGCACGCTAATTTGATCGGCTTTAAACAGATTTTGAAAGATTGAATTATAATTTAAAAAACAGTGGCGATCTCCCTATAAACGGGTTTCTATTCATTTCTCTTCGATTGTGGAATTTTAAGGAAAAATCAGCTGCTGTTAAAAGATACAATGGCTGTTTTCGTCTTTGATTATATAAAAACAGTTAAACATTTCAAAATAAGCTAATATAATAAGCAAATCTGCATCAAAATGCAAATATATTTCACAAATACCAATGCCTTCTTTTGACGGAAACGACACAGAAGGTTAACGAATCTTATCTAAACCATTTAAGCAATTTCTTTATTTTCTGCTTCACAGATGCTTCACACTCCTCTTTCAAATCATATTTTTCGTCGATGACACTTCATTTTCAGCTTGTAATCGTTTTTATTTTTATTAAATTACTAAATAGTCGCTCGTAAGCAGTCTAAACGCGTTCAATAAAATTAATATTAATCTTATTAATATAATCTCAAAATATCAAAATAATGTCTCGCGCAATTTTTAAATTTAAACTGTTTTGCAATATTACTTTTTGTTCCTTTTACGTAATAAGTGTAATGTGACGTAAATGTGACGAAATTTCTCCTATTTAAGACTTCTAACGCATGTTAATGAATTTATTATTTTACAATATCCTTTCTCTATTAAAATTCACGTGTAAGTATAGTTTTTATGAAGTATTTTCAATAAGTTCCTGCTTTTCATACATAATTATTTAATCCTAATTTGAAAGTTTTTTTTTCTGAAAATAATGGTCACGTGTAAAATAAATTTTTAATTTGAAGCAAACATTATTATTTGCGCTGTTTATACAGTTGGCAACAGTTTAAATTAATACCAATTTCTCAAATAAGTAAAAAAATATCTCTCGAAATGCTGAAAATTTGAATTTAAAATAGAAATAAAACCTCAAAAAATGAGTCAAATTAATAAGTGAATGCAGTCTGCACACCGGGAAATTTTAACGTATAAAATGATCTAAAAATGATTAAATTCCCATGAATAGTTTTTGCTCCTATAAAACTTTTTTAGTGGAACGATTTTATCCAACTTTAGCATTAAATATCTCTTAAAATAATTCTTCGATTTGAAAACTGTCTGCATCAGCGTGTTTATCAAACATTTCTGTATCATACTACCGATTTTCATATTTTTGTATGCATTATTTTTCTTAATATTAACGAAGAAAGACCTCCGGCCACAAAAAATTCAAAACCGGCGGCGGCGGCGGTGACAGCGGTAGTTACTTTTTTTTAGAATAGAGAGATATTTTAAATTTTAAAATAAGTTGGCCATTAGAAAATTAGTAAAATTCTCTTTGTAAATATACTTTGAGGAAGAAAGGGGAGGTGGGGGCGCCAAAATTCATGTTTGCCCCGGACGAAAAAAAGGCTAGTTTCGGCCCTGGAGCTCCACAATTGTACGGAGGGTTAACTTCCTATTCTGTTACGTTGAATCTAGCGGTCCGACCATGAATACAATGCCATAAAGTTTCGAATGAAAATTTAGGGCTAAAAACAGATTTCCTCCCATAGAGTAATATAGGATTGATATCTTCGAATTGGATTTTTTTTGTAAAAATAGGACGAAGTTGCTTACAATTGATGTGTTTTTATTGAAATTTTTTTATTTAATTTCATCATAAATGTTTAATTTGACTTAAATTTACACTATGTGTAAAACTACTTAAAAGATGACAATATTTAAAAGATGTTAAATTACTTTAATACCTTAGTACTTTCAACTATAAAAAACTTAGTCTTCGTCAGAGGATAGTAATATTATCATCTTTTAAGTAGTTTTACACATAGTGTAAATTTAAGTTTAACTTTTAAAGATGAATTAAGCATTTCTATTTATTTATTTATTTATGTTTAATTTGACATAATTTAAAAATAAAATTTTATGTAACCTCAACAACAACAACAACAAAATTAAAAATTTAAGTATGGCTCAAAAAAAGAAAAAAAATGTGTAGAAATAACCAAAAGTCATAAAAAGTATGCGAAAATGTTTGAAAAAATGCTTCTAAATATTAAGAAAAGTGCAGGTTTCATTACTTGCGCGCACTGAAAGTATCATCCAGTCACGGCAGAAGAGCTCAGTAGGTTTGCCACGGATTTTCACACTATCCACCATTTGCTTCAGATGATTCTTTATCGGGTGATTTCAATGGCCATTTCAGGATCACGCTACCGAATAAATGATGGAAATTAAATATTGTGCCATTTCGTGAATTGCTGCTCTATAATGAAAAGAAGTACCACCTTACTGAGAAAATAACTAGGAATACTTCATCTTCAGCGATCAAGAATGGAAAGATTTTGCATCTTTAACAGACACCGATGACAATTTAGCAAAAAATCCATGAATATGATTCTAGTGATACAGGTACATAGAACCTGAAAGCTTATATAAGTATTTTCCCCAGAGTTATAATGTAAATTGATACCGAGTAGATTAAATCCCTCTAGTTTTGTATTCAACATCAAAAACAACATTTTGAACATAACCTCTAACAACGCTTGTTTTACTAGCTTTCGGCGTTTATATCTATTAAACCATAGCAGATGTTGGAAATTTGATTGGAAAAATTCATGGAAAAATTCATGGAGAGCATGGCGGTAATACTCGATGTGCAACTTAACACTCTTCATATTTGAGAAAATCTATTGATTCTCCTTCATGTGACAAACAGTCTTTCTCAGAGGTTGTACTCCCGAAGAAGCACTGACATTCTTCCAGTCTGGCAGATTTCAAGATGGCTACGTATTCTAGACACGATCTAAAAAATAGATCCCCTAACCGTTTCTTCACAGAAGTAGTCAGGTTTATTTCTGTTTTTGAAATAAAATGCTGTGGAAAGACTTTTTATCTACCCTGTAATATGACTAGATTTTTCGAGATTCTTTTATCCATTATTCTGTCCCGATTGATTAATGTAACTCAGGGGTTTTTCAAAGGGAAAGTTCTAATGAAAATAAACACTGTGTAGTAACTTTTCTAAAATATATGAAATTCATGCGGTATTAATGAGGAATGAGCTGTTCATATTAGACGCTTTCAGTCGTGAAGTCAATCATGGAGTTTTGGTTGGATACTGACTCCAAACAAACAATTGCTACGATGTATTTTCAACTTTGATTGTATAGTATAGCTATATCTCACAGCTAACTCTTCTGATACTTATATGCAGTGGCAGCATTCTCTACGATTTACATTTAATAAGGAATAAAATATAGCAACCATTTGTTTGGAGTTAGCTCTATCTCAACCGAAACGTCATGACTGACGTCGTACTGAAAGCGTCTGTTACACACACACACACACACACACACACACACACACACGCATATATATATATATATATACCTTGATCTTTATTAGATGCTTTCCTTCTTTGCAAATCTTTAACTTTTTGCAACAAAGCTTCTCTTTTTAATTCTTTCAATCTTCTCTCCGCTTTCGTATCTTCATACAAAGTTAACAAATTTTCTTCTGTGTGAATGAAAAATAACATTACAAAACTAACCGTGAAGAAACAGAATAAAAGACTTATCCATTAATATTTATCCCAATATTTCCTATGAAATCTTATAGTTTAATTCCGAAATAATTCCTGCAATAAGTACATGTTTTTTAATTAAGACGATTAAATAATTCTTAAAGTTTATTAATAATGCCGAAATTACAAAATTTTATGTATGAGAGTGAGAACAAAGTTATTTGTCTTTCTCTTAGTAAACTAAATAATTCTAGATGTAATAGCTTCGCATGCTGTCCAGATCACCGCCTCAAAAAGACACACCTTTCAACATCCTTTAATTTCCCAAATAACTCGGGAAATCAGTTTTGAATAACAATGATTTGAATTTTCTCTTCTTAAAACGTTACAGGAAATTAGATTGATTTTTACAAAATTAATTTCTTTGAAGTTAACATAATCCATTTGAGTTACTCCTAGTAGCAGCAATGGCATATACAGAATTTTTTATGGGACGGGGCTTATATACACTGGCCTCCAAAAGTTAAGGTACAGGGACTGGATGCTTTCGATTGCACATGTTTTGTCGAATATCTACAAAAATTATAGGCGAATTGTTCTTGAACTTCTGGGATGAAAAGAACATGTTTGATTTCATATTTCTTGGTAAAGATTTAGTCGGGACGACAATTAGGGGGCTAAAATAAATTTAATAATAAAATATTATTTGCGATCAGCTATGCAACAGAAAATGCTGGAAATGGTTTGTCATTGCGTTAAGTGACTATTTGGGTCCTGTTCAACGTTTGTGTGCATTTGTGTAAGCATAGCACTCCTATTCGTGAAGATGTTATTGTGTCTGTGAAAAATTCAAAAGTTTTTTGCTTATAGCATACAGAGTTTTCAAGCAAATGTAACACAACTTTCCGAAAACTTGCCAAAGGATAGCAGCAACACTATACTGCAGTTAAAACATGAATATATTGAATATTTGTTGAGATATGGGCATTTTTATGAGATAATTTTTAACTGCGCATGCGTTGAAGATTTCAAAATTTTTATTTCATAATTTGGTAGTCAGTATTATGGGGTAACTTCTATAAAAAGTCCAGTCAAATGTTGTGAAAACTTAAAAAGATATAGTGAGCTGATTGAAAAGTTGTGGAAAATCCCTTATAATAAAGCTATTTTTAGGAAGCAACTCACTATATCGACCTTATTTTTGTGAATTTTCGCGATATTTGACTGGACTTTTTATATAAGTTGCCCCAAAATACTGACTACCAAATTAGGAAATAAAAATTTTGAAATCTTCCGCGCATGCGCAGTTAAAAATTATCTCATAAAAATGCCCATATCTCAACAAATATTCAATATATTCATGTTTTAATTGCAGTATACTGTTGCTACTATTCTTTGGCAAGTTTTCGGAAAGTTGTGTTAAATTTGGTTGAAACCTCTGTATGCTACAAGCAAAAAACTTTTGAATTTTTCACAGACACAATAACATTTTCACAAATATGAGTGCTATGCTTACACAAATGCACACAAACGTTGAACGGGACCCAAATAGTCATTTAACGCAGTGACAAACCATTCCTAGCATTTTCTGTTGCATAGCTGATCGCAAATATTATTTTATTATTAAATTTATTATTAGCCCCCTAATTGTCCTCCCGACTAAATCTTCACCAAGAAATATGAAATAAAACATGTTCTTTTCATCCCAGAAGTTCAAGAACAATTCGCCAATAATTTTTGTAGATATTCGGTAAAACGTGTGCAGTCGAAAGCATCCAGTCCCTGTACCTTAACTTTTGGAGGCCAGTGTATTTTTAACTACGTTTTCTTTTTAATGGAAATATAAGGAAAGGCAGAAGACGTCATTGTGGGATAAATTACTGGGAAGCAAGAAATATCTGCCCGTCTTTATGACTCCTACTATATACAAGAGTGCCGGCGCAGAGTGGGATGTTTTGACGATCTAGGTGGACAAAATTATTTGGTTGAAATTTAATTAGTTTTTGCTGGTTTTTCGAATGTATCACTAATAAAATACTCAAACAGTGATAAATAATTGGTTTATTTAACAATAATGTCTCAAAATAAAAATATAACGCATTACAAAGAATGCATTAAACGTACTTATTTTACTATTAAGTAAAAAATAATTTAATGCACACATGTAAGTTAACATTCATTTCTTTTTTTTTTTTTTTTTGTCTACGTAGAATTACTCGAGAAATTTGTGTAGTCATCCTGAAAAATAAATTTTTTAAAATAAAATCATATAAAAAAAAACTTTCATGTTTTGTGTGACCCTATAAAAAATATAAATGCTACCAAATTATTTTCAGTTCAAGAAATGCCGTTGTGTAAATAAAAAACCTATATAAATTGCATTCAAGTTGAAATAAAATGTCTGCTTATAGACGGTAATGTATCCGAATTTTTTATGTGTCCCTGTAAAAGAAATATAACTGCTACGAACTTTATTTTCAATTTGAAAAAATGCTATTGTGCATCTCAATAATCTATAGTAATTTTGTTGAAATTTAATAAAACTTTCTGCTTATTAGAAACAACCTTTCCGCGATCTTTTGCGTAGCCCTGTAAAAAATGCATAATTTCTACGTTCGTCAAATTACAATTTAATTGAATTTTTGTCGGAAAAACACGTGTAGAGAAAGTTTCAGCTCAATCAGATAATTGAAAGTGGTTTAAAATTGTCTTGCAAGATTTGAACTAATCTTTTATGTGGCCCTGTAAAAAAGCGTAACTTCTAAGTTCCATAAATTATAATAATATTGTATTGTCGTCACTCATCAGAAATACATATATAAGCAAAGTTTCAGCTCAATCGGTTTAAATTTGAAATTGATTGAAACTGAAATTGGTTTAAAATTAAATTGTAACTTTTAAACTAAATTTTTGCGTAGCCCTATAGAAACATTTTAACTTCTACGTTCTTCAACTTATAATAATATTGTATTGTCATTGAAACTACGCATGTATTCAATGTTTCGGCTCAATCGAATAATTAAAAGTGGTTTAAAATTGATTTGCAAGATTTGAACTAAACGTACATACATGCACTGCAAGTTAATATAATGCTTGTTTATTAATCAAAACTTAATAATTTGAAAACTTTTGCAGGAGTTATTTTTAAGTTTCCAATACTTTAGGAATGGCGCTTTGATTAAAAAAAATGCTTATTGCTGAACAATATGTTAAAAGTCAAGATGAAGTTTGTAAACAACATCATGGATCATCCAGAATCACAACCTCTGAAAAAAGCGATTAAGCGGGTTTAATGGCGCTTATTTTCAAACAAAAATAGGTTAACTCTCACCTTGACAAACCTGTGACATATGTACAGCAAACTCGTGCTTTCAAATAAAACGGAATAGTCACGACGTGCTTTCGAACTTAGAGGAAACTAGGGCACCGTTGAAACTTCCTCATACCAACTGCGCAATTGGCTTCTTTACGGTCATAATTAATCGACATCTCGGATTTTTTCGACAAAACTCGTACAGATCTCGAAAATACAGACATTCAGCTACCAGTATACGCGGTTTTGTGAAATTCCGAGATAATCGGAAAAGTGAATTTTGTTCACCTAGAGCAGCAAAACGTCCCTCTGTGCGGCGGCCTGACTGGTCTAAGTTTAACAGTTCTATGGTACGATTGGTCTACGTTTAACAGGTCTATGATACAATTGGTCTACGTCACCATGACGATTCTTGCAATGATCGCTAAGGGGAAAATGCAGTAGTAGATTGGTTGACGGAAGCATTTGTTCTAAATATGCTATTTCTTATATAAATAAATTCTTCCCAACTTATTTCGGGAGGCACTCGGGCCTCTGATCCAACTCTCCGGCTATAGCCTTGCTAGAGAAAATTTAGAAGCAACAAAATCAGAAGGTTCATATGATCAAGACTTCAACTGCATTAGAAGCAATAAGTATAAAGCTACCAGAAATAAGACCCAACTGAAGTTATAATAGATTAAAAAAGCTTTTTGGCAGGTAATTTCTGGTCCTTCAGTCAATTAACATTCAAAATACAAAAAATCTAGTAAATAATATTATTAATGAATTATGATATATTGTTGGTACTGGCCACCCACCTTTACCAAAAAAAGCAATGCCATTCATTTAAAAATTAATTACAAAAAAACTATCCTCTATAATAAACAAATTAAGTGAGCAAATACATTTTAAAAAGAAATAATACTTGCAGCCACTCCAAAAACTATTAGGTTAAGCAAAAAGTTATCGGAAATTTTTAATCTAATACTTAACAGAAATTGTATCATATATAGGAGTACTAGTGGTATATCTACAGGAGTTCAGGAATTTCGGCTCAGTCCAGACGTGGCTCCATCCGATTATGGCTTCTTTCGATCAATGCAACACTTTTTCAAGGGCCGTAGATTTGAATCTTTTAATGAAGTTGAAGAAGCATGTCAAGAGTTTTTCGATTCCAAGGAGCCGCCACGGTACTTCCAGCAGATCCGGAATCTGACAGAACGATGGCAGAAAGTCGTGGACTATGATGGTCTCTACTGTAAAGAATAGTCCTTGTTGCTTTTGTTGTTAATTTGCGCATAACAACACAACTTTCACAAATTTCCCAGGACTTTTTGCTCAACCTAGTAGTTTCAATACAGATAATAATAAGAAAATGAAAATCATATGAAAGGAAAGGTCAAGTGATTTGCTTCTTCTATTCAGCAGAATAATAACCAGCTTTTGAAGCATCTAATACTATTTAATTCTAATTTATAAATATAATAAGAACCTAGATTAACCATCAACATAATATTTCTGATGTAACGTTTCTATGCATTACATGCAGCAAACCTTCATGCAACCTAAAATAATAATAAGAATAACTACTGTAATTGAAAGGAAATATTCACATGCTAATTTAAAAATCGTAACATAAAAAAACGGTTGATTTTCAATTGTTTTCAAGCAGTGAACCATGCTTTTTTTATGCGCTTACTTTCTGAATCCCCTTTGGCAGGTTTGTAGAAACTGTTGCTTCGAGGCATCGGCGTTGCAGCTCGTGCTGGTTTTAAGGCGTCTTCATCTTTTGTTCCAGAACTCCCTACAGTTTCTATGCTGTTGCTGTCTTCTTCAGAGTTTACCAATTCTCCACTGTGGAATCCTTCGTCATAGTGATCTCTACCATTTTCTTCTGCATTTTTCAGTGATTCCCCTTCACCTTCAAGGAGTTTAATTGGATCAACGATGACATCTTCACGACCGATTTTCGAATGAATATTTTCAAATGAAAGTTGTAATGATTCAAAATTATCCTTTTGTGGAAGAATTTCTGATGATTCTGAGTATTTTTCGTCATCTTCATTGATATTATTGACTTTATAATCTGTATCTCGTTCCTCAGCATTGTCTTTAACACTGTTGTCATGTTTCTTTCCACTTTGATCGTTAAAATAATGGCTTGTGTCTGTCAAGTGTTCGACAAAATAGCTACCATCTTGTTCTTGATTTTCCTCTGAAAAAAATTTGTTTTCAACTGAAGATTTAAGATTTCCAAATTCTACAGACTTCTTTAACTGTACATCGCTTTCCTTTTCAACTGAAGATTTAGAAATTTCAAATTCCTGTCTTTCTGTTGAAGAATTTTCATTTTCAATTGAAAATTTAGAACTTTCATATTCTTCCTTACCTTTATTTAATTGTGTTGGGCTTGGTGTTGGAACTGGAATCTGAATGTCTTTTTTCTGGTTTGGCCCCGATGAAGGTCTTGGAGGTGGACTATTGATAGCAGCTCTAGACTCTTCATCTACAGCCAGATTTCGACTTGGTAGTTCCCTTTCATCTAACAATTCAGTCGGAGATTCTGGGATGATCTCTTCTGGTTTGATTGAAGCTTTTGACTTTGACCTGTAGGGCATAAGCAGTACAATTAAACAATGATATTTATTAAAACACTAGCAAACCTCGCGACTTTGCTCGCGTAATATTTGAAATATGCCAAGTGATATTTAAATGTCTAATTTGTATTAAAAGGCACTAACTAAATTTTTATTTTATTAAAAGGTAATACAGTAGAACCTCGATCCATCGTTTTTCAAGGGGTGCGTGGAAAAAAACGATGAAAGCGGGAAAACGATGAATGCGGGTTAACGTCAAGACACGAAGAAAACAATTTTTATGCATTACAAATACATGTAATGTATACAGTACACAAATAAGTATTATTTTGTTACTTACCAAACTGTAACAGAAATAAATCGAAGTTGCAGAAAATTGATATTTATTTTTAAAAATCAGTAATTTTATGTTGGGGTTTTCGTTAATTTTTTTAATTAAACAACAAATTTTCAAGATGTACATCCTTTATCTGGTTATTTTCTGTAATTTCATGTCCATATAGAAAAGTTTGTGCAGTTGCAATACCGTAATTGTATCAGACAGACTTGGCACTGGTGCAGTCTCAGCTTCATCGAAATGAACGTTATCCTCTGTTTCTTCGCCATTATTTTCATTTTTTGCATCATCACACATTTTTTTTATGCTTAACACTCTCAAGGGCGGTGGCTAGAAGGTCTAGCTACCTAATTTTAATTCCAAAACTGACAAATGGCAGCAAGAATATTTTAATAAAATATTGCTTTTGTAATGAAAGTGCAAATTAGCGGGTTTTTATTTTAGAAAATCGTTTGAATATTCTGGTGTTAGTCAATTATTTCATCAGTTTACGAACAGAAATCTTCTGCCCCTGAAAAGGTTAAGACACCACATGTCGCAACATCTTGATCAATGGAAATATAATCGCTAAATTTCACACCAGATACATCCTCTGCTACATGCAACCACTCTTCATCTGCGTTATCGTCATCATCGTCATTATTTTCTTTCCCTTCTGTTGAGCATTCTTCATCAAAATGCTCAAAATTTTCGCTCGAAACTGCATTTCACGAAACAATTCTGGGTCGCTGAAGAGGTTACTTCATACCATGCTGAAAGTACAAAATGAATAGCCTGTAAAAGGTCTATTTTTGGAGTAGGTTCTTTTGCTTGTTCCATGAAGCGAAAAGATATTTTCACTAGCTTTCTCCCGTAAAATTGCTTAAAACAGTTGATTATGCCAGCATCAAGAGGTTGTACGACAGATGCACAATTAGCTGGGAAAAAACTGACTTCTATATTTTTCAAGGATGACGCATCTGATGAATGAACTGAACAATTGTCAATAAATAAAATGATTTTCCTTTTTTAAGTCGATTGATCTATCAAGGTCATGAAGAAATTTTGTAAAAATATCATTTTTCATCCATGCTTTGGCATTCGAATGGTAGACTACTGGCAGTTTCTTTACATTCTTGAAACATCGAGGTCTAGCAGATTTACCAATAATGAGGGGAACTCGCTTATTAGAACCTTCCTTATTTGTGCACAGTAACACTGCAAGTCTTTCTTTGGAATGTTTACCACCATGATAAGACTCTCCTTTGAACGCTAGCGTTCTCTCTGGCAAGCATTTACAAAACAGATCTGTTTCGTCTACATTGTAGATGTCACAATTCTTGTATCCTTCTAGTAAATACGGAAGTTTTTCTAACCGCATTTCTATTTCGTAAGTATTTACTACAGTGGCATTTTCGCCGCATAATTTCCTGAATACCAATCCATGGCGAATTTTAAAACGTGAAATCCACCCACTTGATGTAAAGAAAATATCCATGCCATATGAGGCAGCTATTTCAAGTGCCTTCTCTCGAAGAATATTCCCCTCCATAGGAATATTTAACGCACGAGCCTGCTTGTACCAAACGAAGAGGAGTCTTTCCAACTCACTGTAAGTACACACTTTGCTAGTTTTTCTCTTTTTTTGCAGAAGTTCGGTACTTATCAGCCTGCTCTCTAACTTCTTTCTTTTTTGAAATTATCGAATTCAGGGTCGGCGGCGATATACCTTAACGTTGCTATTTCTTTTCCACCTCATCTATGATGTGAAGCTTTTCTTATAAGGTTCGGATTTGCTTTGTCATTCTTAAAATTCAGAGGACGCATAAAATTTAACGCATATCGCATTAAATTGAAAGATCACACTCTTGAATTTAAATACGTGCACTGCACACAACAAATTAGCCAGGAATGTGGCAGCTGGCCGAAGTGGATACATCCATCCTCCGCTTTACACGGAATAGACTAACCCAATTCTCTAAACAAGAACACCTGTTCCGCATTCAATTATTTACCAGGTACATACATGTCACAATATCACTGCTAATTCCCCCCTTCAAAAAAAAAAAAAAAAAAAAAAAAACAGCACAAATAAGTCATTTTAAGATAAAAGAAGTAATTCCAGTGTGTATGTCATATGGTTCCGGTTGACCTTCAATTTAATTTCGGTGAGGAGAAAAATTTTGCAACGATGAATGCGGGAAAAGGACTTTTTGAAGAACGATGCATGCGGGTTTCGTTAACATTATTTAAATAAAATTTGTACAGGTAGCATATAAATAAAACGATCAATGCGGGAAAACGATGGATGCGGGAACGATAGATCGGGGTTTCACTGTATTTTATTTTATTAAAAGGTACTTATTACTTTTAGGAATAATTCAAAAATTACTATTTAAAACACAGTTTGATTAAACATCATTATTACACTGCATTAGGCAGAAATGAGACTTAAATTAATAAAACTAAATAAATGATAATTTAGAAAATATTTTGAAACTTTTATGCTCAATTAATACGCTCATTTTAGCATTCATTTGAAGTTTTGAATTGTTTAGAAACCATCTTCTTACATCTTAAAATTAACTATCATGTCAGATTACAAGTCCTACCACCTCTCTCAAAAAACGGGCTATGTAGAAATAGGAACTATCACCTTTAATTTGCCAACATTAATTTTTAAATCGGTTTGTTATTTCCTAATATTCGACAGAAACGTAATTTAGAAAACTTTTAAAGGCCTTTTTTAGAACGTTTGTTGTTCCTGTGAACCCCAGGTGGTAGAATCATTGGCATAAAATATAGCCTGTGTAGGATCAGAGACTGTTACCATTGATTCGCAGCTATTACTTTTATAATCGGTTCATATTCCCTGAAATTGCATAGAAATCGTAATTTAGGACTTTTTTAGAATGCTTTTCGCACCTCCCCTTCGCTTCACCCCTTTTTAATTCGAATTTATTTTCGACAGTCGTTCGAGGGCATTTATATTTTATGATTTACTACCATGCAATATTTAAAGTTTCTAGCCTTTTCAGTATCACAGAAATCGCAATTTAGAAAGTTTTTAGCTCCTGCAACCCTCTGGTGGTAGTGGCACAGGCATAAAATATAGCTTATGTTTAGCAGGTTCTATCACCAACAATTTGTCATCATTATTTTTTAAATCGGTTTAGTTTTTGATAAGACTGCATAGAACATTGTAATTTATAACGCTTTCCGCTCACTTCATCTTTTTTAATTTGAAATTTTCTTTCGACTGTTCTTAGAAAGCAGTTGCATCTTGTAAGTAAATACCATGCCATACTTCAAAGTTTTAGACTCCTCATTTGTGCAAAAAACGCAAATTAGAACATGTTTTGCTTTTGCAACCCTCAGATGGTAGTGACAGCAACATAAAATATAGCCCATGTTGGAGCAGGGACTGTCACCATAAATTTGCAACCATTTCTTTTGAAATAGGTTTGGTATTTCCTGAGATTAAGTAGAAATCGCAATTTAGAACGTTTTTAGAACGCTTTTTGCACATTTTCACTCCTTTTTAAATTTCTATTTTTTTCGAAACTGTTCTTAAAGATCATTTATATCTAATAAATATGTACCTTGCCTAATTTTAAGTTGCTAACCCCTACCGATCACAAAAATCGAAATTTAGAAAGTTTTTTGCTCCTGCAACGTCTAGGTGATAGTGATACCAACATAAAATAGCGTCCATGTTAGAGCAGAGGCTATCAGCATCAATTTCCTACCATTACTTTTGAAATCAGTTTGATTCTTCCTGAGATATTGCTGACAAATCGGCATTTAGAACGTTTTAAGAACGCTTTTCGCGCATTTTGCTCCTGCACCCCCTTCGGAGTAGTGGCACGGACATAAAATATAGCTTATCTTGGAGCAAGCGTCGTCACCATCATTTTGACACCAATATTTTTTAAATCGGTTTCGTATTTCCTGACATTATGTTGAAACTACCATTTAGAACGTTTTTTAGAACGCTTTTTGTTTTTTTCACCACTTTTAAATTTCGAATTGTTTAAGAACTGTTCTTAGAAATCCTTTATATCTTATAAATAACTAATATTCCAAATTTAATATTTCTAGGCCCTTCAGTAACGCAAAAATCGCATAGAATCGCAATTTTTAGAACGTTTTTTGCTCCTGCACACCCTTTGGGTTAGTGGCACCGACATAAAATATAGCCTATGTTGTATCAAGGGTTGTCACCATCATTTTGACGGTCGCGGAAATATCGGATGCACTTAAATTGACAAATCGGAAGTAGCTTGTCATGTGATCGCCGCCGCGCCGTCGAAATTAGATTTGGCGAAGTATTGCTAACAGATTTGGCAAAGTATTGCTAATTTGGCAGAGTAAAAAAATGCTAGCATACCTAAAACTATTTATTGAATTTTGGTCGTGTTTTAATAATGTTATTTCTATCATTTATTTATTTTATAGGGTACAGTAAACAATTTTCAAAATTTATCATGAGAAGCTCGTCTAAACCCCAACAACAACAAAAAAAAAAACATTAACATTTTTGTAAAATATATAATGAGAACTTTAAAAAGTCCACAGTTTTACTTAAAAGGTGACTAAATTAAGGAAAAAGATGTTACAAGTTTCAAATATACATTTTATTTAAAACTTCTTTTTAAATATACATTTTATTTAAAACTTCTTTAAACTTGTAACATCTTTTTCAGTACTTTAGTCACTTTTTAAGTAAAACTGTGGACTTTTTAAAGCTCACATTATATATTTTATGTTGAATCAAGGTGAAAAAATTGCGTTTCGTCTTATGATTTTATTTATTAACATTTTTCTTTCAGCCTTCAAATAGTCAGACACTAGAAATTCTGAACACAGGTAGAACCTGAATGGTAATTATGCTTAAATATTACAGTTTCGGAAATTTCAACTTGTGGGTGTCGCCCTCCCCCCCCCCCCCCCACACTACAAAAAATAACATTTTTGATAATGTTCCTTCAAATTGTCATAGATACTTGAATTTTGTACGGAGGTACATTCTGAATACAATTATACTTAAGTACTCCTTTATTTCAGGGCCGAAACTAAGGGGGGGCAGAGGGGGCATGTGCCCCGGGCACCAGAACGAAGGGGCGCCAAATGAAGGATTATACTTTTGGAATGGATCATTTTCTTCTGATGGACTGATGGCTTCTATTATTATGAAACAGCCATATTATAAATGAAGTGTTAGGTGAAGATGAAAGAGCAGTCGTAAAAAGTTAGAACTCTAATTTTCTGGTCAGAATGGGAAGAAAAAAATGGCCATAATTTTTTTTTTTAAATTGTGGCCATTTTTTTTCCCATTCTGACCAGAAAATCAGAGTTCTAACTTTTTACGACTGCTCTTTCATCTTCACCTAACACTTCATTTATAATGGCTGTTTTATAATAATAGAAGCCATCAGTCCATCAGAAGAAAATAACTCGGTGAAAGCGGAAACTCGGTTAAGCAGGACTCAGTTAAGCATAACTCGGATAATCGGGACTCTAACTGTATATTTCATTTTTAAAATGATCTTTAGAATATTTTTGTTGATGTTCAGAGGGGCGTCATGACCCCCGTGACCTCCCCCTTGGATCCGCTATTGTATTTTACGTAGTTCAGTATTACATATTTTAAATTTTAAAATAAGTTGGCTATTAGAAAATTAGTACAATTCTCTTTGTAAATAAATATACTTTGCGGAAGAAAGGGGGTGGGGGGCAAAATCCATGCTTGCCCCGGGTGCAAAAAAGGCTAGTTTCGGCCCTGCTTTATTTAAAAATTCAAAATAGTCTAGAGTTGCCCCCCCCCCCACACACACAGACAAATATATATATATACATCTTTTAGCATTCAAATAGTCATAGATGCTAGAAATTTTGAATGAACATATAACCTGAATAGTGTTGATACTTAAATATTTGAATTGAAATTTTAATAGATGGGGTCCAAAAAGTGCCCCCCCCCCCATTCCCTGACATAAAAATAACACTTTAGTTTTTGAGCCATCAAATTGTTATAGATTTATCTGCATACAAAATTTTAAATGTCTATTTCTATTTGAAGACACAAAATCAAAAATGTTATTTTTTTATTAGGGAGGGGATCTTTAAATTATTTTCTCTTAAAGTTTTCGATAAAGGAATACTTAAACAGGATTACTATTCAAAATGTACCTGCCTACAAAATTCAAGTATCAATGACAATTTAAGAAATAAAACTGCATTTTGAGGGGTGGGGGGGGGGATGAGGAGGTATCCAGAGCCTCCATAGATATTTTTTAAGAAGTGTTTACTGTACCCCAATAGCAGAAATACGTGATTTTATTGTATTTTATTTGTAGGTACAGTATACCACAGTTCGCATATTTTGAGAAAATTTATGAAATGATTTCTCTAGTGTTTAATAATGAACAAGAAATTAAAATCTTCCAACCTACAAAGATAATGCCCAGAGGTGTAGTGGAGGGTACACAGTGGTATGCACCGTATACCTTCTGGATTTTCTTAATGAGCTTTGTATACCTTCTGTTTCTCAAATAAAGCTATAGCGTATACTCCAGCAATGAACGTTCATGATTCTAACGTATAACCTCATTTTTTATGACTACAACACTGATAATGCCGCATACAATTGTTTTTGCTCTTTATGTAAAAATATGCCAATTTGTCCTGTTTAAAAATGATTATCCAATTACGGAAGATTAAAAGATATCACAGTTTTTTTTTAAACACAAGCAGCTGATTCAGAGTGTTTACAGATCAGGGAAAAACACCAGTCAAAAAAAGGGTGTAATCCCAGTATTTTCTTATCGAAAAATTCATCTTGTTTAATCACGCGAATAAATAAGATGGATTTTCTATAAGTAAATACTGGTATTTTCTATTTTATTTGACTGTGATTTTCCCTGATCTGTCTACACCTAGTGATTGGTAAGTAAATAATAAAAGTAGTAACTTTTCTAACCGAGTGAAAATTTGTCCAGTACAAGAATCTAACACAGAATCTTTGGCTTTAATTGAAAATGCTCTACCATTTATGTTGTCTGGATAACACCAAAGTCTACACAATATTCACTCACACAACCCATTGGTCATTTCAGAGTGAATATTGTGTTAGCTGGGATGTCAACCAGATTGCTCAATTAGAAGTGCATTGACAATTAAAGCCAAAGGGTCTGGGTTCGATTCCCGTTCTGGGTACATTTTCACGGCGCCACTCAAGAGACTGAACAATTAATTTGCTTTCAGTTCGATTTTCTTTTGTGACAGTAGGATAATTTTTAATTAGCTGGTTTATTTTTTTATTTAGATAACTAACCCGAATAATAAGAATTTTTTTTCTGTTTTTAGCCATCAAGCATCAGCTTGAGGGTTTTTTTTTTCTTCTTCTTCTTTTGTCCTCTGTTGTGCACAAATATAAAAATCACGTTAGTGATTGATTTTTACTTTCTTCTATCTTTACAAGAAGAAAGTATTGGATTCATGAAAATTTTCGAATTTCGGTTTTCGACGGATTTACACGTTTTAGGGGTCAGAGAACCCGAAAAATATGTTTTTACAAAATGTCTGTCTGTGAGTCTGTCTGTCTGTTCGTCTGTCTGTCTGTCTGTGTGTGTGTCTGTGTGTGACACAAATTTTGTGGGCGCTCTATCTCAAGAACTAAAGCACGGAATTTATTAAAAATTTATATTCAGTTAGTCCCTGATACAAATTGATGCTGATTAGTTTTTGGCGCAAATCGCTCAACAGGTGGCGCTGCTATGCTGCATTTTTTACGATTTCCGCAATGGCTCTATCTCAAGAACTAATGCACGGATTTTCATGAAATTTCAGATTCAGTTAGTCCTTGATATGACTTGATGCTGATTACGTGTTGGTGTAAATCGCTCAACAGGTGGCGCTGCTATGCTGCATTTGTTACGATTTCCGCAATGGCTCTATCTCAAGAACCAATGCACGTATTTTCATGAAACTTCAGATTCAGTTAGTCCTTGTTATGACTTGAAGCTTATTACGTTTTGGTGTAAATCGCTCAACAGGTGGCGCTGCTATGCTGCATTTTTTACGATTTCCGCAATGGCTTTATCTCAAGAGCTAATGCACGGATTTTCATGAAACTTCAGATTTAGTTCCTTGATATGACTTGATGCTGATTACGGGTTGATGTAAATCGTTCAACAGGTGGCGCTGCTGTGGTGCATTTTGCACAATTCCCGCAATAGCTTTATACCAAAAACTAATGCACGAATTTTCATCTAACTTCAGATTTAGTTAGATGTTAACACAAGTTGTTGCTGATTAGGTTTTTGTGTTAATCGTCCAATAGGTGGCGCTGCTATGCTGGAATTTTCATGATTTTCGCAATAACTCTATCTCAAAAACTAATGCACGGATTTTCCCCAAACTTCAGATTCAGTTAGACTTTGACATAAGTGGTTGCTTGGTGTTTTGGGTAACATAGGTTTTGGTGTAAAGCACCCAATAGGTGGCGCTGCTAGGCTGAATTTTGCTGGATTTACACGATTTCAGAGACAGCCATTCTCAAGAACTAATGCACGGAATTTCATATCTTTAGAATCATCATAATGAGCATAGATTGCCGTTTAATTTTGGCAGTGTGATAGCGAATTTTCAAGTATTAACATGTATGAGATAAAAGAAAGTTTTGGGATTGGTACATCCGACTAGTTCTATTTATTTTAAACCATGAACGCTGCTATGCTAAGGCTCTGTTCTGCACATTTATGAAGTCAGTTTCATTTGTAAATAGCTATAATTGCCATGCATTATTTTTCTGATAAAAAGCAATTTAACAGTATATCCTCTTTTTCTATAAAAGCATCGAATCTTTCCGATAACGGTGTCAAATTTTTAATTTAAACTAATTTTCAGGGACTTACCACAAAAGATTGTTATGCGGAAAGGAATCGATTATAGTTTAAGATATGCACCTTTTATAGGAAATTGAAAAACATTGTTCCATTCTTTAGAATATAAATATTAATTTCTGTAAATTTCATTCATTTTTTCATAAAAATGGATTGCTGCAAACTATCCCTTTTTTGCATTAACACTATTTTCGAATCATAATCTTTACCTTAATTAACATTAAGATTAGGCAAAGATTGCTATTCGGAAGGAGTGATAACTAAAAAGTGGAATACTTGACAGCTAAGTATATGCTGATAGATATCTTTAAAATTTTTATTTTGCTAAAGAAAAAAAATGCTTTAAATTTTGCAAATAATGTATGAAATGTAGATATGTAGATTGGAGTAACAGAGAGAGAAACGATACAGTTGCTAGTACCGGTACCACAGAATATTAGAGCTCCGGTACTTTGTTAGAAATTAAGCCCTGCATGTAACACCTTAATTATGTTAAAAATTTAGAAATTGCAACGAAAAATTTTAGTTTGATGCCTAAGATATTTAAAGTAGGCATCAACTGACGCTTATCTTTTAATACATAAGAAATTTATTAATTTATATTTTGTATTATTTTAATAGTTACATTTTAACGGATTGAACACAATGCAATCACCCTATTTAGAATTAGTATAGCTATATAACCAAAATCTATTTCTGTAAAGTTGTTTCTATTTTTTAGTGAGAAAATAATGCTAGCTTCTTTCATATGCAGGAAAAAGATAGCTTGTTTCTGTGCAGTCGAAAAAGCAATAACAATAATAAAAACAATTCAATGTCAAGAACAAATTTCGACGAATCCTTAAAGTTTTCGCACGATTTTGACGAATCCATTCTTTATTATATTTTGAAGTAAATAACTGCTCTATTTACCATTGCAACGTGTTCTGGTAAACCTTGCTTCAGATCAGCAATCGGCGGTTCATTTTGTCAATTTAAGTGCATCCGATATTCCCGCGACCCATTTGGACGCCTTTATTTTTTTAAATCGGTTTGGTATTTCCTGAGATTGTGTGGAAACCACCATGAAGAACGTTTTTCAGAACGCTTTTCGCGCATTTTCACCCCTTTTAAATTTCGAATTGTTTAAGAACTGTTCTTAGAAATCCTTTATATCTAATAAGTAGCTAATATTTCAAATTTGATATTTCTAGGCTCTTCAGTAACGCAAAAAGCGCATTTTTAGAACGTTTTTTGCTCCTGCACCCCTTTGGGGTAGTGGCACTGACATAAAGCATAGCCTATGTTGGAGCAAAGGTTTTCATCGTCATTTTGACACCATTCTTTTTTAAATCGGCTTGGTATTTCCTGAGATTGTGTAGAAACCACCATTTAGAGCGGTTTTTAGAACGCTTTTCGCGCATTTTCACCCCTTTTAAATTTCGAATTGTTTAAGAAGTGTTCTTAGAAATCCTTTATAACTAATAAGTAGCTAATATTTCAAATTTCATACTTCTAGGCCCTTTCAGTAACACACAAATCGCATTTTTAGAACATTTCTTGCTCCTGCACCCCCTTTGGGGTAGTGGCACCGACATAAAATATAGCCTATCTTGGAGCAAGCGTTGTTACCACAATTTTGACCCTAATATATTTTAAATCGGTTTGGTATTTCCTGAGATTATGTAGAAAATACCATTTAGAACGTTTTTTAGAACGCTTTTTGTGCATTTTCACCCCTTTTTAATTTCGAATTGTTTAAGAAACTGTTCTTAAAAATCCTTTATATCTAATAAGTAGCTAATATTTCAAATTTCATATTTCTAAGCCCTTCAGTAACACATAAATCGCATTTGTAGAACGTTTTTTGCTCCTGCACCCCCTTTGGGGTAGTAGCATCGACATAAAATATAGCCTATCTTAGAGAAAGCGTCGTCACCATCATTTTGACACCAATATTGTTTAAATCGGTTTGGTATTTCCTGAGATTATGTAGAAACCACCATTTAGAACGTTTTTTAGAACGCTTTTTGTGCATTTTCACCCATTTTAAATTTCGAATTTTTTTTAAGAACGGTTCTTAGAAATCCTTTATATCTTATAAGTAACTAATATTCCAAATTTCATATTTCTAGGCCCTTCAGTAACGCAAAAATCACATTTTTAGACCATTTTTTGCTCCTGCACCCGTTTGGGTAGTGGCATGCACCGACATAAAATATAGCCTATGTTCTAAGTTGGACTAACACCATCATTTTGATACCATTACTTTTGAAATCGGTTCGGTAGCTCCAGAGGTTACCGCTTACAAACAAACAAACTTTACTTCTTTATAATATTAGTATAGATAACCAAAATTTGCAACGTTAAAATGCACAAATTACACCAACATTACATTAAACCACATACGGCCGTTTCACGGATACCCCGATGCCCTTCATCAGTGTGAAAATAAACAAAAAACATAAAAAACAAAACAAAAATTAAAAGATTAAAAATTAAAACGGGTTCGAAAAAACCCCTCGGCTATAGCCCAGAGTACTGGCTAATGGACTCACCAAAGCGGCAAAAGCTTTAAATATCTGAAAGAAGTGACATAGAGTCGTGGGAAAAAAAAGTAAACACCCCCTACTGACTCCTTAACAAATTATCGTAGAAGAAAGTTACTGGTACCGAACGATTGGAAATAAAGTCTACTTTTAAATGATGTATATAAAATTTGCTTAGGGGACTATATACATATTAAATTTCAAGTCATTTGAATGATAAGTTTTTGAATTATAAACATTCAAAATTTAGTGCTTCTAATGTTAAATTACATTTTCATATTTTCATTAATATCTCCTGAAATTATACTCCTAATATGCTACTTTTTTGTGTAACAGTAATACTAAAATACCCAAACATAAATATATTGAATTTGCAATTTTTATAACTGTATGATATGAATTATGAAATTAATATTCGAAAAAATTATGAATTACAACCTACAATTTTTTTGTGGGATTTAGATTTATGAAGTCGCTGCTTTATGGAAATCCAAAATTTCACATTTTTCTTCCAAGTAGTTTTCAAATTATGCTTAAAAAAATGGCAAAATCATGGTTTATGTCTATGATAGAAGTGACTAGATATTTTGAAATGTCTTCTGCTATCCTGTAATCTAGCAGTTTTCAATGACTGCTTGAGTGGCGCTTAAGATGCCTTGATCAAGTAGTGGGCTCTCTCGGTCAACAATCGAGTATCCAACTTCACTTTGGATACAGCCCCTAAAATACGGTCGTTTTAAAATAATTAATTTCTCGGAAACTTATCGTATGAATTGCATAAAAATTTGTTTTCAGGCTAATTGAAAGGTGTAGAGTTCATTTATGCTGTCAGAATTGTGTACTGCAATTGAAAAAAACAAAGTTACGGTTCGTTTTAATATGTAGGTGGCCTCCCAAGCAAATTTTATATACATCATTTAAAAGTAGACTTAATTATTAATCGTGTGGTACAAGTAACTTTATTCTATGATAATTTTTTGCAGAGTTAGTAAGGGGTGTTTACATTTTCCCCCCACGACTGTACCTGACAAGAAAACACCGAAAACAGGCATCACACTACGCAGGATCTCTCCACACAGGAGAGAGAGAAATAGGTTGCTAGTCATGTCATTGACCAGGAAATTTGTAATGTTGGTAAATGACCAGGAAATTTGTAATTTTTAATATAATGTTGGTGTAATCTGTGTATTTTAACGTTATAAATTGTAGCTGATGTTTTTAAAACGCGCACAAAGTGAGTAGTTTATGGTTATAATGATATTTATCAATGATGAGACGGTCTCAGCCGAGCCTGAGTTGGGAACGGGATCGGGCTCGATTTTCATACTAGTCGGGTTCAAATTGTGCTGACAGTTGTCTCGATTTTCAAGGTTTTCAAGACCCGTACCACTAAGTAATCGCGTGGGGACGTCAAAAGTCCGGATCTTTCACGATGCACAAATTCTTTTAAATTTCTATTAGTACCACGACCTATTCGTTAGCCTGTATCGAGTGGAACTTAAAACAGTAAAACCTGTGAAAACAGAAACTCTCTAGAACGAAACTTTTTTTTATGATTCCGCCAAACGATATACCGTAAAAATCTATCTGCTATGGAAACCTGCCTAAGAACGAATATACAGTAAAACCTCCCTAAAGCGACCACATTCCGTTCCAATAAAAATGGGTCGCTCCGAGAGGTGGTCTCTTAATGGAGGTCATGTTGAAATATAGATTTTAATTCTTGAAAAAATGTAACAATTAATGTTACTAAAATTTATTTTCCACATTAGGAAAAAATATGAAAATTTAAGTATCAAAACAAAACTTAATTACATAAGTTAATTAGTGCAGAGTTTAAAAAAACTGACGTTTGCTTTGATTTTTCGGTTTAATCTTCTATAACTTTTATTTCCAAGTTCTTTCGAATTTCAGTAAATAAATGCATTTTTTTTTTTCGACGGCAACAAATTATGATGATTTCATTCATTTATCTATTTCTTAGAGAGTTTCCTGACAGAATAGGGCAGGGGTGCTTATTGACCGTTATCCCTACTTTGTCATCAGAGTTAAATTCATTGCCTAAAAAGGCACAAAGGGGTTTAAACACTTAAAAGTTACCGGAATAAATAAAAATTCTTAACTTACTTTAGAAGTTTGATGATTAATGCGCTCTCCGGAATTATTATTCTAATACAACCTTCTTCAAGCGTCCAGGAAAAAACGGAATTTGTTTCATTTTCTTCAAAGAAATGGGTCGCTCATGGAGGGAGTTCAACTGGGGTGGTCTCTGAATAGAGGTAAAATTAGTTTTAATCCTATGGGAATAAATTTCGTTCCATGAAAAAATGGTCGTTCAGGGAGGTGGTCGCACAGGGAGGTTTCACTGCATTTCAATCTTGCTATTCATTTGTTATAGGTTTTTCCGTACTTTGCTTAGTAAATCATGTGAAAACGGAACTTGCCTACAACGGAATCTTGCCTTAAACGTAAAACTTTCATAGTCCCAACGAAAGGAATATTACTAGACGACAGGAATTCTGCTTTATCAGAATTTAGTGTCGCCCCCGATGAAAAAAAATATATGTATATGTAAATAGTACAAAACATATTTAAATTTTAAGACTTAAAGCACAAACTTTTATTTTATGTAAAATGACATCATTCGCATCGCTTAAGAATTCCAGATTTACGATCCACTCTTAAACATCTACAGTAAAGCATGCATAGGATGTCACTATCTCAAAATAATACACAAATGCAGCAAAAAGATGCCGTCATTAAAGAAACTGGGGGGAAAAAACGGCTATGTAATGATTGATTAATAGGCATTCATTTGTTTGTAACATTAATATAGACGATTTCAGTCGTGACGTCAGTCATGACGTTTTCGTTGGAAACTGACTCCAAACAAACGGTTGCTGTGTTGTATTTTCTATGTTGTTTGTGTTTTGTAGCTATATCTTATATCTATACCTCACATCTAAGTGTTTTAATACTTTATATGTACTGGTAACATTTTCCACGATTTATATTTAAAAAGAAATGACGCATAGCAACCGTTTGTTTGGAGTCAGTTTCCAACCAAAACGTCATGGCTGACGTCACACTGAAAGATTCTACAGATACTTAAAATTAAATATAGTTTATAATAGCTCCATGTTTAATTATTCTTAGAAATTATTCGTTTATATTTTTTTCAAAACAACACGTATTTTAATTACATTTTCTTTCGGTTGTTATGAGAAAATGGCAACAAAAAGATATAATTGCTATTTTTCAACTCAAGGCCTCCTTATCATAATAACATATCATAATAACATCCCATATCATGACAATATGATAAGGGAGTCTTGTTTCAACTATTTTCGTTTTACTTTCTATATAAATGGAGTATAGTCCAGGCAATAGAGACCGTATAGGGACTCTACCTAGCAAAATTAATGGTAGTACTGGAAACGGCTTTCTGGATGTTTTTTGGGTCGCTGAATCCGAATTTGTAACTTCCCACCAAAATTTCCCCCGGCAACCTCCCCAAATTTTGGTAAAAAGCCCCCAAAAAAGGTTTTTATTAAAAAAATCAATTTTTTTTTTTATTGTTTTAGGCGAAAAGTAGCTAGAAATTCAGAAAGTAGACAAAATTTGCAATAAATTAGATATATGACATTATGACTTAGGATGAAGGGGAAGAGGGGATCTGCTTCGGAACATGCGGCGCAGTGCTGCGTGGACTAAGTTGCGCAATTCCACTTAACCACTCACACGTTTATATTAGCCTTCCCTCCGAACTTTCTCTATAAGGTTTACTTTAAGTTTTTTGGGTCGCTGAATCCGAATTTTTAACTTACCCCCAAAATTCCCCCCCCCCGAAAACCCCCCAAATAGTTGTTTTTAACTTAAATTTCTTATTGTTTTAGGGGGAAAGCATTACGAAATTCAGAAACTAGACAAAATTTGCAACAAATAGGATATATGACATTATGACGTAGGATAAACGGGGAGAGAGGGGGCTGGCTCGGAACATTCCCCGCGCCCTTTTCTCAAAAACCAAATTTTTTCAAAAAATCAATTTTTTGGGGGGTTGCCGGGTGAAATTTTGGTGGGAAGCTACAAATTCGGATTCAGCGACCAAAAAAACTTAAAGTTAGTCGAAATCCAGAACTAGCATTAATTTTTCCAGATAAAATCCCCTATTGCCTGGACTTCATAATTTAGTGCACGTAGCGCCGCAGTGCATGTTCAGAGGCAGCCCTCGCCCTCCCCGTTCATCCTAATTCATAATGTCATATATCCTATTTGTTGCAAATTTTGTCTAGTTTCTGAATTTCGTAATGCTTTTCCCCTAAAATAATAAGAAATTTAAGTTAAAAACAACTATTTGGGGTGGGGGGCTTTCGGGGGGGAAATTTTTGGGGGAAAGTTAAAAATTCGGATTCCGCGACCCAAAAATCTTAAAGTAAACCTTATAGAGAAAGTTCGGAGAGGAGATGGGAGGGCGAATACAAACATGTGAGTGGTTAAGTGGAAATGCGCAACTTAGCCCACGCAGCACCGCGCGCATGTTCCGAGGCACATCCCCCAATTCCCCTTCATCCTAAGTCATAATGTCATATATCTAATTTGTTGGAAATTTTGTCTACTTTCTGAATTTCTAGATACTTTTTCTGTAAAACAATAAAAAAAAAATTGATTTTTTTAATAAAAACCTTTTTTGGGGGCTTTTTACCAAAATTTGGGGAGGTTGCCGGGGGAAATTTTGGTGGGAAGTTACAAATTCGGATTCAGCGACCCAAAAAACATCCAGAAAGCCGTTTCCAGTACTACCATTAATTTTGCTAGGTAAAATCCCCTATTGCCTGGACTAGTACTTGAGTTGCCAAAATTAAACAAATGGTGCTAAAAACTACAAAAAAATTAATATTTCAAAAACAAATGGAGATACAGTTTTCAAACAAATTGCATTTAAAAGTACTTTTTTGGTACTTCTTAGTTATCCCGTCGACCAAATTACTGTCGCCAAATTGTAAGATTAAATGCCAATAATGGTTGCCATTAATTAATTAATTGTAAGATTAAATGCAAATAATAGCCAATAAAACCATTAATTCGACGTTTTATTCGTATTTTTATTAATGTTTTACTAATTTATTTGTTCTTTCGTTATTTAAAATAAAAATTATGCCAATTTGTTTAATTTGGAGAGTGGTTTTGGCGATTTATATAATTTGGCGAAACTGGTCGACGGATAACTAAGAAGTACCCTTTTTTTCCCAATACGACGGTATAAACATTGAAAATGTGCGATGCTTAGAAATTAAAAAAAAAATGCTATAGAGCATTTAATTGTACAATAGTACACCTGCTTTGTTTATTGCTAGCGTCTGTAAGGCAACGTTATTTTTTGGAGACAAAATAAGCTGGGAGAAAGAAATAGCATAACGTTCCGGGGGCTAATAAAATCATAACTGCTTAGTTGGAAACCTCTCCAAAACGAAATTTTGTTTTAGTATAGCGATTCCTCTTTCACAGACACTGTAAGGATTTTATTGGGTATTTGAACCATTTCAGGGGCATGTACTTGTGTTTCTGTAATGTTGAATTCACACCAGAATTTTCGAAATTTTTTTAATTCAAAATAAGAAATAGCAATTTTACAACTTTTTTCCACCAAAGTTATAAAAGTAAAATTTAATTAAAAGTTTCTGGTGCAAATCTTGATTAAAATCAGCTGCGATATAATGTATCCCACCGCCCCTCAAGGGATTAATACAGTAAAACCTTTTAAGACTGTAATTTCAAGTGATTGACGAAAGATGCTGTTTTAGACAGCTTTCTGTAGGGACAGTGATTTTTTTATGTTTAAGACAGCATTCCGTTATAGACAGTTTCCGTTTCCATAGGATTTGTTCAGGGTCGGACTGGGTCAGTGTAAAGGGCGCAGACCTTCGATTTTCAGAGGGCGCAAAAATTTTAACGAACTCGAGTCAATTTGACTTGCTTGTGTTGTATCTGGCTTGACAAGGTTTAACACACTTGCATAGCACCAAGTAAAGGATAATGGCTTAAATTAAATCTTTAACTCTAGATAGAAGACTTCGCAATATTCTCCGTGCATGTTTAAAATTCCATCAATCCTACACAATATTACGCAATTTTTTAAACCACATCACATAACATCTAAAAGCTCCAGCAAGTTGAATACAGATTAACTTGTAGTAGATTACTGATATCAAGACTAGAGCTTTCTTATTTTCTTCTATCGATAGACACCTTGCAGAAAAAAAAATCATCGCCCCTACCAATTTTCCTCAAAATCACTGTATGAAAAAAACATAGGATTGATTAGGATAACAATTGATTAGGAATAATATTTACTATTAAATACTTTTCGTAAATTTTGCTTTGGAGGCTGTCTACATATTACATACACGAACGTTGGTTTTTCAAATGGTAACATCCACTTTTGACACCCTGTTTGAGTTCCTTTCTAGCCAGGAAAGAGATATAGCTTATATGCTTTTCTTAAATCTTAATACTGTTATAAAAGAAAATGCGTTAGGGGTTTATCCCTAAACTTCAGAAAATAAACTGAAGATCTTACAAGAAAAAGTACCAAAAACTCTCAATTAGTCCCCAGTAAAATTTTACTAGAATAATAAATTTATTAAAAACTTACTTTACATTAAAAAAAATTCTACAAAATATTTCTTGTAAGTTTCTACGATTTTTTTGTGGCTCCTTTGATAGCGGAATACGGACCCCTTAATTTATGGAAAAGAAAAATTTCTCTATATCTCCAAAACCAATTATTCAAATGAATTGTACACATGAATGTTTTTAACAATTGTGGTTAGTTCATAATATATATATTTTTAAATGACTTTGTTAATAATTTCTAATTAAGAAAAGTTTTTGAATAGAAAAAAAAGTTTGAAATAAGTTTGGGTCTATTCACTATATCTCTAATGAATTAATAAAAAATCATCAGATAATTTTTACGAAGTTAAAAACTAAGTTTCGGAAATGGATTTATCTTGAACATCCTCAAATTTAAATCCTTCTAACTCTACCATGATTTAATTTAATGCATATAAACTATGCCTTTTTCCGGGCTGTCTCGATCCAAGAAACTCAAATAATGTGTCAAAAATGGGGTATTATTGCTTGAAAAATAAAAGTTGGTAGAATTCTCAATAAGTATACGACTTCGGAAACATAATTTATGCATAACAATAACTCGTAGATATTATTTTCAGTTGATTGGTACCTATATATTTTTTTACGATTATTTTTAGCAGAATTTGTAAGCTGTAAACCATATTTTTTTCCACTATCACCATTGATGCACTGAGGATCCTTAGAAAAGCTAACACTGTTTTTTGCACCTTTGCACCTAGCGCCAAATAGGGTTGCTGCGGTGCTGCTAAAGTCTTCAACCTTTTTTTTTTTTAAATATATTTCTTTAATGTAATAGGAATTAGTTATCAAGCCAGTTTAAAATGTCATAAATTCAATTTCTGTTACAATCTGAGAGCCACTATCTACTATTTTGTTATTATTCATATTATTAACCAAGTAGCATATTTACATGTGGTATCTACAAATATCTGCTTCAACACACATAAACGTTCGGTATGCAAACTTCGTCTAAAAAATATTTATAATTAGTACAAAAATATACTTTCCGTTTGGAAATAGAAATTTTGAAAACTAAATCTCAAGCTTCTTTTGTACCACGTATTATAGGGTATTGGAATGCTGAAATATAAAGCTATTTGAATGTGAAAATAATACTTGCTTGTGAAAATAATTGGTATTTTTTATACTTAAAAAATTACTATTATGCGTCCATAAAGAACTGAATTGATATCACATTATGAAAAGGTTTCTACAGAAAAAGTACACCCTAAAACATTGCTTTGCTAGTCTAAAATCCCTAAAACAATTAAGTAAATTTACTATTCCCAGCACACTCTTCCCATGATTGCAAAACTTTTATCATTGTTAAAGATCAAGGGAAATATTTAAGTTTCCGTACTTGAGTGTAAGTGCCCCAGGGATTGTATTCATGCAAGCTGCAGGGTACATAGCCAGTACTTTTTAATCGACTTTAAAAAAGGAAGGAGATTCTCATTTCGACGCATATGTATTTTTTTATGTAATTGCACTGATTACTCGTAAACTAGGCGCGAGATTACTATCCGAAAATAACGGCAGATTTTGTGAATGAGAAAACGCAGTCCGCGAGATACCACAGCTTGCAGCGATTGCAATCCAAAAGTATCATCAATTTTGTATTCCCCGAAAAGAAAGATCATCATGTTTTCCAATCAAAAACAAAAGCCATACAAAAAGTTTTTTGCCTTCTGATACGTCTCTCTTTTTTTTTCTCTCTTTCAAAAAGCACCATTATATGTGCATTTAAGGGCGGCTATAAGGAAAGGGGGCGCAGAGTACTAAAAGCAAAAGGACTGAAAATATGTAAATTCTAAAACATATCATGAAAAAAAGCGATGAAAAAAATTTCGTCCAGGGTGCAATGGCTACTAAAGCTTTCGTTGGGTGCATATTTTCTCTTTCAATCGCATGCAAAGATGTCCGTTTTGTTTTCCGATCCTGAAATTGCTACGATATATCTTTAATTTCTTTGTGGTAATAATAAACTAGTCGGATGTACCAATCCCAAAACTTTCTTCTATCTCATACATGTTAATACTTCAAAATTCGCTATCACACTGCCAAAATTAAATGGCAATCTATGCATCTCATGAGGATTCTAACGATATGAAATTCCGTGCATTAGTTCTTGAGATATGACTATCGCTGAAATCGTCTAAATTCAGCAAAATGCTGCCTAGCAGCGCCACCTATTGGGTGATTTATACCAAATCCTAATCAGCAACAATTTATGTCAACGTCTGACTGAATCTGAAGTTTGGAGAAAATCCGTACATTAGTTTTTGAGATAGAGCAATAGCGAAAATCGTGAAAATTTCTGCATAGCAGCGCCACCTATTGGGTGATTAACACCAAAACCTAATTAACAACAACTTGTGTCAACATACAACTAAATCTGGAGTTAGATGAAAATTGGTCCATTAGTTCTATTGATAGAGCTATTGAGGCAATCGTGGAAAAGGCAGCAGAGAAGCGCCACCTGTTGGGCGATTTACACCAACACCTAATCAGTAGCAAGTCATATCAAGGACTAACTTAATCTGAAGTTTGATGAAAATCCGTACGTTAGTTCTTAAGATAGAGCTATTGGGGAAATCGTGTAAATCCTGCAAAATTCATCATAACAGCGCCACCTGTCGGGCGATTTACACCAAAACGTAATCATCATCAATTCATATCAAGGACTAACTAAATCTGAAGTTTGATCAAAATCCGTGCATTAGTTCTTGAGATAGAGCTATTGCGAAAATCGTGAAAAATGCAGCAGAGAAGCGCCACCTGTTGAGCGATTTACACCAAAAACTAATCAGCATCAATTTGTATTAGGCACTAACTGAATATCAATTTTTATTAAATTCCGTGTATTAGTTCTTGAGATAGAGCGCCCACAAAATTTGTGTCACATACACACAGACAGACTCACAGAGTCACAGACAGACATTTTGTAAAAACATGTTTTTTGGAATCTCTGACCCCTAAAACGTGTAAATCCGTCGAAAACCGGAATTCGAAAATTTTCATGAATCCAATACTTTCTTCTTGTAAAGATAGAAGAAAGTAAAAATACATCTCTTGTGCTGTTTATTAATTGATGATTATCCCTAAACGAATTCTTGAAATTTAGTACACTAATCAGAATGTATGTATACAACAAGTGAAAAAATATTGGAGCGGCTTAGGCATTTAGGGGCGCGATGTTTTCCCTGGGCGAGGGCGCACCGGCCATCGGGCCAGTCCGAGCCTGGATTTGTTGTGTTTTTAAGTTCCGATTTAGAAACCACTGTCTCTTTTTACTTTCTTCTATCTTTACAAGAAGAAAGTATTGGATTCGTGAAAATTTTCAACTTTCGGTTTTCGACGGATTTACACGTTTTAGGGGTCAGAGATTCCGAAAAACATGTTTTTACAAAATGTCTGACTGTGATTCTGTTACTCTTGAGTCTGTCTGTCTGTCTGTATGTGACACAAATTTTGTGGGCGCTCTATCTCAAGAACTAATGCACGGAATTTAATTAAAATTTATATTCAGTTAGTCCCTAATATAAATTGGTGCTGATTAGTTTTTGGTGTAAATCGCGCAACAGGTGACGCTGCTATGCAACATTTTTCACGATTTCTACAATAGCTCAATCTCCAGAACTAATGCACGGATTTTCATCAAACTTCAGATTCAGTTACTCCTTGACATGAATTTATGTTTTAAACATTTTGGTGTAAATCGCTCAGCGGGTGGCGCTGCTATGCTGCGTTTTTTGTATTTTCTGAAATAGCTCTATCTCAAGAACTAAAGCTTGGATTTTCAACAAACTTCAGATTCAGGTATACCTGGATATGAATTAGTGCTGTTTAGTTTTTCGTGTAAATCGCTCAACAGGTGGCGCTGCTATGCAGCATTTTTCAGAATCTCCACCATAGCTCTACCTCAATAACTAATGCACGAATTTTCATCAAACTTCAGATTCAGGTATACCTTGACATGAATTGACGTTTTATAGATTTTGGTGTAAATCGCTCAACAGGTTGCGCTGCTATGCTGCATTTTTTTTGCAATTTCTGCAATAGCTCTATCTCAAGAACTAATGCTTTGATTTTCAACAAACTTCAGATTCAGGTAGGACCTTGATATGAATTAGTGCTATTTATGTTTTCGTGCAAAACGCTCAACAGATAGCGCTGCTGTGATATATTTTTCAGAATTTCCATCATAGCTCTATCTCAATAACTAATTTTGATCAAACTTCAGATTCAGGTATACTTTGATATCAATTAGTGTTATTTATGTTTTGGTGTAAATCGCTCAGCAGGTGGCGCTGCTATGCTATATTTTTCAGTATTTCCGCTATAGCTCTATCTCTAGAACTAATGCACTAATTTTCATCAAACTTCAACTTCAGATATACTTTGATATAAATTTGTGCTAAATTCATGTAATTTCTTGTGCTATTTAAATGATTTAAATGACGTGATTTATATAGAAGAAAGTTTTCTGATGGCCACAACATACCAGTTTTTTTTTTTTTTTTTTTTTTTTTTTTTTGTCTTTTTGTCCCGATTTTAGTGACAGTGGACCTGGTAATACTAGGGTCAAAGGTTCAAAGCCAAAATTTTATTTATACACAAATTACCAAAAAGGGAAAAAACTTGTTGTTTGAGAAATAAGAATGTAGTGTAAGTTTCTTAAAGTGTTTTACAATCCTTTAAAAATCAGTTTGAACGGGAACTGAATTGTTATTGATAGAATATAAGGAAAAATATTCTATCTGATTCTGAAGCCTTTGTGCGGTCAGAGTTACTAACGTAAAAAAGCCGTTGGATATATTTTGTCTAGCCTCGCTTTCTGCTTGAAGTGCTTTTCACAATTACTGAAAAACAGAATTAATATTTTTCTGCCGAAGTTGTACAACAATATTTTAAAAGAATAATAATTGCAGATTTTTATCAGTGGTTGGGCATAAATAACAATTTTGCTATGTTAAACAGTTTTTCAGCGATGTAAAAATTGATGATGTCAACGATGTTGTCAAAAATGAGTAATTGGGATTAATACTTGTTTCTATGTAAGAAGGCATTTTTAAATGAGAAAATTAATTTTGAAACATTTTCAAAATGTTATTAACAATTTTCTACTGTGTACTTTCAGTATCGGGCTCAAAAAAAAGGGGGAAGATGAACTCATCTCTAATATTTATGTTCTAAACGTAAGAATATATGTTCATTTAACCAGAGAGAACCCTAAGGAGAAAGAGAGTTTCATATACAGATTTTTTTTTTTTTTTTTTTTTTTTTTTTAAGAAAGAAAACTAGAAAACAGGAATTCTGCTTTTTCAGAATTTACTGTCGCCCCGATGAAAAAAAAAAAAAAAAATATATATATATGTATATAAATGTAAATAATATTAAACAAAAACCTAATTTGAAGAACAAATTTAAAAATTTCCTACATTGTTTAAGCCTTAGAAGGGACAGATATTAAGATATTTCATTCAATTAGTTCTACATTTAATGTTAAATTTTTGTAACAAATTAGTTAAGCCAATTGAAGATTAAAAAATAAAAATAAAATTCAAACAATATGGTACTTAAAACACCCTAAAAAATTAGATTCCGTTCAAATGAAATCGAAATAAATCTTAGACTTCTTCCATTTTTAATTGGAAATTCTTGTATTGCAGATTTTGTATTTTGTTTATCACAATTGTACATAAAATGATAAGATGCCTGCAAAATACAAAACTTAAAAAAAAGTCCAAGATTTATTTCGATTAAAAAAGATTCTTAAGATTAAAAAAATAAATTAAAGATTCGATTTTTAAGATTAAAAAATAAAAATAAAATTCATACAATATGATACTTAAAACGCCCTAAAAAATTAGATTCCGTTCAAATGAAATCGAAATATATCTTAGACTTCTTCCATTTTTAATTGAAAATTCTTGTATTGCAGATTTTGTATTTTGTTTATGACAATTGTACATAAAATTATAAGATGCATGCAAAATACAAAACTTAAAAGAAAGTCTAAGATTTATTTCGATTTCATTTGAACGGAATCTAATTTTTAGGGTGTTTTAAGTATCACATTGTATGAATTTTATTTTTATTTTTTAATCTTCAACTGGCTTAACTAATTTGTTATAAAAATTTAACATTAAATGTTGAACTAATTGAATGAAATATATTAATATCTGTCCCTTCTCGGGCTTAAACAATGTAGGAAATAATTTTTTTTTTAAATTTGTTCTTCAAATTATGTTTTTGTTTAATATGTCAAGTTTTTTAATAACTACTGCATTCAGACGAACTCATTTAATAATTAATAGAGGGTATCATCATCAGGCTTTGATGTATGCGGTATTGCATCACAATGTGTGATGCAGTTTACCAATGTATAATTCAAAATATTTCACCACTGTAGTAATGCAGGTTGCGGTAGTTTGGACAAAAACTTCCAATCTGAACGTAAAAAATCTATAATCAAAACATAAAAAATTAACTTCACTTAAATTTAGATACCCTATTTCCCACCCAAAAACGCTATATGAATGCAAAAATAAATTGTGTTGAATCCTTACTGCTAATATTTAACAATATTATAGCTGTGATACAGCTATAATATGGAAAAATAAAAAATAAAAGTTTTACTTAAATTTTGATACCTTATTCTCTCCCAAGAAGTGATGTAAACACATCAGAAAATTATTACCTAAGTTTAACTTGGGGGTATAAATAGTTGTCATCTCGGAAAAAAAAATACATTTTAAAATTCAAGTTATGTAATTCCTCACTAAGTTCGCTACCTGCGTAAAAATAGAAACATTGAAACTTTACCATTTGAAACGTTATACTAAAGCATAAACTTGACCAAAGCAAAAACTTATTCTGAAAATATTCTTTTTATTTCCACTATGATGCCATATTCATCTTTTTAATTCTTGAGAAAAAAAAAAAAAACTAGTTCAATTTAATACATATTTCACGTGGAAATGTTTCAACTGAAATGAAATAAAATATTATTACGGCTTTTGAAATTTTTGCAACAATGAAGAAAAAATGTTACATTTTCTATGAAAAATGTCCCTTGATTTTCAATGAAAAAAGAGAAATTAGGTATTATTAAGAAAGATATTTGAATAATGTAAAAAAAAAATTGGCCCATGTTTCTCTCTGGGTTATAATTCACCCATATGCAAAGGCATTTCACCATTTGTTTAGACCCTGACGTCAGGCAAACGTTTTTACTCTTTAAATTTATAATATCATTAGAATTAGTAAAGAATAAAAAATGAGTGGCATCAGGGACAAAAAGGTGGGAAGAAAAAATGAAAAAGTTACCATCTCCATAGGCTTTTCCATGCTAAATTAACATTGAGAGGTGACACTGGAAATAAATAAGTATTGCGCTGCCGCGCAATATTTAAATGAAACATATTTCAGTTTTAAGACTTAAAACACAAGCTTTTATTTTATGTAAAATGACGTCATTCGCATCCTCTGAAGAATTCCTCATATTCATATGACGTCATTATCGCTGAGTATTACACAAATCTTAAAAGACGGATGTCACTCAAGAAATTCGACAAAAAAAAAAAAAAAAAAAAAAAAAAAAAACCTAGAGAACAGGAATTTTGTTTTTTCAAAATTTAGTGTCGCCCTCGGCATTTCCATTACTTCATTTTCTTCTGATGGACTGATGGCTTCTATTATTATGAAACAGCCATTATAAATAAAGTGTTAGGTGAAGATGAAAGAGCAGCCGTAAAAAGTTATAACTCTGATTTTCTGGTCAGAATGAGGGGGAAAATGGCCATAATTTTTTTTACGGCTGCTCTTTCATCTTCACCTAACACTTCATTTATAATGGCTGTTTCATAATATTAGAAGCCACCAGTCCATCAGAAGAAAATAACTCGGTTAAGCGGGACTCTATTGCAGTACAAAACATATTTCAATTTTAAGACTTAAACCACACGTTTTATTTTATGTAAAATGACGCCATTCGCATCCGCTTAAGAATTCCACATTTACGATCTACTCTTAAACATCTACAGTAAAGCATGCATAGCACATCACTATCGCGAAATAATGCACAAATGCAGCAAAAAGATTCTGTCATTCAAGAAAATCGAAAAAAAAAAACAAAAAAAAAAACGGCTATCTAATGATTCACAGATACTTACAATTAAATATAGTATATAATAGCTCCATTGTTTAAACAGAAATCATTCGTTTATATTTTTTTCAAAATAGAACATATTTTAATTACATTTTCTCTCGGTTGTTACGAGCAAACGGCAACAAAAATATATAATTACTATTTTAAAACAATTTTTCCTTTACTTTCTACAGAAATGGAGTACTTCCGTTGCCAATGCAAATAGCTCCAAAAACTACAAAAAAATTAATATTTCAAAAATAAATCGATATACAGTTTTCAAAGAAAATGCATTTAAAAGAACTTTTTTTCCCAATACGACGGTATAAAAATTGAAAATGTGCGATGCTTAGAAGTTTAAAAAATTGCTAAAGAGTATTTAATCGTAATGTTTTGTTTTACGGCTAGTTTCTGTAAGGTAACGTCATTTTTTGGACACAAAGTAAGCTGGGGGAAAGAAATAGCATATCGTACCGGAGGCTAAAAAAAAATCGGCTACCTAATGATTTATATGCCTTCATGTGTTTCTAATGTAGATAATTAAATTAAATATAGTTTATAATAGCTCCATGTTTTATGAGAAATCATTCATTTATATTTTTCCAAAATAGCACGTATTTTAATTACGTTTTTTTTTTTTTTTTTTTTTTTTTTTTTTTTTTTTTTTTTTTTTTTTTCCAGTAGCTATGGGAAAATGGCAACAAAAAGATATAATTACAATTTTGCAACTATTTTTTCTTTAACCTTCTACAGAAATGGAGTACTTGAGTTGCCAAAATTAAACAAATTGCGCTGAAATTACACAAAAATTAATATCTGAGAAATAAATTGAGATGAAATTTTCAAACAAATTGCATTAAAAAGTATTTTTTTTCCAAAGCGACGGTATAAAAATCGAAAATGTACGATGCTTAGAAGTTTTTAAAAATGCTGTTGAGTATTTAATCGCACAATGAAACATCGGCTTCTGTTTTAACGGCTAGCTTATACAAGGTAACGTTATTTTTTGGAATACACAAAATAGGCTGGGAGAAAGAAATAGCATACCGGGGGCTAAAAAATTCTTTACCCTTAGTTAAAAAAAAAAAAAAAAAAAAAAAAATCAAAAAACTTAGTACTGAAAATATACAAATCTGGGTGAATGAGCCTAGAACTTCAGACACTTCAAACACGAATTTTAAAAGTGCAAAATAAACACATTTTGCTCTATTTAAAAATGTATTGACAACTCTGAATCTAAACATAAGCAATTTTTTTTAAATATCTATATTGGTCATTCGTCAATGAAATGAGTCTGATACCATCACATAATCTAAAAATTGTTCATTGTTAGTTGTCATAGCAGCATTTGCAAAATTGCAGTATAGTATTTAACAGTACAATGATACATCTGCTTTGTTTTGCGGCTGGCTTATACAACGTAACGTTATATTTGGGAGACGACACTTTATTAGCTGGGAGAAAGAAATAGCAGACCGGGGCCTAAAACCATCTTCGTAAAGTGGAAAAAATAAATAAATACATGAACTTGAAAATAGAGCAATAACTTTCAAATGCAAAACGCCAATAAAAGTTCCTGGACTTCCAAAAAGGAAAGGCAGTTCTTATTGAGTGAGGTAAGCATAAGCATATCTTACTCTCCAATAAATTTTGTTACTTCTTAAGTCACGTAGTCCATTAATTGTGAATCCCTTGGCGACGAATATTGCTTATAAGTGACGTAACGTACATGGTTTGCACATGCACAATCCTTTATTTTTCTTACTAGTAATTTTGAAAAGCAATTTTAGCTTTATTTGATCACAGAATTCCTGCGATTAAATTACGTAAAGATTAACATCTGGAATAATTGGTGCTAAAAAATTAAAAATTATGTACGAGATGTTCTTCGCGAAGGGGTTAATGCGTTGGATTTACATTATTAGTTAACAGTCAACATCACATACCTATAAAACAGTAAAAAAAAAAAAAAAATATATATATAGGGTAATTCTAGGATAGATGGCTATAGATGAGAGATGGCCAGTCTAAATATTTCCAAAACTTGATCATAGATTTCAACATACACTTTTTCGTAGGAAATAGTTCGACGAGTTTATTCATTGCAATGTGCAGTTGTGTTTTTCGATTATAAAACGTAAGTGTAAATTTAATGTTTATTTAATTTGGTGATTGAATATTTTTTTTTTTTTTTTGACATAGGTATCTGAATGTTTTGCAGTACGTTCGTTACATATTCTTTTTACTATATGGGATTTTAAGACACGTATCTAATCTAATCTGTATTTCTAAGCCTAAAACTAAAACATACAATGGCTATTGATACTTTAAATTGGGCGACCACCAGTCCTTCAATTTCAGGAGAGATGGCCACATGAAATCGAGGAGAGATGGTCACCTTTAACTAATATTTCAAAATTATAGGAAGTGAGGATTTTAACTAAATATAATTAAATTTAAAATTATATAAAGTTTATGTTTATAATCATATTAATTGATATAATTGTTTAAAATTTAACTCATATAAATATTTTAACAATAATAATAATATAATAAGACCTAACGATGTATTTGTTTCAGAAAATACTGAAAAACGTCGGAAACTTTCATTCCAGAAACTGATAAATCTGATAAATAAACTAAATTAACGCAATAAACTTAAAATTAACACGAGGAAAAAAAAAATCCCTGCCGGCTCGGGCCTACAGGCGGAGGTAGATTTCGAAGTTAAGTACTAAATTAACCAACAAAATTTAAATCAAGATTAGAGATAAACCCAGTTCCTCCACTAAGAATGAGCTCTAGGGAGCTAAACATTTTGTGAAAATTCTAATATACACGAATACACACACGCATGCATATGGAATCTCTCTATTCTAAAAAAAAGTAACTACCGCTGTCACCGCCGCCGCCGGTTTTGAATTGTTTGTGGCCGGAGGTCTTTCTTCGTTCATATTAAGAAAAATAATCCATACAAAAATATGAAAATCGGTAGTATTATACAGAAATGTTTGATAAACACGCTGATGCAGACAGTTTTCAAATCGAAGAATTATTTTAAGAGATATTTAATGCTAAAGTTGGACAAAATCGTTCCACTAAAAAAGTTTTATAGGAGCAAAAACTATACATCGGAATTTAATAATTTTTAGATCAATTTATACGCTATAATTTCACGGTGTGCAGAATTTATTTATTTTTTTAATTTGACTGATTTTTCGAGGTTTTATTTCTATTTTAAATTCAAATTTTCAGCATTTCGAGAGATATTTTTTACTTATTTTAGAAAATTGTACTAATTTAACCTGTTTCCAACTGTATAAACAACGGAAACAATAATGTTTGCTTCAAATTAAAAATTTATTTACAAGTGCTATTTATAAATAGAAAAGATACTTTCAAATTAAAATTAAATAATTGCGTATAAAAAGCAGGAACTTATTGAAAATTACGTCATAAAAAGTATACACGTGAATTTTTACATGTTGTACTAATTTATTTGTTCTTTCGTTATTTAAAATAAAAATTATGTCAATTTGTATAATTTGGCGAAATTGGTCGACTGGATAATCACGTAGTACCGCAGCGGATTTGGCGTTAAAATTCCCCAATCAAAGACAAATGAATAGAAATCCGTTTATAGAGAGATCGTGACTATTATAAATAGAAAAGATACTTTCAAATTAAAATTAAATAATTGCGTATAAAAAGCAGGAACTTATTGAAAATTACGTCATAAAAAGTATACACGTGAATTTTTACATGTTGTACTAATTTATTTGTTCTTTCGTTATTTGAAATAAAAATTATGTCAATTTGTATAATTTGGCGAAATTGGTCGACTGGATAATCAAGTAGTACCGCAGCGGATTTGGCGTTAAAATTCCCCAATCAAAGACAAATGAATAGAAATCCGTTTATAGGGAGATCGCCACTGTTTTTTAAATTATAATTCGATCTTTCGAAATCTTTTTAAAGCCGATCAAATTAGCGTGCATTTACAGTCGGCGGTATCTGGACGGGGGTTGGCGAGCGTAGCTCGTAAGGAGGCCGAGCCCCCTAGTAGGTTTAAAAAATAGCTAAAGCAAATTCAGAGAACCTCAAAGTGATAAATAAGTTAATATTTCCATAGTCGGGTTTTCATCATGTTTTAATTCGTTTCTTCAAACTCACATGACGTTACATATTCACCTGCTGAGGTCCATTTTATTTCCAATATGACGCAATATTTTGTTGTTGTTTTTTAATTCGTCAAACTATTTATTTCATTTTGAGTTTTCATGCGGAAATCTTGCTCTAGGAAACTTATGACGTAATATTCAATTTGTTTTCAATTCGTCAAACTATTTATTTAATTTAATTTTTTACGTGAAATTCTCGCAAAAGAAAAGCAATTGTTGTGGTGAGAATTTTATTGCTTTTTTTTTTAATTGTTGGCAACTGCAATAACGAAAAATATTTATTTTTTTCTGTCATCGTTGTGTAAGAGCTGATTTTATCGGAATCATGTTAAGGTGGTATTCAAATTTTTGAACCCTCCCCATTTCCATTCCCTTGGTCCGTTTTTACCCATTTTCAATCCCCGCCGAGATATTAGCCATCTCAAAGTTGTTGGCGAGTTTGAAGACGATCCGTGCATAATTGCGACTTTTATCGTGCGGACAAAATTTAGTACATACATACATACATACATATATATATATATATATATATATATATATATATATATATATATATATAAACTTTTTAGGAGGGGGTGGTTTTGGGTTCCTGGGGTCCTATAATGAAGGAATTTTTCAAAGTTATGAAGTTATGAAGGAATTTTTCAAAAGTCGCACCATGGTAACGACTGCAATAGGTAGTATTTCTTACGAAATCTACCTAAAAAAAAATGCCTGTCGACTCGGGCCTACAGGCAGAGGTAGATTTCGAAGTTAAATACTAAATTCACCAACAAAAATTAAATCAAGATTAGAGATAAACCCAGTTCCTTCACTAAGAATGAGCTCTAGGGAGCTAAACACTTTGAGAAAATTCTAATATACACTAATACACACGCGCATGTATATGGAATAGGTTTAAAAATTGCTAAAGCAAATTCAGAGAACCTCAAAGTGTTAAAATATTTTAATATTTGCATAGTCGGGTTTTTATCATGTTTTAATACGTTTCTTCAAACTCACATGGCGTTATTTATTCGCCTGCTGAGGTCCATTCTATTTCTAATATGACGCAATATTTTTTTTTTTTTTTTTAATTCGTCAAACTATTTATTTCATTTTGAGTTTTCATGCTGAAATCTTGCTCTTGAAAACTTATGACGTAATATTCAATTTGTTTTCATTCGTCAAACTGTTTATTTAATTCAATTTTTCACGTGAAATTCTCGCAATAGAGAAGCAATTGTTGTGGTGAGATTTTTATTGCTTTTTTTTTTTAATTGTTGGCAATCGCTATAACGAAAAATATTTATTTTTTCCTGCCATTGTTGTGTAAGAGCTGGTTTTATCAGAATCATGTTGAAGACGGTATTCAAAATTTTGAACCCTTCCCATTTTCATTCCCTTGAGCCAATTTTGCCCATTTTCAATCCCCGCCGAGATATTTGCCATCTCAAAGTTGTTGGCGAATTTGAAGACGATCCGTGCATCATTGCGACTTTTATCGTGCGGACAAAATTTAGTACATACATATATATATATATATATATATATATATATATATAAACTTTTTAGATAGGGGTGGTTTTGGGTTCCTGGGGTCATATAATGAAAAGTTATGAAGGAATTTTTCAAAAGTCGCACCATGGTAACGACTGCAATAGGTAGTATTTCTTACGAAATCTACCTAACAAGAAAACACGACACTTCCAGCAGCGAAGAAAATAAATAATTATCAGATTTTTAAATTATCAGATTCTACAGATTCCGACTGAATAGAATTGGATTAGGATCACTGTGCTGGTTGTGCAGAACAGTGTAATATCACAACCAAAAATTATGTCTGGATACAATGCATAAGGTACCTGAAGTGGTTCCATGAAGCGTGTACAAATTATCAAGACCTTTGCCAAACATGTGGTAAGATTTTACGAAAAGTGAAGTGTTGAAATTATACTTCAACTTTTGGTTATTCGAGTTTTATTCACTCCTTTTCCATCATATAACTGCACTGCATCTTTACAAATTGCTATATGTTTTTCATGATTAACTGTATGAAATGTTTTTTTTTTTTTTTTTTTTTTTTTTTTTTTTTTTTTTTTTGCTATTTAACTTCACTTTTTCTTTTTCGTATTGGATGGCCATCTCTCCTCGGCTTTAAGGAGAGCTGGCCATTTGCCATTTTAATTTCAATTTTGTTTCCCACTTTTGGTTCTCAATATTTAATTATTTTTTGCCCAAAATATGATGAGTATATGTATGGAAATTTTAAATATGCATCAATATTTCTTGTATTTACATTCTACGAATTTTTATTTCAATCTTTAAAAACTATGGCCATCTATCCTAGAGTTACGCCATAGATGGAGGATGTTTCAAATATTCAGAATCTATTTTGCAAGTGCCAAATGATATTGTCCACTCCACAGAGTTCTAAGTATAATAGAGATGCACTATACTGTCAAAATGGTTTGCAATATGAAGTCGGTTAGCCTTCGGCCCAAACAAGACAAGCACCAAGAACAAGGCTGAATTCATTGGGCGGAAAGAGGTTTTTAAAGCGAGCGCCGCAAGTACTTGGGCCGAATTGCAATCGGTTTTAGCTGATTTTAAGGTTGCATTTTTGGCTTCAAGCAAAAGCTACACGTTTCATCTCTATTAAGGCTGCTCGTCACTCAGTTTCCGAATTCCCCTTGGTAATGTTAAAGTCTATGGGCATTTGATGCATTCTTATATTTAAAATATCTCCTCGAAAATTAATATTAGCCCCCGGTATGCTATTTCTTTCTCCCAGCTTATTTTGTGTCGTCTCCAAAAAATAATGTTACGTTTTATAAGCCAACCGTAAAACAAAGCACATGTATCATTGTACGATTAAATATTCTATAGCAATTTTTTAAACTTCTAAGCATCGCACATTTTCAATTTTTAAACCGCCGTATTGAGAAAAAAAAAGTACTTTTAAATTTAATTTGTTTTAAAACTGCATCTCCATTTATTTTTGAAATATTAATTTTTTTGTAGTTTTTAGACCCATTTGCTTAATATTGGCAACGTAAGTACTCCATTTTTGTAGAAAGTAAAGGAAAAATAGTAATTATATATTTTTGTTGCCATTTTCTTATAACAACTGAAAGAAAATTTAATTAAAACACGTGCTATTTTGAAAAAAATATAAACGATTGATTTCTGCAAAAACATGGAGCTATTATAAACTATATATAATTTAAGTATCTATATTAATGTGACAAACAAGTGAAGGCCTATGAATCATTTGATAACCTTTTTTTTGTCGAGTTTCTTGAATGACGGCATCTTTTTGCTGCATTTGTGTATTATTTCGCAATAGTGACATCCTATGCATACTTTACTGTACATGTTTAAGAATTGATCGTAAATGTGGAATTCTTAAGCGAATGCGAATGACGTCATTTTACTTAAAATAAAAGCGTATCATTAAGTTTTAAATTGAAATATGTTTTGTGCTATATACATATATTTTTTTGTCATCAGGGGCGACACTAAATTCTGAAAAAGCAGAATTCTAATTTTCTTGTTTTTAATTTCTTTTTCGTGTATTCTTCTTAAAAGACGTCTCTTTTTGTTCTTACTTCTCAAACTATTTCTGAAATTTATACTTAATTTTACATGAAGTGTTAAAATTTTAATCCCAGTTCGTCCGTTTTTAACACATAAAATATAAAATTAAGCATAGATTTTAGAAATATTTTGACAACTAAGGAAACAAGGTTGAAATTGCTCGTCAAACGTGGCAAATGAGGTGCGTTCGTACTATAACTAGTTTTATAAATATTTTTTGCACCGCATAATGTACTGAATGTATATTTTAGTGCACTTCAATAAGTGCATATCAATTTCATTCTGTTCAAGAGGCAGTAATATCATTAAATGCACTTGAAATAATTTTTTCCCCATTGGCCGTCATATAACGGAAAACTTTTGACTGTCCCTGTAATTAAACTATACATCCAATTTTCATAAAATTTGAAATGACTCGACAAAATTTTGCAGCAATTATATATTTAAAATTTCAGACCATTCAGAAGGTTGTAACATCATGAAAATGCGCTTGCAATAATTTATTCCTATTGGCCGTCATGTAATGGAAAACTTTTGACTGTCCTTGTAATTAAATTATGCATCCGATTTTCATAAAATTTGAAATGACTCGACAAAATTTTGCAACAATTATATATTTAAAATTTCAGACCATTCGGAAGGCTGTAACATCATTAAAATGCGCTTGCAATAATTTATTTCCGTTGGCCGCCATGTAACTGAAAACTTTTGACTGTCCTTGTAATTAAATTATGCATCCGATTTTCATAAAATTTGAAATGACTCGACAAAATTTTGCAACAATTATATATTTAAAATTTCAGACCATTCGGAAGGCTGTAACATCATTAAAATGCGCTTGCAATAATTTATTCCCATTGGCCGTCATGTAACGAAAAACTTTTGACTGTCCTTGTAATTAAATTATACATCCAATTTTCATAAAATTTGAAATGACTCGACAAAATTTTGCAACAATTATATATTTAAAATTTCAGACCATTCGGAAGGCTGTAACATCATTAATATGCGCTTGCAATAATTTATTCCCATTGGCCGTCATGTAACGGAAAACTTTTGACTGTCCTTGTAATTAAATTATACATCCAATTTTCATAAAATTTGAAATGACTCGACAAAATTTTGCAACAATTATATATTTAAAATTTCAGACCATTCGGAAGGCTGTAACATCATTAAAATGCGCTTGAAATAATTTATTCCCATTGGCCGTCATGTAACGGAAAACTTTTGACTGTCCTTGTAATTAAATTATACATCCGATTTTCATAAAATTTGAAATGACTCGACAAAATTTTGCAACAATTATATATTTAAAATTTCAGACCATTCGGAAGGCTGTAACATCATTAAAATGCGCTTGCAATAATTTATTCCCATTGGCCGTCATGTAACGGAAAACTTTTGACTGTCCTTGTAATTAAATTATACATCCGATTTTCATAAAATTTGAAATGACTCGACAAAATTTTGCAACAATTATATATTTAAAATTTCAGACCATTCGGAAGGCTGTAACATCATTAAAATGCGCTTGCAATAATTTATTCCCATTGGCCGTCATGTAACGGAAAACTTTTGACTGTCCTTGTAATTAAATTATACATCCGATTTTCATAAAATTTGAAATGACTCGACAAAATTTTGCAGCAATTATATATTTAAAATTTCAGACCATTCGGAAGGCTGTAACATCATTAAAATGCGCTTGCAATAATTTATTCCCATTGGCCGTCATGTAACGGAAAACTTTTGACTGTCCTTGTAATTAAATTATACATCCAATTTTCATAAAATTTGAAATGACTCGACAAAATTTTGCAACAATTATATATTTAAAATTTCAGACCATTCGGAAGGCTGTAACATCATTAAAATGCGCTTGAAATAATTTATTCCCATTGGCCGTCATGTAACGGAAAACTTTTGACTGTCCTTGTAATTAAATTATACATCCGATTTTCATAAAATTTGAAATGACTCGACAAAATTTTGCAACAATTATATATTTAAAATTTCAGACCATTCGGAAGGCTGTAACATCATTAAAATGCGCTTGCAATAATTTATTCCCATTGGCCGTCATGTAACGGAAGACTTTTGACTGTCCTTGTAATTAAATTATACATCCGATTTTCATAAAATTTGAAATGACTCGACAAAATTTTGCAACAATTATATATTTAAAATTTCATACCATTCGGAAGGCTGTAACATCATTAAAATGCGCTTGCAATAATTTATTCCCATTGGCCGTCATGTAACGGAAAACTTTTGACTGTCCTTGTAATTAAATTATACATCCGATTTTCATAAAATTTGAAATGACTCGACAAAATTTTGCAGCAGTTATATATTTAAAATTTCAGACCATTCGGAAGGCTGTAACATCATTAAAATGCGCTTGCAATAATTTATTCCCATTGGCCGTCATGTAACGGAAAACTTTTGACTGTCCTTGTAATTAAATTATACATCCGATTTTCATAAAATTTGAAATGACTCGACAAAATTTTGCAGCAATTATATATTTAAAATTTCAGACCATTCGGAAGGCTGTAACATCATTAAAATGCGCTTGCAATAATTTATTCCCATTGGCCGTCATGTAACGGAAAACTTTTGACTGTCCTTGTAATTAAATTATACATCCAATTTTCATAAAATTTGAAATGACTCGACAAAATTTTGCAACAATTATATATTTAAAATTTCAGACCATTCGGAAGGCTGTAACATCATTAAAATGCGCTTGAAATAATTTATTCCCATTGGCCGTCATGTAACGGAAAACTTTTGACTGTCCTTGTAATTAAATTATACATCCGATTTTCATAAAATTTGAAATGACTCGACAAAATTTTGCAACAATTATATATTTAAAATTTCAGACCATTCGGAAGGCTGTAACATCATTAAAATGCGCTTGCAATAATTTATTCCCATTGGCCGTCATGTAACGGAAGACTTTTGACTGTCCTTGTAATTAAATTATACATCCGATTTTCATAAAATTTGAAATGACTCGACAAAATTTTGCAACAATTATATATTTAAAATTTCAGACCATTCGGAAGGCTGTAACATCATTAAAATGCGCTTGCAATAATTTATTCCCATTGGCCGTCATGTAACGGAAAACTTTTGACTGTCCTTGTAATTAAATTATACATCCGATTTTCATAAAATTTGAAATGACTCGACAAAATTTTGCAACAATTATATATTTAAAATTTCATACCATTCGGAAGGCTGTAACATCATTAAAATGCGCTTGCAATAATTTATTCCCATTGGCCGTCATGTAACGGAAAACTTTTGACTGTCCTTGTAATTAAATTATACATCCGATTTTCATAAAATTTGAAATGACTCGACAAAATTTTGCAACAATTATATATTTAAAATTTCAGACCATTCGGAAGGCTGTAACATCATTAATATGCGCTTGCAATAATTTATTCCCATTGGCCGTCATGTAACGGAAAACTTTTGACTGTCCTTGTAATTAAATTATACATCCAATTTTCATAAAATTTGAAATGACTCGACAAAATTTTGCAGCAATTATATATTTAAAATTTCAGACCATTCGGAAGGCTGTAACATCATTAAAATGCGCTTGCAATAATTTATTCCCATTGGCCGTCATGTAACGGAAAACTTTTGACTGTCCTTGTAATTAAATTATACATCCGATTTTCATAAAATTTGAAATGACTCGACAAAATTTTGCAACAATTATATATTTAAAATTTCAGACCATTCGGAAGGCTGTAACATCATTAAAATGCGCTTGCAATAATTTATTCCCATTGGCCGTCATGTAACGAAAAACTTTTGACTGTCCTTGTAATTAAATTATACATCCAATTTTCATAAAATTTGAAATGACTCGACAAAATTTTGCAACAATTATATATTTAAAATTTCAGACCATTCGGAAGGCTGTAACATCATTAAAATGCGCTTGAAATAATTTATTCCCATTGGCCGTCATGTAACGGAAAACTTTTGACTGTCCTTGTAATTAAATTATACATCCGATTTTCATAAAATTTGAAATGACTCGACAAAATTTTGCAACAATTATATATTTAAAATTTCAGACCATTCGGAAGGCTGTAACATCATTAAAATGCGCTTGCAATAATTTATTCCCATTGGCCGTCATGTAACGGAAAACTTTTGACTGTCCTTGTAATTAAATTATACATCCGATTTTCATAAAATTTGAAATGACTCGACAAAATTTGGCAACAATTATATATTTAAAATTTCAGACCATTCGGAAGGCTGTAACATCATTAAAATGCGCTTGCAATAATTTATTCCCATTGGCCGTCATGTAACGGAAAAATTTTGACTGTCCTTGTAATTAAATTATACATCCGATTTTCATAAAATTTGAAATGACTCGACAAAATTTTGCAACAATTATATATTTAAAATTTCAGACTATTCGGAAGGCTTTAACATCATTAAAATGCGCTTGAAATAATTTATTCCCATTGGCCGTCATGTAACGGAAAACTTTTGACTGTCCTTGTAATTAAATTATACATCCGATTATAAAATTTGAAATGACTCGACAAAATTTTGCAACAATTATATATTTAAAATTTCAGACCATTCGGAAGGCTGTAACATCATTAAAATGCGCTTGCAATAATTTATTCCCATTGGCCGTCATGTAACGGAAAACTTTTGACTGTCCTTGTAATTAAATTATACATCCGATTTTCATAAAATTTGAAATGACTCGACAAAATTTTGCAACAATTATATATTTAAAATTTCATACCATTCGGAAGGCTGTAACATCATTAAAATGCGCTTGCAATAATTTATTCCCATTGGCCGTCATGTAACGGAAAACTTTTGACTGTCCTTGTAATTAAATTATACATCCGATTTTCATAAAATTTGAAATGACTCGACAAAATTTTGCAGCAATTATATATTTAAAATTTCAGACCATTCGGAAGGCTGTAACATCATTAAAATGCGCTTGCAATAATTTATTCCCATTGGCCGTCATGTAACGTAAAACTTTTGACTGTCCTTGTAATTAAATTATACATCCAATTTTCATAAAATTTGAAATGACTCGACAAAATTTTGCAACAATTATATATTTAAAATTTCAGACCATTCGGAAGGCTGTAACATCATTAAAATGCGCTTGAAATAATTTATTCCCATTGGCCGTCATGTAACGGAAAACTTTTGACTGTCCTTGTAATTAAATTATACATCCAATTTTCATAAAATTTGAAATGACTCGACAAAATTTTGCAACAATTATATATTTAAAATTTCAGACCATTCGGAAGGCTGTAACATCATTAAAATGCGCTTGCAATAATTTATTCCCATTGGCCGTCATGTAACGGAAAACTTTTGACTGTCCTTGTAATTAAATTATACATCCGATTTTCATAAAATTTGAAATGACTCGACAAAATTTTGCAACAATTATATATTTAAAATTTCAGACCATTCGGAAGGCTGTAACATCATTAAAATGCGCTTGCAATAATTTATTCCCATTGGCCGTGATGTAACGGAAAACTTTTGACTGTCCTTGTAATTAAATTATACATCCGATTTTCATAAAATTTGAAATGACTCGACAAAATTTTGCAACAATTATATATTTAAAATTTCATACCATTCGGAAGGCTGTAACATCATTAAAATGCGCTTGCAATAATTTATTCCCATTGGCCGTCATGTAACGGAAAACTTTTGACTGTCCTTGTAATTAAATTATACATCCGATTTTCATAAAATTTGAAATGACTCGACAAAATTTTGCAGCAATTATATATTTAAAATTTCAGACCATTCGGAAGGCTGTAACATCATTAAAATGCGCTTGCAATAATTTATTCCCATTGGCCGTCATGTAACGGAAAACTTTTGACTGTCCTTGTAATTAAATTATACATCCAATTTTCATAAAATTTGAAATGACTCGACAAAATTTTGCAACAATTATATATTTAAAATTTCAGACCATTCGGAAGGCTGTAACATCATTAAAATGCGCTTGAAATAATTTATTCCCATTGGCCGTCATGTAACGGAAAACTTTTGACTGTCCTTGTAATTAAATTATACATCCGATTTTCATAAAATTTGAAATGACTCGACAAAATTTTGCAACAATTATATATTTAAAATTTCATACCATTCGGAAGGCTGTAACATCATTAAAATGCGCTTGCAATAATTTATTCCCATTGGCCGTCATGTAACGGAAAACTTTTGACTGTCCTTGTAATTAAATTATACATCCGATTTTCATAAAATTTGAAATGACTCGACAAAATTTTGCAGCAATTATATATTTAAAATTTCAGACCATTCGGAAGGCTGTAACATCATTAAAATGCGCTTGCAATAATTTATTCCCATTGGCCGTCATGTAACGGAAAACTTTTGACTGTCCTTGTAATTAAATTATACATCCAATTTTCATAAAATTTGAAATGACTCGACAAAATTTTGCAACAATTATATATTTAAAATTTCAGACCATTCGGAAGGCTGTAACATCATTAAAATGCGCTTGCAATAATTTATTCCCATTGGCCGTCATGTAACGGAAAACTTTTGACTGTCCTTGTAATTAAATTATACATCCAATTTTCATAAAATTTGAAATGACTCGACAAAATTTTGCAACAATTATATATTTAAAATTTCAGACCATTCGGAAGGCTGTAACATCATTAAAATGCGCTTGAAATAATTTATTCCCATTGGCCGTCATGTAACGGAAAAATTTTGACTGTCCTTGTAATTAAATTATACATCCAATTTTCATAAAATTTGAAATGACTCGACAAAATTTTGCAACAATTATATATTTAAAATTTCAGACCATTCGGAAGGCTGTAACATCATTAAAATGCGCTTGCAATAATTTATTCCCATTGGCCGTCATGTAACGGAAAACTTTTGACTGTCCTTGTAATTAAATTATACATCCGATTTTCATAAAATTTGAAATGACTCGACAAAATTTTGCAACAATTATATATTTAAAATTTCAGACCATTCGGAAGGCTGTAACATCATTAAAATGCGCTTGCAATAATTTATTCCCATTGGCCGTCATGTAACGGAAAACTTTTGACTGTCCTTGTAATTAAATTATACATCCGATTTTCATAAAATTTGAAATGACTCGACAAAATTTTGCAACAATTATATATTTAAAATTTCATACCATTCGGAAGGCTGTAACATCATTAAAATGCGCTTGCAATAATTTATTCCCATTGGCCGTCATGTAACGGAAAACTTTTGACTGTCCTTGTAATTAAATTATACATCCGATTTTCATAAAATTTGAAATGACTCGACAAAATTTTGCAGCAATTATATATTTAAAATTTCAGACCATTCGGAAGGCTGTAACATCATTAAAATGTGCTTGCAATAATTTATTCCCATTGGCCGTCATGTAACGGAAAACTTTTGACTGTCCTTGTAATTAAATTATACATCCGATTTTCATAAAATTTGAAATGACTCGACAAAATTTTGCAACAATTATATATTTAAAATTTCAGACCATTCGGAAGGCTGTAACATCATTAAAATGCGCTTGAAATAATTTATTCCCATTGGCCGTCATGTAACGGAAAACTTTTGACTGTCCTTGTAATTAAATTATACATCCGATTTTCATAAAATTTGAAATGACTCGACAAAATTTTGCAACAATTATATATTTAAAATTTCAGACCATTCGGAAGGCTGTAACATCATTAAAATGCGCTTGCAATAATTTATTCCCATTGGCCGTCATGTAACGGAAAACTTTTGACTGTCCTTGTAATTAAATTATACATCCAATTTTCATAAAATTTGAAATGACTCGACAAAATTTTGCAACAATTATATATTTAAAATTTCAGACCATTCGGAAGGCTGTAACATCATTAAAATGCGCTTGAAATAATTTATTCCCATTGGCCGTCATGTAACGGAAAAATTTTGACTGTCCTTGTAATTAAATTATACATCCAATTTTCATAAAATTTGAAATGACTCGACAAAATTTTGCAACAATTATATATTTAAAATTTCAGACCATTCGGAAGGCAGTAACATCATTAAAATGCGCTTGCAATAATTTATTCCCATTGGCCGTCATGTAACGGAAAACTTTTGACTGTCCTTGTAATTAAATTATACATCCGATTTTCATAAAATTTGAAATGACTCGACAAAATTTTGCAACAATTATATATTTAAAATTTCAGACCATTCGGAAGGCTGTAACATCATTAAAATGCGCTTGCAATAATTTATTCCCATTGGCCGTCATGTAACGGAAAACTTTTGACTGTCCTTGTAATTAAATTATACATCCGATTTTCATAAAATTTGAAATGACTCGACAAAATTTTGCAACAATTATATATTTAAAATTTCATACCATTCGGAAGGCTGTAACATCATTAAAATGCGCTTGCAATAATTTATTCCCATTGGCCGTCATGTAACGGAAAACTTTTGACTGTCCTTGTAATTAAATTATACATCCGATTTTCATAAAATTTGAAATGACTCGACAAAATTTTGCAGCAATTATATATTTAAAATTTCAGACCATTCGGAAGGCTGTAACATCATTAAAATGTGCTTGCAATAATTTATTCCCATTGGCCGTCATGTAACGGAAAACTTTTGACTGTCCTTGTAATTAAATTATACATCCGATTTTCATAAAATTTGAAATGACTCGACAAAATTTTGCAACAATTATATATTTAAAATTTCAGACCATTCGGAAGGCTGTAACATCATTAAAATGCGCTTGAAATAATTTATTCCCATTGGCCGTCATGTAACGGAAAACTTTTGACTGTCCTTGTAATTAAATTATACATCCGATTTTCATAAAATTTGAAATGACTCGACAAAATTTTGCAACAATTATATATTTAAAATTTCAGACCATTCGGAAGGCTGTAACATCATTAAAATGCGCTTGCAATAATTTATTCCCATTGGCCGTCATGTAACGGAAAACTTTTGACTGTCCTTGTTATTAAATTATACATCCGATTTTCATAAAATTTGAAATGACTCGACAAAATTTTGCAACAATTATATATTTAAAATTTCATACCATTCGGAAGGCTGTAACATCATTAAAATGCGCTTGCAATAATTTATTCCCATTGGCCGTCATGTAACGGAAAACTTTTGACTGTCCTTGTAATTAAATTATACATCCAATTTTCATAAAATTTGAAATGACTCGACAAAATTTTGCAACAATTATATATTTAAAATTTCAGGCAATTCGGAAGGCTGTAACATCATTAAAATGCGCTTGAAATAATTTATTCCCATTGGCCGTCATGTAACGGAAAACTTTTGACTGTCCTTGTAATTAAATTATACATCCGATTTTCATAAAATTTGAAATGACTCGACAAAATTTTGCAGCAATTATATATTTAAAATTTCAGACCATTCGGAAGGCTGTAACATCATTAAAATGCGCTTGAAATAATATATTCCCATTGGCCGTCATGTAACGGAAAAATTTTGACTGTCCTTGTAATTAAATTATACATCCGATTTTCATAAAATTTGAAATGACTCGACAAAATTTTGCAGCAATTATATATTTAAAATTTCAGACCATTCGGAAGGCTGTAACATCATTAAAATGCGCTTGCAATAATTTATTCCCATTGGCCGTCATGTAACGGAAAACTTTTGACTGTCCTTGTAATTAAATTATACATCCGATTTTCATAAAATTTGAAATGACTCGACAAAATTTTGCAACAATTATATATTTAAAATTTCAGACCATTCGGAAGGCTGTAACATCATTAAAATGCGCTTGAAATAATTTATTCCCATTGGCCGTCATGTAACGGAAAACTTTTGACTGTCCTTGTAATTAAATTATACATCCGATTTTCATAAAATTTGAAATGACTCGACAAAATTTTGCAACAATTATATATTTAAAATTTCAGACCATTCGGAAGGCTGTAACATCATTAAAATGCGCTTGCAATAATTTATTCCCATTGGCCGTCATGTAACGGAAAACTTTTGACTGTCCTTGTTATTAAATTATACATCCGATTTTCATAAAATTTGAAATGACTCGACAAAATTTTGCAACAATTATATATTTAAAATTTCAGACCATTCGGAAGGCTGTAACATCATTAAAATGCGCTTGCAATAATTTATTCCCATTGGCCGTCATGTAACGGAAAACTTTTGACTGTCCTTGTAATTAAATTATACATCCAATTTTCATAAAATTTGAAATGACTCGACAAAATTTTGCAACAATTATATATTTAAAATTTCAGACCATTCGGAAGGCTGTAACATCATTAAAATGCGCTTGCAATAATTTATTCCCATTGGCCGTCATGTAACGGAAAACTTTTGACTGTCCTTGTAATTAAATTATACATCCAATTTTCATAAAATTTGAAATGACTCGACAAAATTTTGCAACAATTATATATTTAAAATTTCAGACAATTCGGAAGGCTGTAACATCATTAAAATGCGCTTGAAATAATTTATTCCCATTGGCCGTCATGTAACGGAAAACTTTTGACTGTCCTTGTAATTAAATTATACATCCGATTTTCATAAAATTTGAAATGACTCGACAAAATTTTGCAACAATTATATATTTAAAATTTCAGACCATTCGGAAGGCTGTAACATCATTAAAATGCGCTTGAAATAATTTATTCCCATTGGCCGTCATGTAACGGAAAACTTTTGACTGTCCTTGTAATTAAATTATACATCCGATTTTCATAAAATTTGCAATGACTCGACAAAATTTTGCAACAATTATATATTTAAAATTTCAGACCATTCGGAAGGCTGTAACATCATTAAAATGCGCTTGCAATAATTTATTCCCATTGGCCGTCATGTAACGGAAAACTTTTGACTGTCCTTGTAATTAAATTATACATCCGATTTTCATAAAATTTGAAATGACTCGACAAAATTTTGCAGCAATTATATATTTAAAATTTCAGACCATTCGGAAGGCTGTAACATCATTAAAATGCGCTTGCAATAATTTATTCCCATTGGCCGTCATGTAACGGAAAACTTTTGACTGTCCTTGTAATTAAATTATACATCCAATTTTCATAAAATTTGAAATGACTCGACAAAATTTTGCAACAATTATATATTTAAAATTTCAGACCATTCGGAAGGCTGTAACATCATTAAAATGCGCTTGCAATAATTTATTCCCATTGGCCGTCATGTAACGGAAAACTTTTGACTGTCCTTGTAATTAAATTATACATCCAATTTTCATAAAATTTGAAATGACTCGACAAAATTTTGCAACAATTATATATTTAAAATTTCAGACCATTCGGAAGGCTGTAACATCATTAAAATGCGCTTGCAATAATTTATTCCCATTGGCCGTCATGTAACGGAAAACTTTTGACTGTCCTTGTAATTAAATTATACATCCAATTTTCATAAAATTTGAAATGACTCGACAAAATTTTGCAACAATTATATATTTAAAATTTCATACCATTCGGAAGGCTGTAACATCATTAAAATGCGCTTGCAATAATTTATTCCCATTGGCCGTCATGTAACGGAAAACTTTTGACTGTCCTTGTAATTAAATTATACATCCGATTTTCATAAAATTTGAAATGACTCGACAAAATTTTGCAGCAATTATATATTTAAAATTTCAGACCATTCGGAAGGCTGTAACATCATTAAAATGCGCTTGCAATAATTTATTCCCATTGGCCGTCATGTAACGGAAAAATTTTGACTGTCCTTGTAATTAAATTATACATCCAATTTTCATAAAATTTGAAATGACTCGACAAAATTTTGCAACAATTATATATTTAAAATTTCAGACCATTCGGAAGGCTGTAACATCATTAAAATGCGCTTGCAATAATTTATTCCCATTGGCCGTCATGTAACGGAAAACTTTTGACTGTCCTTGTAATTAAATTATACATCCAATTTTCATAAAATTTGAAATGACTCGACAAAATTTTGCAACAATTATATATTTAAAATTTCAGACCATTCGGAAGGCTGTAACATCATTAAAATGCGCTTGCAATAATTTATTCCCATTGGCCGTCATGTAACGGAAAACTTTTGACTGTCCTTGTAATTAAATTATACATCCAATTTTCATAAAATTTGAAATGACTCGACAAAATTTTGCAACAATTATATATTTAAAATTTCAGACCATTCGGAAGGCTGTAACATCATTAAAATGCGCTTGAAATAATTTATTCCCATTGGCCGTCATGTAACGGAAAACTTTTGACTGTCCTTGTAATTAAATTATACATCCGATTTTCATAAAATTTGAAATGACTCGACAAAATTTTGCAACAATTATATATTTAAAATTTCAGACCATTCGGAAGGCTGTAACATCATTAAAATGCGCTTGCAATAATTTATTCCCATTGGCCGTCATGTAACGGAAAACTTTTGACTGTCCTTGTAATTAAATTATACATCCGATTTTCATAAAATTTGAAATGACTCGACAAAATTTTGCAACAATTATATATTTAAAATTTCATACCATTCGGAAGGCTGTAACATCATTAAAATGCGCTTGCAATAATTTATTCCCATTGGCCGTCATGTAACGGAAAACTTTTGACTGTCCTTGTAATTAAATTATACATCCGATTTTCATAAAATTTGAAATGACTCGACAAAATTTTGCATCAATTATATGTTTAAAATTTCAGACCATTCGGAAGGCTGTAACATCATTAAAATGCGCTTGCAATAATTTATTCCCATTGGCCGTCATGTAACGGAAAACTTTTGACTGTCCTTGTAATTAAATTATACATCCAATTTTCATAAAATTTGAAATGACTCGACAAAATTTTGCAACAATTATATATTTAAAATTTCAGACCATTCGGAAGGCTGTAACATCATTAAAATGCGCTTGAAATAATTTATTCCCATTGGCCGTCATGTAACGGAAAACTTTTGACTGTCCTTGTAATTAAATTATACATCCAATTTTCATAAAATTTGAAATGACTCGACAAAATTTTGCAACAATTATATATTTAAAATTTCAGACCATTCGGAAGGCTGTAACATCATTAAAATGCGCTTGCAATAATTTATTCCCATTGGCCGTCATGTAACGGAAAACTTTTGACTGTCCTTGTAATTAAATTATACATCCAATTTTCATAAAATTTGAAATGACTCGACAAAATTTTGCAACAATTATATATTTAAAATTTCAGACCATTCGGAAGGCTGTAACATCATTAAAATGCGCTTGAAATAATTTATTCCCATTGGCCGTCATGTAACGGAAAACTTTTGACTGTCCTTGTAATTAAATTATACATCCGATTTTCATAAAATTTGAAATGACTCGACAAAATTTTGCAACAATTATATATTTAAAATTTCATACCATTCGGAAGGCTGTAACATCATTAAAATGCGCTTGCAATAATTTATTCCCATTGGCCGTCATGTAACGGAAAACTTTTGACTGTCCTTGTAATTAAATTATACATCCGATTTTCATAAAATTTGAAATGACTCGACAAAATTTTGCAGCAATTATATATTTAAAATTTCAGACCATTCGGAAGGCTGTAACATCATTAAAATGCGCTTGCAATAATTTATTCCCATTGGCCGTCATGTAACGGAAAACTTTTGACTGTCCTTGTAATTAAATTATACATCCAATTTTCATAAAATTTGAAATGACTCGACAAAATTTTGCAACAATTATATATTTAAAATTTCAGACCATTCGGAAGGCTGTAACATCATTAAAATGCGCTTGCAATAATTTATTCCCATTGGCCGTCATGTAACGGAAAACTTTTGACTGTCCTTGTAATTAAATTATACATCCGATTTTCATAAAATTTGAAATGACTCGACAAAATTTTGCAACAATTATATATTTAAAATTTCAGACCATTCGGAAGGCTGTAACATCATTAAAATGCGCTTGAAATAATTTATTCCCATTGGCCGTCATGTAACGGAAAAATTTTGACTGTCCTTGTAATTAAATTATACATCCAATTTTCATAAAATTTGAAATGACTCGACAAAATTTTGCAACAATTATATATTTAAAATTTCAGACCATTCGGAAGGCTGTAACATCATTAAAATGCGCTTGCAATAATTTATTCCCATTGGCCGTCATGTAACGGAAAACTTTTGACTGTCCTTGTAATTAAATTATACATCCAATTTTCATAAAATTTGAAATGACTCGACAAAATTTTGCAACAATTATATATTTAAAATTTCAGACCATTCGGAAGGCTGTAACATCATTAAAATGCGCTTGAAATAATTTATTCCCATTGGCCGTCATGTAACGGAAAAATTTTGACTGTCCTTGTAATTAAATTATACATCCAATTTTCATAAAATTTGAAATGACTCGACAAAATTTTGCAACAATTATATATTTAAAATTTCAGACCATTCGGAAGGCTGTAACATCATTAAAATGCGCTTGCAATAATTTATTCCCATTGGCCGTCATGTAACGGAAAACTTTTGACTGTCCTTGTAATTAAATTATACATCCGATTTTCATAAAATTTGAAATGACTCGACAAAATTTTGCAACAATTATATATTTAAAATTTCAGACCATTCGGAAGGCTGTAACTTCATTAAAATGCGCTTGCAATAATTTATTCCCATTGGCCGTCATGTAACGGAAAACTTTTGACTGTCCTTGTAATTAAATTATACATCCGATTTTCATAAAATTTGAAATGACTCGACAAAATTTTGCAACAATTATATATTTAAAATTTCATACCATTCGGAAGGCTGTAACATCATTAAAATGCGCTTGCAATAATTTATTCCCATTGGCCGTCATGTAACGGAAAACTTTTGACTGTCCTTGTAATTAAATTATACATCCGATTTTCATAAAATTTGAAATGACTCGACAAAATTTTGCAGCAATTATATATTTAAAATTTCAGACCATTCGGAAGGCTGTAACATCATTAAAATGTGCTTGCAATAATTTATTCCCATTGGCCGTCATGTAACGGAAAACTTTTGACTGTCCTTGTAATTAAATTATACATCCGATTTTCATAAAATTTGAAATGACTCGACAAAATTTTGCAACAATTATATATTTAAAATTTCAGACCATTCGGAAGGCTGTAACATCATTAAAATGCGCTTGAAATAATTTATTCCCATTGGCCGTCATGTAACGGAAAACTTTTGACTGTCCTTGTAATTAAATTATACATCCGATTTTCATAAAATTTGAAATGACTCGACAAAATTTTGCAACAATTATATATTTAAAATTTCAGACCATTCGGAAGGCTGTAACATCATTAAAATGCGCTTGCAATAATTTATTCCCATTGGCCGTCATGTAACGGAAAACTTTTGACTGTCCTTGTTATTAAATTATACATCCGATTTTCATAAAATTTGAAATGACTCGACAAAATTTCTCAACAATTATATATTTAAAATTTCAGACCATTCGGAAGGCTGTAACATCATTAAAATGCGCTTGCAATAATTTATTCCCATTGGCCGTCATGTAACGGAAAACTTTTGACTGTCCTTGTAATTAAATTATACATCCCATTTTCATAAAATTTGAAATGACTCGACAAAATTTTGCAACAATTATATATTTAAAATTTCAGACCATTCGGAAGGCTGTAACATCATTAAAATGCGCTTGCAATAATTTATTCCCATTGGCCGTCATGTAACGGAAAACTTTTGACTGTCCTTGAAATTAAATTATACATCCAATTTTCATAAAATTTGAAATGACTCGACAAAATTTTGCAACAATTATATATTTAAAATTTCAGACAATTCGGAAGGCTGTAACATCATTAAAATGCGCTTGAAATAATTTATTCCCATTGGCCGTCATGTAACGGAAAACTTTTGACTGTCCTTGTAATTAAATTATACATCCGATTTTCATAAAATTTGAAATGACTCGACAAAATTTTGCAGCAATTATATATTTAAAATTTCAGACCATTCGGAAGGCTGTAACATCATTAAAATGCGCTTGAAATAATATATTCCCATTGGCCGTCATGTAACGGAAAAATTTTGACTGTCCTTGTAATTAAATTATACATCCGATTTTCATAAAATTTGAAATGACTCGACAAAATTTTGCAGCAATTATATATTTAAAATTTCAGACCATTCGGAAGGCTGTAACATCATTAAAATGCGCTTGCAATAATTTATTCCCATTGGCCGTCATGTAACGGAAAACTTTTGACTGTCCTTGTAATTAAATTATACATCCGATTTTCATAAAATTTGAAATGACTCGACAAAATTTTGCAACAATTATATATTTAAAATTTCAGACCATTCGGAAGGCTGTAACATCATTAAAATGCGCTTGAAATAATTTATTCCCATTGGCCGTCATGTAACGGAAAACTTTTGACTGTCCTTGTAATTAAATTATACATCCGATTTTCATAAAATTTGAAATGACTCGACAAAATTTTGCAACAATTATATATTTAAAATTTCAGACCATTCGGAAGGCTGTAACATCATTAAAATGCGCTTGCAATAATTTATTCCCATTGGCCGTCATGTAACGGAAAACTTTTGACTGTCCTTGTAATTAAATTATACATCCGATTTTCATAAAATTTGAAATGACTCGACAAAATTTTGCAGCAATTATATATTTAAAATTTCAAACCATTCGGAAGGCTGTAACATCATTAAAATGCGCTTGCAATAATTTATTCCCATTGGCCGTCATGTAACGGAAAACTTTTGACTGTCCTTGTAATTAAATTATACATCCAATTTTCATAAAATTTGAAATGACTCGACAAAATTTTGCAACAATTATATATTTAAAATTTCAGACCATTCGGAAGGCTGTAACATCATTAAAATGCGCTTGCAATAATTTATTCCCATTGGCCGTCATGTAACGGAAAACTTTTGACTGTCCTTGTAATTAAATTATACATCCAATTTTCATAAAATTTGAAATGACTCGACAAAATTTTGCAACAATTATATATTTAAAATTTCAGACCATTCGGAAGGCTGTAACATCATTAAAATGCGCTTGCAATAATTTATTCCCATTGGCCGTCATGTAACGGAAAACTTTTGACTGTCCTTGTAATTAAATTATACATCCCATTTTCATAAAATTTGAAATGACTCGACAAAATTTTGCAACAATTATATATTTAAAATTTCAGACCATTCGGAAGGCTGTAACATCATTAAAATGCGCTTGCAATAATTTATTCCCATTGGCCGTCATGTAACGGAAAACTTTTGACTGTCCTTGAAATTAAATTATACATCCAATTTTCATAAAATTTGAAATGACTCGACAAAATTTTGCAACAATTATATATTTAAAATTTCAGACAATTCGGAAGGCTGTAACATCATTAAAATGCGCTTGAAATAATTTATTCCCATTGGCCGTCATGTAACGGAAAACTTTTGACTGTCCTTGTAATTAAATTATACATCCGATTTTCATAAAATTTGAAATGACTCGACAAAATTTTGCAGCAATTATATATTTAAAATTTCAGACCATTCGGAAGGCTGTAACATCATTAAAATGCGCTTGAAATAATATATTCCCATTGGCCGTCATGTAACGGAAAAATTTTGACTGTCCTTGTAATTAAATTATACATCCGATTTTCATAAAATTTGAAATGACTCGACAAAATTTTGCAGCAATTATATATTTAAAATTTCAGACCATTCGGAAGGCTGTAACATCATTAAAATGCGCTTGCAATAATTTATTCCCATTGGCCGTCATGTAACGGAAAACTTTTGACTGTCCTTGTAATTAAATTATACATCCGATTTTCATAAAATTTGAAATGACTCGACAAAATTTTGCAACAATTATATATTTAAAATTTCAGACCATTCGGAAGGCTGTAACATCATTAAAATGCGCTTGAAATAATTTATTCCCATTGGCCGTCATGTAACGGAAAACTTTTGACTGTCCTTGTAATTAAATTATACATCCGATTTTCATAAAATTTGAAATGACTCGACAAAATTTTGCAACAATTATATATTTAAAATTTCAGACCATTCGGAAGGCTGTAACATCATTAAAATGCGCTTGCAATAATTTATTCCCATTGGCCGTCATGTAACGGAAAACTTTTGACTGTCCTTGTAATTAAATTATACATCCGATTTTCATAAAATTTGAAATGACTCGACAAAATTTTGCAGCAATTATATATTTAAAATTTCAAACCATTCGGAAGGCTGTAACATCATTAAAATGCGCTTGCAATAATTTATTCCCATTGGCCGTCATGTAACGGAAAACTTTTGACTGTCCTTGTAATTAAATTATACATCCAATTTTCATAAAATTTGAAATGACTCGACAAAATTTTGCAACAATTATATATTTAAAATTTCAGACCATTCGGAAGGCTGTAACATCATTAAAATGCGCTTGCAATAATTTATTCCCATTGGCCGTCATGTAACGGAAAACTTTTGACTGTCCTTGTAATTAAATTATACATCCAATTTTCATAAAATTTGAAATGACTCGACAAAATTTTGCAACAATTATATATTTAAAATTTCAGACCATTCGGAAGGCTGTAACATCATTAAAATGCGCTTGCAATAATTTATTCCCATTGGCCGTCATGTAACGGAAAACTTTTGACTGTCCTTGTAATTAAATTATACATCCAATTTTCATAAAATTTGAAATGACTCGACAAAATTTTGCAACAATTATATATTTAAAATTTCATACCATTCGGAAGGCTGTAACATCATTAAAATGCGCTTGCAATAATTTATTCCCATTGGCCGTCATGTAACGGAAAACTTTTGACTGTCCTTGTAATTAAATTATACATCCGATTTTCATAAAATTTGAAATGACTCGACAAAATTTTGCAGCAATTATATATTTAAAATTTCAGACCATTCGGAAGGCTGTAACATCATTAAAATGCGCTTGCAATAATTTATAACCATTGGCCGTCATGTAACGGAAAACTTTTGACTGTCCTTGTAATTAAATTATACATCCAATTTTCATAAAATTTGAAATGACTCGACAAAATTTTGCAACAATTATATATTTAAAATTTCAGACCATTCGGAAGGCTGTAACATCATTAAAATGCGCTTGAAATAATTTATTCCCATTGGCCGTCATGTAACGGAAAACTTTTGACTGTCCTTGTAATTAAATTATACATCCGATTTTCATAAAATTTGAAATGACTCGACAAAATTTTGCAACAATTATATATTTAAAATTTCAGACCATTCGGAAGGCTGTAACATCATTAAAATGCCTTTGCAATAATTTATTCCCATTGGCCGTCATGTAACGGAAAACTTTTGACTGTCCTTGTAATTAAATTATACATCCGATTTTCATAAAATTTGAAATGACTCGACAAAATTTTGCAGCAATTATATATTTAAAATTTCAGACCATTCGGAAGGCTGTAACATCATTAAAATGCGCTTGCAATAATTTATTCCCATTGGCCGTCATGTAACGGAAAACTTTTGACTGTCCTTGTAATTAAATTATACATCCAATTTTCATAAAATTTGAAATGACTCGACAAAATTTTGCAACAATTATATATTTAAAATTTCAGACCATTCGGAAGGCTGTAACATCATTAAAATGCGCTTGCAATAATTTATTCCCATTGGCCGTCATGTAACGGAAAACTTTTGACTGTCCTTGTAATTAAATTATACATCCAATTTTCATAAAATTTGAAATGACTCGACAAAATTTTGCAACAATTATATATTTAAAATTTCAGACCATTCGGAAGGCTGTAACATCATTAAAATGCGCTTGCAATAATTTATTCCCATTGGCCGTCATGTAACGGAAAACTTTTGACTGTCCTTGTAATTAAATTATACATCCGATTTTCATAAAATTTGAAATGACTCGACAAAATTTTGCAACAATTATATATTTAAAATTTCAGACCATTCGGAAGGCTGTAACATCATTAAAATGCGCTTGAAATAATTTATTCCCATTGGCCGTCATGTAACGGAAAACTTTTGACTGTCCTTGTAATTAAATTATACATCCGATTTTCATAAAATTTGAAATGACTCGACAAAATTTTGCAACAATTATATATTTAAAATTTCAGACCATTCGGAAGGCTGAAACATCATTAAAATGCGCTTGCAATAATTTATTCCCATTGGCCGTCATGTAACGGAAAACTATTGACTGTCCTTGTAATTAAATTATACATCCGATTTTCATAAAATTTGAAATGACTCGACAAAATTTTGCAACAATTATATATTTAAAATTTCATACCATTCGGAAGGCTGTAACATCATTAAAATGCGCTTGCAATAATTTATTCCCATTGGCCGTCATGTAACGGAAAACTTTTGACTGTCCTTGTAATTAAATTATACATCCGATTTTCATAAAATTTGAAATGACTCGACAAAATTTTGCATCAATTATATATTTAAAATTTCAGACCATTCGGAAGGCTGTAACATCATTAAAATGCGCTTGCAATAATTTATTCCCATTGGCCGTCATGTAACGGAAAACTTTTGACTGTCCTTGTAATTAAATTATACATCCAATTTTCATAAAATTTGAAATGACTCGACAAAATTTTGCAACAATTATATATTTAAAATTTCAGACCATTCGGAAGGCTGTAACATCATTAAAATGCGCTTGAAATAATTTATTCCCATTGGCCGTCATGTAACGGAAAACTTTTGACTGTCCTTGTAATTAAATTATACATCCGATTTTCATAAAATTTGAAATGACTCGACAAAATTTTGCAGCAATTATATATTTAAAATTTCAGACCATTCGGAAGGCTGTAACATCATTAAAATGCGCTTGCAATAATTTATTCCCATTGGCCGTCATGTAACGGAAAACTTTTGACTGTCCTTGTAATTAAATTATACATCCAATTTTCATAAAATTTGAAATGACTCGACAAAATTTTGCAACAATTATATATTTAAAATTTCAGACCATTCGGAAGGCTGTAACATCATTAAAATGCGCTTGAAATAATTTATTCCCATTGGCCGTCATGTAACGGAAAACTTTTGACTGTCCTTGTAATTAAATTATACATCCAATTTTCATAAAATTTGAAATGACTCGACAAAATTTTGCAACAATTATATATTTAAAATTTCAGACCATTCGGAAGGCTGTAACATCATTAAAATGCGCTTGCAATAATTTATTCCCATTGGCCGTCATGTAACGGAAAACTTTTGACTGTCCTTGTAATTAAATTATACATCCAATTTTCATAAAATTTGAAATGACTCGACAAAATTTTGCAACAATTATATATTTAAAATTTCAGACCATTCGGAAGGCTGTAACATCATTAAAATGCGCTTGAAATAATTTATTCCCATTGGCCGTCATGTAACGGAAAACTTTTGACTGTCCTTGTAATTAAATTATACATCCAATTTTCATAAAATTTGAAATGACTCGACAAAATTTTGCAACAATTATATATTTAAAATTTCAGACCATTCGGAAGGCTGTAACATCATTAAAATGCGCTTGCAATAATTTATTCCCATTGGCCGTCATGTAACGGAAAACTTTTGACTGTCCTTGTAATTAAATTATACATCCGATTTTCATAAAATTTGAAATGACTCGACAAAATTTTGCAACAATTATATATTTAAAATTTCAGACCATTCGGAAGGCTGTAACATCATTAAAATGCGCTTGCAATAATTTATTCCCATTGGCCGTCATGTAACGGAAAACTTTTGACTGTCCTTGTAATTAAATTATACATCCCATTTTCATAAAATTTGAAATGACTCGACAAAATTTTGCAGCAATTATATATTTAAAATTTCAGACCATTCGGAAGGCTGTAACATCATTAAAATGCGCTTGCAATAATTTATTCCCATTGGCCGTCATGTAACGGAAAACTTTTGACTGTCCTTGTAATTAAATTATACATCCGATTTTCATAAAATTTGAAATGACTCGACAAAATTTTGCAACAATTATATATTTAAAATTTCAGACCATTCGGAAGGCTGTAACATCATTAAAATGCGCTTGCAATAATTTATTCCCATTGGCCGTCATGTAACGAAAAACTTTTGACTGTCCTTGTAATTAAATTATACATCCAATTTTCATAAAATTTGAAATGACTCGACAAAATTTTGCAACAATTATATATTTAAAATTTCAGACCATTCGGAAGGCTGTAACATCATTAAAATGCGCTTGAAATAATTTATTCCCATTGGCCGTCATGTAACGGAAAACTTTTGACTGTCCTTGTAATTAAATTATACATCCGATTTTCATAAAATTTGAAATGACTCGACAAAATTTTGCAACAATTATATATTTAAAATTTCAGACCATTCGGAAGGCTGTAACATCATTAAAATGCGCTTGCAATAATTTATTCCCATTGGCCGTCATGTAACGGAAAACTTTTGACTGTCCTTGTAATTAAATTATACATCCGATTTTCATAAAATTTGAAATGACTCGACAAAATTTTGCAACAATTATATATTTAAAATTTCAGACCATTCGGAAGGCTGTAACATCATTAAAATGCGCTTGCAATAATTTATTCCCATTGGCCGTCATGTAACGGAAAACTTTTGACTGTCCTTGTAATTAAATTATACATCCGATTTTCATAAAATTTGAAATGACTCGACAAAATTTTGCAGCAATTATATATTTAAAATTTTAGACCATTCGGAAGGCTGTAACATCATTAAAATGCGCTTGCAATAATTTATTCCCATTGGCCGTCATGTAACGGAAAACTTTTGACTGTCCTTGTAATTAAATTATACATCCAATTTTCATAAAATTTGAAATGACTCGACAAAATTTTGCAACAATTATATATTTAAAATTTCAGACCATTCGGAAGGCTTTAACATCATTAAAATGCGCTTGAAATAATTTATTCCCATTGGCCGTCATGTAACGGAAAACTTTTGACTGTCCTTGTAATTAAATTATACATCCGATTTTCATAAAATTTGAAATGACTCGACAAAATTTTGCAACAATTATATATGTAAAATTTCAGACCATTCGGAAGGCTGTAACATCATTAAAAAGCGCTTGCAATAATTTATTCCCATTGGCCGTCATGTAACGGAAAACTTTTGACTGTCCTTGTAATTAAATTATACATCCGATTTTCATAAAATTTGAAATGACTCGACAAAATTTTGCAACAATTATATATTTAAAATTCCGTACCATTCGGAAGGCTGTAACATCATTAAAATGCGCTTGCAATAATTTATTCCCATTGGCCGTCATGTAACAGAAAACTTTTGACTGTCCTTGTAATTAAATTATACATCCGATTTTCATAAAATTTGAAATGACTCGACAAAATTTTGCAGCAATTATATATTTAAAATTTCAGACCATTCGGAAGGCTGTAACATCATTAAAATGCGCTTGCAATAATTTATTCCCATTGGCCGTCATGTAACGGAAAACTTTTGACTGTCCTTGTAATTAAATTATACATCCGATTTTCATAAAATTTGAAATGACTCGACAAAATTTTGCAACAATTATATATTTAAAATTTCAGACCATTCGGAAGGCTGTAACATCATTAAAATGCGCTTGCAATAATTTATTCCCATTGGCCGTCATGTAACGAAAAACTTTTGACTGTCCTTGTAATTAAATTATACATCCAATTTTCATAAAATTTGAAATGACTCGACAAAATTTTGCAACAATTATATATTTAAAATTTCAGACCATTCGGAAGGCTGTAACATCATTAAATGCGCTTGAAATAATTTATTCCCATTGGCCGTCATGTAACGGAAAACTTTTGACTGTCCTTGTAATTAAATTATACATCCGATTTTCATAAAATTTGAAATGACTCGACAAAATTTTGCAACAATTATATATTTAAAATTTCAGACCATTCGGAAGGCTGTAACATCATTAAAATGCGCTTGCAATAATTTATTCCCATTGGCCGTCATGTAACGGAAAACTTTTGACTGTCCTTGTAATTAAATTATACATCCGATTTTCATAAAATTTGAAATGACTCGACAAAATTTTGCAACAATTATATATTTAAAATTTCAGACCATTCGGAAGGCTGTAACATCATTAAAATGCGCTTGCAATAATTTATTCCCATTGGCCGTCATGTAACGGAAAACTTTTGACTGTCCTTGTAATTAAATTATACATCCGATTTTCATAAAATTTGAAATGACTCGACAAAATTTTGCAGCAATTATATATTTAAAATTTTAGACCATTCGGAAGGCTGTAACATCATTAAAATGCGCTTGCAATAATTTATTCCCATTGGCCGTCATGTAACGGAAAACTTTTGACTGTCCTTGTAATTAAATTATACATCCAATTTTCATAAAATTTGAAATGATTCGACAAAATTTTGCAACAATTATATATTTAAAATTTCAGACCATTCGGAAGGCTTTAACATCATTAAAATGCGCTTGAAATAATTTATTCCCATTGGCCGTCATGTAACGGAAAACTTTTGACTGTCCTTGTAATTACATTATACATCCGATTTTCATAAAATTTGAAATGACTCGACAAAATTTTGCAACAATTATATATTTAAAATTTCAGACCATTCGGAAGGCTGTAACATCATTAAAATGCGCTTGCAATAATTTATTCCCATTGGCCGTCATGTAACGGAAAACTTTTGACTGTCCTTGTAATTAAATTATACATCCGATTTTCATAAAATTTGAAATGACTCGACAAAATTTTGCAACAATTATATATTTAAAATTTCATACCATTCGGAAGGCTGTAACATCATTAAAATGCGCTTGCAATAATTTATTCCCATTGGCCGTCATGTAACGGAAAACTTTTGACTGTCCTTGTAATTAAATTATACATCCGATTTTCATAAAATTTGAAATGACTCGACAAAATTTTGCAGCAATTATATATTTAAAATTTCAGACCATTCGGAAGGCTGTAACATCATTAAAATGCGCTTGCAATAATTTATTCCCATTGGCCGTCATGTAACGGAAAACTTTTGACTGTCCTTGTAATTAAATTATACATCCAATTTTCATAAAATTTTAAATGACTCGACAAAATTTTGCAACAATTATATATTTAAAATTTCAGACCATTCGGAAGGCTGTAACATCATTAAAATGCGCTTGAAATAATTTATTCCCATTGGCCGTCATGTAACGGAAAACTTTTGACTGTCCTTGTAATTAAATTATACATCCAATTTTCATAAAATTTGAAATGACTCGACAAAATTTTGCAACAATTATATATTTAAAATTTCAGACCATTCGGAAGGCTGTAACATCATTAAAATGCGCTTGCAATAATTTATTCCCATTGGCCGTCATGTAACGGAAAACTTTTGACTGTCCTTGTAATTAAATTATACATCCGATTTTCATAAAATTTAAAATGACTCGACAAAATTTTGCAACAATTATATATTTAAAATTTCATACCATTCGGAAGGCTGTAACATCATTAAAATGCGCTTGCAATAATTTATTCCCATTGGCCGTCATGTAACGGAAAAATTTTGACTGTCCTTGTAATTAAATTATACATCCGATTTTCATAAAATTTGAAATGATTCGACAAAATTTTGCAGCAATTATATATTTAAAATTTCAGACCATTCGGAAGGCTGTAACATCATTAAAATGCGCTTGCAATAATTTATTCCCATTGGCCGTCATGTAACGGAAAACTTTTGTCTGTCCTTGTAATTAAATTATACATCCAATTTTCATAAAATTTGAAATGACTCGACAAAATTTTGCAACAATTATATATTTAAAATTTCAGACCATTCGGAAGGCTGTAACATCATTAAAATGCGCTTGAAATAATTTATTCCCATTGGCCGTCATGTAACGGAAAACTTTTGACTGTCCTTGTAATTAAATTATACATCCGATTTTCATAAAATTTGAAATGACTCGACAAAATTTTGCAACAATTATATATTTAAAATTTCATACCATTCGGAAGGCTGTAACATCATTAAAATGCGCTTGCAATAATTTATTCCCATTGGCCGTCATGTAACGGAAAACTTTTGACTGTCCTTGTAATTAAATTATACATCCGATTTTCATAAAATTTGAAATGACTCGACAAAATTTTGCAGCAATTATATATTTAAAATTTCAGACCATTCGGAAGGCTGTAACATCATTAAAATGCGCTTGCAATAATTTATTCCCATTGGCCGTCATGTAACGGAAAACTTTTGACTGTCCTTGTAATTAAATTATACATCCAATTTTCATAAAATTTGAAATGACTCGACAAAATTTTGCAACAATTATATATTTAAAATTTCAGACCATTCGGAAGGCTGTAACATCATTAAAATGCGCTTGCAATAATTTATTCCCATTGGCCGTCATGTAACGGAAAACTTTTGACTGTCCTTGTAATTAAATTATACATCCAATTTTCATAAAATTTGAAATGACTCGACAAAATTTTGCAACAATTATATATTTAAAATTTCAGACCATTCGGAAGGCTGTAACATCATTAAAATGCGCTTGAAATAATTTATTCCCATTGGCCGTCATGTAACGGAAAACTTTTGACTGTCCTTGTAATTAAATTATACATCCGATTTTCATAAAATTTGAAATGACTCGACAAAATTTTGCAACAATTATATATTTAAAATTTCAGACCATTCGGAAGGCTGTAACATCATTAAAATGCGCTTGAAATAATTTATTCCCATTGGCCGTCATGTAACGGAAAACTTTTGACTGTCCTTGTAATTAAATTATACATCCGATTTTCATAAAATTTGAAATAACTCGACAAAATTTTGCAACAATTATATATTTAAAATTTCAGACCATTCGGAAGGCTGTAACATCATTAAAATGCGCTTGCAATAATTTATTCCCATTGGCCGTCATGTAACGGAAAACTTTTGACTGTCCTTGTAATTAAATTATACATCCGATTTTCATAAAATTTGAAATGACTCGACAAAATTTTGCAACAATTATATATTTAAAATTTCATACCATTCGGAAGGCTGTAACATCATTAAAATGCGCTTGCAATAATTTATTCCCATTGGCCGTCATGTAACGGAAAACTTTTGACTGTCCTTGTAATTAAATTATACATCCGATTTTCATAAAATTTGAAATGACTCGACAAAATTTTGCAACAATTATATATTTAAAATTTCAGACCATTCGGAAGGCTGTAACATCATTAAAATGCGCTTGAAATAATTTATTCCCATTGGCCGTCATGTAACGGAAAACTTTTGACTGTCCTTGTAATTAAATTATACATCCGATTTTCATAAAATTTGAAATGACTCGACAAAATTTTGCAACAATTATATATTTAAAATTTCAGACCATTCGGAAGGCTGTAACATCATTAAAATGCGCTTGCAATAATTTATTCCCATTGGCCGTCATGTAACGGAAAACTTTTGACTGTCCTTGTAATTAAATTATACATCCGATTTTCATAAAATTTGAAATGACTCGACAAAATTTTGCAACAATATATATTTAAAATTTCAGACCATTCGGAAGGCTGTAACATCATTAAAATGCGCTTGCAATAATTTATTCCCATTGGCCGTCATGTAACGGAAAACTTTTGACTGTCCTTGTAATTAAATTATACATCCAATTTTCATAAAATTTGAAATGACTCGACAAAATTTTGCAACAATTATATATTTAAAATTTCAGACCATTCGGAAGGCTGTAACATCATTAAAATGCGCTTGAAATAATTTATTCCCATTGGCCGTCATGTAACGGAAAACTTTTGACTGTCCTTGTAATTAAATTATACATCCGATTTTCATAAAATTTGAAATGACTCGACAAAATTTTGCAACAATTATATATTTAAAATTTCATACCATTCGGAAGGCTGTAACATCATTAAAAATGCGCTTGCAATAATTTATTCCCATTGGCCGTCATGTAACGGAAAACTTTTGACTGTCCTTGTAATTAAATTATACATCCGATTTTCATAAAATTTGAAATGACTCGACAAAATTTTGCAGCAATTATATATTTAAAATTTCAGACCATTCGGAAGGCTGTAACATCATTAAAATGCGCTTGCAATAATTTATTCCCATTGGCCGTCATGTAACGGAAAACTTTTGACTGTCCTTGTAATTAAATTATACATCCAATTTTCATAAAATTTGAAATGATTCGACAAAATTTTGCAACAATTATATATTTAAAATTTCAGACCATTCGGAAGGCTTTAACATCATTAAAATGCGCTTGAAATAATTTATTCCCATTGGCCGTCATGTAACGGAAAACTTTTGACTGTCCTTGTAATTAAATTATACATCCGATTTTCATAAAATTTGAAATGACTCGACAAAATTTTGCAACAATTATATATTTAAAATTTCATACCATTCGGAAGGCTGTAACATCATTAAAATGCGCTTGCAATAATTTATTCCCATTGGCCGTCATGTAACGGAAAACTTTTGACTGTCCTTGTAATTAAATTATACATCCGATTTTCATAAAATTTGAAATGACTCGACAAAATTTTGCAGCAATTATATATTTAAAATTTCAGACCATTCGGAAGGCTGTAACATCATTAAAATGCGCTTGCAATAATTTATTCCCATTGGCCGTCATGTAACGGAAAACTTTTGACTGTCCTTGTAATTAAATTATACATCCAATTTTCATAAAATTTGAAATGACTCGACAAAATTTTGCAACAATTATATATTTAAAATTTCAGACCATTCGGAAGGCTGTAACATCATTAAAATGCGCTTGAAATAATTTATTCCCATTGGCCGTCATGTAACGGAAAACTTTTGACTGTCCTTGTAATTAAATTATACATCCAATTTTCATAAAATTTGAAATGACTCGACAAAATTTTGCAACAATTATATATTTAAAATTTCAGACCATTCGGAAGGCTGTAACATCATTAAAATGCGCTTGCAATAATTTATTCCCATTGGCCGTCATGTAACGGAAAAATTTGACTGTCCTTGTAATTAAATTATACATCCAATTTTCATAAAATTTGAAATGACTCGACAAAATTTTGCAACAATTATATATTTAAAATTTCAGACCATTCGGAAGGCTGTAACATCATTAAAATGCGCTTGAAATAATTTATTCCCATTGGCCGTCATGTAACGGAAAACTTTTGACTGTCCTTGTAATTAAATTATACATCCAATTTTCATAAAATTTGAAATGACTCGACAAAATTTTGCAACAATTATATATTTAAAATTTCAGACCATTCGGAAGGCTGTAACATCATTAAAATGCGCTTGCAATAATTTATTCCCATTGGCCGTCATGTAACGGAAAACTTTTGACTGTCCTTGTAATTAAATTATACATCCGATTTTCATAAAATTTAAAATGACTCGACAAAATTTTGCAACAATTATATATTTAAAATTTCATACCATTCGGAAGGCTGTAACATCATTAAAATGCGCTTGCAATAATTTATTCCCATTGGCCGTCATGTAACGGAAAAATTTTGACTGTCCTTGTAATTAAATTATACATCCGATTTTCATAAAATTTGAAATGATTCGACAAAATTTTGCAGCAATTATATATTTAAAATTTCAGACCATTCGGAAGGCTGTAACATCATTAAAATGCGCTTGCAATAATTTATTCCCATTGGCCGTCATGTAACGGAAAACTTTTGACTGTCCTTGTAATTAAATTATACATCCAATTTTCATAAAATTTGAAATGACTCGACAAAATTTTGCAACAATTATATATTTAAAATTTCAGACCATTCGGAAGGCTGTAACATCATTAAAATGCGCTTGAAATAATTTATTCCCATTGGCCGTCATGTAACGGAAAACTTTTGACTGTCCTTGTAATTAAATTATACATCCGATTTTCATAAAATTTGAAATGACTCGACAAAATTTTGCAACAATTATATATTTAAAATTTCATACCATTCGGAAGGCTGTAACATCATTAAAATGCGCTTGCAATAATTTATTCCCATTGGCCGTCATGTAACGGAAAACTTTTGACTGTCCTTGTAATTAAATTATACATCCGATTTTCATAAAATTTGAAATGACTCGACAAAATTTTGCAGTAATTATATATTTAAAATTTCAGACCATTCGGAAGGCTGTAACATCATTAAAATGCGCTTGCAATAATTTATTCCCATTGGCCGTCATGTAACGGAAAACTTTTGACTGTCCTTGTAATTAAATTATACATCCAATTTTCATAAAATTTGAAATGACTCGACAAAATTTTGCAACAATTATATATTTAAAATTTCAGACCATTCGGAAGGCTGTAACATCATTAAAATGCGCTTGCAATAATTTATTCCCATTGGCCGTCATGTAACGGAAAACTTTTGACTGTCCTTGTAATTAAATTATACATCCAATTTTCATAAAATTTGAAATGACTCGACAAAATTTTGCAACAATTATATATTTAAAATTTCAGACCATTCGGAAGGCTGTAACATCATTAAAATGCGCTTGAAATAATTTATTCCCATTGGCCGTCATGTAACGGAAAACTTTTGACTGTCCTTGTAATTAAATTATACATCCGATTTTCATAAAATTTGAAATGACTCGACAAAATTTTGCAACAATTATATATTTAAAATTTCAGACCATTCGGAAGGCTGTAACATCATTAAAATGCGCTTGAAATAATTTATTCCCATTGGCCGTCATGTAACGGAAAACTTTTGACTGTCCTTGTAATTAAATTATACATCCGATTTTCATAAAATTTGAAATGACTCGACAAAATTTTGCAACAATTATATATTTAAAATTTCAGACCATTCGGAAGGCTGTAACATCATTAAAATGCGCTTGCAATAATTTATTCCCATTGGCCGTCATGTAACGGAAAACTTTTGACTGTCCTTGTAAGTAAATTATACATCCGATTTTCATAAAATTTGAAATGACTCGACAAAATTTTGCAACAATTATATATTTAAAATTTCATACCATTCGGAAGGCTGTAACATCATTAAAATGCGCTTGCAATAATTTATTCCCATTGGCCGTCATGTAACGGAAAACTTTTGACTGTCCTTGTAATTAAATTATACATCCGATTTTCATAAAATTTGAAATGACTCGACAAAATTTTGCAACAATTATATATTTAAAATTTCAGACCATTCGGAAGGCTGTAACATCATTAAAATGCGCTTGAAATAATTTATTCCCATTGGCCGTCATGTAACGGAAAACTTTTGACTGTCCTTGTAATTAAATTATACATCCGATTTTCATAAAATTTGAAATGACTCGACAAAATTTTGCAACAATTATATATTTAAAATTTCAGACCATTCGGAAGGCTGTAACATCATTAAAATGCGCTTGCAATAATTTATTCCCATTGGCCGTCATGTAACGGAAAACTTTTGACTGTCCTTGTAATTAAATTATACATCCGATTTTCATAAAATTTGAAATGACTCGACAAAATTTTGCAACAATATATATTTAAAATTTCAGACCATTCGGAAGGCTGTAACATCATTAAAATGCGCTTGCAATAATTTATTCCCATTGGCCGTCATGTAACGGAAAACTTTTGACTGTCCTTGTAATTAAATTATACATCCAATTTTCATAAAATTTGAAATGACTCGACAAAATTTTGCAACAATTATATATTTAAAATTTCAGACCATTCGGAAGGCTGTAACATCATTAAAATGCGTTTGAAATAATTTATTCCCATTGGCCGTCATGTAACGGAAAACTTTTGACTGTCCTTGTAATTAAATTATACATCCGATTTTCATAAAATTTGAAATGACTCGACAAAATTTTGCAACAATTATATATTTAAAATTTCATACCATTCGGAAGGCTGTAACATCATTAAAATGCGCTTGCAATAATTTATTCCCATTGGCCGTCATGTAACGGAAAACTTTTGACTGTCCTTGTAATTAAATTATACATCCGATTTTCATAAAATTTGAAATGACTCGACAAAATTTTGCAGCAATTATATATTTAAAATTTCAGACCATTCGGAAGGCTGTAACATCATTAAAATGCGCTTGCAATAATTTATTCCCATTGGCCGTCATGTAACGGAAAACTTTTGACTGTCCTTGTAATTAAATTATACATCCAATTTTCATAAAATTTGAAATGACTCGACAAAATTTTGCAACAATTATATATTTAAAATTTCAGACCATTCGGAAGGCTGTAACACCATTAAAATGCGCTTGCAATAATTTATTCCCATTGGCCGTCATGTAACGGAAAACTTTTGACTGTCCTTGTAATTAAATTATACATCCAATTTTCATAAAATTTGAAATGACTCGACAAAATTTTGCAACAATTATATATTTAAAATTTCAGACCATTCGGAAGGCTGTAACATCATTAAAATGCGCTTGAAATAATTTATTCCCATTGGCCGTCATGTAACGGAAAACTTTTGACTGTCCTTGTAATTAAATTATGCATCCAATTTTCATAAAATTTGAAATGACTCGACAAAATTTTGCAACAATTATATATTTAAAATTTCATACCATTCGGAAGGCTGTAACATCATTAAAATGCGCTTGAAATAATTTATTCCCATTGGCCGTCATGTAACGGAAAACTTTTGACTGTCCTTGTAATTAAATTATACATCCGATTTTCATAAAATTTGAAATGACTCGACAAAATTTTGCAGCAATTATATATTTAAAATTTCAGACCATTCGGAAGGCTGTAACATCATTAAAATGCGCTTGAAATAATTTATTCCCATTGGCCGTCATGTAACGGAAAACTTTTGACTGTCCTTGTAATTAAATTATACATCCAATTTTCATAAAATTTGAAATGACTGGACAAAATTTTGCAACAATTATATATTTAAAATTTCATACCATTCGGAAGGCTGTAACATCATTAAAATGCGCTTGCAATAATTTATTCCCATTGGCCGTCATGTAACGGAAAACTTTTGACTGTCCTTGTAATTAAATTATACATCCGATTTTCATAAAATTTGAAATGACTCGACAAAATTTTGCAGCAATTATATATTTAAAATTTCAGACCATTCGGAAGGCTGTAACATCATTAAAATGCGCTTGCAATAATTTATTCCCATTGGCCGTCATGTAACGGAAAACTTTTGACTGTCCTTGTAATTAAATTATACATCCAATTTTCATAAAATTTGAAATGACTCGACAAAATTTTGCAACAATTATATATTTAAAATTTCAGACCATTCGGAAGGCTGTAACATCATTAAAATGCGCTTGCAATAATTTATTCCCATTGGCCGTCATGTAACGGAAAACTTTTGACTGTCCTTGTAATTAAATTATACATCCAATTTTCATAAAATTTGAAATGACTCGACAAAATTTTGCAACAATTATATATTTAAAATTTCAGACCATTCGGAAGGCTGTAACATCATTAAAATGCGCTTGAAATAATTTATTCCCATTGGCCGTCATGTAACGGAAAAATTTTGACTGTCCTTGTAATTAAATTATACATCCAATTTTCATAAAATTTGAAATGACTCGACAAAATTTTGCAACAATTATATATTTAAAATTTCAGACCATTCGGAAGGCTGTAACATCATTAAAATGCGCTTGCAATAATTTATTCCCATTGGCCGTCATGTAACGGAAAACTTTTGACTGTCCTTGTAATTAAATTATACATCCGATTTTCATAAAATTTGAAATGACTCGACAAAATTTTGCAACAATTATATATTTAAAATTTCAGACCATTCGGAAGGCTGTAACATCATTAAAATGCGCTTGCAATAATTTATTCCCATTGGCCGTCATGTAACGGAAAACTTTTGACTGTCCTTGTAATTAAATTATACATCCGATTTTCATAAAATTTGAAATGACTCGACAAAATTTTGCAACAATTATATATTTAAAATTTCATACCATTCGGAAGGCTGTAACATCATTAAAATGCGCTTGCAATAATTTATTCCCATTGGCCGTCATGTAACGGAAAACTTTTGACTGTCCTTGTAATTAAATTATACATCCGATTTTCATAAAATTTGAAATGACTCGACAAAATTTTGCAACAATTATATATTTAAAATTTCAGACCATTCGGAAGGCTGTAACATCATTAAAATGCGCTTGAAATAATTTATTCCCATTGGCCGTCATGTAACGGAAAACTTTTGACTGTCCTTGTAATTAAATTATACATCCGATTTTCATAAAATTTGAAATGACTCGACAAAATTTTGCAACAATTATATATTTAAAATTTCAGACCATTCGGAAGGCTGTAACATCATTAAAATGCGCTTGCAATAATTTATTCCCATTGGCCGTCATGTAACGGAAAACTTTTGACTGTCCTTGTAATTAAATTATACATCCGATTTTCATAAAATTTGAAATGACTCGACAAAATTTTGCAACAATTATATATTTAAAATTTCAGACCATTCGGAAGGCTGTAACATCATTAAAATGCGCTTGCAATAATTTATTCCCATTGGCCGTCATGTAACGGAAAACTTTTGACTGTCCTTGTAATTAAATTATACATCCGATTTTCATAAAATTTGAAATGACTCGACAAAATTTTGCAGCAATTATATATTTAAAATTTCAGACCATTCGGAAGGCTGTAACATCATTAAAATGCGCTTGCAATAATTTATTCCCATTGGCCGTCATGTAACGGAAAACTTTTGACTGTCCTTGTAATTAAATTATACATCCAATTTTCATAAAATTTGAAATGACTCGACAAAATTTTGCAACAATTATATATTTAAAATTTCAGACCATTCGGAAGGCTGTAACATCATTAAAATGCGCTTGCAATAATTTATTCCCATTGGCCGTCATGTAACGGAAAACTTTTGACTGTCCTTGTAATTAAATTATACATCCAATTTTCATAAAATTTGAAATGACTCGACAAAATTTTGCAACAATTATATATTTAAAATTTCAGACCATTCGGAAGGCTGTAACATCATTAAAATGCGCTTGAAATAATTTATTCCCATTGGCCGTCATGTAACGGAAAAATTTTGACTGTCCTTGTAATTAAATTATACATCCAATTTTCATAAAATTTGAAATGACTCGACAAAATTTTGCAACAATTATATATTTAAAATTTCAGACCATTCGGAAGGCTGTAACATCATTAAAATGCGCTTGCAATAATTTATTCCCATTGGCCGTCATGTAACGGAAAACTTTTGACTGTCCTTGTAATTAAATTATACATCCGATTTTCATAAAATTTGAAATGACTCGACAAAATTTTGCAACAATTATATATTTAAAATTTCAGACCATTCGGAAGGCTGTAACATCATTAAAATGCGCTTGCAATAATTTATTCCCATTGGCCGTCATGTAACGGAAAACTTTTGACTGTCCTTGTAATTAAATTATACATCCGATTTTCATAAAATTTGAAATGACTCGACAAAATTTTGCAACAATTATATATTTAAAATTTCATACCATTCGGAAGGCTGTAACATCATTAAAATGCGCTTGCAATAATTTATTCCCATTGGCCGTCATGTAACGGAAAACTTTTGACTGTCCTTGTAATTAAATTATACATCCGATTTTCATAAAATTTGAAATGACTCGACAAAATTTTGCAACAATTATATATTTAAAATTTCAGACCATTCGGAAGGCTGTAACATCATTAAAATGCGCTTGAAATAATTTATTCCCATTGGCCGTCATGTAACGGAAAACTTTTGACTGTCCTTGTAATTAAATTATACATCCGATTTTCATAAAATTTGAAATGACTCGACAAAATTTTGCAACAATTATATATTTAAAATTTCAGACCATTCGGAAGGCTGTAACATCATTAAAATGCGCTTGCAATAATTTATTCCCATTGGCCGTCATGTAACGGAAAACTTTTGACTGTCCTTGTAATTAAATTATACATCCGATTTTCATAAAATTTGAAATGACTCGACAAAATTTTGCAACAATTATATATTTAAAATTTCAGACCATTCGGAAGGCTGTAACATCATTAAAATGCGCTTGCAATAATTTATTCCCATTGGCCGTCATGTAACGGAAAACTTTTGACTGTCCTTGTAATTAAATTATACATCCGATTTTCATAAAATTTGAAATGACTCGACAAAATTTTGCAACAATTATATATTTAAAATTTCAGACCATTCGGAAGGCTGTAACATCATTAAAATGTGCTTGCAATAATTTATTCCCATTGGCCGTCATGTAACGGAAAACTTTTGACTGTCCTTGTAATTAAATTATACATCCGATTTTCATAAAATTTGAAATGACTCGACAAAATTTTGCAACAATTATATATTTAAAATTTCATACCATTCGGAAGGCTGTAACATCATTAAAATGCGCTTGAAATAATTTATTCCCATTGGCCGTCATGTAACGGAAAACTTTTGACTGTCCTTGTAATTAAATTATACATCCGATTTTCATAAAATTTGAAATGACTCGACAAAATTTTGCAACAATTATATATTTAAAATTTCAGACCATTCGGAAGGCTGTAACATCATTAAAATGCGCTTGAAATAATTTATTCCCATTGGCCGTCATGTAACGGAAAACTTTTGACTGTCCTTGTAATTAAATTATACATCCGATTTTCATAAAATTTGAAATGACTCGACAAAATTTTGCAACAATTATATATTTAAAATTTCAGACCATTCGGAAGGCTGTAACATCATTAAAATGCGCTTGCAATAATTTATTCCCATTGGCCGTCATGTAACGGAAAACTTTTGACTGTCCTTGTAATTAAATTATACATCCGATTTTCATAAAATTTGAAATGACTCGACAAAATTTTGCAACAATATATATTTAAAATTTCAGACCATTCGGAAGGCTGTAACATCATTAAAATGCGCTTGCAATAATTTATTCCCATTGGCCGTCATGTAACGGAAAACTTTTGACTGTCCTTGTAATTAAATTATACATCCAATTTTCATAAAATTTGAAATGACTCGACAAAATTTTGCAACAATTATATATTTAAAATTTCAGACCATTCGGAAGGCTGTAACATCATTAAAATGCGCTTGAAATAATTTATTCCCATTGGCCGTCATGTAACGGAAAACTTTTGACTGTCCTTGTAATTAAATTATACATCCGATTTTCATAAAATTTGAAATGACTCGACAAAATTTTGCAACAATTATATATTTAAAATTTCATACCATTCGGAAGGCTGTAACATCATTAAAATGCGCTTGCAATAATTTATTCCCATTGGCCGTCATGTAACGGAAAACTTTTGACTGTCCTTGTAATTAAATTATACATCCGATTTTCATAAAATTTGAAATGACTCGACAAAATTTTGCAGCAATTATATATTTAAAATTTCAGACCATTCGGAAGGCTGTAACATCATTAAAATGCGCTTGCAATAATTTATTCCCATTGGCCGTCATGTAACGGAAAACTTTTGACTGTCCTTGTAATTAAATTATACATCCAATTTTCATAAAATTTGAAATGACTCGACAAAATTTTGCAACAATTATATATTTAAAATTTCAGACCATTCGGAAGGCTGTAACATCATTAAAATGCGCTTGCAATAATTTATTCCCATTGGCCGTCATGTAACGGAAAACTTTTGACTGTCCTTGTAATTAAATTATACATCCAATTTTCATAAAATTTGAAATGACTCGACAAAATTTTGCAACAATTATATATTTAAAATTTCAGACCATTCGGAAGGCTGTAACATCATTAAAATGCGCTTGAAATAATTTATTCCCATTGGCCGTCATGTAACGGAAAACTTTTGACTGTCCTTGTAATTAAATTATACATCCAATTTTCATAAAATTTGAAATGACTCGACAAAATTTTGCAACAATTATATATTTAAAATTTCAGACCATTCGGAAGGCTGTAACATCATTAAAATGCGCTTGAAATAATTTATTCCCATTGGCCGTCATGTAACGGAAAACTTTTGACTGTCCTTGTAATTAAATTATACATCCAATTTTCATAAAATTTGAAATGACTCGACAAAATTTTGCAACAATTATATATTTAAAATTTCATACCATTCGGAAGGCTGTAACATCATTAAAATGCGCTTGCAATAATTTATTCCCATTGGCCGTCATGTAACGGAAAACTTTTGACTGTCCTTGTAATTAAATTATACATCCGATTTTCATAAAATTTGAAATGACTCGACAAAATTTTGCAGCAATTATATATTTAAAATTTCAGACCATTCGGAAGGCTGTAACATCATTAAAATGCGCTTGCAATAATTTATTCCCATTGGCCGTCATGTAACGGAAAACTTTTGACTGTCCTTGTAATTAAATTATACATCCAATTTTCATAAAATTTGAAATGACTCGACAAAATTTTGCAACAATTATATATTTAAAATTTCAGACCATTCGCAATGCTGTAACATCATTAAAATGCGCTTGAAATAATTTATTCCCATTGGCCGTCATGTAACGGAAAACTTTTGACTGTCCTTGTAATTAAATTATACATCCGATTTTCATAAAATTTGAAATGACTCGACAAAATTTTGCAACAATTATATATTTAAAATTTCAGACCATTCGGAAGGCTGTAACATCATTAAAATGCGCTTGCAATAATTTATTCCCATTGGCCGTCATGTAACGGAAAACTTTTGACTGTCCTTGTAATTAAATTATACATCCGATTTTCATAAAATTTGAAATGACTCGACAAAATTTTGCAACAATTATATATTTAAAATTTCAGACCATTCGGAAGGCTGTAACATCATTAAAATGCGCTTGCAATAATTTATTCCCATTGGCCGTCATGTAACGGAAAACTTTTGACTGTCCTTGTAATTAAATTATACATCCAATTTTCATAAAATTTGAAATGACTCGACAAAATTTTGCAACAATTATATATTTAAAATTTCAGACCATTCGGAAGGCTGTAACATCATTAAAATGCGCTTGAAATAATTTATTCCCATTGGCCGTCATGTAACGGAAAACTTTTGACTGTCCTTGTAATTAAATTATACATCCGATTTTCATAAAATTTGAAATGACTCGACAAAATTTTGCAACAATTATATATTTAAAATTTCATACCATTCGGAAGGCTGTAACATCATTAAAATGCGCTTGCAATAATTTATTCCCATTGGCCGTCATGTAACGGAAAACTTTTGACTGTCCTTGTAATTAAATTATACATCCAATTTTCATAAAATTTGAAATGACTCGACAAAATTTTGCAACAATTATATATTTAAAATTTCAGACCATTCGGAAGGCTGTAACATCATTAAAATGCGCTTGCAATAATTTATTCCCATTGGCCGTCATGTAACGGAAAACTTTTGACTGTCCTTGTAATTAAATTATACATCCAATTTTCATAAAATTTGAAATGACTCGACAAAATTTTGCAACAATTATATATTTAAAATTTCAGACCATTCGGAAGGCTGTAACATCATTAAAATGCGCTTGAAATAATTTATTCCCATTGGCCGTCATGTAACGGAAAAATTTTGACTGTCCTTGTAATTAAATTATACATCCAATTTTCATAAAATTTGAAATGACTCGACAAAATTTTGCAACAATTATATATTTAAAATTTCAGACCATTCGGAAGGCTGTAACATCATTAAAATGCGCTTGCAATAATTTATTCCCATTGGCCGTCATGTAACGGAAAACTTTTGACTGTCCTTGTAATTAAATTATACATCCGATTTTCATAAAATTTGAAATGACTCGACAAAATTTTGCAACCATTATATATTTAAAATTTCAGACCATTCGGAAGGCTGTAACATCATTAAAATGCGCTTGCAATAATTTATTCCCATTGGCCGTCATGTAACGGAAAACTTTTGACTGTCCTTGTAATTAAATTATACATCCGATTTTCATAAAATTTGAAATGACTCGACAAAATTTTGCAACAATTATATATTTAAAATTTCATACCATTCGGAAGGCTGTAACATCATTAAAATGCGCTTGCAATAATTTATTCCCATTGGCCGTCATGTAACGGAAAACTTTTGACTGTCCTTGTAATTAAATTATACATCCGATTTTCATAAAATTTGAAATGACTCGACAAAATTTTGCAACAATTATATATTTAAAATTTCAGACCATTCGGAAGGCTGTAACATCATTAAAATGCGCTTGAAATAATTTATTCCCATTGGCCGTCATGTAACGGAAAACTTTTGACTGTCCTTGTAATTAAATTATACATCCGATTTTCATAAAATTTGAAATGACTCGACAAAATTTTGCAACAATTATATATTTAAAATTTCAGACCATTCGGAAGGCTGTAAAATCATTAAAATGCGCTTGCAATAATTTATTCCCATTGGCCGTCATGTAACGGAAAACTTTTGACTGTCCTTGTAATTAAATTATACATCCGATTTTCATAAAATTTGAAATGACTCGACAAAATTTTGCAACAATTATATATTTAAAATTTCAGACCATTCGGAAGGCTGTAACATCATTAAAATGCGCTTGATATAATTTATTCCCATTGGCCGTCATGTAACGGAAAACTTTTGACTGTCCTTGTAATTAAATTATACATCCGATTTTCATAAAATTTGAAATGACTCGACAAAATTTTGCAACAATTATATATTTAAAATTTCAGACCATTCGGAAGGCTGTAACATCATTAAAATGTGCTTGCAATAATTTATTCCCATTGGCCGTCATGTAACGGAAAACTTTTGACTGTCCTTGTAATTAAATTATACATCCGATTTTCATAAAATTTGAAATGACTCGACAAAATTTTGCAACAATTATATATTTAAAATTTCAGACCATTCGGAAGGCTGTAACATCATTAAAATGCGCTTGAAATAATTTATTCCCATTGGCCGTCATGTAACGGAAAACTTTTGACTGTCCTTGTAATTAAATTATACATCCGATTTTCATAAAATTTGAAATGACTCGACAAAATTTTGCAACAATTATATATTTAAAATTTCAGACCATTCGGAAGGCTGTAACATCATTAAAATGCGCTTGCAATAATTTATTCCCATTGGCCGTCATGTAACGGAAAACTTTTGACTGTCCTTGTTATTAAATTATACATCCGATTTTCATAAAATTTGAAATGACTCGACAAAATTTTGCAACAATTATATATTTAAAATTTCATACCATTCGGAAGGCTGTAACATCATTAAAATGCGCTTGCAATAATTTATTCCCATTGGCCGTCATGTAACGGAAAACTTTTGACTGTCCTTGTAATTAAATTATACATCCGATTTTCATAAAATTTGAAATGACTCGACAAAATTTTGCAGCAATTATATATTTAAAATTTCAGACCATTCGGAAGGCTGTAACATCATTAAAATGCGCTTGCAATAATTTATTCCCATTGGCCGTCATGTAACGGAAAACTTTTGACTGTCCTTGTAATTAAATTATACATCCAATTTTCATAAAATTTGAAATGACTCGACAAAATTTTGCAACAATTATATATTTAAAATTTCAGACCATTCGGAAGGCTGTAACATCATTAAAATGCGCTTGCAATAATTTATTCCCATTGGCCGTCATGTAACGGAAAACTTTTGACTGTCCTTGTAATTAAATTATACATCCAATTTTCATAAAATTTGAAATGACTCGACAAAATTTTGCAACAATTATATATTTAAAATTTCAGACAATTCGGAAGGCTGTAACATCATTAAAATGCGCTTGAAATAATTTATTCCCATTGGCCGTCATGTAACGGAAAACTTTTGACTGTCCTTGTAATTAAATTATACATCCGATTTTCATAAAATTTGAAATGACTCGACAAAATTTTGCAGCAATTATATATTTAAAATTTCAGACCATTCGGAAGGCTGTAACATCATTAAAATGCGCTTGAAATAATATATTCCCATTGGCCGTCATGTAACGGAAAAATTTTGACTGTCCTTGTAATTAAATTATACATCCGATTTTCATAAAATTTGAAATGACTCGACAAAATTTTGCAGCAATTATATATTTAAAATTTCAGACCATTCGGAAGGCTGTAACATCCTTAAAATGCGCTTGCAATAATTTATTCCCATTGGCCGTCATGTAACGGAAAACTTTTGACTGTCCTTGTAATTAAATTATACATCCGATTTTCATAAAATTTGAAATGACTCGACAAAATTTTGCAACAATTATATATTTAAAATTTCAGACCATTCGGAAGGCTGTAACATCATTAAAATGCGCTTGCAATAATTTATTCCCATTGGCCGTCATGTAACGGAAAACTTTTGACTGTCCTTGTAATTAAATTATACATCCGATTTTCATAAAATTTGAAATGACTCGACAAAATTTTGCAGCAATTATATATTTAAAATTTCAGACCATTCGGAAGGCTGTAACATCATTAAAATGCGCTTGAAATAATTTATTCCCATTGGCCGTCATGTAACGGAAAACTTTTGACTGTCCTTGTAATTAAATTATACATCCGATTTTCATAAAATTTGAAATGACTCGACAAAATTTTGCAACAATTATATATTTAAAATTTCGGACCATTCGGAAGGCTGTAACATCATTAAAATGCGCTTGCAATAATTTATTCCCATTGGCCGTCATGTAACGGAAAACTTTTGACTGTCCTTGTAATTAAATTATACATCCAATTTTCATAAAATTTGAAATGACTCGACAAAATTTTGCAACAATTATATATTTAAAATTTCAGACCATTCGGAAGGCTGTAACATCATTAAAATGCGCTTGCAATAATTTATTCCCATTGGCCGTCATGTAACGGAAAACTTTTGACTGTCCTTGTAATTAAATTATACATCCAATTTTCATAAAATTTGAAATGACTCGACAAAATT